>OX371261.1:102734299-104032299 GCA_947311025.1 Lypha dubia
GTCAAAACATTCATGTTAGCAGAAAACAACTTGTGAATAAAACTGAATGTTTGTAACGAACGACTGCATGAAAAATTGTTTTTTGCTTTTGAACAAAAACGATTAGATCATAAAAGTCAATGTGCATAATTAACTATGCCTGAAAATTAACCACTTGTTGCTGATGTCTGCAGTAGTACAATAACGCAGTTATCTCTCCTTCTCTCCTTCTCTCTTTTTCTCTTATTGAATATTACAAAAGTTTTTTTTTTGGTACTGTAAATGCCTTTGAAATGTGGAATGCACTTGATTGTGAAAAGACCTAATCAAGGATTTGGTATATATTTTGTCGACGACTCTGCTTAATACCGATTTAGAAAATATCTGTAACACACATTAGTATATAATCGCTGTTGCTACTATTTACATGCCAGTCCGTAAAACAGTTTTATGACAACTAAGTTCTTTCTATGTTTATAAAAGTAAATAATTCCTCTTTGCAAATATATACTCTAAACGATTTCAAAATATTAATTTGTATTAAAAAATACATTACGTTGTGGCTCTATCTTACAGCCCCCACTGTGCAAAATCCTATATGTGTTGGTATACTAAAAATAAACGAATAAATATACGGAATTTTCTATGCATTTTAGCATACTTTTGTATATTATTTATTTTTATTTTTTTTCATCTATTTCATTCTTAGTTTTTATCCTTCAAACACACACACACACACACACACATACGCTTGTGTATATGAAAGAAAGTATTTTGTTGTATCTTTAATGAAACTTTATCCCTTTGGGTATTAAATGTGGATAAATTTATGAGAACTTTTTTTTTCAAATTGCCCCACAATTACTGATTTTAACATGAGCAAATCCGTTCTTACTTTTGTACATACATATATAGTATGTATTACATAAGTTAAAGGATCTTAAACGGAGATTACTAAAAAAATTAATCTTTAGGCGCTATCAACTGCGCCTTCAGCAAATAAAACACTTGTACCTGTATTCAATTAATATAATAAAATTTATTCAGGACTTTAACAACAATTAGATTATTTACTTTGAAACTTTAAATAGAATTTACTTTATTAATTCACAACCGTTCTCAATTACACCGTAGCCAAGACTGCCAGTTCTCAGCCAACTTTGTTGGCTCGTTGAATTCTTAGATCATGTTGCACCAACATGCGCGAGTATGCAGACGCTGATCATGCAAAATTGTTTTCCCATCATTTCAGCAAGACAGCAATTTCGTAATCGGATCGGAAGCGCGTGTTAAAGTAAAAATACTAAGATAGCTTAAGTTGCAGAATTATTCTTTAGCGACAGCGTCGCCAACGTTGTTAACTCCTCCCTCCTTAAATGTCTGCGTCCCGCAGATCTGGGGGTCCATGGTTGGTAGTGGAACGAGTAGCTTTGGGAGGTTTAATTTTTTTGTTTGTTGATACCAAAGCCATCCAATGCAAAAGGTCATGGAGGCAATGATCATAACGTTAATTCCAATGGTACCATTGAATTTTACTCCTAACTGGTTCAATCGGTTTATATTATTGAGGCTTACCTCATGGACATATTTGATGTCTAGCAGCAGGTCGTCATGTATTACGTTCGCTAGTACTGGTGGTAGGGCTTGAACCTTTATGATTGAGTTGCTTGAGTAAGTATGATTCTTTATCACTACCGACTCATTGGAGAGTTGCAGAAGATAAGTCCCATTTAAAAACTCGGTTTTCCCATTTGACTCGATTAAACCCTGGTAGTTTGACAGGTAGACAACATCGTCACTCAATAATTCAACAATTTCTTCTTGGGTACGTCTGTATTTACATCTTGCTGATCCGCCTTTAAGAATGCGGTTAAGGCAGTCATTTTCTTCCAATTTAGTTACAGATGATCTTTTGCAGACTGTTGAATTACTTATGAAAAGGCAATTACCTTTGATACCATAGGTCTCAGTCTCACTAACAAGCACCTTCTCGAACGGCAGATCTATTTGCTTTCCTTCATTAATAGTAGCTCTAGTGAGAAGCAAGTTATAAAAGTTTTTTTCAAGTTTTGGTATTGATAGGATGTACAATAATAATGAACCATTTGTATAAATTGACGGGGTTCCGTATTCCACTGCTTCTATTGCATTGCCATAAGGCAACGTCTCAAGCTCATCAATTATTCTATTTATCTCCGATTGATCTAGTAGATTTGTATTAACAATACCACTCTTAGCCAGCTGACAGGCTCGGATAATTTCATTTACTTCGTCCCTCAGGATAATGATCTCGTTGATGGTACTTTGCTCGATTAAGGTGTAGTCTTTAACGCTCGTCATATTTTTTAGTCTGGTGATGATTTCGTTGATCTTTTTTGCTACTTGGTTCGTTGCTTGCTGAAGCTCTTTATTAATTTTGTATTGCTCATTGTTATTCACGATGATGTTTTCTTGACTTCTTAGTATATTATTCCAATCTGTTGAATCCGGACTTCCAGCAACCCACTTCCAAGCCGATCCGATCCAATCGATTGATCTAGGCGTTCTCCTTTTTACATTTGTCAATTCATTCAGGCGTTCTTGCATCTGTAGCATGTGGTGCAAAATGAATTCTTTGTTTTTGCTTGGCGGAATGTGCCTTTGAATAAGAGATGATATATTTGCAGCCATTTCCGTGTACTGTTCTAAGTTGATGACATGTATTAATTTAAAGTTCCCATCGATTATCCATCCGTTGCCGATCTTTAATGACACCAGCGATGTTTTATACCGGTAGATTTGCACACCATTTACAAAAGCCATCAGGTTGATTGCGATGAAAAGAATAAACTTGAGATGCATGGTTATAGAAATGAAATTTCTGAAAATAATATAAGTTAATTATACCGAAAAAAATGCGGTGGAGTCATGACAATGAAATGGTTATATGATAAATAGTTAAGTTTAGAGTTTCATATTGTTTGGTACCCTTCCCCCTTTTTTAATATGTTTTTTATGATTACTTCCATCTAAAAAAATTTTTTATGTTTTCATTTTCAATTTTTACATTAATTTGTTATATTTCTTCGTCAGTCAGTTTATGGAAGTTCCTTGGTTCGCTTGGAACACTAAATGATGATCTTATACCCTGTCGCCATTGCATCTGTAAGCCTTGATGCAACTCGTCACTCCAAGGCATTAGTGCATCATCCGGAAACTGACCAGGCCTGAGCTGATGTTCTCTTATCTTGTTATATGGAATTTATATTTGATTTGCTCTTATATGTTTATATAAATCTTTTAATTGTGTAATTTTTTGTTTTTGTTCTACGTGTTTTAATTATTGCATCGTACAAGAATATTTTTTAGAAGTATAGTTTAAATGAGTGAGACGAAAAAGGATCTATGATTATTTATAAAACAACGTTTTTCTTTGGACTTTGCCCATTTAAATTTTTTATATGTTCCTTGTGAATTTTCCTTCCACTCCTTGTCAGCACAGTTACCCTATTATCTTTCTCAACTATTTCTTTCCTATATAGCGCTTTGTTTTTTCCCTTAATTGTTTTAATAGCTACATAGATTCTATCACCCTTCCTATATTTTCTGGGGCTTTGTCTCTTTTTATTCATTCTTGCGTTGCGAGCTGCCATGTTTCTTTTAAGCAAATGCCTGAGATCTGTATTAATTTTCTTTTGTTCTGATAATAGATTTTCATAGTTTGCTCCCACGTTTCTATTGAAAAATAAATCACGGGGTCTTTTCTTTGTAGTTGAATGGATGGTATTATTGTACCTATCGACACAGATTTCGATTAATTCTTTTACTGATAGGTTCGGGTATTCAACTCCTAAACATCTATAAATTTCAATTATTGTTGAATGCAATCTCTCAACTTGCCCGTTCACCTCACTTCTTTGTACTGGCGTAAGATATAATTTAATACCTAGTGATTTGATGAAAGTTTCAATTAAAGGGCTTAAGAAGCTGCGTTCGTTATCAGTAACAAGAATTTTTGGCACTGTGAAATAATGCAAAATTTTAACTATCTTTTTTCTCACTTGTAGCAACGATCTGTCTTTAATGCAAAAGAATTTAGCGAATTTTGTAAACTTATCTATGCAGGTAATGAACTTCTGTCCCTGAATTTCCATAATGTCCATGTGAAGAATTTCGCATGGATATTTCGGATCAGGTGTTTCTTGGCGATGTATTTGTGGAGGTTTCCTGTCATATTTGCATCTATTACAAACGTCGCAGCTGGCAACGTACTTTCTTATACTAGACCGCATATGCGGAAAGTAGAATTGTTCTAAAATTTGTTCACCATTTTCTCTGGGATTACGGTGCGCTCTTTTATGTTCTGTTTCTATTATTTCAAATTGACGTTCTTTTGAAGTAATGTCTGTAACTAACTTCTGCGTAATTCTTACCTTATATCTAGAAAAATGATCAATGTAAATTTCTTGTAGAGCACCAAGAAGGCCTTCTGGTGCTTTTATTCCGTTAAGGATATTTGGGCGAAGTTTTTCTTTAAGCAACGCTAAAAGTTCTTCCTTAGACCAATTTTTTAAGGAAATAAAATGTCTAGTATACCCACGGTGTGGTTCCTCCATTGCTGTCATATCCATTCCGACTCTTAGTATAATCTGATTTCTAAAGACGTTTATAGGTACCTCCACGTGGGGTATTAAGTCAGAAGCATCTTGTTCTGCACTGTGAACTGTTGCCGCTGATGAAAGGCCATCATCTTCTCGACCCTCTGAAGCCGTTATAGTTTCATCTGAACTCATAGCCATTCCTTCGCTTGCTGTATCAGTAGAAGAATGGTATAAATGATTTGAAATGGTTTTTAGCCTCGAAAGGGCATCAGCCACGTGGTTTGATTTACCAGGCTTATAAATCAACTCGTGGTTATATTCCTCTATACGTGCTTTCCATCTTTTCAATTTGGCATTAAAATTCCTATTTCCCAATGCAAACGTCAAAGGTTGATGATCAGTATAGATCTTGATTTTTTTTGCACCATACAAGTAATTTCTGAGGTTGTCAAGGGCCCATACAATAGCTAGCATCTCTTTCTCGTTTGTGGCGTAGTTCTCTTCAGTTTTGTTGAGGGATCGAGAAATATATGCTATGGGTTTGTCCTTGCCGATTTCACCTTGTGACAAAACGGCACCTAACGCAGTATTAGAGGCATCCGTTGTCAGGTTAAATGGTTTCTCAAAGTCTGGAAAAGACAGGAGCTCTGCTGTAGTCAACATAGATTTAAGTCCATTGAAAGACTTCAAAGACTCGTCATCTAAGGTAATTGGCACTTTCTTAGACTGACTGGCTTTTATTTGAGCATGTTCCCCTCTTGTAAGGTTCGTAAGGGGTTTCGCTATTTTTGCATAGTCACGAATAAATCTCCTATAGTAGGAGGTCATTCCCAGGAAACTTTTCAATTCCTTCAAGTTCGTAGGCGGCAACAAATTTTCGATGGACCTTACTTTGGCAGGATCCGGTTTGATGCCATCAGAACCAACGATATAGCCAAGAAATTCCACCTCAGCCTTCATAAAATGCGTTTTATCAAGATTTACCTTCAGATTAGCATCGTGAAGCCTTCCAAAAATTGTATCTATGTTCCTCAAATGATTCTCTACATTCTCGCCAATTACTATTATGTCATCAATGTAGACAAAACAAATTTTTCCTATGTACTCGCGGAGGACATCATCTATCATTCTCTGAAATATTGCCGGCGCATTCTTTAAGCCAAAAGGCAATCTTAAGAATTCAAATTTACCGTTTGCCGTTGAAAAAGCAGTTTTTGGGATATCTTTTGGTTTCATTGCTATTTGATGAAAGCCTGATGTAAGATCTATTGTTGTGAAATACTTTGCTTTACCTAAACTAGCTAAAGTAGATGTAATGTCTGGAATTGGGTAGGTGTCTGGAATCGTCACAGCATTTAGACGTTTGAAGTCCACTACCATTCGATATTGTTTTTCACCACTGGGTTTTGGCTTTTTAGGCACGACCCAAATAGGTGAGTTGTATGGACTTTTAGAGGGTCTTATTACTCCCTCTGAGAGTAGTTCTTTTATCTGTCTCTCTACTTCTTCCCTCATACAGACAGGGTACGGATAGCTCTTTGTATATATTGGTTCTTCCGTACTTGTCCTAATTTCTGCCTGAACGTTTGTTGATGCAAGTTCGCTGCCATCGAGCGGTCCAAAAAGTGGTTTGAATTTATTAATAAGACTCTCTATCCTTGTTCTAACTTCTGGTACATATTCCTCGCCTAATATATAATTTGACTGAGTAGTTACTTTTTCTTTCAATGGAATTTTAAAACTATTTTTTAAAACTAAAACATTTTCCTTTCTATCAACTAAAGCACCTAGATCTTTAAGTGTGTCGTCCCCAATAATTCCATCAAAAGTTTTTAATTCTGGTAAGACATAAAATTGAATAGATTCATTTATACCTAAAAATTTAAAAAATGGTCCAATTATCTTTCTATCTATGCTAACATCTCCCCCCACTGATCGAACTTTTATTGGTTTTTCTAGGATTATGCTACCGTATGACAAGCGTGGGCTACAAAAGTTCTTGTTAGACCCCGTATCGATCAAAAAACATAAAATATCACCGGTAACAGAAGGGTATTCTATATAGGGTAAGCTTGATGGCCTTCCCCCATAAAATTTACTTCACCTGCAATTTCCTCCTGATGGGAGTCTTCCTGTAACTCATTCTCAGCTATTTGGTCCTCATCAGAAAAGGTTTCTATGTGATAAAGTCTAGGTTGCTTGTTACCTGTATTTGTTTCGAATGCACCTCTTTTTTCTGTTTTTCTAGGGTTGTTGATGTAATTTACACGACGAGATTGTATTGTTCTATCGACTTCCATCGGTTCATGTTTTATGGCCGGATAACGCGGGGGTAACGCTGGCTTATTATAATTCGTATATCCGTTTACCCGAAAGTTAGAATAGTTGTTGTTATGTTGCCAATTTCTAGGCCGAGAATCTTGATTCTGCCACCCCGATCGCACATGAAATGACTTTGTTGGCCTTGGAGGTCCAGGACGATAAGTTGCTTCTGGGGTTGTCGACTCGTGAGGCTTCGTTTTTGAATAAATTATGTTATTTCGCATAGTTAGGTTTTGCAATTCTAAACAAGCGGAATATGCTTCAGGGAGCGTTCCTGGACGCTGTATAATAATCATACGGGAAAGATCCGATTTTAATCCGCGTACGAAAATGTCCAATGCTCTGTTCCTGTACGTTTCCACTAAGGCTCTGATAGTTTCCTCGCTATAGGATTCTGTCTTCAGCTTATTGATAATAAGCGAAAGTTGGTGATTTACAGTCGAATAAAATTCATCGATGGTTGAGGATCCTTGGGAAAGCTGGTTGAGCTGATGCTCCAGAGTTTGGATGTCTCTTTTATCAGCGTAGTGAAGGGAAAGTATCTTCTTGATTTCAGTCCAATCACTATCGAATACATTATAGGACACCAGAGCTGTGTCTGCAGCGCCAACAATTTTCTGGCGGACGCTCTGTAGAATTGCACGATAAATCGGCTTGTCCCTGACAATTTCAAAATCCTTCAATATGGTTTCCACGGAATGGACCCAGGATACATACTGGGTTGGATTACCCTCAAAGGTTCTCAATTCCTTCACGCTGTCAGGAAGGCGGCTTATATCTTTTAATTCAAGTTCAGTTCGTGGCCGTTGAAGGGATCCTTCATCCGTGACCACCGGGCCTACTGCGGCACCTTGTCTACTTTCAAGGCACTCTATCCTACTTAAAACATTTCCTACTGGGTTGTCACTGAGAATCGCTTCTATAGTCCCTATTCTACTTTCTACCGACTTGATCTGTTCCATAAACCGATTTATGGCTCCAGTCAAAGTCATTACAGTTGATTTTAAATCTTCCATTATTTTATTTTATGCTGACAAGGGGGAAAAAATTTTTCACGTACCTGAAATATCCGCAACACTTTGATGAATGAGATCCTTGATCGTTGCACACTTTCACTTCACTTCTTTTTCTTAACTTTTTATATTTTTTCTTTGAATTATTATTTTATTTTATTTTCAAAAGGACATCTTTTATATTTTTTCCTTGAATTATTATTTTATTTTCAAAAGGACATCTTTTATATTTTTCCTTTGATTTATTCTTTTATTTTCGATTTTCAAAAGGATAACTTTAATGCAATAATAATATTTTTATTTTTATTGTAATTTTCGTTTTTATTTTTCAATTTTATTTTTTATTTCATTTTTCAATTCTCTCTTTTTTTTATTTTATTTTAGAATTTCAAAAAGATTTTTTCCAACTCAATAATGATGCTTTCTATTTTATTTTTATTTCAATTATTTCTTTTTCAATTTTCAATTTTATATTTTTATTCAGGTTTATATTTTATCTCAAAAAAAACTATTTGCTCTTAAAGCACTTAGAGGAGAAAAAAAAAAAATTTTTTATGTGTATATGTTATATAACTTATGATTCTTTTTATAATTTTAGCGAGCCTTGGCTAGGGTACGCGACGCGACCGTTTAAAACCCTTTTGTCCTCACGGAAGCTCCGTATGGTTCCGGTTTAGTGATCCACTTTTATATTCGTGAATACCTACTACGGTACGGTTCACTTCACTTTCACCTCGGTAACCTTCTGTGGTGTTTTTTCTTTTTTCTTTTTAATTTATTAACCACCAGGAATACCGGATTAGCGAAGGAGGAGTTAAACTTATTATTTTAATATTATGAGTCCTAAAAGGACAATAATTATTTATTTATAATTCACGGGAACACCACGACTTTAAGTCTGGTCCCTGCTCGGGCGCCAGTTAAAGGATCTTAAACGGAGATTACTAAAAAAATTAATCTTTAGGCGCTATCAACTGCGCCTTCAGCAAATAAAACACTTGTACCTGTATTCAATTAATATAATAAAATTTATTCAGGACTTTAACAACAATTAGATTATTTACTTTGAAACTTTAAATAGAATTTACTTTATTAATTCACAACCGTTCTCAATTACACCGTAGCCAAGACTGCCAGTTCTCAGCCAACTTTGTTGGCTCGTTGAATTCTTAGATCATGTTGCACCAACATGCGCGAGTATGCAGACGCTGATCATGCAAAATTGTTTTCCCATCATTTCAGCAAGACAGCAATTTCGTAATCGGATCGGAAGCGCGTGTTAAAGTAAAAATACTAAGATAGCTTAAGTTGCAGAATTATTCTTTAGCGACAGCGTCGCCAACGTTGTTAACTCATATATACAGGAAGGAACAATATTGGAATAGTGTTTTACTCATTCATATATTTAAATATTTTCTATTTTCTAATCAACAGCACTAAATGATGTTATTATGGGTTTTCTTTTCATTTTGAAAATATTAAAGCTTTTTGTTTTATTTTTTGTGGTTTTAATTTTAATGTGTTTCATCTTTTGTCATATAAAATGAGTTTTACACTCAAATCACTTGTTCGTCATGTAAAAGCAGCACATTGGACTTGGCATTACGTTTTCTAAAAGTTCGCTTTAACAACCGCATACCAATTATAGCAAACTTCAAAGATTTACGTGTTAGCTTCTCCCACAACCCCAAATGATCAAAGCATTTTTGAGATGCAGTGTCATTCATATGTGAGTACCTAAATTACGAATTTCAATACCAAAATAAGTCAAATACAATTAGTTGGGTAAATTATTTTAATAAACAAGCGTATAGCGAAAATGTGCTCTAGGAAAAATTCGCTTTAACATACACTGAGTGTAATTTTTTAAGTCATGGAAATATACTCATATAAGGACACCAGGACGTATTAAAAGACCAAAAAAAAAAAAGACCCGTGTCTCCCAGTTTTGCCCCAAGTAATGCACTTTTTTAATGGGCCCCAAAGATTTAGGGCCTCGGTGTCATTTTTGCAAAAAAACTGATCATTTTCTCAGGCTCATATCTTGCAAACCGTTGGGAATTTAGACTTAGCTCTTTTTATAAGGATCAAAAATTGTGAACATATAAAATAAAAAAAAACCTTCATCTTCAAAATCAAAATCGCAAAAAAATTTAAAAACTTCGATTTGTTTTAAAATTTTTCCCCTGTTCAGGTCCATAGGTAGCAAACCGTTAAAAGTTGTCTTAAATTTTTTTTTATAACAAGAGCTACAACTGTGCCTCAGAGAGTAAATCAAAATTCCTAACGGTTTGAAAGATATGAGCCTGAGAAATTTTTGGGGGTTCATAAAAAAAGTGCAAGAATTGGGGAAAAACTGGGAGACACGGGTCTTTTTATATGGTTACATATTTTCGTGTTGCACTGTGGTACGTAACATTGGATATATTCGTGCATAAGGGTCGATATATTTAATACTAGCTGATCCCGGTGTACTTCGCTACCCCCTCGTTATAAAATAAAATTAAAAGTATTTATATATCCTATTGTGAAAATTTAATGACCATCGGTCCAATAGTTAAGACTATATTAAGATTTTTTATTTTCCTATAAAGGGGCGTGGTCCCACTCACTTTTCTCCTAGTACGTATTCCTAATTATGTCAATACTATATGTACCAAATATCATCGGCGTAGGTCAAAAAATGCCCAAAATATGGCGATTTCAATTTTTGGGTTATATGGGAGCTGCCACGCCCACTTGTCCGATAACGCCCATTTTTGTCCTGATTACTCACATTAGTAACATATGAACTATTGCAATGTTTCAAAACTCTTGCTATCACAATAGTCAAGATATATGATGTTATTCAATTTATGTGGGAGGGGCTACGCCCACTTGAAATATTAAAAGCCTAAAACCATCCTCTATAAATTCCCTTTTGAATGACACCAGTTTGGGTCATATCGCTTGGATAGTTTCCGAGTCTATAGCGAACATGGGTACAAACATTTTTTGTATTTTATATATATAGATTGTAAATGTGAATGTTTGTTTAAGCAAACACTGCTCAATTGATTTGGATAAAAGTAAGTAAATGGATAGCATGTGACCCAAATTAAAATATAGGGTAGAAGCTTATAGATTACCTAGAAATGAGATGGAATTGTACCTATCAAGAACTTGGTCCTTATTTTGATCTCAGTACTTTTTACGGCCGAAATATTTTGAATAGGAACTTGGCCTTATTTTCACATTTGTGTTTCTGTGCGGATAAATATTAAACTGTCATTTTATGCAATACAATTCTTAAGAAAAGTAATACATTAGGAATAGGCACAAGTAGAGACAAATACATAAATATTTATACACATACAAACACATCCAACTGCCACTAACAATTAGTGAGCAATCAATAAATTAACAATTTATTTAATACGAAATGTACAAATTCCTTCTTTAGATTATCAAAGTTTCATTTGGCTTCCTAATGCTCTCGTTATATGTAAGTTTATTATACTCGTATACACTATATACATATTACTGAGTCTTAAAATTTAACCCCAGTTCTTTTCAATAAAAATTTAATAAATCTTAGCGAAATTATATATTATTCAAGATGTTTTATATACAAAATTTATACTCTTTTGCCAGTATACCGCAACTTTGCTCTCTTGCACCCCTTTCGCCAAAGACTTGCGTTCTCTGTTATGCCGTAAGTGGGTGATTTTTTTTTTGTGTTGCTTCAGTACTATTTAATTCCACTTTCAACTGCTACTATCAGTTTCATACCCAGCAAAGAATTGTGTTTTCAGAAACTTTCACTTTCAGTTGTTTTTTTAGCACATATATAATTTTTTTTTATACCCAAATGTACTGCACAATGTGTAGTTTTCAATTATTTTCGATTAATTAAAAAAATAAAAAAAATATTAAAAAAATGTTCCGCTGTGTTGATGGAGATATATTGAGTAAATATTAATTGAATTAATTTGTAATTGCTCTTTTTTATTTAATAACTAGATTTGCACATAAGGGGCTGTACACATATTACGTAACGCTCCTGGGGGGTAAAAATTTTGTTACGGATTGGAAATTTTGCACTGAAAAATTATTAAAATGCGTTACGAAAGGGGGGAGGGGGTATAAAATCTCTGAAAACAGCGTTACGTAATATGTGCACAGCCACTTACGAATGAAAAAGTAAATAGTAAACAGTCATTATCAGTGTTTAAATATATGATTACTTTTACTTCAACCAACAGACGCTGTCGAACTAAAAAAAAAAAAAAAAAATGAACAGAAACTTCAAACATCGAAATACTTTATCAGAATACATGTTCGAACAATTTTGGTGTTCCCGAAGTTGAAGATGTTGCCATCCAACAACCACAATTACACTTACATATTTAATAGTAAATTTTGCACGACTTCGCAAACAATAAAATTATAAAACAGAAGAGCAGCTACTAGGCGGTCATAATTGGTATATGAGAATGGTATGATGAGAGAGAGTTCTTTGCTATTAAACTATCATACCAAGTTTATCAAAAATCATTACTAAAGCAAACACTAAATGGTGAGATTTATGTTTATAATGACGCGTGAAGCTCTTGACTTCTCGTTTTATTTAATTTTTTTAACTTGCGTCTGTAACAGCAACGCAACTTTCAAAATTTTCTAATAGTATTTCATAAGCCTTATGCTTAACGTGTTTAATATGGTATATTTCATTTAATATCTTCCACAATTCGGGTAATCTTTAATTTCAATAAACTCCTTTAAAAATGAGCGCCCTAAGAAAGCCATTTTTACCCTTCGCTTATGAACACACAAATGAAATTTGCACTGAGCTTGACAGAAGATCTATTAAACGAGTATGATGGTATGATGACATACACAAAATATCCAAAGATTTTGAAAACCATCATACCAAGTTGACAAGCACGAATTTTGCACTATTAAGCGAGTATGATGGTATGCCGTCATACCATTCTCACATACAAAGTATGACCATCTATTAGACGCTTTACACTGATCTTAATCTATTAACTGACCTCTATTTTCTTTTGATCTTCAAATATTCTTACAAATTTGTCACATCCAAAAATAGAAAAAAAATATTGTTAATTTTTAGAAGAACATGCTAGATAATGATTGATGATGACCGGTTATATGATAGACAGTGCAGACTGCACGTTCGGTAAGCACGTAGAAGAAAGCTTATATCATTTTCTTAAGTGCAATATGAAAACACTGACCAAACTGACTGTGTTCGCCTCGCTTGTAGAGCAGTTTGAGAAAAAAAAACACATGGATATTTTATTTTTTGTTTGTTTCTTTTATATTAATTTACATGCATAAGTGAAACGTACGCAAGTATTAGTACTAACTTTAAATGCCTATAGCTCCCAAAATACTTAACCCACAATAGTTCTTAAAAATTTGTTACTTCTGTGAATAAATATTTTAAATTTGCATTAAGTTTTGTCAAAATCGGTTGAGTATAGTGCTCATAAAGTCCATTACAAAAAATGATCATGCCTATTGATTATATAGATAAAAAAGTGGATGCTTTACTCGAACGAAAACGTGATTAAAATTCTATTATTCAAGTGAAATTTATTGTAAAGAAAAGTTTTTCCAATAAGGGTGATATAATTTATTATTGTTAAGGAAATTCAAAAGTTTTTTATTTAATGTGAAGTACAATCGATATAATAAAGTTCTAAATAAAACGTCATTCAAATGGCCTTCTTCTGCAGGAACGAATTCGATGTACCCAATTTTCGAGCACTTTTTCCACTAAATCAAGTCGTATGTCATGAATGGCACGTTCAATATTGATTTGTAAAGCTTGAAGAGAGTCTGGTTTATTTCGAAAGACCAATAACTCCAAATAACCCCAAAAGAAATAGTCTGATGGTGTTAAATCACATCTTTTTGGAGGCCATTCAATATCACAATTTCTTGAAATAATGGAATCTCCAAACTGTTCTCGCAATAATTATATCGTTTTCAAGTTGTTCCAAGGCAAAATCAGCAAATTCACGACGTTTACGGTGGTCCAATGGCTTTAGTTCTTGAGTGAGAACTATTTTATACGGATGCAAACCCAAATCCTTTCTCAAAATCCGTCAGCTTGTGGTTTGAGACAGTCCCAATTGTTGAGAACGTCTTGGAATCGACAAATTGCGGTCTTGAGCAACACTTGCCTGAACGGCAGCAATATTTGCATTACTTCGAGCGGTTCTTTGTCTTATTGGCACTTGAACATTATGTAAAGAAATTTAAGCTAAAAATTTTCAACAATTCCTCGAATAGCGGGCACACCTGCACCATAAAATGGCAAAAGCGCACGAAAAGTAGCAATTGGTGAACAATTATTTTGATAATAAAACTGAATTATTTGTAAACGATGTTCTTGCGTATATCTCTCAAACACTACTAAACACTACTGAATACATTGAAAAAAAAACCATTGACAGATCATGACATATTACAAATGGCCGAAACGTCACTTCAAAATCATATCATCCCTATTGGAAATCCTTATTTATACACTTAAGAGAAGTGAAAATAACCATTTTGTATTCGCTACACTGTCTGTCCGTTCTGGTGATTTCCTCTAAATCTGTCTGTCAAAGACTTCCGATTTATGTGTATGTAGGTATCAATCACTGCTTTCTTACTGATTATTTTTTTTTGTGTTTAGAACCCACTAATTGTATTCAAGTGAGGACTTACATATGAGAGTTTTTAAAATTCAGTTATTATAGATGTGTTCTAGTAAAATTATGTGTTCATTTTTTCATTTGAAACAAAAAAAAATTAGCAAGTAATTTAAAACAACTGGTATTTATAAAAATATATATTCTTCATTTTATGGAAGTTAAAAAGAGCGCAACATTATATTTGCTTGCAACAGTCTTTATACATAAATCTTAGATAGGCTTCAGCATAAGTTAAATAATGGTTAAGAGTCTCACTGAGGGTAGTCAAAATTCGAAGCAGCTAAGACGACAAGGATTAATAAGCTCTGATATGGTATCTGTAGATGCATTGCTATGATAGATTGCAAATCAGTAGGCCTCAAAAAACCGAAAGTTATCTATTAAATAACAATAGCAAGCATTACTTTATCTTAGAAAAATAGTCTATATAATATTCTTTTTTACTATATTTTTTATTTATATTATTACGAATAAAGGTAATTATTATTCGACCTTATATTGATGTACCTATGAGAAGTAAAATTATTTAGGCTCAAGTTCAGTTTTTATTGAATTAATGAAAATTCAAAATTTCTAAGAGTTTTTTTTTATTTTATTTTGAAAAATATTATTATTTATATCCAATCAGTTTTTAGCAGAACGTATCAGTACTGATTTCAAGGCCGCATCAGCGTTCAATTGTCCATCTTTACAATTTTCGTAAAGTCGATACTAAATTGGGAAGAATATCAACTATTTAACCAGTTTTCAACAGAAATAGAATACGAGAATAAATTTTTAATTAATTTTTTATTCTACATATTGAAACAATTCTGTTTAGTTACTTCTCATAGGTACATTCTTTTTTACTTTTAGAAGTTAAACCATTTCTTTGCCATGACAATTACGTTTCACTGGAAAAACCAGTATGTTTTTTTTAATAATTGTTATAAAAAAGCAAAAGTATAGAGGAAAAAATATTTTAACTTTCAAAGTTTGCTTAGAATTCTTGGCAAATTGTTTCGTTGTTATTCTTCTTTAGTTTGGTAGTTTAACTTTTTTTTTGTCCTGTAAAACTGTCAGTTGAATGCCAATCACATACGTATTTTCAACGATGTTGTTTTCAATGTTTATCAATATATGTATGTTTTTCTTTGTTAATTGTTCTTGCTTGGAAATAAAACAAAATTGTTTTTAAAATAAATTTATATGACAACAAAATATTTCCGATTAATACAATGAGGTACTACTAAAAATGAGACATATCAGATACAGATCTTAAAAACCTTTGATGATAGACTCAGAGTATGAATCAGATTTTTCTTTTAGAATATCTTATATTTTGATGTTTTAAAAATATTGTCAGTTTTTAGAAAAAAGCCAATAAATTGCCAAAAATTCCAAAAAATTTAAGCTAAAATTGATAAGCTATTTATGAAGGTATTAGTCAATTTAAAATTTATAAAACGCTCACATCAAAATATGTACTATATTTCTTGTAAGTTTTTCTACTAAGATATGAAATTTTTTTAAAGACTTAGAGATTAATGTAAATTATATAAACATACTAGATATACCCGGTGCGATTCGCTACCCCCTCGTTATAAAATAAAATTCCTATTGTGAAAATTTAATGACGATCGGTCCAGTAGTTAAGACTATATTACGATTTTTTATTTTCCTAAAAAGGGGCGTGGTCCCACCCACTTTTCTCCTGGTACGTATTTCAAATTATGCCAATACCATATGTACCAAATATCATCGACGTATGTAGGTCAAAAAATGCCCAAAATATGGCAATTTAACTCTTTGGGTTATATGGGCGGTGCCACGCCTCTTTGTCCAATCAAAACTTCATATAGCCTATTATTCCTTCCAGAGTCACAGTAACATGCCGTAAAAATTTCAGGAAGATCGGTCCAAGGGTGTGGTTTTATTGAAAAGGGGCGAGGTCCTACCCACTTTTCTCCTGGTACGTATTCCAAATTATGCCAATACCATATGTACCAAATATCATCGAAGTAGGTAAAAAAATGCCCAATATATGGCGATTTATATTTTTGGGTTATATGGGCGGTGCCACTCCTCTTTGTCCAATCAAAACTTAATATAACCTATGTCACCCGCCTGAATATTGTGAAGATTCCCTGAAAATTTCATCAAAATCGTCCCAGCCGTTTTGGAGTCCACACGTTACATACATACACACATCCATTATTATATATATGTATGTATTGATGTTAAAAATAGTATTTTATTAAAAAAAAATAGCTAGAATGTAAAAATAATTAAATTTAAGTAAAAACACTCGCGCTCAAAGGAAAAAAAAAACATCCTTGTTCACTTTAATTTTTTTTTCCTTTTAATAATTTGTTCTTCAAATACTTGTATTTATTTGTTCCAATTGATTATCGTCTTAGTGTTTTTCTCGTTGTTTTTCTTCAAGGAATACACCTAAGGTCTCATAACACGGACGGTTGCAAATGTAATAATCCTTAGTTTGAACACATACTCGTACATTACGCGCTGCAAAACTAGAAATGATAATTTTGAATTTCAATTTTTCTAACTTTGTTCTTCACTTTATGACATCGAGCAGGCAATTTATAAATTTTTTAGGGTTCTTATAGGACTTACAGGCTTATCTGGCCAAAACTTGGCCCAATTCGTACCAGCATCTATATTCTGTAACTCGCTAAAGCTAAATCTCCTTCGCTAAAAATGTCTAATAAAATCGTTTTAGAGAATATCAGCTACATATTGAATTCTCTAATTCGTATTGCTAAATTAAGCAATGTCATAAAAGTTAAATTCGCCGCAATTTTAGCGTTTGCTCTCACCGCTAAAATGTTATACATTTGTATGCACATATTAGCAACTTTCCTAGCTAGAAACGCTAAAATTTAAGCAACGATATTTTGAAGGCTCAAAAAAGTAATTTAAGCAAAATATTTTTTATACCATATTGTTATTTAGCCTTTTTCTGAAAAATAATGTAGGAAACTACAAAAAGGATAAAAGAGGGCAAAAATACATGCTCATTTAGTATTTGGAATAGCATAAAGAGTTTGCCCATGACAGGTTGAAGTGTTTTAGCTGTTATGAGTAGTTTAATTTAAATAAAACTCAAATACTAAATTTTATATAAAAAATATATTTAATAAAAAAAATAGATTTTACAATATTATAAAATTAATGAAAACTCTGTACACAAATTTTAAATTTATTATGATCAAAAACATTTTTGTAAAAATAAATACTTTCAAATAACTACGCCACAGTACCGCCAGCAGATACCACATTTTTAATGTAGAAAAAAATTTCAATTGTTTACTGAAATTATTTCTTAACAGTGATGCCATCTCTTATAAATGTTCCCATAACTTTCGGACGTAATGCTTTCTTGAGGAATTACTACGCGAAAATCATGCGCTTTACAATTTTCGCATGTACTTCAAAAAAACAATAAGTTTGGACTAGAACTTTATGAAATAGCTTTAAAATATAGACATTTTAACCTTTATGTGTTCGGGATCGAAAACTTACGTGGGCGGTCGGAATACTACATTTGTAGTAACATTATTTTTGCACTACTTTATCCTTATAAACAAGAAAAAAATGGTTATATTTATTTTATTTTATTTTATTTTATTTCATTTTATTTATATTTTATTTATGTAGGTACATGTACATAGGTGTATGAAAACTTGAACAAAAGAATTTTTAACCTTTAAGCTTTATTTATAGAGCAGCATTTTCCAAATACGTACGTTGTGGAATGTGCATCGCACACCGGTTTCTTACACCAACTGCATATCTTTCGTGTGTTTTTGCGATTTCCACTTTCACATGCCTGACATCGTACAGGATATTTTGGCAGCTTATCCTCAGATGCATCGGGAAATTGATTAGTAGCTGAAGCGGAAGAAGTTGAATTTGGCCAGTGCCCTAGCGCCATTTCGATAGCGAGGCGCGTTGGAGTGTAGCCTATTACCCTTGGAATTTTTTACCCTTCTATAATTGCTGGCATAAACATCTGTTTTGCCAAACTTCTCAAGAACTTTCTGCGTTTGTCTGTTTTTTTATTTCAGTTTTTTATCACAACTAGTATCAAAATACGCACATGTGATTTACTTGACTAGCAACACTTTACTAATTTTTGCAATACAAGAATAAAAAACAAAACAATGTAAAATCATAAAAGTAACGTACACTTTGTCTTTGCTCTATTGTTTTTGATGAAATGTTTGATGCGCTATCAGCATACACGTGATGCAAAGAATTTTTTTTTAGCAAATATAAAAGAAAAACAATGTGTGCAAATGTAATAAGCGACAAATAAAGCTTCTTTGCATACAAACCACATAGTGATTACAAATGTAGACTACCGGCCATGAGATGATCATTTTAAAAAACATCCCTTTAGCACCTACGAAAAATTATTTTTATATCATTAACGTTTAAATCTGCTTAAAACAAGATTTTAGGAAGCTACCAAAAACCTTAAATTGTTTTACTGACGTTTTTAATTTTTATTCGCTAATCTAATCAAAATTACTACAAATGTAGACTTCCGAGCACAAAAAGGTTAAAACATTTTTAAAAAATTTGTTTAACAAAAACACAATCATTATTAGGGAGTATCAATTATAATGTAAGGCAACACTAATATAAAATGCCAAATATACATGCATATATATTTGTCTCTTTTCAATATTATATTAAAGGAATGGTCTAATTATAGCAAATAAGCTACGGAGAAAAAAGTAAATTTTAGCTAAGCGATTAGAGTTACAGAATACCTTTTTAGCAAAATCGATAAAATTTTCGCCCTAAAAATTTTAGCGCTTGAGATTTAGCTTTAGCTACGTGAATTACAGAATATAGCTGCAGAAGCCCCTTATGCAGTGATACAGCAAATTTGCCAACCAAAGTTAATAGAACTAACGTCCCATGCATTCTGTACAAGTTGCCTTTATGAGTACAAGAAGAACTTAATCTCTCACCTTCTCTGTTTCTGTTCTTCTCTGGACTTGCAATTATGGGTCGATGATCCCTTGTCTGCTTATCTGAGCAGGTGGAGGTCAAAATTGCCAAAATTAATTGCTTCATCAGGAGCAGTGAATGGTTTCATGACTAACCATCCGTCTTACGGCATGTTGCAACTTTCTACTTTGTCTGTATATATTTTCTCTTCTACTTTTTAATTCCTTATTATTTTCTATCTCTAGTTTTTCACCAGCAGGTATTACAAAGCACAAACCATTTTTATATAAAAGCCAGTTAATATCTAACAATTTCCCCGTAAAATGCACTAAGGCCAAAACGAAGAGAAAGCTCTCGTTAAAAAATAAACATACATATTTGGTTTTTATTTTCATATAAATACTTTTCAAGGCCGCTATATTGAAATGGGAACTTGTCTGTGTTCTTACTTATCTTATTTAATTTATATGAATGGACAATTAACTTTCCTATTAAAATTTAAATCAAATTTTACAAAACATATTTTCTTATATCTTTTGTATGCTCTCTCTGTTACAAAAAAACAATGCATATAATTTAATTTTTATTTAATATCGAATGCCACAGCAATTAAAACACAAAATGTTGAAACAAATTTCCACCACATTACCCTTTCAAAAAAGTAAGAACAAAAAAAAAAAAAAAAAAAAACGAATTCATAACAGCAAGCACTACAACAACATTTTAGTTTTAAGATCCCCTTTTTTAATGTGCAACAAAAATTATACTATCTACTTTGATCAGAAAAGGACATGACTTCTTCTGGCTATAAAAATAATAAAAAATATATATAAACAAAAATATTCCTTTTATACACACAACATACCCACAGCCAATGTACAAGTACTTTGCGAAAAGTACACATACAAATACATGGTAGCTGTTGTATTGCTGTGTTGATAATGTTTAACAACATAGTTGATAACAATTAAATTTTGTTATATCTATATTCTTCCCTTCTCTTCTGTTCTGTACTTTTGCATTCGTTATAGTTTTCTTTTAACATTTTTATGACAGTAACATCAATTAAAAGTGTTTTATATTTATCTCTAGCAGAAATATAAACAAACAAACAAAGAAATTCGTACATTTATACCCGTACACTAACATATACTTTAAGATTACAAATACAGATATAAAAACAAATATATATGTACAAGAACCCTGTTGTTCTTCTTTTCTCCTCATTTGAATGTATTTTTGTAACATATTACAAAGTGCTCTTACAAGGCAAAAAAATAAAGGAGAATTTTTAAACAGGAAATATCTAATTTTGTTATTAAAACCAGCCATACAAAAACAAGAATGAAGAAAAACTTTCTATGAACAAATTCTAAATGAATGTAATATATTTCTATGAATGTGTATGGGTATGTGTGTATGTATCCCTATGTATGAACATTTGACAAACAATATAATTTATAACTATGTTAGTACGTCTTTGCTATGTGTATAAATGTGTGTATGATTGTGCTATTTTAAGGTTGTAACTATATTTTATAGCATTTGCAACACTAGTTGTGTCATGCAACAATGTAATTGCCACTGTCGTTGTAATTTCCGTTTGGTCACGAAACAAAAAGAAAGGAGAAATAGAAAGTAGCAAAAAAAACAAATAAAAAAAGCGAACAAAATTTTGCTACAAAAAATACATTTAAAACTACAATAACAATTGTAAAATACAATTTAAGTACAAGGAAAAACTGAAAATATTTCATATGAATGATAAAAAAAAAAACAGCAACAACAACAACAACACAATACAGACCAAGCACAGAGGAAATCGTTAACTAAATGTTGGTTAGATATACACCTTTACCACAAACATGAAATATGAGGTAAAAACATTGATTACACCTTTTATATCGTTACTTTAATATTCTTAAAGCTAAAGTTAAAGTAAGAGCTGCTGATTTATATGATATAGAGGAGAAATATACGATGTAAATACATAAAATATAGAAAATGAATATTGAAAAAGATCAATAAGATTATTTCGTTTTATTATAATAATTTAAGAAATCTCAATGTAATATGATCCTGCAAATTACACAGATATGTTTAGTGTTTATGCCAGTACCTGTCTGCAAGGCCAAACTGTGCTTAATACTCTTAACACCGAGTGAAGTTGATTGTTCGTTATTTCGGCTAAGTTTTCCTAAATACTACTCCTGTGACAAGCAATAGACAAGAGTTGCAAATTGTGGTTATACCTCTGTAACTATCTAACCTGTTGGTACATCAGAAGTTTAACAAATGCAGCTAAATTTTTTGACTGAGTAAATATAGTACGAATAAATGCCTTTCATAAAATAAAATTGACAGCTATCCTGACCTTTCAAAGTAGCTAAAGCAACACGGATGCAATTTCGAAAAATTTAGCAGCAGCACAAAGAGTCTTATATGGTCTATCGGAATCTTACCCATCAGCCACTTTATCAAAATGAACCCCAACTGTTTTGATAGCATCAAAAGCCACCACGTGAACTCTCCGGCAGGATATGCAAATTCATAAGAACTGATTGCGATTTTGTGAATATCATTTATGATCATCATTAATTAAGCCCTCCGGAAGGGAAGGCATTTTCGAAGCTTGTGTTCGTTTACTAGTGGGGGAATTACGTTTCTTTGGTTGAAGAATTTCTTTGCTTATTCCCCTTCTATCAGACTCGCATTATAACAATCTACTTTCTTTACAAAATTGTATGAATTCCTAATTTTGTAATTAGGAATTCATTTTAATTTATTTAATTAGTTTGTATACTTTCAAAGTTTTATGGTGAAAAAGTTTTTTTTTCTGTGATGGTTTAGCAATGTCTATATGCATTTTGTAGCGAGGTGCTAAGTTGTAAATATGTATTTTGTTGACTGGTCCTCAAGTCTTCAACCGTATAACGTCCACTAGAGTCTAGAAAGACTTCAAGGGTTAGTTATTATCTTATTTACTTGTTATTAAAACGCCGTAATGTTTATTTGCTTCTGTTCAGCCTGAGAGCTGTATCTTTAATGATCGCATTTCAATTGTTTTTCAAAAGTAGTTCAAAGCATATGTAATGATAATAAAAGCTACATGAGACTTTTAAACTATAAAACATGATTTAATAAAGCATAGATGTATTTATTAAACAAACATACGTAAATTAATCGGTAGTTTATGTTATTTACTAGCCCGTTAATTAACTTTAAATTTAAATTAGTTTACTTCTACATATTGATTATATTCTATACATTGTGAGAAAATAAATAAATACTTAATTTTTAACTATAATAAATACTGCAGCGCACAGTGGGGTAAGGAGTGCTCGTAGAATTTTATATGTTCATAAAAATAAACAACAAAAAAAAAACTCAAGTCTCTGCAGAGTGTATTTTTTAAATTTTAGTATACTGAAATATCCTACTTTAAATAAAACATAAAAGGAAAAACGTTAGCTCACATAATAAAATAATATTCGTCTTGAAATTCTTAGGTTTAAATTAAGTTGTTTCGGTAAAACATGAGACGGCTATAAAAAAAACTAGCAGTCAGATCGGAGTAATTCTTTTTGATTTGATTGTACTATTTAGTCTAAAATTTCAAAATATCACTGCATATTGCATGAAGAGTATGTTGACAATTTGACTTTTTTCCGCGAAATACCCAGTGTGCGGCGCTACAATTTTATTGGCGTTTTATCAAATCATATTGTAATCTTCCTTCCTATGAATAATTATGTGCGCAAACTTACCTCTGTTATTTAAGAGGTTCAGCAGTAATTTATATAATATAAGGGTATTCAAGTAAATAAACTGTTCGGAAATTCAATCAACCCTTTTTCCCAGGAAACACTTCAAGAAGGAGTATAGCAGCCTTTATAAAAATTACGTAGTATAACACAAAAACAAGTGTTTTGTACGTGACCACCTAGAGTTCAAATGGAATTAAAATTCGACAACTTTTTCATATTACAAAACTGCAAGAACAATATGTGACGCGAAAAATAGAATGGGACCTAGGGGTAAAAACCGGTTTTGTTCAGGAGAGCTATTTTAAAGATTTAAATACGTGTATCTTTGGTGTACCATCACTTTCATAAAACGCGCATTTCTCTGGGAGGGAGCACTTTGGGGCATTCGATGCTCAGATTTTGTCCACATCAAAAAAAAAAAGTGAAAATTGATTTTTTACCCTTGGGTCCCTTTCTCTATGCGCTGTCACATATAGTTAATACAAATTGCGAACCAACTGAAGACGAATATTAATTTTGAGCGTATAAGTAATATTTGCTGAATGAAATACAATATCAAGTATACGTACTGTGATGCAGTGACAAGGAGCAGAATAATTTGATTGAGAGGTAAAACTATGAATAATACAATTGCTTAGCGTAAGTCCCGCTTGATTGTTTCTAAGCTTTTTTCTTTTAGTATTTTTTTTTTTTTTTTTTGTGAGAGCAGCACTCAGGTGATGAGCTGTATTTATGCCATGCGTTGCACGTGCATTAGCGTGACTATGAGGACTTTTAACGTAAGTAAAATACAATTTAAAATATAATTTAAGCACTTGAAAATAAAACTAAAAAAATTAATTTTGTAAACATTTATATCTTGGTAAGTTTAAATGTCAATCTTAGTGAGATGAATTCAATAATTTTTTTATTTCTTGTAAATATAATTGTTTTAAATCAAAATGTTTTGAATAATATTGTTTTTACACTGCGCTGCAACAAAAATTGACTTTAAATAAAATTATGTGAGTTATAATGACTTGAATGCGTTCAATTCAAAAGCAGTTCCAGGTTTTGGTTGTTGCGTACATTTCATTATAAGGGTATCTAATATGGCACTTTGAGTTATGTGGATACGAAATCATAAAAAGTATTACTAAGGCGTGAATGCTTGATAAGAGTTTGTTCGGTTTCAACAAACAAATCATATGCAATAAAATCTTTTAATCTTATTTTTCCATTAAATAAATTTTTAATAAATGAAATATATGTATAAAAAAAGTCATGGACATCAGATTGACAATGAGGATATTAACAAACAATAAGTGAAAAACGCTGATCATGAGATGGTATTTGCTTTCGAAATAGTTTCATATCCCTAAAGCTTCTTACGATGAATTGACAATAAGACTTACAGTATTATAAAGGAAAAAACTCTACAAAAATGTTTCTCTTAGAGTTTTGCAAAAAATTTTCATAAACAACTGAAACACAACCAGAAACTTTTGTCCTTATAAGCTCATAAGTACACAGAAAAAAATTATTGCCTAATATTTTCTGCTTAATCAAAATTATTTGAATTTTTATTCAATTAATATATTAATTGAATTGAATATTATTTTAATAGATTCTATTTTCATTAAAAAAAAATTTATCAAAATCATGACATATTTCCACACACTAATTAAATTTTTTTAATAAGTTTAATAAAATTTGTAATTAAAACTCAAAATAGTTTTAACTAATTCTAGTGATTGGTAGGGAACTAATTAAAATTATTGTATTGAATTTTCACTTTACTTAATTAATTTTTGGTTTGAATATTTATTTCTGTGTAAATGCATATATTAATAAAAAATTTTAATTTTATTTAACGTAATTTTTTTTTTTTTGTATTTTATATTTTATTCTGATTCAATTACAAAATTTATTTATTTACCCAACCCTTACCAGGAATTTCTATAAAATATAATTCCAAACTAAAAGTAAAATTTATAGCTGACAGCAGCGCCAAAAAACATGCAACAACTTTTTTACTAGAATAAATTAATTTTTCATTTTCTGTTACGACTGTGAAAGTGAGCTGTCATTTGTCCAACCTTCTTATCCAACATTTAATGTCAAATTATCAAATGAATTGTAATTATATTGTAATGTTCTCCAGTCATTGTCGTCCTTGTCATTGTCACTGTTATTGTACATACAAGTACTGCAACCCCGGTATTCTTTGCCCTTCATATAAAAATAACATAAAATAGTTTATTTGTTGCTGATTTATTTATTTATTTTAAGATATTTTACAGATTTAATCATGTTTGTGGTGTTTTCTTAAAAACAAAATCGGTTATATGTAGATTTTTTGAAAAATGTGTGAAATATACTGATGTAACGCGAATACCTAAAAAGGGGAAGGGGCAACAGAATTGATATTACCGCCCAATCGCACTTTGTTCTGCATTTTCCAACATGGTGGAAAGTATGTTAAATCCTTTCTACTCTCTTGCAGATGAAGTCAGACCTTTCGGTGTGTTAGAATATGAGGCAAAATATGAAGGCTACATTTAATTGCGACTTCTTAGTAATGTTCACCCCATTTGTGAATAGGGTCTATTGTAACACCCGTAAGACCTTATGTGCCTGGCTAAGGCACAGGCGATTGACGGACTTTGGGGAATCACCTCTTGATGTTCTTGCCGTAAAAATATAGTGTGATGTTCGGTGGAATGATCGCATTGTCCATGTCGCAAAAGATGCATTCAGATGCCTCGGTTTCTTAAGACGGCGTAAGACATATTTCACCCCATCTGATCTCCGTAATATACATAACAACTATATTCGACCGAAAATGGAGTATATGCTGGTACTTTAAAGTCTATTTTGAAATTAATCGACCATCTACAAGAGCAGGGAAGAAGCTACTGAGCACCGACGCAACGGAGTATTTCACTATGCATTACACTATGCATTACAAAAAGAAATTTCTTACTTTAGCTCAACAATTTGTATGTGGAATAAGCTCCCCACAGAGGTCAGTCCAGTCGCCTTCAGTATGTTAAAGATAAAATCAAATTACCTCAAACCGACTCCCGCTTTCCTCCAACCCAAAATCAGATTTCTTAGTTCCAACATAATTCAATGCATAAGTTGGAGTAATCCCTTAAGTGCTGATCCTAAAAAAATACTAAAAATACTGATGAAGTGTAAAAAACTGAGGCCGCAGCGTTTTCCAAAGGCAGTAGAGTGATTAGGAAAATTTTGGGTTTGTACGAAACGACCCTTAAAAATACTAAGGTTACCAGCAAAAATGATGTCCTTATAGTAATAACAATTAAGGATATTGAAAGACCAAAGTTTGTTTCTCTCATAAGAGTAAATTGTACTGCTTAGATTAAATTTAAAAATATTTTAGAAAAGTTTAGTTACTGTATTTAAAAAATCAAGAAATTATTTTACTATTTTATGTAAAATTTATTTGAGCATGTATTTATGTTTTTAAATTTTATTTATTTGTTGCGGGTGAGCAATATCTAAATATATATTTCGTTGGTTGCCATACCAACTCATCAGTAGATGTTTACCCATTATGTTTAAAAAGTTTCAAAGCTCATCTATTTATACATAAACTAACAAACAGATTTGTGAATTACAAAGCATAAAACTAGTCTTTACCAAAAAAAAAAAAAAAAAAAAACTGTTCAAGCATACATAACACTATTTTATCTTAATAACTCTTTCGTCATTTCAGACCGTTCGTTATATTCCCGATTTTTTTAAACATCTTTGTATGACTTTTTTTTAAAGTAAATCCCAATAGATTAAGGTAAAATGAAAAGGATAATATATGAATAAAATTTTTAAAATACGTAATAAGCAAACTAACAAACACACTTTGTATGCATGTATGTACCACTTATATGTAAACGCACATGCAGTTACATATCGATGGCTTAATATAGAAAGGTCGTATCTCGTTTTTTTTTATGTTCTGGTAGACAAAACTCAAATACACCTCCCTTAAAAAATTAATTTTCTTATGTTGACGAATAACAGATTTACAGTAATTAAAAAAAGCCCAAACTAACTAACTGAACTAAAAAAGTTTTTTTTTTCTCCTGCAAAGTAGCTAAAAGTTGAGATACGACCTTTCATTATTAAGCCGCCGATATATGTATCGATGCATGTAAATATCTACGTATATTTTTACTACATTCTCGTTGTGTGTTTAATCAAAACGCGTTTTGGTATTTAATGTGTTGTACGTTTTAATAATTGCAAGTAAGTGCGTTGAAGTGTGTTTTTGCGAGTGCGTGTACGTCTGTTAGTGACAAGCGGGTGTAGGTTTCATATGTCCACTTGTTGTGTGTTTACAAGTGTGCGTGTGTGTGCTCAATAATATCCTGGTGTTAATATGACTGTAACTGTCAGTTGACATCAAGTGCTCAGGCTAAAACCAATTGAGCTTTTCATTGCCACAATTAATATGCGACACTGTCTCATTGTAGTAAAGGCTTCATTAATTGTTGGATAATGTTAACTTGTAGATTTCAAAAATTTTTAGACTGAAAAATCGCAATATACATATCGTTGGTTTTGTGTAGAAAGGCCCTAACCTGCATTTTTTCGAAATTAAGTTTATAAACTGCCTTATCATAAAATATTTTTTTTTTTTTAAGAATAAACCATTAATACACATACCTACACATATACGTACGTACATTACATAAGTTATACAAAATTTTACTCCTTGAAATTTATTTTATTTAAGTGATTATTTTCGTTTACGAAAAAAAGTTATTGTATGTGTGTACGTTTATGTATGCGTAAGTATTTATTGGGAAATAAAAGCCTTGAAATAAAATCATTTACATGCTAGACAGTTTTTAATAATTTATTATTAATTTCACTATCACTTACTAATTTTAACTTGTTAATTATTAATATGATACATTTTGATTGGAAAGTTTTTGGTATATAAAAAGGTATCTAGGCGCACAGTAGTGCGCCAGGCTAAGTTCGGCCACACAGTGTGTATATTTACACGAAACCATTCGAGCTGTTTTTACCCCCATCTTAACTTTGCTCCTCTTAATGATAATATAATGAAACTAAAAACATAAGGTCTCCCCATAGAGATGACCTCAGAGGTTAAATTTTAAAGTTCTGCCGTAAAAGCTTCATGAGATATTTAGGTGAGAAAAAACCATATTTTAGTACATATTCACTCACTGACTCACTCAGTCACTGACTCATCAATATTAATGGGCACTTCCAGTATAGCTAGAAAGCTGAAAATCGGTACACAGGTAGGTCCTGATGAGAAATTAACAAAAATTATTTTTAAACGATCACTTTTCACCTGGGAGGACTAGGGTTCCCCTTCTTTGTATTGGGCACTTCCAGTATATCTAGAAAGCTGAAATTTCTTACACATAAGCAATACATATAAATATTTATACAAAAAGAACTTAGAAAAAAGAAGTGAGATCCGCACAAAAACACAAATGTGAAAATAAGGCCAAATGGCAGTCGGACATACTGATATATGGAGTTCAGTATCTGTCTGAAACAGGAACTGAAGGTAAACGATCATAGACAACAATTTGTGTTCTCTAAATGGGCTATAGAACAACTGATAACTGATCCTTATTTTCATCTAAAGATCATCTTTAGCGATCAGGCTAATTTCTGTATGAATGGGAACGTGAACAAAAAAAAAAAATTCACATTTGGGACGATACAAATCCACAGTTTATTGTGGATTTTAGGGTGGTGACGTCATCGGTTAATATTTTTTTTGTGAACGACGTTGACCATGCCATCCACTGTCAACGGCGTGCATTACAGATCGATGATTACCAACTTCTTTTGATCTGAATTGGATGATCTGGACGCCAATGACATGTGGTTTCAATAGGACAACTCATGCCACATTGGATATTCTGCTCAAACAGCTTGAGGGCATGATAATCTCACGTTGAGTTGAAATGAACTGGTCACCGCAATCGGGAGATTTGACTCCATGAAACATTTTCTTCTGAGGTTTTCAGAAGTCGGAGGTGTTTAAGAATAAGCCAAAAACCACAGCCAACATAACCTATGCCATCGGCCAAATTCAGCATGTTTTATGCGCAAGTCATAGAAAATTGGACAATTCGAATAGGCTTTACCCAAGGAAGCTGTGACGTATATTTGAACGATATTATATGCCACACATAATGGCGACAATAAGTATTTCAAAGGAATAAAACATTTCATTGATATCTTTGCTTTTTAAATTCAAAAATAGGAAGCGCCTAATGAAAGACCCTTTTAAAAGTTTATTCAACAATTTATCTATTTCAAATAGTTGTTTTTCCGGAAAAAACTTCTCTTTTACCAAATTTGCACAGACGGAATGCATTACTATTGATTAAAAAAGTTTATTACTTTAAACCTTTAAACTTTTATTGTCAGCTCCACTGTGCTCATTTTTCTTTCAGAAATACCATGAAAATATATTTAAAATATTTTACCTTTAATAATTTTTCTTATTATTTATGTGCTTTTAATATATATTTTACATTAATTTGTAATAAGGAAATGAACAATTAAATGTATAAAAAGGAGCGTTAAAATTCTAATTATATTTTGACTACAATATGCCTCTCATTTAATAATTTTTGTTGTGCTTTATTTCCTTTTTTCCAGTCTTTTATTGCTCACTTTTATTTCATTTGGGTAAAAAAAAAAAGAAAACAAGAAAAAAAAATACCTTAAAGGCAACGACAAACAAATATCTTTTGTACAAGTTTATTAGTCAAGTTAATGAGTTTGTTTAACAGCAACAGAGAAATATTTTTATGGTATGAAGGCAAAAAGAAAAAAAGTAATATGTATATATATATATATATATATATATATATATATATATATATATATATATGTATATATATATATATGTATACTAAAATATGTATATAAATAAATGTACATAAAGTACACACTTAATTTCATTTGTTAATTATGACTTTGTTATTGCTGTTGTCGTTATTTCTTCTCATTTCCTTTGACACACTGACTACTTTATGTGCTTTTCTTTCCTGTGGCCCCACTATCGTCGTCCTTTTACTCCATCAAACAAATTTGCTGCTTTTAATGTTGTCTTTAGTGTTTGCTTAGTACCTTACATTTACGTAAGTGTGTTTGTTTATGTATGTTTTTGTGTGTGTATTTGCTGTTACTTCTACCTGTTTGTGTATGTTTGCATATGTTTGTGTAACGTAGTTGCATATCTACACATGTGGCCGATTGAGAGTGAGTACAAATATTATGAGTTTGATAAATGACTGAATTATATTTAAGTGCAGTTAAGGATGAATGAGGTAATAAAAAAATGTCTATTAATTAGCACTTGATATACAAAACCAGAAACGAGTTTTTTTAATGAACATAAAAATAGCAGCTCGGGTCTTAACAGCTGATGACATTTTTGAAGATAAGATTTGATTATGATTGTAGGTATTAATAATACTTTATTAGTTGCTTTTGATTTTAATATTAGAATGTCTGTGTATATCCCACAGGCAAAAGTGTTTATTTTGCAATACTTTGGCGAAAGTGCAGACATATTTAGATTTTAAACATGTAGTTACTATTGAAAATTTTACAGAAACAATCAATGGGATATATTTTTTTAATAATTTTAATTTAAGTTTTGAAAAACTTATTGATGTTTCAATCTATAATTGAAGATTCAATAAATTTATTTTTTATATTTAATTTATTATTTAATTATCAAAAAAAAAAAAAAATAAATAAAGTTTTGTTCATGGGTTGTCTAGTTTATATGGTTGTACTCCATATCATACCAACTCGAACAATCACTCAGGGGATGACCCCTACGTATGTGCCGGAACTTAGAGAGAGGGATAGGGTAGAGAAGATAGATTTTGAAAATTTAGAAAGCTTAACTCTTTTATAACTCTGCTTTGCGCGCTATGATAGTTTTTATAGCAGTGTTGAGGCGCCTTCAATGTTCAGTAGATGCATTAACTTTGTTCATCTGTATTAGCAGGCATTTTATTAATTCTGTTACTTCGCCGATGTATCTGCTAACCGGCGAAGGAAGGCAATGTTGTGTACATTATCTTATTAATCGCTGTTGAAACAGTTATTTAGTGACCAGTGCTATGATCTCATCACTTAAATAGTCCGACAACAATTAATACCTAAAACTAAATAATTTAAAAGAAAAGAAGTAAAAATTCTTAAAAGTTTAACATAAACTATTGACAAGTGTCTATAGACACATCATAAAATAAGTTATTGCAGCACTTGCTGCTTCCCAAATGCGCCAAATGTCGCAAAATGTATTACTACGGGCGTAAGTTCAGTGCATCCTTTAAATGTTTTTTTTTTCTTCTAATTTGCACGTATGTGTCTTAGAGGCAGATGTTCATAAGATATGTATGTAATACTCGTATATTATATCGGTTTTATGAGGGTTAAATCACGCATTATTGCGAATATTTCGAATAAATTGTTATAATTTTTTGCAGCAATTTTAATTGTCACAAAAATACTCGGATATAAAAATCATTCTAAACATAAATATTAAGCAGGGAGGAAAATTGCTCTAGAAGGACTTTTTCCTCACTTTTACGTACGGTATTTGTCATTTTAATATGTATTTCTGCTTCATCTTGAGTAGAACCAAATTCTTTTATCAATTCTCTAACGAAATCATTTCAATTTGAGTGTAAAACCTGAAGAAAATCTAACCACAAACGTGAAAAACCCTTCATTTGACTATATACACCGAGAACTAACCATATTTCTTCTCATTGATAGGCTCGTATAGCTTAACTCTTAACTCGTTCGACAAATTGTTCCACAGATAGTGATGATTCATTCGTCGGATCAAATTCTGAAATTTATTCTGCAATTTCACGAACAGAACAACTATTAGTTGAACGCGAAGTTGGATATGCGTTTGAACCTGTAATGTTGCTAAATCTTTGACGTTGTAGATTTGATGTTTCATGTGTGTTTTGTGTAACCGTTTGGAAAACACTTGTCATACCTTCTAATATTTTTTTTAATTCGTCCACCTGTTTTTGCAAATTTATAGCTTCATTATTTTCCTGAATCGCATTTATATTTGAATTGCTTCCACTTCGAAGATCATTATTTACTGGAATCACATTTATGTTTAGCCGACTTCCACTTGGAGCTGTAAGTGATGAGGCCGTTTTCTCTAATTGCTCATTATCCTCACCGTTGTCGTTAATTTTGTCCGTACCATAAAAACTTACAAGACGTTGAATTAAATCCGCTTTTGTTCCTGTACTCGATAATTCCCGTTCTCGAAGTAGCTGTTTGAGATCGTCCACCTTCATCGATGCAAGCTTTCTCATTTTAAAACTCTTTTTTTTCGGAATAATCCTTGACCACAAATAATCGAATTAAACTCTTAATTCTGATCCCACTTCTGATCCAAAAGAATAACGTTGTGTTTTTTTCATTTTTTTTTTTCTAAACGTTAAAAAAAGAATAAAACAAAACGAAAAAACACAACGTTTTTTTTTTTACAATGCAGCAGATCAGTGACTTTTACATAGGGGATGATCATGGAAAGTGGTGGTGGTATTATACATCATAAATTTTGATCGCTGATGTATCGAAAAAATACCGTAGTCTAAATAGAAAAATCAACTCTCAGTACTAAACAAAAAGCTTTTTAACTTAAACTACCAACAGGATTATCCCCATTACATATTTATCCTGATTGTGCTGCAAGTTTGGTGCAGTTAGATGCAGCTCCCTTATATCTAGTTTTGTTAAATTTTTAATGAAATATCTTGCCCAATTATTAAATTATTTAAAATCAATTATCAAAACCACAAGCACATACATGTTAAGACATAGATAAATTATTTGCATAACTTAAAAGAAGTATTGTAAAAGTAAAATCTATTATCCCCGCCCCCTCACAGATACAGCAAATGAATAAATAATATTTTCAAAAAAAATTCACTCAGTTACATGTGCACAAAATATTTCCAAATTTTTTCATTACAAATACAATCTTTGATTTAAAATACATAATTTATATTTTGGTAAAAATGTATAGAACTACTCAGTGTACTACATATGTATATGTATCCTTTGCAAATCATATACACTCGTGCTATGTCTGATGTGGTTGCATTTCACCAACTTAACATCCCAAAATTTATAAATACGAGTATATATTTGTATTGCTTTCAAAATGCTAGAAGAAATATTTTAGAATAAATAGAAAAAAGAAAAAAAATGTGTTATAAAAACCATAAAGAAAATATATTCAAAAAATATTTTAACTTATAATTTTTCATAATAGAAATTTAAACAAAGAGTGTGGGAGAGAACATAAAAGCACATCATGTATTTTTGAGCATAATATTTTTATACTAAAAACAAAACAAAAATAGAACGTTTTATATCGGACAGACGCCTTTGGTAATGCGAACAGAAAATATTGGCGGTATACAGTATTTTTGGTGCAAATGGTGTTGCAAAAATACAAATGCAAAATATTTGTTCTCAATTTAAAGATGCATTACCTCGATGTGTTCGATATCTTTTTTTAGCATTAAAACTCTGATCTCAAGGTGATAAAAAGATCAGTACCTCAAATGTTTAAAGAACCATTTCAAGCTATGATCACATGAAATTAAAAAGACCCCCGCTAACTATAAAACCGATTTAAATTTTCTAGAGATTATATATAGAGATGATAGGTTCAAGTCAAATGAATTATAAATGTGATGTGATCTCTAGTTAAGAAAGATGATTATATTTGAATAACTGGAAGGGATGTAATCGTTATTTTGAACATACAAGAAATTAGCAGCTACTTTTAAAATCGCTAGCTCAGCAGAGAGAATAAAGTTTTGATCTCGCGATCGCACATTTTAGAATTTCAAAGTTTTGATAGAAACTAGCAAGGATCTGTGCTGATTTTTATAGGTGAAGGTTCATAACGTAATGATCAGAGAGAATAAGACATTGTTAATATTTTTAAAATCCAACATCACTTTAGATTTCAACATACGCGGCTGTATAGAATAAACATTGCTTTCGGTAGAAGCCACTAAAACTCGTCAGTATTCATATGTATAATGCTTTTACTACTTGTGAGGTAGCAATGATCTATTTCAGTCGGTTTTCCCTAAAGTAAATGATACTTTCAGATCGCTTCGATGGATTCTGCAACAAGCTGGTAAGCAAAAGAAAATGTGTTGTCGTTTTTTAAGAGTGAAAAGTTAGAGAAATAAAAATTCCAACCAAAATTTTTCGCAGAATCCTGAATAAAAGTGCAAAAAATATTGTATAAATTAAAATAAGATTAGCACGTACTATCTGTGAATAAAACTAGTTATTATTTTTTTAAAGTTTATATGACAGCATTTCATTAGTGTTTGTTAAACAACACCAGTAAATTTCTACCGTTTTTTTTTCTTCATTTCCCACAACATTTCAGCCAATACACTTTCAAACAACGTTAGATAATATACTTTACAGATTTTCACTTTAAATATATTCTTTCCTAATTTTTCTTGTATATGTTATCGATCGATACAGTTGTAAATAAAGCACAATTGGAAATTAAACTTGATCATGAACTTGAAATTGAATAGTTTTGTTAGAGTCAGATTATGGTCAGACGAGGCAAATATTTAACGTACTAAATATGTATCTTTAAATGAAATATCATTCAAGTTATGATTTATATTTAATATATGGAGAAAAATAGAATTAAATTCGTCTTACATCATACTAAACGTGTATTTCATCATATATTTCCTTAGTCTGACAATAACTTTTATCATTTTGTTATAGATTACTTTATATATCGATGGCTTAATATAAGAAAGGCGTAACTCGATTTTTTTCAAAATAGCGTTTTTGTGTATTCTTGTAGGCAAATGTCCGATGCACCTTGTCCGAAATTTCAGAGAAATATAATTGAAAATAACAGGTTTATAACGATTTCAAAAAAAGCCCTAAGTCAAGTCAAAGAATTTTTGAAAGTAAAAGCCGTAATTCGTTTTTTGTTTTATTTCATTAGTTTACTTTCGGACACCTGTCACAGGAAAGCGCAACGAATAAAGGCGTATATTTCTACAAAAATTTTTAGATGAGTTGCCGAAAATGGAGTCCCATTATTGCCGAAGGGACAGTAAAAAATTATATTTTTCCACCTATCAGGAAAGTTACCAGCTTTATGTCGCAGAGTATGATTCACAAAAAGAAAATGGAAACATAAAATTGTCCTATACAATTTTTGCACAATTATTAAAGGAATTGAACTATTCCATATTTAAACCTAGGAAAGATCACTGCAATATTTGCATATCACATAAAGTAAGTAATTTGTCAGATGAAGATTATAAAAAACATAGAGAAGAAATACAAAAATGCGAAAAGAAAAATATAATGACATAACAAATAGTAAGTCCGTACTATGTGCAGTTATATGTATGGATGTGCAAGCGGTAAACTTAATTCCTCAACTAAAGGCGAGTGTTGCATATTATAAAATGAAGCTAAAACTACATAATTTTACAATATACAATATTTTAATACACGAATCAGACAATTATGTTTGGGACGATGTCTACAATCTTCCGTTTTTACGACATGTATTATTAAACACTTAAGGAAGATCCAAACTCAATCGCCAGAAATCACGTAATTATTTACTCAGATGGCTGTTTCTACCAAAATCGCAATGTAATACTGTTTAATGCATTGTTGGCTTTTACTATGGAAACACAAATAACGATTGAACAAAAATTTTTAATAAGTGGACATACGCAAATGGAATGTGACTCAAGCCATTCACTTATAGAAAGAAAAATTTAAATTAGGAAATAAATTTGCAATTTGTGCAATTAATAAAGAAGGCACGAAAATTTCCAGCACCCCTACAAGCTCACCATTTGCACTACGACTATTTTATAAATTTTGAAAACATGCAAAAACGATACTCTTCGAGTTGTCCTGGTAAAAACCTTGCTTACTATAAAAGTTCTAGAAATGTATGTACTCAAGCCTCTATTCTTACTGTAAATATGCTACGAGCCTTGTCATCAGGATCAATATATTTCAAAACAGACATAACTGACGATTACGAATTGCTCCCACATAGATCGAAGTCAGCGATTAAATATATTCACTTTATAAGGAGAAAATAGCAATCACAAAAAAGAAATGGGACCACCTACAGAATTTGAAAGAGTTTTTACCCGCAGATTGCCATCTTTTTTATGATAACTTGTCTTATCGTCCCCTCAATATAACAATAGCGTATAATACGCTATTATATATAGCACATAGGCTATTGTTATATTGAGGGGACGTTATAAGAACTAATATTTTACAGTTAACTTCTGATTTAAACCTCTTAATTTCATAAATTAATTCCTTATATTATTAAAACCTGGGGGCAAATTACGGCATTCGATATCGATCGAAATTTACATTTAAATTGTATTGACATTTCGATCGATATCGAGTGCCGTAATTTGGGCCCTGAACTTCTATAATAATATGTCTCATTTTCAACTCAGTTTAAAAAAGCCCTACCTTAATTTTTTTTTTTAAATATTTATGAAAAAAGGGACTATCTTAGATAACTTCATTAAAATAAAAACATATATAAATTTAATTCATAATTAAAATGTGTTGCCTCTTTTTATTAAAAATTGCATTAAAACTTTTTTGCATACAAAATTTTACGGATTTTATTAAGTTTTTTCCTTCCCCTGTAAAGTAACAAAAAATCGAGTTACGTCATCGATATGTATTTAATTATATAACTATTAACAACCATAAAACCCTATTAAATGCTAATATCTTATAAAATCGTATAATACGTTATTATTCGTGACTGCACAATACACTTTCATTAAGTGTATAACACATTTTGTATGGACAATTAATTAATTAAAAAAATTTAAATTAAAATTAACTATTATATACAAAACAAGTTGCGCGAGTATAATTCTGTTGGTATTTTTTTTATATATATTTCTTTAGAAATTATTGTTAAAACATGTTTCAATGTTTGTAAATTGTAACATTTAGTTGTGCAGCTTTCATGCAGCCACTCAGTAGCTGATCAATCTTCACAAATATCCTAAGTGATCACAACAAAGATTATAACGCCAAACAATGTATTTAAGTATTTTTATAAAACTTTTTGTAGCAAAATACTTTTTTTCTTTGAAGTATTAAAAGATTTATCTATATAAGCACGTGTTTGTGTATAAATGTGAGTCTTTGCTTGTTGTTAACTTTTGCTAAGATTTAATTGTTTGCTGCATTATCAGGTTTTCGCCCAGACTGGTTGATGATGCAATTTTAAAAAAATCAGCGTCTTTATATTTATAACAATAAATAATAAGAAACTAAACTGGAAGCAAGGCATGTTCTAGTGTTTCGATACCCTACACCCTTAACGAGACAAAAATTTAAATTTTAAAATTATCGACACTTACAAAAAAAGACATGTATGTACTAAATTTTAATAAATAAATTTCCTTCAAAATAGAGAAATATGTGAAATATTTCTATATTTAATCATAATTTTAATAATATTTAGAATTTTTAATCAAATAAAATTTTCTATAATAAAAAAAAAAACATCAAATATTCATAATGTCACTTAAAAAAAAAAATCCAACATCAAGAAAATTTTTATTTTATTTCACCCAATTCATACGTTGATTTAAAAATCACGTTCTTTTTTTAATTCTCTTCAAAAGTTGCTTCCAAAAACTTTACAGATTCATTCGATGATTTTTTCCCATGTTTTGAATGTTGATTTTTTCGTCCGTAATCGGTTATTATTCTTTACTTGATTATTTGTATATAAAACAATCTGACAAAATCTGAAGCAAAATAACAAAAACCGAATGTGTGTAAAGAAGAATATGAAAAAAATCACGGAGAACTAAAAATGTGATTTTTTCTTTACCCATTTTACTTCTTTACCCCGTTCGCCTGCATACACAAAAAATCGTGATTTAAAAATATGGAAAAAATCATCGTATGAATTGGGTGTTTGAATGCTTATTTTCTAAAAGTAAGAATTTTTTGACTAAATTTAAATACATTTTATCATACAAATGAAATTATTGGTAAAAAAAATTATATAGGGAATGACTTAATCGTGAAGAGTTCATAAAAATTTGAAGACTTAAAAACGGAAAACGGCCATCCTCAATTTATGCTAATTTTCTTTTCTCTTATTGGAAATTTTTTCATTATTTAAAGAAAATAATTTTTTAAATTATTTTTAGTTCCTGACTTATTAAGTTAAATATACTTTTTTTTTAATGTTAGAAATTATGAATTTAGTACTTATGTGCACTGGCTGGTAAAAGGTACAAAGATATAGTAGTGTTGTGGTTTGAATCCCTGTCTACTAAACCGAATTGCCTTGGTTCGAATCCCAAAAGACATAACTTTAATAAAAATGTTTTCATCACCCCACATTCCAGATATTACAACTACATTATTGTAAGTAAGCATTCCGGATGTTTGATCATACGTTTCTCTGGTAATTTTTACACTTCAAAATTACGAATGCCCCTGCAATAAACGATTGTTAAAGTTATAATGGCCTTAAATACCGGAAATTAACTTTTAAACACTGTTTTAAGTTTTCCATAATTTCTTGCATTCGAGTTGAGTCTTTCTTTAAAATTTATGAATAAACTTTCTGATTAAGATTTTTGTAGCACATTAAAAAATATCTGCTGTCTCATTTTGGAGAAAGAAACCAAAATACCAATAAAGTGTAGAGTTAGATTGCTACAATATTTCAAATTAATAATATTGTTTGTTCACTGTGACACTTTGCAAAAGCAGTTTCCATTTCATTTACCCGTAAAATGAGTAACTGTTTTATACAATGTTATCCCGTATTTCGTGCTCTTTATCTTATCTTCATCGGATGAATTTCCCCGGAATTTCCAGCGGTCCGATGATATCGAAACCTTTGTTGTAGCAGTTGACCAGTTCAGCAGAAGGTAAAACATGAAAATGAGACATTCGTAGCAAGATCAATAACCACATATCAAGGAAGTGAACCACTTCACAATTAAATAATAAAACTGTTCGCAGCCAATGCAGATGGCGTTCATGACACTATTTTTACTAATTTTTGGATAAAAAATGAACTAGTTTTTAGTAAAAATTTCCTCTGAAAGTTTGTATTTCCTAATATTTTGGAAAATTTTACAACATTCCTGTAAAAAGCGGCATTGGCGCCAGCGCCATACGACAACTATTTTGCACTCAAATTGAAATAAATTCCCAAATTTTAGTAATATTTTTTTTTGAGTGTGTGTGTGTGTTAATGTTACATTTCTACAAATTTTCTTGTAGGAAGTATTGCATCATTATTGCCAATAAAAAATAATTATTTAGTGTATATATTTTTCATAACAAATCAATGCGAGTCTTCAATATTGGTGTGCAGCACTTTATAGTCATTGAGGGTAATCCAATAGAAAATATTTACGAGCAAAAGATTATTATTGATTGGGTTAATTAAATTATTTACACATTTCAGTTTAGAAATTAAAATGATTTTAGTAAAGGTTGGTTGCTACCTGATGTGTATCATGTAGGGTACTTTAATTAATATGGAAAAATCACAACCTGCCGGGTATTTCAGTATTAAACAGTTGCAGTTGTTTTATGTGTTTCACTACTAAATTTCCATATTATTGAATAAATGATTGTACGGATAATAGTAATTAATAATTATATATCTACCAAACATTTATTAAAAACTCATTTAGTATTTAAAAAGTCATCCTAATATTATTAAAAATGAAATATTTGTACAAATAGCTAATAAATATTAAAACCTGTCTTGGCGAAAATTCCTAAACAAATATATGAAAATATTTTCAGTCAGAAATTTCAATAAAAAAAAACAAATGTTGTTTAACGTACACAACTACCACTATAAAGTCAAAGCAAAAGCAAAAGAAAAAGAAACGCAATTGCACTCTACGTCACTAATAATAAAGTGCTAGCGACACTTTCAAAGTTGTCAAACAAGGTTCAACATGTGCATATTTTTTTTTTCACTTGCTGCTCTCTGATGCAAAATTAAAGCTGAGTAATAGTTTAATTCAAATTAACTCTTGTAAAACTTATAAATATAAGTTAACATCGCAATAGAATAAACAAACTACAAACAAATTATTATTTAACACAACAACATCGAACCAAAGAAAACAAAGCGCTAAAATGCAGTTTTCTGACGACCAACAGAAACGATCTCTAAAAGTCAGAGATAGTTTGCAACAAGATCCGGATGAAGTTTTAGACAGTGGTGGTGCGGAAAGAGATATGAAACAGAAACTGGAAGCAGGTTCTATTACTAATGTTTGGGAGTATGAGGAGATTTTAGATATTTTGGGTGTGTGTTTGTGTTAAAATTTTTAGATAACAAAAGTCCAAGTGTTTTGTTTTTTTATACAATTCTCTTTGTTTCAACAAGGTTTTGGCAAAACACAATGGATTCTATTATTAATTAGTGGTTTATTGACCATGACCTCTATGTCGGCACAGTTATCAGTGGGAATTATTGCCATATCATCACAATGTGAATTTAATATGTCACAAGGAGAGAAGGGTGTTATGATGGCGGCATGTGTTACAGGTAAGAAAATAACAAAGTGGATATTAAACAAATTAATCAATGGCCGGTAGAGTTTATTGCAATTACGAAATTTTATAAAATTAACTTTAATTAGCACTTGAGTTAACAACAAAAAAAAAAATACTTAAAATAAAGGCAACATGTGTGTCATACATGTTTGATAGTGGACTTAAACTGTTTTAAATTAACAAAACAGGTTTCAGTTAAGGAGAGGATATATCAAGAGATTACATAGCCTTCAACAAGATAACCTATTTGACTGGTTTCTAAGGACTAGCTACAGTTTTGAATTGTAGTAGAATACATAAAACAGATCTGTTGCTTTAATATGATGGTGTTGGTTTGAAGGGATTCATTTGACGTATGAGGGGAATTTGATAGCTCTGCTACCTTGTATATATTTCCAGAGCAGCAGTTTTGAATTCATCAACTGGTTGTCTTAAAAGATTATTGTCACATTTTGAGGAAGTTACGCCAACCTTTGGCAGGAGTTTTACCAAAATTAAAAAAATCCGAAATCCTTGTGCAGGATAAACATTATTTTATACGTAAAAATTCATTCGCCGAAACCAAAGAAATGCTGGATTAAAATTGTGGCTACTCTGTGTGATAAATTTAAATGGTTAAACACTGGTTTAATGAGATTCCTTGAGATCGTAGTAGCAAGACAAATGACGTTATAAGTTTAGGCTGCTCAAAAGTGATCGTCACTCAAAATTCATTGAATGTTGTTGCACGACCGGATTATGAAAGTGTGTATTTGTGATGGCTGCAATTGCGACTAACACATTAGCTGTTGTGGTTAAATTAGGAGTTGTGTGATTTTGGATAATGTGTCATTTTAGATGTTGTGTGAATTTGAATAAGAAAATAATTATTTGCTTAATGGATACCGTTATCGTTCACGGTGTATAATATGCGTGCTACGCAATGTGTTGGCGCAATTTGAACTAGTATTTGCATTAATTTTAAAAAGTGAAGAAAAACTGAAATGCATCACAATACACCAGACACCAAAAAATTAACAAAACAATTGATTTCATACCCGGAACGTGCAACAAAAGAAAAACCCAAACGCGAGTCTGTAGTCCAAGAAGAATATGGAGACAATATTTTGATATGCACACGATGTCTTTTGCATCTGTTGCCTTTAATAAGCATGAAATATGATTACCGGCAAATATCACTCGGATCTTTTTGATGGATTTAATATCAATGTAAAGCGAAAAAGGTGACTTTTAGCAAAGAGAAAAAAGTGATATTTCATCAGGGAAATACAAGAATTAAGCTACAAACTGCCGAGGCTATTAACAAAAGGAAGTCCTGTTCTGCATGACTTCAGTAAGTCTTCTTTTTTACGCTCGATTGTTACCTTTCTTTTGAGAGTTTAAACGATTTGAACAGAAAAAAAAATTATTATATCGAACAAGTGGCGGCATTATCAAACTACCCTCGTACACTAAAATATCAAGGTGTTATTCTCACTATACAGACAGAAGACTTTTGTAGAAATTTTTTATGGGAATCATTAAAAAAATTAGTGGTTTTCATACAAATAATTTTCTACTCAAACCAATTGTGATATTTTTTTTATTTGTTATCAATTTAAGTTCAAAATGGTTGTTGAATGCGACGGCTCCAATGCATTTTTTACAAAAAAGGTGTAAAATTTTCCGAAATATTAGAAAATACAAATTTTTACTAAGAACTAGGAAAACTTTTACTATAAAAATTAGTAAAACTTCTGCTTTTACTAGGAATAATATTGTCAAGTAGTTGTGTAGTGGTGTATTTTTATTCCTTGTGGTTCCTAATATTGCTACGCATTTTTCATTTCCCTGTTTCTCCTTCTTCTAAACCATTTGGTACAAAGAGGTTTTGATGCCATCAGAGCGCTAGAACTAGAACTTCCAGCGAAGCTTCTTTGCAATAGAATTATTGTCTGGCATGACATACATAAATCTCAAAGTCTATTGGGACTCGAACCAAGGTTCTTCGGCTTAGTAGATAGGCACACCATTAACACCACACACAAATGTCTTCTTATTTTTTACGAGTGTATAATTCAAACAAAGTATGTTGCTCACAGATTTCTTTCACTTAAACATGATCTTTACTGTAAATATTTTACAACAGAAAAAAATTAAATAAAATTATATTTTATTAAGAATATAATTAAATAAATTTTTTTAAAATCTCACTTTTTTTACTTTAAAATAAATTTTTATTATCAATTGCAAACTAATAGTTGAAAATAAATTAAATTGCATAAAAAGTTTTCTTCATATTCAACCTACAGGTATTGTTTTATCCACCTACATTTGGGGCTACATTAGTGATGTTTGGGGCAGACTAACTGTCTTATTATGGTCGATATTTGTAACAAATGTTTTACAATTTATAACGATGTTCGTTACCAACATATGGCTGTTTAATTTCATAAATCTTGTTATGGGCATCAGGTAAAAATTTTATACAAAAAAAACTTTTTCCATCTCGTATTTTCTAACAATTTTTTTTAGACAAATTTAATTTAAATAGCATTGCAATACTCTTACCATATATTATCTTTTATACTTATACATATACAGTTTGGGTGGCATATCAGGCGTTTTATATCCATACCTTAGCGAATTTAATATTGCTAAATATCGTGCTGTAGTCATAAATTATTCTACCATGTTTGTTAGCATAACGGCCATTTATGTACCAGGTATGATTGTGTGTGTTTTTTTCTCTCTTATATTTTTTATTTATTTTATTAGTAAAGTTGTGGACAAAAACAAAAGTTTTAATATTTGAAATAATTTCGTTTATTTTTAGCCATTTCATGGTTGGTGCTTTCAACAGACTGGTCCTTTGGCATAACTGACTCGTTTGTATTTAAGCCTTGGCGTTTGATTATCTTATTTAGTCTACTGCCTGGTTTAGTTGGTGGCCTACTCTTGCTTAGGTATCCCGAAAGTCCAAAGCTTTTGCTGGCACAAGATAAAGCAGGTGAAGCTTTAAAGGCTTTAAATTGGATTTCGAATTACAATAAAGGCTTAGATTTGCATGTGGTGCTACAGAGTACGGTAGTAAGTTTAAAAGCAGAAGAATTGCCGGATGCTGATTTGCTAACCATGGGCAGGGGTTTTGCCATACTCACCAATATTTGGAAAGCCACAGTTCCGTTATTTTATAAACCTCATGGCCTTAATGTTACTCTGGCAGTTTTGGCGTTATTTGGCCTTATGTTTTCTTCGATGGGCATGCAGATTTGGTATCCGGAAATTGTAAATCGTACTGGCGGTGGTTTAAAATCCGGCACAAGTGCTCCAGTGTGTGAAATTTTAGATGAGTCTTATGTCAGAGATCATCTTATCGGCAGTTCTCTGGAGGATGGTTCCCAAAGTCCGGTAAGTTAAACATTTTTTTTAAATATAACTTTAAAGTTAATTATACCAAAATTTTAAGATCTGTGATGATAGCATTTCAACTAAAACTTACATTGACAATATTATTATGGGCCTGGCATTTTTGGTGGGATTTTCCATACAAGGTGTTCTGCTAAATCCTTTGGGTAGAAAAAATGTCTTAATTGCTGTCTTATCGGTTGGAGCATTGTGTGGCATTTTACTTTACGTAGTTACCAGTACCACTGGTGTTTTGATATTGTTCTGTTTGTATATATTATTGCCCGGACTTTCAATTTCTATTATGTGTGGCGCTATGGTAGATTTGGTGCCCACACAATTAAGGTAAATGGAAAAAAGTTACTACAATTTTATATAAAATTTATAATATTTAATAAAATTTAATTAATCTGCAGAGGCAAAGCGGTTAGTTTAGGCCTAACTTTGGGACGTTTAGGTGTGATAGTGGCTTCAAATTTAATTGCCTCTATGTTGGAGCCCTACTGTAATGGCATTTTTGGCATTGTAACCGGCACTCTATTAGGTAGAAATTAATTTGTTCATATGATTTTGTAACATTTACAAAAAAAAATATTTTTTTATTTTATATTTTACAGTTTGCGGTGGTCTTGTTTACTTTTTGCCAATTTAATATTAAATTTAATTGCAACAGAAAATTGCACATTTAAAATATGTATGTATGTAAGTCTATGTATATTCAACTTTAACAAGGAAAAAAAAACCAGCATAGAACGTGTTTACTTAAGATAGAAAACAATAACAAAACAACAAACAAAAAATCACTTCAAATATGCATAAGTTATGAATTCCATTTACATTCCAACACACCAGTCATCGTGTTAAATTTGTATGTCATTTATATAAACAGAAAATTTTAAAAAGACAAAAAAAAAAAAGAAAAAAAAATACATATAACAAAATCCATTCGAATAATACTAAAAACAAGTAAAAAACTATGCTTGTTCTGTATGCGGATACAAACCAAATTCCCACTCGAATACGAACAGTAAGAAAGTACAAAAAAGTTTAACTTGCAAACAATTTTAAGGAAAATCTTTTATAATACTAGATATGGCCGATATTTGAATTCCGTAAGATATTTTTGAAGTGTTTCATATAACATGTTAAAGAATAGATTTTTCTTGTAAATGATTGGTCGGCGCATTATAGCGATTTTTAGCGACTCATTGCAATCAAACCAAAAGATTGCGGTTGCGGTATAAGTGGCTTCAAGAAAAATTTCCGCAAACCAAAAATGAAAAATGGCTGCAAAGTTTTGTCTTAAAGACAACACGAACTTTGGGGAAATTCCTTTGTGGATAAAACCCAGGCCTAAGCAGGGAATCTTTAGTTCTCGTGCAAATATTCGTTCTCGATCAGATCACCGATTTCGAAATTTTTTTAAATAATGTTAAGACAATTTGCAAACATATTATATGGCTTATGGGAAGTTTCTATTTTTTTCCAGGGTTTTGTTACAATCTAATGAATTTAATAGTCTGAAATTATACACAGAGAAAACTGTGCCTAATAAATACTTAATAAAATAGAACAAAATTAATAAGATATCTCTACGGTTTTTTTTTAAGAAGTAATTCTTATTGTTTTAATAAGGCAAACCTTATTGAAAAAATCAAGAAGGAAACTTATGGTTTTTATTAGGTATTCTTATTGATTTTTAAAAAGGTTTTCCTTATTAAAATAATAAGACTTCCTTCTTGAAAAAAATTCGTAGAGATATCTTATTAATTTTGTTCTATTTTTTTAGGTATTTATTAGGCACTGTTTTCTCTGTTGTGATGTTAGGATTTTTAATTATTTTAAAATTCTTAAATTCTTATTTATGTCCCACTTTTTCGAAAGGGTTGCAACAATACATTTTTTATGTGACATTTAAAACACAGATCACAATTATTTAAATTTTTGAAACTAATTATTGCGAGTTTTTATATAACAATTTTTAATTTTGTGTGATTTAGCTTTTCTTTCTAAGTCACGTGCTGAAATCGAACTGTCTAAATAATGCAACAATATATTCTTTAAGCTTAAAATTCATGTATGTATCTATCTATGCAAACAAAAAGTTTTCATATTAAAATTCAAACATATAAGATATGGACCTTTGAACTCAGACCCCAAAAAATGACCTTTGACCTTTTCTTAAAAAAAAAAATATGCATATAATTTTAAAGGGTGAACTTTCACCTTTAAAACGATACCAAAAAAACTGAATTATCTTTCATAGTTCAAAAGTTCTATCGCTTTTTGTGAGGAGACTTTTGTGATTTTTTTAAATTTTTTACAACTTTTATGACGTCATATTTCGGAACTCGAAAGAATCTGGGGTCTGAAAATTTATGTTTTGTTAAAGTCCAATAACATACAACAGTTGTGGTGAATGTCATTGACATTAGAGGTGTTGTATCCAAACAGCATGATGGTTTGACATGTTTTCACTCAATAGGAGTTTTTTAAAATGTAATTAAAACTACAAAATTTAAAAAACTACTTTATATATTATTGTTTTTTTAAATGTTTAGCACCCAAATTCTTTCACAAAACTTTCTACATAGTAGAGTAACAGAGACTCAATTGTTGCGAACGTCGCCGAATCTATAATTCACGGTCATCAACAACAATGGCGGACACAGCTGCGATATTTTCCTCTGTTCGCGCTCTTCGTATCTCTGTTGATGGTTATTTGTCCAATAATGTAAATTTGATGCGAAATTTAGTCACAAGATTCCGAATACCCACCTCAGAAGGTTGCCTAAGCTGACCATAAAATTGAACAAATGAACAATGATAATAAAATTGATAATAAAATTCAATAATCCACAAGGGTTGTTCGTTTGTAAGTCGATTCATGGTTAAATTAAAGACCAAACTAAACATGTTTAACATTAACATGTTACACGGAAAAAGCTGAGCTGCCAAAAACAGTGTTTCCAAAAAGAAAGTTGCTAAAAACTCACACTTTACAGTTTAGATCTAAAACGTATCACTGAACAGATGGTTCTATAAATTATATCAAGGGAAATTCATAACTCGTGTCAATTCGCTTTGAATACTTTGTCAAAAAATTTACCGAAAAATGTGTCAACAAAGCAATTGTCAAAGTAACTCGTACACAAATACAAGGGACGAAGGAAGGCGAAAATAATCACCTGCAGCTATATTCTGTAACTCGCTAAAGCTAAATCTCCATCGCTAAAAATGTCTAAAATCGTTTTAGAGAATTTTAGCTACATATTGAATTCTGTAATTCGTATTGCTAAATTAGGCAATGTCTTAAAAATTAAATTCGCCGCAATTTTGGCTTTTGCTCTGAGAGCAAACAATGCTCTCTCTCATCGCTAAAATGATATACATTTGTATTCTCTAAGCACATTTAAGCATCTTTTCTAGCTAGAAACGCTAAAATTTAAGCAACGATATTTTGAAGGCGCTAAAAAGTAATTTAAGCATAATATTTTTTATATCATTGATGTTTAGCCTTTTTTTTTAGAAAAATAATGTAGGAAACTACAAAAAGGATAAAAAAGGGCAAAAATACATGCTCATTTAGTATTTGGAATAGCATAAAGAGTTTGCCCATGATAGGTTGAAGTATTTTAGCTGTTATGAGTAGTTTAATTTAAATTAAACTCAAATACTAAATTTTATATAAAAATGTATTTAATAAAAAAAAAGATTTTTACAGTATTACAAAATTAATCAAAACTCTATACACAAATTTTAAATTTATTATGATCAAAAATATTTCTATACAAATAAATACTTTCAAATAAATACGCCACAGTACCGCCAGCTAATACCACTTAGAAAAAAATTTCAATTGTTTACTGAAATTATTTCTTAGCAGTGATGCCATCTCTTATAAATGTTCCCATAACTTTCGAACGTAATGCTTTCTTGAGAAATTATTACGCAAAAATCATGCGCTTTACAATTTCAAAATGCATGTGCTGCAAAAAAACAATAAGTTTTGACTAGAACTTTGTGAAATAGCTTTAAAAAATAGACGTTTTAAAACATATTTTAAATTTTTTTTTTAACAAAAACACAATCATTGTTATGGAGTATAAATTATAATCTAAGGTAACACTAATATAAAATGCTAAATATACACGCATATATATTTGTCTCTTTTCAATATTATATTATCAAATAAGAAAGAAAGGAATGGTCTAATGATAGCAAATTAGCTACGGCGAAAAGAGTAAATTTTAGCTAAGCGATTAGAGTTACAGAATACCTTTTTAGCAAAATCGATAAAATTTTCGCCCTAAAAATTTTAGCGCTTGAGATTTAGCTTTAGCTACGAGAATTACAGAATATAGCTGCTGGGCTGTTGAGACTAACTGTTATGAATTCGCCTTGAAATTACATTACGAGTATATAGCAACGCTACAATGGCAACTCGAAATAAACCTAATATTATCTATCTCATGTTAGATGCATGCAGACCTCTAAGGGTGGAAATACATAATACGCGTTAGTGCTCGAGCTTCTCCCAATAAAAAAGAAAAATCAATATCAATTTGGTTATTTGCAAAGCACACAATGCATAAAAAACATTAAGATGCGTTTGCGGCAGAAAGTTGATTGCTTAACTTCGAATGCATTTTAATGCGTTGTATGTTTTGGACAAGTAATCGGCTGACAAAAAAAATAGATTTAAGTAAACAACTTGTGAATCATGATGGATATACTTGTAAATTTCTTTTGTTCCAAATATGTTTCCAATAAATTTTGAAGTGACCAGATAAGCAAGAAAATAAAAACTTAGCTGACAGAATAAGGTTTTCTTGCGCGTGCTGTGTGACTTGCTATTTTCATGCCTTGCTTGAATGTACCTCTCTCTACCTTAACAGATTGCTACTGCTTAGAAATCAATCACATGATCATGTGATCTGTTCTGGGTCCTCTTAAATCGTATTTGAGTTTTCATGAGATCAAAACTCTGCAGAAATTGTGTCATAATTCCAAAATATATAAGTTTTTCACAAAACGAGTTTAAAGTTTTGAATTGTCAAACAACTTAATGATAAAATACATATTTTTCTCCCAAAAGATAATTGAATAAAATTTTTACACATTCAGATTAATGATTTGACAATTTATGTTGCATTATTACGTCATAAATCATAACTATTTCGAGTTGTTAGTTGAGCAATAGACGCAGCAAAGGCGCGATCTCTCTCAAAAATAATTAAAAAAAAAACAGTGGTAAAATGAAAAAAAAAATTCTAAAAGAAATATCCCGATTATGGGTTTAGTATTTCATATTTTAAAAATACCCTTCATAGCAGTCATGCACGATGAGTATGTAAATAATTTTTTTTTTCGAATTAAAATTTATTCTAGTACAATTTTTTCAAGTTTTCTTCTAAAAACTTTTATGTAATTGGTTTTTTCTAAATTATGTACAACGTAAAAAAAGAAAATCCATAAATTTTATTTAATGTAAAAATAATATTCTTTTAAATACTCGTACAACATCAATATAAAAGACTCCCCGCCAAACCAAATAATACCCAGCATATGGTAGAGTGAAATAAATAAGAAATATATTAAAAGTTCTTATATTTCAAGATGCTGTTGCTTGCAACAACAAACAAATTTGAGGGGAACAAACTGAAAACAGTATGATAAAGTGTATGAATTGTTACCAAATAATGTTTGCATATGAAACTACGTATAGACTTGTAACCAAAAAATATATTCATAACTTCACATGTAGTCTTATTTAGAGAATGTTTTTTTTTTTATTATTTTGTAGTGTGAGTATGTTTCTGTTAATAAATGTATGTGTGAGGGTGTGTGTTTGTGTGTATGGGATTGTAATAATATAGAAACAAGTAACATGTTTGTTTGTTTTTTTTATTATTACCCTCTGGTACTAAACATATATTTTTGTTAACTTTTTCTGTTTCCTTTCAAAAATATATCAAATTTATTTAACATATTGTTTGAATGTTTTCTATATATTTCTGTTTTCAAGTTTTCTTGTTTTGTTTTAAACAAATGTTTCCGTAATATTTGTCCATAAATAAAAAAATTTCGAACAGTGTTAAATTTGATAAGTTAAAATAATGTATGTAAAGGATCTTCCAACAAGGACATTCGAATTTTGACAGTTGTTAACTGCCATCTTGTTAAGGCTATATTTATCAAACTAGTTGTCATTTATTAAGTCTGTTTTGGCAAATCACCAAACTGATCCAGGCAAAAAAGTCAAACGATCATAGACAACGTTGTATATTCGCGGAATAGGCACCAGACTGTAATTTTTATCGAAAAATCATCCTAAGAGATGAGGACCATTTCTGGATGAATGGGTGTATGTAAACGAAAAAAATTTGTCGAATTTGGGTCGATACCAACTCACAAGAGATGCAAAAGTGTATTATGCAACCCGAAATAGTCACTATTTGCTGTGGCTTTTGGGCTGGCGGCGTCATTGGTCCATATTTCTATGAAAACAACTTTGGCCGTTCTATTACTGTCAACAGCAAGTACTTTTGTTCGATGATTATCAACTTCTTTTGATATGAATGGGATGATATGGACGCCAACGACACATGGTTTCAATATGGCGGCCCTATATGCCACACAGCTGATACCACTTTGGATATTCTGCACGAGCAATTTGGGGGAATGGTAATCTCACGTGGAGGTAAAGTGAACTATATACAGAGATCGTGTGATTTGATCCCTTTATACTTTTTCTTGTGGGAATTTCTTAAGTCACAGTTGTATGCGTAAAAGCTACAAACCATAGCGGTCCTCAAAGTCAACAACACCCATGACGTCGGTTAAATTCAGCATGATTTTTGTGCCAGAGTCATGGAATGATGGACATTTCGAATGCGCTCCATCCATAGAAGCTGTGGCAGACATTATAACGATGTTATATTCCACAAATAATGGCATCATAAGATCTTTTGAAACGAATAAAATATTTCGATGGTATTTTTCATTTTAATTTAAAAATAGCAAGCGCTTATTGAAAGACCCTTTATATGGATTGAATTATTTTATACGTTTAACTGCAAGATTTATTTAAAAAATCCAACTACTACACACACATAAATTTATAGTAACAACATGTTAAAATACCAAATAAATATATATGTAAGTATTTTGCAGTGATAACAAACTGTCAATTTGATTTATGAAAGTTATTTTTGGGGTTTGCGCAAAAATAAAAAAATTATAATTCCATTTATGCTTGAAATTATTTATTAAAAAAATAATAAATAAATAAAATTGAAAAGTCAGTTTATATATAAATATTTTTCAAGCACAATTTTTTAAATAAAGAGTTATCCATTTCGTGGTTTCAAAAAGTATAGGATACGAAATCGACAGCTGTCAAACTAAGTTGTCAAACCAATTTTTTTCTTTTCAGTTGAAAGTCTGACATTGACGAAAATGGATCGCTTAACTATCACACAACGCATAAAAATTATCAAAACATACTAAAAAAATGGTGAAAATATCGCTGCTGTAAGTGAAAGTGTTGCCGAAGACCCAAATGTGTCGATTCCTCGTCGTTGTCAGGAATTAGGACTGTCTTATGTCACATTATGGTGTATTTTGCATTTATATCTACACCTACATCCATATAAAGTCCAGCTCACACAACAACTGAAGCCAGCTGACCATTTGCAACGTCGTAGATACGTGGAATGGGTGCTTGAACAACAGGCGGTGGACGGCGATTTTTCGAACAAAATTTTATTCAGCGATGAAGCACATTTCTCACTCGGTGGGTATGTTAATAAACAAAATTGTCGTATTTGAGGTTCTGAGAATCCTCAAGTTATTGAAGAGAGGCCATTCCATCCAGAAAAAGTCACTGTTTGATGCGCTCTTTGGTCCGAAGGTGTGATTGGACCTTACTTCTTCGAAAACGACGATGGAACGACTGTCACCGTCAATTCGGAGCGTTATGGTCATATGATAACCGACTTTTTTTTGCCTGCTATTGAAGAATACGACTTGGAGAATATGTGGTTTCAACAAGACGGTGCCACATGCCACACAACTCGAGCGAATATGGCTTTATTGCAAGAGACATTTCCTGGCCGCGTAATTTCTCGTCGTGGCGATATCCACTGGCCACCAAGATCATCATGCGATTTGACACCATTAGACTTTTTTTTTGTGGGGCTACGCGAAAGACCGTGTTTATGCAGATAAACCTTTAACTCTTGAGCACTTAAAATCCAACATTCATCAAGTTATGGCTGAGATACCGACCAATATGTGTCAAAAAGTGGTCGAAAATTACCTCAAAAGAATCAATGCTTGCAACACTTCGCTTGGTGGTCATTTAAATGATGTGGTGTTTCACACATAATGTCAACGTTCAAACTTTATAATAAAAAAGAAATATCATGAAAAAAAATATTTTATATGTGTTTTATTTACGTTTACTTTTGAAACCGCAAAATGGATAACCCTATATTTGTATTTTTACTGACCGAGAAAAGAATGTTTCAGTTCAATACTTAGAAAGACTGAAAGCTAAATAATTTGTAACAATAATGAAAGCATTACTTTAGTAAACGAAGAAGCTAAGCACAGATGGAGACAAGTAGTGACAAAGGTCAAGGGCAGGCTAGACGCATATGAATTACAACTCTCGAAACAGAAAACGGAGCTTTTATTACTACCTAAACAAAAAAGTACTGTAGAAATAGATGTACATACGTATAGGAAACATAACGTTCAGCAGCAAAAAAGAAGTCAAATATCTTGATATAAGGCTGAATCCAATTTAACATTTTCGAATCATATTCAACTTAGCAGAATAATGGCAACTATTGGCGGCCCAATATCAAACACAAGACTTTTTCGTATGAAATCCTGCGACAGCATTTTACGCTGGATTAAATCCCATAAACTTGCAAGCAGCGGAACTGATGGATAGCGCAAAATAATTTGTGAAATATAAAATTCCAATCAGAACTCTCGATTTGAATTAAAAAAATAAAAATTAAACATTAGAAAAATATATCAAAGATTACTTGATTTGTGGTTTTAATTTGTAGAAGGCTCTTTAAACAGTTGTATCATAAAGCTTTGTTGCAGAATAATCATATCAACTTTGTAAAGTGATCTACCTTAGTATTTTGTCATTTATAAATCAATAGATTGGAAGCAGCTATAAATGTGTATTTTTTAAACATCACACAACATTACCAATAATAATGTCTTAAAACAAGTTTGTGGGTTTTACATGGTCATTTAGATAAATGTACTCGTAAGTGGTTTTGATTCCATTGATGAATTTGTTGTTGGTTAATCTAACCAACTTCAGCATTTAATGAACTATTAATGTAAATTGTTGTTGCAATTCTCAGTGTCATACTATTGCTATTGGTTAAATTAACCATGTCACAGCAGTAACTGAACTACTTGTGTAATTTTTTTTTGCAATTTACACACATAAACATAAAAATACTCAGTTGAGCAGTTTTTTTTTATTATATTCAATTTCAATTGTGTGTTTGTTTTTCAACAAAAACGGCAACGACAACACATGCTTGTTGATAAGCAATCATACGAATTGTGTTACAATTATACTTTGTAACGCTCTTTTAAAGTCGTAACTCGTTAAAGGTAGAGTTGTGTAAGTGAAAATTACAAAAGTTGTATTTGATTTTATTTATTTATGTTAATATTCTACTGTGGATGAGTTGTCTAAAGCGATGTGTTACCATCATGTGAGTTCTATGTTCAATACCAAGAGTGGGCAAAAATAAATTTGGAAATTAAATGAGAGTGAGTAAACAAATTTAAGGTGGTTAAGTATTAAAAATATCAAGTCATTGCATTGCGTTCCAGGCTAAATATGTGTGCAATAATATAAAACTGTAACGAAACCACCAAAAGTGTGCAGTTACCATAACTTTTGTAAAATATTGTCATTTTACAATATTTATTGTTTGTTTTAACTATTTTCATTGGTTGGTGCAATTCTAACCAACGTAATTGGTTAGATCTACTCCACAGTTCTTCAGAGCCATCACAATTGATTTTTTTTGATGACCAGCACTCAGGAGATGACCCGTACTTATGCCATGCAGTGTACCAGAACTTAAGAGAATGAAATACGGTAAGGAGTTAGTTGGTGTGAATGTAGAAGAAGGCTTAATTTTTTATTACAACTTTATTGTTGCGCCTTTTGTTAATTTTTAAATCAGTGATCAATATAAGAATTTCATACGGATCGGTAAATTTTAATATAGGAATGCACAAATTGTAAGGAAATATCTTTGAACACAATTTGAATTCTTTGAACTTTGTTAGTAAGATAATTTAAGGATATTGTAGTCTTGTTCAGTCGTGAATTTGTTCTCAAGGTGCAATTCCTGACAACCACAGACGGAAACATTTATCATATAAATACCTGACTGTCGGATTCACACACATAGACAGTCGGCAAATTCGAAAACAGGTTGGCTAGCATCGGAACTGTCTGTCAAATATTCCCTACCAGACTAGTAAGGAAGAGAAAGCTTCTCTTTTAGCGTCTAAAATGTGTACCATGTAAATTTTTTATCATAGAATTCTACCAACAAATTTTCTTAAATAAACACTTTTTTGTAAAAACCTAGCACTATTATAGTAAACTAGCTTATCCCGGTGTGCTTCGCTAGCCCCTCGTTATAAAATAAAATTAAAAGTATTTATATATCCTATTGTGAAAATTTTATGACGATCGGTCCAGTAGTTAAGACTATATTACGATTTTTAATTTTCCTAAAAAGGGGCGTGGTCCCACCCACTTTTCTCCTGGTACGTACTTCAAATTATGCCAATAGCATATGTACCAAATATTATCGACGTATACCCAAAATATGGGGATTTAAATTTTTAAGTTATATGGGCGGTGCCACACCCCTTTGTCCAATAAAAACTTCATTTAGCCTATAATTCATCCGAGAGTTCCAGTTAAATACTGTGAAAATTTAAAGAAGATCGGTCCAAGGGTTTGGCCTCCTATAAGGAACAAACAAACAAACAAACAAACAAATAAACAAACACACATTCGGTTTTATATATATAGATTATCGATCAAAACTGCCTGTTTGCTTGATGGATTTTGTGATATTCACTGTTAAGCAGCATGAATAAGCTGTTATGATTCTATTTATTTTCAATCACATTCTATAAGGAAAATTTAAAATTTAATACCGGTAGCATTTAGAAATTTAATTGAAAATAAAAAAGGGAAAATGCTAAAGTTTGAAAATGGGTGCGACAAATTGTCGTATAAGTCACGAAAGGAATAAAATTTATTGACGATCTGGCATAAGCGGCAAAAAATGCATATTCGCATGATCAACATAAAACAAATCAATAATTTTTATTATTAATTTTATTACTAATAACAAATTTTTTTCGAAACATTGGGTAGATCCTCTTTCTTAGTATTTTTTCTTTCAGAAGCTACTGAAAGAACTAGCAAAATTTTGGACTATTATTAAATATTTTTTTTAATAATTTTTATATAAAAATAATACCATAAAGTTTAAATAACTTGGAAAATATAATTTCGATTTTTTTGCACTACTTTATTATTGACATCAGAATTTTTACATTTAATTTCTTAATTAACATCACACACTTTATAATTGAAATTATTTTTTAATATTTCACAAGAAACTTACTAAAATTTCATTTAGTATATTTAATTTTTATTCAATATTTCAATATACTAATTGATGTTTCAATTTATAACTAAAGGTTCAATAAATAATAAAATTATCAAAAAAAAAAATATTTTAATACAAAAAAAAAATAAATAAATAAACATTAATACTGAATTATGTCGCAAATAAATCATAATTACTTGCTGCACTTCATTAACACACATACACACCGAACAAGATAAAAAGAGAGTGTGAGAGAGTTACTTGAAAATGAATAACTTACCTTTTGATGGTATTTCTGGTGAAACCGTTACGGTTAAGAGCAAAATTATACAACTGACGACATGCACGACTTCCATAATGCGGTTGTTATTTTGTGGTTATAATAATGGTTGCAATGTTGCTGTTATTATTGCCACGAATTTGGTTGTTATTGTTATTGTTGTTGCTGTCGCTACTGCATTTAAAGCTGTTGATTCTTATACTGCTGTAGTTTGATGTTGTTGCTTATTGTTGGGTGCTGGTTAGTAGACAAACAGCCAGGCAAGCAGGAAGGAAGGCGAATATAGTGTTTTTATTGTTTGCTGGTGCTGCCTTGTTGTTGTTGTTTTTATTGCAGTTTTGGTATGTTAAAAAACAAAAAAAAAATTACTGTTCATGTGGCAAGACTTCCGCAATGCAAATTATAACGCGCGCGTTATTGAGTTTTAAATGAGCATAAAATAAATTATATAATAATGCTTTTACACTCATACACTTACACATTGTGATAAAAAGTTCACAGTTATTTTAAAAGAAAATATAAGTTGCACGTAGATACGCACTATTTAATGGTGAGATTAACAATTATGTCTTTGCATTTTTGATCTTTTAAAAGGAAATTTCATATAGAATTTTATTTTATACAGTTTTCTTTCTTTTAATTCTTTGGTAGGATTTTTTCAAGCCTTTCAAATAGTTTTACAATATTTTTTATTTAAGTTTAATTTATTTATTTTTATGTTTCAACAGTTTTACTAATTTGTTGTTAAATAGTTTAAAAATGAGTTGTGATACATTTGAACAGGTGTTACCTTTTAAACACATTAATAATACTTTTTTACGTATTATGAATGCGTTTATATGAAATTGTTTTTCAAGTTGTTGAAATTTTTTTTCCTCTCATATTTTTATAAGATTTATTACAAAATTCTGTTCTTGGCATGTTTTGTTTAACTCGTTATAGTGATTGATAAGCTTGCAGGTATTTCACAAAAAGTTTTGTTTGCAGGTAACCTCATCTTTAAAGCAGAAACTTTGGTTAAAACTATATTTACAATTGCGTATAATATTGTAGATGCGATAGAAGCGATGTTTTGCACAGGAGAACTCTATTTTTATATGGAGTTTAAAATAGAAATTTCTAAAAATTTAATGGAAAGAATCTATTCATGAAGGTGTCGCGGTAGTTAAGTTTATGTGAAGATCAAACGGCGCTAACAGTAAGTATACTTGCAAGTGGACAAACATAGTGTTCAGCTATGTTGAGTTTCAGGCCACGATAATATTAAAAAAAGAAACATGCGATTAAACTGGAAATAATATGTTTCAGGACGACATGAGTACGCTAGAAACAGTTTGGTTAAATTGTCAATCGGTCACTATTATGAGCAACTCAGTATTTAGGTGATAACTAGGGCTAACTATTCCTGAAGAAGATTACTTCGTAGATCCTCGGAGGCTATAAGGCAAACATATGTTTTACACATATCTAAGCTACTCCTTTAAATAAATAGCAAGATACGAGTCTTAATAGCCGTGTTGACTGGTCATTATTCAGGTTATTCCAGCATATAGAAAAGGATTATTTCATTGCGCAAAGTTTGTAATGTCACAGCCTTAGATGGCTGAACAAACATATCTTGAAGTCATTAATGTTATCGCCAAGTGTTAGCTTGAGGATATCCACAATTTTTGTATTGCAATTCAGGTGTTAAATTACAAGTAATACAGAATCCTTTCCTTTTAATTTAAATTAACCAATAAACAACGATGTCGTAATATTAAGATTGCTTTCCAGAGTACAAGTAACAAGTAAGCGGTAAAATGATTAAGCCTCTTGTCTATTTCATCGATTTGAATTTGGTAGACTGTTTCAGAAATAAAAGGTTTTCCAATAAGAGTGATATGATTTCTTCAAAAAAAAAAAAACACACTTATTGTTAAGGAAATTCAAAAGTTTTTTATTAAATGTGAAGTACAATCGATACAATTAAGTCATAAATAAAACGTCATTTAAATGGCCTCCACGACTTATTCTGCAGCAACGAATTCGAATGAACCCAATTTTCGAGCGAACCCAATTTTTTCCACTAAATCAAGTCATATTGTAATAAAATAAATTTTATTTATTTTATTTTTGTCTTAGAGCTTGTATAGTTGGAGCTCCTAAGACTGATGATTTATTAATTGAATTATAAACTAAATGACATTGGCTTATATACTAATTATGAGAATAATTCTTAGGGGTACCTTAACATAAGAGTAAAAGAATAGAAATATATATTATTGTTGGGTAAGCATATTTAGCTTCCAACTATTTATGTATGGCATGTGTTCAACAGTTTTAAAGTTCAACGAGTGCATACTTAAAAGCAACAGATACTTTGTGTAGCTTATATCTACAATCAAACATATACAGTTAATAAATGTGATTCATGTAAGTGCATTGTGCTGCTGCACTTGATTAACTGTACAAGTGTCAAATTACCGACACACACAAAATATCTTGCTTGCAGTTTGTCAATGCTTGCATGTTGCGGTACTATTGAATCGCAATGCATACCATACACTGTTGGCCACATGCTACAATATGCATGAATGGCACGTTCAATGTTGACTTCTAAAGCTTGAAGAGAGTCTGGTTTATTTCGAATGACCAATGACTTCAAATAACCCCACAAGAATTAGTCTAATGGTGTTAAATCACAACTTCTTGGAGGCCATTCAATATCACAATTTCTTGAAATAATTGAATCTCCAAACTTTTCTCGCAATAATTCAATTCATTCATTTGCTGTGTGGCATGTAGCCCCGTCTTGTTAGAACCAAAAGTTGTCAAGATCAACTTCTTCCAATTTCGGCCATAAAAATTTGGTTATCATCGATCTATACCGCCAGGTTGTGGTTTGCGACAGTCCCAATTGTTGAGAACGTCTTGGAATCGGCAAATTGCGGTCTTCAGCAATACTTCCCTGAATGGCAGCAAAATTTGCATTACTTCGACAGGTTCTTTATCTTATTGGCACTTGAACAGTATGTAAAGAAACTGAAAGCTCAAAGTTTTCAACAATTCAAAGAATAGCGAGCACACTCCAAGTGTGTTATTACGACCATAAAAAGGCAAAAGCGCACGAAAAGTTGCAATTGGAGAACGATTATTTTGATAATAAAACTGAATAATTTGTAAACGTTGTTGTTGCGTATATCTCTCCATGATGAAATTTTAAAAACTACTGAATACAATGAAAAACAAATGACTGATCATGACAAATGGCCAAAACGTCACTTCAAAATCATATCATCCATATTGGAAAACCTTATAATAACAAGAAAATAAAAAAAGAGTTTTTTTTATCACTATGATAAATATTTTATAAATTGAATTTTTATTTATCCTTTATTAAGATACACATCACTTTAAGGACTTAATAAAAAATCCTCGAAGTTTACAAACGTAAGCAAACACATAAATTTACATATACAACATTTTCAATCACACTCTATTACACACACTGTTTATCTAAACCGGCTCATTTTCAACTTCACACCTTTCAATACTCCCAAAAATTGTGGCTCAATTCTAAAATTACACCTTTAGTTACTCCCAAAAATTAATAACAAATTAAGAGTACTATAATTTATTTATAATAGCCCCACAATTAAATATATTTCACTACCTCTCAATTACCGAATTATAAAGCTTTCAATTGTGTTTGGCTTTACTTTATTTCTATTTACTATATTTCTGTGTTTTTCCTTGGCACCACTGAAGGACGACCATATTTACAGGCTGAGACAAAATTACTGTTGATTATTTAACCGCATACAGTGAGAAAAAAAAAATAGTTCTAAGGCTAAAATTTTATTTGTGGGAAGAAGTCTTTAAACTATCACAGATTGTTTAAGGAAATGTTTAAAATATGCTTCAATAACAAATACTGTGATTAATAGGTATCTGGTATTTAAGCAAGTTTCAGCTTTAATTTTATTGTTGTCATAGTCTGCTGTTGTCGCGAATTCTTTGCTGAAGAATTCTTACCTTTTAATACATTTCCTGCTTATGTGACAATAATTGGCCGAGGGTGACTTGGTTAGCTCAAGGACGAAGAGAATATTGCTATTTTCTAAAAATATATTTAATGTTTTGTATTATATGTTTTAAATTTGATTGATAAAATTGGCGCAAATTATGATAATTTTTTTTTTTTGCATGGGGTGACCTTTAAATGGCTCAAAAATCCTAGAGGTACCCAGATATAACATGAGCTAAATGCAATTGAATCATGGTTTCAAGTCATGATAAACTGGTACAATTTAGTTAAAACACGCATGACTTTTACATTAGCATGTCATTGGATATCTTGTGTTTTGTGTGGAAATGTAAATAATCTGCTCTTCATTAAAACGACTGCATCGAACCCATGAATTTTCCCTGATGCGAAGACGTTTTTTCACGGGTAGGAAATAAATCCGCATTAAACTACGACACGTTCCCAGATTTTAAAGCTTACTTTAACTTTATATTTTTTTACAAAATTTTACATTTACCCGCAACAAATAAATAAAATTTTAAACATAAATACTTGAGTACATGCTCAAATAAATGTAAAATTTTGTAACGGGGAGATTTGCTTTTCATTTTTGCCTTATGAAATACTTTTAATGGCAACCAGCGGTTGCTAATTGTATAGGTGTAGAAAAGTAAACACATTCATAATGGAAAATTATTGTTTGAATTGTGTGTTTGAAAAATTTTTTTTAAAGGTTATTTTTATGCTTTGTAATTCACAAAAATATGCTTGTGAGTTTTTGTATAAATAGATGAGCTTTGGAATTTTTTAAACATAAAGGGTAAAACATCTACTGATGAATTGGTATAGCTACCAACGAAATATATATCTAGATATTGCTAACCCGCAACAAATAAATAAAATTTTTATATTTTTTTTTTTAAATTTTTATCAAATATAACATGTTATTCGAGCAACTACTTAAGAATTTATGTTTTTCAAAATATAATTTGTTTGTTTTGGGCTAGCTAAATTTTTATACACATAAATTCTTGAGTAATTGCTCGAATAAAATGTTATATTAGTAAAATAGAGGATTATTTAATTTTATTTTTTGCCTTATAAATACCTTCATTGGCAGCCAAATGAAAACTGATTGTACAAAGGTTATAAGAAAAATTAACAGATGTAAAGTTTTTTGAAAGCTATTTTGCTTGTACTTTAATAATTCCTATTTCTTACTTGGGAGTTCATGTATGAGTAGATGAGTTTTGAAGCTTTTCAAACATTTTGAAATTATATGTATATTAATGGTAATTTTTTAAATTACTGCGAACTGTTTATTATTAACATTAGTTAATATTTCTACAGGTTAAAGTTCGTAAATGTTTATAATCAGAGGAAATATTGGGTAGACATTGTTAACATATTTCGAGCAACAAAGGAAAAATTTAATATTTATACATCCCAACACTGGCTGAATAGAAACAAACGTTGTTTTCCGGTAAAAGCCTCTAAACCTCGTCAGTATTCATGTGCAAACTCTTTTTCACTACTTTTAAGGTAGCTTCGTTGAACGTCATTACATACTCTATTTATACACAATTACAAATACAAATAGAATACGCGACTTATTTCTATTGGATGCTAGCTGCGGAATTTTTAATTTTTTTTTTTTTTCTTTATGCCCAATCTCCTGATTTTTTGTTCTACTTAAGACAAACTATTTTAGTTTGATTTTTAAACTTAAGTATATTTTTGATTAATGTTCGTTTTTGAACATGTAATTAGCATAGGCCCTTGCTTTTTTGTATATGTATATTAATTGTAATTTTTTAAATTACTACGAACTGTTTATTATTAATATTAGTTAATATTTGTACAGGCTAAAGTTCATAAATGTTTATCATCAGAGAAAAATATTAAATTTTTTCTTTGTTGCGAGAAATATGTTAACAATGTCTACCCAATATTTCCTCTGATTATAAACATTTACGAACTTTAACCTGTACAGATATTAACCATTTTGAAATTATTTTTAGTTCATTGCTTAATAATTTAAAAAAAAGTTATTTTTGTTAATGTAAGAATTTGCAAATGTACCACTTATGTGTACTGGCTATTGACAGGTACCAAGGTGTAGTAGTGAGGTGGTTAGAAAGCCGATCTACGAAACCGAAGTTTCCAAAAGACATAAAGTTTATAAAAATTTTTTCATCACTCCTCATTCCAATAATACAATTAGAAGTTTTAAATAAACATTCCGGACGTTCCAGCGCTCTGATGACATCAAAAGCTTCTTTGTAGCTGATGGCCGGTTCAGAAGCAGGTAAAACATGGAAATGAAAAATGAGCAGCAAGATGGCAGATATAGCGAACATGACGAAATTTTCACTAATTTTTGGATAAACACTGAACTTGTTTTTTGTAACTATTTTTCTAGTTTTTAGTAAAAATTTCCTGTTAAATAGAAAATATTAATTTCCTAACATCGAGAAAAATTTTACTGAGTTTCAGTAAAGCGGCATTGGCGCAATACGACAACCAATTTGAATTACAATTAAGTAAAATTAGTTAATTTTTTTTTTTTTAGTGCATGAGTTTTAGGAATATTAGAATATCCATTCAGACATTCATAACGTGCATCAGTATACCGATTTCAAGGCCGTTAAACCTCTGATCAGCGAACGGTTGTTCGTTTTTGCTTCTTATAAATGTTGATAGTTAGTGGCAAAGAATATGAAAAATGGTTGAATTTCAACAAAATTGCTTTTAAAAATTATTTGATTTTTTTTTTAATGTTTTCATTTAAAAAAAATTTTCGGTTAATCTGAAATTTCTCTACATCTGATTGGTCAATATTTCAACAACTTTCACTTACTTTTAAAACAGTCTACTTTGTACTTTAACGTATTGTGTTTGAATTTTATTGTAAGATGCTTTAAGTATTTTTATAGGTGAAAGTGTCATACTATTAACTGACTGTGTCCCATTTATAAGGCTGGTGCCGAAGTAAACGTCTTAAATTAAAGTTTTTCGTAAGAAAATCAATTGCTTTAAAGCAAAAAAACCTTTTTGTGAAAAAGCTAGAAAACTTTATTTTTATAAATTTGAACATTAATAAGAATATGAAAGATAATCGTAGGCTTTTGTAATAATTGATATAAATAATTGAGTTCCTTTTCTACTTTGCCTTTCTGCCTTCCTTTTGCTTGTATGTAACTTTTTGCTGTCTATAGGATTTTACTTGAAAATAAATTGTATAACTTTTTTCCCCAATATTTCGTGTCGTGTTAATCGTGTAACCTGACACTTTCCAGGTAGTTGTTTAGATTATTTTGCCTTTGCATTAGATAACGTAGTGTTAATGGCATATTTCATTATATTGTAACTTAAAGGATATGAAATGTATGTCATTAAAAGTAAATTTATACAAACATAAAATGAGTAATTGTATTATTAGATTTCATATACAATTGCAATATAGCTGTTGTTGTTTTAATTACATTTAATCATTTAATTTCAGGATAAAAAAAAATATTCAAAAACCGATTGTTTATTAATCATAATATTTTGCCTTCCTTAACTTTTTGCTGAGTGATAGTTGATGAAGTAATGAATGATAGGTCATCATTTTAATTTTTGTTACTCACAAAAAAACTATAATGTAATATTCAAGTTGGTTATAACATAGACAAAGTTCGTTTTATTTCAGTTATGTTGTAAGCTAGACAATATGCCAGGGAGTAAAAGAACAAAGTTATAACTTAATTAATTAGAACATACATAGAAAAGACAATTTTGTTTTTGAATATTTTACAATTTTGTTTGGAAATCTTCGGCACTTAGAATTCGGAGTTATGAAAAAAAAGTCAGGAATGTATAAAAAAAATTAGTTTACAAAGACTGTAAGAAATGTAAACAGAAACATATCGAATAAACAATTAGTTGTTGTGTTGTTTATATATGATTTTTTTTATTCTAAACTACTTCTACTTTGGGGATTCTCAATTTAGGCTTGGGAGTGTGCTTTTAAAAAATTTTAAAGTTTTTTGGTGAATATTTATTATTAAGATGGCTTATCAGCCAATGGAATGCAGCATAACAAACATATACATTTCTGAAAACTTGAATTCTTTACTTTACATGGATAAACACATTTAAAATATATGAGTCGTTTATTTTGAAAGTGGTTTAAGTCCATTTAGAAAAAAAAGTTGTTAATTAAAACAATAATCACAATCCTATATAATCTTTTTTTTTATAAACAATTTAAGTCTAGTATCATTAAAATCGCTATGATTTTGGGCACTTAAAAATTAGTTAGCTAACGAAATCCAAAGAAAAAATATTTTGAAACCGGTTTAAGTCCACTTAAATAAATAATTTAGATATGGCATCTTTTATGTTACAAAACTCCGGAAAAATGCATCACTGCACAGTACAGCAATAAAATTCACTACGAAAAAGTAAAATTGATAACGGGAAAAAATTATAAATTGCCGATTCTTCTAATTATAAACTTTAATATGTCTAACATAGATTACACTAGAATTACCTCAGATAGTGACACAGGTAACAAAAAAGAATTTACTTATATGTTTATAATTAAAATAACTTGTGTAATTATCGGTTATTATTTTCAATAGAAATGTACCCTGTGCAAAGAAATAAAAATTCAATAAGAAAACGAATCATAGAAAATTATTTGTCATCAGATGATGATGATAGAGTGCCATGTGATTTCAGCACAAATTCTCTAAAAGGGAATGAAATACCAGAAAGATTAAGAAAAATTAAAAAAATCTTACAGGAATACAGGAAAGAAATATTACACTGCAGCTGGAAAAATTATCCGAGAAAAAATATTCCAAGACAAAGACTGCCATTGTTTAAAGAATTGCAGCAATCTTATTAATGTAGAAGAAAGGAAAAATATTTTTGATAAGTTTTGGAATTTGGGGAATATCAATAAACAAAATGTATATTTACATGGAGCTACAGAGCAGCATATTGTGTAATGTAAACGCTTGAGAAACGGCAAAGGTTCGCCAAAAAATTACACTTACAAATATTACTTAAAAACTACTCACGGAAATGTTTCAGTATGTAAAAAATTCATTTTGAGTACTTTTAATATATCAGCAGGCCGATTACAACGTATTTTAAAATGTAAAAATATTGGAAATGATTTGCGTGGACGTATGCCAGGATCTTCAAGGAAAATTCATGAAGAGGATAGAGAAGCCGTAAGAAATCATAATAATTATTTTCCTCAATATGAATCCCTTTACACAAGGTCTCATAATCCAAGGAGAAGGTACTTACACCCTGAATTAAATGTTACTAAAATGTTTAATATATACCTGGAAGAGTGTAAACAAAAAAATTTAAGCAATGTTAATGAGTGGACATATAGAAAAATTTTTAAAAACGAATTTAATTTGCATTTTCATCAGCCACAAAAAGATACTTGCCAAAAATGTGATCAATTGAATATTAAAATTAAAGCATCTTGTAATACGGAAGAAAAGGAAAACCTCGCGGAAGAGCATAATATTCATTTAAGATGTGCTGAATTGGCCAGAAAATCATTAAAAGAAGATAAAGATTTGGCCCGAAATAATCCAAATGTATATTTCGCTTTTTCATTCGACTTAGAAAAGGCGTTACCTTTTCCAAAATTGTCTGTTTCCATCGCCTATTACAAACGTAATATGCACATTTACAACCTAGGCTGTCATAATTTTCACGATAATGAAGTTTATATGTATGCCTGGGAAGTAGGATCTTGTATATTAAAACACCTCAAAAAACTTACAAATCATAAACATTTCATAGCTTACAGCGATATGTGTACTGGGCAGAACAGGAATATAAAATTGGCATTAACATGGTTTAAAATTGACCATAAGTTTTTACTATCAGGACATTCATTTTTGCCAAATGATAGTGATTTTGGAGTGATAGAAATGGCTTTGAGGAAAAATAATTTAATGTATGTTCCCCAGGATTACTATGAAACCATAAAAAATGCTGAAAGATTAAAAAACACTAGTGGCGAACCTGTAAATTGGCTAAGGATATGTTGGATGCGATTTATAAAAAGTGAACCCTATAAAATGTTTTATAAAGAATCTATGGAAGTGCATAAAGAGTTCAAAATACTTGATTTATTACCTTGCCGCCGAAGAACAAGGAAATTCAACAAAATAAAATTAACACCATTATACAAAAATGTACGTCCCATTTTAACTCCTAAGTATAAGGATATGATGGAGTTACTAAGGTATATACCACCTATGTACCATGAATATTTTAACAACCTCACACATAATCTAAATGAGGAAAAATAATATAGCAAAATCTTTAATATTATCCTTAATAAATGAATGTAAATTTAATTTTTTTAAATATGAATTAATATTTATTTTTAAAAACATTTTTTTAATTACATAAATAAAAATCTGTATCTAAATTGAAAGCTTCCCACAAAATATTTAAAATTTCTATTATTTAATTTCTTTAAAATAAGTGGTCTTATTCCTTTTCACAAACAAAAATGTAATTTTATTAATTTTGAAAGTAGTTTAAGTCCATTTTAGGTTCTGAAAAACACCTTATTTTTCTAGTAAAGTTTACAAAACGTATTACGTTATATATTCTAACATGTTTAAGGTCACAAAGCCATAAAAAAAATTAATACCAGTGAACCATATTTTTGAAACAAATCAAACACAAACCACTTAAATAATTTAATATAAGAAAAAATGGACTTAAACCACTTTCAAAACAAATGGCTTTTCAGTTTAGTGATAATAATCTTTACTTTAGTTCTCTACACAACACTTTACAACAGAGAAATACAACATCACCAACACCAAGGCTCAACAATTTGAATCCAAATTGACTCTGAGAAGTGTGTTAAAGACGATTCATCTAGATTTTACTTGATTGACTGCGAGTATCAGGCAGCCACTTAAACCAACCAAATGGACCAGCACTTAGGGACGGCGTTAAGAAATGCAAACTTTGTGGAACAAATACTAAAAAATATGTCTGATGTTTTGAACTCAATTTCTTTAATATAATATCTATCGTAAAACCAATAAAAGTATGTATTCAATATAAATTTTTAATTTTTAAATAGTCATTGCACAAAGCCAAGAATAAAACAACTTATTCAATTCACAAATCCAAGTTAATTTACAATGCTGGCTAAAATACTGCAAACATAAATTTTATTATTCAATGCACAAAAACACACACGCACACCGGTCGTTATTCCAATGACCTGTTCATTAACCTTTATTGTTATTTTCATACATTAACAGCAGCAGATATGTATATACATACATATATACAAACATGCATTCATTAAAACTTTGTGTCCCTCTTAATTATAATAATTCCAAATTCACGCTCTAACAAATATAGACAAACAAATAATGTCGAAAAACACATTATATTAAATAAAGGCAACATTGTAATGAATAATTTTAATCCAAATTATCAATCGATTGTATAGTTACAACAACACAATGGTCACTATTAAATAAAGCCAAATAAATGGGTTAGCTTTATAGAGCTTTTGTAAAATTCCTAACTTGCTTTTATGTAGTTGATTATTTAACCAGAAATAACATTTTAATACAAGTTTATTATGCAAATATATATATTAAAGAGCTGCTTCTAATAGATATTAAATAGAAGTATGAATTTATTAGAAAATTTATTACTTTTCATTTAAATTATTTACAGCTTGTATTCATTGAAGCAGTAGATTTTGTTTGAAAATTACAATAAAATATATTTTTGTTATCAATATAAAATTTTCATATTTTTATACAATTTTATTTCAAAAAAGTAGGTCATATATCACAAATTTAGTTGGAAAGTGGTGTTGGCTGAAGTGGTTAGCGTAGAAGCCTTTATCTGACTACTGGTCAGGGCAATTTAACATCCTGAATTTCTCTAATGTACTTTAGTATCCCTCGGAAGAATACATTTATACATCTTGGTGACTATTCCCACCTTGAAGCTGTGCTTTCTGGGGAAAAATATTAATTGGCTTTTTCAAACCTTTGACAAATTGTCCATAAAACGTATAAGTTACTTTAGAAACTCTAAAACAACAGAGTAGCGGTCATACATCTCAGATATAATATGAGATAGTCTGGTAGAAAGTCAAAAGGCACCTACAGTCTCTGCCCAAGATCTAAATCGATAGAAATTTAATCTCTAAGGGTTCAATTTTGGAGCTCAACTAGTACCATGTGAGCCGTTAAGTCCCACGGATGAATGTCTACAGAGGGTTAGAGAAGTGTTGTTCCTACATTGCACTCGCCTTACGATGATATGGGAGATGCGTACTTTATCCCCTTGCGATGGATATGCTTTTGCGCAAACTCCACCTCCTTGAGGATGGATATGATGCTACCCTCGATGGTGGCAATATTCCCTGACAGGTTATTTGTAATATCAACTTCGAGAATGCACATGATACCTGTAGTTGCTACCAAAATCGATGGAAGTGATATTGGTTAAATGACTGATGTGCTAGATGCTAGTTGAACTTCGGCTAACCTTTATAAGCCTCTATGTGCTGATGCTACACAAAGAAAGTTTTTTGGAAGTATAAAATTAGATATCTCAAACATTTATGCAAGTTGTTTACGTATGGTGGATGGGTGGTACATGCGTAAGAAGTTGCTACGTGATGAGTTTTTTGAGATCACATTTGTGTGTCTTCGAGGAGAGTTGGCAAACAAATAAATAAATACATTGTTAAGATCATCGTCAGCTAGGGCCACATAGCATATACTGTCGTTAATCGGTAACTGGTCACTGGACGCTTTTTACTAAACTGTTCGGGAAGCGATTTATGCTGTTCTGTGACTTTTCGGTAAGAAGAATTGAAATTGAAGTAAAACAACTAATAAAAGGACTACCTAAAATTGTAATGACTCCATTTAACCACAGCGGAGTTACAAAACTGTTTTAAAATTTAACAAAACGCTTAATATTAATATTAAAAACTCATTTAAGTGCATTTCGGTGATAATTTATACTTATCAGTATGTTTTGCTTTATGTTTAAAAACTTTGCCAATGAAGTGATGTTGTAGAGTTTAGCTAACTCATAACAAGAGAATAAAATTTTTGTAATAAAATTAGAATTTAATATACATAATTGGAATATAAATGCAAATAACTATTTAAATATCAAATTCACTAAAAGTATTTAAAAAATTATTCTGTGCATGTAAATAGAGAACAAATATTTAATATATTTAGAATGCCAACAACTTCCACCAAAATTAGATGCAACGTTTCAAATAGATTAAGCCTGGTAGGTTTCTTCTGCTAACTTTACGACTAAGCTTTTATAAAACTAGTCTCATTACAAAACAAATAATATTTGTCAGCAGAGGCATAACACTAAAGTTTAGTTGACACTAAAGGTCATACAATAAATATATGTAGAGGTGTAGCGGCCTTGAAATCAGTACTGATACGTTCTGCTAAAAACTGATTGGATATAAATAATAATATTTTCCAACATAAAAAAAAACTCTTAGTAATTTTGAATTTTCATTAATTCAATAAAACTGAACTTGAGCCTGATAATATTACTTTTCATATGTAAATCAATATAAATTCAAATAATAATTACGTTTAGTCGTAATAATAATAATATAAAAATATTATATGTATGTATGATAAGGTCCAAAGCAAAATTTGATAAGTTCACACTTATCAAATTTTTCCCGAAAAAAATACGTGGCCAGCAGACAAACTTGAATTTAATTACCTTTACGTTCAATGTGTTTTTAACTATAGGGTCGGATATATTAAAAGTGTAAATATAACTTTTTGTAGAATAAGTAACTTTATTTATTTGTATTATAAAAACTAATTTATATGACATATAAGCCAAATAGTGGTTACTTTTTTTTTTGGAAAAATATTTGCCGAGTGCGAACGTAGCATAAGAACATAAAACTCTGTTTAAAATTTCTCTACTCAGCAAAATCTTACATGACAAGAAAGTGGTTTAACCATGTGCTTGAATGGCTACGAACTGGTTCGCTTTAGGTGAAATATGCATGATTTTAACACAGGTGTGACATTGGAGATCATGTGTTTATGCAACAATTTAAATAAAAAGCAATACTTCAGAACGCATGAACGAAACGAATGCAAAATCGATGATTTAGATACGTTTTTTCATTGGTAAAATAAATCAGTTCTAATACGAGACGTATATTTTTCATATGAAACAATTGCAGAAATGAATGGGTTTTTCAGGAGTTCGACAATGACAACTACATATAATGAAATCTATGAATACATTAAGAACGCATCATAAAAATTACATTCTTAAGAAGTCATGAAAAATCACTTCAATTTTATTTTGCTGGGTAATAAGAATTCACGTATACATACATACTATTTAAATATGTTTCACAAATATTACTCATACGCTAATATGAAGCATTTTCGCGTACACCCTTAAATTATGCAACACACAATGGTTATATTTGTATGTTTTAATTCGTCGCATGGGACGTATGATTGGTTTTAAAGCATTTAATTATTAAATATACGTCATCAATTACAATACGTAAATAATACAGAGATGGACAATATGTAAAAAATAAAAGTTATACAGTCGAAACTCTCAATAACGAATTCCAAGGGATATTTACTTCGCTATAAAGAAAATTCGCTATGTAGAAAAGCAAAACAATTTTGTTCCTTTTAACATTTTTTATTTGTAGTAGTCAGTTATTTTGGTTTGAAGTACATTATTCCACTTTTCTTCTTCTATATAAATTTCTAATACATTTAGAGAAGTAAACACAGTATCTGGTACGTTGGTTTCCATTTCCAAATAGGTACGGAAACCTTCAACCGATGAAGAAAGTTGTCCATATGTGGGTAATGGTTTCGCAGTATCAGCAGATTCTTCTTCGTATTCATCTGAATCTGTTAAAAGAGAAATTATAATGTACATCAAAAAATTATTAGCCACGGATTTTCTTTATTATTGTTTCTTTACCTTTACGATTCAAAGCATCAGACTCTGCTTCTGAGTTGTGAAAGCAACAAAGTACATACAGAGCAACAATAACAACACCAATAACACACAACAAAGCGACGTCAATTTCTTTTTTGTGTGCGTGCGTTCGGTCTTACCTACCACTGATATAAATAATAATGAAAAATTATTTGAATAAATTCGTTATATGGAGATTGAAAACGCTTCAATCTTGAAGTTACGGTCGCAAAAATGCTTCGTTATAAGGAAATATTCGCTGTAGGGAAATTCGTTATATGGAGATTATAATACACTCAAAGTAGACCCAAAATACAGTGTTCTTATAATTGCTTCGCAATAAAGAAAACTTCGTTATATAGTAGTTCGCTATGGAGAGTTTCGACTGTATACGCAAGTAGGTGCAAATAAAAGCTTTCGAAATCCAATTGATTAGAAGTCGACTAACTGACTTGCGATCGCTAAGATTTTTTATCGACCATGTAGAATAGGCTAAAAAATTTCAAGATATATTGGACTGATTCATAAATTTTTAAAATTTAGCCGCTGGACACTGAATTAAATCTAAAGCAAAAGTTTTAAAATACTTTTATCTCTAAATATTGCTTTAATCTAAAAAAACTATTACATGACTTCCACATAATTTGCCAACTATATTTGCAATTGTTTGACACTAATTAAAAAGCCATTTGTGTGTGTTTAAAAAATACCAGCTGTGTTTAAAAATTAATTTAGGAAAAAGTAAGCAATAAATATTTACACTATAATTTTTTCTCACTCCAGTTATATTACTCCCCTTTAGAATAATGCCAACCCTTCAATAAAGTCACAAACTTCAAAAATATGTTACGGCCTTCTTAAAAGATTATGATTGCAACTACAAAGCAATGCGAAGAAAAATCACACCATTAATTCTAATATATATATGTATATAAAAAAATGCTTGTTTTAACTATTTAAGGATGCAACAGGGTTATGATACAACGGAATGAATGCAGTGATTTGAACCAGCATAATATTTTTCTCCATCAGTTGTTGTTTTGGTTCACATTTTATATTAATTTATTTTTTACATTTTTTCATCCCTTTTAAAGCAGATAAAGCGGATACTGTTACAACAAATGCATTATTAATGGGAAAAAATAGTGTAAAACAAAACATTTAAAAGTAAAATAGAAAAACTGCAATACTCGATATTACTAGCAAGCAGTGTTGCCATAAACTGGATATATATTTATATTACAACTATAGAAACCAATGAGGTTTCCGCTCAGCGGATAATGGTTCACATGTCGTAGTTAGTATCAAAACTTTCATTAGATATGCTTTACATACAAATAAATAAGCAAGATAAAACGAGTGCACTGTAACTTTTTTAAGTTTAAAGGAAAATAATCCAACATTTTCATTTTTAAATCAAAATCTGAAAAAAAAAAATTTTATTCACAAAAAGGGTTCACTGTTTTAAATTCCGCTTTATATTATTTTTTTTTTTGTTTTTCAGCCATACTTTGACAACACTGCCAGTAATATCCGTTTAACTGCATTTAACTAGAACACGAGAGGGAATAAATTTAATGTACAAATTAATAAAAGAAAAATATAATCCTGAAAATATTTTATGCAAACATTCTTTATGGTTTTATTATTAAAATCCTACGGCTAAAAAGTGAATTTAGCAAGCAAAGATATTGCAAAAAAATATTATCGTTCTACTATACTGTACGAGTAAGTAAAAATACAGTGTGTGGGAAATATGTTAGTAAACTACAGCCTAACTTTTTAGGATTATAAAATATAATATTTCTAACTTTGTTTTTTTAGAATAAAACAAAATTTGCAAGGCAAATTCATAACAGTTAGACTTAACGGCACAGGTGATTATTTTTTCCTTGATTCGCCCCTTGTATTTGTGCGCCAGTTACTTTTCAAATGCTTTTTTGACACATTTTTCAGTACGTTTTTTGACGTAGTAACTGGAGGTTTTTGAAAGCAAATTGAGCCGAGTCTACCTGTTATAATTTTCCTTTCCTCAAAAAATGTTCCAAATGTTGCACGTTCAGCAGAAAAACCTGCTACTAAACAGTTTAGATGTAGCAGCTTTTAATTTGATTAATTTTTCTTAACGATCTGCTCAATTTTTTGTAAGAAATATCAACAAATTGGAATTTTTAATTTAAATTAAATTGTAAAGAATTTTCATAATATATTTTTAAATTTTAATTCATTTGATTCAAATGTTAAACTGAACTGATATATTGTAATTTAATAAATTGCATCGTACTTTTTCTTTGCTACCAAAAACATGCTACATGTTCGCTCATCGCTCAGTAATTAAACCGTTCAGCAGAGTGTTGAGCAACAGTTGCGTAGCAAACTATGTCTGCTGAACGAACCCAATGTGTCAGCAAAGCAACTGGATCAAGGCGACTTGAGAAATCAAACAAGAGAGATAAAACAAGCATAATAAAAATGATAAATACCTGAAAAGTTTTACATCAATTAAACGAAAAAAATTAATTAATATCATGAAATATTACATTATTAGTAATTTAATATTTTATAAATCTCAAAAAACTTTTTTTTGAAATTAATTAGAAAAATAAACGAGATGAAATTTATTCGATAATTCTTATCATTCCTTGTCCGCCATCCTGTATACAAAAAAGAATTAGAATGGAAATTTTAAATTCAATATTTTCAGTTTTCTTAGGCACATTAAGTTAGCCATTGATTTGTTCGCCTTGTTGCTGCAAAAAATGGAGGGAAAGACATAATTCTCCTAATTAATCTTAAAACAAGAGCGCGTTATTATACCAATCTTTAAAATTGCGGTAAAGTTTTGCAATTAAAATGTGCTGCATACTTATAAGATTACACTTTCATCATTAATATCTTAGATGATACTATAAACTAGTAAATGGGCGACGCAAATATGAGTTTTATAGATGTAAAGATAAAAAAAAACGATAATAAAAAATTATTTCAACATAATCACCACCATACTTTAACCCTCTGAATTTTTTCCTTTCCCTAAATTTGCATTCGTGAAAATATTCCCTATGAATAATTTATTGTTAAAATATAATTGCTTCCCTTTGTCGTAAATAGTTTTATGTTCTGCGAGTTTTTTCACTTTTCCCTTAAATGTTCTGAATTTTTTTTTCTTTTTTGGTGGGGAGCAAAACAGAACATGTTCTGTAGTTTTTCATATAATTCGAAAATTATCTTAAGTGAAAAATCCGTTCATTAAACACAATCTGATATATGTTTTCCTTCTCATGCAATTAAATTGTGATGGCAATTTTAAAAATTTTTTAAACATAAATTTGTTATAATTTTAATGTTTTGTTGGGTTTCCAAAAAGGATTGAAATTTATTTACTGCACTTAAGTTAAAGAGTGCTGTAAACTAACATTGCAATCAAACTATCACTCAAATAGTAATAATCGTAATCTTAATATAGAAAGGCCCTAATTTAAATATTTCAAATCGTGTTTTTTTTTTGTTTATATTGATAACTTAATTGAAATATGAGGGTGGTGTTGGCTGAAGTGGTTAGCGCGTTGACTAATAAGCAAACAATGACGTTGGGCCTGAGTTCAAACCCTGGCCAGAGCAAGTCAATCAACATCATTAGTTTCTGTAATGTACATTAGTGAGACATTGTATTAATTGTTGTCGGACTATTTAAGTGATGAAGGCATAGCACTGGTCACTAAAAAACTGTTCCGACTGCGATTGATGATGTTCCAAGCTAAGGTAAGGTAAGGTAAGGTAAATTTTATTGAGCCTTATAAAAAAAGAAAAGAAACACCTTAGGACTAAAATGTATTATCCTAATTAAATTAAAATTTAAAACAGAAACGTTCTTATAAAAAAACTGTAACAATTTTTATATATTAAAAAAGGTTGTTATGTAACTATTAACGTCCTTGCTCCCGGGACTGAACATGGTTTGAGAGTGTAATCTCCTAATTTAAGGTGGGCTTAAAAACTAACTTAGACTAAACTAATACTAAAATAAAAAAAAAATAATAAAAAAACAGAAAGGAAAACAAAAGAAAAGGAAATAAAAACAAACAAAAGCAGATAAATTATTAGCCTCTGTGAGTACCAGGCCCACTTTTAGAAAAGAAGTTATGCCTTAAGCATGTGGACAGGTCGAAAGATGTTGCAGCTTCATTCATGTAACCAATGGGAGATAAGTAGTTAATATTTGACCAATTGAAATTTTTCTGTTTTTCATAAATATATGATATGAATTTATTATCATGAAAGCGAGACCTTGTTATAAAACTGTCAAGAATATCGCAAACGTAAAGACCTATAGGTGTTATTTTAGATTGTTTGTAAACAAAAGTATTTGAATATCGTTTGCAATAAGACTTGAAATGTTTCCCAATACAGTTTCGTAATATTTTCCTTTCAAAAATTTCCAATTCCCTAATAATTGAGGTAGAAACATTAAACCAGATAGGAAAACTGTATAATATTACTGGTCTTATACATGTTTTATATAATAAAAGTTTGGTTTTTACTGGCAAATTTTTATTACAGAGAATTTTCGAGAGAGAACCCAAAATCCTATATGCTTTTTGTAAAACTACGCGGGCATGTTTGTTAAATTTAAATAGTTTGTTAAACGTGACTCCAAGATATTTAATATCGTCTTTTAAAGGAATTTCAATGTTATTAATGCAAATTTTTAATTGCTTACTTTCTGGTACTACAAATCGCTTACATTTGCCTGAAGCATTTCGGATACATATAGCTTCACATTTCGAAATATTAATTTTAACGCCCCAGTCATCATAGAATTTTTTTAATAATTTGTAGATGTTCAGAAACTTGCCTTGATGCCAGAAGTGGGGACTCATTGTGGGAATAAATAAGTGAATCGTCGGCATATAATAAACTGATAGAATTAGAAGTAATATGAGGAAAGTCATACATAAAGATGTTATAGAGATGAGGATCTTATATAGACCCCTGTGGAACACCGCAGTAGATATTACTTAAATCGGAGTTCAGGTTATTTAATTGGATAGAAAACTTTCTGTTGGAGAAAAAACTTTTAAAAAGTTTGATTATGGAAGCATCGAAACCGAGAAGTATCATTTTATAAATAATACCATTGTGGTAAGACTGGTCGAAAGCTTTCTCAACATCCAGTGATACTGCAAAGGTACAGTGTTTAACACGAAGATGGCTTACAATATCATCCTGAAATTTGAGTAACGCATCAGTAGTGGCATGGCCCTTCTTGAAACCAAATTGTAAGTCTGGAATATATGGATCAGATAAACCAAAGTCCATTTTAATGCGTAAGATTCTTTCAAAGAGCTTTCCTATGTTTGAAAGTAGGGATATAGGCCTTATATTATTTACATCCGTATTAGACGGTTTCTTTCTAACAGGTATTATTTTAGAAGTTTTCCAATCATTTGGAAAATATGAATTATTAATACAATGGTTAAAAATAATGGTAATGACTTTTCTATTACATTTGACACTTAATTATTGGAAACATTCCAGTAAGAACAAAATCAGCGCAGTCTGTTTTCGCATGCAAATACAGAAACACTTTTTTCTCACAAATCGAGAAACGATGGAATTTTTTGTTTCACACTTCATGTGAAAAATTTTACGATGCGAGAAATACAGAAACGAGGTATTGGTCACTAAAAAAAATGTTCCGTTAGCGATTGATGCTGGTCCTAGCTAATGTACACAACATCGCCCTCCTTCGTCGGTTAGCAAAAACATCGGCGAAGTAAAACAATTAATAAAATGCCTGCTAATACAGCTTAACAAAGTTAATGCGTCTACCTAACACCGGAGGCGCCTCAACCCTGCTATAAAAATTACCATAACGCGCAAAGCAGAGTTGTAAAAGAGTTAAGCCTTCTATATTTTCAGCATCTACATATCTTCTCTACTCTATCCCTCTCTCTGAGTTCCGGCACAATGCACTGCATACGTAGGGGTCATACCCTGAGTGCTGGTCCTAATTAAAAAAAAAAAAAATAGGCGATGTGCAAATAAAAAAATTGGGTTAGGGCTTTTCTATATTAATTTTTACGATATTAACTTTTGATTTTTTTAGTTTTCTTTAAAATTTTATATACATAGAAACATATGTCCCTATTATGATTCATAACTGAATTGATAGTTGAGTTGTAGTTGCCAAATTCTTATTATGGATTAGAACTCAACTCGAATTCCAATCAGCTGTTTAATAAATTGTCTCGTTAATTTATAAATTAATTTATATAAAATTTCCAAAAATATTATCAATACACTTTGAATTTATGTACATGTATGTATGTATGTAAATATAGATACATATCTATGTATGTATCTAATAGTTGATTCAATTTGTCATATTAAGGTTGACAACAACTTAACGAAGACAACGAAAATTTGTTGTAACATTGACAACTATTTCATTGCATTATGGTTTACAACTAATTTTCGTTGTCTTCGTTAAGTTGTTGTCAACCTTCAGTTGTAACATTGACAACTAAACCTAGTGGGGTTGTGAATCATAATAGGGGCAATAATTAAATATTTTTAAACAAAAATTTCTTTCTAAAACATAAACTTTTCGCTAATTTAAATTACTTGTATAAATGTGATCATGTTGTGATTTCATGTATATTTCACGTGTTGATCGCTGAAAACTATGATCTAATGTTTATAATATTTTTTCGGTATCTCACGATCAATTTTGCTATAATCAATAAAATATTTTGCGCTCAAGCAGTATAACTTTTATAAGACTAACTTTTGATTCCAAGTCATATAGAAATTTCGCTATCGGTTTCACCAATGATTGCCTACCAATTAATCAGTATTATTTATGTTAAATTTTTTATATTAAAATGCCAACATTTATACGATTTTTTAAATTTTTTTGCTAACCATATTTAGTGATTAGAAAATATGTATTAGTGACACGTTTGGCAATGTCGAATTTTATGTACCCTTCATCAATAACAAAATACATGAACTCTCATTATTTGACATGAAATTACTTGATTTTATCTCTTAGTATAGAAATGGGCAACCGACACAACATTAGATACATAAACATCATTAACTTGATTTTCCCAGACTATGTGTTTTAAACTGTATGGGGGCCGATAATGAATAATGTCGAAATTTCCAACGGAATGAAGAGTGTTCTTAATATGTATGCAACGATATTCTAATGTTTAATTTCAAATAGATCTGGTTTTGCTTTCAAATATCTTTTGATGTATATAATTGTGTGCTATATAACCAAGAGCCATACTGTAGGGCACACACATAACACAAAACAAATTTATTTATATATGTATATAAAATGTCTTGTTGCAATTCCTGCTGGCAGATGGGGGATTGTTTTATATCACTTTTTGTTTTACGAATATTTTACTTTATTTTTCTTTTACATTTTTTTTTTTTTTTTGTCAACTACAAGTGAAAAACATTTTTATTATTTTCCACAACGTTGTAGGCAACCAGCAGAGTATGTTGCACAAAGACTTGTTTTTGTTATACTATAGAAAAGTGTTGTTGCAACATTTATTTTAAACTGTGACCACTGCAAAAGGGGTTTGTTGAAGTATTTGAGCTTATTTTTCCATGAACGTTGCTTAAGTTGTTTGTAGGTAGCTTTTGGATTTAGTTACCAAAAAAAAAAAAAATAAAAAAATAACGACGACATTAAACAAAACATGCCATGAATAAAAACATATTTCATTCTTAGTTTAAGTTTTTTTTTTTGAAGAAATTTTTTATAGCGTGGTAAAATTATTCATTTAGCCGCTTTGCCGGTTATGATAAACCAACAATTTGTTTGGAAGAAACAAATTGCCCTGTTTGACACGAAAAAAACCACACACTAAGAAAACTAATAAATGTGTATGAGACGAGAAGGACACATAAGCAAAAAACAAGCATGTTGTGTTATGTTGCATTTAATTTTAAAAGAATAGACAGACACACTCTTACATATAAAATTTTTTATTAGCAATTACAAACTGTTGTTGACATTTCCGTTTTACAAATTGGCGCGCACTATACTTTTTCATGATATTTTATTAAGAATGTATTTTACACAAAAATTTTTCTTATTTTTAAATATTTATTGCAGCATTTAGAATTTTTTTTTTATATGCATAAAAAAATTATTTTTAACGTACATAAATTTTTAGCAATTTATTCTTTTTTTGAAACAGATATTTACACATTTTATTTTTTTTTTGGCTTTCAAATGAGATTTTCTTAAAAATTCGTTTAACTGCACTCCGTCATTTCAATACCGTACAATACAAATATCGACACAAGACTAAACTCAAACGATTGGTTGGAAAATGTGTTTTTCCTCGTTTTTCTTTAGGTTTGCTTACAATTTTTTCATCATAAACAATAACACACATATACAAACTCTTACACTATTTTGAATTCTCATTCATTCGTTGAACCTAAAAACGATTTGTCATTTGCTCGTTAGTTCGAATTTTCGAATATTAAGGGGTGAGTTTTTCTGCTTTACCGTTACAATTTCTCTTTTACTCTTAAAATGCTGTATTAAGAGTGTTAAGGGAGTCATATTTTGTGGTGAACTATTTTACTGTACGATACGATTTTTCTTTCATCCAGGTTTTTATTTTATTCATGCTGGTATTTGTAACTTCCACACTTTTATAATTGGGTTTGTGTCACGTTTTATGGTAGGTCAAGTTTATTCATACGCATATGAATACACAAAACACACAATTGCACTTATAATAATCCTGTGGTGTGGTTGTGTGTGTATGCGTGTTTGTTCTTTCGAATAAATTTATATATTTCTGTGTGTTCGAAAAAAAATATATATTAAGATGTAAAGAACTTTATTAAGAGCAAAAAGTTAAAAGTAGGTTTTCTTGTATTTAAAAATGTAACTATCTTGTAAAAAGGGACTTTTATCACTGATAGTGTCAATATTTAAATGTTTATATTATATAAACTTCTTTAGAAATTTTATTTTAAATCAGGTTTATGGTAAAAATATTTTAATGTGCGGTTTCTATAATACAAAAAATTGTTTTGAATAGAACATTTGTATAAAAACACAAGTCATTTTTTTGTATCGTTAAAATAGCATTTAATTTTCGAGTTAAACTCTTTCGAATTTTTTTAAAAAAAATTCAAATCGATAAAAAAATGTTATGTCATGAAAATTATTTTATAGAAGAAGTGGATTATTTAAAAAAATTGTGTACCCAGGATCATAATTTCTGAAAGTCGAAGATCAATATACTCTTAATAGTTTTAAATGCATAAGAGAATAATATTTGTATTTGTTAATGCAAGAAAGTCCTGAAGTAAAAAGACATGCTGTTCTGTGAACCTTAAACAAGTTGGTTGTTGCCGCACCTGGTCGAGTCTTTTGCCATCATATAATCGCGGGCTATCATAGTATAGATGTACATGACCATGTTTGTAATCATGCCCTATCGTCGATCATAGTATGAAGCAACTTTTTAGTAGTGCCCGTAATGAAATTTAATATAGAGTTTTGAGAAGCTCCCACATATCGTCTGAATACACAGAAAAAACAGTGCCTAATAAATACCTAATAAAATAGAACAAAATTAATAAGATATCTCTAATTGAAAAAATTATTAAGATTTACCACATAAAAACAATAAGGAGTCTCTTCGAAAAAATCTTCGCTTCTTTCTGCTGGGATACCCCTTAGCCTAAAAGCGTTTCATAGAGAAAATCTTATTGATTCTATTAGGCAGTTTTGGCTCTGTGTACGGAATTTAAAATATTAAAAAACTGGCAAGGCAAGGTATCAATTAAACTTATAGACAAACTTTTCAGTGTAAATATTAAAGAAAATACATATATTTGAAAGTCTAGAGACTAAAAATTATCTCTCCAGAAATCTGAACTTTTTTCTTCTTTTCTTTGTGGTTTCTTTTACTTTTAATTCCAAGCCTTAATTTGGCACATTTTTCTAGCGATACAAAGCGATATAAATCTTAATAATTTTAATCTGCATAGACTATTTTTTTTTGTTGGTTGTGTGAACTTCGTGCCTACTAAGAGGGTTGGGTTTACCTTTCAATTTGGTATACTTTTCATCAATGAGCATATGGTTGCTTGCCTTTTTAAGTGCTTCATTATTACGTACTGAAGGAAACAACATAATTTTTACTGCGTCTAATGAGCGATGGCGATCATTAGTTTCTGGGAAGGATTTTTCATTTTAAAACAGTTCATCATAATAATTTCGTTGTCACTAAGTTTCGCTAATTTAATTTCTAATATCTAGGTGTCTCTTGTTAAAGTAACACTATTTATTCGAAACTCTTTTCAGAACTTGTCCGTTTATTAAATATTTGGGGTATTCACACTATTGTCATAAGTCATATGTCATAAAATAATAGAACACCAAAATATGACAAGTATGCTTTGTCATAATTGTGCCAGCTGATAAACATTTAACAATACTCCATTTTAGTCGGATTGTTGCGCATACGTTTGCATTTTGGCTTAAATGTAAATGGTTTTTAATTGTTAATAAAGAAACCAATAAATTTTCTAAAATGTCCATTAGCAATTAAAATTTTCAATTTTTTTATCTATACGAACTTGCTGAAAAATATATAATCAACAGCAGCTGTTGCCGGTAACATGAGCTGAACTATTTGTTTGGACGGCGGCAAGTGGAAAAACGTTCACAAGCTGTCAGGCAGATCACTTACACAAACACATATTTTCATTCAAGGTGAATTAGTTATAAGGTGGATGCAGTTGAGAATTCACGAGAATTTATACATTACCTACACTGACAAATTTGTAACATATTTTCCGGCGCTTTTTTAATGTAATTTTCGTGCAAAAGGCAAATTCATTACGACTTCAATAATTCAACAACAAAGCAAACAACAGGCATTTTGTCACAATTCTCCATGCATAAAAAATTACCTTAAAATTCCGCCGGAAATATGTAACAAATTTGACAGTGTATAAATTCGCGTGAATTCGCCACTACATCAACTTTATAATTAATTCGCCTTGGTCGTGCATATACCTGGTAATGAATTTGCCTTGTTTTCATTCTTATGTTATTTAAAAGCGGCAGCGGCTTGTAAATATTATCGCCGGCTCGAATAAGGAGTTGCAGCTGCTCGACTAAGATTTCTACTGTTATTTTATGACAAACCATAAACATACCTAAAAATGTCTTATTATTATATGACTTTTTTGCTTGAAGCACAACAAGAATTTTTCTAAACTATTGTAATATAATAAGACATTATGACAATATGAATGATATGACAACAGTGTGAACACCCCAATTGTTTCTAATGCAAGTTATTGCATTTTTAAATAATTAAAGGAAAATAGATATTTGTTTCCTTGTATTTAATATAGTACTGAAATTTATTAAGAATTTCAAGATTTATATCGACACTGGTCAACAAAACAGAAATTGTGAAAAATATTGTTCATATTAAAATTAAAACTGATATCGTGCAGTCTTCTTGTGAGTATTATTTTGCTAAAGTCATTTTAATAAAATTAAACATAAAAGAAAATTTTAACTACACTTATGTGCTGTTTTCACATGACGAACAAGTGACTTAAGTGTAAAATGTGTATGAACAGCACTTAGTTTTTTGACAATGTTACACTCAAATCACTTGTTCGTCATGCAAAAACCGCACATTAATCACAAAACTGAATGTTGATGATTTTCAAAAATCAAGTTTTGATCACAACTTGTCGTAGTTCATAGAAAGACATTCCGGCTATTTTAACGATGACTTTTGTATCACTGTATGTATTTCTAAGTGTGGGTGCTAAGGAATATATATGTGTATGTCCGCGTGTATAAAGTTATGTTTGTATATGTGTGATTATATGTATATATGTGTAAATACAGTGAATATTATCTACTTTTGAACGACTTAATCTATGGAATGAACATTTTCACAATTTCGGCTTAAGTTAGGATATCATGAGATTCTTCGGTTCGGCAGATTTAAAAAGTGTTCAAAACCATTATTTCCTAAACCATGTTTTTGTAGAATAATTTTTTTTTTTACAATATATTTACTAATTTCGATAGAGACCAAAATACTTTGAGTGCTAAAAATTTTATTAAAATTAATTTATTTGTTCTAAAGATATCGTGGGCGAAAAATATGAAGAATTAGTTTATTTTCTTTCCCTGAAAAATTATGTTCAAACTTATATATTTTCAAATTTTCACTGTTTTTGAAAAACCGTTTTGCATGACGTCAGTTTAATTTAATTCGGTTTAATCGTTTTGTAGTTATCGTTCTATCAAATCGGTTTTTTATAATCGGTCACATGTAAAAACATAATGCTTTCTACATTTTCAACATACATATATTTTCTCTTCCCTATCCCCTTCAGTAAGGTCTGACGCAATGCAATGCATAACTGGCGTTCATTCTATTAATGATGGTCCCACAAAATTAATAAATAAAAATGTACTTATGCGAAAGGAAAACCTTTGTCGATATAGTGAAACAGGCAGTTAATATAATAAAAAAGCTGTTTGACTTAATATATCTTAAAGATCCGTGTTTTACGTTTTCATCTACATTTAAATTTTTCAAGGAATTAAAAATGCCTACGATTCTTTGTGTTACAAACTAATGAAATTAATAATATAAACTTAAACTCAATACAATAGAGTCATATGTTAAACAAATAGAAATACATATAAAAAAATCCTTCTGCCACAAATAAGTAGTGAAGCAAAAATATTTATTGTAATAACAAAAGCACTTTGTATTATAATCATTTTATTTGTATCATTATAAACGTACTCTAAATAACAATAGAACAGATATTTATATTTGTATACTTTCATATGTATGTTTTCACAATATTTCGTTTAACTCATCTTTCAACGAATTTCTTTCTTTGAATTTCATTCAATGAAATTGACATAAGAATATATTTACATATAAAGATATTCATAGATAAAATGATAAAGCAGCCAATTATAAATTGCTATTTGTATTTTAATGTCTTTTATTTCATTTATGATTTTTTTTATCATCAATTTAATACTTATAACATTTCTAATGACAAATTCAATAGAATCCCATAATAATGACAAAGAATGTACAACAAAAGTAAAAATATTTTTAAAAAACAAACAACATATCAAAGCATATAAATTTGTAAAAAAACACAATCAAAATGCTTACATACATTCATACATATGTACTTACATAGTTCATCATTAAAAATATTAATAAACTGGTTGAACAAAATGGAACATTTTTGCACTGCCATTTACTTCAAGCGACGACCACTTTATCTCGTCAAAATCATTTAACATGGCAGTTTTTATTGATTCTTATGAAATATTATCTTTCTATGACATCATAACAGCATAACGAAAGATGTAGGAGGTGCCACACCTCCTTCAATGCAAACAAATTACTTTTGTAATTTTCCAAATATTTAACGTCTGATACTGTGACAACTGATGACAACCTTATCAGCGATGACTCCTACGTAAGCAGTACATTGTGCCGAAACTAAGAAAATTGATTGTAGGAAGGAGGACAGAGGGAGTAGTGTTTGGAAATTTGATTTGAACTTTGTCATACTGAAGGTGACTGAAAAGGCCTCTGTTTTCTCTGTAAGTACAAGTGGATAAGCGTGTTGTACGTAAATTATTTCGATTTTCTGTAACAAGTCCCTGATTTCATTAGAACACATAACGTTGTATTAACGACAGAATAGCGAAACAAACCCCACATTGCGACGATGCTTCAATGACTTGGATGATCTACTGTAACCGATAAAATTCTACGCCCTCGTCAAATAACTTAAAGAAGACTGTGGCGCACCGTCCCATACGTAAGAGTTGTATTTCATTTTCCGTCGATTAAAGGTCATATAAATTTAAAAAAAATCAGAGTGAAGTATGTCTTACACCGTCTTAAACAACCGAGACACTTGAATGCTTCTTTTGAGACATGAAAAATGTGATCAATCCCATGAACATCACACAGGATTTTCATGAATAGAACATTAAGATCATCTATTTCCCCAATACCTTCATATATCATCTATAATTACAAATTCCGTCAATCGGATATGTGTAAGTAAGGCACATTCTGTCTTACGACCGTTAGCATCGACCATTTTCGCATGCTTGACGTAATCAGTTACATTGTAAACTATAAAGACTCACTAAATCTTACTTTACTTACCGGACAGTAGTTCACATCTTCATAAGTAAAGTTTGGGATGTATTACTCTCTAGACTCACATAAAAAAATCGCAATATATTTACATAAGTATTTCATGATTACTTTTAGTACACGTTCTCACCAAACATTTAAATGCGAAATGTACTTCAATTAATTCTAAAAGCACTTAAAGGCTTTTGCCTCTGTTCAATTCCACAAATGATCAAAAATAATATAATAAATTAATTTTTGTTGGCATTTATTTGTCGAATTTAATATTTGAATGTGCTCAATTGTCTAAGGCGATGTGTGTCAAAACTGTGTCTTTTACTTCAGTACCCAACAATGTAGAAAATTATTTTTGATTTAAAAGGAATAATTAAAAAAAATTAATTTAACCTTAAGTATTAAAAATTAATATTTTTATTTTGTTCCAGGACACAAATGAGTGTACAAAAAATCCCGATTAGGAATGATTCAAGTATGCAAAATGATTAATTTAAGGTAAGATCGCCTCAAGTCAAGTCAGACCATTGTTTGAACCGATGTTTTTTTGGGATTAAATAGTCCGTACTTGAGTCAAGAGTCAAGAGTTCTCTTTAGTAGTCGCGAATCTTTAATGGATGGATCTATTACACCCTCGACTAAGAGCAAAAGTCTTTTATCTCCCCAGCAAAATAAAATTGAATAGGTGATTTTTCATGACTTCTTAAGAATGTATTTTTAATAATGCGTTCTTAGTGTATTCATAGATTTCATTATAATTGTCATTGTCGAACACCTGAAAACCCCATTAATTTCAGAAAGTGTTTCATATGAAAAATATTTGTTACGTATTAGAGCTGATTTATTTTACCAAAGAAAAAACATATCTAAATCATTGATTTTGCATTGGTTTAGTTCATGCATTCTGAAGTATTGCTTTTTATTTAAATTGGTACATAAACACATGATCCCCAATGTCACGCCTGTGCTAAAATCATGCATGTTTCACCTAAATCGAACCAGTTCGTAGCCATTAAAACACATGATTAAACTACTTTCTTGTCACGTAAGATTTTGCTGGGTCTTTAAGGACTTTTTATTTTTTAAGCCTTAACGGATCAGACAGGTGTCCTTTCAGGATTACTTTATGTTCGTAAAGTTTTACCCTGTTAAGTGCTACATTCATTCGGCAGTATGAAATACTAGCGAATGTATAAAGAAATCAGTTCCCATTTTTATAGCAATGATTGGTCCTTATATAAACAATCCTTAAGTCTCTTATGGAGTATGAAATTGAGTCTTTAGCTGCACCGGACTTACTCACGAAGATCTTAGTATGGAAAATGCTACAATCGTTCGCGGGAGTCTAAAAGATTCTACCTTTATAAAATATCAGATAAAAAAAGAAAAAAAACATTGTTGTGCTACAACAAAACACCAGGGAAAAAAGTCCATTACATCTTATCTCTTATAAGGTTGCTGTGTGACCCAATAACTTTCTTTTCACCAATCCTGTCTCTAAGAATATATCCACGTACGTTAATTCTGGCCGCCATTCTCACTTCAAAGTTCTCTATACGAATGCAATGAGGGCTTCTCTCTAAAGCAGCTGTGATATTCTAAACATCTCTACGATCTTAGCAAATAATTTCCTATAGTCCTTCATCCTCACTGCCTCTCACCATACCATGAATGCCCAACAAAAACATTTAACTGATAAACGATATAAAAAACCTTTTCTACCAACACCGTTTAAGGCCTCTTTACATGGTAATACATGTATATCGGTATGTCAAAAATTGAAAAAAGTCTTATCATGTAAACGCAAATTGTTATGAGTAAGAGAGAATACGGATACAAAAACTGACAAGCGTTCGGTAAGTGTTTATTTTCTAAACCATTTTAGAAACTTACGTATACTCATTTTATCAGAGGTGTCTTTTTAAGTAAACATTGGCAGCTTTAAGAGTATATATTGAAGGTGGCATCATTTCTAATCAATAATTATAAAAACAACTAATGCAAATTCATGTTATTTTTGTAAGTATTGTAGAACTGTACCAGCTATTTCGTAGCGCAGACTTTTGATTTTATTAATATTATCCATGTAAACATAAAAAATACCTGCAACAGACTTTTGTTCTCTCATCTTATACAAAAAGAGAATTTCATAATATTTTGATTCTGCAAAGTGTTATTATTTTGTATTACCATGTAAACTCACCTTTACGAACATTAGTTTTTTCTAATGGAACTATTTCATGCGTAGCAGAGATTGAACATACATATTTGTATGAATAACAAATAAAATAAATAGGTTTTTAATATGGTTTTCGTTGACATAATTTAGACAATTAGATTCTTTAACGTATTAAAATAATATTTTATACATCAATGCGTAGGAAACGAAGAGCTAAATCACATTCCAATAGATATTTCTATAAAAATGTGTGTGTGTGTTTTTCCTTTATTTTCTAAGAAAAAGATTGATTTCATACAAAAGCATATTCCATATTCTTTCTCATTGTTCAACAACAGTGAAAGTACTAAAAACATTTATAAAATTTTATTGTATTCTATATTGTACGCTGTTTTTGTTGTTGTTGTTGGTGATGATAATAATAATAAGAGAATAAAAGGATATAAGCCATTTATGTACATATAAGGACAAACACACACACATACTTACATACATTACAGTAGAAAAAATTCATTTTAATATCTTACACGTGTGTGGCTGTGTGTATGCCTGTGAGTGTGTATCTGTAAGAAAACATAAATTATTGCACACGTAAGAAAAGAAAAAGTAGAAAAATAAAATTTTAATACAACAAAATAAATTGGCGGCTGTTATATGATACAATCATACCGTAATATAAATGTCCTCGTACAATAGTCATCTACTTATAACATCAAATAATGGAATTCAAAGTACATACCAACACACGTACGTACTTGCATATTCTTTCGAATATTAGGGGTAGCTCTGAGTTTATGGGAAAACAATTTTTAATAATTAAATCTCTAACTCACATGCCTGAAAACTGTGACTTTCGTGAAGAGCAGCGTTAATTGAATTACATTGATTTTCTTTCATTAAAAATTTCATTAATTTCAAGACTATTTCCATTAGAGTAAAAAACATACAGAATATTATAAACCGATTTTGAATATTTTGGTGGAAAATCACATACGGATTGTAACAGTTGAAGCCAAAAAGTATATATTTTAAACATTCATGAATAACCTTCAATGTAAAATTTCCTTTCGTTCTGCAATGACTTAAAAAAAACATTAAATTTTCTGATCACTTTCTTTTTGAAACTTCTTTACACCCAAAAAAACAAAATTCATACTCAATTGAAGTCTTTTGGAATAACTATTATTTCGAGATGGGATTAAAAATTTCATCCAATTCTAAAAGGGTTCAACTGCTTCTGTTCAATCTTACAAATGACAAAAAATATTATACAAGAATTTTTTTTCTTGGCTTTTCTGTGTCGACTTACAGATAATATTTGAATAAGGCTGAGTTGTCTAAGATGATATGCAACAAATATGTGAGTCGTAAGTTCAAAACCCAACAATGTAGAAAACTATATTTAAATTTAAAAGAAATAACTAAAAAAAATTAAATTTACCTTAAGTATGAAAAATATTAATTCAATTATGTTCCAGGACACAAATGAGAGTAAAAAAAACAGATTTCGGATTAATTCAAGTATACAAAAAGATTAGTTTAAATAAATGAAATGTGTACGGCTTTCAATTGGATGTGTGATGACGTTAATTCATGAATCCCCTAAGTGTTTACTTTTTTATTTTGTGGGTATAAATAAATTATATAAGGAGTGAATTAAGTATTTTGGCATTAAATAATCCGTACTTTAATAAAATTTTATATATGTATATACTTCATTCAAGAAAATCTTTACTTATCGTATTTTCGACACCATTTAGGATTGATTTTTATTTATTTAGAACCAGCACTCAGTGGATGTCCCCTTATGCGATGCTTTATGCCAGAACACTATTAGGGAAAAAGATAGTTTAATTTTAAAGAAGCATTAAATTTCTTAAGCTGTCTGAACAGCCCATATATTATTTATTTTAATTTGCCGACGGTGCTCCTAACTTCTCGAAGAAGGTTGCTAGCTTTAAGCATTAAACACATTCGCCACAGCAGACTACCGACTACTAGAATACATGTGTGCATATGAGAATGATTATATTGAAGACAGCAAGGCAACACTGCAACAGGTTTTTGTCCATGCTACTTTTGTCGTGTAGTGGAATTAAACTAATTTCTATTTCTGATGGCCACAAAACCAAAACAATGTTGACAATATAACAAAATATGTGAATCAAATTAGTGATTAGAAATATTTTTTATTGTAAAATAAAAAAGAAAATTACAAAATTGAAATGTTATAATATATGTATGTATATGCATCAAGAATTTTTTTAGCTTTATTGTTATATAGAATATTGACTTGAGTCAAAAATACTAACATTGTTAAAGATTAAAAAAACTCACAGGGTTATAGCCCTTTTTTACCTAAAAATTTTTTTTTATTTTTATATTATTATTATTACGAATAAACGTAATTATTATTTGAACTTATATTGATGTACATAGGAAAAGTAATATTCACCCCTATCGTGAATAAGAAGTGAAATTTTTGTTCACGTGAAATTTTAATTCCACTCGAAGGGAAAAATGGGCATTTGTGTTCGTGTGTTCGTGTAGTCTGCTGTGGCGAATGTGTTTATATCTTTAGTTGGAAACTGTCGCAAACGATGCCGGTATAGTTTTTAGTGAGCAGTGCTATGCGTTCATCACTTAAAGAGTCCAACATCAATTACTACAATCCCACACTACTGTACATTCGAGAAATTTATGATGTTGATGACTTGCCCTGACCAGAGATCTAATCTAGGTTCTAAGACGAACATTTTGTTATAGAGATTACAACTCTTTTTATTTATATCAGACCATTCAATCCATCTCTCAACCACTTCAGCCGACATGTGTGGGATTATTGTATTTTTCTGTGTAGAATATATTTTTTTTGTATCGTTCAAAAAAACTTTCATATTATTGGATGACCATAAAGTACTTCTATTATGCTTGTAAATATTATATGCTTGCATATGAGTCTATGTGAGCATGGATAATTTCATATTCGTTTCAAATGATAAATAAAATAAAAAGAAGCAGCAAAAGAGATCAATATTTAAAATAAGGGCGTATATAAGTTTTCTTTTGAAGCTACGTTCACATTTATCAAATATTTGTCGAAGAAAACGTAACCAAGAAAGAAACTTCTTAATTAATTTTTTTAATTCTTTTTTTTAATTATGGGTCTGCATTTTTTATAAACTGTATAAAAATACTTTTTTGTAGAATAAATAATTTTATTTTGCAATATTAAAACCAAGTTTTATGACACTATCCCTAAGCAAATCTAATGGTTACGTCTTTTTGGACCAATGTTTAAAAAATGTGAACGTTGCTTAAGTCGTGAATTAAGCTAAGGTCCAAGAAAACATAAAATGCTGTAAGCTATGGAATTGTTCACATCAGAAGAATATTCATAAATTGACACATCTCCGATAACTCACAGCAATAGGCGTTTCTTTTATAAAGGCAGAAATTAAAAAAAAAAGTCGTTGAAAAGAGTTTAAAGAAATTCAATATTTAATTATAATTTTATTAATATTAATAATTTTATTAAATAAAAAAAAAAATTTTATAATAAAAAAAATCGACTTAAAAAAAAAATTTTACTTCTAAAAAGTAGAATGTGTTTTTCTAAATTAAAGTACATTTTAGCATAAAAAAATTATATATGTACTTGAAAACGGAAAACGCTAGTACTCAATTTAAATTCATATATTTTTCTCTTATTGGAAATTTTTTCAAAATTCGAATTTAGTACTTATGTGTACTGGCTGTACCTGTAGTATTGAGGTAGGTAGAGTGTCTATCTACGAAACCGAAATTCCTTGGTTTGAGTCGCAAAAGACAGCAAGATGGCAGATGTGGCGCAAATGAAGAAATTCTTACAAATTCTGGGATAAACACTGAACTTGTTTTTAGTAGAAATTTTTTCGTTTTTAGTAAAAATTTCCTGTTAAAAACGAAATTTGTATTTTCTAACATCAAGGACAATTTTACTGAGTTTCTGTTAACACCAGCATTGGCTCCACACGACAACCAATTTAAATTAAATCAAATTTTTAATATGTTAGTTTTTTTTAGAATTTATTCCCATATTAGAAAGGCAAAAAAAATTTGGCCATGCTTTCAGGTTTACGGCCGATATTTTTTGGATAGGAACTTGGCCTTATTTTCACATTAATGTTTTTGTGCGGATAAACTTTAAATAACCTTTAAATAATATATATATTATTTATATAATATATTTTAAAATTTTGCATTCAAATGTGATTTACATAAAACAAACACAGTATGTTGAAAAATATTTTATATTGATTTAACAAATATTCTAAATTAAGATTTTAATTTTCTGTTTTATACAAAGATTGTCATATCTAATTGTTATATTAAGAGTCGTTTTAACTAAAAGTAGTTGGATATATTCTTTCGAAAGTTCTTTTTCCTTCTTTTACTATAAAATATGTCGGCAAAATTTCATTCTTCAATAATCAATTTACTTTTAAAATTGAATTTATAAATACTTGTAAATATTTAAGATATTTTATCACTTAATAAGGGATCACATGATAGAAAATCACTGAAGACATTTTTGCAGGGATCGAAAATAACACAAACATTTTAATTATGAAAGTTATATATTCATTTTCTAGACACATAACGATCGAATGATTTGAGTGTAAAGTATGTAGCACTCAGTTATTTAAGTGATTTCCACAAAAAATTTTATACGGAAATCATTCGTTGGTTATGTTGAAACAAAAAATTAATGAAATATTTTAGCCCTTTCTTGTGAATAGAAAAAATAAAATTTCGAATCGCATTCCAAAGTTTGATCTTGACCGAAATATATTGAAATTTTTTGTAAAATTTTAGCTCATCTATCGTTTACCACATATTTATTGATTTCACTTTATAGCTACTTTCATGCCCTGCTTTAAGTGTGTTTTACTTAAAAGTTTATTTCAGATTTCATCAAGTCAATTAAATAAAGTATTTTTTTTCTTTAATTAATGAGCTTAAAACACATTATGATTTATTTAAAGTTCATTAAACTAAGCACTTTACCTATAATCTACTTAAATTGTAAAATAATAATTCTTCTTCTATATTTATTTGACCACCAACAAATTACGAATATAAACTGAGATTTTTGAAAATAATCATATCTGGTGAATTTTCTAAGTAGGTGTCAAGAATAATTAAGAACATATATAAATAATTCGAGTAATAATAATTTTAGTAATTAAATAAATGAATAAATAGTTTAAAGAAACTTTAAAAGATTTGACATAAATGATATTAATGGAAATTTATATATTTGGCTTTGCTGCTTTTAAAATAAATACTTATATATGCTTCGTTTTTCTATTTTGTCGATAGTTAATATTTAATAGCTTAGAATAATGAATGACTTCTTAAGTGAAAATAAAAATACTTAAGTTGACTATTTAATTTTGGAAACAAGATATCCTGACAGCTTACAGTATAATAAAGCAATTTAAAGTTCGATTCACTTATTTTTGCAATTGCAAGTGTGCACCTGAAACAGAGAATAAATTGTGGAAATTTTATTTAATTTGAGTTCAAAATTCTTGTCGTATTGCTCCAATGTCGTTTTTTACAGAAAATCTGTAAAATTTTTCCTGATGTTTGAAAATACAAGTTTCGACTTTCACAAAAAAATTTTTCATAATGTATAAATGAGAAATTATTATGATTATGCCTAAGTTCAGTTTTATTGAATTAATAAAAATTCAAATTACAATGAGTTTTTTATTTTTTGAAAACATTAAAATGTCTAATCAGATTAGCAGAACGTATCAGTATACTGAATTTAAAGGACGCTACATCTCTCATCAGCGTTCGTTTATCAAAATAATTATTACGTTTATTCGTAATAATAATATAAAATATTAATTCAGCTTGGTCACGAGCTATTCCCTAATAATAGGATCATCATAGTTATGTGAATCACCCTAATATTAAGAGAAAATAACAATACGATATAATTGCAAAGTAAATTACTTTGAGTATAACGGACTGTGAGTGTTTGTTGAATATTAGTAGTGAGCAATTAGACATGGGGAATTTCGTACTAACCAAAATTGTTTCAATATATAAAAATATAATAAAAATGAATTATATTAATTCTCGTATTCTATTTCTGCTGAAAACTTGGTTAAATAGTTGATATTCTTCCCAATTGGTATCCTCAATACATCAACTATAAAAATGTACAAACGAACGCTGATGAGAGGTGTAGCAGCCTTGAAATCGATATACTCATACGTTTTGCTAATCTGATTGCACATTCTAATGTTTTTCAAATTTCAAATTTGAATTTTCATTAATTCAATAAAACTGAACTTAAGCCGAATAATAATAATTTCTCATTTATACATTATTAAAGTTTGTTCATATCCATAGTAAAAATCGCTAAATTATTGTACATATTCAATTATTGTACAGTGTAACTTATATATTTAAACTTATATATTTAGTTATCGCTAAAAACACTGATCTATATTGAATTGTAGACTTAATTTAACTGTATCTAAAGTTTTCTCATTTTTATATAAATTCTGTTCGCTCACAAAATAATTGAATACAAGATACTACTTTGTAATTATTGGCTACAAATATATGTACATACATACGATTAATTGTCTTTGTACATTTCATCATAATTTTTATTTACATTTTGTACATTTTACATTTTACATAATTTTTTGTAAAGAGCAAAATCAACATTTGATGTTTCTTTAAAATAAAGAAGAAATCGATACATATAATTTATTGGAGTTTACTTGAAACTCACTTTCGCAAAATACACGTGGATTTTTGAATATCCACGTCAACAAAGTTCAAATAATAATTATGTTTATTCGTAATAATAATATAAAATATTTTTCATAAATATACAAAAATATTAACTTAAGAATAATGCAGTGTTTATCAAAAAATTAGTAAAATTTCGTGATGGAACACCATTTGCCATGGGTAGGATCAATGCTTTCTTCTAATTGTGTAGTGGTTCATTTCCTTGCTAAGCGGTAGTAGATCTCGCTAATCGCTTCATCTTAACACATTTCTGAACAGTCCACATTACAACGAAGCTTTTAATGTTAGGAGAGCGCTGTAACGTGATCCGATTTTTTGCAGGTAGGATGTATTTTATAGATTTGCGTGTTGGTTGAGGAAGCTTTTTAATAAAACTTAAAGATTATTGCGATTCGAACGGAAGTATTCTAATTTAGTAGATAAAAAGAAGAATAATTAAATTATGTTCATAAATTCAAGAAAATCGATTTAAGTTTTTATGTACGCAAATTTTTATGAACTATTTAGGAGTATTATATTTCCTAAATCATATTGTTATAAAAAAATGTCCATAAACTCATTAAAAAAAATTTGCTTTTAGAGAATGCGTTCTCAAATTGAAAAACATTATGATCTATTTTTAAAAACATGAACTATATAATTTTTTCTTATATTAAGGACTTAAAAAGTGGTTCTAAATTTGAAAAAAATTTTAATTATATATATAAATATGGCACATATTCTTTTTTGAGTGGCCGTGTCGTCCTAATGGAGGGTGGTGTTGGCTGAACAGCGCGTTGAATACTAAGCAAGCCAAAGGACCTGGCTCTAAACTCCAGTCAGGAAAGTCATTAAAATTAAAACATTTCTCTGATGTGCCTTAGAGTGGCATTTTATTAATCATTGTTAGGAATGTTTCAGGGATGATCCTGCCGGCGAGTACGTTTTACATCTTGTTGATATCTATACCTTGGTGCTGTAGCTTCTGCGGAAAAGGCTAATTATTTTTTTCCAGATTTACCTTGCCGTAATTAGCCATATTACTCCCCAATCTCTGAAATAACAGAGCAGAGGATGTACAAATAAGTTAGAAAAGGAAGCAGGTAATTTATTCAACTGTTCCAAAAAGGTAAAAAGACAACACCAAAGCCGATAGAAAGTTAATTCCTAGGGGTTCTCTTACGAGGCTTGACCAGTAACCTTACACTGGTACCATGAGAGTCGGTAAGATCCACTGGAGAGTGTCCACTGGGTGGTAGAGATTATTATTTCTATATTGGACTAACCATGTGATGTGATAATGGGAGATGCATATCTGTCCTCTTGGGGATGGCATACTACTTCCCCTTGAGAATGGATATGATGACATCCATTGCTCTTACCTCGTTGGTGACATGAATACGTGACCGGTTATTGGTGAGGTCTCCTTTGCGAGTACACATGATGGCTGTGGTTGCTACCAATAGCTGGCAGAGATATTGGTTTAAGGACTGATGCTCGATCAGTGCTTGTGGCTAGATGGACTTCGGTCTACCATCCTCTATGTGACATTGTGAAACAACAAATGAAAGAGATTAGATAGCTCGAACACTTAAGAAAGGTGTTAACGCATGGTGTCAGAGTTGTGTGACCTCGGGTTGACTCGGGAGTGCTTATGAACACATATATTCACATGTTGCTAAGATCACTGTTGGCTTGAGACGAAAAGCAGGTTTCACATCTATTTAATAGATGAAGAAATAGCACTGGTTACTAAAAATGTACACCTCAGTTTCCTGTTTCGTTGTCGGTAAGCAGAAGCGTCATCAATTTTGAAACAATTAATTAAATTTCAGCTCAGACGGCTTAAGACCAGCGGCGCTGAAACACTGCTCTAAAATGATCAAATCGTGCAATAGCATTCTGCTAAATTTTAAACATCTTTCTTTACTACCCTATCCATTTCCCTGAATTCTAACACAATTCATTGCATAATTAAGACCGTGCCGCATTATCCTACACAGTTCCGCGATATGCCAAATATGACATATGTGCTAAAAATGTATGGTAGTGTGGACTAAAAATGCAAATATGTGACAGATTTGTTTGGCAAGGCGTGCGATTTGTAAAAATTTATGAAAATTTTCATAAAATGATAGTTTTTATGATCAGATGCCAAAATGCATTAGTTTTGTATGATAGTGTGGCACCTACAACACCATTTTGAAACGATTTTTTAAAGTCGGTCAGATTTTTGTAAGATTTTGCTGTGAATGAATCGTACGATTGTGTAGGATAATGAAGCACGGCCTTTACGAGTTATCCTCTAAGAAAAAGAAGACTTTTTTTCGCTAGATGAGGTTGGTTGTCTCAAAATCAATATTGAAACGGTTCAAAAGTGATTGAGGTTGTGCTGGCATTTTACAGCATATTTATTAATTAATTCTTGCGTAGGAACCTCCTTTGGGAGAGCTAAAACATTTGACAATATTTGTGCTTTTACGACAACAGTGAACTACTTTGTAACGGTTGAAATTTATGTATCGAAGTCCGAATAATTTTCTTCACATCTTTCTCAGGTTTCTGTGAAGTATTTTATTTTATGTAAAACCCTTATTTTTTCAGCAAAGAAAATTTACTTTTTTCATTTTCTTACACATACAGATTTCCATGTTAGAACTTTTCCGACCCTCTACTCTATTTACAAATGAAAGATACAAACGTGATATTTAATAACATTTATTATATACTCGTATTAATATAAACGTAAGACACTGCCTATTATTTGCCACACAATATGGATTTTATCTTAATTCCACAAACTACGCACATACTTAAACACTCAGGTTTGTCGAAAACCATTCTGATCTGCTTGCTGCGTATGCATACTGGCATAAAAGTATGTATTCAATTTTACTTAAACCCAAATCAATTCGTATTGTTGTCTCATAATTAAATAATATTGATTCCAATTTGTATTGAACGGGTCATGGGTTATTTCGATTTCGAAGTCAATTAAATTTCGTGTGGCATTTAGTTTAGTTTACAAAGCAACTTGTTGATGATGATGCGGTAATTAAGTTCATGATCACACTCTTAGGTTAACTAACTATTAATGACTAAGCAGAATTTTTTTGCCAGCTAATATTTTTGAGGATTTTATAAAAAAAAAAAATTATTTATTGAAGAAAGTGTTGTGTATAAAGATTTGTTAAACTGTTACTACTACAAGTGAAGAATTGTATCGATTTTTCTTGAACTGAAATATTTAAGTTTTTCTTACTTTTTGTTGAATAAAAATGCAGTTCAGAATTTTTTGTAAAGCAAAAGCTTTCTTTCGTAGGGTTGTTGCCTTAATTTTCCATCAAATCTCTTCTTCGAAAGACGATAACCAGTGTATTGCAATCTCTCTGTTTAAAGAGCAACAATAATAACTAACACTACACTTAACATTTACTTGGGTTAGTGTTCTAGGGTTAATAGAAAATTTTTCTATACAAAATAAAACTGAAAAATTAATATAAAACCAAAAATTGTTCTATAACAAAATCTTAGGGCCGGGTTAACCCCCTTCTGAACACAGAAAACATGTACCTCAAAAATTTATTCATTGTCTCTATTGTTTTCTTCATTGAATTTTGTGTTATGCAAATATGTTTATATATGTACATATCTTTTGTATTTTGTATTTAGTTTTTCTTTTACTCTTTCCTCTCTATGCATTTACGCAGCATGAATCTATAACTGCAATTTGTTAAATTTTATATTTGATATCTTGTTGCTTTTCATTCTGTGTTGCAAATAAACCAAATTATTTCTTTATTTATGCATTAGATTGTTCATATAAATGTAAAGATTTATTTTCATTTAAATTAGTAAAAGAAACACATAAAGTGTCTCATATTTTTTTATGTTTGTCATTGAATTTATTATACTTCAAACAGAGAATAAATATTGATAAAAATATATATTATAGAATTCTATTCAAAACTTCAGTTGAGTTTGAATTTTTTATAATAAGAATCAGAGATTTTTGGATGAATGCTTAATCAAGTAATTTATGTTTAACCTCAACTACTAAAAAAATTATATTTTGTAGAAGTTAATTTATTAAGTATTCAATTGAATCGTACACATCTCTATTCTCAACAAAAACTTTTTGTAAGTTTAATTAAATAAATAAAATATTTTGTAATTTTCTGCTCTTCTTATTTACTTTCATTTAATTACTTGGCATAACATAAAATTATAAATTTATAATACTCGTATTCCTAAACATAATTTGCTTATATATAAAAAACAATTTCCATATTAAACTTTTGAACAAAAATTAGTTCCTAGAAATACAGCTGTCTCTAATAAAGCTAAGCTTTGTTATAGTGAAACTGATGGAGTGCGAAAGTACCCATCTATTTCGGAATCCAATTGAATATACTGTGCTTCGCGAAATTTATTACTAATAAGAATAAAGAATTTTTTATTTTAGTTTTTTACTAAAGCTAATAATTAATGGTGAAAAATAAAAAATCACAATCAACCATCAATTTATTAGTGACAAGTCTCGTATTATATTAACGTTTGAAATGTGTTTAAATGGGATATGTAATCACGTTCAACAGAGCTAGCTAACAAGTAGTGAAAGTATTTACACATGAATACAGACGACGTTTAGTGGCTTCTACCGAAAACAACGTTTGTTCTATTCAGCCGTGTAGTTGAAATGTAAAGTGATCCTTAAGTATTAAATTTTTCCTTTGCTGCTTGAAGTATCTCAACAATATCTAAAATTTCTCTGATTATTAAATTTATGAACTTTAGCTTGTACAAATATCAACCAATATTAATAATAGTTTTCATTAAAAATGTGCAAAAGTTTATGGCAAACATTTGTTTTTTCTCAATTTATTAAGTTTCCTGTACTCCCAATTGAGAGCATCGTTCATTCTAAATATTTTTTAAATTATTTGTAATGCTGTTGCTCGGCGAGTGAAGTCATGAACTTCTGAAAACAATTTAAATATTTCTCAATTTTTTGTTTTTTGACCTTAAGAATTAATTTCGAATTTTCGAAATTTTCTTAAAATATCCTATATAAAATATTTCATATTAATTTTAGAAATAATCATTTATTTTAATAAATTTAATTCGTGCTACTGTTCTAAAAAAGGAAGGGTTGGATATTTGGGTTGCGATTGGAACATTTACACAAAATGGAAAAAAAACATGATCATTTTATGCCCCTTATAAAGTTTCTTGTATATAAACTTTTGTGTTGAGTAAATTGGTTTTAAATAATGTTAAAAAATTGTTAAAAAAAAGATGAAAAGATTTTTTGCATTTGTGGTGACATTACTTTTTAAACTCAGCGAAGAAATTTGATGCCATTAGTAGGGAATTTAATTAAAAAAGGGAATCTGTTAGTTCTGAACAAATAATTATTAAAAAATCCTCCTTTTATTGCATTCTGATTATACACTGGCAATGGCTTTTTATAACTTGAAAGAAAAATTTGTTAAACTGAGTGATGAAAAATTTAAAGAGGGTAATGTTGTTCGTCCTCAATAAAGGTATTTTCTTAATGATGAAATATTTAAAAAAAAGTGATTTGAAAAAATCAGATTGGAATCATTCATGAAAGTTACATTAAATTTTCTTTCAGAAATCACTGATCAAGTGACTCCAAAAGAATTGTCGCAAAGCTTTTATGTACGGAGAAGACTTTGGGTTGTAATAAATCGTAGAAAATACACTACATATATTCGCATCTAGACTTGATTTCCGAAAATTGTTTTTACATTCAAAAACTGTTTTTTTTTATCAGTGTAATTTTCATAATTTATTTTAAAAGTAATTCTTATTATTAATCAAAAAATTTCTTCAGGCTTAGATTCGTATAATAAAGTTTTTTGTATTGGAAAGGATACTCCAGAAGTTGATCAACCAAAGAAAATTAGATAAGACTTTTGAGACGACACATTAAAGTTTTATCAACAGTTTATTTCACAATATTATTTTCTTTTCACTATTTTCTTGCTTTATTGTTAATTATGTTTAATAACGTTTATCTAGGCGCACGGCAGTGCGCCAGGCCTAGTTCGGCCACACAGTGTGTATATTTACAAGAAACTATTCCAGCTGTTTTTACCCCCCTCATAACTTTGCTCCCCCTAATCATAATATAATGAAACTTTAAACATAAGGTCTCCCCACAGAGGTGACATCACAGGTTTAATTTGAAAGTTCTACCATAAGCTTCCCAAGATATTAAGGTGTGAAAAGTCCATATTTACTGACTCACTGACTCATCAATATTATTGGGCACTTCCAGTAAAGCTAGAGAGCTGAAACTTGGTACACAGGTAGGTCTTGGTAGAAAATAACCAGAAAAATCTGAAAACGGGCACTTTCAACCCGGGGGATTAGGGCTCCTCTTCTATGTAGGGGGCACTTCCAGTATAGGTAGAAAGCTGAAATTTGGTACACAGGTAGCTAGAGATGAGAAATTACTGAAAATGATTTTTTAGCGGGCACTTTTCATCTGGGGGGACAATCATGCCCCTTTTTTGTATGGGGCTCTTCTAGTTGTGCTAGAAAGCTTAAATTTCGTACACAGGTAGGCCCAGATAAGCAATACATATATATAATTTATACAAAAACAACTTAGAAAAAAGAAGTGAGATCCACACAAAAACATAAATGTGAAAATAAGGCCAAGTTCCTATCCAAAAAATTTCGGCCGTAAAAAGTACTGAGATCAAAATAAGGACCAAGTTCTTGAGAGGTATAATTCCATCTCATTTTAACAACCTGCAAGCTTGGCAAAATTTTTCAAAGAATTCTTTCCCATATTATAAAGGCAAAAAAATTTTATAAGAATTCGCACCACGAGTAAGTTGTCAAAAAAAAAAAAAAAAAAAAAAAAACGATTTATAAATAGATATTATGGCACCATGAAATTCGAATAAGAGGAAAAATAACTTTAATTTCCAAAATATTAAGAAAAAATACATTATACAGTTTCCTATAATATTAAGCACAAAATATGGAATAGTTATCATAAGCTTAATCGTTATATTCCCCAGATTCAAATGTCAACATTATGTTAAACTAACAATGAAACTGTCAAAGTTTTTTATATTTTTTTCCTTTGCGGGGAGGGTTTCATCTTTCTTTTATTTCTTTCCTTATTTCTTTAGTGTATTTAAACAAGTTTTTCAAGTATTAAATTAATGGCTCTTTTTCAATAACTATAGTGTTAATAATATCACATTGATAAAGACAAAATTGCCAGCGATAATATGGATGATGATGGTGTAGAGAATGCTGTTTCTGCTGCTTCTGCTGCTGTTGTTACGTCTCCTGCTGTCACAGATTGATGGCAAATAATAATCAAACTTTTTTCTGCTAATAACAAAAAACAATGTGAAATAAATTGTTTGCACAAAATAAACAAGAAACAACATAAAAAAAGAGAGAAAATTAATCTTTGTAGTGATTGATGAAATATCATAAAAATAATTATGATTGATAATAAATAAATTTTAAAATTAATATGATAGAAATATACGATAACATTCAGATGAATTATAATCAAATAAAAATCATGTTCAACATAAATAATTCAATTTAATTTCATTTAAGGGATTTTGAAGATGACATCAATTTATGATTAATGAAAAATAAATATAGAAATTAAAATAGAAATATGTACGTATGTAATTGTATGAGTGACATTATTGCAAATTGTAGTGTTAAAATATGAAGTTAAAAATATTATAATTATGATAGAAAGATAATTTGTTTATTACAACAATAATTAATAGTGTTGCTTTATTTTGTTCAATTTCAGTTTTCAATGAATTAATTTTTATTAAAAACATTTAGTTGGAGCCACAGCCAGTGTTAATACGATAGTTATTTAAAAAATAACTGGTAATAGGGCGCCCTTCTTGAGAGTAAAACGAATTTCGGGAGAATATCTCAGTCATGCATGTTGGCTGTTTGCCAACTTTATTTAAGATAGTGTATTCTGAATAAAATCAACATTTATGCATCGATTTTCATGAAGTAAAGTTTATTTTATTTGAAATATACATACATTTCTAATCATGTAACAAAAATATGAATTTTTTGCCATCTTCGATTTGTTATATATATTTTAAGAATAAAAATTTTCCAATTTTGCATAAAAAAAAATTATTTTTAATCATTGCAGTCTAAATAATTCCGAAACCGTTGAGTTTATAAAAAAATAATATTAGCACGGCTTAAAAGTAACTTCTATTCAATTTTTTCAGTATGTTTTGTGATAAAATTGAAGAAGTCGTTCCATAATTATGATAAAATTAATAAATCAGCCCCTTCGAAAATCCCAAATTTTAGAAAAAAATTAAAAAAGAAAAAACTTATCTATAGAATTAAAAAATTTTACCATTTTTGTACTTAGGTATCCATGATGCATCAAATCTATATAGTGCTTATTCAAGCCCGTTTTCGCTGTTGACCTGTGTAATAGAAAAAGTTATGACATTGATTGCCTTGACCTGATCAGGAATCGAACCCAAGTATTAAGTCTTAGTTTGCTTTGTAGTCAACGAGGTAACTCCTTCAACCAACACAATCCTCAGAAGACAGCTTCATGTTATAAACCCTTTTAACAGGTATGCCAGTTGTAGGACGATCAGAATATGTTGTACCATTGCATGATTGCTGGTCGAATAGCGAAGGATCTTCTTAATATTCATTTTCCTAAGTGCTTATACTCCACCAATGATTTTTTACTATTGCCGGTGAAGAGTTGCGCAAAAGGAGTGAATTATCAACATCATTTTCGAAATTTCAAAATCCTTTTGAATTACGGAACTTTTTAACTTTTTCAAAATTTTCGTTAAACTTTATTTTAAATTATTTTTTAATTTATTTTTCAAAAATATTTTTGTTGAAAAATTTACTTCTCATGGTCAAAAAATGCGGAGAAAAGTTTTGTGAATCTCTACTAAAGTATCATCGATTATCATATAGTATCAATCGCTAACAAAAACTTTAGGAGACACGTGCAAAATAACAAAACATGTCACTTAAATTCATGCAAAATAAAATCTTGGCCTGAGCCCTAATATCTTTCCTAGTCAACTCGCTAAATACTTCTTCTAATTAAAAGTTTTGTGAATCTCTACTAAAGGATCATCGATTATCATATAGTATCAATCGCTAACAAAAACTTAAGGAGACACGTGCAAAATAACAAACCATGTCACTTAAATTCATGCAAAATAAAATCTTGGCCTGAGCCCTAATATCTTTTCTAGTCAACTCGCTAAATACTTCTTCTAATTAAACGTTAACTTAAACAACAAAAAAAAAACATATTATTATTATATTTTCCCTTGCTTCACTTAACATTTACAACACCATACACATTTATGTCAGACCACAAATTCCCTATTTATAACCCCCAAAATACTTGTTCTTATTACCTCACGCAAATGTTATTATCTTGTCTGTCGTATATTAAGCTAATTTTATTACCAGTTCAACTTTTTTTCTTCTTAACTTGACTCTTATTTTGCATTCTTCCAGCAACAATTCCTGGTCAGTAAATTAAAAAAGAAAAGAAAAAAAATGCAATACTTACACGTCCTGGTCATTTAAAACGTGACTTAACAAATTTGTATAAAATTAAAGCCTCATTCGCACACTCATACACACTTTCTTATATGAACAGCATATATTTTAACAAATGTTTAAAATAAATAAACATCTTTTAATGAAAGATAAAAAGAACATATGGTTGCTTCATGCTGTATGCAAGATTGTACTTGTTAAAATCATTTAAGCAAGAAAAAAAAATAAATGAATTAGAACAGGTCCTTTTTGTGACACAATTTTATTTGTACAGAAAAATTGTACTCGTAGAAAAAAACATAATTTGGTCTACTGCTTATCATGGTAACTTTGTAAGCTTTTTCTGGTGCTTTTTTTTTTTTTTTTGTAATATTTTGTATTTTCTTGTCTTTTCACTATGGGTTGGAAACTAAAATCTTTAAATGTAAAATGAACTCTAAAAGTGGAAAACTATTAGATAAACACTATATATTGTAGAATTAACATCACAATACAGGGCCCTGCGATATCCTTAAGTTCAGCGAATAAGAAAATTTGTGTGGAAATTAGGAATAACTGGTAAATTTGTGTCATCAGGGTGTGCATTTCAGTCATCTTCAAAAGTACGTCTGCACAAAATTTTATCCTATTTTGTACGATTTTTGTTTTATGCAATATTGTCTTAAAATTAATTTTATAATGTTCTCAATTTAGAGTTGAAGAGTTTTATTATGTTTTCTTAAATCAAAATAATCAATAATTAACATATGATAATAAATAATCGTTATATGAATCGGAAACCGCTTTTAACAAACATTTTCATTATTTCACAAGACAAAAAAAAACCTGCTAAATGTAATTCTAAATTTGCGATACAACTTGTGAGCCCGTAATGGTTAGACAAATTAAAGGATGTGTATTATATGATATACGAAATAAACTGTAGGCAAATCGCTGTTTCCGAAGAATCCTCAAAATATTTTGGCCTCTTACAATTTTGTGATGAAAAACTTTGAAAAAAAAACAGATGTTGAATGATATTTAACATTGAATCTCGTAGAAGGAAATCGGAGAAAACTACTCGAAGAAATATCACACCATGTTCTTCTTTAAAATCCGCAAGAAAGTATAAAATAAAGACGGCACAAAAAAAGGGGCACCGAACAACTCTAAAGAAATACAACTCATCGAAGTCTTGAAGGAACCTTAAATACCAGCGAAGAAATTGCCGTTTATCGAAAAAGATGGAGACAAATTATAGACAGCCTATGCTCAGTATAGAGGCAGCTCGTAATCATATGATGACAAGCAAGGCAATATTATTATTAATATTAATCGTATTATTATTGTAACTTAGTCGCTCAAAAATTTTATTTTTGCTAACCTTTTTAGTATAATTGTTTGAATATAAAAAAAAAAATTTGTGTAAAACTATCAAAACATTGTTAAAAATCATCATATTTTGGTTAAAAAATAAAGAAAAGTTCTTGGAACAAAATACCATAAATACAACTCCGCATTTAAAAGTATTTCACACACAAAATTTAAATTAAAATAGCTTAGTTTGAAATTGTATGAATATTTATAATTTTTAAATATTTTATTTATTATAATATTGTTGCCTTACTTGGTTATGATTAAAATTGTTTAACATAATTATTTTGTTAAATAGAAAAATGTTTACAATTTTGGTGACGTATAATAATGTATTGATAAAAAAAAAACGTGTCTTGGTGGAAATAGTATAAAAACATTAAAAACTTTTTTCCCACAATCATACATTATTGCAGGAATCATACTATAATTGTTCCAACAATGTGTTTTTTGTCTTTTTGTACCATGATTATACTTGATGATTTATTTTATAAGAAATGACAACAAGACATATGAAACTAATAAACTCTGTCCTTAAATTAACAATTTCTTCTCACACTTAAATAATTTCAGCTCCCAACATTTAAAAAACTCCATGCCATTGTTGGCAAATAAATAATATTATATGATATAAAAAAAGTGTATTTACTACAAATTTGTTTGCAATTGCGGCAAAACTTTCATGTTTCTATATTTTTTTTTTCTTTTTGGCTGATTATCATCTGTTAGAGTACAATTTATGCAATAAAATGTAAGAAATACAAATATTGAAGCACGTACAATACTTGAGAAATAAAAAAACTCATACAATTTAATAGAAACTTTGTCAAAAGTCTCCACAAGACGTGAGATATGGAAAATTATTTGATGAAAATATTTACACACAAAAATTTTGTAATATTTAAGATATATAAATAAAAATAAATTTTAACAAAATAGTGACAAATTGATTTGTTGCAGCGTTCAATATAATTTGGAATTATTTTCTCATACTTTATATGAGTTTTAAATAAAATTAATTAAAAAAATGCTTATGAAATGAACAAACTTTTTGTATTTGACACACATACTACTACAATTAATGATTATAAATCTATCTTTCTTTATTTCTTAATATCACTACCCTGTAGTTCAAGTGGCTGTCTCCGAGCTGGTTATAATACTAGCCCCTTTATGACACAACCAGTCCGAATGCTAGCCATATGACTGGCCACTTTAAAAAGGGGATGTCCTACGATGGGGTTAATTGTCACCAAGAGGCCACAAAAAGACAGTTCATAAGCCGGTTCTTCTTGGCTTACCCTTAACTGTCTCCTTATACCTGCCAAACCACTCTCTTAAAAACCCCAAATCATTCCCTATTTTTTATGAAATAAAAGTCGTTTTATAATTTATTTAATTTAAAAAAAAAACATAACAAATTTATTTATTAATTAAAAATATAATAATAATTAATTACTATAATAATTAAATTTTGCTTTCAGCTATTTTTTTATTATTATTCTTATTATTTTATTTATCTTCATCCTAGTCATCTTCATCCTGGTTATTCCCACTGCAGTACAATAATGTTCCTACAGCCCACTTGTAACTTAGTAAGGATGCGTAACATTGCACTATTTTTGTAAATGTATTTTGACTGTATTGCGAATTGAACTAGCAACCTTCCGACTGCTAATCAACATCTCAACCCACTCAGCTACACTCACTGGTACTTGTACATTGTACTACTTAAGCTATGTGTGCTTAAAGACATACATTTTTTACTATCCACCATCTGCGACACAAAAAGACAGCTAAGTGCCTGCACAAAGTGACAGTAAAATTTTCCACAGTTTTAGAACCAGTCTTCCGAGTATAGGATCAATGTGGATAGTTTTATAACCAGTCTTTCGAGTATAGGATCAATGTGGATAGTTTTGTAACCAGTCTTCAGAGTATAGGATCAATGTGGATAGTTTTATAACCAGTCCACATTGTATAGTACTGCCACTTTTGGGGTAAATTGTCACGAAAAAACTACAGGGTAGTTACTTAACCAAATGTAATATATAAGTTTTTTTATATCTTCTAGCATACACTGGTACAGTAATAATATACATTCCAGTGAACACTAAAAAAATATATTCCCATGGGCAAATGACGTACAATTTTCCAAGCCCAAGCTCTTAGTAGTGCTAAAGAATGACTTTATGTCTGATACCCAGCCAGTGCTCACGCCCCTAATTTTTTTCGATCGAGGTCGGCCGTTGTCATGGACTGCGTACGATCTCTAAATGAACTTGGTGCTAAAAATAAACTAACGTTATGCGTCATAAAGGTCATGCTGGAAATACACGGGCTGATAGTGTACCTTACAGATGAGCCCAACGCAAATTTATAGGACTGGAACTTTTCTTATATGTCATAGACCAGAAACCGTTCAAGACATTAAGACAAGCAAAACGATTTATTACATTTTTCCAAAACATATTCTATATCTTACTACTAATGGAAAAAAATTACTTTATATTACTAACGGGTTGGTTTACTGGAAACTGCGGTCTCAGAAGAAATAAATTGAAAATTGGTAAATCTGCCACTGATCTTAGTATATTATGCGAAACGCAAAAAGAAACGTCGGAGCACATTCTATCATTTTCTAAGCAAAAATACGGGACAACTTAAAACAAAATTTTATTTTTCAGAGGTATGATTAGTTCTTCTAAGAGGAACTTTTTTCCCCTTCCTCCGATTGCTTATTTTCATACATAAATAGCCTATGACCATAACACATATTTGTGCCAAGTTTTATCAATTTAGGAGTACCCAATAACTTTTTAGAAGCAATATAAACAAAAAATGTAATGACCGGCTAGATTGGCAAAATACTCTTATGTGCGACGGTAACGGAGCTTAAAAAAAAGTTTTTTGGAAGCATCGCGAAGACTTCAAATGAAATTTACAATCGCCAATGGTATAGAGTAATTGGCTGCTTTCACAGCCATAATTTATTTCAGTGAACAGGGCTGCACATAAGATCCTTTGGATGCTGCCTCACTTAATAATAATAAAATTTGTACAACCACTAGGAAATTGATAATTTAAGTATTTTTTAATCCAAAATACTAAGAAAATAATGTGTGCTGGGGCTCAATAGACTATACAAAAATAATTGAAATATTAAATAACCATAGAAAATAAAAATGCATTAAAATAGTTGGTGGCATTTTGAAATATAATAAACATCATAAGATGTTTTCATGTGGGGTAACTTGATAATTGGCACAAATATTAACAAGTATTTTTTTAAGTCACATCTACTTTCACTTTTCATCAAAAGTCTTGCAATGAATTTTATTTTTTTATTTTTCCCATCCCACTCTACAACTTAATATTTCAATTAAAAAATATTAATGTTCATCATCGTAATGATCTTCTTTATGAAGAGTCTCTTTTATATCAGCTTTTATTTTGTTTTTTATCCTAAAGTGTTTGCCCATTTTAAGCTCATGACCATTAAAAGTAATTATACCACAAAGATTAATTATTCGTTGGATATACAGTTTTTTTTAGCAGTTTTTGTTCTGTGTGTGCTCCCAGACGGTCACTAACAGTTGTTGTATACTAATTAAAATAGTTTCCCTTCCTAGCCGTGTTTCCTTTTTCTATTCAACTTGCTTTTGCACCAACACATTGTTCTCAGCAGAATGATACATCAGTACATCCGCCTTAACTTTTTTTTTTTATTTCCTTATGTATGTGTGCAAGTGATATCCTTATGTATGTGTGCAAGTGATTTGCGAATATATGATTAAATTTTTTTTTTGTTATCTATTTTATTTTTATTTTACGTTTAATACATGTGTAAAAAATTTTTGTGAAAGAACAACACAATATTTTTAATGAATGTCCTTGTTTATACATTTTTGGTTGAAGCAACAAAAAAAAAATTATTCCATTTTGGTTTTTGTATGAACATTAACAAAATATAGATGCGCATATTAAAGTAATTAGTTGTAAGTAAATTAGAGAAAAACTTTATAATTGAAATTTCTAGGGGTGAATTAAATACGGAATTAATCGTTAGGTTTTCAAAAAGGTTTTTGTTTAATTAAAATACATAAAAGGTGTGCAGCTTAGAAATGTTATAAATCAAAGCGATTTTTAAAAGTTTAAATTTTATAATTCAGGAAGACTTTAAAGAATAAAATACTTATATTTTTGTACACAGGCTCAATTTATTTAATATGATTTTTTTAATGTATTGTTAACGGCTTTGTACAATAAGGAAATATTATTTTTCTTGAATGTTACTGCACTGAAAAAACAGTTTTACATAAATTCAACGAACTCACGTTACTTGAACTAAATTATTTAAAATTCAACGTATTATACGTTGTTTCAGTAAAAAATTTCTTAAAATTCAAAGGTAAAATTTTATATATTTATAAACTCAACGTTGAAACCATTATTTGATTTTATTCGTTGATTTAACGTATAATTCGTTGAATTTAAGAAACTCGTTCATTTATTTAAACACAAAATGAACAAATAGTTTGATTCAAAGAACCTGTTTCTTGATTTTAAGTAATATACGTTTGATTTTTTAAATAAATTCTTATTCTTACTCTCTCTTATTCTCTTCTTACGTATGGTGTCTTAACTTCAACGAACTGGAACGTTGAATTCAACAAGCCAATAAATTGCCATACGTTGAATCAAAGAACCTGTTCCTATCTTTCGTTGATTCAACGAATTTATTCCTTGTTTTTCATCCAAGTATTTGGTTGAGTGTGATTACCACTTTTAGGATAATTAAATTCTTCGGTCTTGAATGAAATTAAATACAATATAATTATTTTCCTTAAAAAAGCGCTTAGCCATAGAAATATGCTCTACAATCAAGTTCATCAATGCAAGGTTGGTTTACGAACAGAGTTCGGATTTGCGCACTCCTTTTGCTCTTTACGCTTTGCGCATTTCTTAAAAGCGTATTAAAAATGCGCACAAGCGCAAAGAGCGGAGCGAAAAAAAAGGAGCAATTGGTATGCGCAGCGCAAGCGCATTCGATTTATTAGCGCCGCTCTTTGCGCAATGCGAATTTAAATTTTTTGTCTAGCGCTTTGCGCTGCGCATTGCGCATATTGAGCGGCGCATTGCCCATGCTCTTTTTTATGATAACAGTGGTTCGTTTGAGTTTATTCATTCCTGCCACGAAAAAAAAGTCTTTGCAGCCAAAATCTTTAAAAAATGTAACTAAATAAGAATAAAAGTAACCAGAATATTTTTTTAATGTTTATTAAAATGGTGTGTTTTATTTTTGAGTAAAATATCAATCATATTTGGCCTTTAAGGATTTTTTCTTAATCCGTATATTATATGTATAAAAATGATCTGATTGCATGATTAAATGACTATAAGGTAGTCTAAGAAGCCCAGCTGACAATTCTTGCAAACCACTTGTTTTTAATTTCAGGTGTCGAATTTTTATTTGTATTTATTTATTAAATTTAAATAAAAAAATTTTTATTTAAAAAGAAAATTGTAAAATTTCTTAAAATGAATACGAAATAAATATGAGTTTGTATTTGAGCAAAATAGATGTGATATGTACAAAAGATTAGAGCTATTGGAAATGAATATTTTTTAAAGCTCCCAAAAATGAAATCAAACTAAAATCGTGGAAAGAAGTCTTCACAAAAAATTTTATATGTGAAGCGCAAAATAGAAAGGGACCTAAAGGTAAAAACCGGTTTAGTTCAGGAGAGCCATTTTAAAGATTTAAATACATGTATTTAATACGTGACTTCACTTTCATAAAACGCGCATATCTCTGGGAGGGAACACTTTTGGGGCATGGGATCGGTCTCATTCGATGCTCAGATGTTGTCCACATAAAAAAAAAGTGAAAATTGATTTTTTACCCTTAGGTCCCTTTCTCTATGCGCTGTCACTTATGCAAATTTTTTTTTAGAAATTTCAGTTTAAATAAGAAATATCCACAACAAATACATTTAGGTATGTTTTGTATGTAACTCTTCTCATGTACGTTTATAACAAGAAGGCGACAAAAATTCTAAAAATAGACACACTTGAATATTTTCCTGATTAATTTTTTTAATATTTTGTTGTATGTACATATGTATGTTCCTAGAAGACAAGCCCGAAAACACTGTAGTGAACCTGATGATGACATTTACATCATCTGTAGGTATGAATGAATGTACATTCACAAAAAATAATTAAAAATATTTGGCCTGCTTAACCTTTCTGTGGTTTCGCAAGCAAATATTTTTATGACTTTTTTTAATTTTTGAGCAGTTTGGGTTTTTCCAACATTTTATGTGTATGTTTCTTACAAGTAACGAAAACCCATCATTAACAAGATTTTTTGAAATCCAAGAAAAGATTTTTTTAAATAACTTTGAGAGACATACAATGTGAGTATGTATAATTGTATAAGGGGCAGATTTTTTAACCAAAAACGTTTTTTTCGTCTTGAAATTGTATGGAAAAATTTTGTTTTGAAATGAATTTTTGTTATTTTTCATACAAATTTAAAACGTTTAGAAACGATTTTTTTTTTAAAAATCTGCCTATAAGTAAAAAACCAATTATCAAGGTATTTATAAACATGTATAGATATGTATATATTGTCCTTGATAATGTGGTGCTGTATTTTTTAAAGATGATTATTCTTGATGTAAAAATCTATTATTTCCTTTACTAACATTTTTACCACTGTAAATGCGCTATGCGCATTTCTTGCTCTTTTGGCTCTTTTTGCGCATTGCGCAAAAAAATGCGCAGCGCAAAAAAAGCGCAAATAAAATTGCTCTTTTTTGCGCTTGCTCTTTTTATGCGCAGCGCAAAAATAAATGCGCGGAGCAAGCGCAATAATAAATTGGCTCCGCTCTTTCCGTAAAGAGCGAAAAAGAGCAAATAGAGCGGCGCTGCGCTGCGTTTTTTCGTACTCTGCTGACGAAGCTGCCCGATATATTACCTAAATACATGTGTTTCTAGCTACGCCAGAAGTCATTGTACAACAGCCTATACTGACCATCCAAATTGGATAGCACATCCTTGCAATGACTAACCATAGTAGAGGCATTTGGACAGAAGAACACAATCGACAAAAATAATAACCAAAACTTTAGCCTGAAATACACAGGTAGTCGGAAGAAGTGTTTAACTCCAACATCAGCAGACAAATCAAAATATCATTCTAGCTTTAACAGTTTATTCGCTGACGTCGTATCCTTTTTTAATTTCGTCTCCCTTTCACTTTCGGCTGGATGAAATTAAGACAAACGGAAACAAAACACTATAAAAGTGCAGATGAAATATCATGTAATCGGAGGATTTCTTCAGTATTTGCTGTAGTTGGTCCAGAATCCTGGCGCATTGCTAAGACTTTAATATACAACACACATATGCCGCTAGTCATGACCTGCAACTTGATGATATATTCTACACATGAACAACAATGGCAATCAAGTAGACGAGTATTATAGCATTCAGAGACACTGAAGGATTAATACGTACTCGTAATTCCGATACAAGCTGATCTCTGTATTCTGTATACGTAGTAGACTTCCTTACTACGGATTATCAATCCATTTTAGGCATTGGCGTAGATAGAGGAGGGCTGGGGTGGGAAAAACCCACCCAGACCCACTTCTGCCCACCCTAGACTCGCCTATTTTTAAATTGCTATTTTCGTTTAAAATTTTTTGTAAATGGACTGATATTTTCAATAGCATAACATAAGTGTTTACTTTGCATTAAACAAAATTTTTGGATCTGCCTGAAGATATTCCTTCAGTTGATTATTGGAAGTTAAATATATATTATCCAGTAGTCGATACCCTAATTTCTAATACGGAATACCGATTCCAAACGATCCATTAGCTAAAGCTGTTAACGATGTTTTTAAATTAGATTTGGAAGGCGCTAGCGATTTCATCATTAATTACAAAAATGTTTTGCTAATTGCTTGTGATTCAATGAAAGCTGAAGCACTAGTACTTAAGAATATGTTTAAAAATATATCCAGCGAAAAAAAAATTAAACTTTGATATGCAAAAATCCAAAATTGACAGGAATATTTATCCAAACATTTACAAACTTTTACAAGTGGCAATAAGCCTCCCTATTAGTTCTGCTATTTGTGAAAGAAGTTTCTCAGCTATGCATAGAATAAAAACATAATTACGCAGGGACGATTTTCAAATTTAGCAGTTTTAAATATTGAAAATGAAATAGTCAAATACAAAATAACTTATAACTTATATAAATTTAATTTTAAATTTATTTTGTAAAAAAAAAGAAAACTAACTTTAGAATAATAAATTGATTTTAATATAATTATTATTAATATATACTCGTATTAAACTTGAAAATACTACATAGTTACCTTTAACTTTTTAAATACTTTGCTTTTGTTACATTTATTGCAAACTGAATTTTTGTGATATATTTTTTAGTTTTGAAAATTTTACATTTATTTGAGCATGTACTCAAGTATTTATGTTTTAAATTTCATTTATTTGTTGCGGGTTAGCAATATCTAAATATATATTTCGTTGGTAGCCATACCAACTCATCTACTGATGCTAAATAAATGTAAAATTTTGTAAAGGAGAGATTTACTTTTCATTTTTTTTTTTTTGCCTTAGAAATACTTTTAATGGCAACCAGCGGCTGTCTAATTGTATAGGTGTAGAAAAGTAAACACATTCATAATGGAAAATTAATTGTTGTGTGTGTTTATAATATTTTTGAAGCTATTTTTATGCTTTGTAATTCACAAAAATATATTTGTGAGTTTTTTTATAAATAGATGAGCATGAAAATTTTTTAAACTTAAAGGGTAAAACATCTACTGATGAGTTGGTATGGCTACCAACGAAATATATTTTTTTAGTTTTGTTTTAATAAAAAATTATTTTGGTTTAATAAAAATAAGGATTTATTTTTTCTTTTTGCGAAAGCGGTGCACTTGCCCACTCCAGAAGAACAGTCTAGCTACGCTTATGATTTTAGGACATATATTTGCTATATAATTTAATAAACTCCTTTACTGATTCTGTTTAACATTCATTTCGCTCCTCTTGACCCAGTTTAATTTTGTTTGCAAATATTTTAGTTACACATACCAGACATTCAATAACACATTTAATAATCTTAAGCAAAAAAAAACCCAGAAAAAAATTTCAATAACGAAAATAATCATTAAATAAATCTAAACAAATTATAATCCCAGCAATTTTAGCTCTATATTAATAGAAGTTGTGTGTCTAATGACATGTTAATAGAACATCTGCCGCTAATTAACTCACAAAATAAACTCCAATCAATTTGAACACAATTCTCAGCCAGACGTGCACTTATTAAACAACATTTTTTGTTTCTGTTGTTGTTTCTCTTATTCCTTGAAAATTAACATCGATTTAATCTTCTTAATTTTCTCTTGTTATCTTCCTGTCTTTTGCAAGTGAGCATATTTCATAAGGAAATTTCTTGGAAAATAAATGATTAGCAATTTGTGATACTGAAGTGTATTTAAGTATTTGTAAGAGAAAGTCAATAACTTGTTTCCATGTCTATAAATTCTGATACCACAGATAGGATGCTAAAAGGCATAATTGTTATAAGCACAGAATTGTGTACTAAGAAACTGAAATAATGCTTGACAAGCCACAAATCCATTAAGCATTACAACAGCAACAAAAATAAATAATGAAACACGCATTTTTTTGGTGTTGCTTATTTTACCATAAAATTAAGGCAAATTAAATATGATCGTCTAAAGTCTATATTTTTACAAAACAGTGCAAATCTATAAGAATATTTTTATAAAAAATAAATACATATATGTATAGATGTGTATGAATAAAAACCACACTTTTATAATATTTATGTAGGGAGAAGGCAAACATCATATCGATGGCTTAATATAGAAAGGTCGTATCTCAACTTTTAGCTACTTTACAGGAGAGAAAAAAAAACTCAATAAAATCTGAAAAAATAATAAATTTTTTTTTCTGAAGCAGATTTTTATTAAAACAGCAATCAAATTCAATTCTGTTTTATTTTGTATTTTTTTTAATGATCTAGGGCTTTTCTTAATTACTGTAAATCTGCTATTCATCAACATAGGAAACTGAATTTTTTTAAGAGAGGTGCATTTGAGTATAGTCTACCAGAACATGTAAAAAAACCAATTTTGAAAAAAAAAAAACGAGATACGGCCATTCTTTAAGCCATCGATATTACTAAAGCTTTTTTACTAAGAAAGTTTTTTAAATTATTTTATTCTAAAATAATGGCTTGACAATTTCATACAAAAGTAAAATAAATTTGTCATTAAAACACGAAATATAATAGCCCCGAAAATAACTGCTTCTAAAATTACTTCGAGCATGCGTGATTTTTGTTCGTTGTTGATGTCCCACAACTCTTAAACTTTACAATCAATCTGTACAACTTGCAAAAAAATCAAATCTTTTTAATCTTTCACACAACCGAGGAAAAAATTCCTACAACAAAACCCTACTCGTCTTAGTAGCTTTTAATTTTTTTTTACATAAAATAGCTATTTTTGCAAAACATCCAAAATTTGATAAAAGTCGTAAATTTCAGGCGGAAATTTTAAATAAATTTAACGTCAACTGAAGGCTGCCTTCGTTTTGATGCGACATCTACATAAATTAGCTGTGGGAAAATATAACAACCTGCTGAAATGAGAGATAGATAGTAAGAGAGAGAGAGATAGAGATACTAAATTAATTGTATTGGTACATTCTTTGTTTATATTAATGGTCGTGTTAAACAAAATTTACTAAACATTTTAAAAATAAATTAAAACATGTTTGTGCATTCCTAGAATCGCTATACTGTTTTGCATTTCTCGAGAGCATGGAATCGGTTTTAATGATTTCAGAAACTTAATGGCAGTGCAAATACGGTAATGTCGTAGCTTTTTTTGTAAGTCTGGCGATAACTATGTGTATTTTGTTGCTGCACGAAAGCATTCAGTGTAATACAAAAAAATAAAGGACATGTGGCACTCGGGGACTGCCGCGGTAAAGCTATTGCATAGCATTTTTTATCAACTTATGCAATTATATTATTACGTTTTGTTAAATAACTCCGTTGTTATTCTGGCAATATTGTATGTTAATCAAATCAAAATCAATAGCATTTTTTAGGGGTTAACATATCTACATTGGGCGATTAAATACTTAAAAAAACAAAACACTTAAGAAACAAACTTAGTGAGTGACAGGTTTTTTCATTTCAAAATACAAAAGACTTATGAAACAAACGTGAAAAACAATGAAAAAATAATTTATACATAAATTCAAAAATTTACTTTAATCAATTACAATTTCATAAAATTATTCAACTTCCTGTTTTGTTTTTATAAATCAAATGTCTATAGTTTTGAGCTACATTATCAGTATCCATCTTAAAGTTTATTCTGTGTGTAATTGGAGTGTTAATAATTTGTAACATTTCTAACACAAAACGTTCTTTGTATATATTTTCTGTGTTTAAAACTGTTGTGTTTTCAAAATCTGGTGTATGGTGAAACTTAGCACAATGTGATGTTAATGCAGTTTTTTTTTGTGATGATATGTATTTGTATCTTTGATCTGACATTAAATTGTTGACCTTAAGCTTGTTTTTTAATTAAAATTTTAAATAATAATAAAAAGGTCGAAAAATAGGAATAATCACAAATATTTTACAATAAAATTTTTAAAGATAAAAATAAACTTTTCTTTTTTTAAAATATCAAACACATTTTCTTAGTGAAGACAAAGCACGAAAAATTTACTTAACATAAAATTAAATTATGCACAACTAAACATGTTGTGAACAACTAAAAAAGCAACATACACCCACCCATCCAGTATGAAACGCTTTAAGGTATGACGAACAAAAAAAAAATAATAATAAAGAATTTCTTGTGACATAACGAAGAAGAGAAGATGAAGGCGTTTTAACTAACAATATAATTAGCTCATAAAAATTAAGTTAAAGTCACAAAGCAGTGATTTGTGTTTAAGTGGGTGGAAACAAGCCAAGCAACATACATACATAAAACACGAAAAACGACTACAACGACCACAACAACAGCATGAAAAGAGAAATAAATATTATGTTTAACAAGAAAATGAATGAATGAAATGACTGAGAAAGGAAAGGCGAACAGCGAACATTCGGCAAAATGTTTAATTTAAAGATTTGTTGTTTGGGGCAAGAGGCCAATTAAAATTAAGTGGCTTTTGGGTTTGGGTTCACAAAAGAGGTTTAGCGGAACACTTAAGTGTTTGAAAAGTAAATAAGTTTTAAATATATATATATAAATACCGTTAAATTTAAGAGAAACATTTTTTTTCGAGAAATTGTATGCAAAATAATTTATTTTTATTACAGTCAAAACATTTTTGTCATTATTGTAAAAGTAAAGTCTACTGATGATTTGCCATGAGTGAAATGAAATTACAGCATGTGTATAAACTAATAAATTAAAGAAAAATTTATAGATATTTATTACGTGAGTTGCTCTAATGGATATGTGGTGGCATGCAATAACGTCCCAGAAAATAATTTCTATGGAAATTGAGAAATAACTTTCATTGTGATTCTTTCTACTTTAAAGAAAATAAATGTATATTTTATTTTTTATCCACCTGCTTCACATCTAGTCTGCTCAATACCAAATGCAATCAAGTACAATAAAAAATTTACTGGTACTGGATATTATCAAAATGTCTGATAGAAACTTGATCGCAGCTTTGCTTCAGTACACGATACGATCAATGTGTATATTATTTCACATATGTATATTGTTGTTCTTTTTGTGTCTCTGTAACACTCTGAATTGTGTATGAGTCTTCAGTATTGTTTACTGTTAGTGACGGAAAAAAGTATACAGCCTTTCGAAGTTTCGATTTGGTCTTATCAGTGTAGATCACTAACACGTTCTCATGACGAAGAGATTATATTTCCGACAGCCTTCTAAGGCAAATCTTTTATTGTGCGGAGTTAAGGATGAGCAATAATAAATGCTTTTCGAGAATCTTTCGACAAACCATAAATGGGGTTTTTTTATACATCTAGTACTTCCAGTCTGATCGCAAATTCATAAATTTTTATCCACGAAATCAACATTACTTAGTAATGGCTTGGTTTCTTTGAATTCCTGTGAAGATCAATGCTTATGTGCGCATGATTCTTTCCATGTTGCAAAACTATTTTTGATTTTATCGAATTTTTTTCCTCATGATTTCCGTATTGCGCTTCAGTAAAAATAAACTTATGGTGTTTTCTTTTCTACACACAAAATGGCACCTTAATGAAAGGTACGTGTATAAAATGTCTTTTGCCAACCCTGTAATAATGCAACTTGTTATTGCACCAGGACAAAACACAACTTATGAAAAAGTGGAACGCCCTGTTTTTAACAGCTGACGGCTAAGTTCTACAGGGTACTACAAACACTGTCGATTTTTGTAGGGCATAAAGTGCAATGCCTTCCACCATTATTGAGGGCGATTTTCTTAGAATCAATTTTTTAGATGGCAAAACATTTTTAAGAATTTTTTTTAGAATAGAAAACACCATTTAATTCTTTTATAACTCCCCTATTGAGCGCTTTGTTAATTTTAAAGAAGTGTTGGTGTTAAATAAGAGCGCTTGGGTGCAAATTAGCTGGGAACAGTATCAATCGCAACCCGATCAGTTTTTACAGATCAGTGCTATACCACCATCAGTTAACAACAATTAATAAAAATGTTATACTTATTCTTTTAAATGAAATATATGATGTTGATTAACGTGCCCTGACTAGGGCCCTAAACATTTCAGCCTACACCGTTCTCAATTATTAGAAGATATAGTCATGCATTGAACCGCATAGGGGAGTTGTAGTCATCATATTGCGATATCATTAGTATATCAAGGGTCAAAGGTTAACTACCATACGACTTGTTATTAAAGCCCGAGGAGGTACTAGTTCTTAATACGAATTTTTGAAATCGACAGCCCTCTGACGTATGATCTGCAGCGCTGCAGAATATCCTACTTTTTCTTTTTTTTTATTTTTAAATTTATTTACCAGGAAGTTATAAGTTAAAGACCGCCTTAGCTCTTATTGTTTCTGTAATACCCTGTGAAAGTAGTTACTAGCTTTCACTTTCGAAGTTCCAGCATGGTATTTAATTCTTGCGGTTTAAGATCGGCTTAAGATCAGTTTATCTTTACAAGAATATTTACTAAAGGGTGTTTTTATAGAGTGACACAAGTTTAAATCATAATAATACAAGTAAATATATTTTTAATATCAATGAAACGGGCTTTATTTCAAAGAAAATTTTATGAAAAAAATGTTTAAATATGATTTCTGCCATTTGGCGCGTAGAAGGCGCAATCTGGAACAGCAATTTTCAACAACGTTTCGCAGCATTTGCGGCCGTATTTCGCCGATAATTCTTCGAATGTTGATTTCCAAGTGTTCAATTGCTTTTTCGACGTAGACAAGTGACTTAACATAACCCCAAAGAAAATAAGCTAATAGGGTTAAATCACACGATCGTGGTGGCCAATTAATTGAGCCAATACGTTATTATACGTTATTATTTTTTCATAAAAAGTTTCTTTGAGTAAATCAATTGTAGCGCCCGCTGCACGACGAGTTTGACGAATATAAAAATTATTTTGATTAAAAATTTCAATAATTTGCACGCGTTGCTCTGGTGTAAGTCGATTTATAATGAAATTTCAAAGCAAACCAAACAAAAAGCAACTATCAGCTGTTAAATGGTTGCTGAAATAAAGCAGTGATGCCAACTCAAAGTTGTGACACTCTCTAAAAAAACACTCATTTGACGTAGCGCTATGGAGTTCATTTTGTATCGTCAGATGATGCAGTTCCTAAAACAATCATGAACTTTTCACCATTCGTGTATCTTAAAGTTGTTGCAAATATAAAAGAAAAATTAGATAAAAAAAAAGAACAAATATATACATCAACAACATAATGGACCATAAAAACGTCATATGTCTATAAATTTTAACATTTCCAAATAGCGACAAAGATGGAAAGAGAGACATTTAAAAAATTCTTATCAGATATTTTGCTTTCGTTACCAGTCTTTTGTAACTAAACACCAAAACAAAAAAAAAAAAGAACAGAAATATTGTTTAAACGTTTAACAGCAATAAATATCAGACATACTTTAATGTTGTTTTGGCTTATTGCCAACATGAAGAGGTTTCTTATTTTATATTTTATTTATTTATATAATTTTTCTTAGTTCTGTTCTGTGTTGTCGTAACACACAACAAGTATTATAAATTTTTAATGTCCAACTGCTTGTTTGCAAATATGTTCGTTTTATTCCCTTTTAGTTTATTTTGAGAGCTGATTTTTTTCAGTTATTTATTTTTCAAATTTTTTTTTGTTTGTTTTCGAGATGGTAAATTTAGCAATGCCATTTCGTGTTGCATGCCACTGTTGGATGTTTATAATTACCAGTATTTTTTTCTTTTCTTTTTTTTTTTTGTAAATAACAAAAAGTCATTTAATATGAAATGAAATTTGTGTTAGTGTTGGTGCTACTTTTATTTTGCTTGTATTTGATTTTTGCTTTAAAAACAAAAGAATCTCCTGAGAATTCTGTTTTTCATCTGAGCAGAAAATTATACTAAATAATCCTGGAAATTATTTTTACCAATTTAAAGATTTTCATGTGTGTTGCTTGTATATCAAGAAGCCCACAATTTAGACGTTTCACCAGTGTACACGTTTTTATCAGGTTTTTTTGCAAGTATTTTTATATAAATTTCCAACTGGGTAGAAAAACGAACCAACATGAATAATATTTAACGCTGGTTAATAAAATTGAAAAAAAAAAAAAACAAAGAAAACTGAAATAACAAACCAAATTATTTCATTAAATAAAGTTTTTTCTGTTTATGTGTTGCACCAAAAAACACATAATTATTTGTTTTGTTATAAATTTTGGCCATTAAATTAAAATTTTTTTTTCCCAGTTGTTTATTAAAACTCATAAATATTATTTTACAAAAGTTATTAGTCAAACTACGAGTAAATAGCAGCACACACATACACACCACAAGCACACATTCATACATACCCAAACTTGCATATTGCTGCTATTTCCTTTCATATTTCCATTTATTACTTAAAAATATATTAAAATTAAACCAAAAAAAAACAACAAAAAATTAGGAAATAATGTTTTGTTAAAACAAACATTTCTTGTAAAGAAATTTTCATTACTGTTATATTGCATTTTGCTTTTTAATGCTTTTTATTCTCTTCTGTATAATTGTGTAGTTTTGTTACAAAAACCCTGACCTGTATAATTTTTTTTTTTTTTTTTTTTCGGTTAAAATTATAATTTTCTCTGGTATTTTTAAGTTATTGGTTGGCGTTTCTAAAATGATTTATGTAGAAATATGTGCCAATTTGTATTGTATTGCACAAATGTTCATGGGCGATTGCGAACAATTTTAATTAAACGATTTAGTGGTTATGACTATAGATTTATAGCATTAAATTAGAGCCACGACTACACCCCACATATTTTGGCAAAAATATGGGGAAATTGATATCATGTTCAACAATTTGAACTAAAATGTACTCGCATAACTTTTATCTCAATTTGTTTGCAAATATTTTCTTATTACAAAATAAGGGAAAAATATTTTATTTTCAATTTTTTTATAGGAACATGAATACTTAAATCAAGATATTAAAAATATAGCCAGCCAAGTTTTGTGTGATATGAGGGGAGATACCCCTTTCAGAGATCGGCAACGAGTGTTTAATTTTCGCGTATACTTGATCATGCACATTGATTTTTATGATCTAATCGTTTTCGTTCAAAAGCAAAAAACACTTGTTTACCCAACCGCTCGTTTCAAACATTCAGTTTTATTTTCTTGTTGTTTTATGCAACAAGCATGCTCGAACCTAATTATTCCCTAACGATCAATTTTAAGAACAACACAAGCATGTATTATTCAATTTTATACTCGTTCTCTTTTCATGCACAAACAGAAAATCCATCAACAAGTATAAATCATTTCGATCATTTGAAGTGAATGTACATGATCTGATTGCATGATACTTATATGATATTTATTCGACTTCTCCAAATTTTCTTTTTATTTATTTATAGAATTCCATTGTGTATGAAGTCAACTAAAGATTATAAGGAGCAAACAAAAATTCTTCAAAATACCGGTGGAGTCCGAAGGAACTGGTCAGTAGCAAACATTTCTACTACTTAAGAAAATTGAATCTAAAATATCGGTATTTTTTTTAATAGATCTCCAATTTGACAAGGTAAATTTGATAAATTTATAAAATTTTCCTGAGGATGCTAACAAATTGTTAGCGAAATATCGAAAATAAATATAAATATAAACAATATATATATTAAATCAAAAGACCTATTGCTTAAATAAACATTCTAATAAATATAAAGAAAAGGTCAAATAAAATAGAATATAAATAGAAATTGATTTTGAATATCTTTTTGATTGCTCGTCGTCCACCACCTTCAATGAATACACAAATACAGATGAAAGTACAACTGACCAAAATGAAGTTCGTCCAAGAAAGTACACCAAGAAACATGCGGATGCAGAAGTAACGTCCGTTTTTAAGGAGGTTATGAAAGAATGCGCCGATTCTGTTAAAGAACTCGCATCAGCAAACTTAAATGAAAGAGGGCGCGATTCAACATCATTGCTTTTCGAAAGCTTGGCAAAAAAAATTTCGCAGGCAAACTTACCACAAGCCGTTGTATCCAGAATCGAAACTAAGGTTGTAAATTTGGTTTATGAGGAAATTGGCCAAAACTTAACACCTTGAGGTGTACCTATAATAGTGCTTTTAATATTATTTATTTTTTGTTTTTTATAGAGCATATAATCAAAAATCTGTTCCTCTAATATGTTATTTTTTAATTGAAATGAATTTTTTGTTTTGTTTTTTTAATGAATTGTTGTTTGTTTAATGAATTAAATTTAATTTGAAAAAAATGTGTACAGAATTTAATTTTCAAATAAGTGGTTTGCTAACTCATCTCTCACGGCAAAAGCATTTGTTGATGAGCGGTTGGCATGAGAATTGGGAATAGAAGAAGGCATTAATTCAGCTGACTGCACCCATATTCCAGGAATAATAATTCCATTTTCTTCGTGGTCAACCAGATTTTCATAAAAGTATCCGCAGCTTTTATCAAACATTAGATAATTATGAAGAATTACAGTTGCCAATACTATTTTATGCACGTTTTTTGGTGAGGATTTAATAGTTGTATGTAAAATTATCCACCTGTTTGTTAAAATACCGAAAGTGTTTTCAATATATACACGAGCGGCCGATAATTTTTTGTTAAAATTTCGTTTTACGGCAGGCAAACTTCGCCCAGGATATGGCCGCATTAAATTGTGTTTTAAAGGGAAATGATTTATCTGTGCCTAGTTGAAATAATGCAAGATTTTATTATTATATTCTTTATGATTACTTATGAGGCGCTGAATTCCAAAACTCGCTTCTTACATTTGAAATAATTTTCCAGAAATTTCTAAAAACGTACATATATAGATGCAAAGAAAAAGTTTTTGAGCTCACTCCAACTTTCAATATGTTTTACAAAGGGCAAGAATAGACCTTTATTTGTTTTTAATTTGAAATACTAAGCCGGCGTGATAGCTATCATGATTTTTGTTTAGAAAATGCAAGTAACGAGTTTTAGAACTCAGCGCCTCATATACATATATATTAAACCAGGTAGCTTATCATGGGGGGGAAGATGAATTTGGTTTCGCAAAATCATTTTCCCAAACGCACTTTTAGCAAAGAATCCACCGTCGCTTTGGCTGCCTAATGCTCCAACATCAACAAAAATAAAATTATAATCCGCGTCACATACCGCCATTAGGACAATGCTAAAAGATTCTTTAAAATTATAAAAAAGTGAACCCCTATTTTTTGGACAACATATTTTAACGTGTTTGCCATCAATAGCCCCAAGGTAACGGGGCATTCCTGTTTTCACTTAAACCTTTTAAAATACAAAATATTATCAGTTGGTTCAACACTAGCAATGTACTTTTCAAAACCTGTCAGCAATGCTTTTCCACTCATGGTGATTAGGGTGGGATAAATATACTCCGTGAAGCTCACTCCAGATCGCATCGCAAGTTTCATAAATAATTTTTCTCTCAGTCGATACACCCATTTTGTACGTCCATGCTAAAAATTGTGCACTGCAACCATGAGCTAGGTACCTAGAAATAGATTTAAATGCATAAATTTTTATCTAAAAATTGATTTTTTACAAGCACTTACATTAGTGTAAAGCCCAATCGCGTCTCTTCATCAATAGGCTTTCTTCTTGAAAACCTTTGCAATCGTTCTTTAAGTAAAGTTAGAAGAGCATTAAACTTTTCAACTGTCATCCTTGTTGCTTTAAAGAAGTGTTCTTCATCCTTGAACATGATTTCTGCAAAACCAATTCTTTGGAATCCAAGCTCGTTTCTATTTAAGTTTACTGGCCGTACCCACCACCTTCTTCGTAAACGTTTACGTATAAGCAAAAACGCTTTTACTATAATAAACATCACATATATTATTTTAATTATTTTGACAAAATTTGAAATTCTTTGATTCATTTTTTTTATTTCTTTGCACAAACAGTAAACAACTTTATAAATTATCACAGCTGTTATGTTTTCGTCCTTATTGTGTTTCATACGACGAATTTACACAGCGAATTTTCACCGACGAATTCGTCGTTCGTCCCAGTTGTATTCCTAGCATGACGTAATACAGAAAAAAAATTTAAGAACATGGAAATATGGAAACAGAGAATGAATGCTCTTTGGCAGCTTAATTTATGTTTTGTTTATTTTTTTTTTTTTTTTTTTGTGATAACTTTATTATTTATTGAATCTTCAGTTATAGTTTTTTCAGTATAAGTTTTTCAAATCTTTAATCTGAAAATGATTAATATATGTTTATATATGCCAATGCTAAACAAAAATTTTTAATTTCAACGGTTGATTTTTGTTGATTTACATCTCTCGTGTATGGCTGAGAGAAAGAGTATCCCTCCTCCTCAGCCGGGTGTGACCACTATAATGTAGAATATTGCGCGCAAGTAAATTTGGGTGCAACTCAAGTTTTTCTTTATATATTTTTTCGCGTGTTTTGAAAATACTGTCTTCACCAACGGAACGTCTAGATCTTTATGAATTCGATGATTTCTGACATACCAGGGGGCTGCTGTAATTGCACGTAGAATTTTATTTTGTCGCCTTTGAATTTTTTCTACACTCGATGCTGAGGCAGCGCGCCATAACTGGATTCCATAGGATCATATTGATAGATCAAATTGAGTTTGAAAATGAAATATATGAATGAATACACTCGATGCTGAGGCAGCGCCCCATAGCTGGATTCCATAGGACCATATTGGTTTCAGGATCGCGTTATATAACAACATTCACAAGTCTGTGAGTTTGTTCAATAGTGCTATGTTGTATGCGAAAACCAAATTGATGATCTGGAATACATCCATTGCTGGTCACTATAGGAGTCAGCCTGCTCATATACAGCTTTTCAAAAAATTTCAACATATTAGACAATAAACTGATAGGCTGATAGGATTCAACCTTTGTATGATCCTTGCCGCGCTTTGGTATCATAGTAATAAGCAAAACCTTCCATTCAGTTGGAAAGTATTGCAGCCGTTAAATACCATTAAAAATGAATAGAATTATTCTTTTTGCAACATAAGGTAGTTCTTGAAGCATTTTGTTGTTTATTTTATCAATACCCGGGGCTTTTTTTGTGTTTAGACAAGTAATGGCCTTTTCAATATCCATAATATTAAATCTTATGGGTGTTTCTGGTAAAGAGACGACTGGTGGCAGTTCAACAATATCAGCAGATATATTAGGAGTAAATACATTTTCTATGTGTTTAACAAAAAGAGCACCTTTTTCAGCATAAGTTCTTGCCCAGTCACCATTAGAGGCTTGTAATGGAAGTTTGTACATATATCACTGGCCTTTTAAGACCTCTGGGTACACGCCATAGCGAATAATCTGTTGATGGTGTTGTTGATGGAGAATTGTCTATGTCTGAAGCTGTTCTCAGTGGCATTCTTTACGAGCAATTAGCACTCAAATATTTTTTGTATTTCAGCCATTTAATACGTGCATATGTCATCGGTAAATCACAGTTCGTGTTGCAGTTTTATGAGAGTAAATAGTGCCAATTATAGGCGAGTGGTCTGAAGATAAATCTAAAGATGCTTCAACTTCAATCATGTCGTTCGGCACACCTTTCGCTATTCCAAAGTCAATAACATCAGGAATTTTTGGACCATTAGATGGCCAATATCTTGGCTGACCACTTGACATTACGTTTAAACCCATTTTAGAAACTGTATTAAACAAAACTCGACCCTTAGGAGTGGTTAGACGTGAGCTCAAGAAAGTGTGTTTAGCATTGTAGTCGCCAGCTGCTAGAAAACGGGAGCCCAATGATTTTTAAAAAGCCATATATTGACTCTCGGTAATTGAAAACCTTAATTTATGTTGATGTTATTTTTTACATGATCAATATACGAGTACATATAATGAGAAGATCAGCATAACTTACCTGCAACTTATGTATTAATAAATACACAATAAACACCATTTGTTAATAAAAGATCGTTAGGATATACATATACATATATAAATGTAATATGTAATTTATTTATTGTACAGCAGTATCAAATGGAAATTAACAATTGTAAAAATTAATATTAAATATGAATGGAGGAGTAACTCCTGGCAAACCCCCTTCTGTAATTCTTCGGCAGGGATTTCTTTATTTCGTAATAATTGGAGATTTGAAATTATTAGTGATAACCATGATCGCTAGAAGAAAAAAATACTAAATGTCAAAATTAATATTAAAGTTAAATAATATATAGAAATTAATGGCTGGTGTCACGTATCATGAAACCAGTATTATCAAGTGACCTGAAATCGGTAAATAGTTCATTTTTTAAAATGATCGCACTGCAGTAGAGACTAAAACAGCAAACCATACAAACGATACAAAGCCAAATATTAAAGGGACTATGAACAAGAAAAAGTATTTCCATATCGTGAAATTTATAAAATATATATGATATTTTTAAAGGTGGTGCTCTATTCCAGGGACTACACACACAATGAAGCCACTATTCTAGACATTTTAAAAGGGCTTTAAATTTATAATTCGATTTAATTATAGCCCCGGCACCGAAAAAAAATTACGTTTCTCCCTTTGGTAAGTAAGTTCTAAATTTCGAATTTTCGGAATTAAGACTAAATTTTAAAATTATAATATGCATTTTCGAAACTATGTAAGCTAAACTTTAATAAATTAAGTTTAAATAACAGTCTATAGAACGCTTAGTCATGCACCAGCTATAAAAATGTCTTTATTTATTTCTGTTTACCGAAATAAAAAGAGAATAGGAAGAGAATTTTCACTGTCATCGTGATATTTACTATGTGCAGAGCAGATTGGTCATTTAAAACAAAAAACATCAGCTCTAAACAAATATTGGTTGCGTTGCTAATGCATTTTATTATTAAACAAAAAATATCTATTGCTCTTTTTTCATTTTTAATTTATTAAAGAAAAGCAACTCTGAGAAACTAATTAAAAAACGATTAGTATCATGACAATGAATTCAATTTTATGCCTTGGAAAAAACAAAATCGAATATTGTTTTCTAACAGCAAACAAGATGTTAGTAATTTCATATCAACAAACTTTTATTCCTCTTTTTTTTGTTTCTATTATTTTCCTGTCATTGTACATTTTAAAACGTAGACCATAAACAAAGTCATAAACATTACAGTGGGCTAAGATGAAGGGAAAAACTGCAAAGCAAAAACTTTTATATTCAAAGCATTATAATTTTAGCTGTTCAGATTTTTTTGAATGAAGATTTTTCTAATCATAATGATCTTGTTGCAATTCTAATGCTGGTAATGAATTTTCGATATTTTAGCTATCTTTTGTAAAATACTTATGACGTCTTCATTTCCAAACACAAAAATAAATTACAAAACAAAAAATCTGAAAATATCGACATGTTTTAGAATTAATTAATTATTTTTATATTCATAGAAATGATTCTAATCCACAATCACTTTATTCACTTCTTTGAATAAATATTTTTAATTGAGTTTAAGTTTTGTCAAAATCGGTTGAATAATATGACCATAAAATGCATCACAAAAAATGGTCTAGCCTTTATACCGATAAAACAGAATATTCAACAATTTTTTTTATACACTCCATTAGAACTCCAACAAATTAATTGTATTACACCAGATTCTTAATAAATTTAACTAAAAAAGCTTCCATCACACTGTTAATAACATTGTGGAATTTTCGTAAAAGAAACTTACCATGTCTACATGCTCATAAAAACAACTAAAATACTGGCCATAGAAAGATAAGAAAATCACCCATTTTTCTTCTTTGTTTTATTTTCCTTATTATTGTTTAATTTTTTTTTTTTATACGTTGTCGTCCCATTTTAAGTTCTAGTAAAACTGTCAACATTAAAATTGCAATGACTGTCTCAAATAAAAAAAAAAAAAACAAGAAACAAAAACAAAAAGCAAATGAAGAAAAACAGGACACAGAATTTTACCAACACCAACTTAAGGCAAACGTTAAAGCCACCCTCACGACTCATCTGAAATACTAAAATGGAAGAAAGAAAAAAAATCACCGTCTTCAGTTTTTCATTCTATTGTCAAGCTATATATTCCATTATTTCGTTAAATATTTGAACTTAAAACTCCCTTAACACATATTGTTGTTGCCATTATTGTTGCTATTGTTGTTGTTGTTGATGAAGATCCTAATGATGATGGTGCGGGTGGGTGGGTGTGATATTGTGATGATTACAAATCCAAAACTAATGTAAGAGTATTTGTATGCACAGAAATATGTGAGTATGCTTTTTACTGCAACGCCTTTCTTTTCAAAATGCAATTCAAATAATGAACATATTCTGCTTATTTAACCCTTCATAACCCTGCATATTGAAAATGGAAATCAAAAGTTTTTAGATTTCATGATGAAGGAATGAAAAGAAAATCAATCTCAAATCTAATACGATATTTTGAGATGTTGTCACTATTTTGATTGTAAGATGCATGCGAAGATGTTGCTGCAGCAATTTGGACTTTCAATAATTTAGCAATCAATAATTTAATACTTTTTTAGACGATCGGAGATTGCATCTTTGTGGTATGTCTGTATGTATGACATTAGACGGCATGATCAGTGGAGTGACCACTTTAAAGGACTTTTTGAAAACTACAGTGCTAATAAGGATGTGTTACAAATTATGGTGGGTAATGGCAGGTTACGGCTTACCTCCCAATTTTTCATTTTTAAACTTCAACGTCTTTTATAACATAAAGGCGTTTTAAATTCACCCATTAACGTTTAAAATGTACAACTTTCGATTTATATTTTCACGTTCGAAAAAAATAGAACACCATGTAATGCACAGTTTGCCTCTTTACTGCTCTTTTGGTCATATCTTTTTCTTGCAATATCATACAATGAATTTGTCATTAATATCAAATGAAAATGGCACACGACAACATGATGATATTCGAAAAGAATAAAAAAAGTGAAAAAAAGCAGAACAACGAAAATGACAACGAACATTTAGAGAGTTAAAGCAAACCGCAGTTACAAAAAAAAAACAAAAAAAAAAACGAGATAGAGATGTCATATATTTTATATTAAGGATTTATTTCTGACGATACCGATGACGATAATAATTTGCGAAAGAAAATAAATGATATTTTAATAACATTAAGCAAAGTTGAGCATATTCTACTCTTAGATAAAAATATGTATGTATGAGGATATTTTGTCTTTATCCAAACGGTGACATATTATTTAAATTGCTATGTGGATGAGTGGAAATAAATTGGAAAAACAACTGATAAAAATTTGATTTATTAGAATGACTTTGGTTTTAAAAATTTATCATAAAAACAAATTAAATTTATGTACGAAGTAGAATAATAATAATAATTAAAACTTTAGTAAAACTGGTCACATTCAAAGAAGAAAATATATGTATATAAAAGAAACCACATATGACCTTAAGCTTTGGGGTGCATTTTTTTATCTGAAGAAGATAACCAACAAAATCGGTAGAAATTTTAGAAAAAGAAATTTTAATAAAAAGAAAACTTTAACTTCAAGTTTTTATTAATTAACCAAGACCTCAAGAGCAGGTTGTAGCGTACTGCAACCCGAAATTTCTGCCATCAGAAGGACGACATGATGTCAAATGTTTCGAATGCCCTACATCTATAAATAAGATACCAGGATATTCAAGAGTAACATTAGTTTTACTACCGTGGTTCTAAGAGAGAATTAATGAATTGTTAGAAACACGGAAAACAGGACACTGCAACCGAAGATGATCTATTGTATGCCTTGCCGGGTGCTAGATCACCTTATCAAACTTCCTTTCGTGTCGAATCTCAAATAATACTGGAGTTGGCAGTTCCCAATCCTCCAATAGGTGGTTGCCCAATTGCATGTATCTTCTGTGGTATAAAAATTTGCACTCCTTCATTATGTGCTCAGGAGTTTCATCATCATAATCAGATAATATGCACAGGCTGTTTCTTGTTAGGAACGATATTTTGGAAAACATTGTCAAAAGTGGAGCGCATAATTGAGTAAATTGATGATATGTCACTTAACACGCATTCCTCTATATCATTGCAAGTGACTGATCCAGCAGGATCACTAGAAGTTGTAATGATGAGCAAAGCAAGACTAAACACGTTCTGCATCTTCAACATCAATGTCCGGTGCCAAACAGCAGGATTTAAAAAAAACTAATATCTTTACTAAGAATAGCAATAATTTTTCATATTTTTTGTGAAAACTAGAAAAATATTTACCTGATAACAAATACATTTATAGTTCTCTAAAAAAATTATATACACACGATAAATATCTCCATAGTAGTATTTTCAATAGCCCGCAAAATGAAAATATATTCTCTGTAATATATTGCGTAGCAATAATTTATTGCCAATGAAAAACACCTATCCACACTAAAATGTAAAAAAAAAACACATACACAAAATTATTCTTTCAAATAATATGCCCCTATTAAAAATACCAAACAACAAAATATATGCCATTGCAACCAAACACGACTTCAACTATTATGACAAACATATTAACATATATTTAAATATTTTACTCTTTGCATAAGCATAAACAACTATCAACCCTTAAAATTACTAAAATTATGGTTGTACTCAAGAAAAAATTATTTCGGAACGGCAAAAAAATTATGGACGTTGAAAATTGCAGCTTCCAAGAAATTTTTACTCTACAAATATGTATACTCATGCATGCATATGTACATACTACGCAGCGACGAGTTTTTGGACGCATTAATTTATAAGGCCCTCCGTAAGGCCTTCCTAGAGATTCTTTTAGATCCAGTATACTCATGCTCGCTCCTACTTCCTTCTAACAACATGTCATCAAAAGTAAAGAAAACCCTGAAATTCAGCATAATACAATAATCACTATTTTGTGGAGTTGATATTTTTGCCCTTTTTTGGGTTTTTAATACGTTTTTGCAAAGGTAATTTAAAAATATATACATATATGACTGAATAAGCCTTTCTAACAGGCCTGTGTAAGAAGGGAAATTAGTAGGCCTTGACTGGCTAGGACATCGTGTGTAAAAAATGTATGAGTATGGAATGGGGCAATAAGGCCAAATAGGACCTTACAGAAGGCCTGCTTAGTGATTATTTCCGCCACTGGGTATGTACATATATAGATATACACACGTTGATAAACTTACCTACATACATACTACATACATACACACATAAAACATCATACATGCCTTTCATTATAACATTAAAATGACACAAAACTGCTTTTTGCTTTATGAATGTCTAATCTTTAAAAATTCTTCGAAGTAGCAATTTTCAATCCATAATATTTTTAGTTTCTCTACTGACAAAAATGGAAACGGATAATTATAAACCCTGCTAAATAGCATAAGGGTTACTACTCTGGGATCTAGTACTGTGTTAGATCTATACAGTCTAGCAAACATAGATCATCCTTCATGAAATCATCAGGATAGATTGACTCGGTAAAGGGGCACCTACAGGAGACTGACTAAGCGACCAACTGTGCCCTGTCTGATATACGGTATCACAAAGAAAATAGAAAATAAACCAAAAAATTTTCAACGATTTTATCACATAAATGCAGGTCGTATTTAGAAAAAAACTACTTGGGTGTCGGAATAGTTGGAATATTGTCACCATTATTGGCTTTTTAACAAACAAAAAAGTTATGGACGCAAGCAACTTGATGAGAAACCCTTTTTCTAATACCAGGTATTGTAGGCTGCGGTAATAAGTGATCCTAAACAGATGATCACTCAGTAGAGCAGCTATTAACACACAAATGTCGGGAAGCAGACAAATATTAGGGTGCAAACATTTTTATACTTGACGTATATATCATAATATTAAGTATCTATGGTCGAATATGGATCAATTCAATCCAGCCCTTATTTTAGGCTAGTTCTTTTTCATTCTGCTACTCCGACAAAACTTTAATTATCTTTCTATAGGATACGTTTGTCCAAAGCGCTCAAGGTCCATGACTCGCTGCAAGGCAGACAGACAGAAACCAGTGCTCACATCGACTCCACTGATTAAGGTCATGCATGTATTTTATGCAAAATCGTATCTACGTGATAAAGCAGAAAATATGAAAAAAATCTAGTCAAATCGGGCCAAACTATATATTTATGTGGTTTAGAAAATTTATAAAAAATACAGAATGTGATGAATGAAATAAATCATTTCAGTTTTATAAACTGCAGACAAAACTTTTTGAATCAGAAATCACAAATAATCTAATCTTCCAACATAATGGGCTCATTTAACATCTGATGAAGTAAATGGTATTTCGAATTTTTACTCTAAATCATGACATAATTATTTATCTAATTTTTGTTATTAATTCGAACCGATATTGATGGTAAGAAATCGTTCAGTAGCGTTTCCAATTTTTTTTTCTATTATCCTTCTGTATTAAGAAAATCGGACACTTACGTGTAAAGGCCTTGTAGCAGGTATCCATAAATGCCACGTTTGCCTGCCTTTAAGTGCGCAACTTTCTACATACCCAGCTACAGACAGTTAATTGAATTTTGCCTTCTGTCCTGTTTGAGACGCCGATCTGAAAAGGTACCACTGCTTTCGATACATGTCTTTGAGTATTTGCTGATCGCAGTACCAATTGTCAGTAGTTTTCCTCCGTTCATTCCACTTTAGATTTTATTCAAGAGATCTTTCTCCAACAAGCTGGGCGACAATTTAGTTTACTTCTGAAAATATTTATTATTTTTTCTTAATTATTATTACAATTACAAATAAATTTTAAATTCTTTAAGAAAATAATTTCCAAGTTTATTCTACAAAATCTTTACCATACCCATACCACATATGTTTGCTTAAATTTTTACTAAAATGTCTGAAATTTTTTGCAACAAAAAAAAAAAAAAAAGGAAATCCTTTAAAGTTTATCATGTGTTTAAAAAACAATAAGGTTCCTTGCAAAAAATAAAGCCAATTGGTTTGACATTTCACTTCTGTCCCAATAAACATCGAAATGTTTAAGATTTCTTATGCTACAACGAAAAACGAATATATATAAACACTTAACCCTTTGACCTTTTTTATAGAATAAGAAAGAAAAAAAAAGTTTACAAACTTTTCCCTCCGTCTATACTATAATTTTAGTTAATGTGTGCCACATATGTTTTTATTTCCATCGGCCTACCCATCAAATGTTTTGTTGTGTGACTTTTTATTTCAATAGATGTTGGCACTTAGTTTTTCACAAAAAAAAAAATTTTAAGCAAAATAATATGTTGTCCCTTTTTGTTGCCTCAACACTTCTGGCAGTTTTTTCACTTAAAATATTAAATTTCTTTCGATATGGTGTAAAGTTTTTTCTTTGTATTTATTTAATACGTCTTCACAATTGTTTTCACGATTATGTCTCATTTATTTTATGATACAAATATGTTTCAATATCAACTTATTCGGAAATTCGTGAGTATGTGTGTTTGTATGTGGCTGCGTGTGTTACATTTTGAACCCTTACAAATAGTTCGATTTTATGTTTTTGTTCCATTTTATTGTAAAGCAGTGTGTGTGCGTGTGTGCATTTGATTTCCTTCCTTCTGTTCGTTGTTCAAGACTTTGGTAAATTGTAGTGATTTTTCTTGATATTTTTTTCTCTTTATGTTACTTTATCGTTAATTTTTCTTTTTTTCTCTCTCTCCCTTAACGTGCATGGTAATGTCATGTTGAAATGACATAAAATCAATGTTTATTGGCAAGACATTTGCAACATTTGTATACTAAAAGGTGGCAATAAGAATATAATTTTTCTCCTGTTTTAATGCTTAAGAAATGTGTTGGTGTAAATGTAAAAAAAGTAAAAACTAAGGAAGCTTTAAAATGTTTAAGCTGTGAGATGTTAAAATATGAAATAATTCATATAATATTTCTTAAATACCGATTTAACGACAAACGAACGGTGATGAGAGGTGTAGCGGCCTTATAATCGTTATACTGATACGTTCTGCTAAACTGATTGTATATACTAATGTTTTTTTAATACATATACATACATATAAACTCTAAGTAATTTTAATTTTCAATAAAAATTTTCCTAAAATAAGAAGAAATCAAATTTTTATGCTGTCAGTTCAAAAACAAACCTACTTAAAGAAAATTTTTTATTTAATTTGAGCGAAAATTTTTAAAAGTAAGAATGTTTTTACTAAATTTACGTACACTTTCTTATACAAATGAAATTATTTGTAAGCAAAATTATTTAGGAAATGACTTAGTCCTGAATAGTTCATAAAAATTCGAATACTAAAAAACGGAAAACGGCTTTCCTCATTTTAAGTTCAAATATTATTCTCATTTTGTAATTTTTTTTAAAATTTAAAGAAAACAATTTTTAAATTATTTTTAGTTTATGACTTAATAGTTTCAAAAAATTATTTTCAAAAATTATTTAGAAACTAGTACTGATGTTATCAAAAGCCTCTTTGTAGCAGATGGGCCGGTTCAGAAGAAGGAAAAACAGGAAATGAAAAATGAGCAGCAAAGATGGCAGATGTGTGGAGCACATGACGAAATTTTTACTAATTTCAGAATAAAACTGAACTTGTTTTCAGTAAAAATTTTTCTAGTTTTTAGTTAAAATATCCTGCTAAGGACAAAATTTATATTTCCGGAAATTTTTACTGAGTTTCTAAAAAAAACGGCATTGGCGCCATACGATGAAAACGAGTTTAAAGTTGCGCATTCGCTAACTACATAATGGTAAACGAAAATTTAATATTTGTCTCAAAAATTTAGTATGCAAAATAAAATTAAAAATAAAATTTTTACACATTCTGAAGCACGATATGAGAGTTAATGCCGCATTATTAACCCAAAAATCACAGTTTTGGAGTTATGACTCTATTGCAGCAAAAGCTCAATATAAAATAGTTTTATTAGAGTGCCGGGCTAAAGAGATCTCATTAGTGAGTCTTAATTACTTTACTTTGAGCTTTTCTGAAACCGAAATAAAATTCCTTGATTGAAATTTTGCTGCCTTCTCCCTTTTTAGTCATCTGTGAGGACATCGAGGGTTCCTTAAAAGTTGAAAATAATACTTTAAAAAGAGATATTACTTCTTCGGTGATAGCTAAGAAATGTCAAAGAACTTTGATAATTCGTATGATCAATATCTAAGAGTAGAAGCGCGGAATTAAAATTAAAATTCTGCAGCAGAGATGATAGAACTATTTGCTTTAGGACTGCCACGAGTGACTGTTCTGTAGTTAGTATCGTTTCCTTGCAGTAACAAAACTGATCCGTTAACGATTTACTATTATATCGCTAACAGCCATATTCGTTATTATATCTTTCAAAATAAGCAATGAGTTGCTGTAACGGTGAATGGCGATCGGTATCGAGCCATGCTGACTAAATGTTTGTTTCCAAAAAGCAATCATCTATTCATCTGCAGCGACATTTAGTTTCACCAATTCGGCGAAATTTTCCCAACAGCGCGCTTAACAATTGCTTTATTACAAAATGAAATTGGTGAACACTTTATTTGCTGAAGTGATCTTATTCACTACTTCCTCGTTCGAGCATTTAAAAACCACGCCATACTTTTGTTGGTTTAAAAAAATTTATAAAAAAATTTAGCTGATCGAATGGACCATATAATTCGTAGCGGTGGATATCATATATAAAAAATAAATGACATGAAATTATCTACTAGATTATAATAAAAGTAAATCCAGTTTATTTCAACAATACATACATATATCTTGTATTATCATTTTAAGTTATCATTCAGCTAAAAAAACACCAGATACTTGTTAGGGACTTATTAGTAGTAAAAAGCGATCTCGATAAATAGCAGTCTACTATAGAAGCAATAGTTTTTAATTGTTATTTGAAACTCTTAGCTATAATTATGTGATGATTCAATCAAAATTGCTGCTAAATTTGTAGCATTAATTGGAAAACTAATAACAGTGTGTAACAAATTAAATCTTTGGTATCAAATATTAAATGTACTCGTATGTTTTTTATAATCCTCTGGATATTAGTTTTACTAATTTTATTTGCAAACATTAGATATTATTATAGAAGAAGCCGATTTAAAATTTTTAATCGTCTCTGCAAACCCGTAGTTGGTGTATTGTATCATATTGTTTTATATTTATTTTATTATTTTTTATTTTTTTTTTTTTGATTGTTGCCCAGTGTAATACATAGATTTTAATTTCCGATCTTGTATGTACATATATGCATTAAAAATGCATAATATTTTAAGTATGTACATATAAGTGTTTGCATGTATAAGTGTATAAGCACAACATTATGCCACTTGTTACCACTTTCATGGTATATGTTTGTATGTTAGTTGTACTTTGCAGGCTTTTGTTAAATTGTTAGTCGTACTTATTTGTTTGTTAGTTTCGCTCTTAACACTTGTATGTTAGCAATTATCACGTCTCGCGTGTTATTTTATTTGAAATAAACTCGGATAACCACTTTTACCGCATTGAAGAAAGACATGAAGTTTTTCCATGTTGCCACTTATGCTACTAGTGCTACTCCTGGTCATGCCGCCTTAGTTGTTTTAATGCACTGTGGATATGTGATTTCATTTTCCACCAAAGTGCAATAACAATATTGTTTGTAGTGCTGTTTAGCAAAAGTTGAAGTATGTGCGTGCAACAGTATGATAAGTCAGCTTATATAAGAAAACAAACAATACTAATAATAACACAAGCTTTTATTAAAATAAATATTTACTTGCAACAACAGAAAAGAGAAAGTTTAAAAAAAATTAATACTTGGGTTTTTAAGTTCATGCTGGTTTGTTTGTTTTATAAGCTGTGAAGGAAATTATTTTATTTCGCAATTTTAATTGAATTAAAGTGATTTTAATTGAAGTGGTGTGAGAGATAATTACAGAAGTGAACGTTGCAAAATGGTTTAGAAAACTCGTTGGCAGTTGCAAACTTAATGTTCGCAACTTTACGGCATGCCACAATCACTTATTGGCGTTTATTGTACCACCTATTAAACACTTATGCTGTTTATATTATAATTATTAGCATTTAATTTCATCTTTCGATGTGGGTGTGAGACAAATTTAATTGTTATACAAAATAAATTATTTAAAATTAATATTTAAGAATTATGCAATACATTCCATTTAAACAATAAAAAGGTTAACAAATTTAAAAAGATTTTGGTATTGTGGGTGTACTTGCTGAACTAATCACTAATCATCGTATCAATTTTTAAATAAATAATTTCAGTAAAGAGTTTGATACGGAAAATCATAAACTGCTCTTGAAGAAACTTAATGAAGTTGTCAGTTAACTGAATGCGTTTTTAACTAAATTGAGATTCCAACATGTTCGTTTTCAAAAAGTTTCATCCAAAATAATTAATATTCTATCCGGTGTCTTACAACGTAGCCTTCATAGGCAGATACTGTTTACACTTTTTTTATCAATAATCTTCCCGACGTGAATAAATTCTCAAATTCGATTGTCAGATCACAGAATACTGCAAGAAGAGTAACTTAAACGATTCATGATGACTAACCAAAAATTACTGAACAGACACTGAACCAACTCTATTTGTAATTCTCAGCTGTCAAACCAAAGTTAGCGATAGTAATAGTCCTTATGCCTTAAAATATTATCTCTAGATACAAACTAAAACTTAACAAACGCATTTAAGCAAAAACGTTAACAGTAAGTTTGTAGCTCTGTAAACGCATTAATTTGAATTTTAAACAAAATTCAAAACTATTAAAAGAATTCTTTTATATCTTACAACTTTAACATGATACTAAACAATGGAATTCCTTAATTGAACTTTGTCTCTTTACGTTTTAATATTCTATACAAAGTCAACTCTATTTATTTGCCTTATTAAAGATCTTGTATTAGAAGTCAAATCTTATTTCAATATGTGCAAATGTATTAATTAATATTTATTTTAAATGCTTCCAATAATCCCATACGAGTACATCATTATTATTCCTATTTGGATGTTGATTTAATATAACGACAAAAACAAATATTTAAAGAAACAAGAACAAAATGAAATTGATAAAAATTAACATGTGGTCCATCTCTAAGTGTTCAACAAAATGTCTATGAATTATTGTTTTATTATAGGCATTTTGAAATAAATCACAATGGGCTAAACTATAAAAAGTTTTAAAAATAACTCAGTAATATTTGAATAGGTTGTACGATCTATTCAAAATAATGTAGAAGAAGTGCAGTCTAGATTAATTTCTTAGATTACAGTGCAACAGTGCTACAACGCCCAAAAGCATAGTGGCTAAAACAACCAGTATAAATTCATTAATTTCGCATCAGTTGGGTAAAATTTTTAGTGACTCATCGTAAGAGCGTAAACTGACTGTACAAGCTTTCAATAGATTGTTTTCCAGATTTAGATTCATAAATTCATTCACTATAAATTTTTAAATATAATTAAAAAAGATTGCTCTTGATTCCAAAAGTATTCAATTCAATTATAAAACGGACTAATTTTTTTCTGCATATTTTAGTTTTCCATGTAATATAAAAGCAATTCACGTGTTAGTCAATTCTAGTTTTCTTAGAGTGTCGGTGAAGCTTTTTCAGTTAGTAGAATGACCCCTGCTGTAAGTATAAGCCCATTTTGAGAGTTAAGAAAATTTTTGATGCCTCCAAGGATATTTCACATTATGGAAAATTGAACTTCGATCAGAAATCACCTAATTTTTGTTATTAAAATAATTTCATGATGTGGATTTTCATTTGTAACTTTGGTGTCAGACCGAATTTGACCGAAGTCTTTATATTTAAAATCTCACACATTTCAAAGCTTTGTTGTCTTGGGAGTTCGAGAAAACATTCTGAAAACTCTTTTGCAGATCGCCTAAGACGACTCATTCTTTTGTGCTAAAGTTATATCATATTATTGTTCAATGAATATTTGTATTGCTAATTTCAATATTTTTTGCGTTGTTCAACATATAATAAATTTTTTTTTTGAATATCCTTCTTTAATCTGTTTTGATCTCTAAATAAAGTTTAATAATAGTTGTTTATTTACCAGAATAAATTTTATAAGGCCCACAGTTGAAGCTTACAGTTTGGGCAATATGATGCATTTATTTTGTAGTTAGAAGAATAGTTATTTGTTTATTTGTTTGAATTGAATTATATTTTATATGTTATGTAGACATAAAAATATCCCAGTTGGTCACATTAACGAAAAAAATGTATATCTCTCTTGGCAAAATTAATGACCATAAAAGCTCTTCAATAAAATATGAACACAAGAGAAAGATATTGTGAACGATTAGTTTAAACAAATTTCGTAAGAAATGTTTTAAGCTCCAAAAGAAATAGGAATGTACAGTGTTTTTCCATTACCCTTTAAAAGAATAGTGGTATTTTTAACCAAAAAAAATTTTAATAAAACACAATTATAGTGATCTGTCGTCACTTAATCGTTTAAAATCTAGACGTACAGAATTTTCATACATTGTATATTAGTATTTGCCTGTGACTTTGTTCACACTACCAAGTACTAGAAGCAAAAAACATAAAAAGTACCAATTTTTGCTCCGTTTCACCATTAAAGAAATTTATAAAAAATAATTAACAGTACCAAAAGAACCTTATTTCGCCACCAACAAAGTATACTTTAATTCAAGGTAAAAATATTAATAAAAACTAAAGGTACTAAAGCTACCAATTTGTCCCGTTTGTGTTATTTTTAACAAATAAATAATCTTTCGTCAACGAAAATTTCTTAATCTCGTTTTTTCAAAAATCTAAACAGTTCCCAACAATTTATAAAAAAAATTAAAAGTAACAAAAGTACCTCCAAAATGTATACAATACGTCAATTTAAAAAATATAACAATAAGTAACAAATGTATCAATTTGTATTGTTTTTTATCTTGTATCTACCAAATTTCATCCAAAATTATTAGAAGAATTTTTTTAAGAGACAAAGTTGCAAACGTAAAAAAGGACCAAAAGTCAAAAAGTACCAAGTCAAAAAGTACCAAAAATCAAAAAGTACCATTAGCAATATAATAATTTAATATATTAATTAATATATTAATTTATAAAAAAATATAAAATATTAGTATCGAAACAACCAATTTCTCATTTTTTAACCCCTAAAAAAATAACGTATATTTTAACCTGGGTCACGTGCTATCGGTTTTGGCGTTGTAAGGGAACAAACATACAATCATTCACATATAGAATATAGACAGTTATGCCAGTTGGATTATGAAGTAGAAATTATATGACTATTAAATCATAGTGTTTGTGAAGGAGTCTAAATGTGTGAGGTCTGTATATATTAAGTTTTATGTATATGTACATATATAGCTGCGATATGTTAGTCAAGTAATAAATCTGCACTAAATAAATCCCATTTGTATTCACAGTTAATTAACATAAGAGTTACATGACCGTACAAATAAAATGTATCTTCTAGCACAAAAAAACATTTAAACATTCATGCATTTTATCCACAAACAAATTCATCTTGCCTACATTTCTTACACAAACTAACACACACACTTACGAAATTATACTTACGTATTTAAACAACATGAAAATGTTTGCTTTATCTAAACTCATTTGTTATTGGGCCCTAGTATCTTGAAGATATCATGAGAGCATACAACTTATAAATGCGAACAAGTTTGAAACTGTACCAACGAACAGTGGCAAGCAAAAATAATAAAAAGAATTTTTAATTTTATCTTGATGTAATTGATTTTACATTTAAGCAAACACGTTTTTTATTTGTTTGTTTTAGTCGATCTTCAATTGTTTATTGTACAGTTTTCATGTTAGTATGATTTTATAATATATAAAAATAATATATGAGAATAACACTTCGTCTTTTTCCCTAAATGAGAAAGACAGTTTTTGTATTATGAATATATTCAAGAGAAAAATCTATATAGATATATACAGCCATGTCACAGAGATCTATTCCGTTCGGAAATGGAATTCAATCCGTATTTTGATTCTTAAAAAATTCGAAAAAGGAAATGGTTTTTCCAAGTGAAAATATTTTTAAATTTGCAAACAGAAACATTTTATTTATCTAAAAGTGGATTTATTGGTTAAAGCTATTTCCGTTATTCGCTTTTTGAAGAAACCAAATACAAATTGAATTCCGTTTCCGAACGGAATAGATCTCTGTGACAGGGCTGATAAATTCGTTTGTATCTTTGTTAGTACCTTTTGGCGTTAGGCTATGTTAGGCAAGAGTTACTTGTTTACTAGCGCGTATGAGTAATATATTACATCGATATGATATTAAGCATACGCTCTAAAGTTTACCATAAAACTGACTAAAAAATAATATTAAATAAAATAATATTTTTAGTATCACTGTTTTGTTGTTCACTGCACTCAACGACGGAATGAAAATCATTTATGCAGACATACATTCATTTATTACTATTAGTAGCAGTTGTAGAATAGGAACATTTAAATGAAGTAAAATTTATTACATGTTTGTCTGATTAAATGAAGCCTGGTTAACAAAATGATAAAGTAGCAGTAGTACTGGACTGGTTACAGAGAAAAATCAACAATAGCGTTTAGAAGTTTCTTAGCTCTGCTGCAGGAATATCAAATATAAATTTTTTATTTTGTTACAAACAAAGTAGTGAAAAAAATAATAATACAAACAAAATGCTTAATTTAAATGCTTTGAAACTTCTTCATTTGAATTAATTAAATTTGCAAATGTTTTTAAAATAATTATAAGACTCTCTAACAAAATGTAAAGGAATTTTCTGATGAAAACATTATCAGGTTGTCTTACAATAAAAGGATAGCAGAAATCAAAAGATTTTATTTTATAAAATGCACTTTCACAATAAAAAAATGAAGTGCTTTCTCTATAGTATTAAATAATTACAATTCTTTCAAAAAATTAAATCTTATTAAAAACGTTTGTCTTTTTTGCAAATAAAATTAAAATGAACATTAAGAAAAACCCAAAGATCGTTTAATTGAATTCTTCAGTTAGAGAAATTTTCTTACAAATAAATTTTTAAAGTTTGTTATAATTAATAATTACAAAAAAGGCTTTTGTATGTATGAGACTTTGAGGCTAAGACTCACTATTAATAACGACACCTATAATCCAGATGTTGAATTAAAATAATTATGATGATGAGATCGTGTGGTTGGTCTAAAAATGTTGGGATGTCAGTTGAGTAAATAAAAATTTTTTTATGGTTTTTAAAATTTTCTTTTTTCTCAAATGAAGTAAATTCAGAATTTAAATTAATCGAATTTGATGTATTCAAAGAAAGTCATCATATTGTAGAAGCCTTAATGTTATAAATTATTTAGCTAAATTTTCAAAATAATACTGACTTTTGCAAACTAAAGCCAGCTTAATGGACATCCTGATTTAATAGTTTACATATTTCGGATCAGTCCACTTCCCACTCGTAACGATTTAACTCTTTTTATTTTTTGTTAGTCTTATCAGCCATTTAACATATACTTATTTGTAGTGGTCGATTGTTCCTGGTAGTCAGTCGCTTGTAATAAATATGCAACTCTTTGTTTAATTCATTTCAATTCTTTTATGTTTTCTCTGTTCTTTTGGTTCTATTAAAACTCGTTGTAGTTGTTGTTGCTGTGTTTTGTGGTTATTTTGCAAGAAATGCCTTAAGCTGTGTCAAGTGGTTTCTATTACTTAGTGTGCTACCAGCTTCCTAACCAGGCAGGCAGTAGCAACATCTGTAACAATGAGTAACAAAGGAAATGTTAACGTAAGCGTTGTAGTTGGAAATTAAAAATGCATTTGCTCTCACACACACATACACCATAGCTGGTATATATTAAACAAAAATATTTCTTTTTAATAAGTTGTTGTATGTAGTCGTGTAATATTGTCTGGCTAACTTCTTGTTTTTTACTAAAGGAATGTGTATTTGTTTGTAAGTTTTTTTTATATGTATTTGTTTAGTATCAAAATAAACTTTCTGCTTTGCTTGAAATGCCTCTACCAACAAGCATACATATGTACCTTTTTTAAAACTCAACGACTGGAGAAAATATTTTTTTAACATCTTTAGTTTATTTTGTGGTTTTGATAAGAATCATAAACAAAAAAAAGTGTTAACATTTGTTATGTGCTAAATTCTTGGTATTATTTTTAAGGGTTTTTTTCAACCATTAAATTCTTAATCGAAGTAGTAGAAATTAAAACATCACAAAGATAAATTGACAACAAAAGAAATTTTGTTAAAAATAAAAACAGTTGATGGTAAAATTTAAGCTTAAGGGAATTTTTCCTTAGTTCTTGTGAACAACTAGCAAATATGATGAGGAAGCCCCACTACTAAATACCTTCTTATAGTTACTTTTTTTCAATGAAAGCAGGATTCGTTAAAAACAGTGGCTTATATGACCTCCTGAATTAGCCGGTCAAGTGTATTCCATCATATTCAGATAACGATTTACCCGATTTCGATAAATAAGATAGCAAAAGACACAAAAGTATAGATTTTTGTAAATTTTAACTGTTTCAGAGTTGTAAAAAAAAAATAGTCACGAGATTGATTTTTTGTTTCAGGCAAAATTTAGTTCTTTAAAAAATAAATAAAACCGTATAAACAAATTTCTTTTTAATCGTTATTTAGAAAGCTTGGTATAATTGGTGTAAAAAAGCTATAAATCGGTAGATAATAGTGATAAATTTATTCTAAACTAACTAAAAAAATTTAGAGGGAAAAGTAGGTTAAGGACGCAATTTGAAATATTTCATAAAAAATAAATTTTTTGTAAAAAAATATTATATAAAAATAATTTTTTTTTTATAAAAAAAAGTATAAATTTAAACTACGTTTACAATTATAAAATATTTGTTTAAAAAAAAACGTAACCAAGAAAGAAACTAATAATTTTTTTTCTTTAATTCCAAAATTATTTTAATTATTGGTACGCCATTTTTAAATGAATTTTATTTTTTAACATAAAAACCAAGTTAAATTACACTAACCCTAAGCAAAGCTAGTGATTACATTACTTGGACAAATATTTAATATATGTGACGCGCAAAATAGAAAGGGACCTAAGGGTAAAAACCGGTTTTGTTCAGGAGAGCCATTTTAAAGATTTAAAAACGTGTATCTTTGGTGTATCTTCATAAAACGCGCATATCTCTGGGAGGGAACACTTTTGGGGCATGGGATCGGTCTCATTCGATGCTCAGATGTTGTCCACATCAAAAAAAAGAAAAGTGAAAATTGATTTTTTACCCTTAGGTGCCTTTCTCTATGCTCTGTCACATATGTGAATGTAGCTTTAGTTTTTAAAATTCCAACTAGACTTTGGTAATTAATTTCGGTATTTTAATTTCGAAATTTTTTGTTTAATTTACATAATTAGTAATATATTTCGAAAATCGGAAATTAATTTTGAAAATTCGAAAATTGACTAGTCGAGCTAAGTGCTCTCGCACAAAACAAAAAAATTTTTTTTTTTTTTCGATGGGAAATTGTAAAGTAAATGCCGGCACTTCGAACTTAATTTCCCGATTTCAATTTAGATTTTAAAAAGTTCATTTTAATTTTATTGATTTTTATTAATTGACCTTCTTACTAATCATTTATTTTCTTGTAAAACAGTATTATAAAAAAAAATTCTCTCTTTTTTACAGAAAATTGTAAAGTATATATTGGCAATTCGTAGTTAATTTCTCAAATTCAATTTTGATAATGAAAATTTAATTTTGGTTTTGAAAATTTAAGTTCAATTGATTTTCTTTGTAATAATTTTTAGAAAACTATTTTACATAGTTTTCTAAAAACTATGTTTTTGTACAAGAAGTCATGCAAAGAAGTGGGGAAATATTCGAAATAAATAAAAGTTTTTTTTTATAAAATAAAATGAATTAAAGCCTTTATAATGAGATTAATGTAAAATTAAAAAATATTAAATAAAATAGAAGAATAAATTTCCAAAACTTAAGAGTTTTTCATTTTACATTTTTTAAACAAATATTTAGGCAATTTTGCGTAAAATAATTCCACCAATTTCTAAAAAACTTGAAAACAGTTAAAAATATAAAAGAAAAATATGGAATTGGCGCACATCGTTTGATTGATAAAATATACATGATTGATAAAATATATTGGCGTCACTGAAAATGGATTTGAGCTTCAAGTGCCTTAAAAAACTAATATTTTCAAGCGACATTTTTGTCTCAAGAATGGGATATAAACCTCCTCTACAGTGAAGAAATAGTTAATTGATTACATTTTTCCAACAAAACTTTTACTCAGGGTGTTTTACTTGAAAAAAGCACCAAAAACATTTTACCCAAAACTTAAAAATTAAAGGACTTCCTACCAGTAAATAAGAAAAATAATATTGGCTTTTAGATAAAGGAAATACCAATACATGTATGTTCGTATAGTCTCCTGAACCGAGATCCTCTTTATACATTGAACAGCTAATAAATTACTCAAATTTTCATAATGATTTGTTATTGATTTTAGTGATCATCAAATTAAGAAAATAAAATATTATATCACTCACAATTAAATCTTGATAGCTTTAAGATAATAACATAAAAAATTATTACCAACTGTCATACCAAAAAGTATTTAAACAGTGACAAAAAAAAAGCAATAAAAAACACGACTTGCACAGAGTATCATAAACAGAATTGTGATAACAATATTAACAAACGAGTAGACAAACAAATAGACAAATAGAAAAAAAAAACCAATAATGACCCTTAATAACAAAAGGACAAGCAAAGAAACGGAAGAAAAATCCAAAATGGCAAACATAAGGACATTCATTGTCAACAACAAATTAATTTATAAGAAAAAAAATACCACAATAACTTTGTTACGAAAGAAAATGAGTGGTTAAAGTTGGATGGTCAAGAGAACATCCTTCTTATAGATAAAAGTGACAATCAAAATATATATATATCTAAGGCTAATTAAATGTCGATTTATGTCATGATTAAGATAATTATTTGATCATTTCATATTTTACACCATCATTAGCTCGTAGTAAAATTTCCAAGACAAAATAAAAAAAAGTTAAATACAGAGCCTTTAACTTGAAAGACAAATAAGAGAAAGAAGCAACAATAGGGATTTCTTTCAGGAAGAAACCTATTGCTACATGCATGGAAACAATTCTACATACACACCATTATATTGAGTTTTAAAGGTTTTCTTAGGGAAATTCATAAAGATTTTGTATTATTATTTCAAGAAGCAACAAAAAAAAAAAATTAATAGAGAAAATGTGCATTCCATGATTAAAATGTGCTTTAGCGAAATCAAGGCTAGGTTCACGTGTCTTGGCTGAAAGAAATCATTTCCATGCAAAACGTTTATTAAAGTTCTTTGTGTAACAATAATATTCAAACACTTTGCAAGGCGATTAAAAAAAGTGTTAAAAAAATTGTTGCATTTATTTTTGGATCCTGATGGATCCAATTCTTCAAGGACACTGCTGAAAGCTTCTTAGATCTACCAGATAGCGGCTTATTATCGGCACTCTTATTCACTATTTTAGAAATTTTTCTTATTCATTTTAAGTTTTGCCAATTATTTTAATATTAACAACATTCTCTCTAACCCTGAACAGATGTCAGGCAAGAAGAAATAAAGTTCATAGTTTTATATTTTATATTTTAATTGTCATTATTTAATGAGTGGGAAGCATGGGTTTATTTATCGTAAACTTATTGAAGTTCACAATCGTTTAATTCTATAATTTTTGTCTGCGTTTCGCCTAAATGGCCCAAGATTGGTTAATGTGCAGCCTTACTCTCAAATCAGTTTCTGACTTTATGCTTTAATTCTTTTAGTTCACATCTTTTAAATATTATATTGCGGAAGAAAAAATATATCATAATAAATTGACGACATTATATTTCCTCTCAACTTTGGTTAAACATTTCTTCATTTTATTTAAGTGTCAAACAAAGTTTCCAAATGTTGCAAAGGAAGCAGCAACTAAATAATTTTTTTTTTTAAACAGCACAAGGTATTCTTAGCTACTTCCATTCATATTCTTGAGTTTCGTTTTGCCCTCTACCAGTGCTAAACCAACAGGATATTAAAAGTCCATTGAGCCGAAAATAATGACAATATTATTATGATGTGCTGAATATTGTACTGAAAAAGTTATCAACTCATCAATCGAAATGCTTCAGCACCCTTGCTGACAACTTGTGGCAATTGTTTTGTTTTTTTCGTTTCTTCTTAGGGTTTTCTTTGTCTGTTCTGTGCAGTACATGAGACGAGTTGTGGACAATGAACAGGTAAACTTTTTTATATTTGTTAATATTAGGAGAGTTTCAGCATAAATAATGATGTAATTATTATGTTAAATTATTGTGTTTAAGACTTTCGGTTAGGTATACGATGCGGGCTAAGATGTCTCACGAATAAATATATGTGTATAAGCAAAGTATACAGTTTTTGTTAATTTTGGCAGCAGGATAAACAAATTTAGGATTTCAGACTGATCATATTTTGCAAATTTTCTAAGAAATCTGTTGCAGAAAAATTTTAAAGTTATCTTTCTGCAATATTGAAAACGACTGTGAAAAAACTTGAAAAAATCCCACTATGAAATTTAAATTACGAAGAAAAATCTGTTATAAATTAAGAACTTTATCAGATGTGTCAAAGAAGGTTCGATTTTATAAAAAAGAACTCTAAAAAGGGTATTCCTCTATCTCGAATGTTTTTGCTAATTATGAAAGATCTTTAAAAAATACAATAAAAAAAATCGTATTTAATTTTGTTTGTTTTTAATTTTAATATAATAATGATCATTCATTTTAATAAGAACAACTACGTGTTATACTTAAACGAAAAAAAGCGGGACCATTTTAAAAATCAATCTTTTAGTTCTTATATTAAACACGAAAACTTTTACGCAGAGAAAGGGAAACGAACATGGATAATCTCGGATGTATCACGGTGCTCAGTTCAATACTCATACTGCCAATACTTTGTTATTATTTTTATTGCAAAGCTTTTATCGCGGGCTTTGAGGCAACCGAATCAAGAAATTTTTAAAGGTTTGTTTCCAAAGTCTTTCGTTTTTGAAACGAAAAAACCTGACGACGAATAAACCTTACACTAAGTTTGTTTCTTAAGTCTTTTGTTTTTTTGAGTATTTAAATCGCCCGATGTTTGTTAACCCCTAAAGTATGCTATTGATTTTGATTTCATTAACATACAGTATTGCCAGAATAATAACGGAGTTATGAAACAAAGCGTAATAATATAATTGAGGAGCTGATGCCCTGTGCTGCCAACGCTTACTCTCATTTTTAGTCTCAGAATTTATTCTGTTGATTAATTAAATAAATAAATAAATAAATATAATTGCATAAGTTGATAAAAAAAATGCTATGCAATAGCTTTACCGCGGCAGTCCCTTTTTTTCATTATTTCTGTATCCAAAACACAAATGAAATAAAATTAAAAAAAAAAAAAAAAAAAATAGAAATTCAAAATATTACTTGGCTATTCGTCGGTTAGCAGAATCGTCGGAGAAGTAGAACAATTAATTAAAAAACTAATCAAACAGCTTAAGAAATTAAATTTGTCTACCTAACACAATGCGCTGCAACAGTGGTGTAAAAATTAGCAAAAATAGCAGAATTGTAAAAAAATTAAGCCATATTCTACATTTGTACTATCTTATCTCTCTACGCTATTCCTTTCTTCCTACTTCTGGCAGAATGCATGCCGTACTTAGGTGTCAACTCCTGAATGTTGGTAAAACAGAAAAAGAAAATAATATCGCCGCCTAGAGGTTATAAGACTACCCGCTGGAAAAACGTAGTTAAAATATCCCTAAAAGTGAGGATCTAAAATAGATATCGAGACTGTCTTAGAAAAACACATTAAATGTATATGGAGGGTGGTGGCTGGGCAAGAACTGAAGCTAACATAAGGTGCTCTTTTTGTTAGATAAAGTATTTACACCTAATATTTCTTAGGATATTGTCATGTCTTTACCAGAATTACGGCTAAGATTTAACATTGTGGAGATTGAAAAATCTATTACTTGTCTTAACACCAAAAAAGCCCCAGGTGTCGATAAAATAAGCAGCAAAATGCTTTAAAAACTACCATATATTGCAAAAAGAATAATGCTATTCATTTTTAACAGTATTCTACGCCTAGAACACTATCGAACAGTCTGAAAGATTTCGCTGATTACTATTATTCCAAAGCCCGGAAAGGATCCTACGAAGGTAGAATCGTATAGGAATTTTAGCTTATTGCCTAATATGTATGTCAAAAAATTTTAAAAAGATTCATATGAGCTAGCTAACCCCTATTGTGACCAGCAATATACGTATTCCAGATCATCAGTTCGGTTTTCGCAGGCAACATACTACTATCGAACAAACTAACAGACTTGTGAACGTAGTTAGAAACAATTTTGATAAAAGAAATATTGCTCTGCGCTCTTTATAGATGTTTCTCAAGCTTTCGATAAATTATGTCACGAAGGTCTTACACACAAATTAACGCAAAATCTACCCGCAAACATCGTCAGGCTTTTAAAAAGCTATCTAAATGAACGAAAATTTGTAGTTAGGGAAGGCAATTTTTCAAGCCCTCCGCAGTAGATTGAAGCCGGAGTCCCTCAAGGCAGCATCTTTTATCTTTTACTGTACTTAAAATATGCCTCTGACTTACCGTTAAGTAACAACATTCATACATCAACATTTCCTGATGATACAGATTTAAATTTAAACGAACATGAAAATCCTGTAAAAGCTTTCCGCAACTTACAAGGGTATATATTCAAATTGGAAAAATGGCTTAAACAATGTCGTGTTAAAGTTAACGAGAAGGAATGTGTACACGTCACTTTAACCTTAAGCAGGGAAACATGCCCGCCTATACAAATCAACATCGAGACTAGACCGCAACATGCTGAAGCCAAATATTTAGGCGTTCATCTGGATCGTCGCTTAACATGGAAATTGCACATAGACGCACAGTCTGAAAAGGAGGGATACTCTTTTTCTATGCCGTACACGAGAGATGTAAAATAGCAAAAATCAAGCGTTGAAATTAAAATTTTGTTTAGCATTGGCTAAATTTATATTTAACATTTTTAGATTTAATATTTGAAAACTTTTTGATGTTTCAATTAATAATTGAAGATTCAATAAGTAATAAAAGTATCAAAAAAATGCATGTCGGGTTTTCTTTCAGTGTATAATAAATACTAATAATGTTAAGTTTATATAAAGAACAAACGAAAAAAATATACGATATTTAGGCGCACGGCAGTGCCAGGCCAAGTTCGGCCACACAGTGTGTATATTTACACGAAACCATTCGAACTGTTTCTACCCCTCTCATAACTTTGCTCCTCTTGATCATAATAGAATGAAACTTGAAATATAAGGTCGCCCCACAGAGGCGCACTCACGGGTTAAATTTGAAAGTTCTACCGTAAAAGCTTCCCGAGATATTAAGGTGTGAAAAGTCCATATTTTAGTACATATTCACTAACTCACTCACTCACTCACTCATCAATATTATTGGGTACTTCCAGTAAAGCTAGAGAGCTTAAACCTGGTACACAGGTAGGTATTAGTGTGAAATTAACCAGAAAAATCTGAAAAATGGGCAATTTCATCACAGGGGGCACCTGGGATCCCCTTCTTTGTATGGGGCACTTCCAGCATAGCTAGAAAGTTGAAATTTGGTACGCAGGTGGGTCGTGATAAGCAATACACATAAATATTTATACAAAAACAACTTAGAAAAAAGAAGTCAGACCGGCACAAAAACATAAATGTGAAAGTTAGGCCAAGTTTCTATCCAAAAAATTTCGGCCGTAAAAAGTACTGAGATCAAAATAAGGAACAAGTTCTTGATAAGAACAATTCCATCTCATTTCTAGGCAACCTGTAAGCTTGGCAAAATTTTTTTGCCTTTCTAATATGGGAAATAATTCGTGGAAAAGGATTGCCGAGCTTATAGGTTACCTAGAAATGAGATGGAATTGTACCTATAAAGAACTTGGTCCTTATTTTGAACTCAGTACTTTTGACGGCCGAAATTCTTTGGATAGGAACTTGTACTTAAATTATTTCTGTTCGTTTTATATCAAATTTTTAAAGATTTAGATTGGAAAGAAAAGTCCGAAAAGTAATTCGCTAAATTTGTGAAATAATTTTACGAATAACAAGAGACAATACAAAACTATTAAAATATTTGATTTCGTTTGGATGTGAAACCAATTCTCTAATGCAAAAAAATTCCGCCTTTATTAGTAGTGAAATCTAAAGCCGCCATGCGACCTTGCTTATTACATGGAAAGTAGTAAATTCCGTGAATTTTGCAGCTTCTAGAGAAGGCAACTGATCCTGTAAACTGATACATATGTATATTCCTAGAATAAAGTCGAATTTAGAAGAATCGGCATCTATCAGTTTGATTCTGAAAACCATTAAAAAAATCACAATTTGCCTAATTTGAACGAATAAAGAAAAATGTGAATTTAAAATTTTTTAGTAAAAAATTTATCCATAAACTCGTAGAAGATATAAATAACATTTATTTCAATCATTAAATGTTGCTTTACCGAATTTCGTTGTACCACCCATAAATGATCCGAAATAATCAGCCCGACCAAATTTAATTGTCTCAACACAAATAGACCTCCTTGAAATGATATCGGACGATCGGAGAAAAAAAGTGTGCATTAGATAACTGATGATGTTGGCAACTCAACGCAGCAATTACATTATATTTTGTGCAAGGACTGTTGAAATTGCTTATATTGGACCACTAGCGCAACCTTGTGATTACTTCAAATGAGTGTTGGGCAGTTTTAAGTTACAATTCGTTTAGTTAAAGATTGTTGGTACAAGTACAAAATATTTATGTCTTACTCTAAAGACTGGTAAAGCTATGAGTTGATATTGAACACGACTTAACAATAGCCAACCATGCAACTTTAGGAACAAAATATGTTCTTTTGTCACTACCAGGACTCCATCGGGGCCCTGTACCTTGTTTCTGTAACTACTGTGGGAGTTTCTAACATCAAAAAATTTATTATCATGCTGTGAAAAACAGGATGAGTGAGAATATTAATTTATATGTTCGTACTTATATTTGTTGGCTCATAAAAATCCTACTTATATTCTATGACTTATCCTACAAGAGATCAGGTGACATTTTTTTGTCGATGTGAGCACTTCTAACAAGTTACAGAAACGAGGTACTGGTTGCTATATTAATCATGCTTCAAAGTTTTCCTTGCAAAACTCTCACACATTAGCATTTCACTTTAAAAAATTGCTTATAAAATATATATAAAATGATAATGTTTTTGTTTTCTAAAATTTTTTATTTATTTATTTCAATTTTATTGCACCACTTTCTTTTAACTCTAAAAACTGCTCATAAAAAAATAATCCTACTAAATCTTTTAACCTTTCATATTACCTCACTGCAAAAAACAGAGGACACAAAATAATATTTAGGAAAAAATAACGAAATAGTTTCCTCTTCCTTTTGCGAAATAACAAAAGAAAACAGCATCCATTTAAAGCTTCATTTGCATATCATCGATTAGGAAACATTGTTTAAAGTAGCAGGGAAGCTTTAAAGATGGAACAGAAGAAGAAAAAAAAAATCTCAGAAAAATAAATAAAATGCATATGTATTGCCTGCCTGTATTTGGATAAAAAATAAAAAAAAAAAAACACTAAAGATAAAATCAATTTTACAAAATAAAACATGTAAAAATAAATACAAATGAACACAAGTATACGAAATTCACACACAACAAGCAACTAGCAGATACCCAGCGGGAAAAAGAAGGAACACGAAGGCCTTCTAGAAGGACTCTGCACGCCTTCTTTTGGATGCGCAAGGCCTTCTCGCTCCATTCCATACTCATATATTTTTTACATACGATGTCATTGCGGAGAAGTCTTTCCGCATTCGTTTATTTCGAGAGTGATTCTGAAAGGCCTTATAATATATTGCTTACCTTTACTTTGGAATGTGTTTAACACAAACAAATTTAAATCTCTCTTTCTCTCCTTCTCTCTTCTCCCTTCTCAGAGAAGGTAATTTGAAATGTGTTAACAAAAAAGTAAATTGATTCAAAAACATTCATAAGAAGGCGTTTAATAAGGCCTGAAATTAGAAGGGCTTCTGAGTTTTCCCGCTGGGTATTTTTACACACGCATACGCTGTGAATGTGTACTTCTGTATTCATATGTGCAATTACAAATAGAGTACAGTGAATTTGCATGTAAATGTGTGTGTGTGAGTGTTCAAAGTAAAATAAAGAAAATAAAAAGAATTTATTTAAGAGTAAAACATGTTAAGTTACTTCTTTTTAAAAATTTTGTTTATTTTTTTCTTCTTATTTTACAGTTTAAACACCATTTCCAATATTTAATGACAGACATGTTAATAATCAGTATTAAAAATTATCAATATTTAAAAAAAAATTACTTTTTGAATTACAAAATTTTACGTTTATGGTATATTGGCGTTTTTGAAAGGTATTTTTTTTTAGAAACATAAAATCTTTTAAATAAAATCTTTAGATTTCAAAAGGAAATTGTGTTGAAAAAATGTTTTCTTCAATTTTTTTCTCAGTCCTTCACAATTTTTAAAAACAAGTAAATTTTCTATAAACCAATAACATTTGTATGGCTGTGTAAAACACAAACAAACATCTTTTTTTAGGATATTTCTTTTTTTGGTATTTCAATAGGTTGAACACCATTTCTGATGGTAATCAGAAATTATTGTAACGTTTATGGCGTTCTCTTTTCTGCAGCAATATGTGGCCCTAGTGATGGATAGTAGAGAAACAAATATGTTGCAAATTTTAGCATTTATTGATGCAACATATTTAGAAAGGAACGTAATCATTTTTTAGATTGTTATAATATTTTTAGATTGAAGCAGGATTATGAACGTTATGTAGCATATGGGTAACTTTTTTGTCAGAAGAAAAACAAAACGCCATAAATAACACAAATCTCGCTAATTGTGTGCAAATAATCTTATGACTCCGAAAAAAAATTGTGCGTTCCTCATATTATTAAGTTATGAATTTTTATTCGAACTGAGTGATGTTTAATCAAAGAAATTACAATTTGTAAGGCTTAAGTTCGCTTTCTTTAAATTTTTGTTTTGATAAATTAAATTATTATTTTTATTAGCATAATCTAGAAGCTCGTAATAATTGAACAGACAAAGAAAAATTATACAGCGCGAAGGGGTGGGTGAACAGACATCATGATGCTTCGATACCAACCATAGTCTCATCATCAGAGTTGTTAACAGCTTAGACCTTACTGCCACCACGGCACCCCCCGGGGGGTAGATAGTTCATCTTGTTGATTCTCAACAACAAGATGCAATACTCCCCGGGGTATAGGGTAACTGATTTTTGTAGACATAACGTTTTGTCAGTTACCCATAAAACTTATATGCTCGGACCAATCTCTGAATTAACAGAGCAACGGAATGTGCATATATTTTATAATGAACGTAGTGGCTTGCCACGTAAGTCTACATAGAAGGTGTAAGGGTACCTAAGGTCTAGCCCATGACCAAAACCAATAGAAAGTTAATCCCTTTTGGGATTTCCTTTCGAAACTTTACCAGTAGTTTGAACTGGCACTACGGGGCCGGCAGCCCACATGGGGGAATGTTTAAACCGGGAAGTAGAGTCCTCCTCTACTATACCGGTTACAGGATCCCATGGGCCGGTTGTTGGTTGAGGTCACTTTCGAGAGTTCACGTAGTGGTTGTGGTTGTTACCAAAAGCTGGGAGAGGTGTCGGTTAAAGACTGATGCTCGCTTAGCGGACTTCGTGTCTACCGATGCGAAGCCTCTATGTGCTGTTGTGAACCAACAGGATTCCAGAGTTTAGGTAGCTCGCTCACTTTAGCAAGGTGTTTGGACATGACGGGCCTTGGTCATGTCTGAGAAGTTGCTACCTGTTGTCATCCCCTCGGGGATGCCTTCGGGTTTCTTGAGTGGGGTGGCTCAGGGGCGATGGTGAACGCTTAATCTACACTAAGTGTTTAAGTACACCGTCAGATAAGCCGTAAAGGCAGGTGCTGACGTATACTCATTCACAATCTGCCACCACGGCAGCTGCAATCATTCCAGTTAAGTATCATCTATAATTAATTGAATCTGCTGAGTCACATGAAAGTTTTTACACTACAGCTTTTTCATTTTCTTAAGGTTCTTTATATTATTTATTTACAGAAATATTTGCTGAACTATTGAGGGCACAATAAAATTTTCTTTTTCAAGACATGCACTACTTAAGTTTCAGAGAAAAGTAATATTATCAGGCTCAAGTTCAGTTTTATTGAATTAATAAAAATTCAAATACTAAAAGTTTTTTATGTTGAAAAACATTAGTATATCTAATCAGTTAGGCAGAACGTATCAGTATACCGATTTCAAGGCCGCTACACCTCTCATCAGCGTTCAATTGTCTATCTTTACAATTTTCAGAAAGTGGATACTAATTGGGGAGAATATCAACTATTTAACTAAGTTTTCAACAGAAATAGAATACGAGAATTAATTTAATTCATTTTTATTCTATTTTTATATTTTGAAACAATTTTGGTTAGTACGAAATTCCCCATCACTGATTGCAAATTACTAATAATCAACCATACTCATAGTCCGTTATCTTCAAAGTATTCGACTTTGTAATTTAAGTTTTTGTTGTTTTCACTCTATATTAGGGAAATTCACATATTACTGTGAACCTTGTTTCAGAGATTTGTATATATTTACAAGTATTTTATATTTTCTTACAGGACCTTAATATTTTGCTGCAAGTCCTATTTTCTTCCTGGAATAATCCACAGCGAATTTCAAGATATAAAGTTTTATAATAGTTCCGAGACGTGGACCTTATCACTTAATTTAAATGGAGGATCATCGGTAATACGATTCCGTAATTTCAAGGCAATCGGATTTACCTTGATATAAGGAATACACAAACCAACATCTAAAACTGCAGGCAAAGTTTAATTTTTAGCATTCTTATAAAGCAGTTTAAATTGATTTTCAAAATGAAATCGTGTTCGGGAATTTTTTTTTATATCATTTATTTTTTTGTTCCTCAACAATTTCCAAAAACAAGCAGATTTTTTTTGCTTCCTTTATAAACCAATAACATTTGTATTTGTAAAACACTAACATATGCTAAACTACATAATAGACTTTTGTAAGACTAACATATGTGCATATCTGAACATATGCACATACATACATATGTACAGTATCTATTGTTTTTATGTGTATGTATATTATTTAGTATGTGCATAAAGTTGCTATCTAAATAGTCAGTATCTTTTGCCAAGAATTCCTAGAAATTCATACAAGCAAGGCAAGAAAAAGGGAGCTAAATAGAAAAACTCCAAAAGCATGACAGAAAGCAAAAAAAAAAAACAATTGCAACATCTTAAGTATTTCAAAGCTGCAAGGGAAAGCTTAAGAGACTTGAAGAGCGAAAAATAACATCATATATTTGCAGAATAGTTGGTTTAATAAAAACGCAGATATTTCAAAAAATTCAATATATATCCTGGCAAAAAAACCATTTGATAAGTCACAAAACAAACAAAAAAAATACATATGAGTATATGAAATTTGTCTGCCTTTTCCTAATTTTTATCGCATTCTGTTTTACTTATCTGTAGTAAGACCAAATCACCTCCACTATGTTGGTCTAAAGCTGTTTCTGTTAATCCTTTAAAAAAGGCCTCTACAGCCCTATTTACACGAAAATAAAAGACATGATTGCAAAATGCTCATCTCAACTAAATATTTTTGCCACAACAATATATTCAAACTATTCATTCAAGCAAATATATGTAGTTGTCTCAAACATTCGTCAATAATTAAAATATTTTCTACTACAATATAATATTCATTCTAGATTTAGGTAAGAGTGAAAACTAAAATTTTATAATGAAAGTTATTTAATTTTACAACAGAATAAAATTATATATGTATAAAGATATCAGCATCAGTGGTAAACTGAATGTATGTTTCTTTGCAGCATGACGAACAAATTTATAGAACTCAAAAGACTGTCATTGTTGTTCACTTTTAGTTTTTTAATATGTAATTTGTATTTTGTTAAATTTAATTTGCAATGAAAAATGTAATACATACAAATATTTTTGGAGGATATGTTTTGATTTTAGTTAATTCTGTGTTCAGTGGCATGATGAAATAAACAAGGTGGTAGCGCTACGAAAGCTGATTATATTTTGCTCTACTTTTTAGGTCGCTTCAAATGTCAATGAGCTGTTTTTCTGGTTATATTATTGACAGCTTAAGTGACCTAGCCGTTACTTTTTCTCGTGCTGCCAAGTTCTTTTTTTCTCCTGCTACCACCTTGTTTATTTCATCATGTTCAGTGGTGTGAATTTTGGTGACTTAAAACTCTGCGCCTGATGTGGTAGCAGCAGACACCAACAAACACAAAAGAGTATTTTGTACCGTTATTTTCTAAACATCTACTCTCGCGTTCGCTGTACCTTCTTATTGTGTACAGTGTAGCCAGGTGTGGGGATTTTAGCTGGGTTTTTGTTGACAGATTATCGTGGGGAGGGATTTGGGGATTTTTCATTTTCAGTATAAATATTATCAATTTTGCTTTATTTTACCATTATCTTTCATACATATATTTACATACATATATCTTTATGTATCTTGGCGTTTTTCTTCTCCATATATCGATTATTTCAAGGCGATGGTATTGAGGATGTTGGTTTTTATAACAATTTGTACAAAATTTTTAAAACCAGAATGTATTGAATTCGATATTGCCAAAATGGATGTAGTAATTGACAATAAGGAGTAATTTATTTGTTGCTAAAATTGATATTGGCATAGAATGTTCAAAGGATTTAGAAGCAAAAGGAGTTCAAACAAATTTTTTTAAATAATTTAACTGTACTAGCAAAATAAATGCTTAAAATATTCACTGAGAGTTTGGAAAATTTTGAGTTATTTATAAATTTACAACTCGAAAGCATAGAAAAAATAATAAATTTTATTCCGTGTATGGAATTTTAAAATATTCTATGGATTCAAAAGTTCCATTAAGCACATACCCATGCATTAAATTAAATAAATGTATGTAATAAAAGTAATAAAATAAAATTGTTTTTTATGATGATTAATATACATATCTTTACTGGGGACAAGATTGGGGATTTCCAGTTTTAAAATGGGGATTTTTGGGGACAACACTCTTTAATTTGGGGACATTAGACAATATTTACCTGGCTACACTGATTGTGTACTCATGCGTATGTTATTGTGTTTAGACCCATTGATGAAAGCTCACGTGCCAGCGTAAGCCTAAGGTGTCTGCAAGTCAATCACGTCAATATTAAGATAGGTGTCTGAGAGACAATCACATCAGTGTTATTGTTTTATTTTCATAATGTCTGCTAAACAAGACGTCAGTAAAATTATTATATTTTCTTAGTGTCTGCCAAACAACACGTCAGTAAAATTGTTAGTTTTTAGTTTTGTTATTATGGAGCAATCAAAAACATCACAAGTTCCACACTGTTCTAAAAGAACGTTATCTGGAACTTTTAAAAACCGCGATGAGATAATACGACAGTGGTTCGAGGAAGAGAGAGGGCATGAGTTTATTGTTTATTGGTGTCTGCTAGACTACTACATCAGTCGCAAAGGATTAAGCTATAGGGATTAATGTGCCAATTGAAATGTTAATTAAGTTTTTTTAACCACTGATTTTTTGTTTGTTTTTGTTACCAACTGATAAATTTAAGTGTAAATAATAAAAAATAAAAACATTTGTTGAAGAAAATTTATTTTTTGATTCTTTTTTTGCTGTACGAGTATTAGCACAGATCTAGAGTTTTTACAGAAAATTCATGCCATGCCGATGAATAACATATGTATAACACAAACTTTCGCAGAGAATTTGAAAAATAACTATATAAATACAATCTAACATTCATAAACAATAAACAAAAATAGTTTCATTAGTTTTACAAAACGAACTTGGAAAATATAAGCCATGTAAATGGTGTCTGGTAGTCTACCACGTCATTAGAATTATGAGAAATGTATCACGTCAGTCGCAGAGGGTTAAATCAGCTATAACTTTTGTGTGCTCATTGCAGTTTTATCTTAACGATGTAATAAATCACATTGCAAGCAGCAGCTTTCGTGGGCCATATTTTCCCAAAAATATGTGTTCAAGACTGGGCACTTGTTTTGAAATAATCTGGTTGCAAAATTAGCAATACCTGGAGATAAGTTATTCTTGAGTTGACAAATTTCGGATTCAACATCGGCGAGATCAGGAGGATCGATATTAATTGCGTTTATATGAACAACGTTTCCTCTACGTATTAAGCTGATCACTACAGTGGTAAGAATTTCGCCATTAGAAAGCTTTGTGATTATCTCTGTCAAATACTGTTTGCATTTTTGATAGTTTACTGCAAACTCTATTCGGAATTATTTATATGATTTTTCAAAAGGCTTTAGCACTCAATATATACTCAAGCAATAAGTAATTTATTTTTGTTTAGTTTATTAGTTTACGTTTCCAAAATTGTCTTTAGCCATAAAAAAATTTTATTTTACCAAAAATCCTTAACCGGTTAACACGACTAAAGCAAGTTTTCCATATTGCCACAAAAACAATACTCACTATCTCTGCAAAAATATGCCTTATTTTGAAATAAAAGCAATAATTAAACTTCTATCACTCTGAAGTTTCCCATAATTCCCTTTTCCAGAAAAAATACAAGATATATTGTTGTAGCAAATAGCTTCTGCGAAAGGAACAGAAAAGCAGGAAGAACAAAAAAAAAAAAAAAAAAAATAAATGAGAAAACAAATAAAGAATGCAAACAAAAAGTCTTTAGGTAAATGTTTGAATTATTTTCAAATGCATACGAATATAAATTTTCTTGGCTTACCACCACCACCAGCAGCATGTGTAACACTTTTTTTTTAGTAAATATTTCTACGTGTGTATTTAAAAAATATCTCTATATAAGAGCCACCACATCTACACTAAATGCATTAATATTAAAAAGGAAAAATAATGGAAATTTCAAATTTTTATAAACATTTATATGCATTCAATTATTATCAGGTGATAGAAATAAATTTTAAAATATGTTATAAAATTATTTATTACATGAGAAATTTATTCTGATGCTCAAATATTAGTTTTAATTTTTTTTATAAAATATTTCAATTTTAATTTTCTTTAGCAGCATAATGTTGTTACCACAATACAGGCAAATGACTTGTGTAGAAATTTTGTATGGGAATCACCCAAAAAACTGAGTGGTTGTCATACAAATTTTCTACTCAAACCAATTGTTAGTATTATAGAAACTGCACACAAAGCACTAAATCTTGATATATTTTTAGTGCCTTCATTTACAATTTTTTTTCAATACTACTGACCTTTTAAAAGGCACGAGACGGGCGCCGCTTAGTATTGAAAAAACACTAAAAGAAGTTCCATTAAACAACAGAAATGAAGATGGTAAAGTTCCAACCCATTAAAATAATAAAACTGTAGTGTAACAACTTTCATATGACTTAGGGGCTGTGCATATATTATATAACGCTCCAGGGGGGTTAAAGATTTGTTACGGATTAAAAATTTTGTACTGAAAAATTAGTAAAAAGCGTTACGAAGCTACCTAACATGTAGTGACTGCATTTGCACATGAATACTGACGATGTTTAGTAGCTTCTATGTAAAACAACGTTTGTTCTATTCAGCCAGTGCTGTTGAAAAATCTACAAAAAGGATGTATAAATATTAAAATTTTTCCTTTGTTTCTCGAAATATGTTAACAATGTCTACCTCTCTGATTATAAACATTTACGAACTTTAGCCTATATAAATATTAACATATATTAAAATATGTTTGTTTAAATTCTTTTTTTTTTTTGACTGAGATTTGTACAGATTATTGTTTAGCTACAAACGTCAGCGTTGATTTCATCTTATCTTTGAGATTTTATTGGATGGTTCTCCTTCCAGGAACGTCAATACAATATGTTTCACAAAGCAACTTCTTTCGAGGACACCTTATGTTTAAAACAATTTCTGAAATGGGTTTGAACGAATTTCCAAGTCAACATACTGACTGGTCAGTAAGAAAATCCCTGCTATGGATGATTTCGGGGTAGTAAAATGCGTGCACGTAAAAATAATTAAAGTTAAATTTTCTTAGATTTATATTCGAACCATGTAAGTATTTTGATATCAATTTTTCTGGAAATAATTTGTATAAAATAAATAAACAAAAAATTATTGATAAGGGTACTCCCCCATACAATAAAAATTGTAGTTATCGCATATATGGAGAGCTGTAATTGTTAAAGCCATCAAATTTGGTGTAAAATACTTTCAAAATAATGAAAATGGTGAGACAAGAAACAAGTGGATTAGGAGTGAATAGAATGGTACCTGCTATACAATAAAAAATTAATATTCAGGATTGTACTAACTAGCTTAAAAAACTATTAGAACATCACGCAAAATATTTTTAAAAACTTCTGCACCAACTTGACATATTTTCTTTATTTTAAATGAAGTTTTAACTTATATATTTAAAATTCCAAATTTCTTTGTGTCTATTTTTGGTCTGAAACGTTACAAATAAAAACCTCCTAAAAAATGTTTGTATATTTCTGTTTATTTCTGGTATTGAACAGAGGCAGCTAAAGAAACTGTTTAATACCTCTTGTGGTTGATCCAGGAGCATTAAGGAATAAAATGTTAAATAACAACAGGTAGTCAAAGTAATTCTAAAATAATTAAATTTGGTACGACTGTTTTCTGTGTAGAGATTGTAGATGTGTCACAAGATACATTACTTGAAGGATTTAAAATGCTATTGATACACTTTCAAAAGGATAAGTTTTATCGTCAACAGATCCAATACAAATTTACTGTTGGAACGCTATCCTGTAGAATGAATGATTTCATTGACTACTATGTATCTAACACCGGCAAAATTCATAGGAAATCTGTGTTGTATAATTATGGATTCATTCCTGATCATGAATTCGATCTTAGAAGATCACATAGAACTATCGAACACAATAAATTGAATTATGTATCCCTTTCAGACCTAGCTTAATCGATTGTGAGGTCTGTCTTAATATGTCTTTAATTATATGAAGATATTACTTTTCGTCTATTAACCTGAAAGCAGTGATTGTGCGTTGTGTGATTTACTAAAATAAATGCAAAAAAAGAAAAAAAGAACTTGCAAAAATAAAAAATATTCTCTTTTTGATTGTGTCATTCAGCACGTGTAGATATGAGTCCAAGCGGTAAGTGGTTTTGTTGTAACTATAAAAAAAATTTTGGATCTAATAGCTTGTGGTAGCTGTATAAAGAACACGTGAAGTAATTTAGTTGTTTAAAGTTAATTTTTTCCATAGTAACAATTATGTTAGGTGCAAAATAATACTGATATCACAATTGTGTTGATCAGGCACAATGCAACACTTTAATTTATGCTCACGTTTGTGTTATCTTATAATTTTATAGGAAAATGTTTTGGTTTGTACAACGATGATGACGTTAAACCAGTTTTAGGAATTCTGAATATTGATTCGATATTGATGCTGATGAAACATGGATCCCTTTGGATCTAAATGCAGAAGAAATCGACGAAAGTATTGATCATACTGATATATTTGAGTCTAAGAATGACTATCCAATTAGACCGCCTGTTGAAGACGTTGTTAACTATACTAAAATGTATGTAATGAGAAAGCGTGGTGTAGTGGTACGCTATGTAGATACCGTGACACATTACGGATATACTAATCTAATGACCGTAAAATTCCGGAATACCAAAAAGTGTTAAATTTAATGACATGAACCACGGTGACATTGGCCAATTTGTAAATCAACATGTAGCCATTGTTAAGTGGAAGGACACAAGAGCGCTTATATCTGCCTCGAATATGTGTGGAAAAGATCCTGTAGATGAAATCGAACGGTGGAACAAAAACCTTAAGCGCCGTTGCCCTGTCCCAGTGCCCGCAGTTATTAAAAACTACAAAGAATTTATGGAATTTATGCTTTGTGGGACTAAATGCTAGAATATTACTGGACTAAAATGGAAACGAAGAACTGGACTGTCAAAGTATTTTTCCATTTTCATGATTTGGCGATATATAATTCTTGGAAGGAGAAAGAATGCAAGCTTGTCGGAATACCTAATGCAAATGTAAAGCCATTTTTGACTTTCAAAATGGAGCTAGGTACCGTATTAGCATCTTCTTCTTGTGTAGTTCCTGAGCAGTTTGAAAAATTTCCACCAAGAGTATGCTGCAGTAATTGTGGCACTCGATCCAGAGGACGATGCCAAAAATGTAAAGTAACACTTTACAAACAAAGACTGCTTCGAGAAATATCATTCAAAATGTGGATCTCATTTAAAATAACCTTATAAACTTATATTTTTTCATTGATTTAAAATTAGTTATTTTTTGTAGTTAATAATTCTTTTATAACATATTTTTTTAACTTTTGTAGATATTTTGGTTCATTTAAAGCTAAAATAAATGGTTTATTTTGATTTTATTTAATAATTTTTATATGCCATGAATCACTTGAATATGTTAACTTGAAAAATTACATTAGAAAATAAATCGTTTAATGAAACATTTGAAAAAAACAAAAAATTACTCTATTTTTTTTGGGAAATTATTTTACATGTTATGACCTAGACTACACAATTGTGCGATGTCCTGTTTACAAAAAAGGACCCTATAAAATAGTAATGTGGGCAAATTTTAGCCTAAATATGAAAGAATTATTTTGATAATGATGATTTAAAGGAATTTATATGCAATATAAAGTACAGGTCTGAAAGGGGAATGTGACTAGATCAACTTGTAGGAATATAATTTTGTCAAAATTTTTTTAAAACAGAAAATCAAATTGTAAGTAATATAAGAATTGTTACAAACATGTAAAATTAATATAAATATAAAGTTAAAAAAATATTTTTCACGAACAAAAAACTTGTAAATGATCAAATATAGTAGAGTAGCGTTCGCCTAGAAGATTTTATTATGCAAAATTAATAAATGTAAATTATACCATTTCTTTATATTCAAAATTTAATAAATAATTGCTACGTTCATTTAAAATAAGTATCTAGACCCAATCAGGTGCTTATATTCCCTTTAGTTTCATTTTAAGATTTTTTCATTGCAGACCACTGTATACATTTTAAACAAAAATTACAGAAAATTATTTTACTTTTAAGTTTTATTACATTTTCTAAAGCTACAGGATGCATCTCTACTCATAAGGAGCTGTGGGTGGGAAGTCATTTGAATTCTTTTTTTTATCACTTTTATTTCTTATCAAATTACAAATAAATCATAAAATTAAAGACTATTTAACAATTTGTTTAAAACATAAAATGAAATCATAAAGCATAATTTTTATTAATATTTGCTGAATTTAATTTTAAATTATTGTAAAACTTTCTTTAACATCTTTTTCAAACAATAAATAAATAGAAGTTAACAGCTCAAAAAAAAGTAATGATTACAACAAAATAAAAACAACTTGCATAGAAAACTGATGCATACATACAAACACATATACCAGTAAGTAAATTTACATACTATATGTATATTAAAATTTTTAATGTTTTTGTTGTGTTCCTTGTAATGTTTATCGCTGTTTTGTAAATGGCTTTAAGGTTGATTGTATTTGACATCATGTCTGCCTTATCTTAGTATTGTCAGGATTTTTAAATGCTTACAAATATACTTTACAATAATAAATTGCACAAAAAAGATGTAAAATAATAAATCCGCACAAAAACATAAATGTGACAGTAAGTCTTAGTTCCTATCCAAAATATTTCGGCCGTAAAAAGTACTGAGATCAAAATAAGGACCAAGTTTTTGATAGGTACAATTACATCTCATTTCTAGGCAACCTATAAGCTTGGCAATATTTTTCCAAGAATTCTTTCCCGTATTAGAAAGGAAAAAAAAAATTTTGCCAAGCTTTCATGTGGCCTAGAAATGAGATGGAATTGTACCTATCAAGAACTTGGTCCTTATTTAGATCTCAGTACTTTTTACCGAAATATTTTGGATAGGAACTTCGCCTTAATTTCACATTTGTGTTTTTATGCGGACTTCTTTTTTCTAAGTTGTTTTTGTATAAATATTTAAATGTAATGATTATCTGGGCCTACCTGTGTACGACATTTCAGCTTTCTTGCTATGCTGGAAGTGCCCTATACAAGAAAGGGGCACCCTAGTCCGTCCCGGGTGGAAAGTGCCTGATTTCAGATTTTTATGGTTAATTTATCTAGCTATACTGGAAGTGCCCAATAAATGAGTGAGTCAGTGAGTGAGTGAATATGTACTAAAATATGGTCTTCTCACACCTTAATATCACAGGAAGCTTTTACGGTAGAAGTTTTAAATTTAATATGTGTGGTCACCTCTGTGGGGAGACCTTATGTTTCATGTTTCATTCTATTATGATCATGAAAAGCAAAGTTATGAGGTGGGTAAAAACAGCTCGAATGGTTTCGTGTAAATATACACACTGTGTGGCCGAACTTGGCCTGGCGAACGGTAGATTCTTTTAAAATTTAATATAAAATAACACTAAACACAACTCATTAACTAAACCTTGTTTATACAATATATATATTTGAGAAGAGAATATTATTGCGATTTAAGATTAGTTTTTATTGAATTAAAGAAAATTCAAATCACTAAGAGTTTTTTTTAGGAACATCACATATTTTATGTGATCTGAGAAAACACTCTATGCAGTTACTACAAAATATTTAACTTGAATGAACACATACATACATAAAAAAAATTGATTTTACTGAATCAGAATCTTAAATCAAAGTAAATAATTACTTTAAGATAATATCTATAGCCTCATGATTGTCTTGGATATAAAAATGAGTGTTGAACATGTAACATTTTTTTTCTTTTTAAGGGTAACATCATGAGAAAAGAACTCGTTATAAAATAATTAAAATAGCACACATTTTGCAGAAAAGAACAGAAATATATGTAGAAGGGAGAATAAATGCAACATATTACTCAGAAAAGAAAACGCCATAAGTTTAAACGCTGTTTTTTTACACATCGGCAATCAACTTACTTCTATACCCGTAGCAAATACCCTTATGAAATTCTCATATTTATCTTGGAAAAAAATTCAGCAAACATAAGTGGGAAGTATATGGAGTTTTGAAGATCATAAGTGGGATATACAAAATACTGTTCATTTATTAGTGAGTGGAAAAGACTGTCCCAAAAAGGAATCTCTAATTTGTTGATAAGATTATATATAATATATCCTCTTTTATTACATATTGATTACATATTTTTACCACTTTTGCACAAAACCTTGAGCTCATGAAAAAAATTGGTAAAAGCTATGAATAGAAATGGTCATGGCTTATTATACTTGAAAAAAAAAAATTTCTGAGTGATGTAAAAATTAAAGAGGTCATATTGGTGGGTCCTCAAATAAGTCAATTAAAAAAAAAGTGATTCAGATAAATCCGCTTGGGAATCCTTCATGAAAGTTACTTTAAATTTTCTCAGCAATCACCGATCGATTGACTATAAAAGTATTGTCGGCGGAGCCGTTTTGTACGTATACGGCTTTGTTTACGCTGTAATAGGTCGCTAAAATATACTTCCTACATTCGTATTTAGAATCATTTTTAGAAAATTTGGGTGTCGTTTTCATCGATAGAAAAACGATTTTAAGGCTATTACAAAGAAGGATATTACAAAAAAATATTGGTATTAAATTGCATCGTAGAGAAATAACTTCATTTTGTGGAAAAAAAACTAAAATTAAAAAAAAATTAATATCTCGTAATTACAAAAAAAAAAATTTTTGTATCTGCAACATTCTGATTTCATTTCTATTAGGTATCCTTATCCTTGCTTTTACGATGCTGTGCAGGGGGCAGGGGGGACGTATTATATTGGACAAATTTACTTTGCGGGTGTAGTTTTTGGAATTTGCAAGGAAACATTTATACACGAATATTGGTGCTTTATTTTATTAAATGGCTACAAAACGACAAGTAAGTGAAGAGGAAATCTTGAAACACTTGCAGAAGAAGATGATAAGGTTGACCACCAGTTTCCTCCTAAGCAGTTTTCTGAACAACTGGTACAAATTAGTGGCCACGAAACATTGACAGAAGAGTTTCAGGATGAAGAAGTTATAGATGAGATTGAGGTGCCTAATCTTTCGGAAATGGAATTTACGACTCTAAGAATTGAACTGAGCCACTTGGTAGATTTAGTTCCACAGAACCCTTGCGACAACTCTCAAAGCAACAAAATCCAAGTTACTCAAAAAAAAAAAAAAAAAATGTGTGGAAGAATAGGCTTGTGCGAAATCAGGAGCTTGTTGTATTTGTTCCGCCAAATGATAATAATGTGTTAGAAAAGCCATTTCAGTCTTTTCGAAAATATTTCGATGATGAATTTTTTGATAAAGCGGCATTTTATACGAATTTATATGCCGTTCAGCAAGGCAAGTCATCTTTCAAACAATCCAACGCAGATGAAATCTGTATATTTTTTGGTCTTCATATTATGACGAGCTGTTTAAAATTTCCTCGAGTGCGTATGTACTTTGATAAACGGTGGGGAATGCCCTTGTTCTATGAAAATATGACAGTCAATCGTTTCTTTTTATTATGAAACAATCTACATGTATCAGATATTTCAGCTCGGGCAAAGGAATGTCAGGATAGAATGTACAAAGTAAGGCCCGTAATTGAACAGGTGCGTCCCCGTCTTCACCAGTTACCTCCTTGGAGGAAAACCTTTCCATCGACGAGCAAGTAATTCCATTCAAAGGAAAATTTACTGGCCTGCAGTATATCAAAGGCAAACCATGTCCATGGGGTTTCAAAGTGTTTTTTGTGCGGTAAAAGTGGAATGCCCTATGATTTCATTGTTTACCAAGGGTCTACAACACCACTTAGCCAAATATAAGTCAAGACCGTAGGAAGTTGATCAGCAGTTGTACTACAACTGGCAAAGCGTATTCCAATAAATTCTCAGGGTCATAAATTATACTTTGATAATTACTTTCCATCTTTTCAATTATTTGAAATTCTACGGGATAGAGGTATTTACGTAGCAGGAACTGTTGAAAACAATCGATTCGGCAACCCACGTATGCCAGATCAAAATGTGTTAGATTCTCTGAATTTTCGAACTGAGGTAGCAAATGTTTTCATTTAATTGCAGAAACAGATAATGATATTGATATGCCTCGTAAAGGCAGACCATCTCGAACATCTATATGTCTATCAGAAACCGCACCAGAAAGCAGCAAATCAACAATTCAACAACAAATTTTGCCATTGCAAAATGCACCCAAACGCAAAAAACCAAATCAATGTGCACCTGCTAAAGAAGTTCGACACGATAGTCACAACCACTTACCAGAATTTTTGGAAAATACAAACCCAGGTCGCTACAAAATGGACGGTTGTTCGAAAAAAACTATTAAAATTTGCACAAAATGTAACGTGTATCTCTGCGTAAAACTCGGACGTAATTGCTTTGTAAATTATCATACAAAACAAATTTTTTTATTACATTTGTCTCATTTAATTACACTAATTGCATTGAAATTTACTTATGAGAAACATGTCCACCAAGTAACTTTGTCCAATATATTGGACATCACCTGGTAGCCAAGTGAGACGATTTACCTGTAATTTGACTTCAGATTCTTAATCAGCAGCCTCAAGTTTCCTTATAGTGAAAATTTCAGATTTTTATCTCAACTACTTCTATTTAATGTCTGAAAGGGTTAAGAAACTTCAGAATTAATGTAATGCAGTTCTTGAATTGTTTTGAATATATTTTAGTGATAATCGTATTTAAATTTTTTTTAACGTCAAAAGGGCTTGAATATAGAACGAGCTTCTTTTTTTATTAGCTTTATAAATTAGAACAAAAGAGGTAAGATCATGAGAAAATTTATAGTCACAGTTAGGCACACTCGCAGATGTGTTAAAGATTTACGATATCGTAAGATTATTTCAAAATATACTCAAAAATAAAATAATTAACTAAAATTTGAAAATTTAATTTCGGAAATATTACTTCATTTGAGTACCAACAGCAATTTTGTAAAATTTTCCTTGGTGTTATTTGAAATAGAATTTTTTTTCACAAGAAATTTTTCATAATCCTTAAAAAATGTTTACTAAGAACGTGTATACCATTTATTCAAATATTAAGTAAAAATATCGTCTTTCTACTCCATCTGCCGTGTCTATCTATCAAAAATGTCGTAAATAAGTATGTAGCGGTTCAGTTTTAAGCTTTGTGATTTGTAATCTTGCTAAATACAGCACTTCTTATTGCCATGTCTTTACATTTCGATGGCGGTTTCTGAATGTCAATGTTGTGACGCCAAAGTTTTTTTTGATATCAGATAAGTGCGGTAACGTTGACAAATGCCAATATTCCTCAGAAAAACACAGCATCACTGTACACTCACAAAAAATGAAAAAATATTGCATATGACTTAACTTGTTCCTTAGCTCACTTGAGTGTAAAAATATCACGCCGATGAAATTCACAGCCCGATTATTTTCTCTATTCACATTAATGAATGCTGATTTGATTGAAGGCAAAATTTAGTGAATAATTAGTAAAGCAAACCGAAGTACTATAGGTACTCATAAATTTTAAAAGCTTTTTAACTAATTTCTTTCTACTATAACTAAATTTAAATTATTAGTGAAACTACAACAAACTTCAACTTTGAATAAGTAATGAAAAGAGTAGTATTTTCAAAAAAAAAAAAAAAAAAATACTATTTAAACAAAGAAGAAATTTCCTAAAACTTCACAAATATATTGAAGAAAAATAAAATATTCCTTTTATTTTACAAAGAACTACTCATGTTCGGTATATCTGTACACATTTAAAAACACTCAGACATAAGCTTATTATTTTTTTATTGTATTGTTATAGAAATATAGAAAATAAAAAATTTAATAGCATAATATTAGTATAAAAGCTTCTTAAAATAAATTATTATTGAAAATATGCTACGAATACAAATCATATTTTTATTTGCCGAATCAATACAAACTTTCATGTTCGTAGAAGTTCTTTAAATAATTATAATTTATTAAGAAAAAATAATAGGAAAAACGAATCTTGTAACCGCAAAATTAATTTCCGAATATTAAGGAAATTAATGTTTTGTACAAAATCTAGGCACACGGTAGTGCGCCAGGCCAAGTTCGGCCACACAGTGTGTATATTTACACGAAACCATTCGAGCTGTTTGTACCCCCTCATAACTTTGCTCCTCTTAATCATAATATAATAAAACTTGAAACATAAGGTCTCCCCATAGAGGTGACCTCACAGGTTAAATTTGCAAGTCCTACCATAAAAGCTTTCCGAGATATCAAGAACTTGGTCCTTATTTTGATATCAGCTTTGTTTACGGCCGAAATATTTTGGATAAGAACTTGGCCTTATTTTTTCATTTGTGTTTTTGTGAGGATTAAAATTACATAAATGCATACAAAATAAAATTCTAATTTATAACATACCAGCTAAGACCCAGAGTGCTTCGCTAAACCACAAACTTCTTGTGATGAGAAGAGGAACAAAATTTAATGCAAATATTATTACTATAGATTTGGTCCATTTATGAATGCCTTATACCGTACGTTTTTTTTTTTTACATAAAGCATTATACCAAATTTTATTAACTTTGTTTTATTTCTTACTTAATTAGCTCCAATATAAATTATCTTTATATATGAAATGTGCCACGCCCACACATATTATTCAAGCAATTTATTTAAGAATAAATCGCTTTATGAGCGGAAAATTACTCCAGATATATCAAAACTATGTATGGAAAGGTGCCACACCGATTCGTCTAATTTTTAATTCGTTTTCTCTAAAACAAATATACAATTTAGCAACGCGTATAAATTGCAAAAATTTATATGAATTAGTTTCATTAATAACATCAAATCAAGAGATCCTCTATTTAAAAAGTGCCATGCCCACTAATTACTTGTTTGTTTGTTTGTTTGTTGTTCAATCGTTAACTAAATCAACGGATTAACTCATAAAAAATTTCAAGTCAGTTATTTCATTAGTTTCCAAGATATATCAAAATTATAATGTATGGGAAGTGACACGCCCACTTAAGACTATAAAAATACAGGTACACTATTTATCAGACCATCTCAAATATACTATTGAGCAAGATTAGTTTACTGATTTGGATTCCTAATAGCTTTCAAACATACATACATACTAGTGATGTTACGAATACTCGTATTCGTATTCGACTATTCGCCTGTTTTAAGATATTCGTATTCGTATTCGTTTTCGCGAAATACCAGCGAATATTTTTCGAATAGTTTTCCCATACATTTTCCAAAAAAAATCATACAAAACTTTAAAAAAAGTACATAAAATGTAAAAAAATATATATATTTTTATTAAAAAAAACCCATTGTATTTCACGCAGAGTAAGAAAAACGAAATCTGAAAGTATGTAATTAAAATAATTAAAAAATGTTCTGTAGAGGTTTTCAAATTCGGCATCTTAATGCAATAATGATGTTAAATCACTAAATATTTTTTTCATTTATAGTTACTAACGCAAAGGCAGGGATTTTTTCCAATTAAATTTGAAATATAAACCTCAAAAGAAATATTCGTATTCGTATTCGTATTCGGCGAACACTGTTTTAAATATTCGTATTCGTATTCGCGAATACTAAAAATTGATATTCGTAACATCACTAATACATACCTACAAATATACAAACAGAGAAACATTTATTTTATATATTGTTTGACTTAACATGTTTATTGCATGCTTGCTAACTTATCAACTTAACTTATCAATACTTAAAGAAAACTTGAGTTACAAGTTCCCTTTTGAAAAAAAATCTTTAAACCAAAATCAATATGAAACTTAATGCTTAAATTAATATAATTGTTTTGAACCAATGAAAAATTTCCAATAAACACAGCAAGTCACAATTTGATATGTTTTACACAAAAGAAAACAAATTAAAATTAATCAGAAAAATCGTATGTACTAAATATTAAAAGATAGAAAGATAGTGGCGCTACTGATAATTGGTGAAACTATTGTTACAAAGGATGAGCGTAAAAATTAAATTAACATTTTGAGATAATTCAGCTAAATACTAGAAACAATTCAACTCATCAAATCAAGACAAAATTTAGGGCACCAGTTTGGCTAATTTTGTTGTAACAATTTTAGTTGTGTGTTTTGTATCAAACTAATTTTCCTAAAACGAAGATTGCTCTCGGTGTGTTCAACAATGTTCTTGAGAAAATATTTAATCTTTTGGTACATAAAGGCCATGCTGAATCAAACCAATATTGTAAATACACCACAAAATTAAGGTTGATAATTAACCTGGAAATGCCATATTACTTATAATAACTTATTAGCAACGTCATTAAGATAAATTTGTTTTAGTACACTTTACAGAATGCCCTCATAAGTGACTTTGACAAGAAAAACCACCGACAACAAGAACAGCAACAGCAGCAATCTATAACAATATCAATATTGGAATAGAAAACCGCACGAATTAGTAGAAAAAACTTTAAACTTTTTCTTTTGTTTCCGTTTCTGTGGCTACAAATTAAGACATGTGAGGATTGACAACTTGAGTAGTGATTGCATCATCTCAAGTGGCAACAACTTGTGTAAACCAAAGGTGGATGGATGTTAAACCAAAATTTGATTACTGGCCACCAAAAATTTTGTTAAAGTAAGTATTTGACAGATGAAATTGAGAAAATTACACAAAGAAAGGTTTGCTTACAACTGAGTACGATGATGGTATGATTATATAAAAATATTTATATAAAATTTTTACTGTAGCTGCAGAATAGGGGAATAGTAGTGAAATTTATACGCTTGTGTAATAGTGGCGTTAGTTTAAGTTACGTTCACATTTATTAAATATTTGTCAAAAAAAAAAAAAAACGTAACCACTAGTCATTTAACTCTGTTTTTTATATTGCAAAATAAAATTTATTATTATTCAGAAAAGAATTTTTTAACAATTTATAAAAAATGCGAAGCCATTATTAAATAAAAAAAATATTGGAATTAAAAGTAATAAATTATTATTTTCTTTGTTGGTTACGTTATTATCGAGAAATATTTGGTAAATGTGAACGTAGCTTAACAATAATTATATATTGTGATAACATCTAACTGATGCATGAAAATTACTTTATGCTTTTGTAAACTTGTCTCCCCACCGGGCGCATCTTTGTTACTATTAACCCCTAAATAGTTTGCTTTCTAAAGAAAAGGGTAATTAGTTTGTCCAAACATTACCTTCAGCCAATTACTCATAAAACTAACATAAAAATAACTACTCAATCTCTAAAACAGCAGAGTACAATACTAGAAAGAAAAGCTCTTGAAGAAGGCAATTATTTTGGACTCTGTTTAAGATCAAATTCGATAGAAAGTTAATCTGTATGGGTTCTAATTCAAGGCTCAAACATTAACAATACACGGTATAGAAGGGAAGCCGGTAAATTCCACGGTTGAGTGTCTGCAGAAGGTTAAAGAATTGTTGCTCGTATATTACACTCACCTTACAATGAGATGATGCATACTCTTCCCCCTTGGGATGCTTATGCTTTTGAACATACTTCAATTCTTTGTTGATGGGCGGTCGTCGCTGAGCTGGCTACCAAAATTGCTGGAAGAAGTGTTGGCTAATGCTCTACCAGTGTTAGTGGCCATTCAATGTCAAGTTTCTATGTGCTGTTGATAAAAAACAGAAGATTCATCCGAAGCATAATATTATACTCAAAATAATAGCTTGTACTAAATTTTAGTAAGAAAATGTCCTTGAAAATAGTTTAAAAAATTTTTATATTTAAGTTTAATTTGATTAATACATACAGGGTGTCCGCCGGGAAGGTATGCTTCGCCGCCATTTTGGTAAACATTAGTCTTGACAGTTCATATTTGGCATTCGTGAAGTAGACACGTGGCAAATTTATTATGGAAACATATTCGATAAACCAACGTGTTTTAATCGTTAAGACATTTTATCAATAATAATCATCGATTTCTGTGACGTTGAGAAAGATGTTGATTGGCCTTCACGGTCACCTGATTTGACTGCTCCACACTTCTTTTTGTGGGGATATCTGAAAAGCAAGATTTATGCAAACAAACCAGAAACTCTTGAGCAACTCAAACAAAATATTCGTGATGAAATTAATGAAATACCGCGTGAGATGTGTGAGAATGTAATGAAAAATATGTTTAAAAGGGCTCGCATTTGTGAGGCTAACAGAGGCGGACATTTACCATATGTGACCTGCTCCACGAAAAGGGACCTCTGCGCCAAAAAATTGTTTTTTTACCGCAAGTTTCTATGTCTTTTAGTTTTTTTACAAATCACCTGTAAAGATGAACATAATTAATGAAAATCATCGGTGCAGATACGTAGCTCAAAACGAAGCGCTTTTTTTAAACGCGTTTTTCTCAATAACTTCATTTCGGCGCAGACGTCCCTTTTCGTGGAGCAGGTCACATATATTGTATTACACACATAATTGCCGACATTAAATAAAACATTTATCAATATAAGATCCATTTTCTTTCATCAAAATTTAACCAGGTAGTATACCTTTTCGGCGGACACCCTGTATATATGTATGTAGAAATTTTTTTTAATCAAATAAACATTTTTTTTATAAAAAAGGGTAAATGTTCAGAATGTCACTAATAATAAAAAATATACTTACAAAAAAATTTTTATTTAATTTGAGTGCTCATTTTCTAAAAGTAAGAAAGAATTTATGTACAGTGAACTCGTAGAAACGTGAACATCCAATAACATGAACTACCCAAAAACATGAACATATTTTTTTTTTCATTGACTAGTCTAAAACGAATGAAATAATTTTAACAGACCTTTTTTATTTTAAAAAATTACTTATTTTTCTTACAAAAAGTACTTTATTTTAATATAAAACAAACGACAAAAGAGACTGCAAAAAGTGATAAAAAATGCAATGTAAAACGTGAACAAAATCGAAAAGGTGAACACCCTCGGTAAAAATTAGTTCACGTTTCTGCGAGTTCACTGTACATACGTACTTATGTATAAAAAAATAATTTAGGAAATGACTTACTCCTGAATATTTCATAAAAATATGAATGCTTAAAAACGGAAAACGGTTTAAGATATTACAAATTTAGTTTATATGTGTACTGGGTGCTAACCGGGAGCATGGTGTAGTAGTGCGGTGGTTAGAGTGCCTATCTACGAAACCAAAGTTCCTTGGTTCGCGTCCTAAAAGACGTAAGTTTTATAAAAACGTTTTCATCACCCCTCATTCCAGATAATGCAACAGCATATTGTAAAAAAGCATTCCGGACGTTACAGCGCTTCATTGTAGTCAGAAGAATATAAAATAAGGAAATGAAAAAAGTGCAGCAAGATGGCAGATGTGTGTGGCGAAATTTTTACTGATTTTGGGGGAAACACTAAACTAGTTTTTAGTAAATATTTTTCTAGTTGTTAGTAAAAATTTCCCTTTACAAAGGAAATTTGTATATCCTTATATCGCGGAAAATTCTACTAAGTTTCTGTAAAAAACGGCATTGGTGCTATACGACAACCAATTTGTACTCAAATTAAATAAAATTTTCAAAATTTTATTATTTTTGAGTGTAGATAGCTTAAAGACTTAACTAAGGTACTTACGCAGACTGGCTGATACAAGAAATTGCTGCTTGATGTGATCCTTGAGTACAAAGAACTTTTATAAAGGCACAGAATAGGTACTTAAAAAATTTTAAAAATATTTATTGTCATCTTTAGTACATTACCCTTTGCTAAAAATTTAAATAAATCTATTTCCCAGATGTTTAGTTATGAGAGTCTTTCGCTATATCAGGATATTTCAAAATAAAATAATGTGGATGCTATTACTGCACCGTAGCAAAAATTATTTCTTAAAAGCTTAATAAGTAGTAATAGAGTAGCTGTTTCGGACAGAATCGTATATGTGTATTATTTTTAACCATAAGTAATAATACAATAGCAGGATAAAAGAATATACTAAGTGTCTATATTAACAATAAACACATCTCACAATTGTACAAGTTCAAAATTTTCCCTTGATCCCTTTAGAACACCCTTTCATTTTTAGCTTTCGCAAATTTATAACTACTTATGCACATCCTAATTTTCTACTAGAAGTCTATAAAAAAAGAATATGATTCGATTGTTAAGCATGAAACACCAAAATAATGCAAAATTTTCATGAAATGTTCTATCCTGGCAGTATGCTAATTAAAAATATTATATTGACCTTAATTTAAATAACTAAAATAACATGTTTTGTAAAAAAAGGTTTAGAAGTTTTATTACCAAAACTAAAACAATACTCATATTTCATAAAAAAAAATTAAATAAAAATAAACAAAACAAGTAAGAGTGCTATATTCGGCTGTGCCGAATCTTATATACCCTTCACCAATGCATATACATATATGTGATTCGCAGAATATAATAAGCCTGTATATCCTTTGTTATATAAATATAACATTTCAAACAATATAAAAAGTAAGTTAAAACTGCATACTTGGACACACTTTCATATTTTCTTCAGAGCTATATACTTATGTGACAGCGTTCTCCAATGGGCAGAATAGAATAGATAATTCCTTTCAATAAACAATAAAAAAATACTAATTGAAAAGATAAATTGAAACGAACTTGAGCTTTTTATTGAAAGCAGAATGATGCACTTTGTTTAGGCGATTTTTTTTTTAACGGGGTGGAATCATCGAACTTTTCTGGTACGTATGTATGGTGTTTGTGTGCATACATACATATTTATGTTTATAATGTGTTTTGGTGAAAAAAAATTTAAGTTTTTTATGTGTGTAGAATATTGCTTGGTATGTAAAAGCAAATAACGATTTGAGTCTGCTGATCTCTCAAAAGCAAATGCCTTGTATTTTTATACACACATGCTTAGATGTGTGACAAAAAGGGGTTTGTACGAAAAAATACGTTGAGTTATTATTAATATACACAAAGAACTAACAAGCCGCAGTAGAACGATGGGTCGTGTGTTGAATTATTGTCTCTGACAAATATTCAATGCGCTTTACCCCGTATTCAATACTACTGAGGCACCTAGTGTATTTATAAATTTATTTCTGCAATGAATATATATATATATATATATATCTTCATTTATTTGTATATATGTATATCCATTTCAGAATCGATATTTTTATTTTTGCTGATTTTCAATACGAAGCATCCTTAGAAAAATCCCTACATTTTACTTTAAGAAACAATTCTCTAGCTCTTCTAGTGTCTTCAGAAAATGGATTTCACGTACAGACAGACGGACAGATGGACAGACGGAAAGGGTTCAGTTAACTTCCCTATCTATAAGGATCCAGAATATATATACTATATGGACCTCATATAAATATTGTGGAAATTACACACGTAATGACAAACCTATAAATACCCTTACCATTTTTGGTGAAGGGTATAAAAAGGTCAAAATACAAAACAAATTTGTGACACTTTAAAAAGTGGTAAAGCGCACCAAAACAATTTGTCCACTTAAGATTAATTATTTTACAAAACACCAGTCACGTAAACGTAGCAAATTAACAAAATTAGAATTAATCCATTAAATTCTACTTCCTTTCGCAATTTCCATCTCTCTCTCTCTCTCTCTTCTTTCTCAGCAGCCGCTTAAACCAACGGAATTTAGCCAAACGCAATTTAATACGACGCCAACAATAAAAACCATATCAAATAAGAAAAAAAGCGTAAAATAATCAAACCCAAATATAACCAACATTTCAAATGAATGAGGAATTTTAAATAAACCACCTAAATGTGTACGAAAACAAAGAAAAAAAAATGAATTAAAAACATTTTTAGACTAATTAGCGAAAAGCAATTAAAATGTAACCAAAAACCATCTCTATAAACAGTGCAATCGTCATTTTTATCCTCAAAATTGTCATGAATTACAAATTTTTACCAAATGTTGAGGAAATTATTATGGCAACGAAAAGAAATGTTCAGAGAAAACCCACGCCCTACATCAGGCGACAATTTATTTATTTATTTAGTAAAAGAATATTTAAAAGGACTGCAACACCTTTAGATATTCTTTTTATTTTGGAAAATATCAACTTTTTTCTATTATAAGCGGCTGACCATTTAGAACAACTTAAGAAGGATTGTGTTGTCAAATGCTAGAAACGATGCTTACCAAAATAAATATTTAATTTTTTTTGCAGCATAACGCGATGAAACATATTAAATGCTGCTGAGTAAACGAATCAGTTTAATTTAATTAAAACAAATTTTTAATTGAAATTAAAATTTATAATGTGCTGAAAAAAATTTATTTAATAATTTTCTTGAATTCCCACATGGAACACTTTGCGCAAAAGTAAACAACAGAATCCAGTAAACCAAGCTTCGAGTTTTATGATATTGGGTGCTCATTTAAAAAAAAAATGCTGTGAAAATTCGTTCAAGCTACATATTACTGAAAAACGATAAGGCACTAAAACAACTAAAAGTACCAGCTTTTTCTCATATAACCCATAAGAAATTACACTGTATGCCTTATTAAAAATTATTTTGAAACATAGGGCTCTCGAAATTTTAAAAATTAATTTAAAAAAAAGCTAATAAATCAAGTGACTTCGTTTACGATAAGGCATAAGCTTTCTGTATACCAACAATTTTCGGAAAAACAAAGAGTGCCAAAGATACCAATGCCTTTCGATTTTCCACGCAAAAAGTACCGTATATTTGAAACTACCCAATTTCATCCAAATTCATTAACAAAATTTTTCTGGGCAAAAAATACTTAAAAGTAAGAAAGTACCATAAGTATAAAAGTACCAAATATACGCCCTTTTTAAATAAAATGGTAATAAATCCCGAGATATCGTCCACGGCTCATGTTAAATAAGGCATAAGCTTTCTCTATACCAAATTCATCGTAAAAACAAAAAGTACCAAAATTACCAATTTATTTCGATTTCACCAACAGAAAAGTACCGTATATTTTAGTGTAACAAATTTCATACAAATTCATTTGGAAAATTTCTTTGGAGAAAAAGTACAAAAAGTAAAAGAGTACCATAAGAAAATAAGTACCGAATTTAGCACTTTCTTAAGAAACTGGTAATAAATCGTTCACGCCATATGTTAATGAAGGCACAAGCATCCTCTTGACCAAATTCATCATAAAAACAAAGAGTATTAAAAGTTCCAATTTGTTTCGATTTTACCAAGTAAAAAATACCGTATATCTTAGTCTAACAAATTTTATCCAAGTCCATGAAGAAAATTTCTCAGGAGAAAATGTACCACAAGTAAAAAATTACCATAAGTCAAAAAGTACCTTAAGTAAAAGATTATTATAAGTGAAAAAGAACCAATGTACCATTTTTTTCTCATTTCAACAGCCAGACATTATATTAATTAATAAGAAATAATTTTTTGTTTACCCCTTAAAAAGTACCTTTATTTTAATCTGGGTAACATCCTCTGAGCAGTTGTCTAGTAGGGGTCATGCCTTGAGTGTAAGTCGAACAAAAAGAAAAAAAAAACAAATTTATAGCACCAGCAACAAATAATTTATAGTAGAAAATAATAAAAATAGTGTGCATAGATCCCATCTCTGTACAGTATGAAATTTATTAACAATGTCCACATCCTTTGGGCATGCAAGCACAATTTGAGGTTTGCGATCCATCCTGTACTATTGTTAAAAGCTCATTAAATATTCCTAATTTTAGTGTCTAGAGGGAAATTGTTAGAAGAGGCTCTTGACTTGAAAATTGTGGTTTCAACATTATTTCTTATAATTTTTATAATTTTGTTTTTACTACACTGTAAAACTCACTGCAAACACATTGTTCATACAGACTTACATATCTGTAAGTGTTAGTGTTCACTTAAAGGAGCCGCCATATGAAAATTCTTGATTACTTTACTTCTGTACACCAAAGGCATATTACACACTCTAGACTATTAACTAGACATAATTTCATCAAGTCAAGTTAGATGACCTAACGTCGTTGGTATCAGGATATTTGTATGAAAATTAAAGTGTGCTTATCTTGATGATATACTAGACAGAGTTAAATGTTTTTAAATGATGATTTATTAAGACAAAATACCTTTAATAACAATGCAAAAACAAGACTGCAGGCTTGAGTAACAAAAAAGAAATTATTTATGGCCAAAGTTGGTAAAAATTAAACTGATAAAATAAATTTTATTTTCTCGTTAGAAATTAAAGTGAACTAGAGGATCAAATACACCTTTTCATATTTAAAATTAATGAAATTTTTATTTTTTCAGGCTTAAGTTCGTTTTCTCTAAATTTAATTTTATTATTAATTTAATTACACTGTGATAGTTTTTGACCCGAAAAAAATGAACTTCGATGAATCCTTTTCGAACTATTAGGGGGTAGTCCATGAAAAATGGATATATACCGATTTCTCAAAAACTGGAGCCAATCTGACACTTCCAAATGTACTTTCGTACTCAGGGGACTCCCCCCTAATAGTTCGAAAAGGATTCATCGAAGTTCATTCTACATTCTCATCCTCTACATTAATTGAATCTGCTGAATTACATGTAAGTTTTACACTACAGCTTTTTATCATTTTTAATGGGTTGGAACTTTACTATACTTTTTTCAAAGTCTATCTTGTTCAAGATGAGCTTTATTCTAGTGTCTGTTTTTATAGCTCAACTTGTACAAGTTAATAGTTAATTTTGAAATACTTTTCATTTTTTTACTTTCACCCAATTAAGAGGATGATTTTGAAAAGGTTCTTTTTTCAAATTTTTATTTAGTTTTTCTTCCCCCTCTACGTCTAAAACCCAATTCATGCGATGACTTTTACGACGTCTCTTTTTGCTGTTGGTAAGCGCTGTACGGAAGAAAGACTCAATATGTGTTTTTCAAGACTTTTTTTCATTTCTCTTTGTTAATTTTCAGTATTTTTCTTACTTTTGTTATTTATCTTTGTTACTTTTCATTATTTCAAAACAAAAATGAACGCACAAAGTTTTTGGTAGAAACTTCAAAAGAGAATTAAGTAAAAACGGCGTCGCAAAAGTCATCGTGTGAATTGGGTGTAAGTATCGTCTAGAAACTGGAAAAATATACATCAATAAAATCATCGTGTCATGTGTCTTATGTTATTTATAGAATCATTAACCATTAGTTGATTTTAATAATCAGAGCTGTAAAATAATTGTGTCATCTGTATATGTGAGATTTATTGCACTCAGAATTAATATTTTTATATCATTTTTATTACGAATAAACGTAATTATTATTTGAACTTATATTGATGTATATAAGAAAAGTAATATTATCAGGCTCAAGTTCAGTTTTATTGAATTAATGAAAATTCAAAATTACTAAAAGTTTTTTTATGTTGGAAAATATTATTATTTATATCCAATCAGTTTTTAGCAGAACATATCAGTACTGATTTCAAGGCCGCTACACCTCTCATCAGCGTTCAATTGTCCATCTTTACAATTTTCGTAAAGTGGATACTAATTGAGAAGAATATCAACTATTTAACCAGTTTTCAAGAGAAATAGAATATGAGAATTAATTTTTAATTCATTTTTTATTCTACCTTGAAACAGTGCTAGTTAGTACGAAATTCCCTCATCGTTTTTTTTTTTTTGTTGTTTTTACTCTATATTAGGGAGAGTCACATATTACTGTGACCCTTGTTATAAGGGTATTCATGGCTCGTGCCCAAGCGGAATTAATATTTTTATATCATTTTTATTACGAATAAACGTAATTATTATTTGAACTTATATTGATGTATATATGAAAAGTAAAGATGGACAATGGAACGCTGATGAGAGGTGTAGCGGCCTTTAAATCAGTACTGATACGTTCTGCTAAAAACTGATTGGATATAAATAATAATATTTTCCAACACTCAGAATTAAGTAAATTTTTCTTACCCAAAATCGTAAGGTGATGAAATTGGGCCGCTAAACTTAAAGTAGAAGAGGTATATTCGAAATGCACCAAAGGACTAGAAGGACAAAACCATTGAAACTTTGTCTGTGTGCCTTAATACTGGCAAAAATGTACAATAATTTGCTCTTTGCATCCCCCATGACGATAATTATTTTCTATTATTGTGTTGGCTAAGTCTCTTTTGATTTGTTAGGAATATATATATTTCTTCCTTTTACTCCTACAAGGAGCATAGGGCCGCCGTTAGGAATATACATACATATAATCCTTTTTAATCGATTTGAATCAAATTGACATTATGATGTCCGATTAACGCTTTGCAAAAGTTCTTAAAACATATTTTCTTCTTCATCAATTTGACTCATAAATCCTGTGCTGTATTAATCTGAAATTTATTATTTTCTTTAAATATCCTGAAAATTGTTATCATTGCGTTTAATTTAATTAACTTTTTTTTTCTGTGTACAACTGATGTCACTTTTATGTCACCACAAAACTCAAATATTTAATATAAAAAAATTTCATACTCCGTTGTGTAAATATGAGTGCATGTGTGTGTGTTTATATATTTCATTGTTGTTTGTGAGACAATATCAATGTGTGAGTTTGCAATAAATCCAAATCTCAATCTAAATATTGATTTTACTGTCATCATCATGAACATACAATTGCATACATACATACATACAAACACATACATATATATTTTTAAGTTGTATCTTTTGGTCGTGGCGGGTTTGAATAATAAGTGATAAAATATTTGACACATTGACAGCATTGACGCTTAAAATTTATACATTTTCATCATTTCAAATGATAGACAAGTAAATAAATAAAAAAAAATATATTGACACTTTTTTTTTGAATTTAAATGCTATGATTTCTTCTTCTTTTTACATTGAACATGGTTTACAGAGTATGAGTGAAGAAATTTTGATATTTTATATAAAAATGTGACGCAGTCGTTTAAAATGAAAGTGAGAATACATTATACGTAAATACCTTTCAAGTTTTAAAATATATATTTGTATGTGTTAGTGTATGTACTTCAGACAAATTGCATTGAAAGTCTAAAGGAAAGACGTTCAAAATTCAAACTGTGAATGTATTACGGCATGTTAGTATTAGTGAGATCAAAGACTTACCCAGAATATATATTTTGTTTGTGTTTTTTTAAGAAAACTAAATGTATTCATATCGAATTAAAATTTTTATTATGTTGTATTGTTTTATAAGTTGTTTAATATTTTTATAATTCTCATTTCTTATTTGAGAGTTTGTAAATAAGTTTTAAGCTAATGAGTTGGTATCTTGCGAATTAATTAATTTTTGTAAAAACATACAAAATACATAAAATGGATTGTTCTTGTATTATTGGATATACTTTGTAGGGATTTTTTTTCATGATTTAATTGTAAAAATAAGATTCAATTAAGAAAAACAAATTAGGGAATTAATGTATTAAGTTACATTAGAGTATCCACTCGATTAATCTTTGTTCGATTAATCGAGTAAAATTTTTCTATTATTTGATCGAATAATGAAAAAAGGTAAATTCGATTAACGAATAATTCGAACAATTGATGTCAATTAGTCGAGTAAAATGAATAATTAATTTATAAAGCTACGTTCACATTTATCAAATATTTGTCGCAAAAAACGTAAACAAAAAAGAAACTAATCCTTTATTTCCAATAATTCCAATATTTTTTTAATTATGGGTTCGCTGGACGATGCCATTAAAGAGCTCAGTAAAGATTCAGCAACATTAATTGAGTTAGATGAAATAATAAAGTTCTTAATTAACAATTTGGAAAAGGTGAATAATTCCTTTTCAAAAGATTTACTTGCTTGCCATAGGGCCAGAATAAACGAGAGGCGAATTAAGGTACTCAGTACACTTGCTCTTTATCTTAAATCCGCAAGGTTCCCCAATAATGATAACTTTTTAAAATATAGCTCAAAAGCTGAAACAAAAGAATTTGCAATCAATTTGTATAATGGATTGTTTTGCATTGAATCTAATCAAAATGTATCAGACGATGATATTTTTTTTTAGAAGAAGAAAATCTGGATCTAAATGAAAACAATCTCTTGTGTGAACTTCACAAAACAATACAAGGTCTTACAAATTAAAAAAAAACTAAGACAAGCTGTTTTAATATAATAGACGATTTCATGTATTTAGACCAGACAAAGAAAATATCAGAAAAATTAGAAAATCTTTTTAAAGCAATCCTGTCCCTCAACGTCTACTTTAAGTAAAAGGGTGTTTTCAACGTCAAGTTTTATTAAAACAAACAAAAAAAAACTGCTTAAGAAGCAAACATCTAAATAGAAGCAAACATCTATAGTATTTTTTAAAGACTATTTTAAAAAATTTGATTGAAGTCTTGTCAACAGTACAATTTTTTTTCATCAAACATAATTTTTTATATGCATCATATTATTTTTTAAGTTTTAGGCTTTATACGTTGTTCAAATGAATTGTTATTTTATTTTTTTATTTTTAACTACAATTTTGTTTGTTTATTAATATATTAAAAGTATAAAATCAAGCACACATGTATATTTCTTACGTTGGATTTCAATAATTTTAACATTTTTTGAATTATTTGAATTATTCGAGTTATTCGAAGAATTTAAAAAACTTACTTACTTACTTACTTAATCGAGCAATTTTAAAGTCCCAAATTCGATTAAGTTCTTACTCGAACAAAATGAAGAGTCAAATTAATGGATACTCTAAGTTACATATCATCAATTTTAAATTAAACATGTTGCAGTGAAATATACAAAAAAAAAAAATTATATTATTCGGATAAATGAAAGAGTGCTTGCTACCCCTGGTCAAAAAAATTTTTGACGTCTATTTTTCTTAATTTAAAATTGTTACCAAATATTTTATACATATGTACATACAATTCTTTATTTTTTTTGCATGGCTAATTTTTCTATACCTCTTTCTTCCCCATTAAAAAAATTATAATCTTTCTGGAAGCAGTAGCAAAATTTCATGCTTTCGAGATGAGCAGTTTTGAAGCGTGTCTGGGGCTGCAAAAAAAGAAGGAAGAGATATCGCTCAACTTATATTTAAACACGTTGAAGTTAGTCGGCTATTTGCATTTAGTTGACACGAATAATAATTTTTTAATTCGTAAAATGTCATGTGCCATTTGAAGTTCAGGTATATGACCATGAATTTACTTCGCATTTGCAGACAACTTAAACTGAATTTCGTTTATAGTCGGAAGCGAAACTAATAGTACTTTGTATCTTCTAGTAAACAGTACCAATAGCTCTAATAACGATAAATAATTTTTTAACTTCCTATAAAATCGTTAATGTAGTGTACTGTTTCTTTTGTTACTGGTGTTTTTTGGACAAATTATTTCCACCTCTATTTACAGACCATAAATATTTATTAATAAAATAATATCGTATCAGTAAATATGACTATTTCATGCTTTTCTTTTTGTCGCATTTAAATCCAAACTAAAAGCGAAAAAATATATAACAAAATTTCCTAAACTAGAATATCGTGCCAAACACAAAACTTTTGTGTGTTATTAAAAATTTGTCATTAAAATTGCCATTTATTTACTTTACAGGAGATATGACAGTATTTACCAACATTTGCCAACACACAAACAAACACACCCATATTAATACAAAGTAAATACAAGAATGCATTAAAATACACGTACGTGACTAAACAATTTGAATTATTGAACAAACAATTTGTGTATCTATATGTGTTTGCAGAATGGGCATAAATTTGTCAAACACACACATTTAATAAAAAGTAATAAAATATATATTTGAAAGTACTAAAACAACAAACTAAATAAAAACATGCATTTACGTGTGAATTTGTTGGAAAAAAACACACGCACTTTCGGCATAGTCTCAGGGTATATTTGGTAATAAATTATAAATAAATATTTTGAAAATATTTAATGCTTTTATAAAAGACGAAAAAAAACTTTATACATAATTTACAAGGATACTAACAAAAATAAATATCCGCAAAAATTGCTTTTCACATTCATTTTTAGAAAATATTTTAACAGTCGAAACTTTTAAAGCCTGCTGTCTTATGCGAATGATTTACTTGATTTTATAATGAAAAGAAAATTAAACTGGAATTTTTAGTCATTAAACAACTGTATGGTTAGTTTAAATATTTTAAACTAAGAAATAGTGTTTAGAATATAAAGTTACTTATTTATGATGAGAGCACACAAGCAAAAAAAAAACATGGTTCCAGCAACCATAAATAAACTTGTTTTAAATATAGTATTTTTGTTCTATAAAACGATGTCTGATAGCCTTATAAGTAGTTTGACGTAACTATACTGTAATTAAAACTAATCATATTATGTTTGGTTATTGAAATAGTATGGTTCTTAGCGATATTTCGTTGAAACAAAAGTTCTGCTACTTAACAGTGCTATTTTTAAAATATTATAAAAATTTAAGTTGTTTAATAGGTCCGTGTGTTTTGTTAAATATAAATCACACATCTTTATTGAAAAGTGTTTCATTCGATTATTTATTTTAATTTGTAACTTTTCTCTTTTATCTTTAAATATTAAAGACCTCAAACTGATTTAAGTAACTAAGTCAGAAGGAACACAACAAAAGCCTTTTTTAAATCATTAATCCATGTCTTTTTTGTAACCTGTTTAAATTACTGCTGCACTTGTTGTATTTAATTGTTAAAGAATCATATTATAATTGCACATTGCATTACGCCATGATTGTAGTTACAATTGTTTTAATAATATTTATTATTTATCGCAACAATGTTGCAATTTTTAAACATGCTAATGCGACGATCAGCATTAAATGTTAGAATGAGTTCTTTTGTTTAAAATTCACAATCATTTTAAACAAAAATAATGTGTTTCCTTTAGTCAAAAATTATATATGAAAGCATGTCATTGTTGACGCAATCATGCAAAAAATATATCTTTTGTTTATGTGGTTTACAGCAGTCAGCACTCAGGGAATGACCCCTGAAGAAAATAGAAGGTGAAATTGTAGAAGAAAGTTTGATTATTTTATGGCTATGATATTGCACATATTATTAATATTAAAGCAGTGTAGCAACACCTCTGATGTTAAGTAGACACAATAAATTTCTTAGCGGTAAAGTAGGGCGCTGTATTGTAGATTATCTGGAAACAGTATGAATCGTCGTCGATTTTTCATCACTTAAACAGTCAAATAGCACTAAAAAGAAAGACAAACTGTATGATGTTGTATGCTTTGCCCTGATCAGGAATCAAACCGTGGTCATACTTTGTTTTGTGGTCAACGTGCTAACCACTTCATATATTTTGATATACATACTTTTCAATATATAGCAACAGGGTTACCGTTAGGAATTTTTGAAAAGTCGCACAAAAAGTCGTTTTATAAAAATAAAGTGGCACAAAAAAGTCGTTTGAGAAAATAAAAGTTGCACATCTTTTTTTAACGTTTTTTTTTATAATAAAAAGCATAAAAAAAAACAATTGAAACAAAACAAAAAGTTTATTGCATAATCCATTTTATCATATTTTATAACATATACAGATGCATTATGTATGCTTCTATACATATTTTCACGTATACTGAACAAATTTACTTAAGTTTAATAAATTTGGCTGTCGTATGCTGCCAAAGTCAAAGGAATGGAATTTCTGCTAAATAAAATCAAGTTAGGTTAAGATATTTTTTACAAAATGTAAAAATCTCCAACGAAGCGTGGTGAGCTTTTTACTTTAATTGCATTCATTTGATCGTTTTTGTTGCCCTTATGTGATCACCTTATATACTTATTTCACCATGATGACAAGGTTGCAAAAAAGTAATAAAAGTGTGGCCAAATGAACAATAATCTGCGAATTGCTTCCAAATTTTGACGATTTTTTTTTTTATAAAAATAACAAGAAAATTTTTTAATTTACCGCAAATTAAATGCTCTTTGTGAGAAACTACAAAAAAAGTGTAAAAAGTTGCAATAATATTAAAAAAATTCTTAGTCGGTGATAAAAAAAAGTCTCACAAAAAGTCGCAGACCGGCGAAAAAGGGTCAAATTGCGACTTTAGTCGGGTGAACGGTAACGCTGTATAGCAATTCCTTGTTGAAGTGTTTAACCTTTCTGAATTGCGACGACAGCAGCAGCTCAATACTATGTTCACACGGACAGAAATTATAGAGGTTTGCGCTCTCATTCTTGGTTCGCAGGCCAACCTTGATTGAACCTACATGTTTTCCCATACAAAATTTTGAAAGCGAACCTACGTGTTTCATATTGAACCTTGTTGCGAACCCGTATAATTTACTATCATATCTAATTTTGATAACAAATTATCGCTAGTTTATCTGAACTAGTTGTCCAGACACATTTTAACAAAGAAAAGCAATTGATAAGTGCTAAATTTTATTAAAAACATTGAACAAATTAAAAACATTGAACAAATAAAAAGCATATATTTATATTTATGTAAATAATTAAATAAAATGGAAAAACAATAAATAATATTAAATAACGAAGTACGAACCAATCTAGAATGTGTCGTGTGAACACATAGGTTCCCCATCGTGGTTCATGGAGCGAACCTACTGTTTCAGTTCTTCGTGTGAACATAGCATAAGAATCGCCACCAACCTAGAAGCATTGCAAAGAGTCAGATGAAAGCTATACTGGGCTTCTTAAGCGGCCTACAAGAGAAAAATACTGATGCTGTTTCTGTTTCCAGTGATTTTTTGTAGCGACCATAGACAACTCGTCAACTCCAGAAGGAAACTTTAAAACGTGATCTCAATTACAATTGTGTTGGTGAGATTACTCTTATCTCTTACATTCCCAGCGTGACAAATGTGCGGTTGCGAGGCCTAATTAATGACCTTTTCACCTAAAAACATCACAGTCTACACGATTATTAAATAAATATTACTTATTTTATTGTCTAAATGATGAATAAATATAATTTAAAGTTTACAATACCCAAATAAAGTCAACAGACAGAGGGGCTCACAGCTAATTTTATGCAGCAAAAAAATTAATTTAATTTTAAATTATTTCTCCACTTTTTAAGAAATTTTCGAAAATATGTACCAACATACAGTGGATCCAGTTTTTTTCAACCAGCCTCTTTATATTTTTGTATATTTATTTATATAAATATATTATTTCTGTTTAGAGGCCTGAAAACAGGCCTTGCGATATTTCCCGCTGAATGAGAGTAAACAAATATATTTTACGCTCGCAAAATAAACGAGCGTAAGCGTACATGTCAGTTTTGTTTCCACAATTGTGTATGGCGCTGACATCAATGCTTTACAAATAACTCTATAGAAAATCTTACTTCGTACCTATGGTAGGAAAAAGTCCACTAGAATATCAATTCTTAAAGGACACAATGTACGCTCATCGGGAATTTCGGTATATTTTCGGAGATCTAGCACGCCATTTGCTTTTTTGTTTGCGATTTTCACATTAAACATATAATTTTTTTTGTTAAAGGCATTGCCTTGGAAATTCCATTATCCTTTTTATAGGATGCACAGCACCAAGGTGTGAGTTAGTCAGCGAGATGCAGAACCGTGCCACCTGGACGTTTTGGGAACGAAAATTTTTTTATACAGCCTTTTTCACGATTTCGATACTTTTCTCATTTTAAACCACAAAGAACAAACTTGAGACCATCCAATAACTCTGACAAAACTCACTGATATTTTCAAAAAAGTTTTTACGCTCTTAAATTAATAAACTCCATTTAATTTTATATTTTTATTACTCTTCAAATAATATTAAAAATAGAGTGGTTAATTTTAAACCTTTTTAATGTTATAATTCTATCAACAGCTCAATATTATTTTTACAATTTTTCTTTTTATCGTTCAACACACAGATATTTAATATAGTTTAAAATTTTTAATTAAATAACGGAACATATTGATATATTTATCTTTCGTGGCTTAATACAAAAAGTTATCATATATTTGTTTCATTTCAGCCTACTAATTGCCAGTAAAATGTTTTAAATACGAATTGCTCAACTTCAACCAAACATTTAAGTGGCATAATTAAGTGAAATACACTCTTTTACAAGAGACACTCATCATTAACTTTCGAAGAGAGTGTAAAAAAACTGCAATTACCGTAGTTAATTTGTTTTTTCAATTTACAACATGTTTAACAGTAGTTTTACACATGTTAATGCCAAGATGAATAAAAATTAAAAAAAAAAAGTAAAATTGCATCAATTTAATGTTAACTGAATGCAATTGAATGATGATCGATATAAAAAAAGGGAAAAAAGTATAGATATGTATATGAATTTTTGTATAAGTTGGCTTTAGAATTGGTAGATAATCGGCGGTTCACATACTCCTGTTGTAATGATTTTAAATATTCTAAACGACTTTGTTTCGAAGAAATGAACCTAAATATAATTGAAATGACTTATTGTTGTCAATTTTCAAATGTGTTTTTTTATATCCGACATAAAACAATATGTGATGTACTAAAACCAACAAAATTACCTTCAATATATTCCTTCTTTGCATGATGATGGATATTTCCATCATATCATTTATTGATTTTAAAACCCGTTTAGAAAGAATTTTACTATTGTTTGATATTGAGATCATTTTGCATGTGTACATAACACGTCGAAAAGCAACGGTAAATAAAAAATTATAATTATCACCATAAACTTAGTAGATTTTTACTTTGAAGTAATGTTTTCACTTTCAGTCAGGAACGTGTATTTAATTATTTTTTAATAATCTTCTTTAAAATTATTTGGTAGAAAAAAAATTACGAGTATATTGGTTGGAAACAAGGTTTGATTTAATCGTTAAAATTGTTTTATGTACAATTAACTTTGAAATACCGCCAGAAATTACAAAAAACTGTATTACAGACATTTACATTTACATCATTATGCAGTAGATTAACTAGTAATGGAAATTTGTTTGCCTTTCTAATATGGGAAAGAATTCTTGGAAAAATATTGCCAAGCTTATAGGTTGCCTAGAAATGCGATGGAATTGCACCTATCAAGAACTTGGTCCTTATTTTGATCTCAGTACTTTTTACGGCCGAAACTTTTTGGATACGAACTTGGCCTTATTTTCACATTTATGTTTTTGTGTGGATCTCACTTCTTTTTTCTAAGTTGTTTTTGTATAAATATTTATATGCATTGCTTATCTGGGCCTACCTGTGTAGAAAATTTCAACTTTCTAGCTATACTAGAAGTGCCCTATACAAAGAAGGGGCACCATAGTCGCACCAGATGAAAAGTGCCGGTTTAAAAATCAGTTTCATTAATTTCTTATCAGGACCTACCTGTGTACCAAATTTCAGCTTTCTAGCTATACTAGAAGTGCCCCATACAAGGAAGGGGCTTGATTGTCAACCCAGATGAAAAGTGCCCGTTTAAGAATCATTTTCGGTAATTTCTCATCACTACCTGTCTGTGTACCAAATTTCAGCTTTCTAGCTATACTGGAAGTGCCCCATGCAAAGAAGGGATCCCCCCGGGAGGAAAGTGCCCGTTTTTAGATTTTTATGGTTATTTTCTCACCAAGACCTACCTGTGTACCAAGTTTCAGCTCTCTAGCTGTACTGGAAGTGCCCAATAATATTGATGAGTGAGTGAGTCAGTGAGTCAGTGAATATGTACTAAAATATAGACTTTTCACACCTTAATATCTCGGGAAGATTTATGGTAGAACTTTTAAATTTAACCTGTGAGGTCACCTCTGTAGGGAGACCTTATGTTTCGAGTTTCATTATATTATGATTAGGGGGAGCAAAGTTATGAGGGGGGTAAAAACAGCTCGAATGGTTTCGTGTAAATATACACACTGTGTGGCCGAACTTGGCCTAGCGCACTACCGTGCGCATTGATTTGCAGTAAATGATTTTATTGTTGAATTTTTAGAAAATTATGAACGAAAAGCCAATTTCAAGTTAATTAGCTCACTAAGAAGACGTTTGACTATCAGAAAATGGTCTCGATGCCGAAAATTCGGATGACGAGAACCAGGATAGGTTAGGTAAGAAATAAAGAGTGCGAGTGAGTGGGAATTCGATTAAACAGGGGTAAAGAGAGATACGGGCATACAAAGCCTGCTATTGTGTAGTCAGTGGGGGAGCGCACCCAGTGCTCCTGAGAAAGGAGTTTAAGTTCCTTTGAGAGGGTAATGAAGGATATTTTTACTTGAAAGCGAAGGCGGTGATACCCCAGAGCTGGCAGAGGAATAGAACTTGCAAGATATTTCTTTCTTCTTTCTCGTCATTACACCTAGAGCAGTAATCATTATATGGTAGACCCATGCGTCTAGCATGGGTTCCAAAGGTGTAGTATCCTGTGACTACGGCCTCAAGGTTGCGCAAATACATCTTGGGAAATTTCAGCAGTGTCTTAGTTCTGTTGACATCCAGATGGAGGCCATACTGTCTTTGCTATGCAGCAGGTTGCCTCTTTGCACAATCTAGTTTAAAGCTTAAGAGCAACATCAAAGCGCTTCCAGCAGGCGAAGAGTGGATTACCGCAAAAATTGGTAATGTTGGCATCCTCTAGCTCTCTTTCTCTCTTGGCCAGATTTTCAGCGATGATAGTGATTGGTTTGGAGAACCACGATGATGATGAATGGTATTGGAACATGAAAATTATGAATTCAAACATACTTTAAATATTCTTTGCCTCAGTACTAAATTAAGCATCTGAGTTTGCATGGTGATGGAAATTTCAATCACATTGATTTTTATTAGTATTTTAAAATTTTTTTTAATATTTTTCCCTTAATCTAGATCAAAAAAAACAAGGAGAAATTGTCTGATACGAATTTTGATCAGGTGGTGTGATTAGGGTTTATTTTTATTTTTAAAGATGATGTAGTGACTGTAAAGTGTTTTTTTTTTTACAGAAACATGATAACAGGGTTCTTGTGGACGCAACTGGACATCATGGAACTGGATGACTTGTTATATTACGCACATGAAACAACCAATTTTTTTTCAGCAACTATTTCCAAAACAAGTGAATTTAAGAAATTCTGATCTCAACTGGTGCCACGGGATTTAATATCGTGCTAATATTTTTTCGGGATTTGTGAAATTTGATAGCCTGTAATCAATGACGTGGGGGTTATTTGCCTGATATTTAATTATATACTTAATCGGAACATGTCCTCTTTACCATTCATCTAATGCAATCTTTTTGAAAAAAAAAATATATATCCCCAACAAGAACTACTGCTTAGGCCGAAGTTGGTTTGTAAGGGAGAGATGCTTGTTGTTATTGTGTCTTTCGCTTCGAAAATTGCGTCGTACTTAAATGCTTTTTGCTCGTGATATTTCAATTTGGAGCTCTTGTTTTTTACATAAAGTATCGCTTTTTTCTAATCATCCACAATGCGCTAAAATCATGTTTGTTTTTCTGAGCATGTCTAAATAAGAAAGCGAGAGAGGGTTAGAGAGCATCTAATTGAAATTTTATTTTCTATTCGCTGTTTCCTTTATTATTCGTGTCAACTAAATGTAATGTAAACTTCAACGTGATCTCTCTGCCTTCTTTTTGTTTAGCCTCGGAAGCGCTTCAAAACTCTCGAAAGCATGAAATGTTGTTACTGCTTCCAGAAACATAATAATTTTTTGCTGGGTCATTACAATAATTAAGCATGTAATTAAAATGTTATTTTTGCTAATTTTGTTGCCTTCATTAAATACATTTTCCGATAATAAAACAAATTGATTATTTTTATTAGATGCAGCACTCAGTGGCTAATTTCTAGATGTGCAACTTATTGTTTCAAGAGATCTTATTCAGAACTATTTAGTCAAGAGATCGATATATAGAAGATAGAAGATGATGAAGCCAAAAAACAAAACTTATAACGTTGGTAGTCCATTTGTAGCCATTTTAATAAGTGTAATAACTTTGCCGAAGATTCTTCTAGGTTTGTCATTTCAAAAGGATATGCACGGACTGTGTGCATGTAAATTTTCATTATTTAAGAGTCATGCCCTTTTCATTTACAACGCAATATTAATATTTAAAACTTTATTTATACGTATCTATGTATATGCCTTAGTGATTTGTCACTGTTATTACTACATCATCTTTAAAAATAAAAATAAACCCTAATCACACCACCTGATCAAAATCCGTATCAGACAATTTCTCCTTGTGGGTGCATTTGTTTCTCATGGATTCCATGGGAATTTTCTGTGCTACAAATTCGGCAACTTTGTGTATTTTGAAAGCTGTTTAGATGAAAATGTAATATTAATAAAATAAGAACTGACCAGTTTTTTTTTCATTATTACATTCTTTGCTTATTTATTTTTTTTAACTGTTATATTTTCCCAAATTTTTTGTAAATCGTTTTTATTTTTTTACACAACTTTTATAATGCTGTTAGATTTCAGTGCTGAAATAATTTATCATATTGTTATTTTTAAATGTGTGTATTTTTATTTTTAAAAATATTTTTCTATAAAGATTAAATAAGTGCGGTTAAATTTTGTATTCATTTTTCATTAATCAATAGTTTTATAAATTTTATATCATACTAGTTTGTATTACATTCAACAAAATAGTTCTTTCAATATTTATTTGTAAATTGTATATACCAGCAAATAATTGCATTGTAAGAACAATTATAATAGTTATCGTTGAATTCGACGATGTTATCTCAGGAGTTGCTTGAAAATTTTCAAATAAGTGGATAGAAAATATCCTCACAACATCCACAAATGGTGTAACATTTGTAATCAACTGAACTTTTTAAATAGACGATTTTAGTGTCTAATTCACAATTTTTACCTAAATCACAATAGAACACATTTTTGTGTTACCGGAATTATTTTCTGGTAAAGAACTCAGCCGAACATCATTGGGGGACTGCGATCAAATGAGACTTAATTCAAACACGAAATGCACCAAATATTTTTGAATATGTAGTTTATATACAGACTTTCTGCTATAGATGAATATCTTGGTTTTATACAGAGAAGTAAGCGGCCGCCGAACAGAAAAATTCATTAAATTTCAGTGGTTTAACAAACAGCCGACTCAATTGAAAGTATTCTAGATGTAAATAATTTTTTTTAATGTTCTTAGATGAATTGCCATAAAATAGATGAATTGCCATAACCATCGTACAACGACCTCAAGTACAAACTATTTAATGGTATACTGGCATGAATACCTACATAAATAGTAAGAATAAAAGAGAATAGTTAAATGAAAAAACAAACTACTTTCTAATCTATATACTGAGCTCTTTTCTATTTCATTCCTTTGTCTCTCTTACATCTAAACTTAGAAATGTATGTCTTGTTGTTACTTTCTTTACACAACCAGTTTGAGGAAAACACAAGCATTTTTAATTTGTTTGCATTTTTTAACTCACATGCATGAGTTACGTTTGCATGTAATAGGAAAAACTTTAAACCTTCATAGCTCCTAGAATACTGAACCGATGGTAGCACACAATACTTAGTTCACTTCCTTGAATAAATACTTTTAATTTGATATAAGTTTTGTCAAAATCGGTTAAATAATGTGGCCATAAAATCCATCACAAAAAACGGTATTCCCTTTAAAATTAATAAAATATGAAAAGTAATATTATCAGGCTCAAGTTCAGTTTTATTGAATTAATGAAAATTCAAAATTACTAAGAGTTTTTTTGTGTTGGAAAATATTATTATTTATATCCAATCAGTTTTTAGCAGAACGTATCAGTACTGATTTCAAGGCCGCTACACCTCTCATCTCTGCTAAAAACTGATTGGATATAAATAATAATATTTTCCAACACAAAAAAACTCTTAGTAATTTTGAATTTTCATTAATTCAATAAAACTGAACTTGAGCCTGATAATATTACTTTTCATATGTTAATCAATATAAGTTCAAATAATTATTACGTTTATTCGTAATAATAATAATATAAAAATATTAATTCCGCTTGGGCACGAGCTATAAATACCCTAATAACAGGGGTCACAGTAATATGTGAATTTCCCTTATATAGAGTAAAAACAACAAAATCGTTAAAATACAAAGTAGAATACTTTGATGATAACGGACTATGAGTTTGTGTTGATTATTAGTTCCAAACAGTAATGAGGGAATTTCGTACTAACCAGCACTGTTTCATTGTAGAATAAAAATTGAATTAAACATTAATTCTCATATTCTATTTCTGTTGAAAACTGGTTAAATAGTTGATATTCTTCTCAATTAGTATCCACTTTACGAAAATTGTAAAGATGGACAATTGAACGCTGATGAGAGGTGTAGCGGCCTTGAAATCAGTACTGATACGTTCTGCTAAAAACTGATTGGATATAAATAATAATATTTTCCAACACAAAAAAACTCTTAGTAATTTTGAATTTTCATTAATTCAATAAAACTGAACTTGAGCCTGATAATATTACTTTTCATATGTTAATCAATATAAGTTCAAATAATTATTACGTTTATTCGTAATAATAATAATATAAAAAAAAATTAATAAAATGTTTGAAAGTCATTTCAAGCAGTCATGAAAAGTTTTTAATGGAAAGTATTGGTATTTATATCAAATAAATCATAGATGTTTATCTATAGAATGGAGGAAACTTATTTTATGACGACGTGCTAATAATTTTAGACAAAATAGTTACCAAATTGTATGAACTGTATGTTTATCTTAACACACCGCAAACAGTTTTAGTCTTTTGTTTTTTTTTCACATCTCACTTGGTTGCTTTCTAATATTACAATAGCAATTACTAAATAAAACAAAGAGCAAAATAGAGGAAAAAAATAAAAAACAAAAATGAAATCAAGCCTAAAAGTATACAATATATTTGAGTGGTTTTTCATGTCCTTTTGTGTAATAAATTTCCAACGTTTTGGCATCCTGTACATTACAAATAGTTCAAAATATGAAAATAAATAAAATTTATGAAAAATAGAAACATGTTGGGTATTAAAAAGTTTTCAGTAAATAATTTGAGGAATTTGTCAGTAGTTTTCTGTTGCCATTTTTTACAATAAAATGTTTCAACTACATTTTATGTCTTTATAAAGAATGAATATTGTTATGAAAATTATTTTATTTTTTTTTTTTTTTAGTTTTTTTGTTAGTTAAAATACATACTTTACAACTTATTTTAGGATGGTATGTAACATTTTAAAAAGAAAAACATTTATTTGAATTGCATTTTTCAATGTAGCTTTTTCAATCTATGTGTTTCTGTTTATTTGTTTGTTTGTTTGTTTGTTCCTTATGGGAGGCCAAACCCTTGGACCGATCTTCCTCTTCTCTCGGATGAATTATAGGCTACTTTTTTTTCAACCACACCCACTTTTACGCCCACTTTTTTAAATTATGTTACTCCTACCACGTAGTTTTTAACAGATTTTATAATGTAAAGTGAGCATAACTTTGCCATTTTTGAGCCAATTTTCAAAATTCTTTTTGCATATGGAAAAGGTCCAGAATATTTTTTTGTTTTTAGAAATTGTTTGTTGGGTCGAACGGGGGGGTGGTAGGGCGTTGCAAATGGCCCGCCACGATAATTGATTATCAAATAACTTCGCCATATTTTGAGCATTTTTTGACCTACGTCGATGATATTTGGTACATATGGTATTGACATAATTTGAAATACGTACCAGGAGAATAGTGGGTGGAACCACGCCCCTTTTTTAGGAAAACCAAACCCTTGGACCGATCTTCTTGAAATTTCCACAGCATGTTACTGTGACTCTGGAAGGAATAATAAGCTATATGAAGTTTTGATTAGACAAAGAGGCGTGGCACCGCGCATATAACCCAAAAATTTAAATCGCCATATTTTGGGCATTTTTTGACCTACGTCGATGATATTTGGTACATATGGTATTGGCATAATTTAACTTCTGGACCGATCGTCATTAAATTTTCACAAAAGGATATATAAATACTTATAATTTAATTTAATAACGAGGGGGGTAGCGCAGCACACCGGGATAGGCTAGTTATTATTAAAAAAAATCAACACATTTTAGAAATTTTCTTAGCAAAGGAAAACAACATTGGTTGCACAACCTCAAGATCAAACGTGTACTATAATTGTTTATGTTGTTACTAAAATCTTTGTTAATGAAAACTACACCATATTTGTTAGCAAACAAGATGTTTGGCAAAATAGTAGAATTATGGAAGTACATAAATCTTTGAAAAAAGAGTTTTTGAAAAAAAATTAATGTCATCATGTCATATAAAATATAATATTCTGATTACTATCTCTTCCACATCATTCGCCACAGAACTGGAACTCTTTTAAAAAAAAAATTAATTAATCACCAATATTTGATATTTAGTAATAACACTTCTTCAAATACGTTTGCAGAATCACACCAAAAAAATGTTAATTTTCTTGTTAAATAAACTTATAAAATGCGACTTCATTCAATTAAGAAAAACTGTAAGAAATATAAAGTTATAACGAAGCAAACGAAAATATAACTAATAAGAGAATAGGATTTCCGGTAGATTTTCTTCAAGTTTTTTATAATCATACTTATGTTAAGCTTATTTATGCATAATGTGTTAAGCAATTTTTAATACTGTTTTAAAAATGCTTAACATGACAGTAATATTTACAATACAATTCGTTGGGATTTTTCCAACTTCTTTGAGGATGTTGTGTTTAATACTTAGTTTTGTTAACCAACAGGCCCGTAAAAAATATTTGAGCAAAATGCAAATAAATTTTATTTTGAGTTTTTTTTTAAATTTCAGTATTTCAAGGTCATTATTGATAAACATATATAACTAAATTTTACATTTATTTGAGCATGTACTCAAGTATTTATGTTTTAAATTTTATTTATTTGTTGCGGGTTAGTAATATCTAAATATATATTTCGTTGGTAGCCCTACCAACTCATCAGTAGATGTTTTACTCTCAATGTTTAAAAAATTTTAAACCTCATCTATTTATACAAAATATATTTGTAAGTTTTTGTATAAATAGATGAACTTTAAAATTTTTTAAACATAAAGGGTAAAACATCTACTGATGAGTTGGTGTGGCTACCAACGAAATATATATTTAGATATTGTTAACCCGCAACAAATAAATAACATATATAACTAAGTTATAAAAGTTAAATTATTTATAACTAGCTGATCCCGGTGTACTTCGCTACCCCCCTCGTTATAAAATAAAATTAAAAGTATTTATATATCCTATTGTGACGATCGGTCCAGTAGTTAAGACTATATTACGATTTTTAATTTTAATAAAAAGGAGCGTGGTCCCATCCACTTTTCTCCCGGTACGTATTCCAAATTATGGCAATACCATGTGTACCAAATATCATCGACGTAGGTCAAAAAATGCCCAAAATATGGCGATTTCAATTTTTGGGTTATATGGGAGCTGCCACGCCCACTTGTCCGATAACGCCCATTTTTGTCCTGATTACTCACATTAGTAACATATGAACTATTGCAATGTTTCAAAACTCTTGCTATCACAATAGTCAAGATATATGATGTTATTCAATTTATGTGGGAGGGGCTACGCCCACTTGAAATATTAAAAGCCTAAAACCATCCTCTATAAATTCCCTTTTGAATGACACCAGTTTGGGTCAAATCGGTTGGATAGTTTCCGAGTCTATAGCGAACATGGGTACAAACATTTTTTGTATTTTATATATATAGATTACATATGTATGTATATGTTACAATCCTACATTTCGTTGGGATTTTTTCAACTTCTTTAGTGATGTTGTGTTTATTACAATCTGGCAACCATATTTAGATACATATATGCAAAAATAAAATTATTTTTATATAAGGACCAATTTGTGACTTGATACAATTATTTTTAAGTTGTTATTAAATACCAAATTGTGTTTTTGACTGTATAATTAAAAAAAGACTTAATTAATAATTAAATGAACATATGTTTTTGACTCCTTGTTCTTCATATATAAAATTAAGCCAAAACGGCTGCTGGCAAATGGCATAAAATGTTGTCTTGTTTTGTCGGTATTAACCTTTTAATCATTTTGAAAGTTGCTTTTATTCTTTTAAAACATTTCAGCAGTTCTTAATTATTCATAGTTTTAGTTAAAATGAAAATAAATTTTTTAATGATTTCTTTTTATTTGTTCTAGTCAGCTGTTCTTTAGGGAAATTTGTGTTAAATTTTTTATTATACGTAATTAAATAAGAAATTTAATTATTCACTGAAAAAATTAACTAATTACATACTTAAATATGAAGTCAAAACCTGGTCATAGGTTTTTATGAATTAGCAAAACAAGCTTACAATAATATTACCAACGTAAGCTTATTCTACAATATGACCGATAAGCTTACAATAAGCTTGTACACAATACAAAAGAAATAATATCTCAAGCGTTTAGTTTTCACAATTAAACAATTGTTGCTACAAATTTCGAACCTTAAGGCTTACTCCGGTAAGCTTTTCTAAATCATTTTGGTTTATTGGAGAGGTACTAAAAAATCAAATATTTTAATGCAAATGAGTTTATGTCAGTTTATTTACACAAATTAACTCAAATTATATAGTTTAGACACATCTACTTGTTTAACATATTTTCCTTAAAAAACTAGGGAAGCTACTGTAGATCTTTATAATAGTTTATTTTCTTTAGATGTTGTATGTTAGGTTAGGTAAAGTTTCGAGGGCCGTCATAGCTTCGTAAGTACGGCACTTGGGTAGGTTGATGAAGTACTGTGTCTTCTTTCTCCTCATCGTTGCAACTTTTTCAGTTGTAATTGTAACAATACATCAGCACCCTAGGAGACCTTTTACCTTGTGCGACATTTACTAAACCTGTGCAGATCTCGTGCCCTGCTCGATCAGTCGCTTGCAGTGAGGTAGAAGAATGCTAAAAGAATTTGGATTTATCTCTATGGTTCCTTTCCAAGTACTTCTCCATTCAAACATTTTAAAATTTATAAGTTTTACGCCAAGAAATGGTTTAATCTTTCTCAGATAACAAATTGGGTCATAAAAGTTTGGTTGTAAAAATTATAAACAAGTTCCTTGCAAATATAAGTGAGTAAATAAGATTTTATCAAGCCTTTAGGAGAGTGTGTGATAAATTAGGCTGGTACTTGTTTACATTTTATTAAATATTGGATCTTTCGATAAAATTGTTAGCTAACAACCATATAAACTGTAACTTTCGATTTATGAAGTTCAACTTTATGAAATCTTAAATGTTTTATGAGTTCTTAATAAAGAGTATTTTCAAGACGTTAATTATTTTATTACTTAACAACTTCCCTGCACCTTGAGTCATATGTGACTCAAAACAGCTTGCTGGAATAAATTCATTAATCAACTCTGAGTCAATTTGTTTTCTTCTGATTTAGTTTTAAATAACAAGTGGACGTATAGTAGGAAACAAAATGAAATGGACGTGTCTCCTCATACGATATCACGACAAGATGACAATATAATAATATGTAATAAGAACTGCGCTCTTTTTTCTCTTTTTTTTAATTAAGACCGGTACTCAGGGGATAACCCCTACGTATGCAGTGCATTGTGCTGGAACTCAGGGAGAGGGATAGAGTAGAGAAGATAGATGTTGAAAATTTTGAAGGCTTAACTCTTTTACAACTCTGCTTTGCGGTTGCGTTAATTTTTTTTCAGTGTTGGGGTGCCTTCGGTGTTAAGTAGACGCATTAACGTTTTTCAGGCTGTATTAGCAGACATTTTATTAATTGCTTTACTTCACGGATGCTTCTGCTAACCGACGAAGGAGTGCGATGTTGTGTACATTAGCTTGGAACAACATCAAGCGCTGTCGGAACTGGTTTTAGTGATCAGTGCTATGCCTTCTTCACTTAAATAGTCCCACAACAATTAATTCAATGTCAAACCAATGTACATTAGGAAAATTAATGATGTTGAATGACTTGGTCTGGCCAGGGTTTGAAGCCAGGCCCCAAATCATTGTTTGCTCAGTAGTCAACGCGCTTACCACTTCAGCCAAAACCAACCTCAAAGCAAATTATTTTAAAATAGCTCGATATAAATTCGATTAATACATAATTCATTGCCTCAGACCATAAATTCGTGTATTTTATCTTCCTCTTTTCTTAGAAAAGGCAGTTCCCTAATGTTTATACACACAAACTTATACATATCTGCTTCGTTCAGAATGTATTTGATAACATGAATATGCATGTGTGCATGTTTGCAAATGTGTGTGCATATGTGCACTACATATTGCATACATTGCATACACAAAAGTCTTAAGGCTTTGTTCAAACATTTAAGATTTTGAAGATAATTTACAAAAGTTTTTTGAATTGTTTCCGATTTGAAAGGCAAACAGGAAAAGTGTCTTAATTTTTGTATAATTTCAAAGATATCCTCTTAACTTAAGAGTTTGTGCGAGGTTCATGTGCTTTTGAGAGAAAACAAAAACATGAACTAATTGAATGTATGTATGTACGAGTATGTTTGAGAAAAAGTTTTGAAAACTATTTTTAAACAAATATTTACAACCACATTCGAAATCATTTGAAATCTTGGAGGTTTATTATTATTATTGTCAACCGTTTACAGCAAGCAGTCTTTTGTTAGCAATTTGCTAGAAATAGTTCTTCTTGATCATTATAAATTTTAATTAGCTCACAAAAGAGCCTGTACGATTTTTTTTTATGAAAAAAATTTTTTTTTTTTTACGTAGGGCTTTTTTCGTTTAAATTTTTCAGTCAAAGAAAATGTTGGATAGTTTTTGAAAGTTTTGCCTTTAAAAAGAAATAACAAGCGGAATGCGGGTCAAAGAGCGTAGTTGTTCTCTCCATCTCAATCCAGCACTTTGAAGAAAAAGCTTTGTTTTAATGCTTTCAATATTAGGATAGCAAAAGTCTGCTTTATTAAACACAACCTAAAAATTTTATTTTCAATAGGATTTTCTTTAATAATTTTTCGAACTCGAATATCCAAATATTTTTCAAATAAATTCATCTTGTGCTCAGTTTTACGGGTGCTTTTCATACAGTAAATGTGAGGACAGTAAATGTTTCAAAAAGAATGTTTCAATTCTAAAATTTTAAGATTTAAATTTTTGGCAATAGCACGTGCATTGTTGTAATCACAAAACGTTTTCACTTCTGTCGGCACTCCCGGAGTTTTTTTTTTCTAAAAGTTTTAGAAAATTTAAAAAAAAAAATTAATAATAAAATAATACAGGACATGTAAAAAATGTGTGTCAAATTACATAAAATTTTATTAACAGCCACTTACTGGGTTTTTCGATATGCGTGTTTAGACCGCAAGTGGGACACATTGGCAAACATGCAGACAAACAAAAAAAACGGTAAATAAATACCAATAGTTTGTATGCAGTCTTCCACATCAATCATAACCAAATTTTATTTTTATAATTTTTAAAAAATTTATTCTTTTCATATTAAAATTTCCTGTTACCACTTTTAATTTCTTTATTGTAAAGGGTGTATAGGATGCGTTAACACCTTTTACATTTATTTTACAAATATTTTTTGGTTTTTTTTACTTTATTTACAACCTAACAACCAATTAAAAAGTTGTCTAAGTTGTTAAAAAAAATTTTCCAGATAAAATCTTAAACATTCTTGTTAAACAATTTTCCGCTTAAATGTCGTTGAAAAGTGGATATACTTTTTTTAATTTCAACAAGAAAGTTTTTCGAATAAAATCGGTTTTCTTGTAGGCACTCATATTTATCTTTAGAAATTAAAGCTTAAAATATGCCAACAGTTCATTAGTACAACAGAGAAAGGATAAAGTTAATATAAAAAAAAACGTAAGTGAATTGTATTGAAAATATTTAAATAATTTTTCATAAATTTAAAAACAAAAATGTTTAAATGTTTTTATTTTTACAAATTTCCTAAGCGAATTGCCAAAAGCATTTCAAAGTTTAAAGTAAGGACAGGTCTGTATGTATGTATGTATGTATTAGGACAAAATGAACATATGTATTTTAATGTATGTTAATGTTTGCACTAACATACCTCTCGAGGGATTACATGCATACACACATGGCTTACGGTGGAGTATCACAGCCAAAAAGCGTCAAAAAGTCAGGCTAAAGACTCAAAGTGTTTACTTTACATGCATGTACGAGTATAAACATGATTTAATGTACATGTTTGGGTGTTATTCGAAAAAAAAAAGTATTACGCTTGATTGAGTTCAATGCAAACATTACTTTTAAACATATCCTTTACGAATACATTCACATGCGTGTTGCTTGCTAAAATCCTTTAAGAAACAAAGTCTTGCATATCTTTAACATAACTTGTCTACAGGGGTGTGCTATAGAGAGTGTTATATATATTAAAAATGTACACAATTATCGATCTTATGAAAATATTTTATTCCTACAGATGCGTGAGCAATAGAAGTAAATGTTACACAGAGAAAGCAGTGCCTAATAAATACCTAATAAAATAGAACAAGATATCTCTATGGTTTTTTTTAAGAAGGAAGTCTTATTATTTTAATATGGACAACCTTATTGAAAAAATCAATAAGGAATCTTATGGTTTTTATTAGGTATTCTTATTTTTTTTCAATAAGGTTTTCTTCTTGATTTTATTAGGTATTCTTATTGATTTTTTCAAAAAGGTTTTCCTTATTAAAATAAAAAGACTTCTTTTTTTGAAAAAAATTCGTACAGACATCTTATTAATTTTGTTCTATTTTATTAGGTATTTATTAGGCACTGTTTTCTCTGTTATGATGTTAGGAAATACAAATTTGGTTTCATCAGAACGTCATGGTACGTCCCGAATGCTTATTTACAACATATATTTGTATTATCTGGACGGAGGGGTGATGAAAACATTTTTATAAAACTTACGTATTCAGGGAGTTGAACCAAGGAACTTCGGTTTAGTATATTGGCACTCTAACCACCTCACTACTACACATTACTATAGTATACATGTTAGCAGCCAGTTTAAGAATATGATTTATTGTAGTACAAAAAAATTATGAAAAAATTGTTCCTTTGTTGATTTATATGTTTAACAAGCAAGCTAATGAAATCAAGAAGATATTCTTATTAAAAAAATTAAGAAGATGATTTACACATGATCATACAGGAACCTAATAAAATCAAGAAGAAAACCTTATTGAAAAAAAAAACAATAAACGACCTAATGAAATCAATAAGAAATCCCTTTTATTCACAATTCATATGAAAACCTAATAGAATCAAGAAGTTTTTCTCTATGGAGTGTTTTTTTTGGTGCCAAAAATAACGGAATTTAAGTAAAAAAATTGTAAATAACAAGTTTTCTTCTTGATTTTATGTGGTTTCCTTATTGAAAAAATTAATAAGATTTACCACATAAAAACAATAAGGAATCTCTTCGAAAAAATCTTCGCTTCTTTCTGCTGGGATACCCCTTAGCCTAAAAGCGTTTCATAGAGAAAATCTTATTGATTCTATTAGGCAGTTTTGGCTCTGTGTATGTTTATCATAAACAATTGCTATTGATGAGTTATTAACCAGAATGGTGCAGTGCAAGCGTGCTGGTCCAATAACCTAGAGGTCCCAAGATCGAAACCTTGCTCTGCTAGTTGTATACAATTTTTTTACATAGATTTGCACAATTCACAAGCCTACTTGTATCGCTTATTGTTGTACAAGTATATGAAAAAACAATTTCCAAAAAAATTCTGTCAACAAAAATAAATTATTCTAAAATTATAATTGTTTTGAAAAATTTTGCTTGAAATTGTGTTTTCATATACAAAAAACAATAAGCGATACAATTGGGCTGGTGAATTGGGTTATTTGTTCAATTCACAAGCTCAGTCGTCTGTCTTATGCTTTAAAATAAGACGATATTTGTTTATGTGGTTGTGAACAGACAAATTTGTTGTATCGTTATTTTGTCGTATTTTAAATGTCAGTTTAATATCAAAAAATTTAAATGTCAGTTTTATATCAAGGTGTGAAACCAGGTGTGGAAATTATAATTTGACGCTAAATATAATAACTTTTTTAGCCACAAGCAATTTTGATTAAATTAGTTTGAAAATTAAGTTGAAATGAATCATTTATATATTTATCATTAAGAAGAATGTATTTTCTGGTGTTACTTATCACATATATAAAATATTTTTACAAATTAATTTAACAAATAGAATATTCCCAGACCCGGCCTCAATATAACAATTGAAAAACATATAAAATTCAATCGTATAATTATAACACACTTTTGTATGAAAATTACCAACAACAGAAATACAATATTGTATAATTATACTATTAGACAACACATATGACGTTAATACGAGCTTGTGAATTGAACAATTATATGAAATATTCCTTAAATTTTATTTAAAAATATCTTTCATATGTTTTATGTTAAGCATGTCTTTATGACTTCATTGCTTTGGCATTTAGGCTAAAACAACAGTTCATCTTAACTGAATTTTTAAAGGTTAAAAAACTTCTTTGCTTAGAATCTTTTAAAAAAAATATCCACATCGAAAAGAATTTGTTTTGTGAGTATGTGAGGACCGAACTTCCTCAAACTTGAGCACTAATAGGTACAGGATATATACATAGATTGCATCAGATCCTTCAATAAATGCAGAAAGGATTAAATAAGAGGCAGTTTTTTAGTGGAGGGAGATGACTGACATTAAATCGTTCTGAGTAGGGGCGAATAAACTATTGTCTCAGGTATCGAAGATCTATAGAGACCAATGAACCCAGGCATTCTATATCAAAGGAAAAATGACGAATGGGTACAAAAGATGGAACAGCGATAATGTGACAAGAACAAGATTGAGCGGTGCTGGACATGAATTCATCAGTTTGTAACTTTACACGATTATACAAAAGAATGCAAAACAGCAGAAGGAAAGTATTTCTCATTCCCGTACGATTCTGTAGTATTCTGGTGTTACCATTAGTTTGGCCTTTACTATTGAGGGACTTGCACTTTCAATTTATTTTTTAAAATGAAAAGTAAATTCAACGTAGCAACGTCTAGTAAGTAAAGTAAACAGTGCTAGCGCAAATGTGAAATAGTAAAATTTATCCCAACCTAGAAAATTGGAGAAACTAGTCGACGGATAACACCCACTGTAAATTCCATTAGGAAGAAAAAGTAGGACATTGTAAAAGGACAGATGGTTAAGTAACTTTTCCAGAGCTAAGCAGAAAGTCTGAAAAATACTCAGAGCAGAAAAAGCAAAACGAATACAGTATAGTTGTGTAGAGTAAGAAGGATTAAGCAGGTGTTACCACCGCAGAATCAAAGGTCCCCAAGTGACCTCAAAGTGACGCTCAATATCCAGTGTTTCAAAATTTGATAAGAACAGAAACTAATAAATTAAAAAAATGATTTAAAATAAAGATCACAAACAAATTTTGAAAATATATTTTCTGTAAAAAAAAAACACTGGATATACTGAGCTACATTTAAGTTTTAAAACTGGATCACTATTAACTCTTATAATATATAAAGAAAGTCGTGTGCTAAATCCTTTCCCTTTGCAAAATCATGATCTTAATGAATTGGCGATCTGCTGTAATCCGAAAAAGCTGAATGCTTCAATTCTTTTTTAATTTGTTACCGAATTTCTTATTAAAAGTAAAAATTAATATAAGTGCCTGTTCGCCGATATCGAAGAAGTTCTTTCTTTCGGGCAATTACATTTGAAACAAAAACAAATTCAAAAATTTTGTTTGTTTTGTATCAGTTTTGCATCGACAGCGATCACCGTGATAATTATCTGCAGACTATGGCGTTAGTATTTTTTAATACACAGCGAGCTTTTGCTGCTATATAGTCATAACTCACAAAAAAGTAATTTTGCGAAAAATGTTTTTTTAAAGTTTTAAATTCGCAAACAACTTAATGGTAAAAGTAAATATTATTTTTCTTTCAAAAGTTTAGTCTATAAAATAATTGAAAGAATTTTTTTTTGCACTTTTTGACATATTTGGAATTATGGCTCTAATGCAGCAAAGGCTCGATGTGCACACATTTGCCGTAGTGGCTAATCAAGGGTTTGACTCTTCTTTGGTTTTTTCTTTATAATTTTTTGTGAAAGCACAGGAATAATCGAAATAGAAGAGTCATTAGAAACACAACGTTCATCATTATCATTATTAGATATTAATCAAGAAAAAATTAGGTATACGCTACATTAACTTGTTTTCTAATTTTATTAAACTAATTGAATATTATTAATAAGTCATGAATTTTGAGCTGGAAGTCATTAACTTAAATTACAACTCTGTGGATTGCACCCTTTTCACAACATCACATAATAAGTAAATGCTTTCGCTTTACTAACTTAAATCTCTAATGCTTATGCTTATCCCCTTTTAGTTTTTTGTTTTGTTCTTCTTTTATTTTCTGTTAAGTTTTAACAAGAAGTTGAAGAACAGGAACAATGACAGCAACGACATACAACATAATAAAAAGTGAAGCTGAACAGATCCTTTGAGATTTGAAGAAATGAACCACAAAAACCGTAAAATGAAACGGAAACTGTGATACATGTTATATAATGTGATATTTCAACATATCTGTATTTAAGTTTAATATTTTCTAAGACATTAGTTACCTTTTTCACCTGTTTAAAATCAACTAGAAGGTTTGACTAAATAAGTACTCGTATGAAAGGGAATTTTTAGCTTGTGTGTAAAACGTAGCTCTCACATTCCTGTAACGTGCACCTGCATGTACTTTCATCCAGGAATATGTAATATTGTTTATGAATGCTACTAGCAAATGTTTAGTTCGTTCTTGTTTTTTTTTTTTTTTTTTTTTTTATTACACTTTTTCTCTACACATTTTTGTGCTTGTGACTTTAAGTATTCTTGTCACGCATTTGCTTTGTAAGTGATATAATCTTATTCAAGTTAAAATTAACTTTAGTTGACGCAAAAGTTCCGATTTCATTTAGCAGTTAACAAATGACTAAATCGTGTATTAACGCAAACAGAATTTTTATTAAGAGAAAAAAAAAATGTTCAACAATTTGCTTCAGTATTAATATAAATAAAATATATGTTCTCGCAAATTTTGGTAAATGTCAGAGTTGTTAAGATTGTTATTTTCTATTATATATTTCTTGCAAAAAAAAAAAAAAATCAAATATTTAACACAATATATCGTTACCTTCATAAGGAAGAACTCTAACTAATTTATTTTTTTCAAATTAAGTTTTTTATGTTATAAAACGTTCATCTATTGAAAAATGCTAAAGAAATCAATTTGAAAATCATATGCACATATATTTTTATTATTTATCATTTGGAAATTTTAAACTTCAATTAACAACTAAAATATACATATAAAAAGGAGTAAGCCTAGTTGGTTGTAGAATTGAAACACTAATGGAGTCTTTGCAGCAGCAAAGTGATAGAGAGAGAGAGAAAGAGAGAAAGAGTAAGAGTAAGAGAAAAGACTCTAAATATATACAATTGTTAAGTTGGAACTTATTATTTCGTCTTAAGTTTACCTTTGAATTAATTAAAAGGAAAGGAACATTATTAGAATATATAATCAGACTACTAGAACGTTGCAGTATTGTTTTCGAGATCGCTACACCATCTCATCTTCGTATTTTTATACCCTTCACCAAAAATGGTAAGAATCTTTATAAGTTTATCATTCTGTGTGTAATTTCCACAATAATCATATTAGACCCATAAATAATATATATTCTAAATCCTTATAGATGAGGAAGGTTGATAGAAAAATGTCCGAATGTCCATCTGTCCGCCTGATAGTCTGCCCGTACACAAAATAGTTGAAGATACGATTCTAGGACAAATACGTGGGATATGTCCTACGACGATTCTTATTGAAAATTGAAAAGAAAATACACTGGTTCGATGAAATTTTCTTGTATACTAAAATTTGTCGGAAAAATAAAGAGTTGGTACCTCTACTACTACGTACTAAATTTACCCCTTTTTACCCCCAACTAAGTGCACTTTATGTTAATGTAAAAAATTATATGTAAAAATATACCAATTTGACCCGTTTTTAGAACTTTAACAAATATGTAACTTTTATTTTAATCTGCGTCACATTTTCATTTAAATCCATTAAGAGAACTTTTCAAGAGAAAAAGTACCAAAAAAATTACCAAAGTAAAAAAGTAACAAAAGTACGATGTTTTACTGAAAGTGCTCTGAATGTTAAATTAAAAAAATAAACTGTAAAAAACTATACACACTAAAAAAATAAAATCTGGTAATTTTATTTATTTATTGCCAAGAAATTAGTTAAAAAAAAAACAAAAGAAATAGTACCAAGAGTACCAAAATCTTTTAATTTTTAGCCGTTAGAAATTTGCTTTTATTATTTGGTTCATATATAATGCTCGTTTCTGTACTGTTTTTCGCAGTATTATACTGTTTTTCGACATCAAAAACTGCGTACTGCTTTTCTCCCTCAAAATACTGTTTTTCTATACATAATGGAAATAGAAACGGCGAACAGCGAATTCATGCAATAATATTGTTTACTTCAAAAATAAGCATTCTCCTCGGATTCGTCGACAGCCGCCAACTGCCTCTATTGTGCGTTGGCAGTTGACGTCGAATCGTCGCACAGAAGAAGTTTACGATTGGTGGCGCCGGTGAAGATAATCGCGGCAGGCATCGAATTTTATGTTTTTTCCTGCTTCTTCTTTGCCACTGAAACTTTTTGCGTGGGCGGTTTTGCAAGAAAGACCAACATGGAATGAAGTCGAAGCCGCTACGAACAAGTTGAGCGAATACCATTTGTACAAAGCCAATGAAAATGCGGTAAATTTGCACACACAATTTCGATATATCAAAAACTATTGTACGAGCGACAAAATTATGCAATGAAGAGAAGGCAATGTTTTGATTGTGGATCGGTGGGTGGAGATATTTATTCATCTCAATAAAGCTGATTGCGAATTCAAAGAAATTGCCACGATGGTTGAATATATTTTATGTTTTCCAGGAACTTCAGCATCAGTGGAACGAATCTTCATTGCAGTGAACAAAACTTGAACGTCCGACAAAACCCGATTAGATGTGCACACATTGAAGCCGATTCTGACCGTCAAATGTAATTTGAAATACAAATGCGTTGATTTCTACAATAACCTCAAAACGAAGCTGGCATTGGTTATTCAAATTGCTTCAAACGACAAATACAAAACAACAACAAAAACAGATTTTGATGGAAATGATTCAGATGATGGAAATGATTGTTAAAATTTTTTTATATATTGAATAAAATATATACTGCTAAAAGTATTGTTTTCCAAATCGATTTACTGCTTTTTTAAAAATTTCAGTGAAATGTACTGTTTTTGGTCCAAAAAAATATACAAGCGTTATTCATATACAATACTAATTTGGTATAAAGCCATTAAAATTATTTCTTAAGAGAAAAAAAGTACCTAAAGTTAAAAAGCGTCAGAAGTAAATAAGTAACTTAAGTTAAAAATTTCCAAGTTTTCCTATAATAAACAATACTTACCAAATGTACCAGATTTTCCTAATTTAACTGCCAAATAATTATCAGCATAATAATGCAAAAACAATAAGTAAAAAACGAAAAAGTACCAAAAATACCAATTTGATGGGCTTTAAGCCTCTTAGGAATACCGTTTATTTTAATCTTAGTCACATTTTCATCTAAATTCATTAAGAAATTTTCTCAAGAGAAAAAGTACCAAAAGTAAAAAGTACCAAAAGGTTCCATATGCAGAAAAGTACCAAAAGTAACATTTCGTTTTTTCATTTAAGTACACAAAAAGTAGGTTAATTTATAAAACATTTGTTCAACAGTAAAAGGTTCCGAAATTACTAATTTATCACTTGTTTTTCCTTTAAAAAGTACTTTATGTTTTAATTTGGGTCACATGCTATCCGTCTACCAAAGATCTTCCAAAAGCATTAAGCGGTTTTTAAACATAGAAGCTTTCATATTTACGACATTCGTAGGTTGTGCGTGTATGTATTTTATAACCATTCCGGAAAAAAATTAATTAATAGAAGAAAGTGCCCCGGCATTGAATTTTGAATCATCGGGCTTGAAATTCAACACACTACACTACAGCAGTGCTACTAAGATTTGTTAATGTCTTGTGTATATTTACTTAAAAATGGCATCTTCTTTTTTCATCGTTAAAACCCCCGTTTTGTTTAGGTATGGAATATTGTAAATTTTGGTGTTTGAAGTTTAAAATGAAAGAAAGGAGCTAAATATATTATGCCCATCCGAAAACCACCCTCCACTGAAATTTGCAGCTCAATATATTTGGCGCATTCCGATAATATACAAAATACATACACATATAATATGTAGCTTGGTAAAGGGTGTATAAAATTCAGCACAGCTTCTAACTTCTTTAATTTTAAGTAACAATTTAAAATTTAATCTTTATCCATTTTTTAATTATATCATCTTCAATTTGAACTTGCAACACTTTTCATTGCTATCGGTAAATCTTAATAAATTGCTACCATTTGTTTCTTGGCACAATCTGTTCTTCACATTCTTTAAAAATTCAATCTTAATCAAATCTTTAGCTAAATATAAAAATAAATGAATAAACTTTTCAAGTGTTAAGAACCGATTTGATTTCAATTGAAATTTGTTTAACTGAAAAGAATTCTATTTCGAAAAGAGTGCGAAAATTTCAAACACAAATATTGTGCGTAAAATTATCTTGACAGTTGCTGCTTGTTCTCAATTACAATTGAATCTGTGAAAGGTTCAAGAATAATGGGTTGGTTACCAGAGATAAAAAAAAGAAAAGAAACAAAAAGTATCCATTACAAAAACCACAAAAATGATAATAATCTGGTAAATGTTGATTTAGGGTTTTATCATTCATTTATAAACATGATTTTTTCTTTTCTTTCTTTTTTATAGAGTTGTTAAATAAACAAATATTAAATGATAATTTCAACTAAGTTAGAAAGAAAAGGGAAAAATTTTAAATTTCCTCCTCTTCACCAAAAAAAAAATGTTTACCCACAAAAGGGTAAATAAATGTATAAAATTGTGGGCTTTAGTACAAAAAATAAACAAACAAAAAGAGAGGAAATAATGATAACTATGGCGATGATTATTAAAATTTTCATTTCTATTCATAAAAATTCTTTAGAAATAACTAAACATGACTTTTTTCCTTGACCAATCTTTTTAAAGTATTGTTGTTGTTGTTGTTGCAATTGCTTTTATCTGTATGAAAGAGGAGGGTGACAAAAATTATTCTTCCTTGAGAGCACAAGTGCACTCATCTATAAAAGTTAAATTAAAATGCAAAAAACGAAAAATTTTTGAATTATTCAAAAAGAGTTTTGTTTCCTTTTCATTTTATTTTTGATAAAAAAAAATATATATTAATATTGTAACCTTATGCTTTTGTTAACAATAAAACATCATCAAGATGTGGCAAAGAAACTAAGGACATTCAATATTATACAGAAATGAGCCTAGAAAAGTGAAAAGGAAAACTAGTAACTTATTAATGTAAGTAAAATGTTTTATTGTAGCGCAACTGTTACGAGCCGGCCAACTTATCAGGTAGTTATAATTTCATCCTTAATAAAAACTAAATTTTGTGTTCATAGTATTTGTCAAGGACAAACTAAAAACGATTAAATTAATAGTTAGGCTCAGTGTTTTTAATTTTACACAGTCACCATCTTAGCTTATTAAAATCGTATAAATGGTGACTTTTATATTATTAAATATATCGTTGTTAAAACAAATAAACAACTAGATTTTGTATTGATATAAAGATATGCAAGAGATGTCCTTTGAGTTTCCTTTTTTATATGAGATCAGTTTTGGGATGTTTTTGTAGTTTTTTCCAATTTCATAAAACATAAAAGCAATAAAACTGTGGGTGGGTCAATAATAGAAAACATATTGCAAATCCTCGGAGATAAGTTTTGAGAGGGATAATAATATCACATGATAAAAGGATTATATATTTGTAAAGGGTGTCCTAAAATTAACGCAATATTTGTATTTGTCGCCATTTGTGCAGTAAATTGTTTTCAACCATAAAAGAAAAAACACAATGCGAAAGCTGACAATATAGTGTTAGTAAAAATTAAACGTTACCCGATACAAAATAACGTGTCTGCATTATTAAACAATATTTCAAAAATAATAAAATCTTGGCTGCCGCAGTTCTTGGCATACTGGTCGTTCAAAAACAAGACGTTTAAATGTCAATATCGAAACATTGCGTGAAAGTGTCTGTGAAAATCAAGGAACCTCAATTTGGCGTTTTGGACAAGAATTGCAAATTTAAAGAAGCTCGCTATAGCGTATATTCACTAAAAATTCAAGTAAAGCCGTGTGTACAAGTCATTTGCGGAAGTCTGCTTCCAGAAGTAGTTTGTAGAAGTTATTACGACGAACTTGCTGCAAGAAATTGCAGACGTGTTTCCACATAATGCGAGAACAGCTTGAAGTAGAGTTTGCTTTTTTACGAATGACATTATAAAAATGTCTTGTGACAAAATAAGATTGGGTGAGAAATTGGGTGCTGCGGCGCGTAGATTTAAGTTTCCAAAAGCTGAAAAATTTCCTAAGAATGTCTAATGATGATTTTGATTACTTTTTTTTTAATTCAAACAAGTATTCAAAAGGAGAATACTGAAATGAGATCGGCTTACCTACCACAGACAGGCTTTTAGTAACTCTTCGATTTTTGTCAACAGGTAAGAAAAAACAAGAAAAATATTTTTTAAATTATTTTATTCGTAAAAAAAAAGAAAAATATTTTTAATTCATTTTATGAAAATAAGTATTTCAAATTAAATGCAAATTATAAGTATGTTCATTCGCTTATGTATCTGTTTCGAATCCCTGTATGTTTCTTGTTTCTCAATTACTAAATGTCCAGATCTTGCGGTAATTTTGGGACAACCTTTTTTAAGTATTTCTTGCTAAAAAAAATATGGAATACTGTTGACGCATTTTACCATCCCAGGAACACCTTGCTAACTCTTTAAAAGAAGCAGCCGAAAAAGTTATGCAGCAATTAAAAAAAACACTCTCAAACCATTTATAGAATTTAGACCTAATTTGCAGCGTTCCACGCAGTTTTTCAAACAAAAAAAAAAAAAAAAAAAAAATTAAAGAGTCTATAAAATCGATTTGACAAGAAACACGATACCTCTAAATCAATTTTTTCGCAGTCGACTTGTTTTTTTCTAAGTTTAAAAATTAATAAGACCAAAGTTTCATCGCTTCAATATTTTAAAATTTATTTAAAAGAAAACCTTTTTTCAAAAACTATATCTTCCGAAATTCTCAAAGTCTATTTAACTGAAAAGGCTTATTATATCACGAATTTTAAGTTAAGACTATCCCCACTCTTCATAAAAGTTTTAAATGGATTTGAAATATATTTAAATTTTTATGAATACATACTACTATTAGTCTTTAGAATGTCACAATTTCAAAATTTGGTTGCGATCAAGTCAGTCCTTCCTTAAACATGGGAATACAGACATACACAAACATGCATACATACATTCGAACATCATCGTAAAAATGGCCATGATACATTCTTAGCCCTTAAAGCATCGATATCTAATAAAAACTATTCTTTTGAATTTTCGAGTGAAATCAGTAAATAGCTTTTAACAATAGACAGAAAAAACAAAAAAGGCACAATTGAACAATAAACAGGATGATAGTAAAGTTTAAAGTCATTAATTTAAAACACATTCCATTTAGTAAAACTTTCATGTGACTCAGCAGAATCAATTAAAAATATATAAGAAAGATTTTATTACTAGTTTTTATTAAAGCACATTTATACGAAACATTCTGGCCCCAATATCCTTTAAGAAATGCATTAAGGATCTCGAAAAAACTGTAATTTTAAATAACACAATGTTTAATATTTATTATAAGCAACCAAAAAATTAAACCGTGTAGCATCCTGCCTATTTCCACTTTAGCCAACTTAAATTATATTTTCTTTCTTAAAATAGACTTAAAAAATATATATTATATTTGGTCTGTCTGTTACTGCCACCATCATCATCATAATTTTCTTGATAATGATGATAATTATGGTTCTTAATTAACAGCCAACAGAGCCGTTTTTAATAAATAAAATACTAGTCGTACTATTTTTTATATTTTTAACATTCTTCTCTTCAATGTCATTCTTTGTCTTCGAAGATGTAATGAAAAAAAAAGAAACAAAAAGTAGCAGCAAGAAAAACTTTTCCTCATTTCTTTGCAAATTATTTAAGGGCGATGAAATAAGTTAGGTTTTTTTTTTCCAAAATGCTACAAATTAAAGTGCTTAAATGAAAACGAGTAAACGAGTATTTATTTTGTGCATGTTGCTAAGTAAAATAGTTCGTGTGCTTGTTCGTTTGTAGAAAAGGTTGTAAGCAAAGTATATCAATATTTACTTTAGTTGTAAGCCTATGTATTCTTATTTGGGTAACTTTGTAGTAAAGTTTATTTTAACTTTATTCGAAACTAGCTGATCTCGGTGTACTTCGCTACGCCCCTCGTTATAAAATAAAATTAAAAGTATTTATATATCCTTTTGTGAAAATTTAATGACGATCGGTCCAGTAGTTAAGACTATATTACGATTTTAAATTTTCCTAAAAAGGGGCGTGGTCCCACCCACTTTTCTCCTGGTACGTATTCTAAATTATGCCAATACCATATGTACCAAATATCATCGACGTAGGTCAAAAAATGCCCAAAATATGGCGGTTTAAATTTTTGGGCTATATGGGCGGTGGCACGCCTCTTGTGCCACCTTGAAAGCTTTTCCAAGAAATCTTAAAAGTACATTATCTATTACCGTATAATATTTGTTAAAAAAAATAACAATATTTGCCCCTGGCAAAAAAAAATAACAAAAATATGCGAAACTTAAAAAAATCCATTATTTAAAAAACTTGTGAACGTCCTTTGAAAATCCGCGGGGTGCTCAGATGAAAATCTTATTATTTGATAATTTATTCCCAGCACCTTCATTATTTTCCATATGAATAAGAATTTATAGGCATAAATAATGAACAATTTTATTAAAGTTGAACTGCTTGTTTAGCAGACGAACATATATCCATATATTTCCAAAATACCCCATTGTTGATTAGTAGAAATATTGTGAGACCAAGTGGGACTTGATAATCAGAATTAATGGAGCTGTAAGACCTCACTGGCAATCTTACTAGCAATAATTAAATAATTCAATAACTCTTAATTTCAATCAATTCGGCGAGTTCTTTTTCAAAATTCTTCAACTATTTATTTTGGTTGTTGTAGAATTTTTATTTAAGGATTCTCCAGGAGTATGAGTAATTCTCATTAGTCCTATGAAAAATTTATATCAATATGTATTAGAATTTTCCGATATTAAATAAAATTTCTAATAAGCTAATGTGTTTATTTCTTTATATTTAAACTACTTTTCTAATTAAAAAAAAGAAAAATATGTGATGTCGATTTGGTACTTAGTTTCAATATGTAAGTCTGTATGTGTGTGAATATGATTACTATTACCTTTTTTGCTTAACAAATGAATCCTATTTAAATGTATCATATAAATTTATGGTTTAATACCAGCAGGATTTTAACAACTTGTATTTGTTGTTCTGGCTTATCCTGTTATTTAAAACAACAAATTGCTCTTGACAATTTGTTTTATTTACTGTTTCTTTTTTATTTGATTCAAAAACAAAAACTAAAATCTAAATAATAACGAATGAACAAGTAGCTACTTTTTTTTTGTTAAAAACAAAAAAACAATTTTTTATGCTTCTATTTATTATGAAAAAAATAAAAAAAATAAAAAAAAAACTTTTTAAAACTTTCAGGATTTAAATTTTTACTTGTTGTTATTTTTATCTTTTTGCCTTGTTATTCTTTATTTTGTTTGGCTACTTGTTTCATAGTGGCCATTTCATAGCGGCCATTTATAAGGACATTTGAACGAAACATTTTTCAAATATTTCTTTAAACAACACACAGCAGGTGCTAGTACATACTCGGCATTTCAGCAACAGGACAAAAGGGACATCAGGCAAATAAAGAACAAAGTTAACTAGAATTGTTGTTGGAATAGTTAGAAAAATACCTGGGAGTATGAGAGCATGTGTAAGTTGGAAAATTTTTCTGCAATTGTTTGTACATGGGTGTTTGTTGCTGTTCTGTAATTCTGTTTTATAATGCTGCTGATTGTTCAAAGGTGTTTGTTAAGGTTATGAAATTGTAAAACTTACATAAAATAAACTTATTTTAAAAATTATAGTTATAAATTAAAATATTTGTATGATTGAAAAGGTTTCTCTAGGTGTGGTTAGTTTATTCGGTAATCTTCAGTCAAATAAGGGCTGATACAGCAGATAAAAATAGTCTCTCTTTTAGGTTTAAAATATGTTTAAGAAAGTTTTTTTACACCCAAAGTGAATGCCACTTAATAGACACAGCGGTGTGTACATTATATTTTATAAACTATGCTTATTTTTTGGGGGCAGTAAACTTAACCACAGCGGTGTTTAGGCTGCAAATAAATTTCAGTTTAGTTTAACCAAACCGGTATTTATGTCTTGACTGATTTACTAACCATACTATTATATTCAATGGTATTGTCTGGAATAATGTTTAACTCATTAATCAGACAATTGTATTTAAATAATGGCCGATCAAACAAAAATGTTTAATTTCGCTCGGAAAACGCTAGAAGTACTTTTTTTTTTTTTTTTAATTAGGACCAGCACTCAGGGGATGACCCCTACGTATGCAAAGCATTGAGCCGGAACTAGGAAAATAGGTTTTGGGAAGGAGGATAAAGGGAGTAGTGTTTGTGGACATTCGATTTGAACTCTGACACACTGAAAGTGGCAGGAAATACCTCTGCGGGGAGTTTATTCCACATACGAACAGTACGGCCAAAGTACGAATTCTCTCTGTAATGCGTGGTGCGGTTCACTGACATATCGACCACAAAGGGATGTGCTCCTGATGAAGAGCGTGTTATACGTGAAAAGTGGCGGGTTTCAGGAACAAGTTCCCTGATTTCATCAGGGCACACTCCGTTGTAGTAGCGATAGAACAACGAAACACACCCAACATTGCTTCGATGCTCCAATGAGTCAATAGAGTTGGCTACCCTACTGTCACCCATAAGCTTCTTCGCCCTATCCTGTACGCGGTCGAGTAACTTCAAAATAGATTTTGAAGCACCGGCCCATACATGAGAGTTGTATTCCATTTTCGGTCGGATAAAGGTGGTATAAATATTAAGGAGATCAGATGGAGTGAAGTATGTCCTACACCGTCTTAGAAAGCCGAGGCACTTGAATGCTTCTTTTGAGACATGAAAAATGTGATCATACCATCGAACATCACAGTGAATTTTCATGCCAAGAACATCAAGAGATTCTGATTCCTCAATATCTATACCATCCATGTTTACAGATGGAGCAGCATGTCCGGTCATACGTCTATGTGTGAGCATAGCACATTGGGTCTTTCGTGCGTTAAAATTTACCCTATTAGCATGACCCCAATTTGAAATTAACAGGAGATCGCGATTTAGCGTATCATTCATATTTTGCCGCATTGCCCGGATCTCCGACGGTTGTGGCCTGTTGCTGAATGAATACGAATGAACTAAGCTGCTGTCATCTGCAAAAGAGTAGATAGGGTTGGAAGTTTGACGTAGAAGGTCATTAAGAAAAATAAGAAAAAGGGTAGGAGAAAGAACGGAGCCTTGCGGTACCCCTGAATTTAACTTGAACTCGTTTGATGAGACCCCATCTACAACAACTCGTATAGTGCGATCTCTGAGAAAGCTCGATACAAATCGAGTGAAGCCATCACCGACACCAAAAGCAATCAGTTTTGACAAAAGTGCTCCATGCCACACTCTATCAAATGCCTTGGAAATATCTAGAGCCACCACTTTACTTTCGCCAAAGTGATGTATGCTATTACACCACTTCTCCGAAAGGAAAGCAAGTAGGTCCCCCGTATAGCGGCCCCTACGAAAGCCGTACTGCCGGTCGCTAAGTAAACTGTTGAGCTCCAAATACTTCACAAGATGGAAATTCAACATACTTTCCATAACTTTGGAAAGCGCAGAACAAACTGCAATTGGGCCGTAATTTTCAGGGTTGTTGGCCTCCCCCTTTTTAGGGATCGGCGTTACATTGGCAACCTTCCAACACTTTGGAAATTCACCAGCATGGTACAAAGTGCTAAACAGGCGTGCCAATGGACGTGCTAACGTCGAAAAGCACTGTTTCAAGACCAGTGCTGAGATACCATCCAGCCCAGGAGACTTGTTTACGTTAAGCTTCGCTAACACCTTTTTAACTGCACGCGCTCGAAAGAATATTTTTGGCATAGTTACAGATACTCCCTCGAGAACGGGTAGTGGTTGACTGCTTTCCGGCAAGTGAGAATTTCTTGCAAACATTTCAGCCAGAAGGTTAGCTTTATCAACCGGGTCAGTGATTACATGGTCGTCCTTTAAAAGAGGTGGAATTGAAGAACTAGCATTATCCTTGACTCTTTTAACGAATGACCAAAAGCTCTTGCTACCCCGTGGAGTATCAAGAACTTTAGTACGAAGGCGCTGCTCGTACAAAGCTTTTTCGCTCCTTAGTACTCTGGCACATAAAGATCTCGCCTTTTTGCGCAGCGAATTAGTATCGGCGTTTTTATTATTACGCCAGATACTAAATGCTTCCTGTCTGGATCTGATTGCATTTCTGCACGTCTGATTGAACCAAGACTTAACTTTCGGTTTAATCAAAATTTGCTTAGATGGAATGAAAGTTTTCATTCCCAGCAAAATGATATTTTCTACCATTTTCGCCATGGCATCGACGTTATTGTCTAGAAAGCATAGCTTCCAATTAAAATGCCGGAAAAACTCGTTGAGCTCAGCCCAACGCGCCTTTTCGTACATATATTTTAAACGCCTCGTAGCTGATTGGGAGACGTTGCGAAGATCAGAGAACGAAAAGGAGGCGGAAATGGTACAATGATCCGAGTTACCAAGAGGTGCATTAATACTCACTTCATACTTTTCAGGGTGCGAAGTGAGAAAAAGGTCGAGAGTGTTGTTATTGTGCCCTTCAACACATGAAATATGTGTTGGCTCATTCACTAGTTGCGCAAGGTCATTATGCGCGGCGAAAAGCTCAACATATTGGCCTTCTGGGGTTGTGTGGCTCGAATGGTGAAGCCAAGATGAGTTGTGAACATTGAAATCACCAGCAACGACAATTTCACTGTTCGGACAGCTCTCAAGGATCTTCGAAATTGAATCGGAAAGGGAATCGAAGTGGGATAAGGTTTTATCCCTTGCCGCGTTTGGACTTCTGTAAAGAAACCCGAAATGTAAATAGTGTGTCCTGATTTTGAATTTAACCCAAAGACAGCTAAATTCAGGATCAGACGTGCCTAATGGTTGCTGGCACTGGTACACAACTTCATTACGTATGTATATTGCAAGACCCCTGTGTAAATTAAAAAGTGATAGGAGGTGATAACCAGGTATATGAAAATCCTGTGGATCAGAGTCTTCAGACACCTGGGTCTCACATAAGGCGAAAACATCCGGCCGATGGAGACAAATGGACATACACTAAGTTAATTGTAAAGCTCGCGTAGGATATATTTTTACAAAAATTCGGTTGACTCAGCGGTCCGTCCATATTCCTTCTATCTCTCAAATTAATATTTTACAGCATAAGATAATTTAATCCTATTTGGCATTATTTTCAGAATTTTTAAAATTAATTGTAGGTAATTTCTAAAATACTTTCTTTAATAAATTTCCATAATAATTAATAGGAGAGACCACTTTTTGTTATGGTCCTTATGACCAAATTATGCCACCGATTTTGAAAATTGTCACATCAAATTAAAACTATTTATTTACAGTAGGCTAACAACTAAGCGTTTCAAGTTGCTACTAATACATTCATACGTCTAACATATGCATGTATTTTTCTTCAAATTGTTTTGCAAAAAAAAGTTAAAACAATAACTATATTTTTACTCTGTTTGAATGTTGGAAAAAGAATCGTAAGAATGTTAATGAAACAAAAGAGAAGGAAGCTCAATAAATGAGCCGTTTATTTTGAAAGTGGCATAAGTCACTTTGTTTTTAAGTCGATATATTTAAGGGTTTGCATTTAAAAACGATTAAAAATATGGAGAAATACTGAGAAAAATATCAGTATCATGAGATAACAAATACTAGAAAATCTTCACGAAAGCTAGCATCTATATTTTTAAACGTGTTAAAATGCAAACCCTTAAATATCTCGACTTAAAAACAAAGTGACTAATGTCACTTTCAAAATAAACGGCTCCAACAAATTTAGCCCAATTGAAGGTATTTTATTTTTGCATTTATCTGTTCGATTTAATTTTTAATATATTACTATGAATTAATTGCAGATGTATTTGTTATACGACTGTTTAAAGATAAATACTTTACATCTAGAATACGGGCGCTAATGGGGGTGGTAGGATATATTGAAACATTTTAAATAAAAAAAGGGATATACAATTATATTTAAACAGAACAGCATTCTAAGAAGCAGAGATCGGATCAGTCATTTTACAAAGTCACAACTAAAAAGAAAAAAAGCTTTTAAGAAAACAACGAGAATTTTTTCACATTTAGATGCCTTGAAAGAAATACAATTTTATGCTAGAGAAGAGTGCCATGTGGGCCTAAGCGGAAATGCTTCCCTAATTGAAGACTATTTTGAAGCAGGAGAATCATCAGGAGTAACCAGCACACCTGCTTTGAATAAAGAAGTTTACTTTCACTTCGAATTAATTTTACTAACATTAAAAACTATTTTAAAGTCTTACATGTTAAACACCAACTTCTTGTATCAATACATAGCATATTTTCTACATAAAATATAAGGATATTTTTTTTTTTGCATAAAAAGTACAGATGATTTTATTTAATAAATTTTACTAACGAAAAATGCTGTTTAAAATGTGCTTCAAAATCTTAAATCCTTTAAGCTTTGAAAAATATTTTTCTAATTAACTTGACTAAAAGGTATCAAAAACTAAATTTAAAACACACAATAAAAATATATATAAATTTTTTTAAATATTTACTTTAAAAAAGTCCTAATGAAGCATTTTATACCCAAAAGTATAAAACACTTTGTTAATAAAATTCTATAAGCTCCTTAAGGAGTTTAATAAATAAAAATGTATTTTTTTTATACTCCTAGATATGTTGTGGCTTCAAATATTTTTTTTTGTCTATTTGATAAAATCTAGCATCTGCATTTATCTTGAACTACAAAACTAGTAACAAAAAAAAAATTCCATATATAAAGGATAAGAATATAGTCCCACGTGTAGTACCTGAGTGTACATACATGCCTATGTATGTATTTTTAGACATAGAAAGCCTTGTGGAAAAATATATTTTATCAGAGATAAAAATTGCACACATTTAAAACAATCCTAATGAAAAATAGAATTATATTTCTGGCAATAATAATAATAATATAAATTTCACTTTTGTTTTCAATTACATACATACAATCACATTTGTATGAATGTGTGTGTATGCATTTTGAATTTGTATATAGATATAGTTTTGTATGTTTAGTGGGTCAACATATATATACGAATGGGATGCATGTAGAAGATTTTTCTAAACGAACTTGAAACAATCGTTGTTAATATTTTACTTATAAACTCTTTTGTTGTTTTAAATTCTGGCTCCTGGGACTTCCAAGAAAGACGATAGACATTTTAAGATATTTATTAGTTTATAAACTTAAAATGACATAATATCTTTAGTGTTAAGGTTTAAAGTTCTTCCCATAAATATATTTGGGGTATTCACACTGTAGTAATAAAGTCATATAAAGTCAAAATAATAGCACATCAAAATATGACAAGTGTGAACGCCCCGTCATAATTTAGTGTGCTATGTCATAATTGTGCCAGCTGATAAAAATTAAAAAAAAATCCATTAAACAGAACACTTCATTTTTTAGTCGGATTAGTGCGCATACGTTGGCATTTTGGGTTGCATATATATCTTTCTTAATTCAGTCCGACTTTCAATAAAGAAAATAATAAATAACCTCTAAATCTTCTAAAATGTCAATTATCAATTAAAATTTTCCAAATTATTTTATCTATACGAATTTGATGAAATAAATATAAACAAAAACAGCTGTTACTGGTAACATGAGCTGAACTATTTTTTTTTGGACGACGGCAAGAGGAAAACCGTTCACAAGCTGCCAGGCAGATAATTTACACAAACACATATTTTTATTCTTCTAACTATAATTTAATTTTTATAGAGTGACGAAAATGTTTTATCTGTGATATTTTTTTTATTTTTTAATTATACATTTTTAATGTATTAAATTTGTGTTTTGTGTTTGTCCCGTTTACAGTAAACAATTAATAAGTTAAATAAAATCGGTTATTAGTGGAACGCAAGCTAGATTTTAAGCGTTTTAAAATCAAGCGATCGACATCGGTCGACATCGTATATTATTTTTATAAAAGCAAAAATATAACAAAAAATTATTTTTTTTCAGTTGCAATATTTTCATTAAGGTGCGGTTTATACAAGCCGAACGAGTGATTTGAGTATAAATTTTGTATGGAAACCACTCAAAAAACTGAGGGCTTTTCATTCAAATTTTACACTCAAATCAGTCGGTCGGCTTGTGCAAACCGCACCTAACTTTCTTATCTCTCTTTAGAAGTTATTAAAAATTATTTATTTAATTTCATCTAACGATATGAAGCCTAGCGTAAATATTCGTGTAAATAAATTGCATATTTTTTTTCATAATTACTATATAGAATTTCTAAATATTGTTATACATTTTATTATAAACTTACATCTCATCTAGCATATGGACATCTTTTTCTGGCATTGATTGGATATTTCATTAAACTAGAAATTAGAAACACCGCTAAAATTTAATATTGTGGAAATTAAAAATAGCTATTGCTAGTCTTAACACCAAAAAAGCCCCAGGTGTCGACAAAATAAGCAAAAAAATGCTTCAAGAATTGCCATATATTGGAAAAAGAATAATACTATTCATTTTTTATGGTATTTTACGGCTGCAATACTATCCGGCAGAATGGAAGGTTTCGATGATTATACCAAAGCCCGGCAAGGATCATACGACCGTTAAATCCTATCGGCCTATTAGTTTATTGCCCAACATTTCAAAACTATTTGAAAAGCTGTACATGAGCAAGCTGATGCCTATAGTGACTAGAAGTGGATGCATTCCAGATCATCAATTCGGTTTTCGCAGACAACATAGCACTATTGAACAAACTCATAAAATTGTGAACGTAGTTAGAGACACCTTTGAAAAAAATAAATATTGCTCTGCGCTGTTTATAGATGTTTATCAAGCTTTCGATAAAGTATGTTCTATAAAAGTACGAAGGTCTAATACACAAATTAACACAAAATCTACCCGCGAACATCGTCAGGCTTTTAATAAGCTACTTAATAGAACGAAAATTTGTAGTTAGGGAAGGCAATTTTTTAAGGCCTCCGCAGTCGGTCGAAGCCGGAGTTCCCCAAGGCAGCATCTTCGGTCCCTTGCTCTCCCTGACTTACCGTTAAGCAGTAACATTCATACGTCAACATTTGGTGATGATACAGCCTTTCTAAGCGTTCATGAAAATCCTGTCGAAGCTTCCCGGAATTTGCCAGGGTACATATCAAAACTGGAAACATGGCTAAAACAATGGCGGATAAGAGTTAATGAGCAGAAATGTGTACACGTCACTTTTATGTTACGCAGGCATGCGCCTATACAAATCAACACCGAGACTATACCGCAACACACTGTAGTCAAATATCTAGGCGTTCATCTTGCTCGTCGTTTAACATGGAAATCGCACTTAGACGCAAAGTTGATCCAAATGAAACTAAAAGCATCCCAAATGAATTGGCTTATTAGAAGAAACTCTACACTAAGCCTAGACTGTAAACTTCTATTATACAATGCGATCCTACAACCAATATGGGCCTATGGAATCCAGTTATGCCTCAGCATCGAATGTAGAAAAAATTCAAAGACGACAAAACAAAATTCTACGTAGTATAACAGCAGCTGCATGGTATATCCGAAATCACCGAATTCACAAAGATCCCGATGTTCCGTTGGTTAAGACAGTATTTTCTAAACACGCGAAAAAATACATTAAAAAACTTGAGTTGCACTCAAATCCACTTGCGCGCAATATTCTAAAGTATAGAGGCCACACCCGCTTAGGAGGAGGGATACTCTTTCTAACAGCCGTACACGAGAGATGTGAAACAAAAATCAACCGTTGAAACTAAAAATTTTGTTTAGCATTGGCTAAACTTATATTTAATATTTTTTTTTAGATTTAAGATTTGAAAAACTTATTGATGTTTCCATTAATATTGAAGATGCAATAAATAATAAAATTAAAAAAAAAAACATATTAGAAAAAAAATACAAATCATGGCATTAATATGTTATTATAAGATGAAATAATTAGGTTATGTTTAAGACCGTACGAGGTATGTATGTTTAAAAATTAAGGTAATTTTAAATTTTTCTCAAAAAATATTTATTTATTCATCAAATTCTATTTTGTGCTCTTTAAAGAACTCCCCATCAGAAATAATAGCCGTATTCACAATCTTGTGCATTTGATATTGCAAATTTATGCAATTGCACATTTATTCTATCGATTGTGAATGATATCTTTGGGTTAGGTTGCAATGCTTGATGCAAAACACAAAATTCACAGCTGACTGATAAATAAAAAAATTTTTTTCCACTGAAGTTTTGGCCTTAAAATACATATCAGAAATTACTCAAGTATCAAAACATTCAAATAATTCAAAGTTTTGTTATAAAAATAAGGATTAATTTGTTAGTTTGTCAGGATTTTAAATAATATGTAAATTTAAATAATTGAATAATTTGATTTGAGATGTTTTGCGTTTTGCTAATTTTTGCTATTTGTTATTAAAATTTTTTATTTCAACAATTAAGTTATGCATTTTTTTTATTTCATTAATTTTTGTTTGTCTTGTTAATTTCCTTATGCTTGAAATATTTTTGTTTTATAATTTTGAATAAAATTATTAATATTTGAATAAGCAAAATCGGCTTAGCTCACTGCGTATCAGCTGTCGTTTTGCAATTAAGTGTTGCATAAGTAGAGTAAATATATGCTATTGGTGTTTGGTGTTGCTTATTTGCAAAGATATAGCGTGTGCATTTCTCTGTATTTTGTTAGTGAAGAGTAAAAATATCTTACACCATTTTGCAAATGCAATGATGCACAAGATTGTGAATAGGGCTAATATATTTGTGCCAGCAATTTTTTGCAATTCTTGAAATATTTATGGTATAGACTTTATAGTTAGCTCTCTTAGTTATTTGGTTTTTATCTGCTCAATCGTCGCAAAGCACCTTCTTTTTATGAGGTCTCCCTCTTGTAAACAGGAAAAAGTCGCAGGAAGCCAAGAAATTGGTGGCAATTTTTTGTAAAAATTCTTTGCAATACTGAACCGAAATTCGCAGTCACACTTATCATTCTAAAAATTTTATTTTAAGACCATTATTCTGATATTCTAAGCTGTTGGACAATTCACCCTAACAATTTTCTTCAATTTTTCAACATTTTTATCAGATGATGGGCATCCAGGGATATAGTGGTCATTCACATCTTCCCAATCTTCTGTAAAAATGTAACTTGTAAATATTTTTCTGACTTAAGTATGCAATCACAGTATACCACTTTTATAATATTCGATAGAAAAACATTTTACTCAAATCACAAAGTAAAAAGAAACTTCCAAATAATATGAAACGTGAAACACTTGCTCAATTTTACAAGGAACAAAAAAGGAATTAATTATACTTAACACATCAGCAGAAACTGTTTGATTTTAGAGTACCGCTTGAGCCCATCTTCTTACTTGAAGCTTAAAACAAATTCGGAATATTTTCTTTGGGGAAAAGTTTTAATTTAGTGGATTTAACAACAACTTATAAATAGTTAATAGAGCTGGCGTAATTCATATCGCTTAACTTATTATTAACTAAATTGTCTTGAAAATTTGATATTCTTTAAAATTAGATATATTTTATTTGTACAACACACAACAGCAAATGTGTAAAAGATTTCCCCAAAGGCTAGCTAGCCAGCCTCCTATAAAAAGAAACTGGTGTTCGTATTCAAATAACCTTCGCCCCATAGTACTTTAAATTAAACACAACTTATCAAATTGTTATAAGGTAGCAAGTGTTTAACACAATATCCTTGGGAAAAAATATCAAGAAAATCTTTTTAAGAAAAGCCAGAGAGATACAGAAAGAGAGAGAGAGAGAGAGGGAGAAATAATATTTAAAGTCTTTAGAAAATATATTAAAGTCATGAATGTAAGAGAATTACTTGGGGACAAAAAGTTAAGTGAAGCTCATTTCTTAAGACCGCTGGGTATAATTTTAAATGAAACAGGATGTTAAATAAATAAACAACAACAAAAAAATGTACAGACATACAAGAAGAAAACATAATAAAAAGGAATCAGATAAAATGCTACGTGGGTAGATTGCAAAGTAGATAAAATTTAATGAAGAATCTTATGAAGAATTTAAGCAAATTTAAAGTATATAAACTTTTTCGAAAATTTAAAACTTTATTGAAGATAAAAAGAACGAAGGAACAATAAAAAAGTTTGATAGCTTTTTTGGTACAGCAGAGATAACAGGTTAAAAATTAATACCCTCTGAATAGAAAAAATATAGAATTTTTAAACATATTTTTTTAACATAATAAGATTAGGATGTCTTGACTTTACAAAAGGTTTGTTTTTGCTAATTATTTTGTTTTAAACAAAAAATACATACGACATTAATCAGTGATAATATTTTTACATTTTAATTCAAAGTTAAACCATAAAAAATTATTTAAATCACAACTGTAATAATGTTAGTCTGAAGCCACACCATCGAAACACAAAACTATTTTCATTTTTTCACTACCACAAACTATTGATTGCAAAAAAATCCTGTGTTTTGATATATCATACCTATACAGAGTAAGACAAAACAGACTGAAACGTGGCTGAATTGTGAGCTTTCTTATGATGTAACCCACATAAATTAAGGCAAGTAAAAAAAAAACAAAAGAGACAAAAACATTGTCGCATTGATGTCTTGTTATAGTTAGTCTTTGAAGGTTCTTTTTTTTTTTGTTCTTTTAGGTGTGGGTTCAGCTTAATACGACAATAGAACTCAAAAACAAAACTGTCTTTTTTACTTACAACGACAAAACATTAGTTTCAGAAAATGTATGTGATTTGATACAGTATAAAACAAAACAATCTAAAACAAAACTCGTTGCACACAATTGCATACGTAAAAACAGACAAAAAAATTTTTCGCTGTTTGATTACCGGTTGTGTGTAAAGGCAAAATCGTGTTTTTTTTTTTTGTAGGGGTTACCATCAAAAAAGTGTTATTCACCAAAAAAAAAACCCAAAAACATTTTGTATTGCGTTGCTGTAGGTGCAGACTTAACCATAAGTCCAGCCAGTGCTAGACAATATGTTGTATTCAAGAGGTTTCTATGTCTAACTTCTCCGGTGATCAGGTCAGATGAAGAGTGTCTCTTCTTCACAGCTGAAACTAATGATGTTAACGACTAGAGGGGATTATTTACTGTATGGATTTTTTTTAACACATTGATTTCAGTGACTTTTTTCAACAATATTTTATCAAACATTATTTTACCACCATTATTTCCACTTTCAGGCAGTCATTTATAAGCTTCGTTACTTTTCAACGGAAAAAAGTTATGTTCAAAATACTGAGACAGAAAGCCTATAATTTGACGTAAATAAATCACGGTTATATTTAGGATGTAGCCGAACGAACAAAATCTATATCAATAATTTTGCCTGCCTAAGCACAAATAAGCAAGCCAAACTTCCTTTGTGATCTTAACGTTATTTTTCCCTGCTTAGAGTCTTAACAATGGACCAATTTGTGTCACAAAAAGGGTAGGAGCCCATAAGAAAATCATTCTAGGACCTCCTTAGTAATTTATTCACTTTTTCTCGTTACTGGAATGACCTTTAGCCAGGTATCCAGTAAATAAAAACCTTATTCCGTATCGCTTGCTTCTACGTCAGTCAAAGCACTCTTAAAAGGAATGCCAATGAAAGGTGTCACTTCAGAGCTGCCTAATTGGCGCTAATTTTAATTTTTGAAAGCTACTTTTCTCTTAAGAAAATATTGATTATTTTAAAAATAAAGGCTTTTCCAATAAGAAAAAAACACTTATTGTTAAGGAAATTTAAAAGTTTTTTTAATGTGATGTACAATCGACTGAATTAAGTTCTTAATAAAACGTGTTTCAAATGGCATCCATGACTTCTTCTGCAGGAACGAATCCGATGAACCCAATTTTCGTGCACTTTTTCAACTAAATCAAATCGTATGTCACAAATGGCACGTTCAATATTGACTTGTAAAGATTGAAGAGAGTCTGGTTTATTTCGAAAGACCAACGACATCAAATGACCCCACAAGAAATAGTCTAATAGTGTTATCGAGAATGATCGAATCTCCAAATTTTTTTCTCGCAATTCAAGTTGTTCCAAAGCAAAATCAGCAAATTCACGACGTTTACGGTGGTCCAATGGCTACAGTTCTTGAGTGAGAACAATTTTATACGCATGCAAACTTAAATCCTTTCTCATAATCCGCCAGTTTGTGGTTTGAGACAGTCCCAATTGTTGAGAACGTCTTAGAATGGACAAATTGCTGTCTTCAGCTACACTTGCCTAAACGGCAGCAATATTTGCATTACTTCGAGCGGTTCTTTGTCTTATTGGCACTTGAACAATATGTAAAGAAAATGTAAGCCTAAAATTTTTAACAATTCGACGAAAGGCGAGCACATTTGGACGATTATTACGACCATAAAATAGGAAAATCGCACGAAAAGTTGCAATTGGAGAACGATTATTTTGATAATAAAACAGAATAATTTGTAAACATTGTTTTTGCGTATACCTCTCCATGATGAAATTGTAAACACTACTGAATACAATGAAAAACAAATGACAGATCATGACATATTTACAAATGGCCAAAACGCCACTTCAAAATCATATCATCCTTATTGGAAAACTTTATATATATGCACGAACCGATCAATTAAAGTTGAGAATATTGCTGCATAATAGACTAATTGAATTCACATTAATAACAATTCTCGCATCATTATTGTAATTTTAACAAACCATCCTCGAAGAACGATATTCATTAATTTCTTTTTATTTTACTGACGTGGTCCTTAATAATAATAATAAACAAAGTTTGTAAAGAAAAGAAAACGTACTAACGCTGATAAATATTTACAGAAAAAAAAAATACCCACTTTATAGCAGCAGTCAAATTCAAAAGGCCTTTGAGCTGTTGGCCTTTTCATATTGTAAGGATGGCTCAACTAAATAAACTTTTCAAAATTAGTTCATTGTGGAAAGGTTACTATTTCACAAGAAGATCTGGTATCTTCAAAATAGTATTAGAATAGATAGCAAGAAGGACTTAAAAAATATAGGTCTAGTTAAGCTCTATTCAATATTTGTTTTTGGCTTCATATATTTTCAGGAATGCAGGGAGTATTTTGGAGTAGCAGACAACATAAGTAGCAAAGGCTTTTATTGCTTTTTCACTAAAAGGCCTTCTATAAGGCCACTTTTCCACTTTTTATTACCACGGGGAATATTAAAAAAAGTATGTGTAACTTAAACATATTTTGTGGTCTTATAATGCAGTATTTTTTGGTATTCCTTTACAACACTTCTAAAGTCTTTGTAATTCTACGATGTATGTACATGTTGTATGTTCGTGTACGTTATGATGTTAGTGTCATAAATTTATAAGGGTTTTACTTATATACAAACATATTTTGTGCTCTCTTCGCCAGCAAATCTTGACAAAATTGTTTGAACAAAAATGAAAAAGTTGTACAAAAGTTTGTGTTTTTGTTAACGTTTCAATGAATGTTTTTTTATGTTACAACAAAATTAGTGCCTCTTGGCCAATTTAATAAATTTCCAAAAATGGTTTAAAAAGTTTATTTGTTTTTTTTTTCGCTTCGCTTTCAACATACAATTACTAAGGTGTAGCTTGTTTAGTGTCGAATAATTTATGAGGCGTGTATGTGTTAAATTGATAATTTCATTCATATTTTATGATCAGGAGAATTTTTTTGGGGAAAATCTAAAATTCACCAGTTTAAAATTAATACAGAGATACATTATAAAAAAATTATTAGATAAGAATGCATGAAAGTTGCTAAAGGAAAGTTTTTAAAATTGAGCAATAAGATTTTTGTTTAAAAATAAAATTAACATTAAAGCAGTATTGAGTGCAGAATATATCTTTCACCTAGGTGTCATACATATTTCTTTTATTTTAGGGCTATTCGGGTAGGTAAATACCAAATATAAATTTTCAAATGTGCAGAAACGTATTTTTTTTTTTTTTTTTTTTATTTTAAAAAGGGCAGAATAATTTTTCATTATAATACGGCCAATATTAAAAAGATCATAAACTAGACATAACTAAGTACTAAACGTATTGATTAAATTAAAAGTAGAATTTATTGACAACTTGCATGATAGTTTACTTTTAATTCCCAAGCATAAAATTTTCGGCCCATAGTGCATATACATACATATTTTGAAATTTTAAAATAGTTCCTTGAGCCATTTGAAACTTTATTTACGATCATAATTTAAACTAAAGTTCATGCACGTTCGTTAATCCTAATGGTCTGCATGAGTACATTCAAACGGCGTTTCAATACATTCATATGTTATTTAAGTATGTAAAGTTTCATACCACATAAGATTTGAAGACGCTGTGTTTCACATTTGCTGTTTCGCGAAAAATTGCAAAATTTTAAATAAGCCATAATATTGAATAAAAATTGATAAAACTATCATTTTTGACTGAAAAAATATCAGTCAAGTTTTAACTTATATTTTTTACCAAAAAAAAAAATATTAGCCAAAAATAACTATTATTTTTTTTTCTTTTTTAAAAAAGTCATAACAGTTTCGGTCCCTGCTTAAAAGTAAACTTTTCTAAAAAACATTAAGCAAAAAATAGATTTATTTTCATTTTATGCAATTATTTATGTTTATACATACATATTTATGTATGTATATACTTTGTGAAAAGTGCATTTAAAAAAATTATCAATGCATGTACATATATACATACCATCAAAATTCTTTTATTTAGTTTGCTTCGAATTAACAAACTTTACACACACCTCGCTCAAAGAGTTACAAAAACTTTATTCCGCGCACAGATTTTTAAAAAAAAAAACACTTGCTTCAACACAATGATCTACTTTGTAAATATATTCATTTACTTATAAATATATTCTTTTACTCATATAACATTCATTTACTCATTTAATTTTTCATTTATACAGTGTAATTGTTTCCATACATTTGTGTGTTTTTGCATTTGCAAATTGAACAAATAAATATTCAAAGTAAGGCTGACTTCCAAAACGTTCGTATACAATGTTTGTATACAGTATTGCTACTGTATTTAAATCACATACATATGCAAAGTTCGAAAACAATGCAACAACTATAAACCCGATGCCTAGTTTGCCCTCTTACTGCGTTAAAAATACTTTGCGGCGGCGTTTTGAAATGGTATACATTGTATAACTATTGTACTGCGGCGTTATGAAATATGATGCTTTGTTCAAACACAAAGCAATTGACGTTTTGGAAGTCAGCCTAAACAAGTAAATGGAATGTTTCTCTTTGTTATGATCAAGTGTTATACCGAATTTATTCTCTTTTCAGTTTTCACTCGTTTGACTATGTTAACATCTCTTTGAGTATTTAATATTTGTATGAATACAATATTCATGTATATATAATGCTGGGAACACAATTGGGACGAACGCCGAATTTCGTCTGGTACGACGAATTCGTTGGCAAAAGTTCGTTGCGTAAATTCGTCGTGTGGCGCACAACTGGGACGAACAAACATCCACTGTCATAATAATCCAAAAAAATTGTGTGTATTTTTTATTACAAATTTGTTTTTATATACATACAAACATAACAACGATAGTGTTACCGTATAAGGAAAATAATTCCTTTATAAAATTAAACATTAAAAAAAAAACTATTAAAAACAAATTTCATCATTAATAATTATGTATATTTAACTAAAATGCTCTATATCACAAAAAGAAGAACTTATTAAAGTAAAAATTAACATTATTTACTAATATATTTTAAAACTAAAAAAAACATGGTAACGCTGTACTGATTTCTTCGTCGTTCGTCGGCGTATGAAATAGAAATAAATCTATCAGAGAATTCTTCACGTACGACGAATTTCGTCGACGTCGGTGCTGTGTTCACTTTCATATGAATGCATGTGTTCTATTTGTGACGACGAATATTCGCAACGAAAAATTCGTCGTTCGTCCCAATTATGTTCCCAGCATAAGGTGTATATAAACAAATGAATGATTTGATGCAGCCTTTTAGTTAATGCTACTCAGCGACGCATAACCTCTATGTACAACACTGCGTATGATTAATTTATTTGTCAAAACATTTTTAAAAGTTATTATTTTAATGAAAATAAAACTAAAATAAAATTTTAATTTTTAGCCATGCATTTTAAATTGCCAAATATTGGTAACTAATTTGTTTAATTTAAAAAAAGGCAATAAATTTAAATTGCCACAATTCTTTTTAATGTCTACACTTAACAACCAATTTTTACAATCACATATGTCCTGCTCATTATTTTAACCATATCAACATTGTCAAAATAATATTTATTTCGGCGCTCATTAACATTTTTCTATTTATACGAATATGCATACATACATGTGTGTAGTATTTTAATTCCATTTTCCCTAAAGGCAATTAATTTATAACACTTTTATAGGCCACTTGATATTTGAATATTCAACACCAACGATAGCAACGAAAACAAAGCAATAAATTTGTATAATACAATTTGTGATAAATTAATTTTAATTGTGTTGTTCAAAAAAATAATGGGATAAAAATTTTTAAAAATACACAAATGCATGTAATAAATAAAATTGAGTACATACATCAAATAACTTTAAAGAAGAGTATGTATTTATAGAAAAATATAAAATGTACTTCCTTTGAAGTTTAATAAACGGTTAAATTATGTTTGTTTTGAATGAATCAATGGTCAGAGGTAGTAATCGGGATATTGTGGTTTAACATCGGTGCAGTATTTTGATCAAAGTTTAAAATTGCTAGTACAAGTATAAATTATCATTTTCTTCTATGTAGAATATTTTTTAATCAAATACAATTTCCTTATAATAAACAAATTTTTCATAATGTCACTGCAACAAAATTCTACTTCAAGAAAATTTTTATTTAATTAGAGTGCTCATTTTCTGAAAGTAATATGCGGTTTTCAAAATACAAACAATTGGTTTGAGTAGAAAATTAATATGAAAACCCTTAATTTTTTGGAGTTATTTCCATACAAAATTTCTACAATTTGTCTGAATTATAGAAGCTTCACCTTAGAATGTTTTTACTAATTTTAAGAAAAATAAATTTATTTTATTTTAGCTGTCAAAAATTGATTTAGGGAATGTCATACTACTAAATAGTTCATTAAAATTTGAATACTTCAAAACAGAAAGTGGTTGTCCTCAAGATAAGTTAATAATTTGTTTCCTCATGTTGGAAATTTTTCAAAATTTAAAGAAAAAAATTTGTTTAATTAGCTTCAGTTCATAAGTTACTAGTTAAAAAAAAAATATTTTTTTAAATTGAAAAAATCACGAATTTAATACTTTTGTTTATAGGCTGTTGTGAGGTAACAAGGTGTAGTAGTGAGGTGGTTAGAGTTTCTATCTGCGAAACCGAAGTTTCTTGGTTCAAGTCCCAAAAGACGTAAGTTTTATTAAAATGTTTTTAGTACCCCACATTCTAGATAATAAAAAGTAATTTTTTAAATAATCATTTCGGACGTTCCAGCGCTTTCAAGATATCAAAATCGTCGATGTAACAAATTGATAGTTCGGAAAAAGGTAAAACATGGAAATGAAAAATGTGCAGCAAAATTAAGAATCACATAGCAAGGAAATGGACCCAGTTTAAAGATGGAAGATGGTGCACTTCACGAAATTTTTACTAATTTTTGGATAATCACTAAAGTAGTTTTTAGTAAATAGTTTTCAAGTTTTTAGTAAAAATTTCCTTTTAAAGACAAAATTTTTATTTGCTAATTGGCGCCACACGACAACCAATTTGAACTTCAATTATGTTTTTTTCCAAAACTTTAATTTATTTTTATATTAATTGTAATTTTCTTAAATTACTACAAACTGCTTATAATTATTAATATTTGTTTATATTTATACCACCTAATGTTTGTAAGTTTAGTAACAAGAAAAATATTAGAAAAGACATTTGTTAATATATTTCAAGCAACAAGCATTCGTAATGTGTATAAATGGGATATGTATGCAATCACGTTTAAGAGAGCTACCTAACAAGTAGTGAAAACATTTACACATGAGTACTGACGAGGTCTAGTGGCTTCTGCCCAAAACAACGTTTGTTCTATTCAGCCGTGTAGTTGCAATATAAAGGGATGTTTAGATATTAAATTTTTTCTCTGTTGCTTGAAATATATTAATAATGTCTTTTATAATATTTCTCTGACAATTAAATTTATACCCTGTTCAGACATACACATTATTGCGACATTTATTGTGCTCAATATTCCATACAAAATTGTAATTAAGTTATTGTTAACAAGTATGTTCAGTGGTGAAAATTATCAGCAATTTATATAAAATGACAAGTGTCAACAAAATAAATTAAATTGCATTTATTAAATTTAAATTTTTTAAATTTAAATTATAATTTATAACAAAAAATAAGTTAAACAAGCTTAAAATAACCAATTTCTTTTTTAGTTAAATATGTAAAATAAAGAAAAAGAGTATGGACTGTAATGAGGCCAATTTAAAATAAAAACAAAGTTATTTTCCAGTTGGCAAAGTTTATTGAGTTACCTTAATTCTATAAATGTGAACCCAAAAAATGTTTTCAGTTAACCAAATATTTACTCAATAAAAATTGTATGTCTGAATATAGTGTTATTACGAGCTTAAGTTAATTTGTTATTTTATTTATGAGTATTCGTACACATCATGTGAAGTATTGCAGAATAACAATGATTTTCATAGCAAACCCACACAAGCACTTTCAAACGTACATTTCCATCTAGCATTGGCTGTTTGTTGGACGATTGTGTTTATTATAAAACGCTTAAAATAGTCTTCTGATGATTATCTGACGATGAACAATAAAAAAAACATCAAATAATTTGTCCTAATTATAATTTTCTTACACATTTTTTGACCCAATTGTCTTTTTTTAGTGTTTAATATGCACTTTTTGTTTAACGGATGATTATTAAAAATAAAACAAGTATGACGGGCGTCAGATACCGTCAACAGTCTTTTGAATCATTAACACAAGCCGATACCTCGCACAGTAAAATTAATTTTTAAGCATACGATTCTTGACATGTTTCATGAAAGACTTCTTTAATTATCCCAACACACATCGCTAATGATACTGTCTACTATAAATATAATTTTCGCAGCATTTTAGAAGAATCTTACATGAGATCCAGATCGTTTAACAGTTTCTCCTGTTACTGGAATCGTCTACGATTAAAAACTGCATCCATGAGACTCCCAGTAGATTCTTTCACGATTGAAAATACTAACTGGAATGTGATAAAATATTGATGTGTCTAACAGCCGCTTTGAAAAAATATGAATATTAATTCTACTCTACTCAATTTCTTGTACTCATTGCCGACTTTAAAAAAAAATGAGGTGAACATTTCGCTTGCATTTTTTTAAAGTTTGATTTTTTTTTTTGTAATAACTCTTTCATTTATGAACAGATTTGAAATAAAAAAAATTTATTTTGTTTGAAAGGCTTTGCTTTGCAGTTTCGTTCCATTAAATTTTTTTTGGAAAATCGGGGGCAAGTTGTTCCCCTAAAATATTGATTGTCACATAACTTCTCACTTTATTGACCAATATTTATTTGATTTTTGTTTAAATAAATTTACTTGCAATTGAGATGTATAATTTTTTGTGGAAATTAAGGGGCAAGTTGTTCGTACCCACAAACAAAAACAAATTTTGACAATCGTAAAACTCCTCAATTTATTGACCGATTTAAAAAAAAATATGTTTGAATGTTCGGTTATCCTTACAAATTTTTTATGTCCAACACTTAGGAGATTCTCCGCACCAAGTGCCAGAACTTAGGGAAATGGATAGAGTAGCAAAGTTAGATGTTAAAAATGTAGAAGGCTTATTTCTGTTACAACTATGCTATTGCATGTTTTGTTAACTTGTAGTACAGTGTTTCATTGTTGCTGTTTCACTATGCCGGCCGTTGTGTTAACAAACGAAGGCGCAGTATCAATCGCTGTCGGAAGAGTTTTTAGTGACGAGCAGCAGTCACTTAAACAATCCAACAACAATTCATAAAATTCCACTTTATTGTATATTAGAGAAATTGAAATTGTTTAATGACTTGCTCTGATCAGGGATCGAAACCAGTCATAGTTTGGTTTGTAGTCAAAGTTTTAACCTCTTCTGCCAACACTTTATCTATTGAAGTCAGTTGTATTTTCCAAATTATGTTATAGATAAAGCTCCTTAGCAACAGCTTATTTTCCTATACTTTGATGACTTCAGATTACATAAATAGAACTATTCCTCTTCCAAGAATTATAATATTTTTTGTGTCTTTTTTAAACTTATTTCTAAATATAATCAAAGAATTATAATGTGCTAAATCTAATAAACATTTTAATTCAAATGTGTGCTCTTGAACTTAAGAAACTTTTTGACTTTTACACTTACGTATATACTCGTAAGTAAATAAAAAGCTTATAATAATCAACAAGCACATACATAAGTATTAAAACAAATAGAATTGCAAACTCACACACACACAGTCATAGACATTTATAGAACGTATGTAGGATTTCTCTTAAGGCCATATTTTTATATGTAAATTTTAAACCTCATGTTGCCAAAGTATTTAACCATTTATATGGAATTTTTTTTTTTTCATATACTCGTATAAAGAAGTAAAATTGTATAAACGAGCGAAAAGAAATTATGTGAGTCAAGGTCGAATTTATGAAAATGTACAGAAAAATTGTTATTGCTACTTTTTATATATTTTTAAGCAGGTTTTTAAATTATTAAAATAAATTCTAATTAGAACAGAATTGTGTTTAATACTAAAGGAATCCTGAAGGATAATTTGTGCAAAAACAGAAAATAACAAATATTAAAAACATTGTAGCGTGCTCAGTGTCGAGCTTATTTTTTTTCGAAAAATATTGACTAAATATTTTTACTTAATATGTATATATTTTGTGCATCATTGATGATAAATCATACGTGTAAGTGCTTATAAAATGTTTATAGAAAACCCTACTTATATATAAAACAAACTACAGGCAAACAAAAAGCAAAAAAAGGACCAACTTAAATGAACAAAAGGAATAAAAAGAAAACATGAACAGAAATAAAGCTTTCCATTTGTAATAAAATGCTGCCAGCATTTAACGTATACAAAAGCCAAGGAAGATAGCAGCAACACAATAACAAATATCGAAGAATAAAAGTACCACTCATCTTTTATGTAAATATGTATGTATTCATTTATTCACATATTTGTTAATATTTTTTCTCCCTGCTCCTTTCACGCCATAACAGTCACTACATGATTTTACATGTCAGTCAGCAGTTTTTTTTTTTTTTTTTTTGGTGAGCAAAATGAAAATAAGCTGCCATTTGCTTATGGGTAAGTAGATCCTTATTCATTATAAGCAAATTTGTAAGAGCTGAGCTGAGGTCTGCATTTTAAATCATTGTTTGTGTTATGTGCGTATGTACAAGAGTGTGTGTACATGTGTATTAAAAATAATACTCTTTTTATATTCGCGTAGTTTGCTTCAATGAATTTGCTATTGTAATTGTTTTTATACGTATGGAAATCGTTAAATTCTTTAGTCTTTTGCCATTTACGTTGCTGCTATTGCTGCTGGTTCTGATGCTTCTGTTGTTGCTAACGATGATTTCGGTGTGTGCTGATGCTGACGACTGACTCTATAGAACTCATCATCATAATGATGTTAATGACGGCTATGTCGTTATTTTTATAATATAATTTGTTGTAAATAAGAATTTATATCAGTTCGCTTGATATTTGGGTTAAATGAGTGCTTGTACTTATTTCAAAGGATTATCACTTAATTTAACACATCATTTTATTAAATTGTTTTGTTGGCCTTTAATATATACCCAAGTTTTTTTTTTGCAAGTCTTTTTGCCCCGTAATGCATCTCTGTTGACATAATTATATTATTTGTTAAAGCAAATAGAATTAGAATTAACGATGGTTTTGTATAAAAACCAGCAATCTTTTAATTCATTAACAATTTTTTTCTACACTGATGCATATTCAAATGATTATTTTGTACCGCATACTAATTCATTTGGTATATCAGTTTTTATAACACATTAGAAATAAGCCTAAATCGGATATAACGCGTGATCCATTTCGAGGTTCCCTACTTTTTTAAAGAAAAAAACACAGAAAATTCAAATTTAATGGAGAATATTTATTATCATTTGAAAGAACATTCTTTGGCATTTATTTTTTGAAGATTATGTATATCAAATGTTGGCGGTTGCTACGTCGCACATGGTCCATCCGTTGAGTCCAATTTTCGATGACTCGTGTGAGCATTTCGACTGGTAACTGGCGAATGACACGCGTGATGTTTTCCTCCAAGGCCTGAAATGAAGCGGGTTTGTCCGCATAAACTTTAGACTTTACATATCCCCACAGGAAAAAGTCTAACGGTGTGATATCACACGATCTTGGTAGCCAATCGACCGTCCCAAAACGTGAAATTATGTGCTCCCCGAAATGTTCTCTCAATAAATCCATTGATTGATGCGATGTGTAGGAAGTGGCGCCGTCTTGCTGAAACCAAATGTCGGCGAGATCACGAGCTTCAATTTAAGGCATCAAGTAGTCGGTTATCATGGCACGATAACGGTTGTTCCATACGTCATTCCGAGTTGCAGCGAACGGCGCCGAATCGACTCTCCACGGTCTTCGTGTACACTCTCAGCTACGGCCGCTATATTTTCTTCACAGAACGTGAATTTTCGTAATAAAGTTGAACGATTTGTAAACGTTGTTCAGCCGTAAGTATTTCCATTATGAAATGCCAAACAATACTAAAGAAAAATAACATGACAGCATGACACGACTCACGCGTGATCTGTCAAAAAAAGGCTATTGAAAAAAGTATCTCTACTTGGATCACCCATTATTATTACATTATTATTAATTATTTTTTTTTCAAAGCATTTAGTTAAAAAAGTGGTCATGTCTACTCATAGATAGTTTTCGGAAACGAATTACTCCAAAATCGGAAATTAACAATAACCTCAATTTGATAACTAAGTAAATGCTGTTTTCAATTTCTCTAAATAAAGTCCATAAATATTGCACACAAATCTTGAAAATTTATTGAATAAAGTACCAAAAATAATCTTAGAATATTTTGCAAGAATTTTCTAAGTACAGAAGTGACAAAAAAATTTTTTTTTTGGAAAAACACACAAGTAAAATTTATTCCAAAGTGACATTGAAGTGGTATAAAAAGCCTTGGCTGGTGCTAATTCAGAGCATCTCCCTTACTTAATCCTAACAGATGTGTTTAAAATTAACATCAGTTCTTTCCTTGTAGCCTAACCTGACTGTGTTTTTAACACTGAATGAAGTGGTCTGTTCGCCACTATGCCTGAGTCTTCGCGAAAACTCGCAGCACCCACCATGAGTAAAAATAAAGTGCTTGAGCTATATTATATCATGCTTTGGAAGAAGTTTCTGCAGTATAGCAACATTATATAGAGCCTTGGTTATCCAAATTTCAACTAGACACTATATACCTCCCTTAGCGATTTTGGTAGCAATCACAGCCACTACTTTTATTGCAGCAGGTGACCTTACCAGTAACATATCACAGAGTCACCATCGACAGTAGCAACATATCTGCCAGCATATCTATCTCTAATATAACAGAGTACACATTTCGGATCAGATCGTATGGTGATTCCAATGTAGGAGAAACTCTTATCTATTCCTCATATGTGACGCGCAAAATAGAAAGGGACCTAAGGGTAAAAACCGGTTTTGTTCAGGAGAGCCATTTTAAAGATTTAAATACGTGTATCTTTGGTGTACCATCACTTTCATAAAAAGCGCATATCTCTGGGAGGGAACACTTTTGGGGCATGCGATCGGTCTCATTCGATGCTCAGATGTTGTCCAAAAAAAAAAAGAGAAAATTGATTTTTTACCCTTAGGTCCCTTTCTCTATGCGCTGTCACATATGACATTCATACTTGAGGCGTCCTAGTGTATGTTTAATGATCGCACCTTGTAAATGTACCCTAAGAGATTAATTTTTCTATCGTCTTTTTTTGTGCAAAAACCTTAGATGTCTGTTCAACATCGTTTAGATTAGCGAAGGTTACCCACTTCCTATTATTTTATTTCATATGTACGGCTTTACCTCTATTGTTTCAGAGATTGACCAGTGACACAAAAGTTTTAAGGTAATTGGCAAAAGATAATGTCTGAAAAAAAAAACAATTGCCCTCTTACCAAGAAAGCCCAGCATCAGGATGAGGAGGATATGGTTAACTACCCACATATTTAATATGGGGAATTGGTCCGATCAATAAGCATTATCCACTATTTTTATAAACTTCGTGCTTGCCTAAAGCGTGAACTGCTGATAATTTTTATGAATATTTTTTATGTTCAGCTTTTGCATAGGAATTACGAACAAGTGTGCAAAAGGAAGTATCAAATTAAGTGCTGACGTTCCCTTTTAAGATAAACGCCTTTGAATAAACAAGTTTCGAGTTTTATCTACAAACCATAAGTCCTTTTATAGATATTTAAAAAATTTCCGATAAAATCATTATACTACTTGATCGAAAAAAATCTCTAGAGAAAGAAAAGTTTTGAAAATAATTATAAATTTAACTTTAAAAATATTAATATACAGGGTCTCTGAGTTAAGCCACATCACAACAGATGGGATGTTATCCCTCAATATCTACCAGAAGAAGACAAGTTTGATTAATCCAACCAAATTGATATGAAACAATCATCAGATGGCAAATTGCGGCACTCGATATTGTTAAAAATGTGGATTTAAATTGTATTGAAATCTCGATCGATATCGAATGGCGTATTTTGGCTCCTGAACTATTTATTATCCTTTAGGGAAATTAAATAATTCAGTGTTATTCTGAATAAGCAATTAAGTCTCATAAGAGATCTTGGGTGGACATTATAGTGAAGGAGGAGGCTTGTTAAAGTACTGGACAGAGTCTGATGTTATATAGAAGACATCTGCATTATAAATAGTAGAGATCTAGATGGTCATTGAAAAAATTTGAGTAGTTTGTTAATAATTCATGTAGAAGAATAAATGATCAGAATTGACACAAATCTTGAAGAAAACTTTTGGTGTTAAAATAGCAGAGAGAAGACAGTTTTTGATCCACAGTCCAAGATCACAAAGATACCGATCGTAACAAATAATGGCTCCTGACTCCTTTAAGTTTATAGTTTTTAAAGTTTTATTATCCATTAGAAATCATTGTGAAATTTTTGTGCCGGGGGTCATCGTCACTTGAAGTAGAGAATGTTTTAGGGGAAAATATTTATTAGATTATTAAGATTACTTGAATCACTTTGATAGCCAGGCAAGACTCAAGGTCTTAAAATATTATGTAAAAATTAAATAAACTGTGTCACATTTCTTAGCGGATTTCACGATTATAAGAAAAAAAACGGAAATTATGGTTAATGTCTGGTGATGAATACTTTTGTAGAAACTAACCTGGTGACTACCGACTAAAGAAGTTTTGGAAGGGTGACACCCTTATTATCTACGTATTTGTCACGTGAATATATCAAAAGTAAGAAAACTGGACTCTTACGTTAATTTAAATCTTCAATTACCGAATATTATTTAAATATTATTTCCACAATCCTTAAGTAAATTACAATTAAAAAATTATTGCCTATTTTATGGCGTCAAACGAATCAAAGTTTTTATTTCTTCAATAATTAATTTATTTACGAAAAAATTATACAGAAAATCAAATCATTTGTTTTTCACATGCAACTTAAAAGTTAATAGTAATTGTAAAATAATGTATACGAACATAAAAAGAATTATTCGTAATTGTTTTTAAATGAACTTTAAAACAAAGTTTTTAAATCTCCTTTAAGGAGTCCAATTAAATTATGAAATTATTTGTTTTATTATTAGTTGGTCTACCGCCTTTCGCTATGACTTTTAAAAACTAATAAGTCATTAGCAATTTACTTACAGTAGTACGTGAAAGTATTTATAAACACATACATACAACATATCAATTTATGCATGATTTTAGTTAAGGAACATTCAACCAAACACACTTGTTTAAAATTGTTAACAAAATTTAATCTCTATTAACGTTTGACTTGGCATGCCAGACTTCCTTCCTTCCTTACAATGTTTTACGTACAATTTATGTTTTACAATTGTATAAATGTGTGTGTGTGTGTGTGTGTGTGTTAGTGTGTCTATATAATTTGGTAGTCTGCTTCCTATTTGTTTTTTTTTTTATATTTTGTGGACTTCCTGCCATGCAATACAAATTAAGCTGTCAACAATTTAACCATATCGCGGCATATAATCTTCACACCTAAATTATTTATAAACAACAGAAAGAACAATTTCAAACACACACAAACAAAACACAAAACCATTTGCTTTTGTTACATGTCTGCGTAACAAAGCTTTAGATATTTTTATTTTTCAGTTGTAAGTTAAAAAGTGTAAAAAGTATAAAAATAAAGGGCCAGTTTGTATGTAAATTATTTTTAGAATTTATTTTATGACAAAGGCGTAGGCGGGAATTTTAAAGGGAAACATCCAATGATGTGTCTATGCAGAAAGGAATTACTTAGGCAGCCACTACTTCATATGGGGTGCAAATGCATTTTAGCAGGTAGTCTTTATTCACCGTAGGAAGGATAAATTTTTTCATTTAAGAAAATTACATCCCCGCCCAATTGAAGCTTGGCTTAAGTTAACAGAAATGTATTTTTAAATAGATCTAAATAAATCTAGATTCTTTCAAACACACATACACGCTTTATTGTGTATAAGTAAAATTATTTACTTTCTTCGCCTGAAAGCAATATCTTTATGAAACGTTAAAAGCATATTTAAAGTGCAGTTAGTAAAATCCTTTCCCACAATTACATACTCCTACGCCTTTTACTACCCTTAGAGGTATCAAATTGTTAGCAATAAAACCTTTTATAAAAAGGACATACTGCCTACATTCACAAAAACACACACATACATACGTGCATGTGCTGTTGTAAATAAAAAAATGTTTAGGTATTTGTACATAAATCGTAATACCTGCCCTTAAATTGCCGTTTTTATTACATGCATGTTTTTTTTTTTATGTTTTATTTTTTTCGGAGTATGACTTAATAGAATTCATCTTATTTATTATTTATGAATATTATTAAAAATGTATTCAGTTTTAATATATTCATTGTAAGTAGACGCATTAAATGTAATGGAAAATTCTTTGAAAGTTTTCAAAGTGACGTCCAACTAGTAACTCAGATATAAAAACTTCCGTAGGAGAAACATTTTTAGTGTTTCCAATTTGATAAAACTAATATTTTAATGTAACAAGTTGAGATCCAATATACTACACAGAGGGTTGTTTGTAATTAGAAGGAAAAAAAACTTGTTTTTGCATAATTTATTTTTAAAATATTGTTTAGTCAAAAATAATATAAGTTAAACAAGGATATTTCCTTGTTCGAAAAAAAAGGGTTGCGGTCAGGCAGCCAAAGCGCTTGTATACTCACACTTTCAATTTTTAAAGAATAAAAAGACGATTAATTAATTAAACACGACTAACTTTATTGGATTCCAGAATTGAATTAATTTTTGTTAATTCAATTTGGCTTTATTACAGTTCTTAATTTCTAAATATAATAAATTGCTTCTTGTGGGAAAATGCTTACAATTCCAGTTTACATTAAAGTTTATTTGTTCATATATTTTAAGTGCGGATCATATTACAGAACGCGCAGACATAAATATGTCGCGTTGCAATATGATTTCGCAATGCTGTTAACTTATATTACATTTGGTTATGACAATAGTAAAAATCATTCTAATGACTTTATGATCATTATTTGCCCAACTCACAATCCTATTTGTATCGTTTATTGTTGTATATGAAAACACAATTTTAATATAAAACTAGCCTATCCCGGTGTGCTTCACTACCCCTCCCCAGGTTTTAAAATAAAATTAAAAGTATTTATATATCCTATTGTGAAAATTTAATGACGATCGGTCCAGTAGTTAAGACTATATTACGATTTTTAATTTTCCTAAAAAGGGGCGTGGTCCCACTCACTTTTCTCCTGGTACGTATTCCTAATTATGCCAATACCATATGTACCAAATATCATCGACGTAGGTCAAATAATGCCCAAAATATGGCGATTTAAATTTTTGGGTTATATGGGCGGTGCCACGCCTCTTTGTCCAATCGAAACTTCATATAGCTTATTATTCCTTCCAGAGTCACAGTAACATGCTGTGAAAATTTCAGGATGATCGGTCCAAGGGTTTGGTTTTCCTGAAAATGGGGCGTGGTCCCACTCACTTTTCTCCTGGTACGTATTCCTAATTATGCCAATACCATATGTACCAAATATCATCGACGTAGGTCAAATAATGCCCAAAATATGGCGATTTAAATTTTTGGGTTATATGGGCGGTGCCACGCCTCTTTGTCCAATCGAAACTTCATATAGCTTATTATTCCTTCCAGAGTCACAGTAACATGCTGTGAAAATTTCATGAAGATCGGTCCAAGGGTTTGGTTTTACTGAAAAAGGGGCGTGGTCCCACCCACTTTTCTCCTGGTACGTATTCAAAATTATGCCAATACCATATGTACCAAATATCATCGACGTAGGTCAAAAATGCCCAAAATATGGCGAAGTTATTTGATAATCAATTATTGTGGAGGGCCATTTGCAACGCCCTACTGCCCCCTCCCCCCGTCAACACAACAAACAATTTCTAAACACAAAAAAATATTCTGGACCTTTTCCATATGCAAAAAGAATTTTGAAAATTGGCTCAAAAATGGAGAAGTTATTTAATAATCAATTATTGTGGCGGGCCATTTGCAGCGCCCTACTGCCATAAGCTAAAAGAATTTTGAAAATTGATCCACAAATGGCTCACTTTACATTATAAAATCTGTTAAAAACTACGTGATAGAAGAAAAATAATTTAAAAAAGTGGGCGTAAAAGTGGGTGTGGTTGAAGAAAAAGTAGCCTATAATTCATTCGAGAGTTCCAGTTAAATACTGTGAAAATTTCATGAAGATCGGTCCAAGGGTTTGGCCTCCTATAAGGAACAAACAAACAAACAAACAAACACACAAACAAACAAATAAACAAATAAACAAACACACATTCGGTTTTATTTATTAAGATATAGATATGTATATAGATTATTCAAATCAAAAACAATTTTAAAACAATTTGTTTTTGTTCACAGAATTTTTGTTTGAAATTGTCTTTTCATATCTAACAATAAGCGATACAAAATGATTGTGAGTTTGGCAATTATTTATTAAATTTATCATATGAAATTTTCTTTTTTTAAAAACTTTATTCTTCGAATATCCCCCGGAAGCAAATTTTTACACGGAACCATACTGCATAAAGTTTGCCATGTGAGAAACAGGGCTAAGTTAAAAAAATTCCACACACTTGTATAGACGGGACCTAAGCTAGTAGACAGTTTAATATGGAATGCAATCCTGCTGTAAACATAGAAGCAGCACATAGATTTTAAACGTAGAACTGCTTCTGAGACATCATTCGTATCCTGTTGATCATTGTCATTTTCTTTTCAAGTAGATGTTGACTGTCGATGCAGCAGTTCGACCAAAGTTTCTTTTGAGAAGTCTTTCGTATTTTCCTGATACTTCATTTATTTTTATGGTGGTCGTTTTAGACCCCACGATTTTCCAAATATACATCTAGTTTTTTATTTAAAAATTTGGTTTCTGTCATTTCTGAGAAATCTCTTGCGTTGGTCTGATATTGCATTTCCTCTTTTATACATTTAATGTTGATCTCTTAAGACAGATTCTAAGCAAAAGGTTAACTAGCGAAAACTTTGATAATATATAAAAAACATTGTTTCTATATGAACCATCACTTCCAGTTAATTTAAATTTAATAAATTAATTTAATTTAATTAATTTAAAAAATTTTACATTTATTTGAGCATGTACTCAAGTATTTATGTTTTAAATTTTATTTGTTTGTTGCGGGTTATATTTCGTACAAAAACTCACAAATATATTTTTGTGAATTACAAAGCATAAAAATAGCCTTTAAAAAATTTTCCATTATTATTGTGTGTGTTTGAAAAAATTTTTTAAAGGCTATTTTTATGCTTTGTAATTCACAAAAATATATTTGTGAGTTTTTGTATAAATAGATGAGCATTGGAATTTTTTAAACATAAAGGGTAAAACATCTACTGATGAATTGGTATAGCTACCAACGAAATATATACATATCTAGATATTGCTAACCCGCAACAAACAAATAAAATTTAATTAATTTTATTTAAATTTAAATTTAATAAATTTAATTTAATATATTTTGTTGACACTTGTCATTGTAGATAAATTGCATATAATTTTCAGCACTGAACTTACTTTTGAACAGTATTGCATTTCAAGTTTTACTCAATATTTATAACAATTTCGTTATTATTGCGCAATAACTTAATTACAATTTTGTATGGAATATTGATCTCAATAATGGCATTTATTGCGATAATCACAGACATACACTGCACAGGGTATAAGACTTTCATTAAAGAAAACTTTCGTGTGTGAACCGAGACCTAATGAAAAATGGCGCGCTCACAATATTTTTTAGTAGAAATCACAAATGCAACGGAGTAACTTCCACCACATATCAGGTCAATTATCTCATTAGCGTCCAATATATAATACATATTACAATAAATGTAAGCGAAGTGCCATGCCCACTTGTTCTCTTTTTTAATATTTTTTTGTAAAAGCCAATACAAAAAGGTTATGAGAACAAAACTTCAAGATTTCAATGTCATAAAATAAAAATTTCGAATATTTGGTGAAGCCACGCCCACTTAAACAATTTGAACAAACATTGCTAATATACTTTTCAAATTTTAGCATAATTCATTATCGATGATTTAAGCAGAAGGAATGGTAAGTCATTTTTGATTCACTGTTTTAGTTTGGATTAAAATCATAAAACAAAAACTATTGTACGATTACAAAACTTGTCCAAAAGCAATATATCCAATTGCTATTATCAAAAATTATGTGTCAACAAATTCAATGAAATGAAGAGATAATTTTTGGAATTTATATTCCAACTATAGAAGTGAATGAAAAAATTAATTACAATTCCATTCCCCTAAATCATCGATAATACATTTAAATTTTAATTAAATTTTTATAATTATATAAAGTTAATGGATTCAAGATATTTTATTCAAAACGAATTCACTAAAATTTAAGCTCAATTCATTATTTTGTAAAATGAATGAAATTAAAAGTTTGTTTTTAATGATGAATGCATTTATATTTACTTTAAGTCAATTCATTTTTTTGGGTACAATGAAGTTTTAATTCAATGCTTAAATGATTCTCAGTTTCATTTAGAAAAGAATTATTCTTTTACAGCTCTGATATGTACATATTTAAAAATGCATGTGTATAAATAGAAGATAGGGATAGGTTAGGTTAGGTTAGGTTAGGTTAGGTTAGGTTAGGTTAGGTTAGGAAGGGTAGTGTGAAATACACATGCCCTCGGAGACCCAATTGGATCCATTGTGATTCCCTTCATTTATAATTTATTGACTGATTAGTCTCCTTACTGTCCAAGGAGAAACAAAGAGCCGTTAACATCCATCATTCCCATTTAATTCCCGTGATAAAGCCTCTGATATCCTCAAGTTTGCACCTCGCGATATCACTAATTCCCTCATGGAAACGTCTGCTCAGCCATCTTTGCCTTTGGCGTTGCAGCCTTGGGCAATGACAGATGATATGTTCAATAGTTTCTGGCTCCTCTTCATCCCCATACATCCTACAGAAATCCGGAGTGATATTTCCCATATGCTGGTCCTCGCTCTAACCGAGCAATGGCCAGTCAAGGCCTACTAAGACTCTCAAAACCTTTCTATTCATACCCAGCAGTAGATCAGATAGGGATATCTTTCAATTCAAAATGGTGAATTTCGGTATTAAGTAAAAAAATTCAAAAAGTTCGCTTAACAAAATGAATATATTTTCTCTGTGGAAAAGTTAATACTGAAAACTTATTGATCACTGGGTCCACATATTCAGGCAACTGGCGGCTATAGGTCCACTTATATTTTCAAGAAATCAGATATAATTGCTTGTAAAGAATGCGGTGTATTTAATAAGTTTTATAAAATATATTTACAATGAATTTTAAAGAGAAAGTCATCATACACTGACCAATATGCCGTAAAGAAATCACTGATATTATTGGTTTTTTAGTTGAAAAAATTACCAATGAATTATAAGATCATATACCTGCCATTGACATCATGTTTACTACACAAAACAGTTCCAATATTTTAATTGATTTTGTGGAAACTTTTATAAATCATTATTATTGAACTTTGATCATACAGAAAATCTCCGAGGGGTTTTGCTCAATGTGACTAAATGCCACCTTTTGGATAGTGACTAATAAAGTATTATTAACTCCACAAAACATTTCCGATCAAAATTGGTAGCAATATTCGTTTAAAAGTGTAAATATATGGTTACCATCTGAGCGATTTGATAATATTTATTTTTTAATCCTTAATTTCAAACCAGAGGGAATCTTAATCGATTTACCAGGTTTTTATCATATTTTCACAATTGGTTGTATATAAAACACTAACATCGTTTCGAACGAGTTACACAATACGGTAGATTTCTTATCGAAACATGTTGCAGAAATTTATACTTTCACTTGAAAAAAAGGATAATAAATTTTCATTTGAAAATAAAAATTTTAACATAATTTTACATATTATTATCTCATGTTATTTTATCGAAAGTACATTAACAATCCCCCTGTTGAGTTTTAACATTTAAAATCTCTTTTTACTTTATTTTTTCTTCGTTGGTGTATATGTGTGTATGTGGTTGAATACAAATATTTTATAATTTTGTCACGATGTTTGGTGTAATGTGATGAATTTGTATTTTAGTCATTTAATTTTCCAAAAGAAAAATACATAAAAGCAAATCTGTAGCCAAAGAAAAATAATCCAAAAATAACACAAATAAAAAAATCTGAGCAAAACATAAAAAGAATACTGAACAAAACGAACGAACAACCATTGTTTAACTCAAACCGGAAATGTTACATGTTCAATTTGAAAAGGGTTGTAGCTGAAATGAAATAAAATTAATACAAGTGCTACATAAGGTGTACAGGAAATAAAAAACATGTTTAATGTAATGTATTTGACGATAAGTTTTGTTGAAACATATAACATCCGTTTTTGCTGATTTACACGTAAAAAATATATATTTATATGTAGACTGAACACGTACTTATTTATAATGGATAAATATAAAAATGACACTAAAACGTTTATTGTTGATACGAATTTACATAAAATCAAAGTTATTACTTTTTGACGATTGACAAGCTTTCAACCTCTTATTAAATAACTTATTTCAAAGGAAATAGCATTCGTTTTAAGTGCTTTGGATAAGCCATTCTATATCGCTAATCTAAAGTATTCATAAAAACTAAAGTAAAGTACTTCTTTGGAATACAAATTGCCAGGAAGCTACTTAGTCCGATTTCCACTTACATTTTTAAAGCAATCCAGCTGCAATTGTACACTTTCCAAATCAGTCTAAAAACGAAGGAGATATAAAAAAATCGATGTTGTCAGCAGGGAACTCACCGCTCCATTAAAAAAAAAACCATTTACGAGATCTTGCACTAAAATCCCTTTTAAATAGGATATACTTTTAAAACTCAATATAACGTTGGCAACTTGACCCAACCATTTCCATAAAACAGAAAAAACTGTGCGTCAGAATTGCAAGAAACCACTTTTTCAACAAGATCATCTATATTTCAGTTAGAAAACTTCCCTCCGATTTAAAAATTTTAATCCCAAACTGCAAGCAAACGTTTTCAAACAGTAAGATCGTTATGAAAATCTGTCCATATATTATATATTAAAGATATACTTAAATCGTTGTTTTATGAAAATGGTCGGGGCTAACTTGTCCCCTAGTGGCCACAGAGAACAAGCGATGCAGCTTCTGTTGGTGAAGTAACAGCTAACAAAAATCTTCTATTAGTTGTCCAAATTTCAACCTTCCAAATGCGCTGATCAAACATTAGGTATTACATCATCAGTTCTCCTACCGATTTTGATATCTATTACAGAAATACCAGCAGTACGAACGGACACTCTCGGAATGGTAAAAAAAAACACCTTTATGGTGAAAGTTAAACAAATTCCATACCCAATGCAACAGGTTGTGCTTTTTATGAATTACGTCCATGGTGATGCCACAATTTGTTGACATCGTCGTTTAATACTTCTACTAGATAGCTCATCTGTTTGCGCTCGGGAACCCCCTCCCGCCAAGGTTTCGTAAGAAACCAAACATTATACTGACCATGGAAAAATAAAAACAGATGAAATTGTCCTGCCTGCTGTAGACGTGTATTTTTGTTTTATAAATGCCAAATTGCATATTGCAGAGCAACCAGCTGTTTCAAAATTTGTAACGGCGCACAGTGTTGCGAAACCGGAATTTTTTGGAAATCATATTGCCTAAACTGTAATTTTAATTGTATCGATGAGAAACTTCTACAGGTTGGTCAGAATGAAATCCCAAACAGAATGAGTGAAAAAAAATTTACAACGAAAAAAATTGTTGGGTCAAATTTTCAACAAAAGTCAAAAATAAAAAAAAAATTGTTCGAAAAATTAAAAAAAAAATTTATTTTAATTCTTCTTTTATTTCTGATAAACACCCTATGATTAGTTTTTAAAATAAAATATAGGGTGGTCCGAACAAGAATTATAAACGTCAAATTTTCATGATTTTTCGATATTTGTTGAATAACTCTGAAATTTTATATAAAACCAAAATCTATTTCATTTCTTATTTGAAAGGTGGCAATAAAAGCTTTAATTTGATACCGGTTTGAAGTCAATAGCTTCAGTTTTAAGAGAGTAATGCTCATTTTTGTGGAGTCCTAGAATAGATGTAGAATAAAAAAAAAACTTTGAAGATACTATTTTATAACACAGGCATATTTTATTGCATTCTACAGAAAAATTACAAATTATCAGTCATCTACCAATAAGTTCATTGCTTCCTCTGATAATTCCAGGTGTTTCTTCTCCTTCAGTATTCTCCTACTTGTGATTGCGGGATCAGAATTGGCGAGCAGATAATGTAATATGTCTTCACAATTGTCTTTTCTTGATGTTTTCCTCGCATGGTAAAGCCTTGTGTTTCTGAAGTCCTTGTTTCCTGCTTCCAATGCTTCTTCTGATAGTTGGCCAATGGGGACCAAAAATGAACGAATTATTTCAGCTCCATGAATAAGAACCTTGTGGACAGTTGGTGGCATATAATGCCACGAATATTTCTTTACATAGAGACCAGCAGTTTCTTTTCCGTACTTCGAGGACTTATCGCAGTCTATCTTATATCCAGAAGTTATAGCTTGAAGAATACTAGAAAACCTTCTTATAAGTTCGGTATCTACTCCTGTGGCCAGAGCGGTTTTCTCAGGATCACTAAAGAATTCCCTTGCTGTGTTACCATCATTAGTTGTTCCACTTCCTTGTTTCACAACATCAACAGTTATTTGGAGCTGATCTTTCAGATTTTGTTGAACTTCCTTTTTTCTTTGATCTCTATTAATCTTCTCATCTTCACTGAGCTTAGTTCTCTTTGTTTCCCCTGCCTTGCGCACAGTGATTTGATAAGCAATGTTCAGTAGGGTTTCCATAAATCTTATTCTACAATGTAATGTTGATAATCCAAATCTATAAGCTTCCTGATTGGGTGTCCTTTTAACAATTCTGTCTAACTGATTCATTTCACTGGGCTTTGCGTGGCAAATGTAACACGTTGCTGCAGACTTGAATCTTGAATCCAGTCCGTAGCTCCAAGCCGTTCATACATCCTGTTATACTCTTGAAGACGTGCATTGTACTTATTGACGAACTTTTTCAATTTATCTTTTATGTTTGGAAATATTAAACTACTTTTCACTCCATGCTCATGATCAAGCAATTCCAAAACATCCTCCACGTTTGTAGTTTTACTCTGTTGCATCAACTCATACAGTTCCTGATAGGAAATTTTAATGTATTCCATAATTCTTGACTGTCAAAATTATAATGGAAACCACAGTGAACTTCATTGCACTTTTATATGCATAGTGGAGAAAGATAAAAACAAAGGGGGAGAGAGAGAGCGAAAGAGAGAGAATAAAATAGTAAAACAACAGAGAGAGAGAAAGGTACCACCACAAGTTAAAAGAAAACATTATATAAAGACGGACACACACGCGGACTAATTATTGACAAAAAAGAAAACACTGAAGATGGCGATTAGCCGAAACCGGTCTGAAAATAATAAAAATTTGACGTGGGATGACGGAAAGTCACCCGAAAACCAATATGATTAAATTATTCAGTAAGTGATTCCGAGAATTTCCGTTCTATTTCTATGGAATAAATACTGAGAGTGATATACTAAAATCGCTATAACTCCCAGGAGGGCAGGTATGGGCAGCTGATTTTTTCACAGTTCGTTGAAAACAAATTATGTAACATTTCTGTAGTGGTTTGGAACTGGGACTCTTTGGGACTTTTTAGATATTGCTTACCTAACCCAAATTTTAAGGAAAAATGGACCTTTAGTCGGGTTTTCGCTCTTAAAAAATGTCTCAAACAACATTCCTTTTTTTTACAGAAGATACTTGTCCGAAGGCAGATTTTTTTTCCGAATCAAAATATCTGTCACCAAAATCATATGAGATCATTTTGAATACAGCCCTGAAATCCCCTCTTTTTGTGAAAATTTTGTATATTTGACTTCTAAAATCAATTAAAAATCAACGGGCCAACATAAAAATAAGCTTTATGTGTTTTTTGTTTATTTGGAATGTCTGTGACAAAATTGCATCATTAAAAACACTGAAAAAAATAATCGGAAAAAAGTTACTTTTCCACTAGCCGCAACATAGTGCGGCGTCGAAGAAGAAAAATTTATTTCAACACGCCGGTGAATTTTATTTGGAAGTTTTATATAAAAATAAAAATATCTGATTTAAATAAAAACTGTATATAAAATTAAGAAACCTAACAACGCATTTTTAACAGACGAGCTACCTGTAAAAATAGTAAATAACTGATTTGTTTGGCAGCAGCTCGAATTTACAAAAGCGGCGTTGATGGCCAGCTTCGAAGCGATCGGCTTGTTTCTCTGTTTTCGACACTAACAAAATGCCTGTTGTTTTTATGACGTTGTATTTGTTTTAGGGACAATACAACCTAATTTATTATACCATGATTCTGACTAAATTAATAAAAAAAATTCAATATCATTAAAATCGTTCACGATCAACGCCCTCAACACTACCGCCCATGCAATCTAAATCGATTTTTTCGCTTAAAATTTTTCCTATTCCACTAGAAATCTAGAAAATTATTACATGCATTTTCTAAAAGAAAAAAAAAAAAAAAAAACAGACGCATGATAAATTTTATTAATATCGGCCATGCCCACTACACATCGCTCACGTAATCTAAATCGATTTCTTGGCATTAAATTTTTTCTCACCAAGCAAGTCTTTGAATTTCGTAAATGTCTGATATATCGTGAAAACGGATGCCGAATTTCACTCAAATCGGTCACGCCTACTGTCCATGAAACCCATTCATAGAGAACAATTTTTTATTTATTATTAATATTTTCATTTATTCTTACAGCCTAACCCACGATGTCGATCGATATCGCTCGCTTGCTTTTTCAACGACAAACAGCTGTTTTGCGCCCCACTAAAAGTTTTCAGCACGACAAGTCGATCGACAATGAAAGCGAGCGATAACGTAAACATTTTCATACAAATTTCCGACCCACTAAGAAATATTATGCGACAACAACTGTCAAAATCAGTCACGAAAGTTTTGTTGTCGACAGAGAAATTAATTTGAAAAAATAATTTAAAAAATGTTATTTTATATGAATGTATGTACATATGTATGTAATAATTTTAAAAAATTTCATGATGGGAAATTAGTAATATATTTCTCTGTGCCAAATTTCAAAAAGTTTTGGCCAAAAATAAATTTCGGGTTCTATGGGCGGTGGGAGATGGGCGTGCCCAATTTTGATGAAACTTTATATTTTTTTAATTGACCTAACCAAAGGCTCAGAGAAAAATTTCAACTTTCTACGAGCACTCCTTATAGTTTTTTCCAAGCTTGTATGACCAAAATCCCACTGTGCTCCGTGCTCAGGAGCTTGATCTTCAAAGAACAACTTTGGCCACAATTTTGCACAAAGATTTGCAATTGTATCCATTTAAGATTCAGTTGACACAAGAGCTTCTTCCACAATAGTATTTACGCCGCCGTACATATGACAATAGTTTGTTACAGCTCGCCCATGACAACCCCGATTTTCATGAAAAAATCATAATGAATGACGAGGCACATTTTCATTTGAATGGATATGTGAATAAATAGTCGGAAAACCCTAAAAATATTCATTAGTCACCTTTGCATCCATTAAAAGTGACAGTCTGGTGTGCAATTTGATCAGAAGGAATCATTGGACCTTACTTCTTTGAAAATGAAAACGGCTTAACAGTAACTGTGAATGGGTAGCGATATCGTGATATGATTGTAAACTTTTTAACGCCACAACTGCATGCTTGATTAACATGTGGTGTCAACAAGACGGTGCCATATCGCATACAGCCAGGATTACAATGGAAATACTGCGAGACCTCTTTCCACAACAAGTAATTTCAAGATATTGTGATGTTTGTTGGCCTCCACGGTCGCCTGATTTGACTGCTCCGGACTTCTTTTTGTGGGGATATCTGAAAAGCAAGGTTTATGCAAACAAACCAGAAACGCATGAGCAACTCAAACAAAATATTTGTGATGAAAGTAATGAAATACCGCGTGAAATGTGTGAGAATGTAATGAAAAATGTACTCAAAAGGGCTCGCATTTGTGAGGCTAACAGAGGCGGAGATTTATCTGATATTGTATTCCATACAAAATTTCCCAAATCACTTTTCTAAACAAATCTAAAGGCCTCATTAGTCTTGACTTTTACTTTCTGTTCTGTTCTGTGCCGTTCTGTTGTTGAATTTTTGTAGTTAGAAGTTCTGTTCTTGCAGAATATACATAGCCGAATTTACATATTTTATCGGCGGCGGCGGCAGTGTTCACCAATTTAAAACGGCGCTTCGTCTTAATTATCAGGTTGAATAATTTTAAAGGAAATAAGTTAAAAACGTTATTTAATTAAAAACAACTCTACTCACTATAAAATTTTCATTAATATAATATTTTTATAGCTTTGCTATTTATGGCGCGGTAGGGGTTGAATTTTATTTTTCGTAAGATAAATAATCGACACTATTCCCGTTATGTTTTTCTTTTTTTGTTTTGATTAGCTCATCCTTTAAAAGCGACTTTGTTGTTGTTTTTTAAAATCAAGACGAGAAAATATGTATGTACATATATAGTGTGTTACTCACATTCAACCGCAATAACAAAAACAAAACAATAACAAGTATGTATATATATGTATGTATATGTACATATGTGTGTATGCAAGTAAAAAACCACCACAATTTGGCAAATTTACATCATATTCGCCTTGCAAGAAACGAAATTTCTTTTTTTTATTTTGATTTCAACTTTAACAAAAAACCGAAAATATTATGTGTACATACATATGTATGTACATACTTACTTCTTCTTATTCGCCTTCGTTCCTTATAAAAAAAAATGAGCAAAGCTATAACCGGGTGTCCTAAGACACCTCTCTTCTTTTTTTATTAAAAATCGTCTTGTTTTTAATGTGCTTAAAGTCGATGGCGGCGGTCATAATAAAAATTTATCAGCGATTACGCGGCAATTTTGTTCTGATCGGCTTGGTTTACTGAAACAAGCAGCTGTCTCTTGCTGTCACTTAGAACTGTAAGTAAAATTCAGTTTTCAACAGAATGGTCCGTAACAGAACAGAACAACTAATTGAAAATATATGTTTGGCGTACACAAAAAATGAACAGCTGATCCGGAACAGAACAGAAAGTCAAGACTAATTCTACCTTAAGATTTCAATAATGAAAATTTTACTAAAACATTTCACTTTTGGGCTGTGCACACATTACGTAACGCTGCTTTCAACTTCCGTAACGCTTTTTACTAATTTTTCAGTGCAAAATTTCCAATCCGTAACAAATCTTTAACCCTTGGAGCGTTACGTAATATGTGCACATCCCCTTTATACTTTTTTAAGTTTAATTAAATTTATTGTTGAAACCATATATACTAGATATATTGAATTTTAATTAAATTTATTTTATAATTAAATTTTGTTTATTTATTAATGAAATTAAATATAATTTTACAAATAAACAAATTAATAAATAAAAATTTTTTTTTCTCAGCGTAAAGTGATGAAAAAAAAAATTATAAAAATATATGAATTGTGTTTAGCATATTTTATCTCATATTTCCGTTTAAATAAATATGTTTTGAATAATTATATTAGCGGAAAATTTAAATGATGTTCTGGTTAAATGAACCGTAATATAATAAATAAAATAAATAAATTCGATGGTGTGCATAAAAAATTTCTTTATAAATGACGAGCTGCTGCAAAACGTGAATTAAAATTTTAAATTTTGTTTTTTAAATTTAATATCCGCATTAAAGTCAATCATAAAAAAACCTATGTAATTTTTTCCATTTTATATACTACAAATGGAAATAGTTTTTCTCTACAATTTACCTGCATATTAAAATCAGTCACTGTAATCTTTTCCAAAATTCTACACATACTGTGAAAAATGCCAGCGATAACACATAATCATAATATTTATAAACACTCAGACATGTATAAGTGCTTCTCATATATATATGTATATTTAGGGAAAAAAACTTAATAGCAACAAACTATTTGTGAAAAAAAGGCCCTTTTCCAGCCAGTTGCACAGTCCAAAAAAAGAAATTTTACAACAGAAAACTCATAAATTTAACACAGAAAGAGCAGAAACATATTGTAGGTAACGTGAAAATATGTTTGCAAAATATACACAGATTTTATTGCCATTTAAGAAGAAATATGTGCAAATGGTTGAACTTATAAAAATCTATACAGAAGTTACGGGAAAAAAAAGTCACATGAAAAATATACAAAAACAAAACTTTATTTTTGTTTTTTTCTTCCTTCAAAAGATGATTAACAGTGGGTCGGAGTTTTTTGCATATTATTTGTATTTTATCTATTAAAAATTGTTTTTTTTTTCCTTTCCCAATAAATGTTCAACTTAACTAAATCATTGCCAGTACTTTTTCCATGGCGAATTTTAACATCGAATAATTTAAATATATTAAAAAAAAACCTTCTATTAACCCACTGTCTTATTGAGTAAACAACCACTAAATTCAATTTTTTTTTTGGCACGCTTTTTTCCAAAAAATATCCAAAATTATGTTCAATATGTTCTCAACAGTTTTTTAATGTTCCTCCAAGTTTATATATTTGATGAGCTACAAAAATGTTCTTTGTTATTCAGTATACGCGTGTATACAACAAGAATACAATATATATACATACACATGTATGTAAATGTTAAAGAAATCTCGTCAATTTGATTTCGTACACAATAAACCTTTAAGAATAAGATCGCAGCAATAACAAAAGGAAAGAAAGGATAATAATTTTCCTGTTCGCATACGTGTTCAGAAAACCTCGTTATCCTTGCATATGTTTTATATGTGTGGGTATGATGTATTGGGTGTTTATTTATAAAAATTACCCAACAATAATAACAACAGCTACAATTCTCATATAAGGAGGGTGGGGATTGGTAAGTGGCGAGAAAAAAATATATGAAATGCTTTTGAAATTTTATTTACAATCGAACTCGAAACAAGAGAAACTAGCATTTTAATATTTTAAAGTATTTTGAGATCCTTAGAAAGTTGATAAAAATAAATTATATTTAAATTGTTGTAAGATGTGCTTTTCTATGAAACATTATCGATTTTTGTAAACTCTTTTAGTTCGGTGATTGGCCCCACATAACATTTCTACTCAATGTTTTTATGAAAAAAATAAAAAGTGTGGGGCACTCGGGGACTGCCGCGTTAAATAGCATTTTTATCAACTTATACAATTGTAATTAGTAGGTGAAATCACTCTTAATATTGTAATCATTGCATATCTTGCAAGTCTAGCTTATTTTCATCAGTTTGTAGCAATGCAATAACAAAATGTGTAAATAAGCTATACCTGCAAGATATGCAACGTATGCAAAAGCAGTTGTCAACCAAGAGTGCTTACCCCCATTTAATTATTTTTTATTTATGTAGTATTTTTTTTTTCTTTGATATTAATTCAAGTTACACTTTTTGAGCGTGGTGACCGATAAGAAAACAATTTTTTTTTCTTTTATTGCATAAATGAGAAGTAAAATACATGTAAAAATCTGTTCTGGCAATACTGTATGTTAATTAAATCAATAGCATACTTTAGGGGTTAACATACATTGTGCGATTCAAATACTAAAAAAACAACCAAAGACTTAAGAAACAAACTTAGTGATAGGTTTTTCTCGTTATGGAATTTCTTGATTCGGTCGCCGCGCTCAAAGCTATGATAAGCTATGCATAAGCTTAAAAATTAATTAAACTGTCTTTATATATTTTTAAAAAAGTTTTGTGATTGTCAATCGCAAAACAATTTAAATATGTTTATTAAGTTTATTTCGTTTATCTTCGATTAATTTTATTCCGTAAAAAATTTCTTTATGAAATACCTTAATTTTTCATCCTTTTTGTAGTGTTGTTCCTCTAAACAGTAGTTTGCAAAATTAATCCACTTTCAATAAAAATATTTGGCATAAAAAAAAATTTTAATATACAAACTTTTAATTCGTTTTACAGTTTTTTTGCACGACAGATTTTTTTTAATGAAGATCAAACAAATCAACGTATTTCGAAATAACTAAAGAACAGTTTGATAATCAAAACATAAATTACATTAAATTGTATTTTTCGGTCACTAGCATCTGTCATAACATTTGGCCTACTGTAGCTCCTCTAGTGCTTACACAAGAATGCCACTAAGACCTGCGTTATAAGCTCTAACTACTCCTCTAAAACTGTTTCCAGTTTCAATTTAATCCAAATAGCAGTTTTGAAGTTACAGATTTATTACAATTTATTTAATAAAAAGGAGAAGTCTGGCTTCATAAACCACCTACTATGTATTAAATATTCACCAGTTGACCCCGCTGGCGTCTACGTCGGTGGCCACGGACTATTCTAGGCGATAAAATCCCCAGAGAGGTGATTTGTAAATAGCAAAGCTTTTTGCATCGAATTGTATGAGAGATTGCTTTGGGGTGGTGGATAGTATCAAATGCTTTGTTGAAGTACCTACATACCTACCTAAATATCACTTGCCGGATGGCCTTGATTGACAAGATATTTTGATGGCTGTCAAGTTTCAACCTCAAGCAATGTTTGGCAAGCTGAAACTGAAAATATAAAAAATTCAAATTTTTCAAGACAACACACTCGTGCCAACACATTTAGTTTATACAGGGTGGCTTAAAATGGCCGAAGGGGTTGGATTCCATTATAACTTCTTATTTAAGACATAATTATTATTTTGTTTAAGTATTGTACTAATTAATGGAGAATATTATTATTATTTTATTTAGTCTATAGAATAAATTTTAAGATTAAATACGCGTAGGAGCGCTGTCTGCATAGGCCATGGCTCGACCCTAATGGAGATTATTTTAATTTAATTATGAAAATTTATATCTCGCAAGTGGTGGTCATTTTCTGCTTCGCATATTCGTGCTCTTTCCAAAACATTTTTCATAAATATATTTTATATTATTACGAATAAACGTAATAATTATTCGAACTTATATTGATGTACATATGAAAAGTAGTTTTATCAGGCTCAAGTTCAGTTTTATTCAATTAATGAAAAGTCAAATTACTAAGAGTTATTTTTTTATGTTGAAAAATATTATTATTTATATCAGTTTTTAGCAGAACGTATCAGTACCGATTTCAAGGCCGCTGAACCTCTCATCAGCGTTCTATTGTCCATCTTTACAATTTTCGTAAAGTGGATACTAATTGAGAAGAATATAAACTATTTAACCAAGTTTTCAACAGAAATAGAATACGAGAATTAATTTAATTCATTTTTTGTTATATTTTTACACATTGAAAACAACTTTGGTTGTTTGGTACGAAATTCCCCATTGGAAATCTTCAAAGTATTCTACTTTGTAATATAACGTTTTTGTTGTTTTTACTCTATTATGGGAAACTCACATATTACTGTGACCCTTGTTATTAGGGTATCTATGTAGCTCGTGCCCAAGCTGAATTAATATTTTTTATATTACTACGAATAAACGTAATTATTCATAAACTTTCGCAAAACTTAAGGTGTTATGTTATTGATTTCGTTGCGTATATTATTTTTTAATTGCTATATGTTTCGAGGCTTATTAACTCGCAGTCTACATTAGCTTATTATTTGTTATAATATTAACATAGCGCCAGCAGAATAACAGTACTAAATTTGCTCATATTTTTCTATGTGGGGAATATTAGTAAATGTTCATGTGATGTTTTACCACAATTTTAAGGTGGAGTGGCAGAGACAGCAAATAGCTTTTGTTTGTTGTCTCGTTTTTTCATATTGGAAAATGACATTTGATGTCTGACATCGTTGTTCTAATAATTGTTCTGATAACGATGTTATAAGAGTAACAAACTGCGGTCTATACTAGCAAAATTTTTCTCCTGATAAATGTTATAACAAATAATAAGATAATGTAGACTGCGAGTAATATAAACTTTTTCTTTCAAATAACCCCTTAGGAAACAGTCTGGATCGGTTAAATCCGCTGAAAGCGGATGCCAATTCAAATCGCTTGTATGGGATATAATTCGTTCACCAAAGACGTCGCGTAAAGGAGCCATTGTATCCCTCGCAGTATGCGTTGTGGTTCCATCCTGTTAGAATCATACTTGCAGATGGTTCTCCACGTCTGGCCTTAAAACATTTTCCAACATTGTATAATATCCAATACCAGTGATGGAAACGCGGAGACCGTGTTCATTATCAAAAAAAAAAAAAAAATGTGGACCAACTATCCTTTCCAACGAAACAGCGCACGAAAAGGTACACTTAAGTGGGTGTAATTCTCACTGTTTAACAACTCTTGGATTTTCCGTATCCAAAATCCTGCAGGTTTGCCTATTAACGGACCCATTTAATTGGAAATGGGCTCCGTCGCTCCTAATTAAATTATAAATAAAGTCATGATGTTCTTCTGCTTTTTGACGAATATAAATTGGATAATCAAGTCGTTGCTGGTAATCTGTCTGTTTCAATTGTTCGACAAGCTGAATGTTATATGGACACATCCTTTCTGTATGCAAAATTCTCAGCAGCGAACTGCTTGATAGGCCAAGTTGTGTTAAACGTCTCCCGCTTGATGTTTCTCCATCTTGCCGAATACTCTGCTGCATACGTTCAATATTGTCATCCGTGTGCACCGTTTATCGTCCGCCGGCACCAGGAAGGCTCTTAATCGTTTATATGAGAAATAAAATTTAACGATTTTGGCCGGTTGTTCAATTGTGTACTGTTCCATTTTAAATTCTTTTTTACAAAATATTGAAACAAAAAAAAATAATAATAAAAAAGTTATAAGGAATTCAAACCCCTTTTGAGCCACCCTGTGTCATAATAATAGTATTAATTTATATCATAAACTGACAGAAAATTTTGCATTTGTGCAAAAATATTGTTCAACAAAAAATTTAATTTTCCTTAACAAAATTATAATATTACTATTCATTTTTAGCTTTTAAGCACAGATTAAAATTTGTCAAGTTCTGTTTTTAAAATCAAGCTCTTTAGCACTAAATGCCAAGTTATTGCACATAATGAATTTGCCTACCCTACATATAGTGGAGATCGCTATTCCAACGACTGCTCAACTATGATCCGTGTGCTATTTATATGATCGGTGTAAGATCGTTGTGGTCCGAAGCCGGTTTGCTTACTTCGATGATCTGCTGAAATTTATCATGACAGTCTAGCATGGTTTACGGTCGCTAATATCCCTTATTGAGCATGGTGAAAAGTGTTATACCTCGAAAAGTTATAAGACTCTATTAAGGAGACTTAATAGAGTCTCTGTTAATAAGAGTGATTATTTCAGCGCTATAAGAGTCGGATCAGCTTTAAGTAGTTCAGGAATGAAGTGGTACATATAAGTTACTACGTAGTTTAAAAAATCTACATTTTTTTGTACACCACTGTAAATTGCCTTAATCTGTAAAAGTGTAACGATTTCTCCTTCAACATAACAATAACAAAAAAAAAAAGTATTTGAAATTCACCAATTCTCAAATATTAGAGAAAAACATTGATTTATTTGCAAATTTATTTTATTCGAAGAGAAAATAAATGAAAAAACAAACGAAATATACAAAAAGCAATTTTAAAAAGATGGAAAAATTGAAAGGTATAAAATATATACTCACACTTCTACGATGATCAAAAGAAAGTATGAGTATGTGTGGCCCGTAGAGAGAAGAAGGAAAATGTGATTGAGCCACCGTAGGTGGTGGCAAAAGTTGTTAATGGGTTGTAATTTTCATTGATTCTAGGGTTCTTTTTTTAATTCGGTGAAATATTTTGAACATAAATTATATATTTTTCCGCACTTTAAGGATGGCATATTTTTTCTTTTTTTTTTGTGTTGCTTATACACGTTATGTTCAATGTTGGTTTTTTTTTTTTTTTTGTTAAAAGGACTTTTATTAAAAGAATTATTTCTAGTCGTAAAAGTTAAACCGGTTTAAGTGTACCACCATATGATAATGTTAAAAGCTTAATATTATTTTTTTCCATCATCAAAATGTAGAATTGCAACAGCAGCACATTTATTGATTTATTTATTTATATATTAATGATTTTTAAAGCTTTTAAATAAGATGTTAGGATTCTCTAAATAAACTGTTTGTCAATAAAATAATGAAATTAAATTCGAACTCTAAAGAAACCATATGATGCCAATCACATTTTCAATAAAATTTTAATTTTAAAATTTTAACGATATCGAATTTTGTAATACAGCAGCTACACAAAAAGTAAGGACATTATCTATGTACTGATGGCTAAGTACATATTTTTTGAGTCTAAGGACATGTAGACATTGACATTAACAAAATAACTGGTCTTCTAGCGGCTGAGGTAATTTAATGGGTTCGAATACCGATACATCACCCCCTAAAAAAACGAAATGTACTAAGTTATAGTAAAAAAATGTCTTTGCAAATAGTTTAAAAAAATTTCTATATTTAAGTATAATTTTATTAATATGTACTTGTATGTATGTGCGTAGAGTTTTATTTTTAATCAAATAAACTTTTCTTATAATGAAAAAATATCAAATGTTTATAATGTCACTTCAAAAAAATTAAATTACAGGAAATTTTTATTTAATTTGAGTGCTTATTTGCTAAAAGTAGGAATATATTTTACTAATTTTAAGAACATTTTGTCATACGATTGAATTTATTTTAATTTAGCTGTAAAAAAATGATTTAGGGAATGACGTACTCCTGAATAATTCACAAAAATTTTAATACTTAAAAACGGAAAACGGCTATCCTCAATTTAAGTTCAAATATTGAGTTGTTATATTGCAAATGTTTGCAAAATTTCAGTTAATTACTTACTAGATTCAAAAACTTATTTTTGTTAATGTAATAAATTACATATGTAAACTGGCTGTTAAGAGCTAGCAAAGTGTAGTAGATTAGAGTGCGAGTCTCGAAAGACGTAAATTTTATAAAAATGTTTTCATCAGCCCTCATTTCAGATAATACAAATTTATGTTTTAAATAAGCTTTCCGGACCTACCAGCATTATATAGTGACATCATAAACTTCTTTGTAGCAGATGGGCCGGTTCAGAAGAAACTAAAACAAGAACATTAAAAACCCGCACTAAAAGATGGCAGATGTGGTGCATATGGCGAAATTTTTACTGAGTTTGGGATAAACACTGAACTAGTTTTTAGTAAATATTTTTCTAGTTTTTAGTAAATATTTTTATAGGAAAAATATCCTGTTTAAAGACCAAATTTGTAAGTCTGTGTAAAAAACGAAATTGGCGCTATACGACAACGAATTTGAAATTAAATTTTGTAGAATTTCCAAAACTTTATTTCATTTATTTTTAGTGAATATTTGATCTGAATGGGATCTTAGACTCTTCGACAAACGATGAATCGAAAAAAGTTTGGGCTAAAATGGAAACTTACAAGATTTCTAAAATCTTAAGTGGTATTTTTAACTATTGTCAATTTTTTGTTTCACAAATTAAATTGTAGACTTCCTCCGTACGTATGCTGATCACATTTTTGTAGTATTGCACTCGTATCGCGATTGGGACGGAGTAGACAGCAGAGGAGCCATTCGTACAAGGTTGTTGTCATCTTTTGGTATTTCTGAGCAAATTGTTTTTCTTCATCGCATACTTTTCTAACAAGCCAACGGAACAAACAGTGGACTCCCGATAATTCGTAATCGCAAGGGACCGGCCATTTCTAACGAATTATAGGGGGTCTCGATTTAACGGGGTTTTTCAATTTATTTACTAAAACGATAAAAAAAACATAAATAACAATTGTTAAAAATAAAATACAAAATAAATACAATAAATACATACATAAAATAAAATAGCAAATTCAATTTTTCTCTCCATTGTCAATGGCTGCAAAAATTTGTTGTTTTTGTAACACCGAATGAGTTTTACAGCCATACCTAAACAAGAGCGGCAAGCGTTTTTTAGCTGTCAAAAGTTCTCATGCCCATACAATTTGTATGGAGCATCCCGAAATAACGAAAATTTTGCAATTGGAAAATCCGATTTTGACAGCGCGTTTTATAGTGAAGTTAGCTGCAAAAGACAAGCACTTATGATACAATGACTATAAGGTAGTCTTACAAGCCCAGCTGACAATTCTTGTAAATTACTTGTTTTTTATTTCAAGTGTTAAATTTTGATTTGTATTTATTTTTTCGTATTTGAATGAATAATTTTTATTTATATTTTTGTCACAGGTTGAAACATACACACATACACATTTATACTTTTGACTTCTGAGGATTTTTTGTGTTTGTTGTAGAGATGCATGTATTATTCGCTTATGAGTATACTATTATAATCAGGGTTGTTATATATTTTGTAATAACCCTGTTTTTATGACAAAGCGTTGACGCTCTTGTTTAGGTATGGTATTTCAGCGTTAACGCTAGGCGGTAGAAAACGTTCCGCTTTCCGCTCTTGTTTAGGTATGGCTGTTATGCGTGCGCTTTGACATTTTTCTTTATTATTCATGTAGCAAACTGACCTTAAGAAAATAAACATAAACACAAGCAAAAGCAAAAGCAAAAGCAAAAACCCACGTAAAAAAAATAGCGGTAAACAAAAAATCATTCTTTCCATGTTTCTATTGTTTTTATTACGAATTATAAGTGGTAGTTAGCAAACAATTACAATTTATAAGAGGTAAAGATTTTATTTGAAAAAAAAAATTACGAATTAGCGAGGAGATTAAAATGTATGGAAATTTTACGAATTAATGAGATTTTTTCAAGGGACCTACAGTTTATTACGAATTATCGGGAATTATGATTTATTGGGGTACGAATTATCGGGATTTGACTGTATTATCAATTATGTTGCGATCTTGAGTGTGGTGATACTGAGAGTGTTGATCGTGAGAGGTTCAATTGTTCACTATTTTTCTTCTTTGATCAAGTTTTGAATATAAAAAATTTTGCTTATCCATTTGGTTTTTTGATATTAAAATTCTTTAGTAAGAAAACCCAACTCTGCAGCACTAATTCTACATTCTCCTAAATTTTTTTAACAAACTGTTAAAATGGCTTTAAAATACCACGAACTATACAAATATTTGCATTGCATTAAATTGACTTTTTATCAATTTCTTCTTGATTTTTCGCCCTGCAAACTGCAAGTCTGCAAACTTTTTTGCAGCTTTCGATGTAAATTTTTTATATATTCCCAATTTCTCCTATTCTTAGCAATTAATACAGTTTATCAGTCATTTGTTCAATCTAATATATATAATTAATACCTCAATAACGTTTTTTGTGATAGACACTCTGCTTACCATATACAACCGATTGTGATAAAACTTATACCAAATTAAAATTATATTTCCACAGAAGTGAACAAAATAAATTGTGGATTATTGTTGGTTCAGAATTTTTGGTGCAATTCTAGTTCTCATTTAATACGATTACGCCTGTCCAAAAATAATGTTGTTTAAATTACAAATTCGTTTTTTTTCCTATTCAAATTTTATTTTGATAATGAAAAGCCTTCCTTTCACAAAAATTATATAATGTATTTCTAGTTTTTATGTATTTAATGTCTCTCCCCAAATATTTTAATAAAAACAATATATAAAAATAATATTTTAATAAAGAATTTGTGTAAACTTTTGCATAAAATAAACTCATTAGAAGCTACGCCCAGATAAATGTAATTAATTTTAATTTTTGTATAATTCCATCAACATTTATTTAACCGTGGCATTAAGGTGTTTGAACAAAAATTAACACCAGCAAATTTAAATAAAGTTGTATGATTTAAAAAGCCATTGCGGAGAATAAGGGTGTTTTTTAATTAGTAATTCGCAAAATATAGAATAACACATTTTTCTCTATAGAAAACTAAAATAAGTAAAAAAAAACCAAGTAAAAAGGATTAACATCCGCAAAGTGTAGGCAAAAGTAAAAAAAAAAAACGTTTTTAAAAACAGAGATAAACACAATCAAACATTCAATACAGCAGCAATAAAATCATAATTGTAAAACAAATGAATTAAAAAAAATCCATTAAAAATTACTAACAGAAAATAAAAATAATAAGTTTAGAGAAAAAAAAGGATTTTAAAACGTGAAAAAACTGTGAAACAAATTATTTATAAAATTTAAATTTTCACTAAAATAGTCAGCTGTTACTAATGAAAATTTTTCGAATAGTTTAAATAAATATTTCTTTATTTTACGCTGAATATTAATAAAACATTATAGAAAAATACAAACAAACAGCTTCTGTATTCAAATGTAGAATTTAAAAATTTTCATGACATTTTGATGACTTCGCCAATCGCGTTTTGAGCAATTTTTGCAACGGGTAAAAAGACAAACCTAACATTTTAAAAAGAAAAATTAAGCAGAATTTACAAGTCCTAAAATCTTTAGAATACTAACCGTGGAGTCTGAAAACAAAAAGAGGAGTAACTACATTCAAAAATATTTAAAAAAAACCGCAACTGTTAATAGTGAAGGCAAAAAGAAAAGTAAAATTTTCTCACAAGTTTTTGAGCTGCTCAAAATTATTAAAAAACATATCGAAAATTCTGAGGGCAAAGGTGTTTTTCTGAGTGCTTTCCGTACAAATTTTACACTCAAATCATGTGTCCGTCTTGAAAAAGAAATTGAAAGATTTTAATGTAAATAGTGAAGTGAAATTTTTCAAGGATTTATGAGATGCTCTAAACTGTTGAAAAAAAATATTAAAAATTCAGCAGGCAAAAAGAACTAATATTGTTTCAAAACTTTATGAGATACTACAAAAAATTCTAAAGCCAAAAATAGAAGCAACATTTTTTCAACGATTTATGAGATGGTGAAAAATTAGAAAAAAAACAAACTGAAAATTTTGATGGCAAGGGTGCTTTTTCCACAAGACAGATGACTGATTTTAGTGCAAAATTTGTGCTAAACTAAAAACAGCATGAAAAAGTAAATTAAATTTTTTCCAAAAAATTCTGAAATGCTCAAAAATTAAAAAATAAAACACTTGATTTATAAGTTGTCTTAAAATGATTGAAACGCTTCTCAAAGATTTTTGTGATGATCTTAAATGTTTAAAAAACACGGCTAAACTTCTCAAGTCAGAAAGGGGAATAAAATTTTAGAAAGAATTTCTGATAGATACACTTAAAAATTAAAAAAAAAAAATATGTAAGTTATAAGCCTAAAAAGGGGACTGGAATTTTTGAGACGCTGTAAAACGTTGACAAAAAAAAACAGTAAAAAATTCTGAACCCCAAGGACGAGTGAAGTTTTCTCAACGAATTTTTAGATGCTCCGAAATGTTAATAAAAAAGTAAATAAAATTTTGAATGCAACAAGAGGAAAAAACATTTCTAAACGTTCTAAAATGTTCACAAATTAAATGAAATCAGGGGCCAAATCACTCCACACGATATCGAGTAAAATATCGTATCGAATAACATTATGGCATACGATGCGTCAAATTACAATACAATTCTTTCGATATCGTATGCGACAATATCAAAATGAAAAATTTCGATAAATTTTGATCGATATCGTATGCGGTGATTTGGCCACAGAATTTGTAGCGATCGTTGAGAAAAAAAAGAATTTTATTAAATCTCTGCAATTTTCATTAATAAAGTCTTCACCTCAGCATACAAAACACTATAGATTATTATTTTATAAATTTATAAAAATACTAGATGATTCTCCCGGCTTCGCCCGGAAGCTATTTTCTTATATGGGGGAACCAGTCTCCCAACTCATAAACCCCTATTTTATGCTTGACTATTTGCAATCTATCTGTACAAATATAGCACCATCTGTCCTTCAACAACATAAATAATTTTGTTCTACTTGAAATACCAACGATGACGCTTTTCGCGAATGAGGCGGACGCAGCGTCATCTGACATTCAACAACAAAAATAATTTTGTTCTGTTTGAAATACGAATTGGGTTAATAGTTTATTAACTACAGGAATTGCTCTCTCCCTCCCCTCTTCTTCGTGCCCCTAACGGTTTAAAATATACTTTAAAACCTAATCTCATACCTACCAAATATGCATAAAAAATTTCATTAAAATCGTTCGAGCCGTTTCGGAGGAGTTCGATAAAAAACATCTTTCTGAATTTGTGTGTTCGGATGATATAAGGCGGGCTTCTCCAAGCTCTGTGCTGACTTTCATAAGGAGAGTCATTCAGAGCTTGATCTAATTTAGAGATCCAGGGCACAAAAGATCCAATAGGTGTCGCAGTGCCGGTCCTTGGACCAGATCTATCCACTTTTCTATTATATTCTGTTCTAACATCGTGGCACGAGATTTTTATATATTAGAAGAAGATTATCGTCAGAGTACTGAACATTCTTCTCTTTACTAACAAAAAACTGAGTGCTTTTCATACAAAATTAACACCCAAATCACTTGTTCGTATTGTATAAACAGCACCTTAATCATGAGTGCTGAACAAAATTAAAAAAAAAAAAAATTTTCATATTTTTTTCACCCCGAGTTTGGTAAATAAGTATGTAAAACACCTGCATTAAAATCATCCGATGTTTCTGAACACAAACAGGATCAGCAACTCGAAGCTTATTGACACAACAAAGCAGACACCAACTTACCAGGACATCTAAAATTCGTATGAAGTGGACACACACTCACATCACAAAACAAAATGCAAAAGCTGCTCCAAATTTAAAATCTCGTCGACTTGGACGCCTGAAAGCAACCCGGCAAAAAATTTCATAACAACTTGCTCATAATAATACTTAAGAAATCAATCAATATGACGGCAAGGACGACAGGAAACTTTACACCGTTAAGAAAACAAACAAAACTAATAATTTATTTTGAATTTATTATTTATTTTAATAATATCACAGATTTCAATTTAAGCATGCACCTAAGCTGAGTTCTTATAAAAAAGAAAATAACACCACATCCTTTGAACTATTTCTTTAATAAATAGAAATTTTATAAATATATTCTACACAGTAGTATGTTGTAAGGGCTTAAAAAAAATTAAAAAAAGCTCCTACAAGGACACTACTTTGTAGAATTCTTTAATATTTTATGACACTTTCAACACACATGCAAGCACATACACACAGACAAATATTGCTAAGCAATTTGTTCAATACGAAGTAAAATAATATTATTTATATTAAATAGTTAAACAGCGGCAATAAATAAGAAATAATTGCCCACTTAATAACTACTTAATAAAAACATATTCCAATATTTTACAAAATTAACACATATATTCACAATTGATTGATGAAACTAAACTAATGCGCTTTCATAAATAAGACAAAGATTTTATTTAAAAAAAAAAAAAACCAAATATCTGTAAATATTTCTCTTTGTTAAAATTTTAAATTTGTATCAGTTATTACGATCACTTTTGCTAACAAAATAGTTGTTTGACGAACTGATACATTAAAGTAATTCAAAATGTAAATTTTAAAATCTGTTGTTTATATTTTAAAAGATAATAAACACATTTAAATGTATCGATTTTTTTCAAACTTCTCTGCCTGTTAAAATTTCAATGACAGACGGACGTTCGGACAGTCATGTTTTGTCCCTTAGATTATGATAATTTTTTTGTTGTTTGCTTTTTTGATTTCCATTTCCATTTAGGGTTCTATTTTATTTATTCTTTATCAGTCATCGTATTTATTGTTTGCAATTTTATTATCATAATGAATAATCTGGTGTATCGTAGGATTATTATACACCCCTCCCCCATCCCACCATCACATAACAACCCGTCCCAAATTGTTTTCTATTTCTATAATATTGGAAAAATAATTGAAGTACAGAAATGGTGTTAGTAACAGCAGCAGCGTCACCAGCAGCAGCATCAAAATTGTTATTCATTCGGTACCACTTGCTTTCGATCCTATTGACTTTTCAAGTGATAATCCACTTGTCAACGCTGTTAGCATTTCTATTGATTTTGTGCTCGAATCAAGAAAAAACAAAAAACCTGAAATAAAATGATAAAAAGAATCTGCTCGTAATCTAGCTAAATATATTTTCTTTTGATAAGTACTTTTGTTGTCTTTTTAAATTTATTTTTATCATTTTCCTATACGCAAATGATGTTTAAAGATGTTCGAAAGCAATTTATATTCATTAGAGAAAAATATTTTAGTCGAATTTTTTTGATGGAAAATTATATATAAATTTATAGTAGACTACAAATTATACAAAATATATTTGTTACAATTTATGTATGCATGTATGTATGTCCGTTACAGACTTAGAACCCATCTAACCGATCTGCTTCAAATATCCTAAAATATCGGTACATGGTGGGCGCCATCTAGGTATGAAAATGATACATCAAAGTAAATTAGTAAATTTCCTAACCAAGAATATGAAACAATCTATTAATCAAACTTTCATAAGACTCGGCTGAATTGATGATCGATAAATAATATTTAATATTTGATTGCAGCAGAAACGATTTTCAGTGAAAGACCAGTGTCGATCGCGAATCATTATGATGTCTTCAGTTCAATCTTCCTTGTAGTCTAAAGTTTCTTTGTCTGTTTAACGAGCTTCTGGAATTTTCTTTCTAATAAAAGAATAACTTAATTATTCAAACTTAAGCCGAATTACTTGAAAGTTCTTTTGTGGAATTATTAAGTTTATTATAGACGCTTTGTGTAACTGAAGGCATAAGTGGTGTGTGTATCATATCGATAAAAAAAAACAAAAGGTACCAAAAGAAAAATTGCATCAATAGTACCTCATTTTTATTAATATACCGCCGAGAAATTACTCTGAATGTTATTGTAAAAAAAAAAAATTTTAAATCAAACAACAAGTAGCAAAAGTACAGATTTTTCTGAATTTATCCCCCCAAAGAGTAAGTTAATTTATAAAAAATTTATAAAAAATTTATAAAAAATTTATAAAAAATTTATAAAATATTTGTACAAAAGTTAAAAGTACCAATAGTACATATACTCTCATATGCCCCGTTTTTAGATCAGAAAAAGTATCCCATATTTTAATCCGTTTGCAAAACTTGAACCAAATACACAAAAAGAATTTGTTAAGAGAAAAAGTACCAGTTTTTTCTTATTTCACTCAAAAGAAATTAAGTTAGTTTATAATATATAAGTACAAAAATAAAAAGTACTAATAATACCCATTTGTCCGGTTTTTAGCTCTCGAATTCTGTGTCCATAAAAGAAATTTCTGAAGAGAAAAGTACTAAAAGTAAAAAAAGAACCAAATGTTAAAAAGAATTAAAAGTACCAATTTTTTCTTATATCAATTCCCAGGAAATAAGTTTATTTAAGAAAAACTTATGAAATATTAGTACAACAATAATTAGTACAAAAAGTACATATTTGTCCCGTTTTAAGCTGTGAAAATGTATCTTATATTTTAATCTGGGTTACATGCTAAAAACTTAAAAAACTTGCACCAAATTTTAATAAAAAGAATATCTAATGAGAAAAGTTCTCAAAGTAAAAAAGGACCAAAAGTTAAGCTAATTTATAAAATACTAGTACAAAATAAATAGTACCAGTAGTACACATTTGTCCCGTTTTAAGCTCTGAAAAAGTATCTTATATTTTAATCTGGGTTACATGCTATCAACTTACAAAACTTGCACCAAACTCAAATAAAGAATTTCTAAAGCCAAAAGTGCTAAAATTAAAAATTACCCATATGTTGAAAAGATCCAAAAGTTAAAAAGAATTAAAAGTACCATTTTTTTTCCTTATTTCACTTCCCAGCAAATAAGTTAATTTACAAAAAACTTATGCAATGTTAGTATAAAAATAAATAGTACCAATAGTACACATTTGTCCCGTATCTAACTTTTAAAAAGGATCCTATATTTTAATCTGCCTTACATTCTTTCCGTTTACAAAACTTTAACAAAGTCCATAAAAGAAATTTTTGAAGAGAAAAGTACTAAAAGTAAACAAAGAACCAAAAGTTAAAAAGAATTAAAAGTACCAGTTTTTTTCCTTATTTCACTTCCCAGCAAATAAGTTAATTTACAAAAAACTTATGAAATGTTAGTACAAAATAATTAGAACCAATAGTACACATTTGTCCCGTTTTTAGCTCTGAAAAAGTATCCTTTATTATAATCAAAAACTTGACCAAAGTCCAAGTAAAGCATTTCTGAAAAGAAATGTACTAAAAGGAAAAAATACGCAAATGTTAAAAAGTACCAAAAGTACCAGTTTGATGAATTTCTACACGTTTCTAAATTATAATAAAGACTTCTTGATGATCTGACAGATTCTTATAGAGATAATTGTTTTGCTGGTATGTACTCGTTTGTATAATCGCATCTTTAAAAATATTAAAATAATTTTATATTTTTAGTATTCACTGACGAAATAAAATCATCGGTTATTTAAATTTTAATCAACAGCTTTTGTAGTTAAATCTTGCTTTTGCTTATTATTGGGCCAAGTCACACATCCGATCGGAATGCTTTCAATTTCGAAGTTTTATTATGATTCTTTTTTTATTTACACTCTTTAGATTTCCTTTATTTTATTTTTCGATTTTACAATGATAAAGTTTTTTTCTATCCTCAATGGTGTTTATTTAAATTGATTTTACTGGCAAATTTATGTATGCAGATTTTTTTTTTATTGTTTTCTACAAATCATTTTAGTTGAAGACTCTATTGTCAAATCGATTTTGAACTTTCGGAATTGAAACAACTTTCGAGCGAAATAGACTTCTGTGTCGTGGGTATTTGACTAAAGCCATGTAATACTCTGTTCGGCTTTATCGAAAATAATGAGTAGCATTGATTATTTCAGTTAGAAATTATAAAAGCGAAAATATGGTATCGGCTTTGCGAATTAGATTAATTTCTCCTTTTAATTATTCTTAAATTATATCACATTATTTTGTTAATGTAAACTAAAACCAAATGACCAAATTTTGTATACACGGATTTGAAAGCATTTCTCGTGAAATACTGAACTCAATACAAGTCTTAAGCTTAAATCATTTTTTTATTTACTTAAGTTTGAAGGAACTCTTTTCAAATCCAATCAAAATGCTGTTTTTTCTTAAATATGTATGTTTTAATACAAAGAGCTCCCTCCCTTCAGAAATTTGCCGTTCGGTGCTTAAATGATGTTACAAACACTATATTAGCTTTTTATGGAATAATTTTCTTCTGCTTTTATTAACTTTCTTTTATGCGTGTATTTAAATTTTGATTTTGATTTCAAATCCAAAGTAATCTTCAGCACCGCCTAAATATTTTATTTATTTTTTAGAAATAAAAAAACTTCTATAATTATCAAACGTTCGTTTAGAGTATTTACTTCCAAAGTGTCTTTTATGTGTAATAAAGCGAAAAGTCAAGTCAAATCAGAAGCAAAACAATCAAGCATTTATTTACCAATAAATAAAAAACAAACAGACAAACATTATTACTCTCGTTATTGCCATTAATAAAACAAAGGATTTTTTTTTTATTTTGCAGCAGAAGAAAAAAATAAGAAAAAAACGGAAAAGAAATAGACCATTAAAACGATAACAAAATATTTATTTCCTTCATATTAAGCCAAGCTATACATTTAGACATTTGTATGAGTACAAAAAAAAAAATCAAACACAACATATAAAATACAAATGTATTGTGAGTCGCACGTAGAATTGCGAAAGTCCTTCATAAGTCTTAAAAGGTCTTGGAAAAATTATAAATCTTTTATATTTTAAGGACAATTTTGATTAATACTTTCTTTGTGATATAGTTTTTTTTCGAAAGAAAACCGATGCTCACTATCATTCGCAATATCAATTGTTGCTCAATTCACCAAGGCGCTTGTATCATTGAAACGTCCATGAAAATACAATTGTGTGAGTTTGCAAAAAACTTTTTAAACTTCATATCGCATTTTCCGGTTTTATCGCAACATCACGATGTCAGTTAAACCTTTCCATAAAGACAAAAATGGCCATTCTCTTATCAGTAGTTGATTGAAGGCTTTAAAAATTTCGTTTTAATAAAAATAATTAAACTGAAAACGATTTAAATTGTTCCAATAAATTAAACAAATACAAGACAAGGTATCTAGTGTGTATAAAAACCATGAAATGACTAACTGTAGCTGCAGTGATTGAATGGGGATGCAAGGGTAGTTGGTCTAGAAAAAATTTTCTTGGTCTTTTGAAATTATATTTAATAAATATTTCTATTCTATTTAATTAATACGAGTAATAACCAGGGCAAGTTTTTTAAGCTTTTTGCTGGAAAAGCTTGATTTCGCTTATTTTGTACCTTTTTTGCAAAATTGCTTTATTTGATATACTCTGCTTGAATTATCTGCTTAATGCACTTTGGCAGCCCTTGAAAATAATTTTTGAATCTTTCTGTTGCAAATAAAAATCAAAAGTTTGTCCTTTTTTCACACATGCAATTTGCTATTCTTTAACTCTTGACATTGCAAACTAGATTGGCTTAAAGGTGTTATTTATTATTGTGACAACTATACAGAAATTTGCAATGTGTTAAATGCACTTTCCGATGATGATGTGGAATCAATATATAAAGCAAAAGCTCTATTTAAAAATGCATCTTTAAAAACTGATCTCCCGTACATAATAGATAATTTCGAGTGTAATTGCCGAAGTATAATCAAACTAGAAAGAAGAGGACTTTATTTAAAAGAAAATTTTGTCTATTATAGGAAAGTGGAAGAAAAGATGAAAAATTTTGAAAACAAAATATTTTTTGAAAAGTTCAACAAAGTTATGAATCGAAACGTTGAAATTTGTTAAAATTAAAAATAATATTTTTTTAAACAAAAGCGAAGCTGATGAATACATTGATTCACTATCTCCAAGCGAATTATTATTGTTTAAGTTCGCTCCTACCACAACCAATTATGTTGAATGATTTTTTTTTCAATTTATTTTACAGTTTTATGCGATAATCGATCTTTTCCTTTTGAAAATCTAAAAAATGTATGATTGTGCTTTGCAATAAAAAATTATTTAATAAAATAAATGAAAAGTGGTTACATTGTTTAATTTTTGGAAGCATATTTGAACTTTTTTTGCTTATTCTTGGGCTTATTTTGCGTTTATTTTTTGCTTGCTTTTTTTCTTTAATTTTATGCTTATTTAAACTTACCCTGATAATAAGTATATTTATTTATTACAAAGTACTTGACTGGGTTTCTGTTAACCTGTGAAAATTATAAATTCATTTCTTATGAAAGATTTGAAATTTTTAAAATATTTTTCGTAAAATTTTGATTTGAAGTATTTTTAAAGTATCTTACTAATTTAAAAAAAAAAAGAACTTTATTTCTTTCGTAATACATATTTGTAAAATCTTTAGTAGCCCTAATTTTTTTTTTTTATTTTGCTTTTACCTTTTTCTTTCATAACAATACTTTTCTGATATTTTTATAGGTAGAAAAAAATTTATTAGCAAAAAAAAAAAATTAAGGCCTTTTCCAACTGCCCTCATATTAATAAGTTAAGCCTGGTTGCTTTGGTGAAGGTTAAGTGAAGCGATTAAATGCGTAAATATAAATAAGAAAATCATATCAACATGCATTCCCTCACATACACACGGCCACACACACACAGAACACTCCACCAAACAAGCACTTTCCCTTATACTAACTCACAATCAAGCACAAGGACATCAGTAAACAATGACAGAAATAACTACAACAACACGCCTTAGTCATAAAAAATTACTAAATGAGTACGACAATAACAATTCGATATGAAGGAATACAACAGCAACGACATCACTCAACAATAAATATAAAACTGTGGGATTATTATGAGGGGGGGGGGGGGGGGGGCATGTATGTATGCATGTATGAAGGTTCGAAAAAAACAACTTTTTTATACGCAAAAACCAGAAAAATGAAAATAAATAAAATACAAATATGGTATGTTTATATATATGTGTGTGTGTTTGTGTGTGTGTGTGCAAAGGAAACAATAAACGACACTAACGAAGCAATAAGAAATATTTAAGTAGAAACCAAAACAAGACTATAAAAATCATTGTTTATTGTCTTCTGTTATAGAAAACAGATAAAAATAATTTGTTCGCTTGTCTGCCTTTGAGATTAAGAAAAATTCTAATAGATGTTGACTTCTTAGCACAGCTTTTATTAATCTTGAGTTTTTTTTTTTTTTTGTCTTCCAGCTAAATTCTTGAAATCGCATACGAATGGATTTGAGTATATTTTATTATAAATTCTAATAAAATTAAATTTAAAAATTTAATTGCTTAGAGATATTTCTATATGATGCTAGATTCAGTTCACTATGCCACATCAATAAATGATTTCATAACCACTAAAATTTCTTGAGAAAGTAATTAGTATTTTGTTTCTGTTCAGAATAAAGATCATCGATTTCAAATCAGAAATTTGTTAATTAATTGTAGATACGTGACAGGAAAAAAAGAATTAATAAAACTCATATTAGTAGGAAATAGTGCATAAAAATTAGAATCTGTTGCGAAAAATACACACATATGTAAACATGCACATGTATTAGTGATGTTACGAAAATACTCATATTCGTATTTGATTATTCGTATTCGCTAAATTCAAGCGAATATTTCTCGAATAATTTGCAATTACGTTTTCGAAAAAAAAAAAAAAATCATACAAAAATTTTAAAAAGGTAGATAAAATATACAAAAATATATTAATTTATAAAAATTTTTATTTAAAGAAAGAAATGCCTTTATCTTTGACGTGAGATAATAATCTTCTTAAACAACAAACGAAAATTATATTTCGTAACTATCATTTAAAAGTTAAAGTCTTATGGTGTTTTTTTTTTCTACAAAAAACTGGTACATCTCCATGCAAATTTACTTTAGTATTCGTTTCTTAGAATTGTTTTCCTCTCTAAAATCGCAGTGTGCTTGATTTTTAAAAAATTGCCCTCACTAATGGTGGAAGGCGTTGCACTTTTTGCCTCATAAAAAACAACAGTGTTGATAGTGCCATGTAAAACTTAGCTGTCAAGTGTTAAAAACAGGGCGTTCCACTTTCTCATAAGTTGCGTTTTGTTCTAGTGAAATAGCAAGCTGCATTATTATAGAGTTGGCAAGACATTTTATACATGTACCTTTCACCAAGGTGCGATCTTGTGTGTAGAAAAGAAAACACCAATATATGAAGATTCATATTATGTTAAGTTAGTAATCAATCAATCAATCAATCAATCAAGTGTTAAAAACAGGGCGTTCCACTTATTCATAAGTTGCGTTTTGTTCTAGTGAAATAACAAGCTGCACTATTATAGAGTTGGCAAGACATTTTATACATGTACCTTTCAACAAGGTGCGATCTTGTGTGTAGAAAAGAAAACACCAATATATGAAGATTCATATTATGTTAAGTTAGTAATCAATTTTCAGTAGAGGAATGTTGAACTTCAAAAATGGAAGAACTAAGATTTAATATGTGAGAGTCCACCGATACGTGTGGCTGCGAAATTTGCGAAAATATTTATGTTCTCCCAAACAACACTGAATTCCTAATTAAAAGCGCAAGCAGAGTAAGAAAAACGAAATCTCAAACTATGTAAGTAAAATAATTAAAAAATGTTTAGTAGTGGTCTTCAAATTCGGCATCTCAATGAGATAATAATGATAAATACCTTAAATAGTGTTACAGGGAGGGATTTTTTCAATTAAATTTAAATTATTATGTGGCTCTAAACCTTAAAAGCAATATTCTTATTCGGCGAATTCGTATTCGCGAATACTAAGAATTGATATTCGCAACATCACTAATATTTATTTACTCGTATATTGTTATTCGATGTCTTCTACTTTGATCCTTAAAGAAGTGCAGCAAACTGAAAATTTTTAAATGACCTTAAAGCAATATTTGCCCAAAAATAAGAAAAATTGTATAAACAAATATTTCCATTCAAAAGCAAAAAAAAAAAAAATTTATGCCATATTTCCTATTTTGGGACTAATTTTCTACATGGAGTCATATTTCCTTATTTTGGGATCATTTATAATTTTTAGTATTTTAATATTAAAAATTTATGCTGTGGAATAGAGACAAGCAATATGGACATATTGCAGTGTACAGAGCTTTTCGTAAGCTTTTCATTTTTGGGAAATAATATGGTGGAAAAAATCCTTAAGCTTTACACTGTTAACTAAAAACTCCGTGCAAAACTCGCCTTCAAGCGGGACCTAAGGATTTTCTGGCAGTTTTTTTTTCAGGTGGTATTTTCCGATATGGTGATGTTTAGAAAGGATTTTCGGCATACATTAGGGTGTCCCTTAAGTTTTTTTTATTAGAAACAACAACCAAAACTTTTAGGGTTTTTTTCCTATTTTTGTGGATATTTTTTATTAAAAATGTAAAAGTGTTTCAAATTTATAAAGAAACGATGGCCATAAAAAATAGGACAAATGTCCCTAAAGTTAATGTTTTTGTTCTCAATACAAAACTTTGGGGCCAAATTTAGATTTTTTGTCGGGTATCATTTTTTTATTGAAATCATTTTACTTATCAGAAACAGCTGAAAAAATTTTGCAAAATAAATCTCAACAGAACGGCTCAGAATAGCAATAAATTAAGAATATAAGAAAATAAAAAACTAATGAGGTCTTTATAGCAGGACTGACTCCGTTCTTTCTCGTACCCTAATTCTTATCTTTCTTAATGATCTTAAATGTTAAACTTCTTACCTTATCTAGTCTTTTAAAGATGACAGCAGCATCGTTTATTTGTATTCATTCAGTAATAGGATACAATTATCGTAGGTTAAAAATATGAGGCAAAACATGAATGATACATTAAATCGCGATCTCCTGACATTTTCAAATTGGGGTCATGCTAATAGGGTAAATTTTAATGTGTCCTGCTAAAGCACAGGCGAATGACGTAACATGCTGTTTCATCTTTAATAATTCATTTCATGGATATTGATGAATCAGAAGCTCTTAATGATCTTGGCATAAAAATCAATTGTGATGTGCATTGGTCTGATCACATTTTTCATGTCGCAAAAGAAGAATAGATAATATTATTTTACAATAGTTTTCATTTTTATTCTTGTTAAACTTTAAACATAATTTTTTAAAAATTTTTATTTATTTGTTGTCGGTTAGCAAATCTTTATGTATTTCGTTGGTTGCTAAATACAAACTCATCAGCAGATCTTTAACATTTTTGTTTGAAAATTTCCAAAACTCATTTACTCATACATAAACTTGCAAATAAAATTTGCGAATAACCAATGCAGAATTTCATAATTTATTAATTTAATATTTGTAAACAACTCAACGAAAACAAATGTATATAAATAAATAAATACAACCAGTTAGTTATCTTGTGCACTTAATAAATTGCCTCTAGTCAATTATGACCAAACAAATGGTATAACTTTTTGACCAAATACAATTAATATTGACACTTGCTTTGATAAACATTTTATTTTATTTTTCTCATCTATTTTACAATAAAATATCCAATAAATACAGTTTTATTATATTTTTCGATTATTATTTTTTGCCATTAATCTGACTACTAAATAGTAAAAAACATTGTATTATTAATAAACAATTTATAAAATGTCAAAAAAGAAAAATTTTAACTTTAACTATAAAAATGAACTAAATGAATGTGACTGTATATAATCCAAAATATCATCGGTGAAGTGATGACAGTAAATTTAGTAACAATTCTTTTTTTGGCGACTCTTTATATAAACAGAATATTAAGTTTGCATTATTAAGAGATGAAATGCATAATGGCGATAACTACACTCAAAAAAAAAAAAGAAATGTACTAAATTTACGTAAAAAAATTACCTTCAAAATTTCATTACAATTTCGAAAATATTTTTAAGTAACAAAAAATTTCCTATAAAAGAAAGTCAAGTAGTTCATGTCTTTGAAAATAATTCGTTACAGCAAAAAAATATCTTAATTTTTAGGACATTTTTATTAGAGTTAAATGACATTTTGCCATACAAATGAATCTATTTTATTTTTGATTTAAAAAACTTATTAAGGAAATGAGTTACTCTTGAATAAACTGTATATACATACTTAAAAATGGCAGTCCTTAATTTAAGTTCATGATTCTTCATAAATTGATAAATTTTCATTAATCAGAGAAAAACTATATAAATAATTGTTAGTTCAAGACTTCAAACTTTTAAGACTAAAGTTCTTTAATAAAAGAAATTATTACAGTGAAACCTCGGTTAACTCAACCCATAGAAATTTTGGGCTGTTGCGTAAACTAAGTTGTTGCTAAAACCGAGTCAAAAATTTCTATGCCTGCATCTCGATTAAAGAGTTTGTGTAAAACAAAATAAATAGGTTATTTAGAAAAACAAATTTTAACTTTTAAAATAAATAAATGTGTTGTATAGTAGACCTTTTTTGTAATTTTGTCCTAAGACCTTAAGCCGAACAATTATTATTAAAAAAAAAAAAAACCCTTTTAAAATAAATTCATCAAATTAATTAAAATAAAGAAAACAAAAAAAAATTTTAAAATTTAATAAAAAAATCATAATCCAGTATATAAAAATTTGTACAGAATTAATGAAAATTCAAATTACTATGAGTTTTTTTTTTTTTGAAATTTGAATTTGTACAGATATTTTTAATCAAGTTAAAAATTCAGTTTTTTAACGGAAAAAGTGTGAAATGTTTAACTTTTTTCTTAGAACACATATTTTTTTGAAATGCAATTTCTCGAAGCTTTTGTAAGATGATTATGTCTTCCAAAGAACTGCTATTATCATTCACCCATTGAAAACAAACGTCAAAGCTTTCGATATCATTCCAAAATTTTATTTTTTGAAGTATTGGATCCAAAACAAAATTTTCATTAAAAGCTATGCTGCGTTAAAGTTTCATTAGAATTTGAATGTTTCGCTTTATTGTAAATTAAACAAATTTTGTCATTACAGTCATTTTTGCTTATTCAAGAAGAACAACCCTTTTAATAAATTTTTTAAACTGAATTGACTTTAAAAACAGAAGCAACTCCCAAAGAATTCTTTGTTATTTCCATAATAGCGGTAAACTAAAATGATTTTTGTACGTAAACATAAAATTTTATGCGCGTACGGTTGCAGATAAATATTTGAAATTTTCTTTTTGTTCTCCGCACAGAAAAAAATAAAAATTGATTTCAATTAAAAAATTTGTGATATCAATTAAAAATTTTATTAAATTTGCACTAGTAAACAAATTAATAGTATTAATTAAATTTTTATACGTTTATTAACTAAAATTATTTTTTACAATTAAAAATTTAATTAAATAAATTAAATATTTAATCAAATTTCTTTATAGTTTTAATTAAAGGGTTAATTGAGAAAAAAATTAAATATTTTTTTCTGTGCGTATAAATTTCACTTTGGTGAAATTTTCCAAATTTTAACAAAATTTTTTTTTTTTTTGAGTGTACAAAGTTAACTAAAAAATAAAACTGAAAGAAAAAATATACATATGTATCCAAAATTTTTCTCTATAACTCTATTTTTAAATTGTTAGACAGCAGCAAATATTTGATTTAATGCAATGGATTAGTTTATCATTTTCTTTGTAAGCAGTTTATTACAAAGGATGGAGCAACAAAATATATATGAAGGGTGCAACTGTGTGTGGTATAAAATAACGGATTGTTGGAAACATATCAAGTCAAGGCGAAAATAGCTTCAGCGACAAGCCACTATTACGAAAAAATACAAACCAGCCATTAATGCACTCACTCTTAAACAAAAATTAAATTTGTTATAAATACGTAACGATTGCGTGCTTGATCATGAAACTTGTAAAATATGTAGCAAATGTTGCACCACTTAGATATTTCATTTATTAATTAAAAAAAATTCAAATAGCAAATTATGTCGCATAAGCTGTTATCGCAGTGAAAGCGGTTATTATAGCTGACAATACAAAAACAGTGTGAACTTCAAATTTTTGGCTTGCAAAGTTGTCACAAAAGTATTGTCAGGTTTTTTTTTCAGACTAAAACAACATGACCAAATCAACGGACCCAAGAGCGACAACTCCTGCGACAGCTCTCGAAACCTAAACTAACACAACATGACAAGAAATTGTCAGATATTTGACAATCATGTAAACACATTTCATTTTAATTATTACATACATTGTCATTGGCACTAAGCTCTTTTTAGATTGTAAGATATACAACGATTATAAATCTGACAATTTTTTTATTCTTTGTCACCTTAAAGTATTTTCTTAGAGAATCTAAAAAGAACTGGCATTGTTTTTTCTTTACAGCTTAACTTACTATCACTTTATTGGCAATTGTCTCTTCTTTGCAATGCCACTTTATAAAAAAAGTATTGACGGCAAAATTTTCTCCCTTTATCACATTCTTATATAAGTTTATTTTATAATCAGAAATTTTGTTCTTTATTAACTTTTTGTCTTGCTTTATTTTTTATTTCATTTGCTATTCATACAAATTAATTAATTGTTTTTTTTTTGTTTGTCCATACAATTATCTTGAATCTTTTGAAGCTCTCTAAACATAAATAATTCATACAATATAACTAACGTTGAGCACAGGAGTATAGAGAAAGGAAAATATATATTATTCATTCATTTATGATAAACCATCGTAAACAGAGACTAAGCAATAGAGATGGTTCTTTCTTTAGTTGTTGGCTAAACGAAACCATCATCATTCATTTTAAATTAAAAGGATTTATAAATAAATTATATAGAAAATGTTTATGTATGTATGTGTAAAAAGCCACCTCAGTAGCTGTATTAGTTGCCACATACTATTTTAGTTAGTTGCGTACTATTTTTTATTAAAATAAAAGTACTAAATATTAAGACTGGCGGCAAGCTTTACCATCATCCCATATTTTCTCTTTATTAAATTCACTTTCACGTAGAAATTTTTTCATTTTTTCTTATTTATTTTTATATACAAACAAAAATCTATATTATATACACTGTAGTATGCCACAATTAAGAAACTTTTTTGAATCATAAAAAAATAGGAAGAAAAATAGTACGCTGTATTGAAAATTCAAACTGCTTTAATAGACCATATAAAGTTTTCTGTACAAAACGAGAAGATCATAATGAAAACGTGGCGTTTGCATACCACTAGAAATTTTTGCATAATAAAGAAAACAGGTGGTAGCAACGTTTTTTTTTTTTTTTTTTTTTCTTTGTTTGCCTGACTTTAGCATGCTGCACACATTTGCATAAAATGCTGCTACGATTTTTTCGGTTTTTTTTTCTTTTCTTTACTTGTTTTGTTACATGATTTATATTCTCAACTTAGCAGCGGTAAGTCATTTTTCTAATGTTTGATGTTGCATGCCATAAACTGGAAGTTGATATGTAAAATAGACAAAGATCTACTTAAAGTTAACAAAACAAAAAAAATAAAAAATATGTGACGGTGAAAAGAAGCATTAACCAAACAAAAGATAACCTCAATAGTGTATTAACGTAGAACGAGAGTAAACATAGTTTTTCCATGAAAATTAAATTATTAAAGTTGTTAATATAATATTGTTTTAATGTTTTTAACATTAAAGATTGGAAATTAACACAGAAAAAAAAACTGAGTGTAAGTTATATCAAAAATACATTTAGTACGAAATTTCTTGAAACAAGTATATGGGGGTTTTTTATTGAGTATCACAACTTTGAGTTGGCATCAATGCTTTATTTATGCACCCATTTGACAGTTGATAGTTGCTGTTTGTTTAGTTTGCTTTGAAATTTTATTATGAATCGACTTACACCACAGCAACGCGTGCAAATTGTTGAAATTCTTAATCAAAATAATTTTTATATTCGTCAAACTCATCGTGCAGCGGCGCTATAATTGATTTACTCAAAAAAATTTTTGACGAAAACATAATTTCCCGTAATGGCCCAATTAATTGGCCACCAAGATCGTGTGATTTAACCCCATTAGATTATTTTCTTTGGGTCTATGTTAAGTCACTAAACCACAAACTATTGAACACAGATTGCGCCTTCTACACGCCAGCCGTTTCGGCCACATGGCAGAAGTCATATATAAACATTAATTTCATAAAATATTCTTTCCAATAAAGCCCGTTTTATTGATCTTAAAAATATATATTCTTGTTTATTATGATTTTAACTTGTGTCACTCTATAAAAACACCCTTTATAAAAATATTGATTCAAGGATGGTTTATTTAATCCCCAAATAATTAATTCAGAAAAAAAAAAGAAATCCCTCAAAAATGCATTCAAAAAAGCATCCGGTTTGATTTTAAAGTTTTATATTGCATGCCTCAATCCACTTTCCGTATCCTTCTGCCTGCAATTGAAAACCGATGATACTTTTTTTAACTGACACAAATCTTAAGGCATATTTCAAACAATCCCTTATCATCATTAATTGTGCTCCTTTTTGTCCTGGGACACAAATGAATTAATTTTTTTATTATTTAACTAAATTAAATGATTATTCACTTTTTCACTCATATCAATTTTAAAATTTATTTTTGTACACTATTTAATTTAAACATACGAGTCACATGTTTTTAACACACCGCATTAGACAGCTCAGCCCCACATTAGAAAATTAAAATCGACATATAAAAGACAAGTACAAAAATTGTATATTTTATATTCGTTAATTTTTAGTATTGAAAAGAGAGTCAGCTTTAAAAGTGTTTCATCCCGCTTAAGATTGATTCACGTAAATTTTAAGGATATTCTGATTAAAAATTTTAGTCACAATTCGTATAGAAAGTGAAATTGTAAACTACTTGATGTGAGGTTAGATTTAGAGGGTTGTCACACCTTACGAAGTGACGCACGTGGGTCGCTTTATGATACCCTATGCCACACAAGGCATAGTCAATTGTTCATTAAATTTCCTATAAGTGTCCTGCCGCCGATTCAAACAATCCCTATCGTATCAGGAAGGACTATAAATTAGTTAACCCTATATTAACCAAACTGTCTAGGTCTTTCAGAGTGCTGGAGCATAGGACTTATTTATATATCCTTTAAAATCCCTTAAGAACCTATTCCATTTATTACTTTTAATGTTTTTATAAATTCATATTTTATGTAATTGTGTAAAAAGGAACTTGCTGTTATAAATAAATATATATTATTCTTCAATCAATTTTGATTGTTATAATTTCATATCTTATTAATAAAAAAATGTATAAGAATAAAAAGAAAAAAAATCAATCAATACATATTTGAACCAATCATAATTTAGCGCCAGACATTGACATAGAAGATGAGGAACTGTATCTTCTTCCTCCTCATTGACGAAACTTTTTCTGTAGTCGTTGTAACTCGTGTCCTGTTAACGCTGTCGTGGGGCCACAAGGCATGTACCTTCTTGTTCCCACCTATGCATAGGAATCTTGTATGACTCCTGCTGGATATGTCGCTTGCTGAAGTCATATAATAATCATACTTGATGTTAGTACGAGTTTTTTTTTTTTTTTTTTGTGTAAAAATAAAATTATTACATCTACATATGTATGTATGTATGTAGATGTTATCAGCCATGTTTCTTTACTCAATTCCGATCAAAATTGGTTTCAATTCGGAATGGCGAGTCTTTAGAAAAGATGCAACGAAATATTTTTGCAATCAACGCACTTTTATAATTCCAAATGGAATTGATAATAAAATTTAATAATTAATAAATTCGGTGTTAGTAAACAATAAAAAAATCTTGTACCTTTCAGGGCCGTTTGTAAAATTAGCTTCGAATGTTAGGAAAAGAGCTTAATGTGATATTTGCCAGTAAAAATAATTTAAACAAACATCACTATGAACAAGAAACTTTATCACTGTATAACATAAACAGAATCTGAAGACTATAAATCAATAACGATTGAAATACAAATTGTACGGATTTCAAATCATTTCGATCAGAAAGTGTGACTTCCTCGCAGCAATGGGAACTAAAAGGTTTTCCAATAAGAGTGATATGATTGCTTAAAAAAAAAACACACTAATTGTTAAGGAAATTCAAAAGTTTTTTATTTAATGTGAAGTACAATCGATACAATTAAGTTCTAAATAAAACATCATTCAAATGGCCTCCACGACTTCTTCTGCAGGAACGATGTCGATGAACCAGATTTTCGAGCACTTTTTCCACTGAATCAAGTCGTATGTCATGAATGGCACATTCAATATCGACTTTTAAAGCTTGAAGAGAGTTTAGTTTATTTCGAAAGACCAATGACTTAAAATAACCCCACAAGAAATAGTCTAATGGTGTTAAATCACAACTTCTTGGAGGCCATTCAATATCACAATTTTTGAAATAATCGAATCTACAAACTTTTCTCGCAATAACTCAATTGTTGCATTTTCTGTGTGGCACGTAGGACCGTCTTTTTGGAATCAAATGTTGTCAAGATCAACTTCTACCAATTTCGGCCATAAAAAGTTGGTTATCATCGGTCGATTATGGTTTAAGACAGTCCCAATTGTTGAGAACGTCTTGAAATCGACAAATTGTGGTGTTCAGCAACACTTGCCTGAACGGCAACAATAATTGCATAACTTCCAGCGGTTCTTTGTCTTATTGGCACTTTAACATTATGTAAAGAAAATTTAAGCTGAAAATTTTCAACAATTCGACGAATAGCGAGCACACTTGGACGATTATTACACGACCATAAAATGGCAAAAGCGCACGAAAAGTTGCAATTGGAGAACGATTGTTTTGATAATAAAACTGAATAATTTGTAAACGTTGTTCTTGCGTATATCGCTTCATGATGAAATTTTAAACACTACTGAATACAATGAAAAACAAATGACAGATCATGACATATTACAAATGGCCGAAACGTTATTTCAAAATTATATCATCCCAATTGGAAAACCTTATATAAATAAAAGCACTCACACATAGAAAATATCGTGCGTAAAGGGAGGCAAAACCATAATTAATGGTGAATTTCGAAAATAGATATAAAAATCTGAGACCCGACTAAATGAAAATTGAGCTCTGAAATTAATAAAACACGACGGTATTCGCCGCTACAAGAAAACAACTTGTAATCCTGCATAATTTTAACAGCTTCGCACTGGCGAATACAAATTTTCAATTTAGTTAATAAATTTTAATGAGTTCTTTCACTACGATGAAAATATTTATTATTCAAATAATTGAATTGTTTATTTAATTTGCTGACTTTTGATCCAAAAAATGTGATTTAAATTTTTCCAAAGCGTCTATTTGCTAATTCAAAATAACCTATTATACAATTTATTTAAGTTCATTTCAATATTGTTTACATTCTGCCATAAACCACTAAATAAAAATTAAATTAAACACATGTTAGAGTAGATATTGAACTAGAAATATGAAAAAAACCACTTTAGCAGCTGTGATAAGAAATGTTATCATTGAATTTTTATATAATTTTTTTTTTATTATCACTGAGTGAATAACTCATACTTATGCAATGCATTGTGCCAAAACAGGGATAGTGTAGAAGGAAGCTTTTATTGTAGTTTTTTTTTTTTTTTTTTTTTGTTAGGTTTTTGTATATTTTAAATATAAATTTTTTTTGTCCTGCGCTGTTTTGGAAGTCGCGGGTCGAACCTACCCTGACGTCCCTGAGTTAGCTGGCAGATGTTTTTTGCGGCTTTTCAAAAACCAGACAAGGGTACTGTGGCATCTCTGCTATTGCGAATTTTGCTATTTTTAGAGGATTGTTGCAGCGCTTCTGGTCTTTTGTAAACGCATACACTTTCTAAAACTGTGTGAGCAGGCATTTTCTTAATTGTTTTACTTTGCCGACTATGCTAATAAACAAAGAAGGAGGCCGCTGTGATATACATTAGCTAGGAGCAGTATCAATCACGGCCAGAACAGGTTTCTTACATACTGGCCACTGCTTTGCATTATTCACTTAAACAGTCTAGCAACAATTAATAAAATTGCTACACTAATGCACATTAAAGAAATTTATAATTTTAATTGACATTGTTTGCAACGCATACTATTTTAGATTCAACAAATTCTAATAAGACAAATTACCAGCTATCAATTAAGTACCAAAATGATTTAATTCTATTAGTACTCTGCTTAATAAATTAAATTTTAATATGTATCTCTTAATGTTATATATGTACACTAGTAATTACAACAAATGTCAAATCACACATCAAATGTGACATTAACATCTAGTCAAGCAAACAAAAAAATAAAACGATAAATAAATAAAAAAAAAACAAAAAAAATATAATTGAATTAAAAAAAAAGTAATTTTAATTAAATTAAGTAGAAAATATTATATTCTACAAATAAGTATTTGATGTTGCAAAAACATGTCTTCATTACATAAACTGAACTCCATGAGTTTTGAGTGCAAAGGTTACGACAACAAGATAATGGTCGAAGCAAAAATGTTATATATTTAATTACACTACGTACATACGTAGACATAAAAAAAAACATATGGACACTTCCAGGCTGGCGTAAATTTAGACTTTTTACAAAAATTTTAAAAAAGAACAACAGAAATTTGTAAAAATTTATTTCTTTGTTTTTGTAATGTTCGCCATAGACTAATTCTGTTAATGGCAAATCCTTTTTTTAATAAATAAAGTACTGCTTAATTAGTTTGAAAATTTCATTAGTTGAACAACCATGATGTGCAGGAGCTGTGGTTTTAACAAGACGGCGGAACATGTCACACAGCTCGTTCCACAATTGATTTATTGAAGGAAACGTTTGGTAACCGCATAGTTTCACGTCAACTGACCTCCAAGACCGTGCGATCTAACGCCGCTAGACTTTTTTCTGTAGGGGTATGTAAAGTCACCAGTCTACGTCGATAAGACGAAAACGATTGACCACTTGGAGGACAACATTCGTCGCGTTATTGCCGATATACTGCCGCAAAGGTTGGAAGAAGGCATCGAAAATTGACTACGTCCGAGCATACTGTGGCGGTCATATGCCGGAAGTCATATTTAAATTATAATGCCAAAAAAAAAAATTGTCTTTCGAATTTTCGAAAAATTGCCTGGCTCACGATGTCGAGCGATCGATAATGCTGAAACTGTAAACGAAAAACAAATGATTTGTGACCTTCAAACCATCCATTTTATTTATTTGTTTAGCTTTTCTTCCAGTAAATAATTAATAAGTTAAATAAAGTCGGTTATTAGAGGAACACAAGCTAGATTTTTTACGTCTAAAAATCAAGCGATCGACATCGTTCGACATCGTGAGCCAAGCACTAAATTTCATGTCAGTTTAAAAACTTAATATTTCTTTTATTCCATTTTAAATTTCTATAACTCTGAAAAAAAAGCACTTTTTAAGAAACCACGCAAAACTTGAGGTACCCATAAACTGTTTTCAGTGTTTTCTTGAAGTAATATAGGACCGCTACATAGCTGTTCCAATGTCGATGTCATTTGTCAGACGTTTTTTTGACTGCAAATGTGCCGCGTGCCATTTTTATCCACGAATTTGTCTCCCCTCTCGAAAGTTTAGATGGTTGCGTCCCAAGGATCAAGGTTTCTTGTTCTATTTGACCAAATTATACGTAGTATTTTACTAAGAAAAACTTCAATGCAATTAGTCGGGGAGGGGATGTTTGTATTAAGTTCATTGTTAAAATATTCGCGTTAAAAAAGAAATATAGACTTCAGGATAAAATTCAAAGTTCTTAATTTTCTGTTATTGCGACAGTTACAATGACCTTCATTTGGGGTCGTAGTTTATTTTTGAAAAAAAAAAAATCTGAAATAAGATTGCGAGTACGGAATCATAAAATATTAACGTCTAAAGAACATAATTTGTTATTTCTTAAAGAGAAAAAATGCATACATTTGGCTCGCAGCTACCTGAAGAAAAAAAGTTTTTTTTGGCGGCACGAGCATTCAGGGAATGGCCCCTAACTTATGGAATGTATTGTGCCAGAGCTTAGGGAAAGGGATAGAAAAGAGAAGATAGATGTTAAAAATGTGAAATATGTAAGTCTCAATTCTTTTACAGCTCCGCTATTACGCGGTTTGACAATTTTTAGAGCAGTGTTGCAGCACCCCGGGCTTTAAGCAGACTCATTACATTTCTTAAGCTGTATGTTCAGGCATTTTAAAAATGTTGTTATTACGCCGACTCTTCCGCTAAACCCCTGTGGTGTACAGTAGCTTGGAACTGTGTTAATAGCTGGTCGAATAGTTGTTAGTGACCATCGCTAAGCTTTCATAACTTTAGACAGTAATAATTCATACAATGCCACACTTATTTACATTAGAGAAATTCATTAATGACGTTCCCTCACCAGAGATCGAACCCAGGTCCTCAGATGAACATTTTGTTGTATAGATCAAAACTCTTTTTATATATATAAGAACATTCAACACCATAGTTTTCAACGTACTATTATATGTTTTCTAGTCATGTGCGGTAAAAAGGGTAGAAGCAGATTTTATTATGTATATTATGGAGTTTTCCACAGGAGCAGTGCCATCTATACTGCATGTCCTTGGGAACTAGGGATGCCAATCCAGAAATCCCGATCCCTAAAAGTAAGCGAATCCCTAATATCCCGTAATTTTAAATCCTGGATTTTTAGGATCAATCAGTCCCGAAATTGTTTACTAATTTTTTTTTTTCTTTTAAATATTCATTTCTACAGGGTGGCCCAGAAAGACCGAAGTGGTGTGAATTCCTTATAACTTTTTATTTAAGACATATTTTTTTAATGTTTTAATTTTTAAATACAGTAAATTTATAGGGAATATTTTAAGATTAGTTATTAAAAATGATATCCCGCAAGTGGTGGCCATTTTCTGCTTTGCACAAATGTGCTCTTTCCAACACATTTTCCATGACCATGGCCAATTAAAATTGCTTCAACGCGAAATTATTCTTTCACCAAAGATGGCGCGTAAAAGAGCCATTGTGGCCCTCACAGTGTGCGCTGTGGCTCCTTCCTGTTGGAACCATATTTGCGGATGGTTTTCCACGGCTGGCCTTACAAAATTTTCCAACCTCGATATCGATCACCATTGATGGAAATGGCGACACCTCGTTTATTTTCAAAAAAATATGGGCAAGTGATCATTTCTGAAGAAACACCGCACCAAACAGTATACTTACCGGGGTGTAATTGTCGTTGATGAAGTACCCTCGGGTTTTCCGTAGCCCATATCCTACAGTTTTGCTTGTTAACGAACCCATTTAATTGGAAATGGGCTTCGTCACTCATAACTAAGTTATGAACAAAATTAGGATTCTCTTGTGCTTTTTGCTGGAAATAAATTGCATAGTCAAGTCGTTGCTGCTAATCTGTCGGTTTCAATTCTTGGACAAGTTGAATTTTGTATGGAAACATTCTTATGGTATGCAAAATTCGCTGCAGCGACCCTCTTGAAGGCCAAGTTGTGTCGAACGTCTCCTGGTTAATGTTTCTGGATCCTCCCGAATACTCTCCTGTACCACTTGAATATTGTCAAATGTGTGGACAGTTCGTAGTCTGCCAGAACCAGGAAAGTTCCTTACTGCTCCTTGTTGTCGAAAATTTGCAACCAGACGGTTTATTGTTGACTGAGAGGGTGCAACCCGCACATTAAATTGACGACGGTATGCACGTAGAGTCAACACAATGGACCGTTGATTTGAAAAGTAAATTTCAAAGATTTGGGCTCGTTGTTCAGTTGTGTATTGCTCCATTATAAATTTTCCAAGTCTTCTTTACAAAATAATGAAAAAAAAAAAAAATTATAATAAAAAAGTTATAAGGAATTCACACCACTTCGGTCTTTCTGGGCCACCCTGTACTTAAATTTTCATATCTACTTAAATTTTTAGCAATATGGCAAAAAAATGTACTATTTAATTTTCAAGCTATGAATGCCGAATGATTTTTAATCTTCGGGTGTAGAGTCAGCTACCTTAATTGGTAATTAGAGTGTCCCTCACTTGTCCTAAAACGGAAATTTAGGGTGTCCATTAAAACTTGGATTGTTTAACTTTTTATGAATTTAACGCAATATTTATGTTTACAGCTACAAAATCAATGTTTTTATTTTTTGCGTAGTTAGTTTGGGTAGCCATATTCCATTTGTGGATATTGTTGCAACAATACACTGAGAAAAAAATGGAAACTACAAAACTTGGAAGCAAGAAAATACTACTGCTAACATTTAACGCGGCACAAATTGGGCTGAATATTATGTTTTGCCATTTAACACAGTTGCTAATGACTTCAAGTTCTAAAAGTCTGCGGTAGTGCGTGACGATCGTTTTTTTTTTTTTTTTCGTTTACAAGAAAATTTGGAAAATGTTAAAAAAAAAGCGAAAAAAATTAAAAAAAAATCGTTTTTTTCACCTTCATTCACATATAACTTTTAAAGTAGGAATGTAGTCAAGCAGCACCGCAGAATTTTAGATATAATAGATATCAACAACTATGTTGAATTTCAAGGCATAATATTAAGCCCAATTTGTGCCGTACAAAAAACATTAAAGTCTATTTCGGCAAATTTTATTCAATCATTACAAAAATGGAGAGAATATTTAAAAAAAACAGGAATTTATGCTACTGAAATGAATTATACATTTGCAATTAAAACCATATAAACTGCTAAAGGCCCGGCAAAACAAATGCATTCACTTCCTTTTCGACATTCTGCAGTTCCATCCAACGAAGCAAGATATGGTAAATGGTGTAAAAATAATGAAAAACGTTTTTCAGGAAAATAAAAAATGGAATACTGAGGAAGAGATTGGAAGAGATGGAGAGAAAACAACAAGCAAAAAAAAAAAAAGACGTACGGAAAGGAAAGTTCTATTTCTAAATTTGATTGATATAGATGAGCCTATGGAATTATTTAATTTATTACATGAACTACCTTATGTCGATGTACAGAATAATCGGATAAAAATTTTTAAAAAGCATATAAACATTTTGAGAGGTTTAAATTATAAATATCACGGTGAAAAAGTTTGGCTAACAACAAATTTGGATTTAGAGTCTCAACTCAAAGAAAAACTAAAGAATTTACACTCTTATGAAGACCTCTAAAAATTTAAATAATAAAAATAACTTGATGTTTATAAAATTATAAATAATAAAGATTCTGTTTAATACAATTCTATTACAATAACTTTATTCGCAAAACTAAAAATGTAAGTACGTACAAAACTTTAATGAAGAATTTAAGTTACATACATAATTTAATATAAATTTGAAACTATTTAATTATCTTATAGTTTTCTCTTTCTTATTCGGTTATTTTTCAACCGATTTTCAAAATTTTTTTTTATGAAAAGCTATTCCAATAACCTTTCAAATTGCAGAAAATATTTTGTATATCATTAAAAAAAACTCTCAAAAGGATTTTGTACAAATTGGCAAAACAATATTTGGTCGAATTCTGCAAATTTAAAGGTCTAAATTTTGATTTTCTTCAATAACCTAAAAGTTACGGTGATTTTGTAAATAACGGAATTATGAAAAAGTCACAGAACAAAAGTTTCTGCTGAACCCCTAAAGAACCATTTTTAACAATAAAAAAAGTTCTTTTTCGCAAAAGGGCATATTGCTTCATATATTATTAAAAAAAAAAATCATCATAACTTTCCCCTATAAGCACATAAGCAAGTTCATAGTTGATGTCATTGCTCGTCAAATAAAAATAAAATAGCCTCTTCCTAATGCAGCAACAAGATACACAGTTTTGCTATTTATTGCTTTCTGAATTGCATTTATAGCACGGACACATGAACAGATAACACCTTTAACAGACATTCGATTTGTATGCATACATGCATTAATTTTTCTCGATTGGATGTTTTCATTCTTAACTTTTTTGGACACGTACATATCTAATTTCTAGACCGAATATAGTACAAAAGAAATGCTCATGGTGAATAACATATCTGATGCAACTATAAAGAATTAATAAATAATTTTATTTTGTTACTTTGCTTTTTTATTAATACTTTATAATTTTGTTATATGTTGGAATAATATAAAAAAACATATGTAATTATATTAAACAATGCAATATAAAATGAATTATAAAATATATATATATAATATTTTATTCGAATAACTGTTCTCAAGAATTTATGTTTTGAAAATTTTATAATATTTGTTGTTGGTTAACTAATCTATATGCATTTTATTTCGAGATTCCGAAAAATTCCGGTATCCCGAAAAAATCCCGGGATTCCAGGATTGGAATTTCTTAGATCCCGAACCCCGCGTATCACAATTCCAGTCCCGATTGGCATCAATTACATGACTTGTCTTAGAAAAGAGAATCTTCTCTATACGAACGCAATGAACTTAAGCTATACCAGGCTTCTGTTTAATCGAAAATACCTAAAGTAGTTTTTTTAAAACAGATTTAATATATAAAAAAAAATTTTTTAATTTAAAAGAAAAACATATTAAACTTTTCAACTTAATTAAAATAAACAAAGCAAAAGGCGAACAACAAAAAAACAGAGAGAACACAATATTATCAATTAAAACTCATTATTTTTCTAGAACAGAATAATAATAATAATATTTTTACAATACTTTTTAATTTAAATTCACTTCATATAAAATTTTGTTGATTTTTAAATAATAAACCAACAGAAAAACATCAATAACCATACAAATGAATAAATTGCAATTTCAATTTTTCTCCCCTCTCTTATTTTTATTGTCAACTAACTTGACATAATTTACCACATACGTTTGCAATGTTTACCAACAACATGCTTACTTGCAACAACAGAGCGCACAATACGATATTTGAAATACGTTTGCGTGTACGAAGGCGGTTAGTTTGTTCGTTTTGGTTGTGTTTAAATGAGTCTATATGTGCTGTAAATAAAATCCCTGTTTGTCACAGTTTCTGAAATCATCTGCATACTTGCAGGAGAGACTTTTTAAGCCTCCAAAACATGTCATTGTTAACAAGGGAATATATAAACCTATACATACATAAGTGCATGTATATCATATACACTTAGACACACAAATACTCACTCACAAAAAAAAAAAATAACATAAAACAGCTAAAACGACACCAGAACAAACACTTGCTTGCATCTGGAGTATTTTGCATTTAGTATGAAAGAGATTTCATACCACACATTGCGTTGCATTGTATTGTTGTTGAAAATTTTACCATACGAATGTAGTATGTTTGTAAAATTGCCAATGTAATGTTTAATGATTCAAACTTAATTTTCACAATGAAATTACCAATTGTTGCAACCAGCAATGGCATTGGCTGCAGACAGACAGACATTCATAGTACAATTGTCAAAATAACAACACAACTGTGACAGCAACAGTCACTATAAGACTATTGAAAGTTTGTATAGATGTAATCAAATATGTGGACGCATAAGCACACACATGCAACCATACAGTTACGTACATGCAAATGTATCTTTGTATGTATTCTTGTGTACTTATACGAACATGAATTTAGTTATTCATACATATAAATATGCAAATAAGTTGTTATATATTGGCAATATATGTGTGTGTAGAAAGGTGCCCATTACATGTATCCTTACACACACATATTCATACACTCACATACAGAGTATTTGCATGTCAATTTATTTATGGCTTTGCATTGAAAGGCAAATTTCCTTTGTATTGCTTTCTTGTTTACAATTGTTTCTGTTTCTGGTTTTTCCTTTTTTTTTTAACTATCAAATTTTTGTTGTACAACAATATACAGGAGCGTCATGTTCCCTTAATAAATTTTAGTGCCGTTCATATAATTAAAAGTACTTTCAATTTTTAATTTTTCCCAAGTGGTCGCATTTGATTTTTTTTTGCATGCTAAGATCCGGCGTGCTTTACTACACCACAAACAAATCATCTCATGAATTTATAAAAAAGGCTCCATAGAAAATGGCATCAAACTAAAAAATGCACAAAAAATGTCCCAATCTTATGAAAACATATGAAAATATTTCAAAGAAAAACGTAATAGATTAATTCTTTTTAAAAAACAAAAAAATAAAGACTTCAGTTACACAGTTGAAAAGGAAAAAAATTATGGGGTTCCGACAATTGATTCTGGTAAAGGAGACCAAAAAAAAAAAAAAATATACATGTTGTAGGCTTTTGAAAAATCACATCTGAATTTTATTGTAGAGGCGGCTTATGTTTCCCATGTTCTTGCACCATATCAGTATATAAAACAATGTTTTTTACATCTAAAGTGTAGGTTATGTGCACAAACTTTCTAGAAAATATTATGCTAGAACATACTCGTATTTACCCTCCAACTCCCTCGCATAAAGGAATTTTGTGACTTTATTCTAACAAATTGTAAAAAACACCCCGAAAAGGGGATGGGGCAGGGATAAAAAGTTTTAGAAAAATGTTAGCCATACAATTCTACTCTATATGTTAAAAAAAACCAAAACCCGAAACTTAACACAAACACCAAAAACCAATTAAATTCAAGATTGCTCAAGGGTGGTGTTGGCTGAAGTGGTTAGCGCGTTGACTACTAAGCAAACAACGACTTGGGTCCTGTGTTCAAACCCTGGCCAGAGCAAGTCAATCAACATCATTAATTTCTCTAATATGTATTAGTGTGGCGGACTATTTAAGTGATGAAGGCATAGCACTGGTCACTAAAAAACTGTTCCGACAGCGATTGATGTTGTTCGAAGCTTAATATACACAACATCGCCCTTCTTCGTCGGTTAGCAGAAACATCGGCGAAGTAAAACAATTAATAAAACGCCTCATAACAACACATTAACAAAGTTAATGCGTCTTCTTAACACCGGAGGCGCCTCAACACTGCTATAAAAAAATAAATTAAGATAATGCGCAAAAAGCAAAGTTGCAAAAGAGATAAGCCTTCTAAATTTTCAACATCTATACTTTTTAACCTGTTCCTCTTCCTGAGTTCCGTCACAATGCACTGCATACGTAAGATTCACCAAGTCAGGGATTTTTATTCTTTATTGTGGGACAATGAAAACACAAATCTCTGCATTATTAAATTATTTTAACTAATTTCAAAATATAATGTATTACAATTCTGCATTATTATCATTCAAAGGTCACATTTTTTTAAATTAAAGCATATATGGTCCTGTGACAGGATAGATTTCTTCCGATTAATTATGCCACAAAAAAATTAGTAGACAAAAAAACTAATCCTTGCTTTAATTTGCTGTATGATATATTGGTACATCGGCCATAAATTGAGGTGTTTTTAACGCAAATGCTGGAGTACGGTGGATGATTAGGAAGGAGAAGAAGTACAATGAGTGAATGGCATTGTTTAGTGCTATAAATGTGAGCTATATTTTGCTTTCCCATGACTTTTTCCCATATTTGTGGCCGCATATCGGTAATAACGCGGCGAATGTTGTTGTCCAAGTGGTCAATCGTTTCAGGATTATCAGAGTAAAGGGTCCGAAACGTGGAACTATGTGATTACCAAAAGTTTCCTTCAATAAATCAATTGTGGGGAGAGCAGTGTGACATGTTGCACCAACTTGTTGAAACCACAGCTCCTGCACATCAGGGTTATTTAATTGATGAACGAAAAAGTCAAGTAATCATGACTGTAACGTTCTGACCAGCAACGTTTTTAAAACAGTACCGACAAATCATTCCACCACCCCATAAAGCACAACAAACAGTCAGTTTTTCTGAATGAAACTCTGGTGTCTCAACATCCACTTGATTATTATTATCACTCAAACAAAAGTGAGCTTCATCGCAAAACAAAATACGCTTTTGCAAATCATATTTACGTATTCTGAACAGAACCATGATTTTCAAAATAAATTTTCACAAATTTGAAGTGGTGTTCAGGTGTCGTCAATGCATGTTGAAAAATTACAAAATGACCGCCAATTAAAAAAGTGTTACAAAATTAAAGTTAATTCACAGTCATTTACTATCTGCTTACAGAAGATGGCCTTAAGGCGTCTGTCTATTGCTCTTTTTTTTTTGTTGAAAACTAAAATCAAATAAAAAATTTGTATTTCACTCGCAATTGGCTTGTCAAGAATCCCTTTCAATGCATATCCTACGCCTATGTTTACTATATCTATTCATGCTACTTAACATACCCTAACAAACCATACACATAAAAATCATTAAACATAGAAATACAAGACACTAAAAAAATTTATTTCTATTTTTTTCTTATACTCTTCTATACAAACAGCCAATACAATATTTGCCTTTTAAATCGTGTTTAACAATTCTTTTAATCGTATCGCTTCATTATGTGCAGTAAAATCAACCACAAATTTAAATTTTAAAACACTAAATTAACTGCCAATTGAAAATTTTTAGTCGTCCTCTGCAAACAGGCAGGAAGTTTAATGAAAATTCCAAGAATAATATTTTAATTTCACAGCAAACTTTAAGCAATTCTTTTTTTATTATTCTCACCGTAACAGCAAAATTCTATAGTTTTGTGTTTCATTTAATAAAATAAAAGAATGAAAAACGAACAGAAAAAAGAAAAACTTTTTAATGTCATTAATTTAAAGCTTATTCAGTTGTTGAAGATTTATTAAATTAACTCAATATGTCTTTTAGGTTTGTTATATGGCAGGCAACAAACAAACATAAGAAAAAGAAAGAAAAATCAAGTGAAATAGATGTTGGAAAAAGAAACTATTCCTTTCATTTCGTATTAAAGATGTATGTCGAAGAAAATCAAGCCAAATTGTTTGGAAAAGTAAGTAGCCGACAAATGTTTAATACTTAAGACAACTCGCACAACAATAAAATATACATTAGGACACATGGTAGCAAAATTTTCCAAGTCAACACAGTTTCCAATAATAATTTTGTTTAAACATATAAGCTTTTCCAAAAGGGATGATATGATTTTGAAGTGATGTTTCGGCCATTTGTAATTTGTCATGATCTGCCATTTGTTTTTCATTGTATTCAGTAGTGTTTAAAATTTCATCATGGAGCGAGAACAACGTTTACAAATTATTCAGTTTTATTATCAAAATAATCGTTCTCCAATTGTAACTTTTCGTGAGCTTTTGCTATTTTATGATCGTAATAATCGTCCAAGTGTGCTCGCTATTCGTCGAGTTGTTGAAAATTTTGAGATTACATTGTCTTTACATAATGTTCAAGTTCTAATAAGACAAAGAACCGCTCAAAGTAATGCAAACATTGCTGTCGTTCAGACAAGTGTAGCTGAAGACCGCAGTTTATCGATTCCAAGACGTTCTCGCTAATTGGGACTGTGTCAAACCACAACCTGGCGGATTTTGAGAAAGGTTTTGGGTTTGCATCCATATAAAATTCTTCTCACTCAAGACCTGAAGCCATTGGACCAACGTAAACATCGTGAATTTGCTAATTTTGCCTTGAAGAACTTGAAAGCGATATAATTATTGGGAGAACAGTTTGTAGATTCGATTATTTCAAGAAATTGTGATATTGAATGGCCTCCAAAAAGATGTGATTTAACAATATTAGACTATTTGTTGTGGGGTTATTTGAAGTCATTGGTCTTTCGAAACAAACCAGACTCTCTTGTGTATGCAGCTCATCCACAACCACATAATAAGAAACACTTTCACGCTACATCAGCCTCTATCACCTCTTCAAATCAAGGATGATCCGCATTATTTTACCAGCTCAGACGTTTTGAAAATATTTATCAAATAAACTTGAGCTTAAATAAAATTTATCTTATTTATAAGCATCCTCCGAAAATAAAACCGACGATTAAAATGTCAATTTTATATACGAAAATATTCATTTAACACTTATGTAGGAAATGGTGTCTTCAATATGTTTGCCAAAGCATTTCAACTTTCCAGCAGTGTGTGTGTATGTGTGTGTGTAAAAGTGTTTAACTTAAATCAAACAACCATGAAAGCAGAAAGAAAAACTTCAAAGTATCTAGTGGAAATCAAACGAAGTCGATGTTGTGGAACCAACAAAAAAAATTACAAAAAACGTAAACTTTAGTTGAGAGCTTTACCAAACGAACGAACAAAATGTTTACAAACCAAACCCCTTCTTTTACCTTAAAAAGAAACAAAGTATTTTCGAATATTTTACTATCGAATAGAAAATGGAAAATATATAAAAGTTTTGCTTAAATTTAAGCTAAGCAGGAGGACAAAATTTAAAGTTTAGTGTGAATACGAAATGTTTAAAATAATAAATTTTTTTTATTATATTTGTAGGTTTTTCTACCAACAATTCGTCTTCAATAAAAGTTTTCGTTCAATATAATAAAGGGGAGCAGAGAAAAGAACTTTCATGCCAAGCTGTTAAAAGTCAACATTTCTTATCAAAACTCCACTATAAGTAATAAAAATTTTAGAATTTATTACAATACTATTTCTGTTCTTAAGTCCGAATAATCAGCCATGCCAAAGAAATCAATTGCGATCGAAAGTTGTTTCAATTCGAAAAGTTTCGAATCTTCCAAAATGAATAACAAGCAATCTTTGGTTTTGCAGTCAAACCACTTTTAAAATTCAACTTTTAATATTCGAAATGTAATTGACAGTGATTTTGTTTTACTAACTTCAGTTGTAGTAAAAATAAATAAACAAGCATACTTTTAGGACTGTCAGTAATTAGAAAAAGCTTAATGTGAGCTTTTTTAGTAAAGCAACCGCCAAAGAGTATAAAAAACTATATCACTGTAAAACCGAAATACAAAAATTAACGGAAAAGGAAGACTATAAATTAAAAAACGATTTTAATTAAAAATTCGCGATATTGAAACCAATTCGATCAGAATGTGTGACTTGCCCTAATATATATATCTGATACATTTTAAGTTGCAATCACTAATCATTATTATTATTTATGAATTTTTTTTAGTTTTCAGCTCGGCCCTAATAAAATGTTTGGAAAAGCGGAGCCCGTTTTAGTTCCAGAAATATTTCCCCTACATCTTCACTCGTTTTGTGCTCTTTATATTTTAATATTTAGAAAATCCCAATAAAGTTTGAAGTATTATTTGTAGTGTTATTGAACATATCAGTGTTAAATTATACTAGTAGGTCAGTTTAAAGCAGTCCTTTTAAGAGACAGGACGAGTTTTTTGCTGATCGTGATATTTTACAAATAAAACCGCATGTTTTGTGTTTCTTTGTACAGTTTTGTAAGACAACAAAATATTTAGCAATTTGCAGAAAGAAAATTTTGATATGGTAAAGGAAGATTTTTTAATTGGACTTATTTGCCACAAGAAGATTTTCGAGTGGGATTTATTATTCCAATAAAAGTTAAAAAAATCAAGTTTTATTTTTTCGGGCACTCATCAATTCTCTAAAGAGACCATGGAAATTAATTTTGCCTCACCGCCTTTTTAAGTGAAGAAATATCATTCTAAACTGTTTTCATATTGTTTGCAATACCTGTTCAGGATCAACACTATTTTTCCTTTCCAGGAAATGTGTGATTATTGAAATGTGACTGTTTATGATTAACTTACCGTTAAATTTTTTCTTACCTACATAATAATTTAACTTATAACTACTTAGTTTTATATAATGATGATAATAATAACTTAATTATTTGTGAAATTGCACAACCAACCAACCAACTTTATAAACTATTTTTTTTTCTCGCTTAATTTTCTCTCAACTATTTTGCATTTATATTTTTCACCATATTAACGTTGTAATTAGATTTCCATCATACAACTGAATTAATAAACAATGCAATTTTCACTGACAATTCCATTTATGATGATAAAATATTTTGCTGCACATTCACTGATAATTTGATCAAATGATTTTCTATTTCGTTTTTGCTGCGTATACATGTTGCCACTATTAGAGACTTAGATAGCTGGATGGAGCTGGATGCTGAAAATAATAAAGAGAAAAACAGCAACTGCAACTGCAGTAAATGCATTACGAACAACAACAATAAAAATATTAAGTTAAAAGCTTTTCTATATTTGACTCGCAACAGCTTTTCAATATAATTCCCGTTTCTAAGCATGGCAAAAGTGGTAGTAATGTAGCCACGTTGACAATGCTTTGATGATAATCTGATTTTAATTTTAACATCTCAGTAGTGTTTTGCAATTTGTTATTTTTCCTACTATTTATTATAACCAACTGATGTGCAAAGTTTTAAAACTTAATTCTGCACTTGTTATGACAAAATAATACAAAAATTTTTATTATGACATTTCAGCCAAAGCACAAAGTGGATGATTACGTTAGAGGCAGCTTTAAATAGAGGAAACTTAAAAACATACAGATAATTATGCACAAAATAATTGTTAATGTTGGTGATGATAAACATTAAAAATAGTAACAACATTAAAAAGGATTTTAATGATGCCAACGTTGTTCCTTAATTCCCAACTATGACTTTATGCTCCAAAAACAGTTGGACAATTGCATTTTTAATGTTCATAAGCTAACAAAGCATGCATCATGCTCTAAAAGATTTATGAGCATATATTTCTAATTTGTGCATAATAAGAGAGAGCATTTAATAAGTTTATTCTACTTGGTATCCAATTTAATCATATTTTTAATACTTAATGTAGCTTAAAGTGACTTTTAAACTTTATCTCCTTGCTGATGCATCCGAAACCATTAGTTAGTTTTATTAAAAATCCCATTTTATAAAACCCATTTTAATTTTTTGCTGCAGTAACCCAGTGATAACAACACTTAACCCAGACGTATAGGAAGCATTAAAGCATTGCTGTGTGCTAAACATTTATTCGTTACAGACGCCAGTGTCTGTGATGTCTACTTCAAAATACTTAAAATATCAATCAGAGACGTTGTAAGAGAAGGGTGTATGTTGATTTATTTCTTAGTAGAATTTAATAAAAATATGCAGCACATCTAGAAAAGAACTACACCATTTTATCTCGGTCTAAGTCCGTCTAAGTGAGTGGCTGAAGAAAAATTTATTTAAAACCTCAAAGGACATTAAACGCTATGATAATATTTTTTCAACTATTTGATATTTTTACTGAAGCATCGTCATATAAAAAGTACCAAAAGAAGTCAAAAAGTACCATATGTTAAATAGTACCAGATTTTTTTAATTTTACCACGCAGAAATAAAACAATTAGTACAAAAAAAAAGTACCAAATTGTCCCGTTTTTATCTCTAAAAGTAATAAGTATATATTTAAATCTCGATTACATATTTAATCCTGTCTACCAAATTTAATCCAAATTTATTAAGAGAATTTATCAAGAGAAAAATTATCAGTAAAAAAGAACCCAGAAGTAAAAACACCAAATGTAAAAAAGTACCAAAAGTACCAGATTTTTCTGATTTTATCACCCAGAAAGTAAGTTCAGGTTTGAAAAGTTTATAAAATTTTAGTACCAAAAAAAAAGTACCAAGTTGTCCCATATTTATTTCTTTAAATATTACATGTATATATTTTAATCTAGATTAATCTTCTGAATTTTATCAAAATTCATTAAGACAACTTATTAAGAGAAAAACTACCAGTAGTTAAAAAGAACCATAAGTACCAGTTATTCATTATTTTACCCGCCACAAAATTTAAAAATGTTTTTTATTGTAAACAAAATTAAAAAAAAATAAAAGCAGCAAAAGTACCATCTTTTCCTTATTTTACCCCAAAAAACTACACTGTAAGTCAACGTAAAAAAGTAATAAAATAATAAAAACTTCCAAAACCAATATACATAATCTGGTTCACATGCTAAATCGAATTTCATCAAAATCCATTAGGAGCATTTCTCAAGAGAAAAAGAACCATAAGTATAAAAGTACCATAAGTAAAATAGTACTAAGAGTACCAAATTGTTTTCATTTCAGCCAGCAGAAAGTTTTAAAATTTATAACACATTAATACAACAATAAACAGTACCAAAACCATTGTTTTGCCTTAAAAACTATTCTACATTCTTCCCGGCCAAAAAATTTCATCGAATACCCATGAAGCGAATTTAGAGTTATAGTGGAAGAAACTAGCGAACATACGAATATCAGCTGTCACATTTACCAGTAGAATATTCTATTTGCTATTCCTGAACATTTAAATATTTACAGCACAGTAACACAGCTGCAGTGTGTTAAATTCTAGTCGCGATCATTCCAGATTTAATGCTGGAGCATCGTCATATATTAGTAAATTTATTTCCAGAATGGTTATATGCATACACATATGTGTATATATAATCAAATATATTTATTTTTTTTATGATTTTCAATACGAGTCGTCTTGCGCCAAATCCTGACAAATCAGTTCAAGACCCAAGCCTCCCAGTTTTCTGGTAGCTACGAGATACCGATTTCATGTATGAATAGACGGAAAGACAGAATAACAGACGGACAGACAGACAGACAGACTAACAGATGGACATGGATGATTCAACTTTCCAATTTGGGAATATTCACTTCTTAAACGTTTTTCACGTTCTTCTTATGCCTTATTCGCCCTTACGATCGACATTCTAGAATGATAAATTTCCACATATGTGTCATATTGATCTAATGCCTCTGTAGCTCTTAATACAACAATTTGGGATAATTCGCGTCTAAAACTTGTTGTGTGATCTTTTGATACCTTATTTGGTCTCTAGATTGACTTTTCATCTTAATGATCTGATGTCTGTGTATCTAGCGATGCACCATTTCGAGTGCTGTAATTTCTGAGACTTTTCTCGAGTTTTTCTGATGCTTCATTTGCTCTTTTATCCACACATTTGTCTCTCTTCGTTATCATCAGTAAAAATTTAAGGAATATAATTTGATTTTTATAAACTAACTAATTACTTGCGTAATTTTCGTTTTCTTGGATGACAAAGAAATCTTTATTAAGTTAGTGATTAAGTTAGAGCCAAAGGATAACCCACCTGTGGTACGTTAAAACTACGCTCCTTCCTGTCCAATAACAAAAACACATTTATCAAAAGGTTGTTATAATTCCTAGACCATCAACAAAGTGTTGATGGTTGTAACTCATACAAATACAAACGCAAATACACAAACACGGTTCGCATGTATGTTTATGTGTGTATGTGTGTGTTTGGAAGTATGGAAACATTTTAAAATTGCAAATATACATCCCCATACACACACCTACACACATACCCACACAACTTTACACTCTCACACAATAATGACACTTATTTTAACACAAACAATGTTGGCAGCATTTAGCCTCAAATATGATAGATGATCGGATGTGTTAGGTTTTGTTATTGTTGCTGATGTTGACGTCGTTATAGTTGTTGTTATTTTTCTGTTGCTGTTATTTTGCTACTCTTGTGTTGTATGACGAATAGTAACTAACACCAAGTTTAGTTATTATTTTATGGAATTTATATTTTATACAATACCTTAGCACACGTAAAAAGCGTATGTTAGTTGGATGTGTTAATTTCAACATAGAACACAAAAGGTTTTATTTGTGGTCCTAGAAGATCAGTAGCATCAAATACAAACCGATCTTCTACTGATCTTCATTCACAAGCCAGCTTCTAATATTAACGACTGTTTAATGATGATTCTAAACGGAATAAAATTTAAGTTATTTAATCGCGAGTCTTTTTATGCTCTGTTGCTCTCCTCCTCTCCTGCTCAACTAACTTGCTCTGCTCTTTTCTGTATGGATTTGGAAGTTATCAATTGTTTTTTTAGTTGATAAATGAATGATTTTAAGCTTGAAATTTTTTTTACAAAAAGTTTAATTAAATACAGTAGTTTTCAGAAGAAAATATTTTAATATTTTAATTGAGTTCCATTTTATTGAAAAAAAAACATCAATTTCTTTTACTCTTTAACTAAAATCTTTCTTTAAACTGTTTAAAGATTTCTTTAACCAATATTGGTTAAGTCTTTCAAGCTCCTTTTTCATCACTCTTTTTTCACACAAAGTACAAAGTAACACACATATCTAGTCAACTTGTAAAACTATATAAAATATGACTGGAACTTAACTTTTCTTTCGAATCTCTCAACATAGTGGAATTTACACTGTAGTAGCTGGTGCTACTGTTGTTGACAGTTTTGCTTCATTTCATTCCCACAACTAGCGCTGCTGTAGTAGAATGTGTATACAAATACTTTATTATTCAATCTATTGTTGAATAAACCCCGATGTAAGTGTATGTGTCTATATGTGTATGAGTATCTGTATAGTCAACAAATGTTGCAACATTCATATTGTGCATTGTTTAACGCGTATAAATGTGATTATTTTGTAAAATATTTTCATTCATATTGTGTCAACAGCAATATTGCCAGGCATATGCAAACAATACATTTTACCAAAACAATAACCTGACAAAACAACAACAACAACAGCAAGAACAGCAATATCTACAACATGAACAGTAGCAACAGCAGCAAAAAACTGCATATGCATAAAATATTGTTTAAATAAAAATAATGCAAGTTTTTTTCTCCAGATTAAACACAAATGCTTGAAAATATGGATTTTTTTTTTGTTTTTAAATTTTCTCATTTGTGTCCATAAAACAGGCAAATTTATTTTTCATATTCTACCTCATAAATGCCTCATCATTGTGCAAATGCAATTTACACTGGATTTCATTGTTGCAACTTGTTAACCGTGATTTTTATGCAATATAAAAATCGAAATAAATCTATGCAACAATAAAGTCTGTTGTTGTCCAACTCAAACTTAGTGTGTACTTTACGCACACGATTTGAAATCTGTGCAACAATACATTATCGTGCACAAGCGAGAAAATATTTATTGTCAACAGGAAATTAATTTCAAAAGCTGAATATAAATTAAAACATAAAATTGTTGCATACATTTGAGCGCTTGGTATAGCCTAGCCACACAGCATGTCATTTAAATTAATTAATGGCTTTTTGTTACGATCCTACTATTTTGATAAAGGGATGAAATTAAAGCTTTTATAAGTATTGTTAAAATGTAATGCGTAATTGCTGGATAGATTTATTTCATAGCACAAACTTTGACTGAAATAAAATAGTAATTATTTACATTAATTGTCATATTTTAAAACAACTAAAGATACGTGAATTTACTTTATCATTTTATTGTTAAATAGTTATAAATTTGTTTATGTGTGTATAAGTTGTATCTAGTTGCAACTAGTTGAAAATTTTTAGATGAACATAATTTAATCATAGCTATAACTACACGTCGCACAGTGTTGCGAAACCGGAATTTTTTGGAAATCATATTGCCTAAACTGTAATTTTAATTGTATCGATGAGAAACTTCTACAGATTGGTCAGAATGAAATTTCAAACAGAATGAGTGAAAAAAAAATTACACCGAAAAAAATTGTTGGGTCAAATTTTCAACAAAAGTCAAAAATAAAAATAAAATTGTTCGAAAAATTTAAAAAAAAATTTATTTTAATTCTTCTTTTATTTCTGATAAGTACCCTATGATAAGTTTTTAAAATAAATTATAGGGTGGTCCTAACAAGAATTATAAACGTCAAATTTTCATGATTTTTCGATATTTGTTGAATAACTCTGAAATTTTATATAAAACCAAAATCTATTTCATTTCTTATTTAAAAGGTGGCAATAAAAGCTTTAATTTGATACCGGTTTGAAGTCAATAGCTTCAGTTTTAAGAGAGTTATGCTCATTTTTGTCACCCGAAAACCAATATGATTTAATTATTCAATAAGTGATTCCGAGAATTTCCGTCCTATTTCTATGGAATAAATACTGAGAGTGATATACTAAAATCGCTATAACTCCCAGGAAGGCAGGTATGGGCAGCTGATTTTTTCACAGTTCGTTGAAAACAAATTATGTAACATTTCTGTAGTGTTTTGGAACTGGGACTCTCTGGGACTTTTTAGATATTGCTTACCTAACCCAAATTTTAAGGAAAAATGGACCTTTAGTCGGGTTTTCGCTCTAAAAAAGGTGCATATGAAAATGTCTCAAACAACATTCTTTTTTTTTACAGAAGATACTTGTCCGAAGGCAGATTTTTTTTTCCGAATCAAAATATCTGTCACCAAAATCAAATGAGATCATTTTGAATACAGCCCTGAAATCCCCTCTTTTCGTGAAAATTTTGTATATTTGACTTCTAAAATCAATTAAAATAACGGGCCAACATAAAAATAAGCTTTATGTGTTTTTTGTTTACTTGGAATGTCTGTGACAAAATTGCATCATTAAAAACACTAAAAAAAATAATCGGAAAAAAGTTACTTTTCCACTAGCCGCAACACAGTGCGTCGATTTGTATTTATAAAAAATTTCATCACATTTGAATTCACTTTGACCAACTTAAACAGCTGTGACAAATCATAACAAAAATAAAATTATCTGGAAGTACTTCTATTTTTTAAATCCTTCAAAGGATTTACGTATACATACATATATAAAAAAATTTAATTATACAATGAGATATAAATATATGAATGTGTTTAAAAACTTAAATTTAGATAAATAAAATTAAGATAAAATATTAAACTAAAATTTAGTTCGAAATGTAAATCAAGAGTGTTTTTTATAGAGTGACACACGTTAAAAGCATAATAAAAAAAGGAAATATATTTTTAATATCAATGAAACGGGCTTTATTGGAAAGAAAATTTATAAAATTATTGTTTAAATATGATTTATGCCATGTGACTGCCACAGCTGACGCATAGAAGGTGCAATTTGGAACACCAATTTCCAACAACTTTTCGGAGTATTTAAGGCCGTATATCGCCGATAACTCTTCGATTGTTGATTTCCAGATGTTCAAAAGTGACTTAACATAACCCTACAGATAATAATCTAATGGTGTTAAATCACACGATCTTGGTGGCCAATTAATTGGGCCATTACGGGAAATTATTTTTTCATCAAAAGTTTCTTTGAGTAAATCAATTATAGCGCCCGCTGCACGATGAGTTTGACGAATAGAACAACTATTTTTATTAAAAATTTCAACAATTTGCACGCGATGCTCTGGTGTAAGTCGATTCATAATGAAATTTCAAAGCAACCTAAACAAAAAGCAAATATCAACTGTCAAATGGGTGCTCAAATAATGCAGTGATGCCAACTCAAAGTTGTGACACTCAATAGAAAACACTAACGGTGGCTTTAAGTGTCTTCAAATCCTTATGAATGAAGAATTTAAAGACTGCAAAGCTAAAACATAGACTAACGCCCGCTTCCACGATGTTCGATTAAAAAATAATCTACACTTTAACCGAAAGTCTTGCTAAATTGTATTGCACAATATATGATTAAAGGTAGAATTAGTCTTGACTTTCTGTTCTGTTCCGGATCAGCTGTTCATTTTTTGTGTATGCAAAACATGTATTTTCAATTAGTTGTTCTGTTCTGTTACGGACCATTCTGTTGAAAACTGAAATTTACTTACAGTTCTAAGTGACAGATTGTGAATGAGTATACGTCAGCGCCTACCATTACGGTTTATCTGACGGTGTACTTAAACACTTAGTGTAGATTAAGCGTTCACCATCGCCCCTGAGCCACCCTACTCAGGAAACCCGAAGGCATCCCCGAGGGGATGACAACAGGTAGCAACTTCTCAGACATGACCAAGGCCCGTCATGTCCAAACACCTTGCTAAAGTGAGCGAGCTACCTAAACTCTGGAATCCTGTTGGTTCACAACAGCACATAGAGGCTTCGCATCGGTAGACACGAAGTCCGCTAAGCGAGCATCAGTCTTTAAACCGACACCTCTCCCAGCTTTTGGTAACAACCACAACCACTACGTGAACTCTCGAAAGAGACCTCAACCAACAACCGGCCCATGGGATCCTGTAACCGGTATAGTAGAGGAAGACTCTACTTCCCGGTTTAAACATTCCCCCATGTGGGCTGCCGGCCCCGTAGTGCCAGTTCAAACTACTGGTAGAGTTTCGAAAGGAAATCCCAGAAGGGATTAACTTTCTATTGGTTTTGGTCATGGGCTAGACCTTAGGTACCCTTACACCTTCTATGTAGACTTACGTGGCAAGCCACTACGTTCATTATAAAATATATGCACATTCCGTTGCTCTGTTAATTCAGAGATTGGTCCGAGCATATAAGTTTTATGGGTAACTGACAAAACGTTATGTCTACAAAAATCAGTTACCCTATACCCCGGGGAGTATTGCATCTTGTTGTTGAGAATCAACAAGATGAACTATCTACCCCCCGGGGGGAGTTCTAAGTGACAGCAAGAGACAGCTGCTTGTTTCAGTAAACCAAGCCGATCGGAACAGCGTAATCGCTGATAAATTTTTATTATGACCGCCGCCATCGAATTTAAGCACATTAAAAACAAAAGGATTTTTAATAAAAAATATATTATATTGATGAAAAATTTGTAGTGAGTAGAGTTTTTTCAATTAAATAACGTTTTTACCTTATTTTCTTTAAAATTATTCAACCTGATAATTAAGACGAAGCGCCGTTTTAAATTTGTGAACACTGCCGCCGCCGCCGATGATATAGGTAGTATATTCGGCTATGTATATTCTGCAAGAAACAGCTGATACGTTTTTACATAACTTCTAACTACAAAAATTCAACAACAGAACGGCACAGAACAGAACAGAAAGTAAAAGTCAAGACTAATGAGGCCTTAACTGTTAACTGAAAGAATTTAACAGAAAATGTGATGTTAAATTGAACTGCAAGAAGTTTTCCGGTTAGTACTCTAATCGGAGAAAAATAAAACAAAATGGATAGAGATACAAATCGATATTTATATTTTTGTAATATTTTTAATTTAAAAATTTCTATTCACAAAAAAAGAAAGAAACTTCAATAAGTTAAGCCAAAATCTGGGCATCTGATAATTTGGTAAAACGCAACATGGCACATCGATACTATGGGCTCGATGATTTTTTCACTTGTATTACAAGCTAATGCAAAACGTGTGGTTTTACTATAAATTTTCATTGTATGCCTCAGTACTTGCTGTGCACCCTCAGTCATGCTGTCAGCTTTATCTAGTATAACAATCTTATGATGTCCACGGGGGAGAGTCAATTTTTGTTGGGCAAACATTTTAATATTATTCCGCAATACGTCAATTCCACATTCATTTGAGGCATTTAATTACACTACTCCTTCTTTATAGCTGTCACCAAGTAATATTCTAGCCAAACATTCAATAGTCGAAGTTTTGCCCACACCAGTTGGACCCCATACCATACCAAATACAAATCAGCTTTTGCTTATTTTTTTTCATCATTTTACTTACCGCTTTAATAATGTTAGAAGCATTACCCTCCGTAGCAAATTCGGACAAACGAACTACAGTAACTTCATTGCCTTTTAACTTTCATAAAATTTAACCGGTCGGTATTTTTCAATCCTAGATAACAATATTGGACATTAAATATGATTATGTACATATTTTTACATCATCTTACCATGGCAAATTCCGTCTCTTGATTTATTTCCTTTCCTCTGGACACATCCAATCTAGATTCCTTCAACTATGTCCCAAATTAGTATGTCGTCGTCGGAGAACATACTACAAAAAAACAATTTATATATATGTACATATGTATGCATGTATGTATGTATAAATAACAATATTTTAATTATTACTTACCTGAATTTTACTGTTATTATAAAAATTTGTTTCTCAAATTTGCAAAAACTTTTTTAATATAAATTTTTTATGTAAACAAACCGATAGTATTGCCGTATTATTATAATTAAATTCTTTTGTTAGTTAACCGAAAGATGACGAAACGAAAATACGTAACGTTGATTAAATAGTGATTAAATAGAAGCCTAACCAGCAATGAGTTAAAGTTTTGTTAACAGACATTTTACCGAACATTGTGAAATCGGGCGTAAGATATAGATCTGGCAAATAAAACTCTAAAATATGCTTAAATAACAAATCTGGCAATGCTGGTTACAAAACAACCTAATTTGAAAAGTCTTAACAGATCACAATTGCAAAACATAGATCTATACTTACACTTTTATACAAAAAAACTTGATATTTTCTTAAAAAACTTAACTGACAACACTGATTTCAATTATATCCAAAGATACATAAAGAAAAAATTTATCAAAATCACAAAAGCCATACATGGATGTAGAAGTCGAAATGCATAAAATAACTGAAATTCACTTAAAAAACAAAACTTGCATATGACTCAAAGCCGATATGAAGAGAAAATAAATAAATCACAAGGACAACGCAAATTTTATTTTTTTCATAGTCAATACAAAAAAAATAATATTTCAAAATTGATTAAAAAAGCAAAAGTGACAACGCTGGTTACAAGCGTTAAGAGCTAAGAGTTAAAGGTTCAATTAGTCGTGACTTAGCCATAATGCCATAGCCAAACAGCTGTTTACGGTTATGGCGAAAAAGCAAAATTCAATTGGTTTCTATGGTTATGGCTATGGTGTTATGGTAAGTCACCTATAACATAATACATTGCTTTTCATAAGTTTGGTTTGAGCAGCTGTTTTCTATGGTTCTATGGCATTATGGTTAAGTCACGACTAATTGAACCTTAAGCGTTAAGCCTAGATAAAGAATATATAAAAAGAACTGAATAATAAAGCATAGATTTAGAGGTCGTTATGCAAAAAAAAATTAATTTCCCCAAAATCAAATCTGCCAAGTCTAAAAATTTTTAAGTACAAATTTACGGTTTACAACTAGCACTATACGATATTATGTACTCGTATGTAGGCATCCTATAAATATGCAACATTCTTATTGTTTTTTATACACAAAGCTTTGTGTGCGGTATACTTGATTTTTAAAGTATCGTGTTATCAGATATACGTCACCACAGTTAACAGCGTACAAGTGTAATACTATTTATCAGCGTTGTCAACTTTGAAATTTCAAAACGCACCAAAATGAAGAAAAAACGCGCCATTCAACAAAAAACGCACCAAGTTCAGAATTTTTTTTTTTATTGAAAATTTTTATTGAATTAATTTTGCATCTTTACAACATTTAACTTTAGTCCAAAATTCTAATGCTGATACAATCAGCCTTATTGTGTTAAAGAAAAATTATATTAAAGAAAAATCTGGCGTCAAACACAATAAGGCTGAATATTGTGCCATTGCATGAAGTGAATCACTCTGCACCCTTTTTCAATACTATATAATATTTCGACATCGAATTCAAATTTTACTGCTAATGGCATGATATCATATTTGTAATGGGATAAAACATTTTGTACAATGTTGGTTCTTGATGTCGTTTGTATCTAAATGGGTTTAAAGCTGCAATGTGTTTCCGTGTTCCACAATGCCGAACAAGGTTGAATATTTAGGCGTGATGTCGCATTTGCAATTAAAACATCTTGCTTTTGTGTGATTATTTGGTCAAGGCCGAATCCATTGCTTAAACACACGTTGTGATTCCCAAATCTTTTTGTATTTCGCTTATGATCTCCTTTTTAGATTCCATTATTGACACTAACCTTAAGTATTTCTTGTAGTATATATAAATTTTTTTAATTTTAGTGTTACAACACTTTATATAAACTTTTACGCATTTTATAAAAAAATAACAATGATGGCAGGTCTCAAGAATACTTTGTTTTTGCTAAGCTCTTTAACAGGTTTGACAGCAACTTTTACGACAAAAACTCTGAAAATCTAAAAGGGACAACCAATTTCTTATAATGAAATGTTACAAATTATCTATAACAACATGAAACGGGTTTTGTGAATGTGTTTTGGTACCTCTTAAACATCATTAATGGTTGCTCTTATTATGGTCTGTAAAATTGAATGTAAAAATTGTACACAATTGAATGAAACGGTATTGAAACAACTGTATTTTTTGTACAAAATTCTTTTTTCTCATGCTTTGGAACCAAAATTAAAAAAAAACGCAACAAAATTAAATAAAAAGCGCACCACGCACCAACTCAGATATTTTTCGCACAAAACATTTAGAAAAGCACCAAAAAAGGTGCGAAACGCACCAAGTTGACAACGCTGCTTTTTATACACACGCATGTTTAGAATATCTGACATTAGGACCATTCACTTGAAAAATACTAGTATAATAATTTTCGATTAAAATTTTATTCAGGTAATTAAGGTCGAATAATCAAATAATGCGAACATAAAAAACAAATATTGCTTTGAAATTTTAAACAAATCTGTAATTTGTTTTGAATGAAATTTACCATTCATTTAAAACTAAAGTTGAGAGAGCTATAATGTTAAACAGCTTCCTATAGAGGTTGAGTTAAATAAACTATACGAGTACAGCAACAGTAATATAACACCATCATTACAAAAGAAAAAGGGTTTATTATTTAGGCATACCCTCCCACAAAAATGGCAGGTTTTAGTTATTTTTCAGCTTTCCACTATTTAACATTATTTCTTATTAAAATTTTCAGAAAAAAAAAACAATTCTATCAGCATGGTATACTGCAATTATAAATAGATACTGCCAACCACAAAATGTTTTGTCCGTATTCATAAATTCATCAGTTTTAATTAGTAACGCACAGCACATAATCTATATATAAAATTCTACGATAAACAACTTGAATAAGGTGAATTTTGGTTTTTATTTCAGTCAAATAACATTTCACCTGTAAGTAGTAAAATGAATACAAGCTAAAAGGAATCATTGAACACTAAAAAAAATTTTTTACAAAATTTATATATTTTTGGATTTCCTTTAATACGAGTTGTGGTAAAAATAAATCTAGTTTGAACTGCATTTGAATCAATCTTAAACAGGATTAAACACTTTTTGAGCTGCCTACTTTGTTTAATACAAGAAATATTGATTTATTTTTTAAATTTTCAGTTATGTTTTTCGTTTAGGGAACACTGGTTACCCCCGGTAATATTTTACTTTACTGATGTCTTTTGTTTTTTTTTAGGCCAAAAATAGAAAACCATACAAAAATGTATCACAGTGACAGATATTGGATAATTTGAATGCCAGAAGTGAGAGTGATCCTCCTTACTGTGACACAAACTTCGTTTATACGCGCCGCTTATTTTCGAATAACTACAGCAAAAACTACTGCTGCGACAGAAGCAGGTTTGTAAGAGAGAGTTGCTTATTGTTGTTGTGTCTCCTGCTTCGAATAGCGCTTCGCACATGCATGATTTTTGTTCGCAATGTCACATTTGAGATCTCATGTTTTTTACATAAAAGAGCGCTTTTTTCTAAAAATCCAAAATGCACTAAGATCAGGTTTAAATTATTCAAATTATGCCTTCATTTTACTGCATCATCTACTAAAATACATAATTTATCTGTAGGCAAATACACAAGTATAAATAAATAAGAGAGAGAGAGAGAGAGAGAGATGCATATAATTGATATTTTATCTTTCATTTGATGTTTATTTTATTATTCGTGTCAACTAAATGTTAATAGCCGACTAACTTCAAAATGCTTTAAAATAAGTTTAGAGATTTCGCTCCATTCTTTTTGTGCACCCTGGGAAGCGCTTCAGAACTGAGCATCTCGAAAGCATGAAATTTTGTTACTTCTTTCAGAAATATAATAATTTTTTACTAGGTAATCATTTGATAAAGTTCAGGTGTACAATAAAACCGGCCGAAGCAGTAGTTTTTGCTGAGAATGAATAGATTTGATGACAAAACTGCGACAAAATATCGAAAGGAGAAAGGCAAGTTAGGAGCAACAAGGGGAAATCCGGGATTGTTTTGTAGACAATGGAGCAATTAGTCATACTTCGCAAAAAATTTCCATTTTTTCTATTAAATCTTGGGAAAATAATAGCTGAAGCACAAATAAGACAATTGTTCCTAAAGGAAGCTAAAAATGTTCCAAACTAACAACATACTTTCTCGGCTTATCGTGTTACAGCTGAAATTGTAAGAAAATTGTAAAAAAATATTTATTACAAAGGATGCAATAAAACCTTATGGTTGCTCTCTATTGTCCTACAAATAAATATCAAAAGAGTCAAGTGAAATCTTGTAAATGTTTAAACATTTTTTTTCAAGAGCATAGAACAGAAGAAGAGAAAATCGTTTGTCTAATAGTGATTTTTGTAGAAAGTGTACTTTGGTGTTCCTTTCTTAAAAATGTTTTGCTCTCTAAAAGGGTGGTGTGTTTTATTCTAACAAAATCATCCTCACAAAAGGTGGAAAACATTGCACCTTATGTCCGTATAAATCGACAGTGTTGATAGGCCCCTGCACAAAAAATGGCTAAACTGCTAAAACCAGGACGTTCCACTTTTTCATAAGTTGCGTTTTGTTCTAGTGAAATAACAAGCAGCATTATTACAGGGTTGGCAAGACATTTTATACATGTACCTTTCACCAAGGTGCGATCTTGTGTGTAGAAAAGAAAACACCAATTTATGTAAATTCATATCATGTTAAGTTAGTATTCAATTTTCAGTAGAGGAATGTTGGACTTCAAAAATGCAACAACTAAAATTTAATGTGTGAAAGTCCACCGAGACTGCACAATCTGCGAAAATATGATATCCCAAACAACTCTGAAATACTAATTAAAAGCGCAACTAGAGTAAGAAAAACGAAATCTCAAAGTATGCATGTAGGTAAAATAATTTAAAAATGTTCAGTAGTGGTCTTCAGATTCGGCATTTCAATGTCATAATAATGTTAAATGCCTATAGTAGTGTCACAGTTTTCTTGTCAATTTATTGTTAATGACACAAAGCGAGGGATTTTTTTAATTAAATTTTAAATATTATGTGGCTCTAAACCTTAGAAGTAATATTCGTATTCGTATTCGCGAATACTAAAACATGATATTCGTAACATCACTAGTGCATACATGTTTCGTTCAAATAAATTCATGGTTTAACTTATCATTTGTTTTAAATTTTTCAAAACTGCTGTGAGATCTTAATTATATTTTAGCATTGAACATTAAATGGGTGCAAAAGAATTTAAAGATCATTTTAGGTTTTTTTCATTAAAAGGAACCAAGGAACCAAAGTAAATTATTTGTAAAATTTGTGCAAAGCAACACAGCAGAGTGAGTACTTGTTAGATTTGAGTATACACAAGGACACAAAACAATTGTTCAATTCACAAGCTCAGTCGTCTGTCTTATGGTTTAAAAAAAGACGATATTTGTTTATGTGCTTGTGAACAGACAAATTTGTTGTATCGTTATTTTGTCGTATTTTAAATGTCAGTTTAATGTCGTCAATTCATATGAGTAAATAGTTCATGTCAAAAAACAAATTTCTTTTTATCAAATAAAAAAAAACATGAAATGAAACCAGGTGTGGGAATTATAATTTAACGCGAAATATAACTTTCTTTCTTAGCGACAAGCAATTTTGATTAAATAAGTTTGAAAATTAAGTTGAAATGAATCATGTATATATTTATCATTAAGAAGAATGTATTTTCTGGTGTTACTTATCACCTATATAAAATATTTTTACAAATTAATTCAACAAATAAAATATTCCCAGACCCGGCCTCAATATAACAATTGAAAAACATATAAAATTCAATCGTATAATTATAACACACTTTTGTATGAAAATTACCAACAACAAAAATACAATATTGTATAATTATACGATTAGACAACACATATGACGTTAATACGAGCTTGTGAATTGAACAAATATTCTTTTGGAATTTTAATAGCGTTGTAATGTTCTTATCTGCAAAATCGATATATAAATTTTAATGTTTAAAAAATGTCGTTATGAAGCCGATATTTAAATCTCTTGCAAAATATTTATATATATAAAATTTTCTGAGTCTACCCCATTCATTTCGATCTAAACTCTTAAAACATTTCCTTTTCCTAATTTAGGCAGTTGTTTGTGAATTTCTGTAAATCGCACTAAATGTGACCCTTACTTTACTCTTTACACTCAAAGTGTAATACTTCACTTATTTACCGCAATTTCTACATTAATTTTCTCATGGTGGGAATTTATAATAAAGTAGATTCCTTTAGGGGGTTTTTGTTTTCCACATTCTTTTTTTTTTTTTAATAAATAACACAATGCAACTTCTAGTCTGTTGTAAATTTACACGAGTTCAAAATGCGTGTGTGTGTGAATGTATGTGTAAATATGTGGATATAGTACGAGTATATAAATGATATTAAGAAAAGAAAAAACATTGCTACATGCAACTCGTATAATACCTGTTAGAATGCATCAACAGCAGCGGAAATGCACATGAAGGCGTGCAGATAAAATTTATATTGTTTTTTTTTTTTTTTGATTATAAACAATATATAAAATTAAAGCAAGAGACAAGTTATAGAGTTTCACAGTCAGTGTAACCGTTGTGCCCCTAAAGGGGCACTTTGCCCCTTTTCTGACTGCAAAGTCCCTTTTTGGGACCCTTTAATTTAAATCCCCTTTTGGATCAATATGATTTATTTTGTGCCATTTTTTGAAGAAAGAAGAATACATTTTAGAAACAAGTATAGAAAATATTGATTTTATTAATGTTTTCCACATTAAAGATACTTTTAATATATGTATATATACATATTGGCCTCGGCTTCATGGCCTCGGCTTCATCAACAATATCTCAAGGAGTGATATTATGAATATTAAAAGCAAAATATTGCTTTTTTACCAAAAATTGTGTAGGGAAATTTTATCAAGAATTAATATTAGCGATAAAAACATATGTGTATTGAAGTATTTAGATCCAGTTTTTATTAAATCAGTTGAGGACAGTAACTACTTTGAAATTGTTTCTGTGTTTAGTAATATAATTAGTGAAGCAGACGAATTTGTAGCTAAGTTCAAGCTATTAGAAAGGAAAGCGAATGTCAAAAGCTATGAAGCATTTTTAAAAATATCTAAGCCTGAAACCTTTTGGCATGAAATAGGAAATTTAAAAAACTGTTTGGACGACAAATTATATCCAAACTTGTATAAATTTGCTTCATATATATTTACTTTGCCACTTATTAGTGCTTCTGCTGAACGTGTTTTTTCGAAGTTAGCATTACTAAAAAATAAATTAACAAATAGACGGAAAGTAGACACTTGTCAGTCCATGCTATCCGCCTTAAATTTGTTTCAAAGTGACCTAGAAGATTGGATTCCTAGTGATGAACTTATTCAAAAATACAGTAGAACAGTTTCAAAAAAATAGGTATTGAGTGCAAAATTATATGACTATACATATGTGATCTGCTCCACTTTTTGAGTGATTCTTATAGGAAAAAAAACGCTCTTTCAAATGCCGCAAACCGCAAGTTTCTATGTCTTTTAGTTTTTTTACAAATCACCTGTAAAGATGAACATAATTAATGAAAATCATCGGTGCAGATACGTAGCTCAAAACGAAGCGCTTTTTTTAAACGCGTTTTTCTCAATAACTTCTTTTCGGCGCAGAGGTCCCTTTTCGTGGAGCAGGTCACATATATTTTAATTGGCTTATGTCTTTTAATTTAATAATGAAATGTATAGAAAATTTACACATTTGTCTTTCTCTTGCAAATCGTATGTTTCATTTGTTATCAACACTAAATGCTTTTCCTCTAAGAGAATAAATTTCGGTATCTGTGTCTTATCCTTTAGAAAATTTAAGTACGTTATACATATTGTTACCATGAACTATATTTTATTTTTCGTAGCTATATTTTTTTTTTCATAAAATGAATACATATATTTTCGAATTTTATATATATTTTTATTTTAAATTTATGTACATACCATATGAGATATTTTGTATTCTCTTGCTTATTTGTTAACCTTTGTTTTTAAAAATGAAATGTGTTTATTTGCTTTATTTTTTCTTGTTTTTGAAAATGCCCCTTTTTTCATAGAAATCCCCTTTTTTGCAACCATTTTTTTTTTATCCCCTTTTTGTGCCCCTTTTTGAAAATTGTCAACGGTAACGCTGTTCCCAGTTGGCATAATTTTTAAATACTAGAAATGTTCTAAATTTTATATAGAGAAAAGCTAAAAGCTTTTAGGTAACTTTTCATACTTTTGATTGTGAAAAAATGTCACATAAAACTAAGAAAAACTGCCAAAAATTTTTAAAGTAATCTCTTCTTTTAATATTCTCCATGTTCAAGGGATTTTTCAAGTCAAAAAGGCATGTTAACATGCAGTCTATATTTTCCTTCGAAATAATTTCTATAACCAATCTTTTTTTATATTGGAGTTAATGTGCATGGTCATTAATAGTTGGTGTCTTAACAGTGTTCTGCTGGTCTTCTCCTCTAAATTGAAAAATGCCTTCGGTAAGCAAAGATTTTTTTGTATTGCTGATCTTAAACTGCACTTTATGTATTTAACCTCTAGTTATGTTTAGTAGTGGGTATGTTAACCGAGTATTTTTATGTAGACTGAATTTGCAGCAAATCCTGAACCAAGTTGAATAGAAATAATAACTTCGTCTAATTTTACTCTCAGAACTTTTAATGACGGGAATTTTTTAATTAGACTTTGGCCTTATTTTCACATTTGTTTTTTTGTTTTCTACGGATTGGGTCAAAATTTTCCTTTGTGTCTTCAATTGTTACGAGCTTTTCAATTTCCTTCTAATAAAATTATGATTAATTTTAATTAAAATATGTTATATAAATTATATAACAATAATTTGATTTATCCGCTACTGCTCATTTTCAATGGATCGCTTCATTAGCAATATTTGATTTTGAAAACAATAAGAAAACTTATTCTTGTACGAAAATATTTTATTAAAATACAAAATGATATTGAGCGGTCCCAAGGCAGAATAATCAATAAAATTTGAAATTCAAAATCGTAGAAGTCGATTATGAATAAATAAACTAATAGTGTTTTCTTTTCTAAAAAAAAAAAAAAAATGATAGATCCCTATGTAGAAAGTGTATTTTGGTGTTCGTTTATTGAAAATGTTTTGCTCTCTAAAGGGCTGGTAAAAAAATCACCCTCACATACCTTTCACCAAGGTACCATTTTGTGTGTTGAAAAGAAAACACTAAAAGTGGTCTGTGACATGAGACCACCTACACTGTGAGTTATATTTCTATGATGTTATAAATTTCAAACAAAATTGTCTAATGTGCAACGCATGCACATACATAACCAAACCTAAAACTCAACATTATTTTGTCTGCGTATTTAAAATATTGTCGATCGCACACACACAAACATACACAGCCACACACTATCATGTTAAGTATTCTATTAAAATACCTTATTGTTAAATGCAAAGGGAAAATATTTCAAATAATAAATTCTTAAAGCATTAAAGCAACAATAGACTTCCTCTGCGTATTCAACCAAGATACTTATTATATGAATGTGTGTTTACAAAAAAAAAAAAAAAAAAACAAATGTGCAACAAGAAAATAAACAACATCACCAACACTACAAAATAAATATTAACGATATGCCTCTGTGTCAGTGCCTTTACTTGTGTTGCTCTACAGTAACAAGCTAAAACTCAAAAAACCCCTGTAGTTTTTTCGTGACAATTTACCCCAAAAGTGGCAGTACTATACAATGTGGACTGGTTATAAAACTATCCACATTGATCCTATACTCTGAAGGCTGGTTATAAAACTATCCACATTGATCCTATACTCGAAAGACTGGTTATAAAACTATCCACATTGATCCTATACTCGGAAGACTGGTTCTAAAACTGTGGAAAATTTTACTGTCACTTTGTGCAGGCACTTAGCTGTCTTTTTGTGTCGCAGATGGTGGATAGTAAAAAATGTATGTCATTAAGCACACATAGCTTAAGTAGTACAATGTACAAGTACCAGTGAGTGTAGCTGAGTGGGTTGAGATGTTGATTAGCAGTCGGAAGGTTGCTAGTTCAATTCTCAATACAGTCAAAATATATTTACAAAAATAGTGCAATGTTACGCATCCTTACTAAGTTACAAGTGGGCTGTAGGAACATTATTGTACTGCAGTGGGAATAACCAGGATGAAGATGACTAGGATGAAGATAAATAAAATAATAAGAATAATAATAAAAATTTGGGGTTTTTAAGGGAGTGGTTTGGCTGCTATAAGGAGACAGTTAAGGGTAAGCCAAGAAGAACCGGCTTATGAACTGTCTTTTTGTTGCCTCTTGGTGACAATTAACCCCATCGTAGGACATCCCCTTGTTAAAGTGGCCAGTCATATGGCTAGCATTCGGACTGGTTGTGTCATAAGGGGGCTAGTATTATAACCAGCTCGGAGACAGCCACTTGAACTACAGGGAAACTCAAAAACAGAATATACACACACACACACACAAACACACACTTACATGCAATGAATGCCAATAGAAAAACCACAGCTAAGCGCACTAAATTTCCATTCAACTAAGATTATAGCTAACAAGCAAAACAAATACTAATAGAATGAGGGCAGAAAAATAAAACACTGTGTTCAAGTTCCCTTGGGTACTTTATTTTCAATTTAAATATCCTGATGTGTATACAAATTTTGCAATAACTTGCTCACTTAGCCATAAATGAGGTATTTTGATACTTTTGTGCAATTAACACAAAGTTGTGTAGAGCAGTACAATAAAGTTCAATTAATGTTCGTTTAGTTTTATTAATCATTAGACAATTTTTGCATCAATCTAAATAAAAAATGTTGATTTATTGTAGTGAGAGTTAATTAAAGTTGAATTCAATTGATAATTTTTGTTTAGATTTTTTATAATAATAGAAAAGAATAATTTTTTAATAACTTTTTCTCATATCTAATCAAAGAAATTTTAATATGTCAGGCTTAAGTTCGTTTTTTCTATATATAATTTTTTTTTTAAACTTTTTTTTTAATTAGGACCAGCACTCACTGATTGACCCCTACGTATGCAGTGCACTGTGCCGAAACTCAGGGGAGGGATAGGATAGAGAAGATAGATGTTAAAAATTTAGAAGGCTTAACTCTTTTACAACTCTGCTTTGCGCGTTATGTTAATTTTTATAGCAGTGTTGAGGCGCCTCCGGTGTTAAGTAGACGCATTTGTTAAGCTTTATTGGCAGGCATTTTTTATTAATTGTTTTACTTCGCCGATGTTTCTGCTAACCGACGAAGGAGGGCGATGTTGTGTACATTAGCTTGGAACAGCATCAATCGCTGTCGGAACATTTTTTTAGTGGGCAGTGCTATGCCTGCATCACTTAAATAGTCCGACAACAGTTAATAGAATGTCACAATAATGTACAGAAATAAATGTACATTAGAGAAATAATTGATTTTGATTAACTTGCTCTGGCCAGGGTTTGAACCCACGCCCCAAGTCATTGTTTGCTTAGTGGCCAACGCGCTAACCACTTCAGCCAACACCACCCTCAATATTTATTAAAATTATTATTTTAATTAGAAAAAAAAAATTTAAAAGCTTTTAATACTTGAACAAACAAAGAAAAATTAGACTGCGCGGAGGATTGAACTGACATCATGATGTTTCGAGACTAACCGCTTACACCTCACTGCCACCACGGCAGCAGCAATCACATTAGTTAAAGATCCTCTATCATTAATTGCTGAATTCCGTTACAAGCCCGTTGTAGATTGTTGTGACTCACTACAGAATCAATCGATACCGAAAACAGTTTTTATTTTCTGTATACCTGCCCTCAGCGGTCCTATTAAGCAGGTAAGAGGACAAGAGGGCATCTTGTGCTTCTTTTATTGGTCCTAATCTTTTTTGTGGCTGCTTAGAGGGACTAAAATTGGCTGGCTTCCCCGGGTTTAAGGCAGGCGAAATTATTAATAGTAACCAATTTCGTTCTGTGGCATTCTGACATTTAACAGGAATGTTTCACAGCAAGTTACTGGTATTCATTTTGCTCACTTTGAGCTTTACTATTCTCTATAGAAAAGTAGCCAAGCTCGTTCACACTTGTGTTATTTATGCCTGGAAAAGAATGAAACAACAGCACATCTTCTGTTTGAGTGTATTGGTTTATTTAATAGTCGAAGAGGCATTTTTGTCATTAAAAGTTTCTGAACAGACTGTTATAAGGACATTGATACCGAGGTTAATTTAAATAAGAGTTTTATGGCACAAGTGATCTCTTTTGTATCGCAGTGCAGGTCTTTGGACTAGATCTTTTCACTATTCTTCTCTTCTGTCTACAAGGAAGTCCAACATAGAATTTAAAACGGCCCTAGGTGAAATAAGAAGCAATTAAAATTAATAATAACTGCAATCAAAGCGCTTAGTTCACATGAGTTCACCTCTAAGTTGACTTGGGAATGCCGCATAAAGCTAAATCAGCTAAGCAGCATGAATAAGGTCACACTCCACTGGGTTCCCGGACATTGTGGAGTGGTAGGAAACGAAAAGGCGGATGAACTGGCCAGGAAGGGGGCTAGTACACCCATTGTCGGACCGGAACCGTTTTGTGGACTTGGACCGGATAAAATCCGCGTAGATACATCGACGGAGATTAAGAATACCAGGGATCACCTCTGGTTCAATCTCTCAGGATTAAGGCATGCAAAGCTAATGATTGGAACGTATAACCAGAAACGATTCATAGCTCTCATGTCCCTGAGTAAAAATAATCTAAGGATTCTCACAGGCTTCCTCACAGGCCATTGTAGACTGAGAAAACACCTCAACAGACTTGGCATTGAGAGAAATAGCCTGTGTAGATTCTGTTATTATGAGGATGAAACTCCAGAGCATGTTCTGAAGGACTGTGAATCGTTGTGCCACAGAAGACATAGCCAATTGGGCAAACACCTATTGGAGGACTGGGAACTGCCAATGCTAGAACCACTGGCAATCTTGAGATTCCTCAGGAAAGTGGGTCTGGCTGAGGTGCTATAGCACCTGGCAGGGGATACAATAGATCTTCATGGTCGAAGTGTCCTGTTTTCCCGAGAACCAATCAATCAATCAATCAAATTAATAATTTTATTGAAAAATGATCTACACTTTCCTTAGACAGTGAATTTCATTCAGTTGTGGAGTAATTAATGCCTTGTCATCTAATTCAGAAAAGGATCATGAACAACAAAATAAATTTATTTGTACAACTACATTAAGAAACTCGTGATTTAACAAAAGGCGAATTAAACCAGGTGGCAGCAGGAGACAACGAGAACTTGGCAGCACATTTGCTGGTGTTTTTGTTGACTCGGCTGATTAGTGAAGACATTTAATTTTGTGGGATTAGTGTTATTTATGAAATCAGTGTATTGTATATGTGGAACTAGTCTTAGGTTTTTTCGTTACGGAATTTCTTGATTCGGTCGCCGCGCTCAAAGCCCGCGATAAAAGCTATGCAATAGACACATATTTGTGTTTTTTCCTTTTCACTCTCAATACACAAATGTACTTTGTTTACAAAATAAGTGCTATATCTACGTCACACAGACAGATTATCTCCATAAACAAAATAACGGACCTGCACAATGCGTAATCTTGTTTCTTTGATTCATGGATTTGTTGTGGTAAGCACCAGAAAGAACACATACAATTCTCGTATGCAAATTTCTGAAAATTATTGTAGCTAAAACCGACATCATTGATTTCCAAATGTACGACAGAAAGTGTTGCCTAACTTGAGGAGGCGATATTTATTTATTTCACAAGGTGCTTAAAAAGTTTTGTGTCTCCACAACTCGTAGCATATCCTGCAGTTGAGTCCCAAATTTTTTTTGGGAAAACTCATGAGCAAGTAGTTCTCCTAACATATTGATTATCGATTAACTCCTCTGTTTAAGGACCTATTCTCAAAAAGATTTTTTTTTAAGAAAAATATTTTGGATAATCGGGGCATCGCTGGCATAAGTCCGCTATTTATTAAGCGGTGTTCATATTTGTTCTTTTTTGCAAACTATTGCTTGCAAATGTATTGCGGATTATTTATTAATTTTTTTTAATGATTTTCAAATAAATTGCAGCTCCCAGTAATATAGTTTTTACCAACTTGCAACCCAACTGAAGTTAGTTGCATAGAAATGCATAACTACTATGGATGCCAATCCCAAAATCCCGATCCCGGGATATTCTTTGTTGATTCGAAAGTAATTCAAATATCTATTTTCATTAGAAAAACTGTATCTACATAAAAAAAAAAAATGCAATTATTCTGTATAGTATAAGAAATTTATAAATTTCCAATTTTTTTCTAACAACTCTCGTATATTCATTTTGTCTCTTATTACTACACATCAGTAAAAAATTTGTATTTGCCACGAGAAAACCCTCTTAATAGGCACAAATGATCACCAGAACTTAATTGCTTATACATGGTTGTCTTCAATTAATAGGACCGCAGTTCCAATTTTAGGAGATTATTTCAAAATATGTTTTTTACTTTTCTATAGCCGTCCTCCCCAAATTCCATACCATTTTTCATTATGTTTTAGCACATCCATCATATAAAACATGTTTCAATGTTTCATCTTTTTGTTACTCTTGCCATGTTCAATGTGACGAGTGAATGCTGATGATGACGACGACGACGACGATGAACTATTGTTTGTATCATTTCATCATGGTCTGCCTGTCTGTCTGTATGTCGTTATCTTTAGTTTCTAACAACATTTTTAGTTTTAAAAATTTGTTTCCCTCCCCAAAAAAAAAATTTGAAGAAAAAATACTAGATACTCGTTCATAAATCATAAATTGCATTTGTATGTTGGCTGTAACAGATTGCCGTGATGAGCATGTTACGAGAATGTTGAAATGTAAAGATTAAAGTAGTGGCAATAATTTAATAGTTGTTGCATGAAGTGATTTTTTTTCATATATGCATTTTGTACTCTGTATATTTTATATAAAACAATATCGTGGTTCAGTTAATACTTTGTTAAATAATTTTAAATATCTAAAACTATTGTTGGGAAGTAAGTGAAATTTGTTCTGTAAATTTCATTTAGTTTTTGCATGAAACTGTTAAATTTGTGAGTGTAAAATTTTGGGAATATATTAAGCGGTCTATTAAAACCATTTAACTGCAAGATATGACAAAAAAGTTGTATATCCGTCACTGAATAATAATCAAAATAATGCGAATGATGAGATTTTATTTTGCTAAAATTTATCCTTAAATATGATTTTTATTATATTTTTCATACTCGAATCCAATAAGAGAACATTTAACTTAGTTCCAGCATAATCTAACGAAAATATAAAGACAAATAAAATAGTCCTTGGAAAAAAATATATTTCCATAATTTGCACAAAAATATATACTCGTAGTGTATTGATATAATATTTCAGCAGCTGTAACATTATCGCTTGATATAAAAATCTCTCTCATTTAAAAATAATCAGCATCATATAAATAGTATCCTTTGATTTAGTACACTTTCTCCAAGCCAAATACTTCATTCTAAATTATTTGTTGTAAATTTAATACTTTTTTTTAAATCATCTTTATTACAAAAACGTCGAATTGTACAAAAATTATTAGAAATTCTTTCGAATGATTACCAACTAATTTGTAAATTTAATTGAAATAAATGTTTCAGTGTTGTATTAATTTAAATAAGCGGATGAAAACACCAAAAAATTCGTAGTTATTAAATAATGCGGTTTCCATTTACGATTTCTATGAATTGTGGTTGTTTTGTTTGAAATGGAAATTATAACAATTTTCAAATATTTTTGCTATTAGTTGAAACCCAAAAAAAAAAGGCGAGGGTGATGGGCGGCTAATAACTTTAATTTGTTTGGCTTTTGCTAAATAAAACACCAAACTTTCGGCTCTATTTATTTTGGAACTTTCATTTTAATTGTAGATTTGTTTTCCCGAGTCCCAAATACACATTCATGTTATTTTTATTGTATATTTAGTTTTGATTTTAAAGCGAATACTAAATGTACAATAACAAATAGATAGAGATGAAAATAACAATTGTGGTTTTACATTGATTTTTCGATTTAATTTGTTTTTAGGCTTAAATGAGAATAAATAAATAAATTTTGCAAAAGCTACACATTTAATAGATATTTGTTATACTGGATATCAGGATATACGTACACATACATAAAGATATATTTTGCATGTATATGGATGTATGTTTTATAGAATTTTTTAACCCTTTTTGACATTTACTATCAAAGAGAAGTTTTTCAAAAATATTGAATAAATTTATGAATCATTTCCATTTACCGATAAACAATACTCCTGATCAACAGGAAATTTAACTTTTCTAAAATTGGCTTTTTAAAAACTTAAAATGAATCCATGCCAAGTAAAGTTGCCTGATGATGAAATATTGAAGCTTCCGAAATCTCTTAAATAAAACTTCTTAATAGAGATTTTAAGAATTCAAGACATTTATGTTATTTTTTCTGCTGGACCAAGTAGATGTCTTTATTTGTCACACTAGCCATCACACTAAATAGATAGTCAGTTTGTATAGCGTAAACTATATGTATACCAAATCTATCGAAGAAACAAAGTGGTACTAAATGTACCAACTTTTGCACATTTTAATCCACAAATAGTGCAAAGACTGCAATTATAAAAATCATATTGTAGAGAACACAAAAATACCAGGTTTTCGTTATTTTTTTTTTTATAAAGTTAGCTATTGGCCTACCGTATTTTATGTAAATAAAAGTAAAATTTTAGGTTTTCTTTATTTAATCCGCAGCAAGAAAACACCATATTAATGTAAAAAATTTATAAAATAAACAAAAAGTACCAATAGTACCAATTTGTCCAGTTTTAAGCGTTAAAAAATTTAATCCAAATTTATTAAGAGAATTTCTAAAGTGAAAAAGTACCAAAAGTACACGATTTTTTTAATAGAGGGTGGTGTTGGCTGAATTGGTTAGCGTGTTGACTACTAAGAAACCAGTGACTTGGGGCCTGGGTTCAAACCCAGAGCCAGAGCAAGTCAATCAACATCATTAATTTCTCTAATGCTCATTGTGTTAATTGTTGTCGGACTATTTAAGTGATGAAGGCATAGCACTGGTCAGTAAAAAGAAGTTCCGACAGCGATTGATGATGTTCCAAGCTAATGTACAAAACATCGCCCATTACCGTCTACAAAATATGATACAAATTCATTAAAAGATTTCTCAAGAGAAAAAGTACCAAATGTAAAAAAGAACCAAAAGTAAAAAAGTGTCAAAGGTTCAAGATTTTTCTGAATTTTCTGAAAAAGTAGCAAGACTAATAAGTGACACAAGTAAAAATGTGCCAAAAGTACTATATTTTTCTCATTTAAGCCCCAAAAAGTAAGTTTATTTAAAAAAAAAGTTATAAAATATTAGTACCCTTTTTAGCTCTTAGAAAGGAATATATACATACTCATCTAGATTACATGCCATCTCAAGAGAAAAAGTACCAAAAATAAAAAAAGAACCAAAAGTTAAAAAAGTGCTAAAGTGGAAAAGGATCAAAAACACCAGATTTTTCTCATTTCAGCTACAAGAAAGTTTGATAATTTATAAAAATAAATTATAAATCTTAGTACAAAAATAAAAAAATAAGAAAACTAACAATTTGTTCATTTTTTCCGCTTAAAAAGTACCCTGTCACATACTCACTCACCCTTATTCCATATGGCAACGGCAACAGAAGACAACACGGTTATTTATCTTTTGTTGCCAATCGGTATTATATGTTGCAATACTGCCATTTAACGATAACTTTTACATATGTTTGGTATTTTGTAAGCAAAATTTATGTTAATGTTGTCTGTAATTGCCTTTGATTTTGTCGTCGGTATTATTGGTGTTGTCTTGCGTTTCTTTGTGTTGTGTTTTAAAACTTTGAAAAAATTAACGTTAAAGTTGTGTTTTTGGTTTAAATAAACTAATGGAAAAAATTTAAATAACAAATAAATGCCAATTGGAGAATCTTGTGCAAGAACTTGAAAATAATAAATCACTACCAGAGGATTTCGCAGCGGAATTGCTCCTACTAGTATATTCGTATGTTTAAAATATGTTCTATTGAACCGAAAATTACTTTCAAATCTTAAAAAGGATAAAAAAAATCCATTACTTGGGAAGTTATTGCTTAAGCAGTCTTCTTTCCACTGTCATTTTATTTATTTTCTTCGTCACTGGAATTCGAATCAAGAAGAAAAAATCATTTTTATTTGAATGTATGCACAAAAATTTTATTTATTCAAAACATGGTATAATAAATAAGGTAGTCTTGTCCCTAAAACAAATACAACGTCACAAAAACAACAGGCATTTTATTAGTGTAAAATGTTTTCTGTGTGTCAAAATCAGAGAAACAAGCCGATCGCTTCGAAGCCGTATATCATCGCCGCTTTTGTGAATTCGACCGCTGCCAAACACATCGGTTTTTTACTACTTTTTTTCAGGTATTTCAGCTCTTAAAAATGCATGGTTAGGTTTAAGTTGCTTGCTTAAGTTGTGATATTAGACTTTCCTTTACAACAATTTTTTTTTTATTTAATATATAAAATTTCCAAACAAAATTTTATACTTCACCGGCGGGTTAAAATAATTTTTTTTTGCTTAGACGCCGCTACAAATTTTTAATCAGCATGTTGTTCTGCTACATAAAATTTGACATTTGTAAAATAAAAATATTCTTCTACAGCAGACAGGAAGACTTTACCTTATTTATTATACCATGATTCAAAAACTATTTTACCGAAAATACTCAAATAAATGTCAGCTGACTCAAATATTAGATATGTGTATTGTATGTTTCGATAAATAGTCAACATCGTCACAATACTGTTAGGGAATACAAAATTAGTATTGACTAGTGTTCTATTGATGTTGCCTTAAAATTGCCGACGTTGTTGCCGACGTTGTTACCGACGTTGTTGCGAATAAGGGTGACTATTCGTCTACTAAATTACATCCCTAACCTAATAAGTGGTTTTCGCATTATACTCGTAGTGGAAGAAACAGCCGATTATACAAACTCTCACATTTATAATATTAATAGGATTTTTTCCTATTTTTCATTTCATATTTCAAAAAAAAAATCATTTGCCATTTCTGGGGCTGAATTCCGCAACGATGAATTTTTTATCAGTGAACACTGACTGTCGTTCGCCGATATCGAAGAAATTCTTTCTTTCGAACAATTACATTTGAAACAAAAACAAATTCAAAAATTTTGTTTTTGTTTCAAATGTAATTGCTCGAAAGAAAGAACTTCTTCGATATCGGCGAACAGGCACTGAAACTAAAACTCACCAAAGGTTAAAGTGTTCACTTTTCATTTAAAAGCGATTCCGCAAGAGCCAATGAATTTTATTGTGCTGAATGTGCTAGTTCTGGCTGAATAATAAGCTGAATTGTCAAATTTGCTTATCACATAAATTTTCTAATTGATTTTTTTATTATTGTTTGTTTGAGCTACGGATTACATATATATTAATATTATTAGACGCAGAGTACATCGGTATAGAAGGAAAGTATTATGTTTTAAGAGCGCCTGTCTTTCTATGATGCGAAGCTTTTAAATAAAATAATTATAAAAAATTTTCTAATAATAATATCAAGCACAAGGTCTTTTTATAAAAGTAACAGTAGCAATAACTTTTTATTTTTTCGATATTTCTCAATGGATAGCTTCGACAAAAAAAGAAAAAAATATTCCCTGAAGAAGCGAAATATCGGAAAAATAAAAAGTTATTGCTACTGTTACTTTTATAAAAAGACCTTGTGCTTGATATTATTATTAGAAAAATAAAATAAAAAGGTCGAAGAAATTTAATGAATCTTTATAATTATAAAAAGTTCAAAAAATTGTTTCTCATTCTTTTGGTCAGTACAAAATTTTCTCCATTTTTGTGGATCTTAAAGAATAAAATCGTTACACCTTATAATTTTACTTTATAAAATAATTTAAAATTTCTTGCCTATCACTAACTTTACATTCATTTCGTTGTAATCCAAGAGAGCCCCTTTTTGTGCCTCTGAAGGTTTTTTTAATCTATCCATCATTCAAATAAAATAAACTATATTTTGTAAAATACCAAAATTCATCCCAAATTTTTAAGTGAACAAATTTTTTCTCTGGTGTTCACTAAAACTGTCAAATTTATTCATTCTCACCATTTCGGAGACAAAAATCAAAAGTGAACACAGAAATTGGTGATCATCGTTGCTGAATTTAGCCCCTGGCCAGGACTTCCATTACTGATCAAAAAGGATGTTTCAATAAAAAAAGAAGATGCTATTAAATAAATATACACAATACATTAACGAGTCTCAGTAGCACAGCTGCAGGGTGTTGAATTCTATTCGCGATGATTTAAGATTTAATGCTGGAGCACCAGAATAGTTATATGCATCCATAAATAATGTCTACATGCATACACATATGTGTATATTTAATCAAACATCTGTAAAGTTATGTTTTAATTTTTCTAGTTTTCATTACGGATCGTCTTAACACAAATCCTGACAGATCAGTTCAAAACCCAACACTCCCAGTCTTCTGCTGGCTACGTAAAACACATTTCATGTATGGCCGTTCGGACAGATAAAGAGACTGACAGACAGACGGACATGTTTAAATCAACTTCCCTATTTATAAGGATCCAGAATATATACAGTCAAATCCCGATAATTCGTATTTGCAAGGGACCCGCCATTTCTTACGAATTATAGGAGTTTTCGACTTAGCGGAATTTCGATTTAACGGGGTTAAAATAAAATAAATACGAATTAACGGGGTTTTTCAATTTTAGTACAAATAATTTATTTACTAAAACGATTAAAAAGAAAACAAAACACAATGGTTTTTGAAGGATTGAAGCAAGAGTTGATGGAGCAATTTCAAATCGCTTAGTAACGTTTTGTTTTTTCTCTCCATTGTCAATGGCTGCAAAAATTGGTTGTTTTTGTAACACCGACAGAGTTTTATGAGTGCGCTTTGACATTTTTCTTTCTTATTCATGTAACAAACTGATCTTAAGAGAATAAACACACACGCAAGCAAAAGCAAAAACCCACGCAAAAAAAAAAAAAAAAAATAGCGATTAACAAAAAATTATTCTTTCCATGTTTCTGTTGTTTTTATTACGAATTATAAGTGGTAGTAAGCAAACAATTACGATTTATAAGAGGTAAAGAAGATTTTACGAATTAGCGAGGGGACCAAAATGTATGGATATTTTACGAATTAACGAGATTTTTTCAAGGGACCGACAGTTTATTATGAATTATCGGGAATTACGATTTATCGGGGTACGAATCATCGGGTGTAATATGTATAAATCGAAAATTGCATACAGAATGACAAACCACTTTCTATTTTTTTTGACGGGTATAAAAATTACCTTTTGCCACAAAATGGGTTAAATCTATGTTGGTAACAAGTTTTGAAAAAATCCAATCATATGTATTTACTTGCCACTACACATCACTGATGTCTAGGTATCTGTGTTTGCGTTTATATTGTAATTTTAATTGGATTAGAATATTTAGTGGTACACATGGTAGTTTCAATTAAATTTCCTACAATTTAAAACGTTTATTTGTTTATTGGATTTTTTTTTTTTGTATTTTTTATTAGTATGTGTTTTTTTTTTCTTCTTTTTTTTTTGTTTTGCTTCTGTTGATTATTACTGAAAATTGTGGTTAATTAAAAATCCAAACACAATAAAAAAAAACAGATTTAATTAATACCAACTTTTAATAGCTTTAATTGGAAAAAAAGGAGTATAAAGCAAAAAATAAGTTTATTGTTTACTTAAACAACTTAATGCGAAAAAAATCAAAAATTATTATTATTATTTTCAGTTGATTGTGATGCAGCAATACCACATTGTGGTAGAAAATATTAGATACTGTTCACTATCAATTGCACATTTAACAAACCGTTTTGTCTACATACAACAGAGTTTAAGCAAATAAATCGTTTCCTTAACACTTAAAATCTTTTACCTCCGGCTGCAAATCTTTTGTTTTAGAATCTTAACATTCTCGCCCCATTTTAATTTGAATTCATTGCACACATTTAAAACAATTGTGTTACGAGTTTATTCTACTTCCTTAGTTGCATAAGTATTTATTCTCTAATTTTTTTTTACTCAATTTTTTTTTAAATTTTTTTTATTGTAATTTCAAACTTAATTTCTTTTTATAAAGTTTTTCTACGTCCGTAATAGAAACTAATAGCCATTGACTTTGTGTTGCACAAGCTACACCAAGTTTTCTTCTTGATTATATGGCAAATGAATTGAAAAGAAACTTTTGAAAAGAAAACAACAAAAAAAAAGTGCAATGATGGTTTGAAGACCTTGAGAACTTTTGTTAAATGTTTGTTTTTTTTTTACTGCTTGCTGCAACTTTTTTTACAACTTACGAGCTGCAGCAGCTCATTGTACTAATTTAATTTTATCAAGGAAAATGAATGGAAAAGTTTTGATTTAATTTCAAGTTTTCCATTTATTCACTCACTACATGTACAAAATTTTTTTTTCTATTTATTTGTTAAATATCTTCTTTTCTGAAAGATCAGAATGAAAGTAAAAGTGTTAATAATAAGAAATATTAATTTCCTTTAATTTTCTATTAAAAAATAAAGGAAAAAGGAAAAGTTTTAACATGGCAGTGTTTCATTAATATGAAAGTAAAGTTTTTATATAAATTTACAAGATTTGCGAAAATTTATCACATCAAGAAAAGAATATTATAATTCGAAAATGAAGATAGAAAATTTAATAAAAAAAATGGAAACTTAAGTACAAAATCCTATTGACTTCTTTACTTAGTGAAACCCAAAAAAAAAAAAAAAAAAACTTTATTACAATTTAATTTTCAATCAGCTGCACTTTGTCTTTACATGAAATAAAAACAAACCTCAAACCTTTTTAAATGTGTTCCATTATGTTAATTTTTGCTTTTCTCATCTTCTTAAACAACAAATAATTATAAATTCATTGTGAATATTTTCAGTATTTACCCTCTAACCAACACTTGATATTACAAACACAAGCTCTGTTTACTAACTCATATTTATATGCAAGTCTTCAAACACATTACGTTACCTTAATATAAAAAGACCCTATCTCCTAATATTTTTTAAATCGCCTTTTAATCATATTTCGATAAAAAAATTCTCTAAATTATTGATTAAAACAAAAATATGCAATTTAAAAAAAAAAAATAAGTTAGACCCTTTCGATATTAACGTAGCGATATACACTGTGCATATGTTATATTTTCGAAAGTAAAATATTAAATTCATAAGTAGATTAAGTCAAGTTTATTTTAGAAAGTCAAAAAAAGAAAAAAATAGCAATAAATATTATATTGTCATAAACAAACACAAGATTTACACACAAAAAGTTTTCTGTTGGAAAACTTTGCAAAGTTTTAATATCCTCTCTCAAAAAAAAGTCTTTATATGTGGATGTACGTACGTACATCTATCTGCTTCTTTCTTCTATCCTTGTAAAAGTTAAATATCTTTTGTTTTATAGTTTTTAGGAAATTTTCGAAACCAAGAAATAAACAATTGTAAATTAGAACTAATCAAATAAAATTAAAATTTAAAGTTTCACACAAGTTAATAAATGATATATATAGAACTATTTTGTAAAAATAAAGAGGGATAAGAGATCACTTTTTGGTACAATGAATAGCTACAGAAAGAGAATTATTCTTTTGCTGACAGAAATTCTGATTTATGGTTGGTGGTTGAGGTTTCCTTTAATATAACAAAAATTCAATAAAGTCAAGTCATTTTTTTCGTCGTACTCAAGGCAAATTTATATAAGGTGGGAGCCAGAATAAAACAAATACAACACGAAAAACAACAGGCATTTTGTTTGTGTAAATTTCCAAGTGATTGTCAATTTGTTTTGTAAAGAAAGTGAGAAATAAAGAAATGAAATTATGTATTAGTGCTCCCATCTATAAGGCCATATCCAAAAACTGGGGATATTTTTTTGTAGTTGGGATTGAAAAATGTACTCTATCTGCCGATTTCACGATGTCGAAAGAATTTTGAATTTTATTTTCATTCGTACAAATACATTTGATACAAAAACAAAACTTTAGAATTTGTTTTTGCTTCAAATGTAATTATACGAATGAAAACATATGGAAATTTTCTTTCGACATAGTGAAATAGGCCGTATACATACAACTTTTGCAATGTTCATATAAACATAAAAGGTTAAATAATTTGAAATATATACGTTTTAATACAAAATGTCCATTAAAATTTTTTTGTAAAACAAATCAAATTTATATTGATTTTTAATGAATACTTCAGCTAGCATCTAAATGTTACATACCTCTCTATATCATTTGAAAAATTTGCGTCGATTAAATTTAGAAATATTTTGAATGCTATTGCATAACAAATAAATAGTTTACGAACAAACATAAACTACGTAATTCTCTTTTTTTGGCATATATGTATGTACATATTTCTTATATAAAAAATACATATATGTATTTAATCGGATACTCAATTCATCTTTTAAAATTCCACATCAAAATGTTTTTCTTTTGAAGATTTCGATGTCCTAAGTATTTAGATATATGTAAGTTGTGTGTATTGAGGAATTTTCTAATGACTAAAAAATATTATTTTAGTAAACAATATAAATTTCTAACAAAGTCAATATTCTTCATACCTATTATTGAATTTGTTTTCAAAAAACAAATTTGGGGATTTTAGGAGATAATGGAATGAAAGTGTAGAATAAAAATTAAAAAAGGTAACCCAGAAACAAATAAAATTTTCTATTTATATACAATTTGTTTTTATTAATTAATTTATATCAATTACATAAAATTAAATGCATGAGGCCAAGTGCAAGGCTCATGAACGATAAATTACATTTAAGCACTAATTTAAAATATATCATCAGTCATTCTATCCACGGGGACCCTGCGTTTCAGTGACTTCTGGTGGCCTTGAAATACAAAGATTTAGTTTGTGATTCTTCAGATATAGATTCGCCTTGGTCGTACTGTTGGATTATTGTTGAACTTCGTTACTGTGAATCATTCTCTCTCTCTCTCTTTCAAGTGAGATTAAATCACTTTTTGATGAAAATTAAATTGACAGATTTAGTTTTTTTGTTAAATTGATTTCTAATAAAAAAATGTTTTCCAACCATAATTACTCGTAAAATGGAAAAAATGGTCAAGAATCTAGTTATGCTCCCAATGATCTTAAGCAGTATATGGACCAACCACTTTCAGAAATAAAATTAGAATCTGTTAATATTTGGATGAATTGCAAACATTTCACGCCGGTACTTTGCAAAGTTGCATTAAAATTAATTTATCTGCCAGTCTTCATCAATATCGTACGAAAGAGTTCACACCAGTGGTTTGACTAACATGTAACGCTAAGGTGATGCTCTTGTTACTTATTTGATGCTATTTAAAATTTTGTTATTTTTCTTTTAAGAGTTTTAATTTAGGCACCATTAAAAATGGCCCCAAACAAAAAATTAAAAATGGCCCCAAACTTTTGTATTGAAAACAATGACATGTCTTTGGGGCCACTTTTCCTCATTTTACATAAAAAAAAACATGTGGCACTCGGGGACTGCCGTGGTAAAGCTATTGCATAGCATTTTTTATCAACTTATGCAATTATATTATTACGTTTTGTTTAATAACTCCGTTGTTACTCTGACAATACTGTATGTTAATGAAATCAAAATCAATAGCATACTTTAGGGGTTAACATACATTGGGCGATTTAAATACTTAAAAAACAAAAGACTTAAGAAACAAACTAAGTGTTAGGTTTTTTCGTTTCAAAAACAAAACACTTAAGAAACAAACGTTTCAAAATTTCTTGATTCGGTCGCCTCAAAGCCCGCGATAAAAGCTATGCAATACCTTAAAAACAATAAATATTTGTGGGTCCATTTTGGTATTTTAGGGCTCTTTTGAATTTTTTAGTTTGTGGCCATTTTTTATTGGGGCCATTTTTTATTGGGGCCATTTTTCATTGCGCCTTTAATTTATTTAATTCTTACGTTGTTTTTCTTTGGATTTTTTTCTGTTTATTGATAGATAAAATTGATTTTTTTAAAAGGTATATGTCAAAAATATCGATACGATATAAATCTATAAATATTGTCCATTTGCCTGTCACTAGTATTTGGTGTATTTTGATTGATTCATGTATCGTCCATAATGACGAAAGGCTGCAAAAAAGGTTTTTTAATTATTTCGAGATCGTCACATTTTTGCGGCGGTGATCCATTGTGAGCAATAGCTTTTTCGTATTGAAATTTTCATGTAAAATACGATGTATTCGCTCGATTGGGATGCCTACAACGTCACTTAACACCCCTTAACACACTTTCATTTTGTAATCGTTCAACATCATTTCATGAATTATATCGGTTGGTTCTAGCGTGACATCCTCTGCTGAGTGACCAGATTGTAAATTTAAATGTCCGTCAGCATGGAAACTCAGTAAAAAACTTTTTGGGTATTCAAATTAATAGCCGCCGGTAAGTCCCCTTTAGTATTTATCAAGCCGTGATTTAGTTTCAGTAATTTTATTTACAAATTTTTTTTTTTTTTTTTTTGCATAAAAAGTTTTAATGAAAAAAATGTTCATTTGTTCTGTATTAAGCATTTCTAGATATGCCTGCGTTTCTGTCTTAACTTTTTCACAAACTTTCGAAAGTTAAATGGCCGTGCGGGCAAGTCCACTTAGCTCCACTTCAGCCTGAACAGGACACGAGTTTTACTCACGGCTGGCAAAGATTACAGAAAACTATTAGTAACAGTGCTCACAGTATTGGGACATATGACAGAAGAATGGGTCTAAGTTACAATGACTGCTGTTGAAGATACAACGATGAGGAGGAAGAAAAAACAGTTCTTAATCTTCAATGTCAATGGTTGGCGCTAAATAACATAAGGACTCATTATTTTGCCATCTCTCGGCAGTCTGGCAAACATATGGCTAGTCATTCAATCTTCCTTCTTGAGAAAGTTTGACTTCGCGGCAGGACACCTACAGGAAATTTAATAACAAATTTACTATACCTTATCTGCTATATCACAAAGGTATCAAATAAGCGGACTCAAGTGCTTCACTAAGCTGTGAATGCACACGAAATTAAACATCACCTAACCAAGATAAAAGCTATAGTTCATGCTCAGGAAATATTTAAGGCCAGAGATTTTTTGTATTAAGCTTATCTACCCAATCCCATGCCCAAACAATGCGATTTATACTTCGACAACCCCACTCACCGAGTACTGTGGTGGGATTCAGTAACTTTTATAACGATAATCGTATTTTTAAAATTATTATAAAGAAAATTTATCGAATTTGGTATTCAGTAACACTTTTAACGATATTCGCTATCGGTATGTTAACGACAATAATTTGAAATACATAAAAGTCAACACTTCAATGGTAGCACGTTCGTTATGCCAAGAACAAAATTGATCTTTCAAAACAATATAAGAAAACACAGAATCTTTTATGCATAAATAATAATATTACCATTATTTAAACATGCAATTTAACATTCATATCTCCAAATTTCATTAAATTTAACATTCATTTTTTTAAATTCTAAAAAATTTTTGAGAAAAATTTCAATAAATAAATAAATTTATTTGTTTTTTGTTTATTTCTCTCTATTGATAGAGATGCCAACGTAAAAGGAAATTATAACGATTTTGTTAAGAAGCAATTAGTGAATAACAAAATCGTTTCGGCAAATCGCAATAATTGTCGGTAAATTCAACAATTATTGAATTGTTAAAAGTTACTGAATCGCACTACTGGTCCTTATAAAAAATTAAACTTCCAACGTAGTTCTTTCATACAACATATTTTCTTGTTAATTAATTTGAAATTAATTACAAACCTTTAAAAAACCATTAATTTTCATTTCCTTCCTCTTAATTAAAATCTCAATTCGTTTCACTTCTTACTTAAACATCTTAACTAAATAATAAGCACTCAAATACACAATCATGCAGCAACAATCATCTTCTATTCCCTCGTAGCAATAAATTCTCTAATATCACATTAAATATTTATTAATACAGATAACATGTCAATTTAAACATTTACATACTCAAAGTAGGCAAGCAGGCAAGCGAGCAAGCGAGCAAGAAAGAGAAATTGAATGAACTTTAAATGAAATTTGAATTTATGTAGATTTCATGACGCATTGCCTTCACATCCGAGGAAAGTGAAAAGTAAAAAAGAGAAAAATATCAAACCAAGAATAACTTATTTCTTCTAACTTGCTCCTGCATTATTTACATCAATGAAACTGAATAAAAATTGCTGTGAATATAAAAAAAAATAATGAAAAGGAATCGATGTTCGATAAAATTTCATAGAGAAATAAAGAATGTAACTGGCATGGAAAAAAAGACTGGAAAAGTTATTCATATGTAAATCAAGTACAAAAAGAACCAAACTACACTATATAAACACACACACACACACACAAACACACATGTGGAAGATAAATAAATACGTTTCTCCCAATAAAAATCAATGTGCTCGAAATCATTTTACCAAAAGGAAAATAAAACACCAAAATACAAAATCGTAAAAAAAAAATTTAGTGGAATAAGTGGAAAAAAGACGCTCATGTGAAAAGGACTTGTTGATTGAAAATCATGTTGAAATGATAAATGCTGTCAGGAGAATAAAAATTTATTTTATCAAAAAATATATAATAAGAAAATTTTTTCTAAATAACAAAAAACGTTTGGTTGGGGATTCAAGAAATTTTTAACATGAAATTTGAGTTCTTCATCACTTTCTTATAAATAAAAAAAAAACAGCCAAATTAATTTTTTCTTTTTAAACTAGTCTTAATAGAGGCAAAGAGCACCTTTATAATTTTTATTATATTGGAGTTACACCATATCGTGGGCGTATACGGTCCCATTAAGTTTTAATTGACCCCGTTCAGGCAAGTGTTGCTGAAGACCGCAATTTATCGATTCCAAGACGTTCTCAACAATTGGGACTGTCTCAAACCACAACCTGGCGGATTTTGAGAAAGGATTTGGGTTTACATCCGGTTTGAATGGTTCCCAACAAGTTGTGAATTAACACCATTAGACTATTTCTTGCAGGGTAATTTGAAGTCATTGGTCTTTCGAAATAAACTTTGCAAGTCAATATTTAACGTGCCATTCATGACATATGACTTGATTTAGTGGAAAAAGTGCTCGAAAATTAGGTTCATCGAATTCGTTCCTGCAGAAGAAGTCGTGGAGGCCATTTGAATGATGTTTTGTTTAAAATTTAATTGTATCGATTGTATTTCACATTAAATAAAAAACTTTCGAATTTCCTTAACAAGAAGTGTGTTTTTAAAAAAAAAAAGAAATCATATCACTGTTATTGGAAAACCCTTTAAATCAACTATGGATTTTTTGTTGCTTTACTGTTTTTTGAAATAAACGATGATAATGATGAATATTTGAGGGTAACAAAATTATAACCTTGAATTACGCCCGATTTTGTAGGAATCCCGGCAAAAATTTAGCTCCCATACCTTCCAGTTTCTGCTTCCGTCATCAATAGATTTAATCCAAGCCCATCTACTTTTCCCAAATATATTTTTTTACAGTCTTGTTAAGAGCCTCCTAATTAGTTTGTGTAGGTTCCTTTCTTACACTTTCCTTGTTTTGTTCGTTCCAGCCTTTTTAGTTTATCATTTTTTCTTTGTTTTCCCGAATAGAAATTTTCATCTAATCCTTTCTCTCCCTACGAAGCACATCTAGAATTTCACGATCAATAGTCTATAAAGATTTTTTTAAGCCAAGTCCACATTTCATCAATATTATTTAATGCAGTTATGTTTATGTCATACTATAACCCCGCCTAGTGGACAAAATTTGATCACTCGATTTATATTTGACCGGTTTTTGAACCGTTTTTGTATACGGGTTTGTAACCGGTTTTGTAACCGGGTTTCTTAGGTAAAAAATTTTATTTTGTGCGTATCTAGAGAAAACTAACTTTTAAATCATATACATATGTATGTTTCACCAGTATTGCTGGACAATAGCATATCTACTTAAAATTGCACTACAAAAAATCGTGTCGCCTATTTATACCTACGCAACGTTAATTTAATATATAAAAGGCCCTACCTCATTATTTTTTCAAAATCGGGTTATTGTATTATAGTTTGATAGATAAGCACAAAAACCGCGTTTTGAAGATTTGTTACGGATTGGAAATTTTCCACTGAAAAGGTATTAAAAAGCGGTACGTTAGGGGGGGGTATAAAATCTCAGAAAACTGCGCTACGTAATATGTGCACAGCACCTAAGAAAGTATTCTAGAAGTCAATCTAAAAAATTTAATAAAATCAAAACCTACCAAAAGAACAAATTTTACGCCTTTTTAACACCTAAAAAGTACCCTATCAAATTTCATCAAAATCTATTTAAAAAAAGTGCCAAAAATAATACCAAAAGTACTTATAACCCATCTCTAGACTTTCAGAAATAATTCAAAACCAAAACTAGCCAAATCGGTTTAGCCGTTCTCTAGTTTTAGCGAGACTAACGAACAGCAATTCATTTTTATATATGCATATAGATATATTATGGTTTATTTCATCGGATATAAAAACATTCCATCGAAGAAGGTAAGAAAAAAACTTTATACACCTGACCATGTCCATTTTATAACAATAGTTTGATCGTATCAAGCTGACTTAAAATACTATGGTTGATGTTATATTTTATTATTCTAGAGTCATACTATTGGTAAATTTTTAAATAAAATATGATTTTAATTAAACATGTTTTTGATAATATTATAGTTTAACAACTACGAATGCGAATATTGTGATAATAATATGTTCATAATAGTTTTAAGAAAAATTAACATAATTCTCTCAATTATAAACTATTATTAGAAGTTATGTTGATAAAACCATGTCACAAACATACCGTTGCCTCTCTGTGTATGATTGCTTGCGACAGACAAATTTTGTTTAACAAATATATAAAAGCAGCTTCAGAATAAACTTGAAAATGTCAATAATTCGCTAGTTTATATTAACCTCCGAACAAAAATATACCTTCTCATATTTTTTTTTTCCCCAAAAACTTAGCAACAACTTGTAAATTTGATAAAATAAAGGTAAGAATTTATATGTACACTCGTATATAAAAATATTAAATTACAAGTCATAAAAATAAATTGTTAAGTTACAAAAACACACATTACAATAAGGAATGTCAGTGGCAGGCAATTGATTGATGTCCGGTAACAAATGTTAACAATGTGTTAAATTATTTGATAACTAACACATAGAAGAAAAGAAAAATATATAAATATATCTATGAACTTACCCAGCAAACACATTTTTTGATTGCCAATGTTGTGTCCGAAATTGGACAGAAAAGAGAGAGTGAGCACATGGTGCTGATTTCATATTCAAAGTTGGTCTGAAAAGAAACGAAAAGTATAAAAAATGATTTAATATTGTAAGGAAAAATAAAATCGGGGAATGTCCAGAATGACTGCGTAGAAGTCGTTAAACTTAGCGAAGGAAATTCACAGAATATTCTTTAAAATGTGTTAAGGGCAGTTGGGTTGACGTCAGAATATATGCTAACTAGTCTGAGATTAATGATAATAATCTGATAATATTTTAAAAAATGTGCACAAACTTTCTGTATATAATCTGCCAAGTATTCTGACAATTGTCGGGGGAAGTTTAGAGTCAACTCAAATAATTGCGTCAGATGTGTGCTAATGTCGTCCTAAAGAAATATTCACTCGGTATGTATGTATGTATGTACAGAAAAGAGAAGAGAAAAAATATCATTGGCAAAAAACATTAAAGCATACATCGGTATGTTCTACAATGTGTGAAACTATTACCGTTTCAACACTATCAATAATGACACAGTAGAAAAATGTAAAAGAGAAAAAAATTTATAAAAAAAATTAGAGAAAAGTTTGCTACGATTAATACTGTCCGATATTCCAAATATTTTTGAAAAAAATTTTAATGTCTTATAAGGTCTCTTCCGTTTTCTTTTTTTAAGATTCCAATAATGAAAATCATATTTAGTTTCTTTGTTTATTTTTCTTACATGCCTGAATAAAACGTGTGCGAGTTTTAGTGGCAAGTTATAATAAAAGGTTTTCCAATAATAGTGATATGATTTCTTAAAAAAAAAAAAAAAACATTTCTTGTTAAGGAAATTCAAAAGTTTTTTATTTAATATGAATTACAATCGATACAATTAAGTTCTAAATAAAACGTCATTCAAATTGCCTCCACTTCTTCTGCAGGAACGAATTCGATGAAACCAATTTTCGAGCACTTTTTTCACTAAATCAAGTCGCATGTCATGAACGTTCAATATTGTCTTGCAAAGCTTGAAGAGAGTCTGGTTTATTTCGAAAGACCAATCAATAACTTCAAATAACCCCACAAGAATTAGTCTAATGGTGTTAAATCACAACTTCTTGGAGGTCATTCAATATCACAATTTCTTGAAATAATTGATTCTCCAAACTTTTCTCGCAATAATTCAATTGTTGCGTTAGCTGTGTGGCACGTAGCCCCGGTCTTGTTGGAACAAAATGTTGTCAAGATCAACTTATTCCAATTTCGGCCATAAAGAGTTGGTTATAATCAATATATACCGCTCTCCATTGACAGTAACGGTGTTACCAGTTTCATTTCGAAATAAGTACGGACCGATGATTCCACCAGATCAAAAACCACACCAAATTGTCAATTTAGGTGAATGTAATGGTTTTTCATGAATAATTTGTTGATGTTTTTCGCACCAGAACCGACAGTTTTGTTTATTTACCGCACCACTCAGATGAAAGTGAGCCTTATCGGAGAAGATGATTTTCTTAAAAAAATCGTTATCGTTTTCAAGTTAATCCAAGGCAAAATCAGCAACGTTTTTCTTGCATATATCTCTCCATGATGAAATTGTCAACCCTACTGAATACAATGAAAAACATGACAGATCATGACATATTACAAATGGCCGAAACGTCACTTCAAAATCATATCATCCCTATTGGAAATACTGAGCCCATAAAAACCCTTATTGTCGTGTTCACTTCTGTAAGTAAATATTTTTAATTTGGTATAAGTTTTGTAAAAATCGGTGGAATCGTGTGGCCACAAGCACCATCACAAAAAATGATCTTATCTAAAAATTATCATCTATTAACTCAACATTTTCAAGAAATTTTATTTTTAGAAATCAATAATTCAAATCTTTAATAAAAAACACAATAAAGTTCTACACAAGAGTAGACATGTCTCTATCCAGAGGACTACCTTAATGTAAATCTGAATAAATTTTTGACCGCCTCAGAAAGTATGCAACAAGCCCGTTTCCTACTAATTTTCTAACGGTGATTCTACCCGACTGATGTATATTTTCTTTGGTTTCATTTTAGATATTGAAACCACTGTGTCTTTTCAAACAACCCATATCGAATACAATTTACCTTTCATATAAACGTCTATGCGTTGAGGTTTATTTAGAAGGCGTCTACAAACAGGTAAAGTGTGAAAATGGTCAATTAAAGAAAATTGTTAAAACATTTAGCTTTATAACATAGTTTATCTAGCTTATGCTTAAGCTGATAGAAAAGGTGGTCAGTTGTCTGTCTGTTTGCCTATTTGTATGCGTGTGTTTTCTGGTCTCTCTGTCTTTGGTTTCTTGATATCCACAAGTTTAAATAGGTTTTACGAACACAACACCAATTTAACTTTAACACATAGAAGTGAAGGAAGATATACAACATACATTCATGCACACATATACTACATACCAGTATATGTATGTACGAGTAAGCAACAACATATACATACATACATAGATAGACTGTTGAAACATTAAGTAAAATGAATAGCTGACATTTAATGGAGCCAATGTTTGACATTAATTGCTGCAATTAAAAGTACACAAAGTTGACAGTTTTCAAATACACATACAATTAAACATTTAGAAATAACACTAACAACAAACAACAAATACTAAGAAATATTAGGGAATAAAAATAATATTTATGTTATGGGTTAGCTTATCTGTATGCTGCATTTCATAGGTTGCTAAATACCAACTCATCAGTAGATTTTTACCACCCATGAGCCTTGAAAAGCTGAAAAACGAACGTTGTTACACTCTTCCGAAGATCCATCATATAGAATCGTTTCAGTTAGAACAACTCTCATTGTGAATCACTCACCATCAACACTTTTAAGCTGGCTTAGTTGAATCCGATCACAGTTATTATTTATAATGGCTGTTTGGAAGCCAAACAATTCAAGCAAAAATAATATTTGATTGAATTTGAGAATTCGGTTAAAAACTATCAAAATTTATTAAAAATTTGATTTCTTTCTTAAAAACAAGGACCAAAGTCATGATACAAATATTTATTCATTTAAAACAATAAGAAAAACTTCCTTTAATCTTCGATAAATCTTGTTGAAATATTTTGCAAATTTATTTAACTTCAAATTTGTATTTATTTAAAATCTTTGATTCTCACATCTTTAATGATATTAAATTTTTAAATATGTTGAACTAAATACGACATTGTGTAAAACTTTAAATGCACGCATACAAATGTACATACGTTTGTATGTATGAAATAAAACTTCATTCACAAGCAAAAAAAAAAAGAGAGAATATTTAATCTCATTTCAACTTTGTTTACTTATCATCGTGTGTAATTAAAAGATTAAAGCTTTATTTCGTTGTTTTCATTTTGTCAATCAGATTGTATTATTTTTGCAGAAATATTTATTTAATTATAAGAAAAACTTGTTGTTGATTGTATACTTATTTTTAGATGTGCTGTTGAAAGGATTTTTCATTTTTTGTTATCCTTTTTAAAAGCGATTTAATTTATATGTATGCGTGTATTTGAGTTTGAAAAAGTGGTTTTTTGAGATGTATTTAAGCTTTTTTTTGGCCAGAATATTCCATAATAAAATAAAGGGTGAGAGCTTTGACACTTTTAAGTGAAGGATAATGATTTAATAAGAAATTTTAATAATTGTTTTCATTATCTTATAAAGACAATATTTGTTTGAGCTCTACATATACATACATACTGTATGTATGTATGCTTGTATGTTTATGTGGTACTGCAACAGAAAAAAGGACTAACAAGTAAAGAACGGTTCATTAACGTAAGATTGTTTTTATGGAAAATATATTATTTTTTTATTCGGACACTAATAAAAAAGGCCTTGTAAAGGATTTTTTTAGATTGACACAAGTTTAAATCATAATAAAACAAGGAGATATATTTTCAATATCAATGAAACGGGTTTTATTGGAAAGAAAATTTTATGAAATTAATGTTTAAATATGATTTCTGCCATGTGGCCGCCACGGCTGGCGTGTAGAAGGCACAATCTGGAACACTAATTTTCAACAACTTTTCGCAGCATTTCACCGATAACTCTTCGAATGTTGGTTTCCATCCAGGTGTTTAATTGTTTGTGGTTTATCGACTAAGACAAGTGACTTAACATAACCCCAAAGAAAATAATCTGATCGGTTGAATCACACGATCTTGGTGGCCAATTAATTGGGCCATTACGTGAAATTATTTTTTCATCAAAAGTTTCTTTGAGTAAATCAATTGTAGCGCCCACTACAGGATGAGTTTGACGAATAAAATAATTATTTTGATTAAAAATTTCAACAATTTGCACGCGTTGCTCTGGTATCAGTCAACTTATAATGAAATTTCAAAGTAACCTTAACAAAAAGCAACTATCAGCTGTTAAATGGGTGCTCAAATAAAGCAGTGAATCCAACTCAAAGTTGTGAAACTCTATAAAAAACACCCTAAGTACTATTCAGTAAAATATATCGGAAAAAATTATGACACTAATATGTTAATATGTGCGTTCAAGATTAGTAAGAGAATTAAAGTACTCTTTATATACATTCGCCCAGTAATTAAATGAGAGGAATACTCTCTAATTATCTTTCAGTTCCACTAACCATTCAAGTCATACAAAGTTCAGCTGTTTCTGAAGTACTCTATATGAAAATCGTGTCTATTATTTGCAGATACGGAAGTAAGCTACTTTGAAGGCATCGTGAAACTTTTATGGTTCATAAGGACTCTCGTAGCATTTTCAATGAGGCAAAGAGACTAAGAAACTTTACTAGTGCTTGGACAAAAATATAAAAAAAATTTTTGAAATATACGAAACAAACTATTAACTTCAACTCATATATGTCACCATGTTCGAATGCCATTTTACCAGAGGATCTACAGTAATAAAGTCACGATCAATAAAGTTATATACAGCTTCTGTTAACGATAATCAGAGAGCTGCATTTTTGGTGTTCACCAACAGGCGAAAATTTTCATATTAAAAATTAAGTCATCTATTCTTCTTAAATCCCTGAAACGGATGAGCGATCTATCAAGTCACACGCAACGAAAAAACATGGTTGATGGAATCATAATCGCAAACTATAATTTCATGTTCAGATTACTGATTGCAGCTACTATATCCATATTGCATTTGTCATCTAAGGAACATAATATGTTCTTCATAAATCTCCCTCTGACAATACCATTGTATGTTCATACTATGCTCTGCAAATGCTGAGAAATTTGAGCGCATTATAGTAAATATGAAAATGTGTTTTTCTTGGTTTATGTAAACAATTTGACATTTTGCTCAGATAAAAGAATAATAAACACACAAATATATATGTACATACTTATTAAATTAAATCAAATTATATAAACTTTTCTGGACAAATTAAATTTAATAAAATTCACATTAATTAACTTATTTATCGGCATATTTATGTAAAATCCAATTGCCATCTTTTGCAGTTCCGTAGTATTTTTTTCGTCATGCTGCAAAGAAACATACATTCGTATATTTAATTCACTACATATATTAGTATGTATACGTATATGTATGTACCTTAAACCACTGATGTAGAAGATTTCAGGTGCACTTTTATTTAGTTGCAGCATTAAATAAATATAATTTTAACAAAAATAAATAAATAAATAAACTTTTATTATTATCATTTGCAAAAGATACTCTTGTTGCAGCGAAAATACTTTTTTTTTGATACATTAAATTTTTATGGGATACGCCGAAATGATTATTTTATTGTTGCATCAAATATTTTAATAATTGAAGACTGTTTAATGCAACCATATTTGCTTCAATGAATAATTATTTGGCTGTGGCAGATATACTTAGTTGACATGAACATTTTGCAATCATGTCTTTTCTCTGCTTGCAGACTATGGTAATTTTAAACTAACTACCATCTTCGCAACTCTTAAGGCAAATGAGACGGTATCTTAATGGTTTGTTGGTTTTTTTTAAGAAATCTACTGAGAATAAAGTCTTTCAGACTTAGCAGTTAGGCAGGCTTTCAATTAAGTGAAGCCAAAGACGATTTACATCAGTCGCTTAGAATCTCAGCTGGAAAATGAATAAGACACAGAATTGTTGTATACTTTCTAAGGCGATCGTAAACGATCTGTTCAGAAGCACACTGTGGTACTTCTCAGAAAGTTAATTTGTCTACTTTTCTCTTGAACCATTGCATTAATTATGCGCTAGTAAAACTTAAGTCCATGATGTTTCAAATTATGGCGTTTACGGATTACATTGTGATGACAGTCTTTGTCAGCAGCACTTTCATATAGTGTCATAGAGAACCACCAGCAGATGAAGAAGCACAAAAGTTCTCACTGTAAATAGAGAAAAAAAATTATCTTATACTCTTAATGAAAATGTAAAAAGGTAGAACCTGTTCCGTTTAAAATTCTAAAAATATTTTGAAATTATCGAGTATTTCCAAAATTTCAAGATATCATGGCATTATAAAATCTAGATGGCGGCGAACAATACAAGAGTTTTCCCATGTAAAATAATCACAATGAAAACTGGGGAATTTTTTAGAAGATCTAATGTTTAAGCTGCTGCTTTGAAAGTCTGCGATCCAACCTGAACTTATGTTCTATCAAAGCAATTGGAATACGATGTCCCAAAAATATTTGTTTATTTTCTATGATTGATAAGAACAAACGTCTTTTTGTGATTACACTGTAGAACAAAATCAAACTTTCAAGAGATGGCTTATAATCAAATGTTACACACAAAAAAAAAAATAATCCAAAACGTATTTAAATCAACTCAAAAATTTAATTCACTGATTAGTTCAAATAACAACTTTAGACTGGATGCATAAATCGAGGTCCAACATGATCATACATCCAATTGAAAGGCGTACACACTTTATTTAACTAAAATACATCCCGAGGCTTATACATTTAGGCTTATTTTTATCCTGAAGAAAAATTTAGTTATTAAAGTAGAACAAAAAGCTTTCTAGTGCTCACAGTTTTGTTGATTAAATCCCCCTTTAAAGAAAGAAATTATAGGAACAAAAAAGAAGAGAGGTGTCTTAGGACACCCGGTTATAGCTTTGCTCATTTTTTTTTTATAAGGAACGAAGGCGAATAAGAAGAAGTAAGTATGTACATACATACATATGTATGTACACATAATATTTTCGGTTTTTTGTTAAAGTTGAAATCAAAATAAAAAAAAGAAATTTCGTTTCTTGCAAGGCGAATATGATGTAAATTTGCCAAATTGTGGTGGTTTTTTACTGCATACACACATATGTACATATACATACATATATATACATACTTGTTATTGTTTTGTTTTTGTTATTGCGGTTGAATGTGAGTAACACACTATATACATATGTACATACATATTTTCTCGTCTTGATTTTAAAAAACAACAACAAAGTCGCTTTTAAAGGATGAGCTAATCAAAACAAAAAAAGAAAAACATAACGGGAATAGTGTCGATTATTTATCTTACGAAAAATAAAATTCAACCCCTACCGCGCCATAAATAGCAAAGCTATAAAAAAAAAACATCTATACAGCAAAGAGCTAGAGACTGAAAATGTTCCATAAAAAAGATCCTTGTTTTGTTTTACATAAAAACATAAAATTGATTTTATACACAAGGCACCAAAACATAATAGTTTGTGTTGGCGATTCAATATAACAATTTGCAATACTGAAAGGATTTCCGTAGAATTAATCACAGGTGAATATTTTTAAGCTTTCTATAAAACTATTTTATTTTTTATAATGACTAAATTATCGTAGAAAAAGCCAATTTATTTCGTGCCTGGAGGAAAATAATTTAACGAAGCACTTAATCAATTTAATCTTTAAAAGGAGCATCGCGATCGAAGTGGACTCTCCTATGTTTTGTTAATGTGAAGTTGTAGTGATTTCTTACCCCCTGTAAATTGTTTAGTATATTTTTTTTCACTACTAACATACATTTTTAAATGTATTTTTGCTTTTATCTTTTGAAAACATATTTTTCTTTTGGGCATGTTGGTAATTCAATTGTTCGAATGCGTATTAAAAATAATTTTTCTATGCACATTTTCCAGTTTTTTTTTTTGTTTGTTTTTCCTCTATTATTGTCATCAGTTTGAAGTGAGCATTATTTGCTTGTAAGTATTTTTTATTATCAAACACACACAAGCACACATTAAATAGTATTTTTTTTCTGGTACTACTTTTTAAGCAACTGCCAACCAAATAGAAAAGTTTTTATAAAAAAGTTTTATAAAGCAAAAATATGTAGATTTTATTCTTAGTTTTTTTTCTGTCCAACATTTTATCCACTTTACTTAAGTATTTTTCTAAAATGTGCTCTTAAATCTCTTTTGCATTTTTTTTTTTTTTTTTTTTTTTTTTTTGAAAAAGGTTTTTATGCAAATCTTCATCATATACATTTAGTAGTTCTTCTTTTGTTGCTATTGTATTGCTAATACCATTCAATTTTTATTTGAAAATGTAAAAATAATAGAGAAAAAAAAATACTTATACTCGCATTTCCATATTATGATGCAATCTTTAAGTTAAAGTCCAATATTTAATTTAAATTTCCTTTTAACATTACAAACCGTTTAAAAAACTATAATTTCTTTAAATATTTTTATTCCCATTTAAAATGTTTTTCATTTAAAATAATATTAATTGCGAAAAAATAATATTTAGCTTTAAAATGGTGGACATGTCACTTTATTCTTTAAACGTGTGCAAAGGTGTTTATATTTGGAAAAAATTTAACTTTGAATAAATTTTGTATTATCAAAAATTATTGTTAAAAATGTTGTTGTGTTGTTTTTATACGAAAACCGAAACATATGAAATTATTATATAAATGAAATTTATGTAGAGGTGAAATAATTTTATTTTACTGAATATTTTTTTTTTTATATTTTTTTCGTTAACAAACCAGGCCAAATAACATGTTTTCAAATAACAGTGATATGATATCTTTAAAAATACACACTTATTGTTAAGAAAATTCAAAAGATTTTTATTTAATTTGAAGTACAATCGATAGAATTAACTTCCTAAAAAAATTCATTCAATTGGCCTCCAGGACTTCTTCTGCAGGAACGAATTCAATGAACCCAATTTTCGAGCACTTTTACCACTACATCAAGTCGTATGTCATAAATGGAACTTTCAATATTGACCTATAAAACTTGAAGAGAGTCTGGTTTATTTCGAAAGAATAATGACTTCAAATAACCCACAAGAAATAGTCTAATGGTGTTAAATTACAACTTCTTGGAGGACATTCAATATCACAATTTCTTGAAATAATCAAATCTCAAGTTCTTCCAAGGAAAATCAGCAAATTCACGACGTTTGCGGTGGTCCAATGGCTTTAGTTCTTGAGTGAGAACAATTTTATGCGGATGCAAACCTAAATCCTTTCTCAAAATCTGCCAGATTGTGGTTTGAGACAGCCCCAATTGTTGTGAACGTCTTGGAATTCACAAATTGGGGTCTCCACCAACACTTGCCTGAACGGCAGCAATATTTACAATACTTCGAGCGGTTCTTTGTCTTATTTGAACTTGATCATTATCGAAAGAAAATGTAAGCTCATAATTTGCAACAATTCGACGAATAGCGAGTACACTTGGGCGATTATTACGACCATAAATTGGCAAAAGCGCACGAAAAGTTGCAATTGGAGAACGATCATAATAAAACTGAATAATTTGCAAACGTTATTCTTGCGTATATCTCTCCTTGATGAATTTGTAAACACTACTGAATAAAATGAAAAACAAATGACAGATCATGACATATTTACAAATGGCCGAAACGTCACTTCAAAATCATATCGTCCCTATTGAAAAACCTTTTATATGACCAACAACGTAGCTTCGATTCTACCTTTGGAAAAGTCATCAAAACCGTGAACTTTTCTGATGTGGTCGCAAGCGTGAAAGCTGGCCGGTATGCTATAGACGCAAAAGTAATTTTTTGCTTTGAAAACTTTAAACAATTGTCTTTGAGATACATACAAACATGTGTATATAAAATACATTTAAACACCAGTTTTTATGATTTTATTATATCTGTATGTATATATTAGGGTGGGTCAAATTGTAGGGTGCCGAAAGAATGTAAAGGGAAACCATAGCTCTAAAATGATTTTTGAGCCCCCGGATTTTTTAAAATAGATTTCTTTTTTCCAAATACTCAAGAATAGAGTTAAAAAAAAATGCTATTTCCTCTAGCCAAATGTGTATGTGGGGGTTTTTGGATCGAGGAATCCATTTTGGACATCTATTTTTATTTTTGAGTACCACCAGAGGGCGCTTTCGTACATTTTTTAATTTTATCGTTTTTTTTTTTTTTTGGTAAATTTACGAAATTTTTCGTGGAAATTGACGAATATTTGACTTTCTCATAAGACACCCCTAAATTTTAAATAGCCCAGAGTGTTCAGCGTTAAAAATTATGGGGGGGGGGGGATTATTCATTCACGACCTATATCGAATTTAAGACAGAGAATAAACAAAGCATATTTTACTTAAATTTTTTTCTTCAAAAATTCAACATAAGAGATAATAAAAGCATATAAAATGTAATTAATAAAAAAAAATCAATTGAATTCAGTAATTAAGAAACAAAACGAAGAGTTTTAGTAAATGAACGCGAAGGAGTTATATTTGAAAGTCTTTCTTGCTGTCAAGGCTAGAGAATTTTGCACGACTTTCTAATGTCACCGCCATAACTCCTTCTCGATTATGTTCTAAAACTATTTTGGATACGCTAGTCAATGTCTTCCATAAGAGATGTTGCCAATGCTGATGCTATTCTATCTGACATACCAAATCTGTCACACATCATAGCAAACTTGAAAGCATCGTATCTGGGTATATGGTCCTCGTTTCGTTTGAGATGCATTTTGTGCTTCTACTAAATGTGTACTATGCTCATAATCACTTTCCTGGTCTTGTTCTAGTACGTATGTTAGACCCTGGCTCTCTTCAATTGTTTCTATTATTGTAGATGTAGGTGCTTGCTCTTCAATTTCTGTCTCGTATTCCAGTATCGTAGATCTTCTGTCATTATGTTGATCCATCATAAGCTCTTTCAACTCTTCTGGTATCAATCCACATGAGCATAGGGTGGTGTTGGCTAAAGTGGTTAGCGCGTTGACTACTAAGCAAACAATGACTTGGGGCCTGGGTGCAAATCCTGGCCAGAGCAAGTCAATCAACATCATTAATTTCTCTAATGTACATTAGTGAGACATCTGTATTAATTGTTTTCGGACTATTTAAGTGATGAAGGCATAGCACTGGTCACTAAAAAACTGTTCTGACTACAATTAATGCTGTTCTAAGCTAATGTACACAACATCGCCCTCTTTCGTCGATTAGCAGAAACATCGGCGAGGTAAAACAATTAATAAAATGCCTGCTAATACAGCTTAACAAAGTTAATGCGTCTACTTAACACCGGAGGCGCGGCGCCTCAACACTGCCTTAAAAATTAATATAACGCGGAAAGCAGAGTTGTGAAAGAGTGAAGTCTTCTAAATTTTCCACATCTATCTTCTCTACCCTATCCCTCTCCCTGAGTTCCGGCACAGTGCACTGCATATGTAGGGGTCATCCCCTGAGTGCAGGTCCTAATTAAAAAAAAAAAGCAGGTTTCAAGTCACATTTACATTTCCCAATGTAAAATAATTCTTTTATAGATCGTAGGAAAGATGTGAGACTGGATCCTTTTGCTTTGCATTTATCTTCAGTGAAGTATTTGTCAAGCAAGGTATTAAATTTTCTAACAATATTTCGTTTCCATATAATTTCAATATTAAGTTTGCTCCAATTTTCAATCAATTTGTCTAACACTTGAGGGAGGAGTAAATGTTTTATATGAAAACATTTTACTTTGCATTTTTGCACGTTCGGCCAAGAAAAAAATTGCATCTTAAAACAGCAGATTGAGATCAGTCAAATCAGAAGACATACCAAAAGCAGGAACATCGTGAGAAGGCATATGTTTCAAACTACTTTCGGTACTAATTGATGTTGGTGCGGCTTGTGATGTTGACGGTAATGGATCCATGTTTAAAATTAAATATTAATTAATTAATTTATAAATATTAATACAAGATTTTCCACCTAGATTTTGAGGTTTTCTTCCTTCAAAAGCTGGTAAAAATGTAATTTAGGTCTTACTGGAAACCTATCGATTTTATTTTTATAAAAGCTGGAAAAAGGAACAAAATGTATGGAATATGATTTAACAATTTATAATTCGAGTATGTATTTTGAATGTATTCAATACAAAGTCAAAAATTCGTCTATTTCCACAACAATATCGTATATTTTCCCAAAAAAAATGTACGAAAGCGTCCTATGGTGGTTCTCAAAAATAAAAATAGATGTCAAAAATGGATTCCTCGACCCAAACGACCCCCACATACACATTTGGCTATAGGATATAGCATTTTTTACCTCTATTCTCGAATATTTCTAGAAAAAATATATATTTTGAAACATCCGGGGGCTCGAAATTAATTTTAAAGATATGCTTTCTTTGGCAAATTTGCTCAAAATGACCCATAAAATAAGAATCACAATGAACTCATTCTAATATATATACATATATTGAGAAAATATATCAAATTATAGTTTTTTCATGTACGTACGAATACATACGAGTAAGTAACAAGAAATTAGTTTTGGCGGTATGCCTCAAAACATTTTGGATGACCCTTTTTGCACATCCATTTTATTGGCTTCCACAGGTTTTTAATCTGTAGCGTCTAGGTTTTCCGTATTTGTGTTCAATTTTTTTATCTCAGAAAAAAGCTTTGATCGAACGTCCAGTCACTCATCTGTATTCGGTTTCATAAGAAAATTAAAGTTTCCTGATCTATCATTCCCCTTTGTCCCTTAGCTTCTTTAATAATCGGTATAGCGCTGCCCGTTATTTTGTTACGTTTTGTTTTTGTCATGGCTTCTGCACATGTTGAGAGATGGTCGGTAATTTCTATATCCTGCAAAGGGTCTTCTTGATTTCGTTTGTATATTTCAAACGTTCCAGGAACTTCTTGCAAGGACGTTAGCTAAATTAATAACGACGATGTTGTATACAGTAGCTCGGAACAGCATTAATCGCTGTCGGAACATTTTTTAGTGACCAGTTACAGTTAATACAGATGTCTCACTAATGTACATTAGAGAAATTAATGATGTTGATTGACTTGCTCTGGCCAGGGTTTGAACCCAGGCCTCAAGACATTGTTTGCTTAGTAGTCAACGCGCTAACCACTTTAGCCAACACCAACCTCAAACTTCAGTTGTTCTGGTTCAAAAACTTGTATGATTTTATTATGAATTTCGTTAATGTGAATATTGCTTACACTTCCATAGAAAAGCACTGGTTGCCTAGACCAAAGTATCTGAAATCACAATTGAAGATTAATGTAATAAAACACACATACATACATATATTAAAATAAAAACACTATAATTTTTTTTAATTACTTAACTTTATTGTATGAAAATAAATTTTATTGCCTTTTAATTCTAACACATCTTTTATCAGTATGGCTGAATATTATTTTGTAGTTTATTTTGTTGCCGAAACTTTTCAAGTTATAACAACTGAAAACTTATTGCACCCATTAAACAGGCTCTAATCAAATTCATTAATACAAAAGCAAAGTGGCTTCAAATGGTTGTTTACTATAATTTCATAATCGTAGTTTTATCCCTCTCCTTTGCAAACTTAAAGAAAATAAACAACAACACTTTAATATTCCTCTATACATATATATGCTTTTTCTAATTTGGTCTTTCGTTAATACCCTGTGGTTATTAACACTCATAATTTTATTGCAAAACTTTTATACTCTATAAAAAATAAAATATATAAATTATATTATCCTTTTTTTCTTTTTTTTTTTTTTTTTGTTTAAGCTTAACCACCACAACATTATGAAGAAAAAGTTATCTGTTAAGACATGGAAACATAAACTCTTACACATAAACGATTGCGAGTTTGGTATCAAAATTGTCTAGTGTTTGATTTTTTTTTTACGTGAGTAAAGCAAATTTAAAGGTTAGAGTAAGGGGGAAGAGTAAAGAATATCCTTCCTATCAGTTAGTGTATGTAATTCTGAAATTTTTACAAGTAATATATCAATATTATATTAAAGAATATTAATAATTCAATCATAAGTTACACCTCGTACCACCGTATCGTCAGAAGACGTTGATATCGTATATTTACATGGATATACTTTACTTTTAATTAAACGCCCTGAATCTTAGGAACTTTTCCATCACTAAAATCACTTCTTTTTGATATCCTGCACAAATTTTATAGCCATAAGCACTTGTCTGATTTAAATCATACATACTAACTAATTTCGGTAATGCCCTCGTATATATGCACAATATGAAAGATACTCAGATAAAGAGACATCTATACACAACAACAACAAAAAGTTTTGTTTATTGTTATGCATGACACCAACTTCATTGTGAATCTTGAAGTTGTCAGAAAGTACGCAGAAGAAAGAAAAAAAAAACCATAATAATACTTTTTGTACTTTTGCGAAAAAAAAACAAACACACAAAAAAACTTCACAGAAGATTTGCGCATAATTTACTCGTTTGTTGATACGAAGATTACAATTTTGACATTTAAGTATTATTTAGTTTGAATAAACAAATAATGGCAAAAATCTCTAACAGCAGCTACTCGTGCTCATAATAAGAACTACACAGAGTACCAACCAAAAAAAAAAAAAAAAGAAGCTAAAGCAAAGAAATAAAACTAAGAATCTTTGGAAAAAGTTTAGTTTTTATGTGCTGAAAAATTATGCAAAAAACGTTTTATGGTTGTGTTGCACGACAAAGCTGTGGATTATGAAATGCTAGAAATTATATGAAGAGAAAAGTTTTGAAATTTAGTTCAGTATTGCGTCAAATTATGCAATTTTGTAATATATTTGTTTTCTTTTTCAATAATAAAATGAAATTATATGTCATGGCATTATTAATGAGGTACTTTTTTTTGTTTTGTTTTGACAGGATATTAGAAACACAGCATTAATTTTTCTGCAAACCGGTTTTAGAATTTTTGTGAACATGTGTGGGAAATATTTTGTTATCGATTTTAACAAAGTTCTAGCAAAAGTACACACTTTACCTCATTCTAACCCTACAAAGTAAACTAATGGCAAAAATAAATTTCAAAGAAACCAAAAAGTACCAAAATCAACAGTACTATTTCTATATTTTACCCTACTATTATTAACTCATGTCAAATAAATCAGTAAAATAAACCTAAGTACTAATTCGTTCCGTTTTTATCTCTAAAAAAGTACTCTTTATATATTAATCCAGGACACATGCCATACATCTACCAAATTTAATCCAAATCTATTAGTACATTTTCTCAAGATAAAAAGAACTTAAAATAAAATATGACCATAAGTAAATTACATACCAAAAGTACCAGATTTTCTCACTTTAGCTCTCAGAAACTATATTAGTTTATAAAAAAAAATTAAATATTAGTACAAAACTATAAAAGTACCAAATATATAAAAGAGGTCCAAAACTAAAAAGTACCATATATAAAAAAAATACCAAAAGTACCAAATGTTTTTTCTCATTTCAACTGCCAGAAACTATATAAATTTATAAAAAAAAAATATATAAATTATCAGCACAAAAAAAAGTACCAAAACCACCAACCCCTCTTTACCTTTTAAAAAGGGCGTAAGTATTTTAAGAGACGAATATATAAATATGTATACCCAATTTCATACAAATCCAATAAAATAAACGTCCAAAGCAAAAAGTACCAAATGTAAAATAGCATCTAAAATCGAAAAGTACCAATAGTAAAATAGTAACAAAAGTACCAAATGTTTTCTCATTTCACCTGCCAGAAACTATATAAATTTATAGAAAAAATTTATAAATTATCAGACCAAAAATAAAAAGTACCAAACCAACCAATTTGTGCCTCCTTTACCTTTTAAAAAGTAACCTTAATTTTGTAAAAATTACTCCAAGGCGTCAAATTTTACAATAAAAAGCACCAACAATTAAAAACAAGCCATAAGTAAAAAAGTACCAAAATTACCATGCCATATCGTCTACCAAATTTCATCCAAATCCACTAAGATAATTTCTCAACACAAAAAGTACATTCCAGAAACTACATCATTTTATATATATATCAGTGCGAAACTAAAAAGTACAAACACTAATAAAGTACAAAAAGTAAAAAAAGTACCAAATGTAAAAGTACTAGTACTAGCTTAGTCTAATTTCAGCAGCCAGAAACTATATTAAATTATAAAAAAATAAACATTCTAATAAATTATAAAAAAAATTTAAAAATAAACCATAAGTAAAAAAGTACAAAAGTACCTTGCAATACGTCTACAAAATTTCATCCAGATCCACTAAGATAATTTCTGAAGACAAAAAGTACAAAAGTAATATCTACTATTTGTAAAAAGGTACCAATTTTTTATATTTCACCTCCCAGAAATTATATTATTTAAAAAAAAAAATTGAACATCAGTGCGAGCCTAAAAATTACAAAAACTAATAAAGTACCAAAAGTAAAAAAGTAGCATAGGTAAAAGTACCAACAGTACCAGTTTTGTCTCATTTCAGCCAGAAATTATACTAAATTAAAAAAAAAATTTTAAATATCAGTGCACAAATAAAAAGTTCTAAAAATAACAATTTATGCCTTTTAAGTACAATTTTAAAACGCGAATACAATATTGTAGTTCTTTACCGCACTATGAAAATCAGTAACAAAATCTTTCTTATGAAAAAAAAATATTATCTAAGAGTTAGAAGTACTGCATGCATTTAAGTAAAACTCTCGAACAGCTGATTAGAATCATTTAAATTTCTATTTTTAGTAAATTTCGTTTGATGAAAAAATATTTTGGACCACAAAAATTATCTTTTTCTTGGTCACTAAAAACTGCATAGACAAACCCTTCTAAAATATTTAAAAAAATTACTTAAAATTTAATGCTACCAATTTCTTTTTTTTTTTTCAAATATTACCATTTGTCAATGCAAAACTCTTTTAAATTAATTTCAAAGTGTATCTAATTTATTTTTGATCATTTATATTCTTCAGCATGAAAACCTTTTTAATATTTATCAAAACGTCCATATCCTTTATTAGCATACTATTATGAAATTATATGTCATGGCATTATTAATGAGGTACTTTTTTTTGTTTTGTTTTGACAGGATATTAGAAACACAGCATTAATTTTTCTGCAAACCGGTTTTAGAATTTTTGTGAACATGTGTGGGAAATATTTTGTTATCGATTTTATCAAAGTTCTAGCAAAAGTACACACTTTACCTCATTCTAACCCTACAAAGTAAACTAATGGCAAAAATAAATTTCAAAGAAACCAAAAAGTACCAAAATCAACAGTACTATTTCTATATTTTACCCTACTATTATTAACTCATGTCAAATAAATCAGTAAAATAAACATAAGTACTAATTCGTTCCGTTTTTATCTCTAAAAAAGTACTCTTTATATATTAATCCAGGACACATGCCATACATCTACCAAATTTAATCCAAATCTATTAGTACATTTTCTCAAGATAAAAAGAACTTAAAATAAAATATGACCATAAGTAAATTACATACCAAAAGTACCAGATTTTCTCACTTTAGCTCTCAGAAACTATATTAGTTTATAAAAAAAAATTAAATATTAGTACAAAACTATAAAAGTACCAAATATATAAAAGAGGTCCAAAACTAAAAAGTACCATATATAAAAAAAATACCAAAAGTACCAAATGTTTTTTCTCATTTCAACTGCCAGAAACTATATAAATTTATAAAAAAAAAATATATAAATTATCAGCACAAAAAAAAGTACCAAAACCACCAACCCCTCTTTACCTTTTAAAAAGGGCGTAAGTATTTTAAGAGACGAATATATAAATATGTATACCCAATTTCATACAAATCCAATAAAATAAACGTCCAAAGCAAAAACTACCAAATGTAAAATAGCACCTAAAATCGAAAAGTACCAATAGTAAAATAGTAACAAAAGTACCAAATGTTTTCTCATTTCACCTGCCAGAAACTATATAAATTTATAGAAAAAATTTATAAATTATCAGACCAAAAATAAAAAGTACCAAACCAACCAATTTGTGCCTCCTTTACCTTTTAAAAAGTAACCTTAATTTTGTAAAAATTACTCCAAGGCGTCAAATTTTACAATAAAAAGCACCAACAATTAAAAACAAGCCATAAGTAAAAAAGTACCAAAATTACCATGCCATATCGTCTACCAAATTTCATCCAAATCCACTAAGATAATTTCTCAAGACAAAAAGTACATTCCAGAAACTACATCATTTTATATATATCAGTGCGAAACTAAAAAGTACAAACACTAATAAAGTACAAAAAGTAAAAAAAGTACCAAATGTAAAAGTACTAGTACTAGCTTAGTCTAATTTCAGCAGCCAGAAACTATATTAAATTATAAAAAAATAAACATTCTAATAAATTATAAAAAAAATTTAAAAATAAACCATAAGTAAAAAAGTACAAAAGTACCTTGCAATACGTCTACAAAATTTCATCCAGATCCACTAAGATAATTTCTGAAGACAAAAAGTACAAAAGTAATATCTACTATTTGTAAAAAGGTACCAATTTTTTATATTTCACCTCCCAGAAATTATATTATTTAAAAAAAAAAATTGAACATCAGTGCGAGCCTAAAAATTACAAAAACTAATAAAGTACCAAAAGTAAAAAAGTAGCATAGGTAAAAGTACCAACAGTACCAGTTTTGTCTCATTTCAGCCAGAAATTATACTAAATTAAAAAAAAAATTTTAAATATCAGTGCACAAATAAAAAGTTCTAAAAATAACAATTTATGCCTTTTAAGTACAATTTTAAAACGCGAATACAATATTAAATTTTAAATTAATTTCAAAGTGTATCTAATTTATTTTTGATCATTTATATTCTTCAGCATGAAAACCTTTTTAATATTTATCAAAACGTCCATATCCTTTATTAGCATACTATTAATTGTTGTTCATAAAAGGTTTTTAGACAGCAAACTTTTAGAAGTACATTTTCCATAATTTCTTTTGAAATAACAAAACAAAACAAAACAACAAAAAAGAAAATTGAGTGAGCGTTTCTTCAATTCCCTGTCTTTTTGATTTCTTCTTTGAATTTGTTTGCAGCTGCTTAAAAATTCTAGTGATAACTTTTCAAAGCCATTTTAAGTTGTTATAAACTTGAAAAGGCAGAAGAAAAATAAACCAATGAAAACAACAACAAAATAAATTTCCATTCCATTTTGTTGATGACGTTTGTTTTAAGTATTTCTTAAGGAAATTATTAGTTAGTCCTCAACCACATGATACACTACTGGAACTAAATCACTTGTTAGGGGATTTTTCTTCAGCACTTAACCTTTTAAGTTTATATTTCTTCTTTCTTTTCGGAAAATACAGAATGTTGTTTGGCAACCTGTATAGTTTTTTTTTTACTATAATTAGTTCTACAGCATTACTGTTGCAATAATAAGATAATTTTTTAAAGCATGTCATATCAAATTAAATGTTCAGAATTACTTAAAAGAACAATAAAAAAAAATGTGTCACAAACCTAATGAGCAATTCAATATAACCTAAATCTTAAAAGAAGTTTTCAAAAAATAACTTACCATGATTAATTTTAACACTTTAACACAATATAACCGCAAGATGTAAAATAAACAGAAGCAGCAGCAGTAGCAGCATTATAAGAAAAAAGGGTAAAGTTTTTCACATTTTTTATTATCGTTTCCATTTTTCATTATTTTTCTATTGAGCCTTTATGTTAATTAACAAATTAATACTTTAAGACTTTTTATTTTATTTATATATTTATATGTTAATATATAAAACCGAATGTGTGTTTGTTTATTTGTTTGTTTGTTTGTTTGTTTGTTTGTTTGTTTGTTTGTTTGTTTGTGTGTTTGTTTGTTCCTAATAGGAGGCCAAAAACTTGGACCGATCTTCCTGAAATTTTCACAGCATTTTATTGTGACTCTGGAAGGAATAATAGGCTATATGAAGTTTTGATTAGGCAAAGAGGCGTGGCACCGCCCATATAACCCAAACATTTAAATCGCCATATTTTGGGCATTTTTGACCTACGTCGATGATATTTGGTACATATGGTATTGGCATAATTTCGAATACGTACCAGGAGAAAAGTGGGTGGGACCACGCCCCTTTTTTTGGAAAACCAAACCCTTGGACCGATCTTCCTGAAATTTTCACAGCATCTTACTGTGACTCTGGAAGGAATAATAGGCTATATGAAGTTTTGATTAGACAAAGAGGCGTGGCACCGCCCATATAACCAAAAAATTTTAATCGCCATATTTTGGGCATTTTTTGACCTACGTCGATGATATTTGGTACATCGTGGATGATATTGGTATACAACGTACCAGGAGAAAAGTGGGTGGGACCACGCCCCTTTTTAGGAAAATTAAAAATCGTAATATGGTCTTAACTACTGGACCGATCGTCATTAAATTTTCGCAATAGGATATATAAATACTTTTAATTTTATTTTATAACGAGAGGGGGTAGCAAAGCACACCGGCATAGGCTAGTATTCTATAAAAATGAAAAAAAATTCAAAATAAACATAACCTCTACGAAAGGCGATGAAAAGTTTTTAATAAAAGCAAATTTACTACTAATTAGTAATAAAACTCAGAAATAATAATAAAAATTATTATAAAAGGATGAATAACTAAACGACTTTATTTACTTTAAGCATAATTTGTTTCAAGGATAGAAGAGAAACTAAAGAACGAGGGAGAGAAAGCACAAGTATTGTGATCACTTTTGTAACACATAAAAAATTATTTGCCTACAAAAGGACATTAAAATCAAATGCAGATAATAAATACTACAAATCAGTTTTGAAATTAACGGGAAAGGCAAATCCTTCGCTAAGTTTGCTTTAAGAAACAATATTTAAAAACAACAATGGTGATGTGCAAAAGATTCTTCAGGTCGCGGCGCTTATAGTTTCACTTAATAATAATGCGAAAGTTAAAATACCGACATAATTCACATTTACTATATTTTTCACTTTCACGAAGGATTAAAGTATATAATTTTTTCAATCAAAAACAAATTAAAATCAGTTCATAAATAGCGGATTTTTTTTAATTGCGGGCGTTCTCTTATGTATATTGCTGTGGGACCAAACTAAAAGCATACACTAACTAAATTGTGCTATAATTGACAACCAAGGCTTGGCTAATTGTATAAAGGTTTGCAGTAAAGTAAACACATTCATAATGAATGAAGAAAATTGTTTGTTGTGATGTTTGTAAAGTTTTTTGAAAAAATATTTAAATTGTGCTTTATAACTCCCAAATTTTATTTGTGAGTTTATGTATGAGTAAATGAGTTTTAGAACTTTTCAAACATAAATGGTAAAGATCTACTGATGGGTTGGTATTTAGCAACCAACGAAATGCCTATAGATTTGCTTACCCACAACAAATAAATAAATTTTTTTTAAAAAATAAGCAACTTTAAATCACTCTCCTAATGGATTACTTCACCCATTAAACGCCAAAATAAAACAGAAGTGATAATAAAGTAAAAAGTTTACGTTTTTATTCATTAGGTACAAAATTAATATGAGTTTATGAAAAAATTTTAAAAAGTTATATGTGGGTGGAGTAGAATGGGTTTACTCAACTAAGTACAGTGGCGGGATAAAGGTGAAAATTTTCAAAACATTTTTTTCAATGCAGAATGTTTTCAAACATTTCTTGCATTGTCAGTGAACTCCTGCATGACATAAAACACATCTTAATTGTTTTTCTAACTTTTTGGGGTAGTGACCTACACCATCTTGAGGTAAGCTCATCACCAACGAGGATGAAAGTCGAGCCTTATTTTGCGTGTTTCGACGTAAATATAGTACCTTGCAATAGATCGCCGGAATAAAAGTTGATCCATGCCATCGCTATGAATCATTACATATAGTCGCCAAGCGTTCGCAATATACCCACCACCATTTATTACAACGAATGGCAATTCCGTAGTGTGAAATTGACTGGTCTAATTCATCTACTCTTCCCATATGTTTGTTGTAAGACTGACATCAATTTTTTGTCGTTGAATAGAGACCATCGTTTTACAGCTCCTAATGCCTCCAGTGAGTCATAATTTGTTGCTATTGTACAGACGCTATTGTCTTTCCATTTAGTCATATGAGGCTCGTTCTTCTTTTTTTATTTCTTTAGTACTTCTTAATGGCCACTTTTTTGTTCTGTTCTCTCTTAGTGTTCCAGTCGCACGAAATGCATTTTACTCAATTGAGTATAGCGGCGGCAATCAAAATTTCTGGTGGTTGGAATTGCCTGTTAAAAATAACTTAGAAAATCAAAGTGAAAAAAAAAGATGTTAAAATCGATCATTAAAAATGCTATGCTATGCCATAATAAGAATCCCAGCAAAAACTACTGCTTCGGCCGAAGCAGGTTTGTAAGGGAGAGATGCTTGTTGTTGTTGTGCTTACTGCTCCGAAAAGCGCTTCGAACATGCATGATTTTTGTTCGCGATGTCCCACTTTGGAGCTCTTGTTTTTTACATAAATGAAATCATGTTGAAATTATCTGAATTATGCCTTCGTGTTACTGCGTCATCTACTAACATACATAATTCATCTGTAGGCAAATACACAAGTTTAAATAAATAAATAAGAGAGAGAGAGAGGTGGAGAGCATATAAATGAAATTTTTTCTATCATTCGGTGTTTACTTTATTATTCGTGTCAACTAAATGTAAACAGCCGACCAACTTCAACGTGCTTAAAAATAAGTTGAGCGATCTCTCTGCCTTCTTTTTGTGCAGCCTCGGAAGCGCTTCAAAACAGCGCATCTCAAAAGCATGAAATTTTGTTACTGCTTCCAAAAACATGATAATTTTTGCTGGGATTTTTATGGGGTTCGATTGAAGGAGACACATGAACCGATTTCAAAAAATAAAAAAAAAATACTCTCCAAAAAAAATTTGTGAACATCGGTCCATAAATGGTGACGTTATTTGATAATCAATATTTTAGGGGAAAAAACTTTCCCCCCGCCCCCACCCATTTCCAATAACTACAAGCAATCCCTTTCAAACAAAACGATAATTTTAAAAATCACTTCATAAATGATGGAGTTTATACGTATTTTATAAAATATATTCACGTATGGATCATTACCTGAAGAAGCGTAAAAAACTGCAATCGTATGATTGCATACCTTTCGCTGAATGCAATAACGCCATTGTGTGAAAGAACAGATGCCGTATGAGCAATATTTACACTGGCTAATAAAAATGTTTATTACCCATACGTACTGATGCTTGATACAAAGAATATTGCATACTTTTCACTAAACTCAGCGACGTCACTAGTTGTTTATTTTTTAAGTCGTTTTAAAAGAGCAGCTAAATGCGAAGACAAAATAATTGGCAATTAAAAGCTTTAGATTGGATGGATGCGTACAAGTGTAGGTCCAGCATCACCATGCGTTCAACTGAAATCCGTTCACTGGTTGTTCACCTTAAATGATTTTCTCGCAAACCTGAATTAATACTGCACTGCATGTAGACATGCATTAGACATCAACAAACAAACTAAAATTTTTACACGTATTCATTTTAATAATTTTTTAAAATTTCATTTTTATTCGAAATGTCATTTTGTTCATTGTTGGTATTGAATATAATCATATATCTGAAGCAGCACATCGTCTATGATATATTAAAATTTAGAATTTATGGCGTTCAAACTTTTTTTTCTGTATAAGTTTATCTATGGAATTAGTAGGCAATACCATTTTTCGTTATGGACTTTATAACCGCACCATTGAACCGATTTTAACAAAACTGATATCAAATTGAAAACATTTTTCACGGAAGGCAACGACATTTTGAGGGCTTTTGTATGTTCAGTATTGTGAAAGAGATAATTGTCTAAGGTTGCTACTAAAACATGCACACATACTACTCATACATGCAATTTAAACAAACAAAATTAACTTACATTCAAGTTTTGTTCTCCAATTGGTTTTGCAACGAAATCAAACATAAAGCAATTATTTTTTTGCACTTAAATACATATTCTGTTTTATTTTATTATATTGCGAATTCGATGTTTGTGAAGATAAATAATACGAGTTAAAAACACATTTTTTTAATATCGCATGCGAAATTGTGTCCAAATTTATCGATCTCAGGGAATGAAATAATCAATGAGAGTACTAACCTGCGCTCACTGTTTTCTTAAATTATGTTTGTAAGTTTTTTTATAAAACTTGGAAAATGTGACTTAGCAGAAAGTGTTCAGATATGGGTAATATTGGAGTTTTTCCACTTCGATCTCAGTGATCCACCTTCATGGTGTAAAGAAACAAAAGATATTCTCATTGCGAAAAAACATATAATTTTCTGTTTGTCTATAAATTTGAACGTCTGTGAGTCTGTCCTTCTGTCTTTACGTAAAATATGTGTTCTTCCGAAGGCACCAGAAAGAAGACTTAGAGACTTGGGTCTTGCACTGATGTGTTATGAGACATAATAATTGAGCATTGAAATGTTTCAAAAACTGTTGCCCATCTTGAATTGATTTTTTATTTGAAAATTTTGTCTATTTCTACTGCCTTATACTAATCCATTTGAATAAAGATTTTTGACATTATTTTAAAGTAACCAGAAAGAAAAAAAGTAATTTTCACTTGTATGTCCTCGCTTGCATTGTGCATTTTGAACTATTTACCAAAATGACAGCTGGATTTTAAACTGAAATAGTTGAGAAAACAAAAGTTATGGGAAAACTCAGTCTTGTACTTTGCTGGCACTTTTCACAAACAAAGTTATTGTAACATTTTTCTATGGTTGTCATGTTCAGCATTATGTTACATTTTGTGGAAAATGAAAGAGTTTATCAGCAACAGAATGTTGTTTGTACGGAATAAAAAAAAACTTGGAACAAAACAAATATACCATATAACTATTGCCAGCGGAAAACACCAGTGCCACAATGATAGCGGTAACATTCAATATTTAATTTTTACTTTTTTTTACAAAAATGTTTAACGATAAGAAAAACTGCGAAACAAGTAATTCCGTTTCAACTGCACAAGAATGGAAAATATTTAATGAATGATAAATAAAAGAGAAAATAGTATTATTAAAGATGAATATAATTGCTTTTATTGCTGTATTTATATGAGAGCAAAATTAGAACCAACGTACTTCACAAACTTCTTGTGATGAGAAAAATAATAAAACTTCGACAACTAATTTATTTAAAATTAATTACTTTGAATTATTGTGACGATAACAAAATCATAATAATGCCTTAAGATAGTAAATATTTATTGATTTTCCTCCAGGAACAAACGTGCAAAAAAGAGAAATATTTCCTCTTTGTGGAAAGTCCCACACCCAATCGGTCCAATCCGTACTTTTTTTGTCTGGAAAGCACTAAACAAAACTTTTTAATTGATCAACTATTCTTACTTGATTAGCTCTAAAATATTTCAATACTATTTTTTATTAAATGGGAAATTGGCCACTAATATATTCTGATGATATTCGTAGAATAATTCACAAAATCTAAGGATTATTTTCTAAAAAAAAGTCATTTAGTTTATTTCTTCCCACGGCATATCAAAATTATATTGTGAGAGGTGCCACGCCCACTTGTTTATTATTTTATACATTTTCTCTAAACCAAAGTAATTAAAAATTTCAATTATTTAGCATTTCTATTTTCATAAAAACCAAATAAATGTGTTCCTTAATATGGGAAGTGCCACTCCCATTAATTTTTTTTTTATTAACCTTTTAATAGAATAATGCAATTAATTAGTATATAAACTCTTAAAAAATGTTATATAATGTAGTTCATTAGTTCCCAAAATATATTAAATTTATAATGTGGTTGGTGCCACGCCCACTTTTTTAATATATTATACAATTTTATTCAAACCAAAGTAATTTAAAATTGCAATTATTTAGCTTTCCTATTTCCATAAAAATCGAATAAAACTTTCCTTAATGTGGGAAGAGCCACTCCCATTAATTTTTTTTTTTTTTTTTTGTTATCCTTTTAATGAAATAATGCTTTTAATTAATGGATTAACTCTTAAAAAATCTCAAATCATTTAGTTCATTAATTCCCAAAATATATTAAATTTATAATGCGGGTGGTGCCACGCACACTTCTATAATATTTACTACATTTTCTTTAAAATCAATATATAGAAATTTCAAGTATTAAGCTTTTCTATTTCCATAAAAATTAAATCAATTTTTCCTTATGTGCCACTCCCATTATTTTTTTTTTTTTGTTATACTTTTAATAGAATAATGCACTAAATGAACGGAGTAACTTCTGAAGTGTTCCAGATCATTTACTTCATTAGTTCCCAAAGCATATAAAAATTTTTTTTTTGCAATTTACTACACCCACTTACCCAATTTTCAATACTCCTTACTCTTATTCGTTATGAAATTTGTTCACATTCATTTGTTATTAGAGTTGCACGAGTATGGAATACTCCACCTTTAGAGCAAAGAAATTTATCAGTTTCTATTTCTGTTTTTAAGAAAAAACTTTTAGCATATTTAAATATCTAGATGGGACACATATTTCCTGTTTGTTTTTAGTTTCTTACTAAATTTAAAAATTCTAAATTAGATGACGTTGTTGGTTTAGGACCACTGTATATATTTATCTTTAATGTAATCAGTTTCTATTCTATAGATACATGTACATATAATTGTCCTTAAAGGCTTTCTAGGTATTGAAATGAAATAAATAAATAATTTTCAAACAGACAAAACATTCACTTTTATATACAAAAAGATTTGAAAAATCTTAAAATATTTTTAGTAGAGTTTTTCCTTAAACATTTAACAGCATTATAAGTATTTAAATGGTTTTCTTTCAAATTTAGATTTTTTTTTTCGCATTCTTAACCAGGAAATACCAAATTATTCGTCATCATTTCGTTCAAAATAATCGAATTTCTACAATGTTGTGCTTTTAACTAGTAAAGCAGAAAATTTATTTAAGGATCTTAGTAACCCACTAATGCTCTTCAATTTGCTCCTAGATATCTGCAAGTTCACAGTAAAACAACCACGTTTACAATTACTTGGAAACCAATTTCAATGGAAATCAGCAAGGGTAAGAGGTTTTTTTTTCGTGTGTTTAATAAAAAAAAAAATAGTGCTTCTATGTTGGATACGATCATCAAAAGCAAATTAACCCTAAATGAAATGCTGCAACCAAAGAAAAACAAAAACGAGATAAATTGAAAAACCAGCTTACGTACCCAAAAGAAAACTATGTATATTCTTCATGTATTTATTAAGCATATAAACTGAACAAGTACTGTGTATGGGTACGTGTGTGTATGTGTGTTTGTATATTGCAAGGGTGTAAAAAGGAAATGCTAACAATTTAACGTTAATAATATTTTCTTGCTTGGAGCAGTTTGATTTCTTTTTTTTTCCTTTTTTTATTTCTATTTTCTATATCAGCTAAGTTGCAGCAAATTGCATTGCCACACCAGCACCAGTGGCATAAGAAACGTTTTAACAGCAGCGTAAAATATGAAAGAAGAACCACCCTTACTTACAATCATGTTATCGTGCACACAAAGGAAATGATTAGTAATTGTAAAATAAGGAAAAAGGAAATCCAAATTGTATATCCTGGCAGGAATTTGTTGAGATTTTTAAACGTTTTATTTAAGGAACAAAAAAACAAAAAAGTTGTATTAGTCTTACATTGATGGGTATGGGAGAGGGAGAAAGTGCGTTTATAAAACGATTATAGGTGTAATATTAAGTCACTTTTAAAAAAATTATAATAAAGAAGAATACAACATCAGCCTGTTTAAAATATTAGCAAGGAAGTCACTTTTTACAGTAAGAACAAATTTTTGAAAAATATCCTACACTATTAATGTTATATTTAGTATATGAAAAAAAAAAAAAAACAAAAGAAATAGTTTTACATTAGATACACACATCTATCACAGTACTAGCTGCACATTCTGCAAATATAAGTATAGGACTAACAGTAACGTGTTCAAAGTTTTTGTTTCATTTTTGTCAGCTCATATTATTCCTTATGAAATATTTAAAGTCATACATCAATTATGTGGCCTTACTGCTAAATACAAATGCCAGAAATATAAATTTAATAAAATGAATATGACCAAAAAATTTTAATATCTCAAAAAAAGGAAAACGAAAAAGTTATTACTACAAAATATACTGGTCAGAAGTTGTATTTTACCACAAAAATTTATGGCAGTATTTTTGTAATGGAAATAACCCAGCAAAATATTAACTTTCATATTAGTGTAGGTAATAAATGAGGATTAAAGACTTATACAGATAACACATGGGATACTATACAGGAGCGTATTGATATTAAATCAAAATTGTCTGCAACTGAACATCTTACACCCGAAACTAAGACGCTCTTGGAGGCAAAATATAAATCCATGCACAAAATTGTGCAGCGTGCTGTCCGAAGAGACAAACGACGACATATCGATCTATTGGCTAGTGAAGCTGAAAATGCTGCCCAGGTAGGGGACACCCGTACTGTCTATAAGATCACCAAACAACTAGTCGACAGAAACATGACCATACAACATCCTGTCAAAGACAAAAATGGAAATCTTCTTAACACCGATGAAGAACAGGAGGCAACACTTCTCTGATCTGCTTAATACCGTGATTGATCCCACACAACATCAACAACATCAAGATCATCTACAAAACCACCAGGCAAATGCTAGAATCCGAACATCAACACATCTCAGAAATAAGCGCTGCTATCAAACAGTTACCCAATGGGAAAGCTGCCGGAATCGATGGTATTCCTTCCGAGATATATAAGGCCGATTCTACTCTCAGTGCTGAAATTCTTGTTCCATTGATCATCCAGGTGTGGAAGCAGGAGTCTTTTCCGAGCGAATGGAAGGACGGCATAATGGTGAAGATTGTGAAAAAAGGAAATTTGAAAGATTGTAACAATTGGCGGGGCATATGTGTTTTACCAGCAATTTCAAAGATTATAGCAAAAATAATACTCAATCGCATAAAGGAACACCTTGAAAACACAATAACCTCGGCCCAAGCCGGCTTCCATAGTGGTTTCTCGTGCGCAGATCACATAAACACCATTCGAATTATCATTGAACAGTGTGTCGAACATAATTCAACTCTTAATCTACTTCTCATTGATTTTGAAAAAGCGTTTGATAGCATCAATCGTAATTGCATTTGGAACGCTCTTCGTAAGAGAGGTATCCCGTCGAAACTAATAGCATTAATAAAGGAGCGCTATAATGATGCTAACTGCTATGTGTTACATAAGGGGAAGTTGTCTGAACTTTTCCAGGTACTAAGTGGAGTGCGGCAAGGATGCATACTATCACCACTTCTGTTCTTGCTTGTCATTGAGGACGTACTGACATCAACCTCATTTCAGCGTAGGTGTGTTCAATGGCGTATAGATAACTCTTTTTTAAACTACCTTGCATATGCAGACTACATATGCCTTCTTTCGCATAGTGTTCATGACATGGAGATGTCGATGGTTGACCTTCAGTCAAAGTTGGATGGTACATGTCTAAAAATAAACACAACAAAAACAAAAGGTCTCTCCATACAAGATAACTCTCCGGCATCTATTAATGTAGGTGATAACAACTATGCCATTGTCAACGAATTTAGTTATTTGGGTAGCATGATTACCGCTGATGGAGGTACTGAGATTGACGTGGAGGCAAAAATCAGTAGAGCTAGAGCAGCATTTGGAATTTTAGCACCAATATGGCAAAACAACAACATTAGTTTTCGAACAAAACTGCGAATTTTTGGATCCAATGTAAAATCAGTTCTTTTGTACGGATGCACAACATGGAAGGTGTCCAGTATAATTACAAGTCGTTTGCAAACATTCGTTAATCGCAGCCTCAGACGAATACTTCGAATCTTTTGGCCAAATGTTATATCAAATATTGAGCTACTTCGTAAATATAGGTAGTTATTTGACTGATTGAACCAGTGTTACTATTTTTTTTTTTCGCCAATATATTTATGATTTAAATTACAAATACAGCAGCATTAAAAATCCAATCAATTTCCTTGATTTACTACAAACCATAAAGCTTACATTGCTTGCAACAATTCAAAAAAAAATCACAACAAATCAATTATTGCAAAAAGTGTGTCAAGGGTAGTACTGAGTTTTATCGTTAAGTATAAAATTACTTGAAATCTTTCCCGGCAACATTTTAGCAAAGCAGCGAAATAAAACATATGTAACCAATAGTGTGTAGTAAGCAAAATTTGAATTAGCTGATCTACAATGTAAAAAAACACTTTGCATTTTCTACAATTCACCACATTTTAATTGTCATATTTTCCAAAGAAACTAATGTTGTTCAACATTTTCCAAAAACATTGAACAAATTGCAAATCTTTAAGCAAACTTTCTTCATTTTATTACCCGTTTATTTATGCAACCAAATTATTTACTGGTTTACAACTGTAACAGTTAGAATGCATTGTAGAACTGTAAACACCCTGCATACGGCCATCCAACAAAATGATGAATGATGTTTTTGTTATCCAACATTTTAGACGGAATTAATTTTGAAATTTTCCAAAACAAAACAAACTACAACACTCTTCTTTTTTTATTTAATTTTAAGGCTTCGCTGTTAACATCGCGCTCATTGTGACCAAAATCAACTATAGGTTTTTGTTAAAATTTAAACTAATTAAAATTGATTATTATTATAGATTTATTATTGCAAGAGTACATACAGCAAACTAACGAACAGCCACAATAATATAAATCTTGAATATTTTTTCAGCCAAACTGAAAAGTTTTTTTTTTTTTTTATGTAGCAGTCAGTAATAATATAATAAATAATGCTCATACGTCATGTTGGCCTGCTTGTAATTTTGCACAGCAATGAGAAGCATAATAATTAAAAAAAAAATTGCTCATACGTCATGTGGTGATGAGGGCAAAAAAAAATAATTAATGCATGAAAAATATAACAACGGTTTGCTTTTTTTATTCTTCGTTTTATAGCAAATAAATTAATTTATTTTTGCTGTTGTTGCTATCACAAATAATAAACAAACATTTGTCATCATTAGTGATAAATTATATAAAAATTTTAAATCGAAAGCATATAATAGTTAATCACAAAAACTTAGAAGTTAAACTAATATTGATATTATTTAAATTAATTATCTATATTTTTTATATTTTTTTAGCAATAATTATTAAGGCAAGTAAAAAGGTGGCAAATAAAGATTTTAAAGATTAGAATGGGCTGATGATTATGACTTTATGTGTCACCACAATATTTGCTTGTTTTTATTTATTCTTAGATTTATTATTAAGATGATATAATTGGTCAAGTGCTTTATGTCAGTATTTGACTTGTAACTCAACCTGACGTAATTCTTACCACCATGTGAAGTTTAGTGAGACCCGAAGGCACAACCGTTTGTTTTTCACCGAACACAACAGATGGCATATTTTTAAGCATTAATGAGCAGAAAAATCTTATTAATGTGTCACTGTAACCAATAGTGTGTAGTGAGCATTGAGAGTCAACATTACCGCAACATGCAAATTGCATTGACAAGTTAGTAAGAAATATATGGTGGACCAACGATATAGGATACTTGCATTGGGATTACTAGATGTTTACGTACTAGTCCTTCAGAGGCTCTGAATGCTATGCTTAACCTGATTCCGATCGACCTTCATATATTGGCTGCATCCTGAAGCAGTGCGGCAAGACTAGCGCCATCTGGGAGGTGGAGATCAAGGAGCTATGGTCATGTCAGAATCCTAGATCAGTTACCACCAACACTGAGGTAACCCACCGATTACATGGTACCTCATCTGGACTCTGACAGTACGTTCAAAGTCTTTATTCCATCTAGACGGGAGTGGAAGGGGGGAAACATAGAAAAAGATTTCAACTTCAGGATGTATACTGATGGATCAAGAATGATCTGCGTTGTGGGCTCTGGAGTATTCTCGAAGGACCTTGGAACAAAACTCTTATACCGACTTCCTAATGAAGCTAGTTTATTTCAGGCTTAAATATTGACCATAAGGGAGGCGTATAGGCTTTTGATTGACAGGGGTATTCAAAGGAGAGTCGGCATCTTTGTCGATAGCCAAGCGGCACTTCTATCTCTAAGGTCACACACTACTTTTTCTACTCTAGTTAGCCAGTGCAAAGACGCGTTATCCAGACTAGGTAGTCAGACTGACGTTACCCTCATCTGGGTTCCCGCAAATAGCAACTTCTAGGGCAACGAACAGGCGGATGAGCTGGCCAGGGCTGGATCTGCCATGGACGTCTCCACTGCTGAATCGGTAGCCATGCCGTTTGGCACTATTAGAAATCGCATTCTCAAATATTACTGGCAGAAAGCTGAAGATAGGTGGCGCAGCTTGAGCACGTGTAAGGTGGCTAAAAAAATGTGTCCTTGCTACAACGATAAGCGCACAATACAACTAATTAACAGAAACCGCAGGGACAACTCGAGACTCGTCGCAGTATTTATGGGGTACTGGGTAATCGGGAGCTGGATAGACCTTTCCTACAATGCATTCTCCGTACACAGAAAAAAATAAAAATTGATTTCAATTAAAAAATTTCTGATATCAATTAAAAATTTAATTAAATTTGCACCAGTAAACAAATTATTAGTATGAATTAAATTTTTATACATTTATTAAATAAAATTATTTATTACAATTAAAAATTTAATTAAATAAATTAAATATTTAATCAAATTTGTTCATATTTTTAATTAAAGGGTTAATTGAAAAAAAATATTATATATTTTTTCTGAGTAGTTTCCGGGATCAAAGCAAAGAGGAATCAGTCTTCCACTTTCTTTGCGAATGCCCGCCCTTGCACTTTTCGAGACACAAATTCTTGGGCAATAGCATATTAGACGATCTCTCGTAGGTATCAAGGATAGGTCTAGGTGACCTAATTAGATACCTCAATTCGATGGGATGGATCTAGTATCTTACTCCGAGTTTGAGGTCTGGATTCGGACCGGAATTCAGGTTGACACTGACGAGTGGAGTGGTCTGTCAAAACGGATTCTTATTGATTATACTTGAATGCTTGTGCGTAACAGGCAGCCACGTAAACTAACCAAACCAACCATAAACTGTTTAGTAGCAAGTTTTTCTTGAAAAAAAACTATGTTCATAATTCTTAATTGATTTTTATATCAAATTCTTTGGCGTATTGAATCGTTAATGATGGAATATTCGAGGAATGCTTCTCTTTATACAGTTGCTATTTCAGTTAAAGCTTGGAGATGTTATTATAGAAATGTCTTGTTTTGAAAGATTTGTTAAATCTTTAACGGGTACAAAAAACAAGAAATTTGGAGTATACCTAAAATGTTTGTATAAATTTAAGATCCATACTAAAGAGTAATATTGCACTTTAAGTTAGTTATGCAACCATGACAACGTTTCTTTTACGATATGGTTATTAAATACTTTGCACTATAAGCACATTGATTGTTTTCCTTTTTTTTCAAATTTAGTATCCAAAAAAATTTCGAGTTCAAAAGTGATTAAACTACTCACGGTGTAATTCACAATTCACATTTCAATTTGTATATAAAAAGATAATTTTAAACAAATTATCTGTATATGGGCATTTCCAGAAAAAGGTCAACCGCGACAGAAATATTAAAAACCGGAAAAAAAATTTTCTTTATCAAATTTAATTAGAGAACTGTCTAAATTTTTATAATTTATTAACTTAAATAATAATTCTTTTATTTTTGTTATCATTGGATTATATCCTGTTTTATTTATTTTTTATACTTATAAATAAAAAATTTTAAACCTAAAAAATGCCTTTGGAATCATTGTCCCGTTCGCGATGTCCCGTTCGCGATTCTAAAAAAAATATTTAAAAAAAATAATAATAAGGATAATGAAAAAAAACAAAATGCTAAATAAAAGCTTTATATCTCTGCTTTAGTTAAAAAAAATAATCTCCATTTAATAAACTGACAAAATTCGCAGAGTTTTAAACAAAACCACACACCGAAAAAAATGACTTACATTTTTTGTCCCGTTCGCGATCGCAAGTTTATCCAAAATATTTGGAGAACGTTCATATTTTATAATTTTCTTTTTATTCTCAAAAATTGTTCTACTAAAATGCTATTAAATATTTATAAAATGTTAAAAAAAAAATTTCAATTTTCATATTTTTTTTTCAAGTTGAGTGCGTACGAATGTCCCGTTCGCGATCCTGGAAATGCCCATATAAAAATAATTGTTTTTCTTTTAAGAAAATTTTCTTGAAAATGTCTTTTAATTTGTGAAGTGAGCAAATATTCATTATTGATTTTGTTTAAATAAAATTAATAGTAAATTAACAGTGCTAATTTGTGTGTCAATAATATAATTTATATTGGAATAAAACAGCATTTAGGTTATTTCTCCAAGCTATCACAACCTTTGCAATATCAATGAATAAATAATTAAAGAAATAATAATGAAAACTGTTACAGTTATACACTAAAGTACATACTTTATCGTCAAAACAGTTCATATGTAACAGCATCATATACCGCCCCACTGTGTAAAATCTATCTGCAAACTTTTTGCAGAGGTTATAGTGTACATAAATTCATTTATACATTTTTTGTGCATCAGACTATAAGTTTGCAAGATATACGAGTACGTTTTAAGGCCACTAAAAAAATTTTTCAATAATATTGATCTTATATAAGGTTTTTCGATACAAATAAGTTCTAAATAAAACGTCATTCAAATGGCCTCCACGACTTCTTCTGCAGGAACGAATTCGATGAACGAAATTTCGGGCACTTTTGCCACTAAATTAAGTCGTATTGGCTTGCAAAGCTTGAAGAGAGTCTGGTTTATTTCGAAAGAACAATGACTTCAAATAACCCAACAAGAAATAGTCGAATGGTGTTACATCACAACTTCTTGGAGGCCATTTAATATCACAATTCCTTGAAATAATCGAATCTCCAAACTTTTCTCGCAATAATTAAATTGTTGCATTTGCTATGTGGCACGTAGCCCCATGTTATTGGAACAAAATGTTTTCATGATAAACTTCCTCCAATTTCGACCATTAAAAGTTGGTTATCATCGATCTATACCGCACTCCATTGACAGTAACGGTGTTACCAGCGTCTTGGAATCGACAAATTGCGATCTTCAGCAACACTTGCCTGAACGGCACCAATATTTGCATTACTTTGAGCGGTTCTTTGTCTGATTGGAACTTGAAAATTATGTAAAAGAAAATGTAAGCTCAAAATTTTCAACAATTCGACGAATAGCGAGCACACTCGGACGATTATTACACGACCATAAAATGGCAAAAGTGCACGAAAATTTGCAATTGGAGAACGATTATTTTGATAATAAAACTGAATAATTTGTACAAGTTGTTCCTGCGTATATCTCTCCATGATGAAATTGTAAACACTACTGAATGCAATGAAAAACAAATTACAGATCATGACATGTTACAAATGGCCGAAATGTCATTTGAAAATTATATCATCCCTATTGGAGTCGCAGAGGAAATTGTGCCTTTGCATCAATTTCGCTAAGTTCTATTGGAAAAATCTTATTTTCATAGTATTTCTTCGTTTCTCATAGAAAAACTCGGTCTTAAAAGAATTGATGCAGAACAAAACCTGCTTTTATTGTTTATTTATTTTAATAAAACAGTATTTTCATTACAATTTATTTTTGTTTATTTCATTGTAACTAGAGTTTGGAATATGTCGTGATTTTCTCGAACAATTGTCACTTGAGCGGGCGTGAGTGATCATGAGGCAAAAACGAAAACATTTACGGACACACTTTTTAAACAAAACGTTCTCTTATGAATTTATTTTAACAAAAGTTCTTTAATTTCATACATCGTTTACATTTCTTGTTGCGACTAAGCATTTTATAATAAGAAAGGATCATGTTATATACTCTGGGTTCATGGTATAAAATAATCGTATGAAAAAAATTACCTTTGACTTTCCAACATTTTGAAATAATCAAAAAAGCACGTTTTGTTCTGCGACTCCTCATATAACAAGATATACCGTCCACTGTAACAAAACTATCTCGCAAACTTTCTGAAGGACCTTATTCTCTACTTAATGGCTTAAAAATCATTTATATATTTAATTTGGAACAGATTATCAATTTAGAAGATGTGAAGAGTTGTTTTTTTCCGCAGTGTGCAACGGCAAGAACTATTTACGAAACATGTTGCAATATTTTCATATGACAACTAATCCATATTGATATAAAAATTTTTTGGCCGATATTTTATGCATCAAAATTGTTTGTGCGTAATTTTCTTAAGGATTCTGAAGTAAGAACCGACAACATAAAATATTCCCAAGATAAAATTTAAATGTCAGACAACAAATTACATCGAAGGAAGCATATCTCTAGTAAAGTATTTCAAATTTTATAGATTTTAAAAAATTTTTTAAAAAACTTTAGAACCTTTCTAGGCTGCTCCTATCCACTGGTCCTGTATCTAAAAATTCAATCATTTTACATATTTCTTTCCGCTTGAACTAAAACTCGATTTAAATTGCATGTCCAAATTAATTAAATCGATTTTTATCTAAAACCTTGGCAGACAAAGTCACCTAACGAAAACCAAAATTAATAATTAATATGCTAAGCAAATATTTGGACAACGACAAAGTGATAATCTGACTAGGCTTTTAAACATTAATTAGAACAATATTGTCACTAAAATACAAATGCAAAAAAAGGAAGAAAATAATAAGACAGACTGTGGCATAAAAACCACAACAAGAAAATAGATAATATCCTTTACCAGGAAACATTTACCAGGTTTTTGCCATGTGTTGAAGATTGAGTGGCGCATTTAGGTGTGTGTGTGTGTGTGTAGGTATGCATGTGTATATAAAATATAGAAAACTCAACGTTTAAGACAAAAAAAAAAAAAAAAAAAAACAGGAGTAAGAAAAGAAATCATGATGTGCATACATAATGTTTGTCACGTAAAAACAACGTTAGCAATTTAATAACGAACAAATGAACGATTTTCAAATGAACAAACACACACACACATGCAATTCCGTAAGCTTGAAATATCAGAAGCAGCAGAAAAACAGGCAACTAAAGGAAAACGGCAAACGAGTTTCTTAAACTTAAAATTTTATAAACCAAAAGAATTGTAAAGGTTTTGTGTTTATCAGTCAAGGTAAAGTCGATTAGACAATACCCCAGTTTATTATAGAATTTTATTAAATACTAAATTCAACTCTGGGCAAATGATTTTATCTCACAATTTTATTAATTGTATTCAATGAAGAAAAATTGTAAAATTTTGAAATGCTTTAAAAAAATGCAACAAACCAACTGATGAACTTATTTGTGCCAATAAAAATCGTATACCAGCAGACATGTCAAGACAAGTGGAAATGACTATGTATGATTTTTTTCCATTTGCCACATTTCAAGCCATTGAATGCATGTAAAAAAAAAACATTTAAACTGTGCAAAAGATTTTGAGAATCAAGAATAAAATAAAAACTCAAAGAAATCTTTTTATCTGTCGTGGTTACCGCTGCCGCTGCTGCTGCCGCTGTCACTACTATTCTCGACATCGTTTTCATCGACATCATCAAACACTAAAAGATGTTGCAACATTTATGCCACCATTTGAAAATCGATTTTGAAATTTTACAACATTTGTTGTGACAATTTTCACTATTGTTTCAAACAAATGTTTTCTATAATTTTTTTTACTGTACCGTCTACAAACACGTTCGTATACTCTACAATCAAAAAATTGTTTGGTAAGAAAAATTTAATTTTAAATTTTTTTAAAGCAGTGATGGAAAGGAATGTTTTAAACTTTGTATTATTTTTCTTAGTGTTTAATGCAAATTAAATAGAAAGAGTATTTTGCTTTTAGCACCAGCACAACAAGAATAATCCCCCATTTTATGCAATGGATGGTACCGAAAGTAGGAAAATTATTTAAGGAAGCGAGGATAGAAGGAGGAGTAGTGCTTTTCTATATTCGATTTCAATTTTATCATACTCAAACTTATAGGAAAGCCCTCTGCGGTGAGTTTATACCACATACGAATTTTGCGGCCAAATTTTCCCTGTAATGCATAGTGCGCTTCATCACAAACGAATGTGTTCTTGTTGATAATCTGTCATACGTGAGATATGTAGGCTTCCGTGATTAAGTAAATCAATTAAAGCACCAATTTCTGCATTAATATGGATGGACGACACTGCTGTCAATTACATAAGTTTAGATAAGATTGAAAGTTTGACGGAGAAAATGATGTACTCGTGAACTAATTTTGAATTCGTTTCATGAGATTCTATCTTTAAAAATTTGTATGGTGCGATCTCTGAGAAAGCTCGATGCGAATCGTGTGAAGCTACCACCGATGCAAAAGCAAAAGTGCTTTATGTCACACGATATTAAAGTCTTTAGAAAATGTCTTTAGAGCTAACGCTAGAATTTTGTTAAAATTCTGTATGGTTTAGCACAACTTTTCCAAAAATAAGGCTAGCAAGTCCTTCGTAGAACGTCCGTTATGGTCGCTTTCTGAATTCTTGGTGTCCAAATATTTAACACGGTGGAAAAATCAAGCATAGAAATAAAAGAACAAATTGTGAACGGGCTTAAATTTTCAAGGTTGTTAGCTGCTTCCTTTTTGGACTTTTTAAGACATTGGAATTTCACCAATTTGTGACAAAGAGCTCATGAGCACTGCATTATTACCGTACCATTAAACACCGCTAAAGCCTTTTGACTCTGCCATAAAAGCATTTTTGACATCTTTCCAGCGTAGGTACCCAGCAAAAAATTATTACATATGTTTCTGGAAACAGTAACAAAATTTCATGCATTCGAGATGCGCAGTTTTGAACCGCTTCCGAGGCTGCACAAAAAGAAGGCAGAGAGATCGCTCAACTTATTTTTAAGCACTTTAAAGTTGGTCGGCTATTTACATTTAATGCTGGAACATAATTGGGACGAACGACGAATTTTTCGTTGCGAATATTCGTCGTCAAAAATAGAACACATGCATTCATATGAAAGTGAACACATCACCGACGTCGACGTAATTCGTCGTACGTGACGAATTCTCTGATAGATTTATTTCTATTTCATACGCCGACGAACGACGAAGAAATCAGTACAGCGTTACCATGTTTTTTTTAGTTTTAAAATATATTAGTAAATAATGTTAATTTTTACTTTAATAAGTTCTTTTTTTTATGATATAGAGCATTTTAGTTAAATATACATAATTATTAATGATGAAATTTGTTTTTAAGAGTTTTTTTTTATGTTTAATTTTATAAAGGAATTATTTTCTTTACACGGTAACACTATCGTTGTTATGTTTGTATGTATATAAAACAAATTTGTAATAAAAAATACACGCATTTTTTTGGATTATTATGACAGCAGTTGTTTGTTCGTCCCAGTTGTGCGCCACACGACGAATTTACGCAACGAACTTTTGCCAACGAATTCGTCGTGCTAGACGAAATTCGGCGTTCGTCCCAATTGTGTTCCCAGCATAATCGACTCGAATAATAGAGTAAACAGCGAATGGAAGATAAAATCTAATTTATATGCTCTCTGCTTCTCTCTCTCTGATTTATTTAAACTTGAGTATTTGCCTACAGATGAATTATGTATGTTAGTAGATGACACAGTAAAACGAAGGCATAGTTCAGAGCATTCAAACATGATTTTAGCGCATTTTGGATGATGTGAAAAAAGCGATCCTTTATGTTAAAAATAAGAGCTCCAAAGTGGGACATCACGAACAAAAATCATGCATGATCGAAGCGCTTTATGCAGCAGGAGGCAAAACAACAACAAGCATCCCTTAAAAAACCTGCTTCGGCCGAAGCAGTAGTTTTTGCTGGGTAGTGGATGATTGCTTTTCGGCAAGTTCGAATTGCTTGCAAACATTTCAGCAGAGTCCTTTAAAATAATCAAAGTAGAAAAACCATCAATAATCTTAAATCTCACAATGATGATCAAAAAAGTTCTTGTTAGTACGAGGGCACTTAGAACTACGATGGTCGTATAGATATTGTTCACGTTTAGCTTAGTCCGAAATGTCACATTCCATTTGAGACAGATTAGAGCAGAAATTAAGTTAAAGCTGATTTTATCAATTCATTAAAATATCTGACTGGAAAAGTTTAAAAATAATGAGACTTCCATATTAAATAGGATTGCCATTTTTGAAATTGGAAAAATCAGTATATCGTAAGAAAAATACCAGTACATTCGAAAAAAAACCAATTCACAAATTTTGACTCAAAATTTTATTGAATTCATAACGTTTTAAACGATAAGTAAAACTAGAAGAAAATTATACATTAAAAATAATTAATTTTTCCATTTTTTAAGACAAGAACTTAACAAAATACATATAACAAAAACTTCACGTCAAATTATTAAAATATGTAGATAGAAGTAATGTCATTGATCGGCACATTTATTGTAAATGCACAAAAAATTCTAAATTCATACAAATTATTGTCAATATAGTGAGGGTATTCACGAGGTCTCCTATCTAGCCATATTGTCATAGGTTATAATTTTAAAACCTCTTAAAATTTTTAAGCTATTGCATAGCTTCTATCGCGGGCTTTGAGACGACCGAAATAAGAAATTTTGAAATGTTTGTTTCTTAAGTCTTTTGTTTTTGAAACGAAAAAACCTGACACTAAGTTTGATTCTTAAGTCTTTTGTTTTTTTAAGTATTTAAATCGCCCAATGTATGTTAACCCCTAAAGTATGCTATTGATTTTGATTTCATTAACATACAGTATTGCCAGAAAAACAACGGAGTTATTAAACAAAACTTAATAATATAATTGCATAAGTTGATAAAAAATGCTATGCAATAGCTTTACCGCGGCAGTCCCCGAGTACCACATGTCTTTTTTGTTTATATTCTGTTTTGTTTGTATTGTTGTTTGTTTTGTTTATTTTATCTTATTTTACATGCAATTTTTTAATAAAAATGTGTTTTTTTTTTAATACCAAATATGGCATCTTTGGTTTTAGGAGCATATATTTTGGAATTTTTAGGTCATATTTTCAGTTTTTTACTGCATTTTTAATGCGCATAAAACACTTTTTTAGAGCATAAGTTTGGTTTCCCTGATTATTACCAAGCCCAAGAAGTGTTTTATCGTTGGCAGTTGTGCAAAACGAAGGCAAGTGAAGCAAACAATCCTGCAAGTGTTTTTATACTCTTCTCTTTTTCGCAAAAGCAGCATTTTCTTTTGAAAAGCACTAATGACACTTCTATTTATTTGAATACAAAGTATATGGTAAGTTAAGAGTAAACAAAAATAAAACGTAAGACTGAATTATAACTGGGTGATTCATATCAAATCAAAACCAATTTTAAACAAGTAAAATTATTTGTAGGCAAAATTTTTAAAAACCAGTACATTTGCGTACTGATTTGGGTGTTATGCATAAACCAGTACATTGAATAAAAACCAGTACGTGTACTGGTAAAATCAGTACGAATGGCAACCCTAATATTAAAGGAAATATATATCGCACTTGATCAATAAAAGGGTATTAAATATCTTTAGATAGAAACTACAAGAGAGCATATTTTATAACCTGGAGGCTATAAAAATCTGAAGCGTGTAAAATTTTTAAACTCCACCCGATCTTAAATAATAAAAAATCCTTTGAATTAAGCTAAAAAAAACTTAAAAACCACACACATTTAATTTTTTATCACATATCGCGCAAATTATTTTATATATCCGCTAGCTACCCCTACATCCATTAATGACCGAATATCGTATATATCAAAGGAACATAATTTATATTTTTAATGACCTATAAAAAATCTTTATAAAGATTTTAAAAATGTCAACTGCAACGTAACGTAGTATAAATGATCCAAAGAATTTTGACAAAATTTCTAGAGAATCCCTTGCAGACTTTCTGAAAAATTCAAAATTTATGAAAAATGCATTTTTGTGCGATAAAAAAATATATGTATAATGTAAAGGGTGTTTTTATAGATGTGTAAAATTTTAAGTTAGCAACACTTTTTTAACTGCCGGCCATTTTATCAGCTGTAAAGTAATTTATGTTTAGTTTGGTTTGACTTTTCAACATGAATAGACTGACGCCCGCAGATACCCAGAGATGACACGAGACGGAAGATTTTGCATACTTGTTTGTATACATTCATACAATCGCGGGTTTTGGTTTTTTTCTTTGTGCTGTCTTTCTATCCAAATTAAAATTATAAATCGCAAAACTAATTAAATATCCATATATTTCTCTAATTCACATTAAAAATATTATTAATTAATTAATTTAAGTTGGTTTTCACTGATCGTTTGTATTTTATCACTATAATATCTGCAAAATATCAGAATTTATCAAGTATGTATGTATGCATGTGTGTATGTAAGTTAAAAACCACCACCATTTGGCAAATTTCCAGCATATATGCACGTATGTATATAAATTTAATATACTGATTATATAAGAACACATTAAATTGTTTTATCACTTTATTTTCGAATTATATGCCGAAAATACTTAATATTATTACATTTTATTAAATTTAAGCGTGCTTTCATGTAGCATTTTTCACTAAAAACTGAACTTTTTTTTGCTTTTCGTTTTGTTTATCTTCATAACAAACACACTAATGTTGTCTCTTTTTCACGATGCCGGGTTATGATAAATAAAATATGATCGAAGTCCATTTTTTTTTGTCATCTCTGGGTATCTGTGCTGACGCCTGAACAACGCTTCCAAATTGTGCAAATTTATTTTGAAATTCATGCATCTGTTCGAAATTCGTATCGCTCACTACGTCCATTTCACTATCATCAACATAATCGTCCATCAGAGCAATAAATTCGAATCACTATGGAACGTTTCTGCACCACGTTTACTCTAAATGATAATACGCATCCACAGAGACGTCGTACAGTGCGTACAGAGCAAGTCATTGCTGATGTATATCGCAGCGTACAGGAAGAACCGCTATCGTGCACAGGAATTGATATCACACGATCACCTAGCAAGGCGTAGATTGGGTGAATGCGCCCAAAACAAGATTGACCTTCATCCCGATTTTTATATGCAAATTTTGTTTAGCGATGAAGCTCACTTTTGTTTGAATGGATATGTCATTAAACAAAACTGATAGAAGTCACAATTAAATTATAACGCCAGAAGATAATCTATCGAATAAACTAGATAAATTTCATATCATTTTAAAAAATTCATCTTCGTTTTATATCATTTCACAGTTCTATACCTCAATAAAAACACCAAATTTATAATAAATTATGGAATTATCCAATACAAGTACCCGTATTTCTTTACTACTTTACAAAGTTTAAGAATAAAAGTAGGCTATAAATAATATAAAAACGAGGATATTATGAAAAAAAAAACTTATAATATTATAGACAAATTGATACGTTGTCAACCATATGTGTCTAAATCATTTTAAAAGGACACTGTAATAGTATTTTTATTGCCACATTACGCAGATATACTCTCCAATAATGAGAAAAAAAAAACTTACAAGGCAGATCAGCACCACCAATAAATTACGAATTAACTCTTTTACTAGAGTAAAATATTTTGTAGCTTCTCCGGGATTAATGTACAGACAAACTTTAGTTTTGTTGATATTTTTTTTTTGCCTCTTTAAACTTTTGTTTTTCCTCATTTTTTTCTGTTTGTATTTTTATTTATTTATTTGTTTTTTTCTTATGCACATCTCGAACATTGACTTTGCTATAAAAATCATGACTACACAATGACATCGTAAGGTAAAATTGTAATGATTTTTATTTGAAACATTTTGTAAGACTTTTTTTTTTGTTTCTTTTACTGCCTTAAAAACAACAAGAACAATAAAAAAATACTGGTCCTCTAGAAATTCAAATCGTAAAAGAAATTTTTGCAAGAAGTAAAATCAAACTAAAGAAAAGATGAAAAATAGATAAGTAAAATCTCAAGTGTTATCGAAGTTTTTTTTTTTGTCTTCTGTTCATTCATTTATTCATTTCCTTTTATTCGTTCTTTTCTTTCATTTCTTTGTTAAGAAAGCTATCAAGTAAATTTCGTTCTCAAGCAATGAGGGAATTATAATAAAAATAGATAAATAATACAAAAAAAAAAGATAAAGGAAACATTTAAGAACACGCAAAGACACATAAAATCTCTAATCTAAAAGGTTCAATAAATGCAAGTAAATATGTACATATCTATAAGTGTATGTATGTGTATGAATGTAGAAAGATATTAAATATTCCCATTGAATTTTCTTTTATTTCCCCCCAAAAAAAAATATAACAAAAAAAAGGAAAATACAAGCAATTTGTGTAGACAAAAGTACATACTTATCCGAGATCTAAAGAAGCAAGCTTTCTTACTAATTTGGTACTAAACGAATGTATGTTGGTGTTCTTGTTATTGTTTTTATTGCTGTAGCACTAAACTAGCGGTAGAAATAGCAATTTTCAAAAGGATTTACTTTTACTAAGCTAAACACATATGCATACAAATACATAGTTGCAGTATATTTATGTATGCATGTACGTGTGTATGTATGTATTCATGTACAATACCCGTCACCTAGATAAGGAATTGTATTTAAGCAAGCAAATGTACACAAATTTCACAAATATTAGATAAAAAACTTTAATTACTAAAGTTTTATTGGAAAATATCAACCAGCAACGCTTTTACAGCATTTGGATTAAATTGAAAAGGATCCTGATCCATGAGCTGATTTTCTTCTGAACTCATGTGCGATTTCATATTGATTAGCTTTCCATTAACAACTTGCTGGTTTAGTTCGAAGTTACTTTAATTCTGCCCCACTGTGCTGCGTATGTAAACGAGACAAAAACATAATTTCAAAACCACTCAATAAAACTATCAGATAACACGGATGGTTTAATTATATATATTTTTTTCTCTTTTCGCACTGACTATTTTCTAAAGGACTCTAACAGCAGTAACAATTAGAAGCTGATCTTTATCTACAGATATGTTTTTATGGCGAGCCAAACCCTTTCCAAATTGATTAGAAACATTCTTCAGTATTATTTCTTTGCCTTAACCCTCACCAACCAAAGACGAAATGTTTTTGTCTTTTAAGTCAAAACCACTAAATTGATGCCAACACACACCAAAAAAAACACCTTATTAGGTTTTTGTCTTAAATGACAACCAGTAATCAGATCGCAATGCGACAATGGGCACGTTCAGCAGAAAAACCTGCCCTCTAAACAGTTTAGATGTAGCAGCTTTTGATTTGATTAATTTTTCTGAACGAATTGCTCACTTATTTGTCAACTTTATCAAAAAATTTGACTTTTCAATTAAAATTATTGAATTTTATTTTGTTAACAATAAATCATAAAATGAATTGAAATTTTAAAATACATTATGAAATTTGATTCAAAAGCGAAATAGAACTTAAATATCGTAATTTAACGAAATTGGTCGTACTATTTCTTTGCTACCAATATTTTCGCTCATCGCTCAGTAATCAAAGTGTTCAGCAGATTTTTGAACAACAGTTGTCTAGCAAACTGTGTCTGCTGAACGCACCCAATGTTTTTTTTTTTTTTGATTTTTTTTTTTTTTGGTTTTCTGACTTGGATTAATTGGTGTGGTTTACGTGATAAAAATCCACGCAATTATGTGCAACAAGGTTCGTTTCAGTCTGGTTTATCTTACTCTGTGTAGGTATGTTTTATCAAGCAACATGCAGTATCTGCAACCACTGTCACTGCGCAACAAGTCTAACATACAATTTTGCGTTTATTTTGTTCGGTGTGAGTTGTATTCTGTTGTCGTATTAGTGAAAAAAGAAAAACTGTTTTCTGTTACGTCGATTTTGGTTTAGCTTTAATCAACCCCATACCAAAAAAACATCTTATCAGGTATTTGCCTTAGCAGACAAACCAGTTATCAGACAGCAATGCGACAAAGTTTTTTGTTTTTTTTTTTTTTTTGTTTTTACTTGTCTTAATTGATGTGGTTTACTGCACCAGAAAGCATGTAATTCTAAGCAAAGAGGTTAATTTCAGTCCATTTTGTTTTACACTGCAACCATGTTATTGCGCAGCAAGGCCAGCATACAACTTTGAGTGCTTTTTGTTCGGTGTGAGTTGTAGCATAAGAACTAATGTTCCGTTGTCGCATTGGTGAAAACAAAATCAGTTTTGTCTTACGTTGGTTTGGGTCCAACCTTAATCAAAGTTGAATCAAATATTTCATAACCTTCTTATTCACTGCATAATTACAACTTTAAATTGAACTCACGATTTTATTAAATGCAACCAAGAAAGCTTTCAAATTTACTGTTGAAGACATAAAAGTTACTTACGAGTTACTAACTCTGATTTTCCACCATATTTCAGATTAGAGGTTCATCTTAAAAGATACAAATTTTTTATTACACTGTAAAACAAAAGAAACGACAGATTTTTGTAAAGATTTTGTTAGCAAGTTAACTACTAAGCAAACTATTACTTAGGACCTGGTTTCGATCCATGATCAGGCAAGTCATCACTATCATACATTTAGTGTGGCATTGTATTATTTGTTGTTGGACTGTTGAAGTCTTGAAGGCATAGCACTGGTCACTGAAAATTTTGCTAATTCATAAGAAATTTAATGCTACTAATTAACGCCAAAGGCGCTGCAACGCTGCTCTAAAAATTATATAAAACGCGCAAAAGAACAGTTGTAAAAGAATTAAACCTTCTACATTTGCAACATCTATCGTATCTACCATGTCCCTTTCCGTTAGTTCTGGAGCAATACACGGTGTAAGTAGGGGTCCTAAAAATTGTTTTTTTAAGATTCATTGGGGTTTTTTTTTTCTTACAGCCTTGTTCATTATGTTCACAGTATAAATAGATTCTATTTGAAAGTAGAAAAAAAAAGGTTACGAAAATCAAAATAATTCCATTAAAATAAGTTATCAGTAAGAAGCACACACACAAGCACATCCATGGAATATATTTGCATTTGCATTTTCTATATCGATTGAGACAACAATCCTAAGCAGCTGCAAAAGACTTTAGAATTGAATGCGCTGAGTAAACAAGAAAATTTAAATTTTTCAGTACTTCAAAAGTTAAGCTACTTTTGATATGAGAATGTAAAATGTTGTCAGTTAAATGAGGATATTAAAGAACTTATAATTTAAAAAAATTACGATAAATATAATATTTGATTTTCATACAGAGGGCCTGTTTAAATATTATGAAGTGGTACCTTAGGGGATTACTTACAACAGAGGGCAAAACTTACAATTCTGCAAAGCAAAACAAAAATAAATTGACTTAAATAGAACAAAAAATCAGGAGATTGTTCGTTATAATTCATTGGCAACACTGTAGTGTTTAATAAATGATGAAAAATAAAAAGTCACATGCTAACATCAAATTAGTGGTGAGAAGTATCGTATTCTATTTGCATTCGAAATTTATAAATTTTTATTTTTTTTTTTTGATAATTTTATTATTTATTGAATCTTCAATTATAGATTGAAACATCAATAGGCGCGTTCAACAGAAAAACCTGCCCTCTAAACAGTTTATATGTAGCAGCTTTTGATTTGATTAATTTTTCTGAACGGTCTGCTCACTTTTTTGTCAAAAATATCAAAAAATTTTACTTTTCAATAAAAATGATTAGATTTTATTTTGTAAAAATATTTCATAATATTGATTTGCGAATGTAAATTAATTAAAATTTAAATATATTTTATTAAATTTGATGAAATGTAACGTACTTTTTCTTTGCTGCCAAAACCAGTGAGCGCTCACTCAACATATTCGCTCATCGCTCAGTAATCAAAGCGGTCAGCAGATTGTTGAGCAACAGTTTTGTATCAAACTGTGTCTGCTGAACGCGCCCAATAAGTTGTTCAAATCTTAAATCTAAAAAAAGTTAAATAAATGTATGTATGTATGTATATTCAGACAGTGCTAAACAAAATTTTTAATTTCAACGGTTGATTTTTGTTGACTTACATCTTTCATGTACGGCTGAGAGAAAGAGTATCCCTCCTCCTCAGCCGGGTGTGACCTCAATACTCTAGAGCAGTGGTGTGCACAAGTTCCTTATGGAAGAGCAAACACCATTATATTTAAAGAAAAACTAATTTTTATTCAATATTTTTTGTTGTAAAAACTAAAACATACAAAGAATAAAGAAAAAAACAATTCATTTCACGTACACGTGAAAAAAATTTTATTTGCATTTTTTGTAAATATTATCTGAAATCCATTTTGTAAAGAATACAAAAAAATCACAAAAACGTTTTCAATTATGTGATAGTAGATTGTGAGTGATCACATAATAATTTTTTTGTGAATAATATAAGTTTGAAATTTAAAACTAACACCAATTTTTTGCAAGTGTTTTTCAAACACACATTTTTAAACGGTTTCATAGTTTAACAAAAACAAAATGTGCATGATCGCTGTCGTCAATGCTTACCAGCAAAGCATACGAAAGTGTTGTTGCTTTGCTCTTGCGTGTATACAGTGAAGAACGACAAAAAAAACTAATAAGACAAATTTGTTTGTGTATTTCGTATTGGTAGTGCTGAGTGCAGTATGTGTATATTAAAACACACAGCCTATAGCTAAGAGTATTACAAAAACAAATGAGCATCAAGAGCATAGGGCTTGGGCAACGCTGCTGTAGAATATTACGCGCAAGTGCATTTGGGTGCAACTCAAGTTTTTTTTAATATTTTTTCGCTTATTTTGAAAATACTGTCTTCAGCAACGGAACGTCTAGATCTTTATGAATTCGATGATTTCTGACATACCAGGGGGCTGCTGTAATGGCACGTAGAATTTTATTTTGGCGCCTTTGATGGATTCCATGGGAACATATTGGTTTCAGGATCGCGTTGTATAATAGAAGTTTACAGTCTAGGCTTAGTATAGAATTTCTTCCAATAATCCAATTTATTTGGGCTGCTTTTAATTGCATTTGTGTCAACTTCGCGTCTATATGCGATTTCCACGTGAAACGACGATCAAGATGAACGCCTAGATATTTGACTAAAGTGTGTTGCGGTATAGTCTCGTTGTTGATTTGTATAGGCGGGCATGTTTCCCTGCGCAACGCAAATATGACGTGTACACATTTCTGCTCGTTAACTTTAATACTCTATTGTTTTAGCCTTTTTTCCAATTTGGAAAAGAGCACTTTTTTCGGCATCAGTTCTTCGCCAGTCACCATTTGAAGCTCGTAACGGAGGTTTGCATATCACTGGCCTTTTAAGTGCTCTGGCTGCACGCCACAGCGAATAATCTGTTTGTGGTGTTGCATCGAGTTCTTGAAGAAATTTTTGCAGCGAAGCTGTTTTACATTCCTTAAGCCTTAATTTTAGCTGAGGCGATCTGTAACGTTGTCATTCTCGTCGAGCTCTCCGTTTTTCGGTCAATAGGCTTTCTATATCCACACAAAAAATATTGTGTAATCTCACTTGTTGTTGATTTGAAGTAGCATTAAAGCATTGATCGTCAAACTAGCCCCTAGGGGCCGAGCACCAATCGTCATTTTGACATACACAACACGAAACAAACAGAAGAGAAAAACTAAAATACGAAACATAATCAGCTGTATGATAGCAGTTAATGAACGAGGTTCTTTGTCGCTTTATTTTAGAATTTGCAACAACAAAACACATGCAAAAGAGGGCAAGAAAATATTAATTTTTTTTTAGTCTCTTTATTTGTTATTCATAGTACACTAGGAATATTTTAATTTTTCAGGAAGTGGAATGTTGAGTGGGAAGAAGCTTTTTTGTATATATATTTTTTAATGGAAAACTTTTTTAATTATGTAAATTCATTCATTCGTTCATTCTTTCGTCCATAAACACACTAAACCAATCCAGGGTGAATGCATACAAACTTTTAATATGATGTTAGGCTACAGTAAAAAATAAATATAACAATCAATTTCTACAGGTGTAAAAACACTAATACATTGATATTTCCTGCATGTTCTCTTTATGACAAAGGCTGCATTAAAGGCAGCTTGTTTAACGTGTGCTGCAAACAACCTGAGAGAATCGTCTATGTCAGAAGGTGTTCTTAGCGGCATTCTTTCCGAGCAATCAGCACAAAGATATTTTTGGTATTTTGTATTTTAGAAATTACTAATAATCAACACAAACTCATAGGGTCACAGTAATATGTGAATACCCCTAATATAGAGTCAAAACAACAAAAAGTTAATTTACAAAGTAGAATACTTTGAAGATGCCGGACTATGAGTTTTTAACCAGTGATGGGGAATTTCGTTCTAACCAAAATTATTTCAACATTTAAAAAATAGAATAAAATTAATTAAATTAATTCTCGTATTCTATTTCATCTGAAAACTTATTAAATAAATAATTGATATTCTTTCCCAATTAGTATCCACTATAAGAAAATTGTAAAAATGGACAAATGAACGCTGATGGGAGATGTAGCGGCCTTGAAATCGGTAACTGATACGTTCTGCTAAACTAATTGGAATATACTAATGTTTTTCAACATAAAAACTCTTAGTAATTTGCATTTTCATTAATTCAATAAAACAAATTTTTTAATATAGGATAAATTTTGTTAATATCGGTTTAATAATGTGGCCACAAAGTCCATCACAAAAAACAGGTTTGCCTATCTATAACATAGAATATGTAGATTAGCAACCAACCAGTTAAATCTTCTATATCATTAATTGATTCTGCTGAGTCATATGAAAGTTTTTTATCAACAGTTTACTTTTGACTGCGCGGAAAGTTGAACAGACATCCGTATGTTTCGCGACCCACCTCGGAGTCATCATCAGAGTTATTTTCTGTCTTGGGATTATTTCATTTTCTCCGGGAATGTTTTTTTATTGGAATCTGCCAATCATATTTGTATAAAAGCAAGAAAATTTATTGATATTTTAAAATGATTTCTAATGTTTTTATATTTTGGAATTATTTAAAAGGTCCTCCTTTGAATCCGTATGAAAAAAAATCGAGTCATCTGTTCTTAGACTTGATTACCGCACAAATACAGTAATCAGACTGTTTAAATGTCCGCTGAAATAGTAAATTCTATATTCATTGTCATATTTTTTTTTTGTCACACTAATGTGCGTTTTTTTATTCAAAACTTTTATCAGATGACCCTAGTAAAACCGTTTGGAAATTAAAATATTCTTTACATCATCTATTAAAAACACCCATACTTTATGTAAAGATAATACTTTCCTACACTTTTCTTTTCTATTAAAGTTAAGTGCTCTATTAAAATTGATTTAATATGTTTTAACATTTAGTTTCCATTTATAAATGTCCGAACACACACACACATATATTCACTTAACCCATTGCCCTGCAATAAAAGACTAAATGCTGATTTGAGTTTTGTCGTGTTAAAAGTGTTGAAAAGAATGTATAATAAAATTTAAAAGTGGCATTTAACAATATTAAGTATTTATTATTCCACTCGTTGCAACCAACGTGTTATACGGGAAGTGATGCATTAAGAGTGAATGTAGGGAAATTTATGAATGAGTTGTCGCTTCAGCAGATGTTAGAGAACAAATACATACACTTATGTGTGACTATACAAAGATCAAATGGCATACATATACATTTTCATACACATGACTGTAGTAAAGCATTATTATCTTATTTTTTTAACATTTGCCTGCAAGATTATATTTGTCGACTTGTAAGAATCTCTACTTCTCTTTATATGAATCCTTTTTGATTTTTTTTTTGTACCATATTGTCGTTGTAAAAAACCTAGATTTATCTTTCTCTCTCTCTTTATCTCTTCAAGCAAATGGAAATCAGTCAACAGAAAGTAGAAAAAAAAAATCATAGAAAAATCTCACATAATAGTATAACAGTTGTTGCATTATTCTACAGTCATAACACACAAAAACATACGAGTATGTGGTCGCAGAACTATTTCTTATTTTCATTGCTCATAATATAGTAGTCAACATTTTAATAGTTATCACTAGAATGTTGTAAGAAGAAACTGCTGTTTCGAAGCAAAGCAGATTTTGTGCTTCTCGTCCATATAAATATTGCAATAGTAGTGAGATAGTAATAATAGTAACACACACCACAATATCAAGTAGAATTTAGCATTGTACTTCATCATATTTATTTTATGATGTTACAAGTGCAAGCTCAACTATAAGTGTTGGGATGTTTGTGCACTTATAGCCATACACTTTATTACATGAAGCAGATTTTCAGTGGCAGATAAAGAAATTTTTTAAATTAGAGATGAGTAAGAAGATTTATAGGTTTTGTTTTTTTTTTTTTTTTTTGTAAAAAGTACCATTTTAAAATAGTACATTTTACAAAAGTTTTAAAATGTATTTCAGATGGATTTTCTGGGGCAGCACTGAAACTTATATACTCTATACTTGAAATATTCAATGAAAGTTATGTTATCTAAACTGTAAAATGAATTTACATCAATTCAAATTTAAGCAGAAATAATAGTCCCAAATCCTTCCCCACGATAATCTGTCCCAAAAATCAGCTAAAATCCCCAATTTGGGGGAAAATACCCACAACTGGCTACACTGACCATGGCAGCTGTAATCATACTAGTTAAGGATCCTCTATCATTAACTGAATCTGCTGAGTTATATGTAAGTTTATACACTACAGCTTTATCATATATTTTTAATGGTTTGGAACTTTACTATATTTTTCAAAGTGTATTTTGTTCAAGTTGAGCTTTACACAAAATTTAAATTTAGAGAAAACCAAATTAAGCCTGACAAATTAAAATTTCTTTGATTAAATTGAACTAAATTTAAATTATTGTTTCTGCTTAGATTTAAATTGATGTAAATTTTCGAATAAAAATTCATAACTTAATTAGTTCAATTTAGTTCAAAGAAAAATTCTATATAAAATTTATTATTTGGTCAAGTTAAACATTACGATCGGAATGTTATCAATTCCCGAGTTATAATCAGATCGTTTATGATTTGCAATCTTCCGATTACGTTTACTGTGAATTTCGTTTTTACAGTGCTAAAGTATTTTATATAAATGTACGTTTATTTAATTTGGTTTTACTATCAAAAAGCTCACATTAAGCTTTTATATTAAGTATTTTACTGACACATTTTTTAATTGTTGAAAGTATTTTATTATATCGAAAATTCGAGTATTCAATTTCGACCTTTTTACATTAATTTAATAGAGGATATTGAGATTAGGATTCCTGTAATTTAAAAACATGTTTGGAGTAGGCTGAAATTGTATTAAATATTTTTTTGGTGCTTGTTTGAACATGTTTAACTATATCGAAAAATTAGAAAGTTTGTGCTTTTCTTGGCTAAATTTCTAATATTTCGCTTCATTTCGAAATATTGAAACATATTCGGATTTCGGAGGAACTCTTTCTTTCGTACAATTACAAAGTAAATAATAATAAAATTTTATAATTTGTTTTAAATTTAATTGTAGAAATGATATCTTTGAACAAACGGTTATATTTATATTTTCCCAATAGAACTTCGAATTTGTTGATATTTTTATATTTTTAAGGGAAATTATAAGCAGTCTCAAGGATAAAAGAAAGTGATTTTCACTGTGACGCGTGGAAGGCGCATTTTGGAAAACCAATTTTCAACCACTTTTCGCACTTTTTGCGGCCGTATTTTGGCGATAACTCCTCGAATGTTGATTTCCAGGTGTTCAATTGTTTGTGGCTAATCGACGTAGACAAGTGACTTCCAATGGGGTTAAATCACACGATCTTGGTGGCCAATTAATTGGGCCATTACGTGAAATTATTTATTCATTAAAAGTTTCTTTGAGTAAATCCATTGAAGTGCCTGCTGCACGATGAGTTTAACGAATAGAACAATTGGTTTGATTAAAAATTTCAACGATTTGCAAGCGTTGTTCTGGTGTAAGTCGATACTTAATGAAATTTCAAAGCACGCAAAACAAAAAGCAACTATCAGCTGTTAAATGGGTGCTCAAATAAAGCAGTGATGCCAACTAAAAGTTGTGACACTCTAAAAAAAACCAAGCTTTATATCGGTTATTCTCATCAGAAAAACACCTGATAATAAATATTTCTAATCCCACAATATTATTGTGGCAGTAACTAAAAGTTTAAACAGAGCAACAACAATTAGTTCAATGACACACTAAAGCATATCAGAGAAACTTATATGGTTGATTGAGTTGCTGTGACCAGGGTTTGAAACAAGGTCCTTAGTCATAAATTGCTTTGTAGTCAACACGCTATCTAATTCAGCCAACACCACCCTTAATATGCTTCTATGCAACGAAGATGTCCTTTAAGTAGAACTAAGTGTTAAAATTAAATTATCCGTTGTCCCGATATGGAGATTATGTCGATCGGTTAAGAAATTGATCAATTCTCATTATGGAAACACCTAATAATGAATATTTCTGAGCCCACTATGTGCTTGAGGCATCAACTATATGTTTTTTTCTGATTCCTTGGGCCGATCTGCACCGTACGTTTTAATTAAACATTTTTTATGGAACACAATTCTGCTCTTTTGTAAAAAAAAATCACCTCATCAGTGCCTTAAGTAGCCTTAAAGTTATCGGAATTATCATCAGAACTAGATTAAGTAAACTTTCTAAACTTTTAAAATTTCCAAAAAAAAATTTTAAGCATTTGGAAAAAAATTATTTATAATATTAAAAATATTTTAATATTTTAAGGCACCAAATAATTTGTGGAAATTTTCAAACAAATTTCATAGAATTCTTTTGCAAATAAAAAATATCTCTAATAAAATGGACTAGGTGCTGTTTCCACAATACAGACAAATGAATTGTGGAAGAATTTTGTATGAGAATCACACAAAAAATTAAGTGGTTTTCATAAAAATTTTCTACTCAAACCAATTGTTTGTATTGTAAAAACCGCACATTATTATGCTTTTAATGCCGTTGGAAAAATATTTATTTATTCTTTTATTCTATTGTCCTGGAGAAAAATTGAATCTCTAAGTTTTCGTACTATTTCTATACATCACAAATAAAGTGCCACATTTGTACAAATGAGTGTAAACTCCTTTACTAACACTTATCTTCATTTACTTATAGTAATTAGGAAGTAGTGTGTGTGTGTTTTGAACACAAATTCATTTATACATTTATGTTTGTACGTGTGCCTTATTGTTTCAAAAACTTTCGAAAGAGCAACACATTTTAAGCCTTTTAATATGCATCTGTTTGTTTGTATTCATAAAACTATACAATTCTTCATAATTCAGACAAGAGAAGTGTCTATCATTTTGTTTGTTTAACAACAACAAAAAAAAATTCTCGATTTCTAAGAAATAATACTCAGATTATTTATGAAATATTCATTTATTTCTTTTTATTAAAAAATAAATTTGATTTTTCTAAAGAATTAATTGCACATTTCTTTTAAAATAATAAAGCAATTTCTACTTTATTTATTTTTCTACTGGCCATTTGTTACACACATATTTGGAAAATAGTTTTATTTCCTCTAACTTAAAGCTTTAAGCTTATTATTATGTATTGTTGCTATTTTCAAACTTTATTTTTGTTAAATTTTAAATTTTGATTTAATAAAACTGATAAAAATTCTTTTGATTTTGATTTAACAAAAAAAAAAGGACTTTTCTGCTTCGTGCACAAACAAACGTATAAGTAATATTTCAAGCAAATAAAATATTGCTCATACGTCTTGGTAATAAAAAAATTTTAAACTAAAAGTAAATTTCTCTACAATGAAATTTAAATATTTTACTAATAAAATCAACTTTAAAACTAAAACAAAGAAAAGTTTTTCGAAAAGTTTTCATTGTTTTTATTAAGTCCATAAAATAGCTAATTGAACACATTTAAGCATATTGGCCTTTGGCATTTTAAAGTTTGTCCAATTTTTTTTTCTTCTACATTTCTATATTTACCCTCATTCCTATATTATATTCCTATATTATCCCTCATTTCTAGCAAAATATAAAGTTCAACAGTTCATACTTGTCTTGGCTACTTGAAAGTTACATGACTAAATATTAGCACACATGATACAGCATGTTTGTATATTTGTAATCATGTGACCAAGAGGGACCAAGAGCCGCGTACTTAGAAAAAAAAATTATAAAGTCAAACTGTTTAAAAGTTTTTCACATTGAACCACACATTAAATAAATTGAAGCAAACTGTAAAAATTCTTTCAAAAGCGTAATGTAAAGTTTTGTTTTTTCTTAATTTTTTTTAAATGTTTTTTTTCTTTTTTGTGGTTCTCACTTTGTAATAAAGTTAAAAAGTTACTATTGGATGGAAGGATTTTATGTTATAAAGTTTTATATGATTTTTTGTGGGAGAGTGTTTTACTTAAATTTATCGTTTTTATTATCATTATATGACGTTTTAAATAAAAATTATTTTAGGGTATTATTTTTAAAATTTAATTGATTGAAATTAAAATTTCTACCACACTTTGATTTAATTTTAAATTTATTTCTGTAACCAAAAAGTTTTAAACTAGAAGAAGTACTTTAAAACTTATAAACAAATAAAGAAAGTCCCTACAAACTAAAAAATATGTGATATAATAAAATATCGTACTTGTTGCATCTAAAATTTTTCTTTGGCAAATTGAGATAGCAAATTTTTACCAGGTTCGCAAAACAGCAGAACAATAAAGTTTTCATTCTTTTAACGAACTAACTTTAATTTATCTAGAAGTTTATTAGTCTAATAAATATTTTTTCACACTAAACTTTCTTTCATGTCCTTTAAAGGTATAATGAAATACTTTATTTACACTAGAAACAAATAAGACATGTACTTAATTTAAAATAGTTTAACAAATTGCTCGATTTAATTAAAACTCTAATAAAATTTAGAAAAAAATTGTTTTTAATCAAAGAGAATTTCCTTAATACAAAAAAAATCAAATAGTTCAAGCCTTTAAAAATAGTTCAAAATATAATTCCAATTTCCTATCTTTTTATCTTTAATTGAAAAATTAGTACTTATGTCAACTGGCTATTGAGAGTTAGCAAAGTACAGTACTATGGTGTGTTGAGAGTGCCCATACACCAGAGCTGTAAAAGAATGATACTTTTCTGAATGAAACTGAGAATCATTCAAGCATGGAATTAAAACTTTTTTAATGCATTCTTTGTGCCAAAAAATTAACTGACTCAAAGTATAAGTGTACGAGTATTCATCATGAAAAACACACTCTTTAATTTAATTCATTTAATGAATTGCGTTAAAATTTTAATGAATTCGTCTTGAATTAAATCTGTTGAATTCATTAACTTCATATAAATAAAATAATTGAATTAAAATTAGAATGCATTTTCGATGATTGAAAGCAAAGAAATTGTAATTAATTTTTTCATTCACTTCTATAGTTCATCTCATTGAATTTGTTGACACATAATTTTTGATAATAGCAATTTGATACATGATTTTGGATAAGTTTTTTAATCGTAAAACAGTTTTTGTTTTATGATGTTAATCCAAATTAAAACATTGTATCAAAAATGACTTACAATTCCTTTTCCCTTAACTCATCGATAATGCATTCAAATTTTAATTCAATCCTTTTTTGTGAATAAAATGACTTTGTTTTATGTTGAATTCATTCACACTTTAGTTCAAGTAATTTTTTTAACTGTCAATGTCAATGAATGAAAGAATTTTTATTCATGAGGAATGCTTTCATGTTTCAATTCAATTCACATTTGGAGCAAAATTAACTAATTAAATTTTCTCTATTTCTGTGTGAATTAAAAATCAGATTTGAGTCATTCGTTTACAGCTCTGCCATATACTAAGCCAGAGTACCTCTGTGCGAATTTCAAAGTCTTGAGTTTTATTAAATGGTTTTCAGCACCCCTTATTCCAGACAACACTTTAAATGAAGCAGCCCCAGGATGTTTTAACGCTCTCCTGACATCAACAAAGTGAATTAGATGGACGCTTTAAAAAGCGCCTAGACGGCGGAAAGCACAGATATGAGAAATGCTTTTCAAGATCAAATACCACATAGTAAAGAAATGAACCACAAAACATTGTTCCCAGTCACGGCAAAATTTCATAAGGGCAAAAAAATTTTTCCAAGCTTACAGGTTGCCTAGAAATGAGATGGAATTATACCTATCAAGAACTTGGTCCCTATTTTGATCTCAGTACTTTTTACGGCCGAAACTTTTTGGATACGAACTTGGCCTTATTTTCACATTTATGTTTTTGTGTGGATTTCTAGTAACGCGGATAGTCGCGGGGTTCAAAAAATACCCCAGCAAAACTTGAAGGTGCTCGCTCTTCTCAGAAACACGACTAAAAAGGACGTGGCATCCTTCATATAATGAGATAGTTCATTATATTCAGCTATTACAAAAACTGCAAACAAGACCTATTGGAAAAAAAGATGTAGCAAAAATAATAAGTCTTGCGGTGTAATTTACACCCCGCGCGAGTAACGGCGGGTTAAACTGTCATAAATAGCGACACTGTGATCCATATTATTTGTCAACGTCTATTTGTGATGTCTTTTTTAAAAATTATTTCATTAACATTCCTCATCATCATCATCTGGAATTCACTTGAGTGAATGGTCGCGTGTGTGCATGTGTGTATGCGTATATGAGGCATTATGTAAGTGTGTAGTTGTTAATAGCCATTGGGTATTGAGGTGATAAGTGCATATATGTAAGTAATGTAATTAACAAATAACTGTGGTAACTAGCAACGTTCAACATAAAAATTGTCTCTGTCTACATGCGGTAATAATGAATTTTTTTAACAAAAGATATAATAGAGTCATTTACGCTTTCGAAATTCTTAAAAAAAAACAGTACAAGTTGTGGCGGATGAAACAAAAAAAAAATTTCCTTCAATCCTTTTCATTAATTTTTTTAAAGAAATTTCGTAAAAGGATTTATTAAGAAAAAGCTTAAGCTTAAACTTAATCTCACCCTTTCTGAAAGTGTGTTGTTATTTAAAGCATAAATGTTTCTAAAGCAGCGAAAGCAATTTCAAATCACACGTCTTTAATAAAGAGCAGTCGTATTAATTTCTTTTATTTAAGTTTTTGTTGATGCTTCAACTTTATTTTTGACTTCACCGTTTTAGAATCTCAATTACTAGAGTACTATTTTAATCAACGGCTGACGACACAATCGACCGTATTCTAGATTTAAATAAATTTTTTTTAATACTCACCGAGAAATTATCATAAAAATATCTTAAAAAAACAGTCCTACAATAATCCACATATATAATTATTTAATTTTACTTCTATATTTAATATCAAGCAATAAGGTCTATTTATTTTATATACAAAATTATTTATTTATAAAATTAATCCGATATTTCGTTACACTTTGTGTAACTTCTTCAGGGAAAAATTTTTTACAAATTCCAAAAAAAATTTTTCCCTGAAGAAGTTACACAAAGTGTAACGAAATATCGGATTAATTTTATAAATAAATAATTTTGTATATAAAATAAATAGACCTTATTGCTTGATATTAAATATAGAAGTAAAATAAATATAAAAAAGGTCAAAATTAATAATCAATTAAAATAATTATTTAATGTTACAGCGGCATAAATTCACATAAATTATAAATAGTATGCATGTGTTAGTAGCAACTTAAAACGATTATAGCTTTCGAAATACTAAACCCACAGTAAGCCACAATATCTTGTTCACTTCTTTAAATATATATTTTTAATTTAATACATGCTCTGTCACAATCGGTTGCATAATATGGCCATAAAATCCATCACAAAAAATGGTCTTGCCTATTAATTATATAGATTTGTACTGTGTACGATCACTCATATCACGTATATATTGCTTGTTGCTCTACACGCTTATAGTTTATAAGATATTTTGCAATTTTTATAATTCTTCATTAAAATTTTGGTTATCACATTCATTTTAAAATATTTTCATAGTATTTTCATAGTATTCAAAATATTTTGCTAAAGAAAAAATCTAATATATTTGGAAGAGTTGATCAGACTGCCAATTATTATTATGATTACTTTAACTTTTCGCCAATCATATTATTATGTGAACGAAAACCTGCCTTAACAATAGCAAAGTTATAAAGAGGACTGATTTAAGTACAGCTTTGAAGACATCTCTGCACTAGTTTTTACCATAATAAATTAAAACATCTGCAATACTATTACTTTCAGTACAGAGACGGATGCTATACATACACACGGCTCTGTACTGTGTTACTATAGATAAATGCTCGATTTAAATTAAGTTTTTATACTGCAGTCTGCAATTTGGCATATTTGCAAACAGCTTGATATACGAATGCAGTAAAATTCACACATACATACGAGTATACATTTATAAAAGTATTTGAATGCGTATGAAAGTAAATGTAAAGTATGTATGTGTGTATACAAGTGTAAAATACCACAATAATTACAAACAGTAGTTACAATAAACAGGGAAATCGATTACAAATGCCTTGTTCATTTTTTGCTACTCGCATACCTCCCCCACCTCCTTCTCCACCCTTCCTTACCAAAACAAGGACAACAGTGATGTCATTAAGGACGTTTTTGCAATTAACTTTGCGTAAAAGAATAGATGTAAAAAATTCAGGAAAAGCTTTAAATTGAGGCGAGTTGGTTCTTGGCAAGTTTTGCTCTCGATATATCAAGTCATTTGCGGTAAGGATTGATCACTCTGTACAGAGATATCGTCGAGTTTTTAACGCAATTCATTTACAGTCGCAGCGTAAAGTGTGTAGTTTAATTGAAATTTCGACGTCAGAGCACAGCAACCCGAATTTTTATTGAAATTTTAATGGGATAAATAAAACTTGGAAGCAAAGAAAATTCGTAGTTTCTTTCTAAGCTAACAGCGCATCAGTAACATAAATAACAGGAATTTTTGTTTTTTACCCGGTCGATATCAAACTCTATACTCAAAAATATGAGAAATTTTTGTTAATTTGAGTTCGGAATAGTTGTTGTTTGGTGCCAATAAGTGAGCTGCAACAAGTATGATCGAGCCTACTTATTCCCTAACGTTGAATTTTAAGAACAACACAAACAATTAATATTCAATTTTATACTCGTTCGCTTTTCATGCACAAGCAGAAAATTCATCAACAATTGTAAATCATTTCGATCATTTGATGCGAATGTGCATGATCTTAGTGCCTGATACAACGAATATAAAGTATATGCAGAAATACAAAAAATACCATCTCTATGTATTTTGTTGGTGGAAAATTTGATTTCGGAAGTCAAAAGTATAAATATGTATGTGTGTTTGTTTCAAACTGTGACAAAAATAGAAATAAAAATTATATATTCAAATATGAGTACAAAATTACTTTCACAAGTGAATAAAACACTTGTTCCGCTAACAACACGTTGGCTTCGATTCAAAATGAGTTTCATACTCTTAACGACATAGAGTCTGAACACAATGTAACGATAATTTATTGCGGTGCAGTTTTTCATACGATTTTAAAGTAAAAAACCGGATTGCGGAACGGCATAAAATTAAAATCTATTTTATTTTCATTGCGGACTTTCTTATTCTCTCAATTCTTGATACTTTTTCTCTTTCTGATGCTGCCATAGTTTTTGAATAATTAGCGATGTTCACAACATTATTGTAAACAAAAAACATGATTTTGAAGTATGTTTGAATGTATGCACACAAAAATGTAAATGTATTGCCGTCGCCGCCTTCCGTTGTATTATATTTATTTTTCTCTCCCGCAACGATAAATCGCACCGCACCGCACCGCAAACATTGTGTTCAGACTCACACTCGGAACGTTCATGTTAGCACAAAACAACAAATGAATAAAACTAAATGTTTGAAACGAACGGTTGCCCAAACAAGTGTTTTTGCTTTTGAACAAAAACGATTAAATCATAAAAATCAATGTTTATATGCCCGAAAATTTTACAGAAATTCTGTTAAATGATCCTTGATGTTAGAAAATATTAACTTCGTCCTTACACGAAAATTTTTCAGATTTATAACAAAATATGTAATAAAAACTAGTTCCGTTCAACAGAGAGTGAAAACCAAAATACATATAACAAATAAATTTAAGTTCAAAATGACACCAATAGCGTTTTTTACTGAAACACTGTAAAATTGTCCTTGATGTAAGGAAATACATGTAAAAAAAAAATTTTTACTAAAAATTAGTTAAAAATTAATAAAAATTTAGTCAAAGGGCGCCATCTGCCATGGCTAGGAGGAAGAATGTTTTCATATATAGTGGTTGATTTCCTTGCTATATGGTTGTTAATCTCTCTAAACAGCTCTCGCTTCCGTATTTTCCCTTCTACAGAACCGTACAACGAAGCTATTGATGTCAACAGAGAGTGAAAACCAAAATACAATAAATTGTCCTTAGTTTGAGTTCAAAATGACATAAATGCCGTTTTTTATGGAAACACTGTAAAATTGTCCTTCATTGATGTTAGGAAAGATTAATTTCGTCTTTTACACGAAATTTTTACATAATTAAAACAATTTTTACGTTTTTAATTTTAAAGTTTTTTCGTATTTATCTAATAATTAGTAGAAATTTCATCAACTGGCGCCATCTGTAGTGGCTAGCAACAATATTTTCATGTAGTCGATTAGTGGTTCATTTCCTTGTCTATATTGATGGCACGGCCTGAGCCATCCATATAAAAGTTCTTATGGAAATTTTTTACTTAAATTATTACATGTCTTTTGTTTTTGAGTGCAGAATATACTCGTGATTATATTATTATAGTTAAAACTTTTGGATAGTTTGACTACGTGGAGCGCAGAAAACAAAACCTTTGGGCGATCATATACATGGTAAGAGTGAATCTTAGCAGCCTTTGTTTTCTTTGCACTGATACACTAAATTCTTAAATGAAATTCCAATTTAGAATTATGCCGCAGTACAAATATTATGATTCCAACAGCAAAATAATTTTCATAGTTCCAAAAGTATCATTGCCGCAATCAGTGGAAACAAGTAAAGAACAAGTAAATTGGCATCACTAACATTAATACGCACAAATTTTACATTTCCACATTAAAATAAAAATAAGTGCAACGGCATTGTCTGGTTCTGTCATGGCATAGTTTTTGTAGTTGTTCTCATTGTTGTTGCTGATGGTGGAGGTACTCGTACTGTTGCAGTTACAAGTTCTGTTATTGCATGTATTTAACATGAATAAAGAGTAAAACTGAATAAAGTGATAAAATATTTACGGATTTTTTAATAGTATTAATAAATTAAGATTAAAAATTGGAATGAGGATTTAATAAAACTGAAAATTTATTTAAAATTGTCCGTATGATACAGTGACAGATGGACAGACGGACGGATAGACAGATGGCCGGACGGATGGTGGGACAAACGGACAGCCTCACGTAAATATTGTCGTGAATTCATAATAACAAATATGATTTCACACATTGCATATGAGTGATAGTAAAAAAATAAATTATTAAGAAAATTTAAATTTGTGTAAAACAACATGATGAATAAATTTTAATATAAATTGTTGTTTTTTTATTTATTTATTTTTTTTTTATGTCCTTGATATTGTTGTTATTTATTGTGTCATAAAAAACATTTCATTTATTGTTTTGATCGTTTAATTAAAAATGGCTGTTGGCCTTTTTAATACAGGATTTTGTAAAGTGACAATAAATTATGAAAAATTATTGAAAACATGTTTTGTTAAATTATTGAAGCTGTTGCTGGCAAGACCATGGCCAATGTTAAATCTAAAATCGATTATAATTTTTAAAGGTGTAAAAAAATCGTTTGTTTTTTTCAGTAAAAATATACAATGAAACACTTTAAAGTAATTTTGTTGGCACAAATCATTCATATTGTCAAGTGATTTATATTTTATAGATGATGAATTTCCCGGTCATCCGTAATTGGGTTTTAATATTTCCAGAGGATCGGTCTTATTGTTCCATTTCCTACAAGTAATGTAAAAACAAATACCTTAACAAACAAAGATATAAACTAACAAAAACAGACTCATTTTTATATACTTATAAAGATATACCGAGTAAATAATACAGCACAAGAGATAATTGGTTACTTGATCATACTATGTTACGAAAAACTGTGTGTGTGAAAAAACAAAAGTTTTTAATATGTATGTATATGTGTGATCTTGATGAGCTATTTAGAGCAACTAGACACGTTCAGGTTGCATTGACGTTTTCACAGGAGTTGTTTAGCTTTACCGTAGCAACAACTTTAGCAAAAATTGTTATTAAAAAATCAAGATTCCCTAAATATTATTCTAAAATTAATAAAACAACATATTTTTGCCAAAACTTTTGCAAAAAAAATTGCGAAAATGCTATATTTTTGGCAAGAAATGTTAACAAAATTTGTGCAGTGGACTCTTAGCGATATTATTGTTATACAAAGTTAAGCAATATCGCGAAGTCTAAATTAGCTATTGGCTAAAAACTGATGATAATTTTCAGAAACTTTGGAGGCCCATAAAAAATATTGGTCATCCAAGCTGTCCAAACTGAGTAAACTGAGTCTTACTACCCTCTAGTAGTAAAGTCAAACCTTAACTGTCATATCCATGTATTTTTTGAACTGTTACACAGTGTCATCAATACTTCGGGTTGGTCAAAAGAAAACTGCAATCAAACGCAGTCACACAATAAAATAATTTTGAACATCTGTTAAAATAGACTCAAAAAAAAAATGCACTAAATTATAGTAAAAAAATCCATCCAAATAGTTTAAAAAATTTCTATATTTACATATAAAAGTATAATTATATTAATTGGTGTATTCACACTGTAGTCATATGTCATATGTCATAATATAATAGCACACCAAAATATGACAAGTGTGAACACCCCGTCATAAATAAGTGTGCTATGTCATAATTGTGCCAGCTGTTAAACATTTAAACATACGTTTGCATTTTGGCTTAAATGTAAATGTTTTTAATTGGTAATAAAGAAAACAATAAATTTCCTGTAAATTTTCTAAAATGTCCATTATCCATTAAAATTTTAAATATTTTTATCTATACGAACTTGCTGAAATATATATAATCAAAAGCAGCTGTTGCCGGTAACACGAGCTTGACTTTTTTTTTGGACGGCGTCGAAAACGTTCACAAGCTGCCAGGCAGCTTACATTAAAATGGCGAGGGAAAATATGTAACAAATTTGACTGTGTAGCTAATGTATAAATTCGCGTGAATTCGCCATTGCATCCACCTTATAATGAATTCGCCTTCGTCGTGCATATACCTGGTAATGAATTTGCCTTGTTTTCATTCTTGTGTTATTTAAAAGTGGCGGCGGCTTGTAAATATTATCGCCGGCTCGAATAAAGAGTTGCAGGTGCTTGACTAAGATTTCTACTGCTATTTTATGACAATCCATAAACATATCTCAAAATGTCTTATTATTATATGACTTTTTTGCTTAAAGCACAACAACAATTTTTTAAAACTATTGTAAAATAATAAGACATTATGACAATATGACTGATATGACAACAGTGTGAACACCCCAAATATGTTTATTTTTTGTTAATCAAATAAATGGTTCTTATAAAGAAAAAAATGCATATAATGTCATTTCAAAAAATTACTTTCAGAAGAGTTTCAAAGTGTATTTATGCAAGCAAGTACATGCAAGACCACAACTGATCGTGTTTTTTTATACATACATACATACATATTTTCATTGACTTTTATCAAAATGTTTGCATATTTCTTTCTACACAATTTTCTTACAGTTCTGCTGAGCAGAGCTGTAAAAGAATGATAAAAATTTGGTTTTTATTTCAAAATGATTTACAAAAAATTTAATTGATTAATTTTACACAAAATGTGAATTTAATTAAAACACGAATGCATTCCTCATGAGCTAAAAATACTCGCATGAATTCACATCACTAAAAAGATTAATTGAATTAACGTTTGAGTGAATTTATTAGTGATTTAAGGAAAAGGAAATTTTTTATTCGCTGTTTTCACTAGGATTAGGAACATTATCAAAAACTTTTGAATGTTTTAGCAAAAGTTTTAAAAGCGTTTATGATTCGTAGATTCTTTCGAAAAAAAATCATTCCTTTACAGCTCTGCTACTGAGCTATTTTTGACAATTGTAAATTTATTTTACACAAACAAAAAGCCTGTTGTTTTCTTATTTTTTATGTTGTTGCCGAGATGCATGTACTTGATATTGACATACTTTGGAAAATTTTACTTAATTAGAGTGCTTATTTTCTAAAAGTAAAAATCTTTTTTACTAATTTTAAGAAAAGTTTGTCATACGATAGAAATTATTTTAGTTTAGCTGTACAAAAAATGATTTAGAAAATGACGTACTCCTGAATAGTTCATAAAAATTTTAATACTTAAAAACGGAAAACGGCTCTCCTTAATTTAAGTTCATATTTTTTTCCCATATTGGAAATTTTTTTCAAAATTTAAAGAAATAATTTTTTTAATTATTTTTGTTAATGTAAGAAATTTTGAAGTTAGTACTTATCCCAGCGGCGGAAAGAAGCACTAAGCAGGCCTTCTGGAAGGCCTTACTTGGCCTCTTGCCCCATTGCATACTCATACATTTTTTACACACGATGTCCTAGCTAGCCAAGGCCTTCTAAGTTCCCTTCTTAAACAGGTCTTGTAGAAGGCCTTATTCAGTCACCAATTTATTTTTAAATTACCTTTAGAAATGAAAAAACGCAGTAAAACCCCATGAAAGTGCCAAACTATCAACTCTGCAAAATTGAGGGTGGTGTTGGCTGAAGTGGTTAGCGCGTTAACTACTAAGCAAACAATGACTTGGGCCTGGGTTCAAACCTTGGCCAGAGCAAGTCAATCAACATCATTAATTTCTCTAATGTACATTAGTTGGACAATGTATTACTTGTTGTCGGACTATTTGAGTGATGAAGGCATTGCACTGGTCACAAAAAAAATGTTCCGACAGCGATTAATGCTGTTCCAAGCTAATGTACACAACATCGGCCTCCTTCGTCGGTTTGCAGAAACATCGGCGAAGTAAAACAATTAATAAAATGCCTGCTAATACAGCTTAGCAAATTTAATAGTGATTATTGTATTATGTTGAATTTCAGGGTTTTCTTTACATTTTATGACATGTTGTTGTAAAACATTTATTTATTTATTGATGTATACATACACATAATAAAAATCACATTTTTAGAAGAGAGTAAGAAGGCCTTCTTGAGAAGGCAAGCGTGCATGAGTACTAGATCTAAAAAAAGCTTTAGGAAGGAAAATTTTGCCGCTGGGATGTGTACTGGCTGTTGAGAGGTTTCAATTGTAGTGGTTAGAGTGCCGTTCTACTAAACCGAAGTTCCTTGGTTCGAGTCCCAAAACATGTAAGTTTTTTATAAATATTTTTAGCACCCCTCATTCCAGATAATACAACTACATATTTTAAAAAAGCTTTCCGGATGTTACAGCATCATCTGATAGCATCAAAAGCTTCTTTGTAGCAGATGGCCTGTGCAGAAGATGGTAAAACATGGAAATAGGAAATGCGCAGCAAGATGGCAGATATGGCGTACATGAAGATATTTTCACTAATTTGCGAATAAACACTGAACAACTTGTTTTTAGTAAAAACTTCCTGTTAAAGACGATATTTGTATTTTCTAACAACAAGGAAAATTTTACTTAGTTTCTGTAAAAAACGGCATTGGCGCCATAAGACAGCAAATTTGAACTCAAATTAAGGTGCTGTTTTTACAATTCAGACAATTGGTTTGTGTAGAAGTTTTGTATGGGAATCAATTTATTTGTGTAATGGAAACCGAACATAAGTAAAATTTTAGTTCATTTTATTTAGTGTATTGAAAACTTATGTCATAACCAATATTTTAATAGGGCTAGGGCCGACGACTTGCTCTACGATTTTCCTAAAATTTCTATAAGACTAAACTGCAAGCAAACCTATTCGAAAAAGAAAAAAAAAATTTTAATCAGCCTATAAATGAAGGAGATCTTCGCTAATCAATATTTTAGGTGCACATCTTGCCCGTATTTTTTCCAAAAAGTTTTATATGACGCAACGGCAAATCTTTCAAACGAAAAAAAAAATTTTTTTTGTTGATAAACTCTTCATGAATGAGAGGGTTATAGAGGTTCAAATATGAAACAAAATACAGCAACAAAAGACAATCCCCTTTGGGGACCATTTATAATGTATGGTTTGCGGCCATTTTTCATGGAGCTTTAACCTACTGCAACTCTAATATTTGAAATATCTACCTACAATCATACATAATTGCATCATCATAATTGCATTCAATCATGTGTAAAATGTGATTAGTTTGAAAATAATTATACTAAAAGAACATGTTTACAATAATTTAACCAAAACATTTTCAATTTGTGTACGAATTATTGCACATCCAGGCGTATGATTATTTATAAAATTCAATTATTCTCATTTGCCAGGCAGTGCGAAAATTTCTACAATTTATTTACAAATTTTTACAAATAATAAATAATTTCTAAATAAAAACAAAAAGTTTAATGTACTTTAACTTTTCTATGACACAAATAAAATCGATGGCAAAACTAATTTCTGTCAATCAGTCACCCCTGTTATTCCAGCTGCTGCATAAAAACTAAATTGAAACTATTGTTAAGTATTTGTTGGCAATTTTATATCGTAGTAGATTATGTAAAAAGATTTTGTTTGTTTTATATTATGTTGACATTATTTTACCGAAAAACATAGTAAAACTTCAACCCAAAAAAAAAAACTATTGAAGAGCATGTGTCTTTAGTATGTTTATCACGTTTTTTTGTTAGAATTTAGTAGTTTGTCACTGGTAGCCAATACAAATATTGTTGGAATATATCAAAAATAGACACAGATACAACTCGTTTCCAATACGAATACAAGTCATACTTCATACTGCTTTTAAACATCATTGATGATGATGATGGTTGTTATATTGCGGTTTGGGTAGACAGACTACAAGGATGCTACAGTGCAAAACCAAAAAAAAAAAAAGATGGATTTGATAGAGATGCCTGTTTTTGGGTGGATGGTTGGCTAAATGTGACAGCAATTTGTGTAGAGAATGAATAGTATATTTTTGGCTTTTTTTAGATTATTTTACTGGTAAATAGTTATTGGGAATCTTTCTATCCATCTATTCTCATTTTAGAAAATTTCTAGAACAATAAAACATACTTTAATTTTGTTTAATTTAGCTGCTATTGTTATTGTTATTGTACAAACCAATATCAACAGAAAATAGCATGACAACACTCTAATGAACTAAATATAATATTAAACAGCAAAAAATAAGAAATCCTTTAAGACTCTTTTCAAAGGAATTATATTGACTTTATTTAATAATATTCATGACTGAATTAAATGCCTACCAGACAAATTAAGTCAAATCAAAATAAGTTTTTTTTTTGCATTTCTAATCCTTTTAATAAAACTTTTATGCAAAACTTACACCTTAAATGTTTATTTTAATTATGGTGGGCAGGCAAAAAAGAATGCCTCTTTAATGAATTTTATAACTTAATTAGATGGTTTATAATCATAAGTTCAGCTAAATTTTATTATATTACTTTTTCAATTAAGTTATTTAGTTCCTCGAGCGAATTATACTGAAGTGTGGAGGGCTATAGAGTTTTGTCCAAAGTTTTTTTAAAGTTAATGATGGTGGCAAAGTTTAGCATACTCATTTGTATACTTTCAGTTTCAAATGACTCTTACCACTTACAAACGTATTAAGTTGAAAAGAAAATCCCTTATAATTAAATTAAATTTATTCTCTTTAACTATTATGCTTTTTATTTTTTATAAATTATTTTAATTAACACTATGCGTTTTTTCCCGTAAATTGTTGATATTTTGACATAGAAAAAAAACAAGTCATGCATTTTTATCACTAGAAATTCACACTTCAAACTATTTAAAATAGCAAACTTTTATTTTTTTCTTGTTGGTTTTTATAATCAATGCATGAAAAAAGACTTATGAAATATGTAACGAAACACAGTGGGGCATAATTAAAAATGTTTTGAAAATAAATCAATAATTTCTAAATGAGCAATCTGGTCAATATAAACTTTAACGTTTATATAGCAGATCAAATAATTCTAAGTAATTTGAGAAGATAAAAGTTCCTTAATATCAAGTAGACAAATAAAAAACTAAGTTCAATGATTCAGTAAGAAGCTAAATTTAATTATGATTAATTTTAGATAAAAGAAATGTGTACGGCTTCCAGTTGTATGCGTGATGATATTGAAGTTGGATTCATGCAATGAATCTAAAATAAGTAATTTTCGCCTTATATTGACACAAAAACTTAAGAAAAAATAATTCAAAATAATACAAATAATATTTTAAAAATGGCCTCATAGTTTTTGTTGTTGTTTTCAATAGAAAATTTTGAAGCAATTTTTCGCTTGTAGCTTAGGAACAGTTTTGATTGGTTCATTTCTCATGGAGCCGATTTTCTCATGCAGCTACAAAAAAACACCCAATATAGATAGATACAGCCTTTTGGAGCTTAAATATAAATTAAGAACGAGTAAAAAGATTACGAGGGAAAAACATTATTATTGTTAAAAAAAATACCAAACCGGCAACGCTGGTCTCAAGTGAAACTAAAAATATATTTTAAGTCCAAGTTAACGGCTTACAAGTTGCATATTAATATTACGTATACGATACTATGTCCTGCATCCATACACTACCTATAAGTATGCAACGTTTGTGTGTGTGGTTTATGTGTCATACAAAGCCTTAAGTGTCGTATACTTGATTTCTTAAGCATTGTGTTATCAATTATACATCACACCATATACGTACTTGCATACATACTAGCGATGTTACGAATATCAATTTTTTGTATTCGCGAATACGAATACGAATACGAATATTTGAAACAATATTCGGCGAATACGAATACGAATATTACATTAAATGTTTAGAGACACAAAATATTTCAAATTTAATTGGCAAAAATACTTCCCTTTGCGTCAGTAAAAATAAATTGAAAAAAAAAACTGTCACACTACTTTAGGTATTTATAATTATTATGACATTGAGATGCCGAATTTGAAGACCACTACTACACGTTTTTAAATAATTTTACCTACATACATACCTTGAGATTTAGTTTTTATTACTCTGCTTGCGCTTTTAATTAGTAATTCAGTCTTGTTTGGGAGAACATATTTTCGCAGATTGCGCAGCCACATCTCTCAATGGATATTCTCATATTTAAAATTTATTTATTCCATTTTTGAAGTCCAACATTCCTCTTCTTACTAACTTAATATGATATGAATTTGCATATAAGACGAAATATAATTTTCGTTTGTCTTTTAAGAAGATTTTTATCTTGCGTCAAAGATTTTTTAAATAAAAATTTTTATAAATTAATATATTGTACATTTGATGTACTTTTTTTAAATTTTTGTATGATTTTTTTTTTTTTTTTTGGGAAAATGTATGTGCAAATTATTCGAGAAATATTGGCTTGAATTTGGCGAATACGAATATCTTAAAATAGGCGAATAGTCGAATAATCAAATACGAATACGAGTATTTGTAACATCACTATTACATACACAATATGTTTCTGCTGGAAAATGTATTTTAAATAGAAAAAAAATGATAATGATTTTTTAATAAAATAAAAAAACTAAATTACAAATGAGGTTTTGGTTTAAATTCATTGAAAAAGTAAACAAATCTTTAGCAACATTGAAATATTTGACATGATCAAGGTGTCTTATATTTCTAAACTCTTTGATAACATCAGAAGCTCATCTTCTAAAATTAAATACAATTTCACTGCAATGTCGGCAAGATATTTAATACTGATTGCATCTTCCTTTAAAAAAATGCCAATTTATATCCACAATATATTTTCACTGTGCGACATATAAAGTTTAAAAAATAAAACATTTATGTATATAAAAAAAATACACAACTGAGCCAAAACGATTATTATTAATTTGTCATTTTAATTAAACTAATTATTTTCACTTGTACGAAATAAAAAATGCAAATGAAATATAAAAAGTTGTAAATTTAAAAAAATTTACATAAATAATACTACTGCAAAAAAAAACAGTGGCATTTATGAAAACAAACAAAAAATTTTTAATGCTCAATTTACGTGGTTAATTTAATAGCAGCTTTTTCAATTGCAAATAAAAAGCAGCAAGCTCATTTAGTATAAACTTGTCTCCCGAACTTTTATATATTAATAAATGGTCCGTCACAATCGACCGTATTCTAGATGTACATAAATTTCGTTTAATAATCATAAAATCAAAAGTGTTCAATGGTACCTTGGTACCAGGTTTAAGAAAGAAAAGCGGCAAAGTATGCGTCCTAAAACATTGGGCACGTTCAGCAGAAAAACCTGCTACTAAACAGTTTAGATGTAGCAGCTTTTGATTTGATTAATTTTTCTGAACGGTGTGCTCACTTTTTTGTCAGAAATATCAAAAAATTTGACTTTTCAATAAAAATTATTGAATTTTATTTTGTAAAAATGTGTCAAAACTTAAATTAATTAAAATTTAAAAATATTTTATGAAATTTTATTCAAAAGTCAAACTGGGCTGAAATTTCGTAGTTTGATGAAATGTATCGTACTTTTTCTTTGCTACCAAAACCAGTGAGCGCTCAATCAACATGTTCGCTCATCGCTTAGTAATCAAAGCGTTCAGCAGATTGTTGAGCAACAGTTGTGTATCAAACTGTCTCTGCTGAACGCACCCATTGTGTTTTGCAAAAGAAACAAACAAAACGATGCATCCAATGCACACATACGTTGTCGAAATGAAAATATTAATTGATTTCAATGTCAAATAGTTCATCAAAAGCATTCGTTGATTTTGATTTTTACTCAAATATAGTGAACTACATACAGTTCATTTGTAAAACAATTAGGATTTTTCCAAGAAATCTTGATTCGTTGGCAAATATGCAATTACTACATCATACTAATACAGGCTCATGATTAAGAATCGATAATGGTACCATGTCTTTTGATCTGGGTTACATGTTGTCCGTCTATCCTTCGTTAAGTGAAAATAATGATACTTTATGCATGTTTATATATAATCGGCCCACGCACGGTGTCGATCGATCGATAATGCTGAAATTGTAAACGAAAAAGATCTGATTTACGATCTACTAAACATCCATTTTATTTATTTGTTTAGCTTTTGTGACAGTAAACAAATAATAAGTTAAATAAAATCGGTTATTAGTTAAGGTAGAATTAGTCTTGACTTTCTGTTCTGTTCCGGATCAGCTGTTCATTTTTTGTGTATGCCAAACATATATTTTTAATTAGTTGTTCTGTTCTGTTACGGACCATTCTGTTGAAAACTGAATTTTACTTACAGTTCTAAGTGACAGCAAGAGACAGCTGCTTGTTTCAGTAAACCAAGCCGATCAGAACAAAATTGCCGCGTAATCGCTGATAAATTTTTATTATGACCGCCGCCATCGACTTTAAGCACATTAAAAACAAGACGATTTTTAATAAAAAAATATTATATTCATGAAAAATTTATAGTGAGTAGAGTTGTTTTTATTTAAATAACGCTTTTAACTTATTTCTTTTAAAATTATTCAACCTGATAATTAAGACGAAGCGCCGTTTTAAATTGGTGAACACTGCCGCCGCCGCCGATAAAATATGTAAATTCGGCTATGTATATTCTGCAAGAAACAGCTGATATGTTTTTACAGAACTTCTAACTACAAAAATTCAACAAAAGAACGGCACAGAACAGAACAGAAAGTAAAAGTCAAGACTAATGAGGCCTTTAAACGTACGTTAGTTTTATTACGTCTAGAAATCCAGTGATCGTTATCGTTCGACATCGTGGACCAGGCCGTAACTGTCTGAAAGTTGTAACAGCTTGCAGGCTGCCAATGAAACGAGAATTTTTTTTTTATGTTTCAACCTCCATTACTCTCTTTTTTTGTCCACCAATTTTCAAAGTTATTTTGTTTTGAAAGCGTTGGCTTGCAGTTGGGGCTCACACCACTTTTTTTTTTGAAAATCGGGACAACAATTACCTTAAATACCTAGTCAGCATTTATTATGGATCTATTAATGGATCGACTTTCAAAAGTAAATTTTTTTTTGAACAAGTTTGCTTGCAGCTTGATTACCCTCCCCGCTCCCAAAATAAATTTGTTTCTGATCATCGTATAACTCCTCAATTTTTTGGACCGAGTAAAGAAAAAAAAAGGGATTTCTTGCAATTTGGTCCCATAATTATTTTATCGCAGAGAAAATTCTCCTCGAAATATTTGTCCTATAAATATTTGAGCAGCACCCTGATGATCTTTAAAAATCAACCTGCTATTTATTGACTGATTTATATTTTTTTTCCTGTTGGTAGCTAACGTCTTTTTTTTTAATTAGGACTCAGGGGATGACCCCTACGTATGCAGTGCATTGTGCCGGAACTCAGGGAGAGGGATAGAGTAGAGAAGATAGATGTTGAAAATTTAGAAGGCTTAACACTTTTACAACTCTGCTTTGCGCGTTATGTTAATTTTTAAGGTAGTGCTGAGGCGCCTCCGGTGTTAAGTAGACGCATTTACTTTGTTAAGCTGTATTAGCAGGCATTTTATTAATTTTTTTACTTCGCCGATGTTTCTGCTAGCCGACGTTGCAGTATTATGACTGATAATGAAATATTTACGTTTTACATGTAATTTGAATTAATTTTCTTTTTTTTTGCTGTATGACTTTTTTATTAAAATGTTAATTTTGAATTATTGCGGCGTATGTTTAACAGTCGCTAAACGAGAATAAAAAAATTTTAATAACTTTGAACAACCAAAAATGAGCAACAAGATTCGAAGGATAAATCACATATGTATGGAAATTCCAATCACGTTGGACAGAGCTATCCAAGAAGTAGTGCAACCATTATACACATAATCTCTGACGAGGTTTACCGGCTTTTTCTATAAACAACGTTTGGTCTATTCAGCCGTGTATGATGAAGTTTAAAGTGATGTTGGACATATAATTTTCTTTTGTGCCTTGAAATATTATCAATATTTAATTCTCTCTGATCACTAAATAATTAAATTTGTTATTGATAAACATGATTTAGTTTTCACTTTATTCAGATTATGACTTCTGTGATACATTTGATACACATACATACAAATCAATAAATTTTGTATGCACCACTGCAGATTATTAATTTCACGGTTTAATTATTGCTTTGGGGCATCTTAGTCAATTCATATTTAATTAAGTTTGAAAGTAGCCTCCTACATTTAGGATTTATTAAAGCAAAGGTATTTATCTCTAACAATTAAATTACTAGGAAAGATATTGAAAGTGAAATGATGCATATATATTGTCAATTAAGAGGTTGAATTTTAACAACATTAGATAGTTCTTTTTTATATATTTAATGCTTTTAGTTTTAATGATGATAATTTTTGTTTATTTTTATATCATTATTTGTGTTATCAAAGTGCAGTGCTTTCCCCTGCCAAGATGTTAATAAAATAAAATTTGGAATTTTCATACTAATTTCCAAGGCCTGTCTCTAAATATTTTTCATGAAAAGTTGAACTAAAAATATTTTTTTTGGAATATTTGCGGCTAAAACAGCTTTACGTTTAGAATGATAAACTCTTAAATATAAATTATAGGTTAAGCGTTAAAGCTTTACATTGTTACAAGTTAATTTTAAAGAAAATTCTAATCTGCCGTAGAAAATATTTTTTTTTTAATTGATTTACTAAATTCTGTTTTATTATTATTTTATTTTAAAGTTATATTTTAAAGTGCAAACATTTTAAATATATATAAAAATCCAGCAATTATATAATTTTTACAAAGAGTTTACCACGATTAATTAATTTTTATTTATTTAATGGCAAACTTTTTATATAAAAAAAAAAGTTATGCATTGTTTTGAATGCAATACATACTGCTATGAAATATGTCATCATTTGTCACATAATTTGCATACAGTGAAAGCTTTTCGTTTGACGACTTTACTCTTATCTTCTATGTAGTTATTAGGCAGGATACAGCTTTTGTCATATTTTGTTAATGTTAAACTGTAAAAAGTACCAAAAGTACCAATTTTTCCATTTGTAGCCTTAAAAAGATCCATATATTTTTGTTTGGGTTACATGCTATCTGTCTACCACATTTTATAAAATTTCTTTAAGAGAATTTTTCAAAAAAGGAAAAGTAAAAACACCTCCAAAAGTAAAAAAGTACCATAAAAAAATTTTATATATGGTAATATAAAAATAAAAACTACCAAAACTACCAATTTTTTTAGCCTTTTTACCACTTAAAAAGTACCATATATTTTAATCTATCACATGCTATCAAGTTAAAAAGTACCAAAAGTAAAAAATCACCAAAAGTTAAATAGTACCAAAAGTAAAAGGGTACCAGAAAGAATGCTAATGTATTAAAAATTTATAAAAACTAAAACTACATATGTGTGCCTTTTCTACCCTTAAAAGGTACCATATATGTAATTTAATCTGGATCACATCCAAATCTATTAAGAGATTTTATCAAGAAAAAAAGTAGCATAAGAAAAAAGCACAAAATAATAGTACCATAAATACAAAAGTACGAGAAAGTATTTTATTATATTTTTTTTTTGTGGTAGTTTTATTATTTATTGAATCTTCAATTATATATTGAAACATAAATAAGTTTTTCAAATCTTAAATCTAAAAATACATTAATATATGTTTAGCCAGTGCTAAACAAAATTTTTAATTCCAACTGTTGATTTTTGATGTTTTACATCTCTCGTGTACGGCTGAGAGAAAGAGTATCCCTCCTTCTCAACCGGGTGTGGCCTCTATAATTTAGAATGTTGCGCGCAAGTGGATTTCGGTGCAATACTAGTTTTTCAATATATTTTTTGGCGTGTTTTGAAAATACTGTCTTCACCAACGGAACATCAAGATCTTTGTGAATTCGCTGATTTCGGATATACCAGGGGGCTGCAGTAATTTTACGTAGAATTTTGTTTTGTCGCCTTTGAATTTTTTCTACACTTGATGCTGAGGCAGTGCCCCATAACTGGATTCCATAGGACCATATTGGTTTCAGGACCGCGTTGTATAACAAAAGTTTACAATCAAGACTTAATATAGAATTTCTTCATTTGCGCTGCTCTTAATTTCATTTGTGTCAACTTTGTGTCTATATGCGACCATCAAGATGAACGCCTAGATATTTTACTACAGTGTGTTGCGGTATAGTCTCGGTGTTGATTTGTATAGACGGGCATGTTTCCCTGCGTAAAGTAAAAGTAACGTGTACACATTTCTGCTCATTCACTTTTATCCGCCATTGTTTTAGCCATGTTTCCAGTTTGGATATATATTCTTGTAAGTTGCGGGAAGCTTCTACAGGATTTTCGTGAACGCTTAGAAAGGCTGTATCATCCGCAAATGTTGATGTATGAATGTTACTGCTTAACGGTAAGTCAGAGGCATATATTAAATAAAGTAAGGGACCGAAGATGCTGCCTTGGGGAACTCCGGCTTCAATCGACTGCGGGGGGCTTGTAAAATTGCCTTCCTTAACTACAAATTTTCGTTGATATAGATAGCTTTTTAAAAGCCTGACGATGTTTGCGGGCAGATTTTGCGTTATTTTGTGTATGAGACCTTCGTGCCATACTTTATCGAAAGCTTAAAAAACATCTATAAAGAGCGCAGAGCAATATTTATTTTTTTCAAAGGTGTCTCTAACTACGATCACAAGTCTATGAGTTTGTTCAATGGTGTTATGCTGACTGCGAAAACCGAATTGATGATCTGGAATACATGCACTGCTAGTTACTTTAGGAGTCAGCTTGCTCATGTACAGTTTTTCAAAAAGTTTCGACATATTGAACAATAAACTGATAGGCCGATAGGATTCAACTTTTGTATGATCCTTACCGGGCTTTGGTATCATAGTAATCATCGTAACCTTCCATTCTCCCGGATAGTATTGCAGTCGTAAAGTACTATTAAAGATGAATAGTATTATTCGTTTTGCAATGAAAGGCAATTCTTGCAGCGGTTAATTTTTGTAGTTTCACATCTCTCGTGTTCGGCTGAGGAAAAGAGTATCCCTCCTGTGGCCTCTATAATGTAGATTTTTGCGTGCAAGTACATTTGGGTGCAACTCAAGTTTTTTTATATATTTTTTAGCGTGTTTTGAAAATACTGTCTTCACCAACGGAACATCAAGATCTTTGTGAATTCGCTTGTTTCGGATATAACAGGGGGCTGCTGTTATTGTACGCTGTTATTGTACCTATTTTATTCTGTCGCCTTTGAATTTTTTCGACATTTGATGCTGAGGCAGTATGTATAATAGAAGTTGAAAACTAATAAATTTTGTTTAGCATTGGCTAAACATATATTAAACTTAATTTGAACAACTTACGATTGTTACGTATTGATGTTTCAATTTATAATTGAAGATTCAATAAATAATATAATTATCAAAAAAAAAAAAAAAATTTGATTGATCTAGATTATGGGAAGGTGTTTTAGTTTTAAAGACCAATTAAGTCTTCTATTTTTAATTAATGGAAAATCATGCAGAAGGTACCATTGAACACTTTTGATTTTATGATTATTAAACGAAATTTATGTACATCTAGAATACGGTCGATTGTGACGGACCATTTATTAATATATAAAAGTTCGGGAGACAAGTTTATACTAAATGAGCTTGCTGCTTTTTATTTGCAATTGAAAAAGCTGCTATTAAATTAACCACGTAAATTGAGCATTAAAAATTTTTTGTTTGTTTTCATAAATGCCACTGTTTTTTTTTGCAGTAGTATTATTTATGTAAATTTTTTTAAATTTACAACTTTTTATATTTCATTTGCATTTTTTATTTCGTACAAGTGAAAATAATTAGTTTAATTAAAATGACAAATTAATAATAATCGTTTTGGCTCAGTTGTGTATTTTTTTTATATACATAAATGTTTTATTTTTTAAACTTTATATGTCGCACAGTGAAAATATATTGTGGATATAAATTGGCATTTTTTTAAAGGAAGATGCAATCAGTATTAAATATCTTGCCGACATTGCAGTGAAATTGTATTTAATTTTAGAAGATGAGCTTCTGATGTTATCAAAGAGTTTAGAAATATAAGACACCTTGATCATGTCAAATATTTCAATGTTGCTAAAGATTTGTTTACTTTTTCAATGAATTTAAACCAAATGAGGTTTTGGTTTAAATTCATTGAAAAAGTAAACAAATCTTTAGCAACATTGAAATATTTGACATGATCAAGGTGTCTTATATTTCTAAACTCTTTGATAACATCAGAAGCTCATCTTCTAAAATTAAATACAATTTCACTGCAATGTCGGCAAGATATTTAATACTGATTGCATCTTCCTTTAAAAAAATGCCAATTTATATCCACAATATATTTTCACTGTGCGACATATAAAGTTTAAAAAATAAAACATTTATGTATATAAAAAAAATACACAACTGAGCCAAAACGATTATTATTAATTTGTCATTTTAATTAAACTAATTATTTTCACTTGTACGAAATAAAAAATGCAAATGAAATATAAAAAGTTGTAAATTTAAAAAAATTTACATAAATAATACTACTGCAAAAAAAAACAGTGGCATTTATGAAAACAAACAAAAAATTTTTAATGCTCAATTTACGTGGTTAATTTAATAGCAGCTTTTTCAATTGCAAATAAAAAGCAGCAAGCTCATTTAGTATAAACTTGTCTCCCGAACTTTTATATATTAATAAATGGTCCGTCACAATCGACCGTATTCTAGATGTACATAAATTTCGTTTAATAATCATAAAATCAAAAGTGTTCAATGGTACCTTCTGCATGATTTTCCATTAATTAAAAATAGAAGACTTAATTGGTCTTTAAAACTAAAACACCTTCCCATAATCTAGATCAATCAAATTTTTTTTTTTTTTTTGATAATTATATTATTTATTGAATCTTCAATTATAAATTGAAACATCAATACGTAACAATCGTAAGTTGTTCAAATTAAGTTTAATATATGTTTAGCCAATGCTAAACAAAATTTATTAGTTTTCAACTTCTATTATACATACTGCCTCAGCATCAAATGTCGAAAAAATTCAAAGGCGACAGAATAAAATAGGTACAATAACAGCGTACAATAACAGCAGCCCCCTGTTATATCCGAAACAAGCGAATTCACAAAGATCTTGATGTTCCGTTGGTGAAGACAGTATTTTCAAAACACGCTAAAAAATATATAAAAAAACTTGAGTTGCACCCAAATGTACTTGCACGCAAAAATCTACATTATAGAGGCCACAGGAGGGATACTCTTTTCCTCAGCCGAACACGAGAGATGTGAAACTACAAAAATTAACCGCTGCAAGAATTGCCTTTCATTGCAAAACGAATAATACTATTCATCTTTAATAGTACTTTACGACTGCAATACTATCCGGGAGAATGGAAGGTTACGATGATTACTATGATACCAAAGCCCGGTAAGGATCATACAAAAGTTGAATCCTATCGGCCTATCAGTTTATTGTTCAATATGTCGAAACTTTTTGAAAAACTGTACATGAGCAAGCTGACTCCTAAAGTAACTAGCAGTGCATGTATTCCAGATCATCAATTCGGTTTTCGCAGTCAGCATAACACCATTGAACAAACTCATAGACTTGTGATCGTAGTTAGAGACACCTTTGAAAAAAATAAATATTGCTCTGCGCTCTTTATAGATGTTTTTTAAGCTTTCGATAAAGTATGGCACGAAGGTCTCATACACAAAATAACGCAAAATCTGCCCGCAAACATCGTCAGGCTTTTAAAAAGCTATCTATATCAACGAAAATTTGTAGTTAAGGAAGGCAATTTTACAAGCCCCCCGCAGTCGATTGAAGCCGGAGTTCCCCAAGGCAGCATCTTCGGTCCCTTACTTTATTTAATATATGCCTCTGACTTACCGTTAAGCAGTAACATTCATACATCAACATTTGCGGATGATACAGCCTTTCTAAGCGTTCACGAAAATCCTGTAGAAGCTTCCCGCAACTTACAAGAATATATATCCAAACTGGAAACATGGCTAAAACAATGGCGGATAAAAGTGAATGAGCAGAAATGTGTACACGTTACTTTTACTTTACGCAGGGAAACATGCCCGTCTATACAAATCAACACCGAGACTATACCGCAACACACTGTAGTAAAATATCTAGGCGTTCATCTTGATGGTCGCATATAGACACAAAGTTGACACAAATGAAATTAAGAGCAGCGCAAATGAAGAAATTCTATATTAAGTCTTGATTGTAAACTTTTGTTATACAACGCGGTCCTGAAACCAATATGGTCCTATGGAATCCAGTTATGGGGCACTGCCTCAGCATCAAGTGTAGAAAAAATTCAAAGGCGACAAAACAAAATTCTACGTAAAATTACTGCAGCCCCCTGGTATATCCGAAATCAGCGAATTCACAAAGATCTTGATGTTCCGTTGGTGAAGACAGTATTTTCAAAACACGCCAAAAAATATATTGAAAAACTAGTATTGCACCGAAATCCACTTGCGCGCAACATTCTAAATTATAGAGGCCACACCCGGTTGAGAAGGAGGGATACTCTTTCTCTCAGCCGTACACGAGAGATGTAAAACATCAAAAATCAACAGTTGGAATTAAAAATTTTGTTTAGCACTGGCTAAACATATATTAATGTATTTTTAGATTTAAGATTTGAAAAACTTATTTATGTTTCAATATATAATTGAAGATTCAATAAATAATAAAACTACCACAAAAAAAAAATATAATAAAATACTTTCTCGTACTTTTGTATTTATGGTACTATTATTTTGTGCTTTTTTCTTATGCTACTTTTTTTCTTGATAAAATCTCTTAATAGATTTGGATGTGATCCAGATTAAATTACATATATGGTACCTTTTAAGGGTAGAAAAGGCACACATATGTAGTTTTAGTTTTTATAAATTTTTAATACATTAGCATTCTTTCTGGTACCCTTTTACTTTTGGTACTATTTAACTTTTGGTGATTTTTTACTTTTGGTACTTTTTAACTTGATAGCATGTGATAGATTAAAATATATGGTACTTTTTAAGTGGTAAAAAGGCTAAAAAAATTGGTAGTTTTGGTAGTTTTTATTTTTATATTACCATATATAAAATTTTTTTATGGTACTTTTTTACTTTTGGAGGTGTTTTTACTTTTCCTTTTTTGAAAAATTCTCTTAAAGAAATTTTATAAAATGTGGTAGACAGATAGCATGTAACCCAAACAAAAATATATGGATCTTTTTAAGGCTACAAATGGAAAAATTGGTACTTTTGGTACTTTTTACAGTTTAACATTAACAAAATATGACAAAAGCTGTATCCTGCCTAATAACTACATAGAAGATAAGAGTAAAGTCGTCAAACGAAAAGCTTTCACTGTATGCAAATTATGTGACAAATGATGACATATTTCATAGCAGTATGTATTGCATTCAAAACAATGCATAACTTTTTTTTTTATATAAAAAGTTTGCCATTAAATAAATAAAAATTAATTAATCGTGGTAAACTCTTTGTAAAAATTATATAATTGCTGGATTTTTATATATATTTAAAATGTTTGCACTTTAAAATATAACTTTAAAATAAAATAATAATAAAACAGAATTTAGTAAATCAATTAAAAAAAAAATATTTTCTACGGCAGATTAGAATTTTCTTTAAAATTAACTTGTAACAATGTAAAGCTTTAACGCTTAACCTATAATTTATATTTAAGAGTTTATCATTCTAAACGTAAAGCTGTTTTAGCCGCAAATATTCCAAAAAAAATATTTTTAGTTCAACTTTTCATGAAAAATATTTAGAGACAGGCCTTGGAAATTAGTATGAAAATTCCAAATTTTATTTTATTAACATCTTGGCAGGGGAAAGCACTGCACTTTGATAACACAAATAATGATATAAAAATAAACAAAAATTATCATCATTAAAACTAAAAGCATTAAATATATAAAAAAGAACTATCTAATGTTGTTAAAATTCAACCTCTTAATTGACAATATATATGCATCATTTCACTTTCAATATCTTTCCTAGTAATTTAATTGTTAGAGATAAATACCTTTGCTTTAATAAATCCTAAATGTAGGAGGCTACTTTCAAACTTAATTAAATATGAATTGACTAAGATGCCCCAAAGCAATAATTAAACCGTGAAATTAATAATCTGCAGTGGTGCATACAAAATTTATTGATTTGTATGTATGTGTATCAAATGTATCACAGAAGTCATAATCTGAATAAAGTGAAAACTAAATCATGTTTATCAATAACAAATTTAATTATTTAGTGATCAGAGAGAATTAAATATTGATAATATTTCAAGGCACAAAAGAAAATTATATGTCCAACATCACTTTAAACTTCATCATACACGGCTGAATAGACCAAACGTTGTTTATAGAAAAAGCCGGTAAACCTCGTCAGAGATTATGTGTATAATGGTTGCACTACTTCTTGGATAGCTCTGTCCAACGTGATTGGAATTTCCATACATATGTGATTTATCCTTCGAATCTTGTTGCTCATTTTTGGTTGTTCAAAGTTATTAAAATTTTTTTATTCTCGTTTAGCGACTGTTAAACATACGCCGCAATAATTCAAAATTAACATTTTAATAAAAAAGTCATACAGCAAAAAAAAAGAAAATTAATTCAAATTACATGTAAAACGTAAATATTTCATTATCAGTCATAATACTGCAACGTCGGCTAGCAGAAACATCGGCGAAGTAAAAAAATTAATAAAATGCCTGCTAATACAGCTTAACAAAGTAAATGCGTCTACTTAACACCGGAGGCGCCTCAGCACTACCTTAAAAATTAACATAACGCGCAAAGCAGAGTTGTAAAAGTGTTAAGCCTTCTAAATTTTCAACATCTATCTTCTCTACTCTATCCCTCTCCCTGAGTTCCGGCACAATGCACTGCATACGTAGGGGTCATCCCCTGAGTCCTAATTAAAAAAAAAGACGTTAGCTACCAACAGGAAAAAAAATATAAATCAGTCAATAAATAGCAGGTTGATTTTTAAAGATCATCAGGGTGCTGCTCAAATATTTATAGGACAAATATTTCGAGGAGAATTTTCTCTGCGATAAAATAATTATGGGACCAAATTGCAAGAAATCCCTTTTTTTTTCTTTACTCGGTCCAAAAAATTGAGGAGTTATACGATGATCAGAAACAAATTTATTTTGGGAGCGGGGAGGGTAATCAAGCTGCAAGCAAACTTGTTCAAAAAAAAATTTACTTTTGAAAGTCGATCCATTAATAGATCCATAATAAATGCTGACTAGGTATTTAAGGTAATTGTTGTCCCGATTTTCAAAAAAAAAAGTGGTGTGAGCCCCAACTGCAAGCCAACGCTTTCAAAACAAAATAACTTTGAAAATTGGTGGACAAAAAAAGAGAGTAATGGAGGTTGAAACATAAAAAAAAAATTCTCGTTTCATTGGCAGCCTGCAAGCTGTTACAACTTTCAGACAGTTACGGCCTGGTCCACGATGTCGAACGATAACGATCACTGGATTTCTAGACGTAATAAAACTAACGTACGTTTAAAGGCCTCATTAGTCTTGACTTTTACTTTCTGTTCTGTTCTGTGCCGTTCTTTTGTTGAATTTTTGTAGTTAGAAGTTCTGTAAAAACATATCAGCTGTTTCTTGCAGAATATACATAGCCGAATTTACATATTTTATCGGCGGCGGCGGCAGTGTTCACCAATTTAAAACGGCGCTTCGTCTTAATTATCAGGTTGAATAATTTTAAAAGAAATAAGTTAAAAGCGTTATTTAAATAAAAACAACTCTACTCACTATAAATTTTTCATGAATATAATATTTTTTTATTAAAAATCGTCTTGTTTTTAATGTGCTTAAAGTCGATGGCGGCGGTCATAATAAAAATTTATCAGCGATTACGCGGCAATTTTGTTCTGATCGGCTTGGTTTACTGAAACAAGCAGCTGTCTCTTGCTGTCACTTAGAACTGTAAGTAAAATTCAGTTTTCAACAGAATGGTCCGTAACAGAACAGAACAACTAATTAAAAATATATGTTTGGCATACACAAAAAATGAACAGCTGATCCGGAACAGAACAGAAAGTCAAGACTAATTCTACCTTAACTAATAACCGATTTTATTTAACTTATTATTTGTTTACTGTCACAAAAGCTAAACAAATAAATAAAATGGATGTTTAGTAGATCGTAAATCAGATCTTTTTCGTTTACAATTTCAGCATTATCGATCGATCGACACCGTGCGTGGGCCGATTATATATAAACATGCATAAAGTATCATTATTTTCACTTAACGAAGGATAGACGGACAACATGTAACCCAGATCAAAAGACATGGTACCATTATCGATTCTTAATCATGAGCCTGTATTAGTATGATGTAGTAATTGCATATTTGCCAACGAATCAAGATTTCTTGGAAAAATCCTAATTGTTTTACAAATGAACTGTATGTAGTTCACTATATTTGAGTAAAAATCAAAATCAACGAATGCTTTTGATGAACTATTTGACATTGAAATCAATTAATATTTTCATTTCGACAACGTATGTGTGCATTGGATGCATCGTTTTGTTTGTTTCTTTTGCAAAACACAATGGGTGCGTTCAGCAGAGACAGTTTGATACACAACTGTTGCTCAACAATCTGCTGAACGCTTTGATTACTAAGCGATGAGCGAACATGTTGATTGAGCGCTCACTGGTTTTGGTAGCAAAGAAAAAGTACGATACATTTCATCAAACTACGAAATTTCAGCCCAGTTTGACTTTTGAATAAAATTTCATAAAATATTTTTAAATTTTAATTAATTTAAGTTTTGACACATTTTTACAAAATAAAATTCAATAATTTTTATTGAAAAGTCAAATTTTTTGATATTTCTGACAAAAAAGTGAGCACACCGTTCAGAAAAATTAATCAAATCAAAAGCTGCTACATCTAAACTGTTTAGTAGCAGGTTTTTCTGCTGAACGTGCCCAATGTTTTAGGACGCATACTTTGCCGCTTTTCTTTCTTAAACCTGGTTTTTTTTTTTCAAGAAAGTGTTAATTGCAACAACGGTTATCAGCCGACTTATAGCTGATCAGCTCAGTTACTCTGTTTACAAAAATATATTGAACTCAAAATTACTGTTAATTACTTTACAAGTGTGCAATAATTCCTTGCAGCCGCTCTATCGTTACATCATTTCATCGCCAGCTGATTGCTGACAAACATCAACGTGATAAATACGATTTTCGTTATTTTTCCTTATATGACCACTTTATCGATAACTTGAAAAACTTTTAAATCCTTTATTGTATTATGCAAATTTCAAATCCTTTACAAACAATTCAAATTTTAAATTAATATTCAGATTAATGACAATCATAAATTATTGTTAAAGTTAAAGTGTTAAAGCAAGTGTTGAGTTAATTATTGGGTCATTTGCATGACCATAACACAGCAGTCACTTAAAAAGACAAAACAAAAACACAACAACAACAATAAAAAATGTTATCATCTAATAACATAACAGGAGATTTTGTATCAATGTGTGTGTGTGTCTCAGTTGATTGTGTTTGACAGTTTATTTAATTTAAATTAAAAATTCTTTATACTTTTATCTGATGCATTTTTTTATATATTCTCCATTATGTATGATGCATAACATTTTTAAATTATTATTTTTTGTTATACAGTTGTGTGCAAAAGTTGCGTGTAGGACGAATTCATAATTATTTAATTTCATTATTTTTAGCATAAAACTTAATGTAGGCACTTTTTCATTTATTAACTGCCTGTTTTTAGAAAATGAAAACAAAATACTGAGTGAGAATTTATATTGAAAAAAAAAACAAATTTTCTTATTTTATTGTTGTTTTCAATATAAATTCTCACTCACAGTTTTGTTTTCATTTTCTAAAAACAGGCAGTAAATTTGGCTCCATGAAAAATGGCCCCAATGAAAAATGGCCCCAAGCCAAAAATGGAAAATGGCCCCAAACTTTTGTATTAAAAACAACAACACAAACTTTGGGGCCATTTTTCCTATTTTTTGGGGCCATTTTTCATTTTTCAGTTTGGGGCCATTTTTCATTTTTTAGTTTGCGGCCATTTTTCATGGAGCCGTAAATTTAATAAAGGTACGAAAGTACTGTAAAAATTTTCCAACATTTATAGAATAAGCTTGACTCTGCTATTTTTTTCTACACAAATGTAAGTATGTAAATATTTTAATATTTATATCAAACAAAATTCACACTATTTTTTAGCCCAATTTTTTATTCAACAACTGTTTGCAGAGCTCATTTTTATTTATTATTCAACAATAAATTACAGAGTTTATTGGATTTTTATTTAAATTAAAATTTATAAAAAAAATATGTATTGCTATAAGCAATGTCTATTTTTCAAAAAGTTTTTTTTATTAAATATATGCTGTATATAAATTAACTAATTATATAACATATTTGTCATTGAATAGACAGACATATGGGTATTACAAATGTTATAGAAAAGTATTTAGTATTAAAAAAAAACAATAGAATAAATACTACAACCTTTAAATATTCATAAGAGTACAGACATGTACGCCTGCAAGCTATTCTTTATTGTGAATGATACGTTTTAGGTTCATTTAATTAAAGGGTTGCATAGAACATTTTCATAACGCTAGAGCTTCGCCCATAAACTTTTTAAAGCTTTTGTCAAAGACATTGAACGGAAATAAAAATAATTTAAAGCTTTCACTGTAGAAATAAAGGTGGAAAATTTTGATAACTAAAAAGTATTTATAACAATGTTCTACACTTAGAGCAGTTGCACAAGAAATGCTTAGAAAAGAGCTTGAGCTTTTCGTATATTCCACTTGAAGGCACTCTGTTGTATTTCAGAGTTCCTTAAAATATACGTTAAGTTGAACTGTTTATTTTGAGCTTAAACAGATTTAAGAAACCTACACTGAAGAAAATAAAATGCGAAAAGCTTAGCAGCCATGATTTTTGTAATTTGAAATTTTAAAAAAATTTTATAAGAAAATTTTCTACATTCCACGAAAATTATAATAGAATTTTCTTAAGTATTTCTTGAAAATTTATACATTTTTAAAATAAACATTGAATTGAATCTAAAAGAGTAGCATTTTAATTTTAAAAGTACAATAAAGAAAATATGTAGCACTTTTCGGAAATGAATCGTATACATATTTAAGTTTTTGGAAAAGTTAAAAGTATTACGAAGAAAAAGAAATATGAAAATACTCTTATGGTATATACCATACATGGGACTTTTTCATTGGCATTGAATTTTCATTGGCATTATTTTAAACATTTATAATGAAAAAAAATCAGTACCAATAATTGCCATAGCTTTTTTTTTAAATATAATTTTTCTACTATTTATAATGAAAAACCAATGAAAGTTTGAAATACTAATTACAATTGATAAAAAAATAATTAATACTATCTGTATAAAAAAATATGGTCACATCAGCTTTTGAAAAAATTAAATTATAAATTAAAATACAAACCAAGCTACATATGTACATATTTTTAATACATACACATACATACATATATATGTAAATAAATATGTGAAATAATATTGACGTTTAATACTGATAATGCTTTTGAAAAACTTTAGCATTTATTATTTGTAATGCTTTTACTTTTTAACTAACTAATAATGAAATTATTCCATTGAAAAGCATTAGCATTGTTCAAAAAATTTATAATGATAAAAATTTAATTGGTATTGTTTATACGTCAATGAATGAATGAAATCGACAATTAATTAGTCAATTTATTTAATTACTCCCATGTATGGTATATACATATGTATGTATTAGAGTTGTCAACCGATTAAGAATAATTCGATTAATCTGTATAACGGAACCAAACTCTTGTTCGACTAATTTTAAAATACCGATTTTCGAATAACGAATAAATCGATTAATTAATGTCAATTAATGGAAAAAATTTTTTCAGTTTGAAATGGATACGTAAAAATTTTGTAAATTTGTTTGTATGATTTCAACCAAACCGAGTTCTTTATACCAACCAAATGTATGTTATTTTGGATGTTTGTAGTTTTTGTCGAACTGCGCATACACCTAGTAGTGGTCGTGCTATGTTTTTAACGAAACGTTAAAAAATTTTCAAGAATAGGGTCTTTTCACACTCAGGTGAATAAGTTATAAATACACTAAAAGCCAAAAAAGAAGCAATTGCTCAATATAAATCTTACATTTTAAGTAGAAAATGTTGTTATTGTATTCTATTTTTTTTTTTAATTTTATAATTATCTTTCGAATTGAGCTCGGCTTGGAAGTATTTTACCAAGAAGAAAAATTAAAAAAAAACAAAGTCACATATAACAAGTTTCCTAAAGTATACAAAATTGTTGGATCAACAACAAAAAAGCAAGAACTCTTTTGATAAAGATTTACTAAAACGTATTAAAATAAGAATAAATTGAATCAACTTTTATTTTTAAGATTATTTTAAACGTGCGGTTTCTATATTACAAACAATTGGTTTGCGTAGAAAATTTGTTTGAAAGCCATTCAGTTTTTTGAGTGATTCCCATACAAAATTACTAACAAGCCATTTGTCTGTATTGTGGAAACAGTACTTAAATTGTCTAATTTAACAAAAAAATCACTTGTTGACTGAATAAAACATGTGTATTTTAATTATTTTTCTACAAGTATTAAAATCGACATACATACATCAGCTAAAAGTAATCTCAGTTATTAAATATTTATGATTTTTTTATGTATATTAACTATTTTATTTTTAACAAAATTTTATTATTTGGTTGTACTTATATGCATTGTTGTGTTAATAACAATTATTTGTTTTTTGTCAATAAATAATTTTTAAGCATTTTTTTATTCGTTGTTCTCATCAATTAGTCCAATAATTTTTTAGCTTTAATCGTTTGATCGAATGAACAAAGACAATTATTTAAAGTATTCGAACAAAGTTGAAGGGCGAATAATTGACAACTCTAATATGTATACATATGGGCTCCATGAAAAATGGCCCCAATGAAAAATGGCCCCAAACCAAAAATGAAAAATGGCGCCAAACTTTTGTATTGAAAACAACAACACGAAATTTGGGGCCATTTTTCCTATTTTTTTGGGCCATTTTTCATTTTTTTATTTTTAAGTTTGGGGCCATTTTTCTTAAAGTTTGGGGCCATTTTTCATTTTCGAGTTTGGGGCCATTTTTCAATTAACGAAAAATGAAAAATGGCCCCAAACCAAAAATGAAAAATGGCCCCAAAATAGTGTGAATGATATAAATAGCACAAAAAACTCTTTAACATCAAATAATGCGTTTTCAAAACATGTATTATTATTAAACGGCGACGTTTCTCGAAATTATATGGAGTAGAGTTACCTTGAGCCCCACCGAGGAGCCTAGAATGCAAAAAGCCGTTAGTAAGCTGTGGGCGCTGTGAGCCAACATGGAGAAAAAAGTGGCTGCGCCCAACAATTGCCCAAATAATTTAAGTCCCCAGATTTGCTGCAGTGCATTGGGGTGCTACGTCAAAATAAAAGTACTTACGTATGTAATGCAATGCAGAAAATCTTTACTAAATATCGCCGTGTCGGGAAATACCATGGTGGAGAAAATCCCTAAGCCCGGCCGTAGGCCGGCTATGCAAGGGATCTTTAGTAAGCAACTCAATTTTTTTGAAAATAATCCAATATTTTAAAATATTTGAATTTTATTACCAAAGTTTTTCCGCGTAGCAGGCCTCCGGCCGGGCTTAGTGATTTCCCGACACGGTGATATTTAGTAAAGATTTTCTGCATTGCATTGGGGTGCTAGATCACAATAAAATTAGGTACGTATGTAATGCACTTCAAAATCATTTCATCCCTATTGGAAAGCCTTATACATATAAAACAAAAAAAACTAATGTTAAAGACTTTGAAAGAGTTAAATCGATGTGCTTCAAACCGGGTTTATTACAAATGTAATTTTGTAATAAATCCATTTTGAAGGGGGCTTAAAATATTTCCCATTAAAAATTTTTTAACATTTTAAAATTTTTAAAAAATGTTTTAATTTTTATTTCTTGAAATTTTGTATGAAGGCAGGCTTTCTGATGGTTTGATTTACCAAGAAGGGATTTTTGGGAAATCGATTTTTAATAAAGTTTGCACCAAAAGACCACACTTAATTTGAATTTATGCAAAAAATCTGTGGAAAGTGTTTGGTACTCTTCGACTAGACCTTTTAGGGGACAAAAAGGGGCCGAAACTCGAACTTTGGTACTTTTCAATTTCTTGGTCCAGAGTTGGAACACCGAAAAATCTTTATATTTGCATATCTACCGAAAAAACTCAAAATAGATTTTGTCCACAGGGAATAAAATATAAATAAACAAAATTTCCTTTTTTTCAACATTTTTTTTTTTTTAGTTTTCTAAGTGTACCCAGCAAAAATTACTGCTTCGCTGTAAGCAGGTTTGTAAGGGAATATCAGGTGATATTAGCTTGCAAACCTGCTTACGTATGGCATGATATTTGTTCGCGATGTCCCACTTTGGAGCATTTCGTTTTAAGTGCTTATTTCAGAGCAGTGAGTATGAATTAAATTCATGGAACGAAAACAATATCAACTGAATTATATATATTTTATTTTTTATTGCATCATCCAAACATTCGTCTTATTATGTTCGTTACACTTCGTAAAATTTACAATTTTAATCCATGCCTTACAATAGTGCTTTCTAGTATGCACTAGTGTAAGGGAACATGTATAGAGATTATTTGCTTTAGTGTTATTTGTTTTTGTTTCTACATTGATTAAATAAAGTTATCAAAAAATTTTACATTTTCTGCCATACATTTCTGCATTTGTTAAGATAATACATATCGGCTTAATACGAAGCACGTTCTTAAGGCAGAAAAAGTATGTACTGCTTCCAAAAACTTGATTATTTTTTGCTGGGTAGTGACACACATCGGGTATTCGCTTGTTATTTATAAATTATTAAAATGGATGGAAAAATCTTGATTTTATTTACATTTAATTGGAGGATGTTGACTAGGCTTGCCACCCGTACTTTATAATAAAGTATTGTACGTTTTTTTGATTAATTGTACTCTATACTTTATAGAAACAATAAAGTACACCAAAATACTTTATTTCCCATGATTTGATTTATCTACAATTCAAAATAGATTCGGGTTATATTAGTCATTTGTTGACGTTTTTTTACAGTGGCGATTCTTTCTTAAGAGTATGTCACGGCAATTTGGATATGAAACAAGCAAAAAAATTAACCTTTTGTCTGCACCGCAACTGACCAGGGAAATTCACATGAATTTTTTATTATTTATCGATAAAGCCTTAGAGTACCTGAATAAATGGTTTGATTTTAAAAATACAAACTGGTTATTTACAATTAGCAATAAAAATTTAAAGAGCAAAGTTGATTTTAACGCATTAACGTATTGTTCTATTCAGCCAGTGCTGTTGAAAAATCTACAAAAGGTATGTATACACAGAGCCAAAACTGCCTAATAGAATCAATAAGATTTTCTCTATGAAACGCTTTTAGGCTAAGGGGTATCCCAGCAGAAAGAAGCGAAGATTTTTTCGAAGAGATTCCTTATTGTTTTTATGTGGTAAATCTTATTAATTTTTTCAATAAGGAAACCACATAAAATCAAGAAGAAAACTTGTTATTTACAATTTTTTTACCCAATTTCCGTTATTTTTTGCACCAAAAAAACAATCCATAGAGAAAAACTTCTTGATTCTATTAGGTTTTCATATGAATTGTAAATAAAAGGGATTTCTTATTGATTTCATTAGGTCGTCTTATGGTTTTTTTCAAAAAGGTTTTCTTCTTGCTTTTATTAGGTTCCTGTACGATCATGTGTAAATTATCTTCTTAATTTTTTTAATAAGAATATCTTTTTGATTTTATTAGGTATTCTTATTGCTTTTTTCAAAAAGGTTTTCTTCTTGATTTTATTAGGTATTCTTATTGTTTTTTTCAAAAAGGTTTTCTTCTTGATTTTATTAGGTTCCTGTACGATCATGTGTAAATCATCTTCTTAATATTTTTAATAAGAATATCATCTTGATTTTATTAGGTATTCTTATTGCTTTTTTCAATAAGGTTTTCTTCTTGATTTTATTAGGTATTCTTATTGTTTTTTTCAATAAGGTTTTCTTCTTGATTTTATTAGGTTCCTGTGCGATCATGTGTAAAGCATCTTCATAATATTTTTAATAAGAATTTCTTCTTGATTTTATTAGGTATTCTTATTGCTTTTTTCAAAAAGGTTTTCTTCTTGATTTTATTAGGCCATCTTATTGTTTTTTTTTTCAATAAGGTTTTCTTCTTGATTTTATTAGGTTCCTGTATGATCATGTGTAAATCATCTTCTTAATTTTTTTAATAAGAATATCTTAGCTTGCTTATGGTTTTTATTAGGTATTCTTATTGATTTTTTCAAAAAAATTTTCTTCTTGATTTTATTGGGTATTCTTATTGATTTTTTCAATAAGGTTTTCCTTATTAAAATAATAAGACTTCCTTCTTGAAAAAAAACCATAGAGATATCTTATAAATTTTGTTATATTTTATTAGGTATTTATTAGGCACTGTTTTCTCTGTGTAAATATTAAATTTTTCCTTTGTTGCTCGAAATATGTTAACAATGTCTACCTAATATTTCTCTGATTATTTACGAACTTTCGCCTGTATAGATATTAACAAAATAACGCATTAAAGTCCGTCTATTCCATTTACTTTTATTTAAAGGACATGACAAGTTAGTTTTTTTGCTGACTAGTGTTGTTTACAAAAATTTTCAATTTGTGCAGGTTTTTCCCTCATAAAGTGCCTAAAAGTAAGTCTACAAGTTATTGGATTAGCTCGAAAAGTCGTTGTGAAGGACGAACGTACCTACAGGCATACATTATTAAATAGGTTTAGTTGCATATAACGAACCATAACACACTCTTTGTACGCAGTAATAAATGAAATCGTAGACAGGAATGCAACCTATCCACTCTATGAAAAAATACACCAGAACTCAACAATTTAGAACTTATTTTTAACATTTTTTTCCAAAACGTTAATTTATTTTATAAGAAAAATCGAAATTGCATGATAGCTTTTCTGTCACAATCAACATTTTTATTCATAATATTTTCTTTATATATAAAACATCATCCCTCCCTTCATTTGATGCTGACATTTGTTCCCTGCTAATTATAAAAACTTTCTACAAAATTTACCTTAATGTCGAAACAAAATTGCATATTAAGCAGAAAATTCAAAATCAAATGAATTCCCATGTGTGTATTTTTACCACTTAGATAAAATAATAAAATAATACTTGAACTTATTATTTATATTTTGATGATGAGATGATGAGTAAATTGTTCCAACTTAATTGTTTAAGAACACAAACACAATTGAAAACAAAACGTTTGCTGTTAATAACAAAAAAGGGTGCAGATATGGGGTGAGGATAACAAAAAAAAAATATGATATTAAGAAATCAAGGCAAGATAAAGAGGGGGAAGTATCACCATGGAAAGGTTATTAATTTCGGAAAAATATTTAACTTTCCATTTTTGTTACTAACTATCATTCTTAAAAGATGGTTAAGAATTTTGAAGTTTAAAATTTCAGTTTATTATAAATTCAAATGAACTTTATGAGAATTGGCATACCTTCTCAGAAATTTCCATACTTTTTCACAGCATTTTGCGTATGAAAGTGTATTAAAAGGTCAAATGATAATTTAACTCTCTTATTATTATTATTCACATTTATATATTTTTTTATGTTTTATATGCATAAATATATTTACAATAACAAATCTTAAGGTATTTAAATTTTTCGTTTAGTTTGTAACGCACATATAAGATTTTCGATAACAATTACAAGGAGTCTTATGTGTTATTTATTAAGAACGTAAACTAATCTTTTCTATATGTACAAGTGTTTCAATTAGGCAATATATTCTATCGATCTTAAATCTGTCTTCTCAGTGTATTTCAGGATCATTCGGAAACAAACACAGACCCAGTAAAATAATTATTCCATACAACAACAAAAAAAATTAACTAAAGTATGATAAATTTTACAAAATTTTAGTTTAAAATTGTTGTCGTATGGCGAGGCGCCAATGCCGTTTTTTCCGGAAATTCTATAAAATTGTTCTTGATTTCCTTTTGGAAATACAAATTGTGTCTTTCACGGGGAAATTTTTCTTAATTATAAGAAAATTTTTACTAAAACCGTGTTTAGTAAAAACAATTCATACAATTCTTTAGAGGTTAATTTCCCTGCTATGTGGTTTTTGATCTTGCTAAGCGCTTTTCATTTCCGTGTTTTCCGACGTAGATGGCACTTCTGGCACCGCCCAGTGGTACAACGATGCTTTTGGTGACAGGAGAGCGCTACAATGTCCGCGCCTGCTTTTTTACTGGTAGGACGTACTGCTTTTGACGAGGGGAGTTGAACACATTTTACAGAAAAAAAAATGGAATTGGTGCCATGCGATATATGAGCCGTTTATTATAAAAATGGCATAAGTCACTTTTTTTTATTGCAAATTTTTTACAAATGAAAAGATACCGTTCAATTTCATTTAGTGTTGCCATTAACTCGATTTTTTAAAAAAGCAACTTATGCCACTTTCAAAATAAACGGCTCAAATATGTTTAACTTAAATAAAGATTCCCATATATTAGTTAATTAGGGGTGATTTTTTTTTTTTGAATTTTCCTTCGTAATTTTTTTCCATTTTCCCGTAATTACAATCGTGAACAACTCCCATGAAAAAATTTTATTCGGTCAAGAGTGAAAAAATGTTCACTTAAAAAAATTCCCCTTATCGTGAATTATTTCTCACGAGTTTTTTCACTTTTCCCTATAATTTATTCACTTTATTTTTGATGTGAAACAGAACAGAACAACTATGTAGCTCTTCTTAAAATTTTAATATTGAAACTTACAAAGTTTATTTTAAGAAAAATGTCTGATAATAATGTACAAGCTGATGTATTGCTCAACAAAAATACAAAACAACAGGTTCATTGCCTGCGGATTTGAGAAGCTTTAATTTGTCGGAATTATTTCGTTTGGTTGGCTTTTCAAAAAGTAGCCGAATTATTTTGCCACATAAAAGTAAGAATGCAACAAACAAACGCTGCAACTAAACTATCGCTCGAACACTGAATATTTATCTTTCCTTTTTATTAATTTTTCTTTAAAATATATATATGCTCGAGTATATTTTTGAACAAAAATTTGTTTTATTTTTTATGTTTTTAATCTTCTTCCTTATTTTACATTCACTACGAATTGATAGCGGGAACAAATGTTTCCATGAAATTCACGATAACAAATTTCCCTTCATGGAAAAGAAAAATTTCACATTTTGTTCACGATAGGGGTGAATGTGTGTTTTTTAGTCTAGCTGTGGCCTTTCTTGCTTTTGTTAATCTAAGAGCAGTTGTTTGACACTAGAGACGCTGCAGTCGCATTAATTTTCTTAAGCTCTGTGTCATTTGCAGTCATTTGATTAATATTTTTACTTAAGCGACAGTCCTCATCAGTCACCATTTAAATAGTCTAAAAACAAATAACACAGTACCATAGAGCATTAGAGAAATGTACGATCAGGGATCGAACCCAGGTTCTTAGTTATACCATGATATGTACCTAATACGGTGACAACTTTAGCCAACACTACTATCAAAGAATGAACACAAATCACCTTCTCAATTGCTTACATTATTAATTGCTCTCCACAATAAAATTGTGCACATGAACTTTCATAGCGTGTTTGCAGTTCGGCAAGACTGTGCATGATACATACTACTATATTCATAAAATATACTCATATGTCTTGAAAAGTTAAGCAGTAACCTTTTTATGCTTTGTAAGCATAAAAACCATCGAAAAACTTCCTAAAATTTTGGAGCACAACTTGTACTCGTTAGAGCACAAAATACGAAATGGGGGGAATGAATGTGAAAAATTCTTAAGGGGGTATAAACTGTTGGAGAAAAATTAAAAAAATAAACGTGTATAAAAATGTCTTGCATGAAAATGTGTTAACAAGGAAATAATTATTGTTGTTGTGGTTTTTTCTGTTTTTTTTTCCTTAATTCCACATCATGAAAATACCTTAAGCATGAAAATGGTCATGTTTTACTTCAACTTCATCACCGTCAGCCAACACCACACCACATAGTGTTGTAGTAGTGTAGCAAACACACTTTATCAACAAGGGAAGTAAAAACGAGCTAAAAAAAATATGAAAACAACCACGTGTGCACGCGACTAAAATGTTGAAAATTATAATAGAATAAAATTCAAATCGATGCTAGAACGCTTTGTTATGAATGGAAAAACATTCAATTCAACCGGCAAAAATTATTAAATGCATTTTCTTAATACACTTTACAAATCTCTAGAGGAATTTCTTTTTTGGTTTGGTCATAGTAAAAATATTTTCTTTATATTCTTTTCTTAGATTTTTATTACAATAAACATGCGCTGTTCTGAATATTTTTTGTTAGTTGTTACTCTTTGTTGCCATCTTTCTGCTGCTGCTGCTGCTGTTGCTGCTGCTGGTGCTTATTAGCGTCATGCAATTTATTGTAAGCAAACTGTTTGAAAATATTATTTTGGTGTTTTGCCATTTGGCTGTTTGGCTCTTCATATTATTGCTGTTGTTGTTGTTGTTGTTTTTATTCACAATTACACCTTCAGTTATTGTAATATTTGAAAATTGTTATATGTTGTATTTTATCTAACTTCTTTACAATTTTCTTCGCGGCCAAAGTACAAAATTTGTTACAACCAAACAACTTAAAGTTATTTTAGCTTTTTGTCTTGAGTCTTTTGTCAGTCCGATTTGTTTAGTTCTAGTGTTTGGTGGTTTTTATTATTCGGTGTAAAAGGCGGTGTTTTCTTTTTTTATTAAATTGAAAGCGGGAAAGCTTTAAAGCAAACCTGATAAACTATTGTTAATTGTAATGGAGTTTCTGAGAAACGTTTTTATGTTTTTAAATTTATTTGGAGAATTAATGGCCACTATATCAGAATTAAATAATTGTAAGTGGTAAAAGGAATTAATTTTAAAAAATAAAACAAAACAACTTTTTACGTAAACAAAGAAAATATATGAATCAATAAAAAAAAACGAAGAATCAAATAAATATTTAATTATTTCTTAAACAATTAAGAAAATCGTAAAATTAACTCAACAAAATTAATTGAAAACATTTTTGGATTTTTTCGATTAAAAAAAATCGTATATTAAATAAATATTAGAATCCCGCAAGATTAGCCGAAATTTGACCACTTGATCCGAAACCGGGTTTGTATGTAACCGGTTTTTTTAACCGGTTTTTAAGCTAATAATTCTATTGTGCATATCTAAAAATATATTACTTTTGAACCATATATTTCATATATATATATATGTATATATATATATTGGTGGACTATAAAGACAATTAGAAGTGTACAACAAAAAATTGCATGGAATATTTATCGGGGCAAGTTACACATTCCGATAGGAATGGTTTACGTAACTACATACCGATCGTATTATATTTGCAATCTTTAGATCGTGTTTAATTGTATTTCGATTTTACAATAATAAAGCTCACAATAAGCTTTTTTTATTAACATGCGAAGCTTACTTTAGTCACGCTCCTAAAAGTATACATGTTTTTTTTTTTTTTTTTTGTTACATAATCATATAATGGTTAGTAGTGCTTAAAAAGGTTTTACAAAGTTTTACTTCAGATTCAACACACTACAGACAGGCCAAAACATTGTTTTTTTAATTAAAATTTTGCATAACGAACAACGTTCTTTACTGACTTAAAATTTTTTTCTCGAATTTCAAAAACTTATAAAACCATATTATGATACAGATATATGTATGTATACGATAATAGTTTTTAGTATATGATAGTATTATATAATCCAAACATGTACTATCATATTTAGCAGTTTCCTACTATGACCGATAAAATTATGTTAATGCATCACTATAATATGATTAGACAAGTCTCTACTTTAAGCAATACGAAATTTAAGTATAAAGAAATAACGAAATTCTATTTTGCTGTAAAATTGAGCAAGAAAATATTTAAAATGTTTTTTATGCAACCATATAATGGGTACATTAAATGGTTGTCCCAACCATTTTTTTTTTTTTTTTTTGTTTTTTTTTTTTGTTTTTGGCTTGTTTTTCTTTTCATTTCTTTATTCATTACATAGCGTTTGGCATAAGTTGACAAACTAAATTTCGTTACTTATTACTTTCAAGATTATGCGGTATTTTCGATTATTTCATCAACATTTAATATAAAATTTATTACTAAGCTTGTGGGAAATTTTTGTAAAAAAAAGTATTTTGGTACGAAGAAGCTAACCACAAAGCTTTACGACTAACAATTGAAAAATGAATAAAAAAAAACCACCCCATAACAACAATATTTAACATGATCAAAAAGATCTATAAAAGGATGACTGAAATCTGATTTTTAATTCACAATGAATTAGAGAAAATTTAATTAGTTAATTTTGCTTCAAATGTGAATTGAATTGAAACACGAAAGCATTCCTCATGAATAAAAATTTTTTCATTCATTGACATTGACAGTTAAAAAAAATTCCTTGAAATAAAGTGTGAATGAATTCAACATGAAACAAAGTCATTTTAGTCACAAAAAAGAATTGAATTAAAATTTGAATGCATTATCGATGATTTAAGGAAAAGGAATTGTAAGTCATTTTCGATTCAATGTTTTAATTTGGATTAACATCATAAAACAAAAACTGTTTAAATATGTTTATGTATCCCATTGCTATTATCAAAAATTATGTGTCAACAAACTCATTCTAAAGCTCAGTATTCTGTTCAGTATTCCACGCGGAATACTATCAAAATATATGTATAAGAATCAATATATTAAGTTATAAAAATTTTTCAAAACAGTGTATGAGATGAAGAGATAATTTTTGGAATTTTGATCCCAACTATAGAAGTGAATGAAAAAATAAATTACAAATCCTTTCCCTTAAATCATCGATAATACATTAAAATTATAATGCAATATTTTTTTTATATGAAGTTAATAGATTCAATTTATTTGATTCAAGACGAATTCACTAAAATTTTAACTCAATTCATTATTTTGTAAAATTAATTAAATTAAAAGTTGCATGATGAATGCATTTATACTTTGAGTCAATTCATTTTTTAGGCGCAAAGAATGCATTATAAAAGTTTTAATTCAATGCTTGAATCAGTTTCATTCAGAAAAGAATCAATCTTTTGCAGCTCTGTCAAATTATTGAACCATAACCAATTATTAAAAACTTATTTTTCTTATTACATTTTTTTTAATAAATTCAAACATATTTTTTTTTTGCACAATAACAGCAAATAATTAAGTTGCAAAATGTTTCTTCAAAAAATTTAAGTAACTTTAAATCTATCCTATTTTAAACACTATGATATACATACATACATACGTTGCGTATAAGTGTTATAAAAATTATTTTAGCATATATCAAACATACGCTTTACATCAAAGTGCGGTTTAGTGCAGGGGTGCCCAAGCCAAGCCCTCCCTATGCGCTTGATGCTCATTTGGTTTTGTAAAACTCTTAGCTATAGGCTGTGTATTTTAATATACTCATACTTTTTCCGTTTTGTTGTTCTTCACTGAATACACGCAAGTGCAAAGCAACAACAATTTTGTATGCTTTGCTGGTAACATTGACAACAGCGATCATCAATCTACTTTCAATTATGTGAAAACGGTTTTTGTGATTTTTTTTTTATTCTTTACAAAATGGATTTCAGATAATTTTTACAAAAAATGCAAATCAAATTTTTTTGCCGTGTACGTGAAATGTAATTTTTGAAGTGAAAACTTTTATTGGAGCGGTACGAAGGTTTTGGATGAGACAAAACCTCAGAACTCGCGACAGCTTCACGCTTGCAGCATCTCTGTTTCTGCGAATGCCTAGTCGGAGTGAAGTTAACAACCTACAGATATTGATGTTTGTTACGGTTCTCGATTCGACTTCGACTGCTGTAATAGATTAAAGAAAAATGTTGTATGTTTCTTTAATCTAGTACAACAGTCGAAGTCGATTCGAGAGCCATAGTAAGGCCCAACACCTAAATTTTTTCGCTCAAAATTAAGAGAGCGCCCTCTCTTGTGGGTGATTGTTGCCATATATGAGAAAAACGTTAATATTTTGGTGCACCAAAGAGGGCGCACTCTTCAATTTGAGCCAAACTGATTAAAAAGAGTACACAAAGATGGCGCTCTCTTCATTTTGAGCGAAAAAATTTAGGTTGTTAGCTTCTCGGGCGCAGTTGCATTTGCGTTTACAATAAGTGGCATGGCAAAACTAGCAGGTATGCGCAGTTCGACAACAAGTACAACAATCCAAAAACAACATGTATTTTGTTGGTATAAAGCACTCGCTTCATATCAAAACACACAAACAAACTAAAAGCATTTTAATACGTATGAGTACCAAACTGTAACCATTTTTTATGTATTCTCTTCAAACTATATCAGTTTGCATGAAAATTTGCTATAAAGCGCGCTCAGTCAGCTGTGCTAGTAAGCTCACCTGTTGCATACGCCTTGAAAAGTGGTTAAACTTGTTGCATGTATTTATATAATTGTTTATATCTACGCATAATTTTTTTGCTAATGTATTGGTGTTTGCTCTTCCATAAGGAACTTTTGGGCACTCCTGGTTTAGTGTATTTCCGAACCGTAAAGAAAAATGATGATTAAAGTGGTTTGAATCCAATCTCAAATATATTAAAATTTTTGTTTTTTATTAAAAACTTTCAAATTGTTTATGACAAAGCATCGCTTGAATTTCTGTGCGTTTGTTTGGTGAAGAATTTGCTTTCCATATAAAAGTCAATTGATGATGTGATTTACGAAATTAGGACCTTATTTTGATAGGTTTTGAAACTTTAGTAGTTAAAAGGCCTGCATTAGAATTATAGTGCTTATAACTTCCGCTTGAGAGTGAGAAAATTTATGACTACGTTGCAATAAAGGAGCGATACGAAATGAGATTATCATCTTTCTGTTTACCCATAAAAGTAAGCCTTAGTCTATTACCAATCCCTTTAATAAATTTATAAATTTTTTGATATAGATCATGGAAATTGCAGTGCAGATTATTTGTAAAATATACTGCATACTTTTAGGCAAATGCAGTATAGGTATCATTACAGATGGGTATACGTTGCGCATAGTTTGTGCTAATCTTGTCTTACGCGTTTAGTCCTATTGATTACAGGAGCAATATTTAAAATTCTAGCCTTAATGTTTACAAGAGAAAATTGTTCTTCACTAAGGTGCGTGGTGTTGAGTCTAATAATATTCTTGGATGCCTCTCGCGTATTAACAATTTGTTCATAATTTAAGTTAACAAACTCATGTTTACTTTAAAATTAGAGCAATGGAAACCCTAAACTTGATCGAAATTTGAAAGTCTTAATAATTGTGGCATATTGAGCCTTAATTGCGAAAATAGCTTAGCGACATGATTTTCAATTTTAATTTATTTTTAATAAATAAAATATTTGGCAACATATTTTGGTCACGCACGGCACCGTTACCAATTTTTATCAAAATAAATGCATTTAATGGTTTGTTTGTATTTTTTCGTGACATCGTCTTGCCGCTTCAGCTAAAACTGTTTTTGTCGCTTAAGCTTGTTTGGGGGTTATGACACGATATTTTCATTCAACAAGAACGATTGTGTCGATATCCTCCACTTTTTGATATTTTATAAAAAAATGTGTAAGATTTTACTGGTTTACAATTCGTTTGCTATTTTTATCCGCCATATCTATTAAGCGGTACCACTATGCCCGTATAACGTATGATTAATACGTAAATATTGTTTGCAAAGGTGTTCTTAGTTTTATAATATCTATTCTAAGTAATGATGCCATTAAATAAATTAAGTAATAATATTATAATTAAACTATTAGTAGCATCTAAATTCCAATTATCAAAAGACATAAAATCAAATTCATGATAACAACGAACCATTTTAAATCGCTTAAAATAAAAGATAAAATTATAAATACTCTACTATATTTTCATAACAATATGTATATCGTTTATTTTATTTGAATATTTAATTTTTTTTATATCTTCTCTCATTTCCTCAATGTCTTTTATATTCATACCGTAAATATTTATAAATATGTTTAATAATGAAATTGAAAGTGCTTTTCCTGTACATTTATGTTTGCGTGTCTCCAAAATGCAATTGTCTGCATGTGGTTGAAAAAAAAAACTAAATAAACGGAAGTCTATATTGTCTACTTCCAGCTGCTATGAAGTGCAAAAAATATAACAACTGTCAACAGCTACAGACAATATTTTGAGACAATTTAAAAACAAATAAAAAAAATAGAAGTGAAGCGAAATGTACTAATGCAAAATATGATTTTTTTCTATTACTATTAATTGTATTTATTGCACAGTGGAGTGTTGCGATATGGAGGAAAATAATTTTTAAACAAAATAAATTACCAGTGATAAAGGAAATGAATCTGAAAAAACTTTTATATAAACAATTGCGTTGTTTTAGACTAGAAAGTGTCATAACTTTCTTATACTAAATCAACTGTCACAATCTTTATTTACAAAAAATTCAGATTATCTAGAATGTACATGTGAAAAGTGATATTATCAGGCTCAAGTTCAGTTTTGTTGAATTAATGAAAATTCAAATTACTAAGAGTTATTTTATGTTGAAAAATATTATTGTTATATCCAATCAGTTTAGCAGAACGTATCAGTATACCGATTTCAATGCCGATATACCTCTCATCAGCATTTATATATAAAAAAAGGTTATCTAGAATATTATATAGAACTAGATATACCCGGTGCGCTTCGCTACCCCCTCGTTATAAAATAAAATTCCTATTGTGAAAATTATGACGATCGGTCCAGTAGTTAAGACTATATTACGATTTTTTATTTTCCTAAAAAGGAGCGTGGTCCCACCCACTTTTCCCCTGGTACGTATTCCAAATTATGCCAATACCATATGTACCAAATATCATCGGCGTAGGTAAAAAAAACGCCCAAAATATGGCGATTTAAATTTTTGGGTTATATGGGCGGTGCCACGCCTCTTTGTCCAATCAAAACATCATATAGCCTATGTCACCCGCCTGAATATTCTGAAGATTCCCTGAAAATTTCATCAAAATCGGCCCATACGGAGTCCATACGTTACATACATACAAACAGCCTGTTTTATATATATTTCCAGAAAAAGGTCAACCGCGACAGAAATATTAAAAACCGGAAAAAAAATTTTCTTTATCAAATTTAATTAGAGAACTGTCTAAATTTTTATAATTTATTAACTTAAATAATAATTCTTTTATTTTTGTTATCATTGGATTATATCCTGTTTTATTTATTTTTTATACTTATAAATAAAAAATTTTAAACCTAAAAAATGCCTTTGGAATCATTGTCCCGTTCGCGATGTCCCGTTCGCGATTCTAAAAAAAATATTTAAAAAAAATAATAATAAGGATAATTAAAAAAGAACAAAATGCTAAATAAAAGCTTTATATCTCTGCTTTAGTTAAAAAATAATCTCCATTTAATAAACTGACAAAATTCGCAGAGTTTTAAACAAAACCACACACCGAAAAAAATGACTTATATTTTTTGTCCCGTTCGCGATCGCAAGTTTATCCAAAATATTTGGAGAACGTTCATATTTTATAATTTTCTTTTTGTTCTCAAAAATTGTTCTACTAAAATGCTATTAAATATTTATAAAAAGTTAAAAAAAAATTTGAGTTTTCATATTTTTTTTTCAAGTTGAGTGCGTACGAATGTCCCGTTCGCGATCCTGGAAATGTCCATATATAATTTTTTCATGAAACAAAATAATATATGAAATATATTAAATCTTCGGAACTACATAACCGATTTAAAATAATGATACCTCTAAACCATCATCGAATAATTGCCTTTCCAATGAAACCGGTTTGGGACACATCCGTTGAATGGTTTCGAAGTCTATAACGTACATAGGTAGATTTTTTGTGTTTTATATATATAAAGATATGCCAAAAAGAATATAGATATACATAGATATAGATATAGATATAGATATAGATATAGATATAGATATAGATATAGATATAGATATAGATATAGATATAGATATAGATATAGATATAGATATAGATATAGATATAGATATAGATATAGATATAGATATAGATATAGATATAGATATAGATATAGATATAGATATAGATATAGATATAGATATAGATATAAATATAGATATAGATATAGATATAGATATAGATATAGATATAGATATAGATATAGATATAGATATAGATATAGATATAGATATAGATATAGATATAGATATAGATATAGATATAGATATAGATATAGATATAGATATAGATATAGATATAGATATAGATATAGATATAGATATAGATATAGATATAGATATAGATATAGATATAGATATAGATATAGATATAGATATAGATATAGATATAGATATAGATATAGATATATATATAGATATAGATATAGATATAGATATAGATATAGATATAGATATAGATATAGATATAGATATAGATATAGATATAGATATAGATATAGATATAGATATAGATATAGATATAGATATAGATATAGATATAGATATAGATATAGATATAGATATAGATATAGATATAGATATAGATATAGATATAGATATAGATATAGATATAGATATAGATATAGATATAGATATAGATATAGATATAGATATAGATATAGATATAGATATAGATATAGATATAGATATAGATATAGATATAGATATAGATATAGATATAGATATAGATATAGATATAGATATAGATATAGATATAGATATAGATATAGATATAGATATAGATATAGATATAGATATAGATATAGATATAGATATAGATATAGATATAGATATAGATATAGATATAGATATAGATATAGATATAGCGCCTCTGATGCTAAGTAGACGCATTAACTGGCTCTGGTCAAGAGCAACAATACAAAACGCGTACGGGATTTTTGAAAACTTTCTCTGAAGGAAAACAGCGCTACGTAATATGTGAACAGCCCCTTTATTAAATTTCTAATTTACGCTTTAGCACTATGCAAACAGAATTTATGTTTTTCGGCAATCAAATTATTTTTTATATATTTTTAACCATAATTTTTTTATCACACCACCCTTACAAAAGAGGAAGTTTAACAACACTTATGCAAGGCTGCAAATTTTTTTTTTTTTTTTTTTTTGTTCTTTAACAGACCGTTTAACAACTTCCGTTCAAAGTTCAATTTTAAAACAATAAATTTTATTTGTATCTATAATATTGTGGATTTTACGTTAATTGAAATGAAAAGTATTTTTGCAAAAATTAGTAAAAGAAATAAACAACCAAAATAGAGGTAAAAAATGGCCATCACCCAGGTGAAAAATTATGTAGTTAATGGGAAGAAAAATAAAAACGAACTGAGATGAGCAAACAATGAATTAGGAGCTGGGTTATACTTCTGGTCAGGGCAATTCATCCACATCATGAATTTCTCTAATAAACATAAGATCGTATGTAGTGTACACCTCAGCTCCACTTTCTTCATCGATTAACAGAATCGCCAGCGAAGTAAAATAATTAATACCTGCTCATACAGTTTAAGAAAGTTAATCCGGCTACTCAACACCAGAGGCACTGCAACACTGCTGAGTGCTAGTTAATGTACAAATTTTTACAGAATTGTGTTTTTAAAAACATTTTCTGAGGACTATGCAACTCTTAAACAAATTTGGAAAAATTCCAAAAATGGGACTTCTATTTTTCTATCAAAATTCTTACTCAGCTGAAAAAAGATGTACATAACTAATGCGATGAAGAAACAAATTCGGTCAATACTTTAAGTCCCAACGAAATTTTCAAAAATCCCAAAAATGGAACTTTTTACAATATTTGCTGAATTTTTTTTTAATGTTTTCAGCAGCATAATAAATCTATTTTTTTCATCGTTTACACTTAAACTGTTTATAAATTTTGACTGAATAGTATTTTTAAACACATTTTAAAACATTTTCTGAGAACCGTGCGACTCCCAAACAAATTTCGAAAAATCCCAAAAATGGTACTTCTAAGAATTTTCGTCGCATATTTCTTCAAAAAAAAATTTTTAATCAGATGAGAAATGATTTAAATAATTAATTCGAAGAAAAAAGTTCCATCAATAACTTAACTCCCAAAAAAATTTTCAATAATCCCAAAAATGGAACTTTTCAGTATTTTCGATGTATATTGTTTTATGTATTTGACAGGTGCATATAATAAATCTAATTTTTAATCGTTTAAACTTAATAAACTGTTTACAAATTTTGACTGAATATTGCTTTTTAAATACTTTTTAAAACATTTTCTGAGGACCTCGCAACTCACAAACAAATTCATAAAAAAATCCCCAAAATGGAAATTCTTAGAATTTTCGTCGTATTTTGTTTAGTTTTGGTAATCTGCTTATATTTTAAATACTCCAAAGAACATTAAGCGAAATAATTCACTTTTTCAGCAACGCTTTCAGATTCGAGAAAACAATTGATATTTTCAATAAAAAATATGGCGACTTTGAAACCAGTTAACTTTTCCAATTACGAATTTTTTTCAATAAAAACTGTTTCTATATATGTCTTATAGTGTTACCATATTAATAAGTATAAATATGGGATAACTTTTTTAACAACAAAAATATTAATAATTTCCAAATAATTAACGTATTTTTTTCTACAAAATCGGGGAAAATTTACTATTCAAAACATTAAAATTAAACTGCGTATAAATTTTGATTGAATTGTGTTTTTCTAAACAATTTTTATGTGAAAATTATAAATAAATTAATAAATAAATTTTTTTCTTAATCTGCGAAAAAAAAGTCTTTGCAAGTCGGAAAAAAGTGAACAAGTATAAAAATTAATTTCATAATTAATTATTTTTTTTTTTGTTAAACATCTCTTAGGCTCCCCTAAAACCCTTTTAACAGCTATATGCAAAATCTCTTTTTTTATCAGATAAAAGATATCAAACATTTGCCAACATGTTTGAATCTTTCATAAGTCCGACCGATGTGACCCAATTTGGCCCTTCGTAGTTCTTCTCCCGGCAGAGATATTATTTCTAAACTCTAACCTTAAGTGAAATAGCACTTCTGTATAAAGTATTATTGGAATATGACAAACCATGAAGATTATATTACCATTTTTGTTTCAAAATCCCCCACTGTGTAACGATATCATATTTTAACAATTAGTTATGAACTACTAAATTATATGTACCTGTGTACGTATTAATTTTATTTAATTTATTTTATTGACAGATATTTATCTTTTATATAAGAGTACAAAATTCTTTCAGTGGGTGTTTCTATTAAGTCTACAAATTTTTGGCGGCCGACTGCACATCAAACCAAAACGCCCTCTGTCTAGACTTAAGAAATTCTAACTTTTCCAAATTTGTATAATTATTAAGAGGAGAATACAAAAAAAAATTGCAATGCCAATAAAAATATTTACCTTTTTGTAAATAAAGCAAAACGTCGTGTCTCAATACTTCCTGCATACTTCAGAAACACACAATAATGACACAACTGTAGAAAAAAAACACAAGGAAACTACCTAAGCAACTCTTTTTATTGTTGCAACAAAACCAAAATTATAATAGAGAACTATTTAGAATCAAGTATATAGAAATTTGTACTACAATTTATAAATATGCAGAAAATTTTTTCATAATTTGTTTATGGCATGATATCCTACACCATTGTTTGAAATAAAAAAAAGTCTTTAATTGCAAAGGGTATATTTAGTTTGTCATTCATTTTATAAATAACTAGCTTTTAGATGGAACATCGTTCACACTACATGTTAATGAAGGCATAAGCAATCTGTATACCAAATTTATCGAAGAAACCAAGAGGTACCAACAGTGCCTCATTTTACCTCCCCTAAGTGCACTGTTTGTTAATGTAAAAAATTAATTGCAAAACAACAATAAAGTACCAGCTTTTCAATATCTGCCCCCCAAAAGAAAGGACACAGCTTATTAATGTAAAAAACTAGTAATAAAATAAAATTTCTCCCGTTTTTAAACATCTACCAAATTTCATTCAAATCCTTTAAGAGAATTTTTCAAGAGATATAAAACCAAAAGTAAAAATCAAACAAAGGACAAAAAGTACCATAAGTTAAAAAGTACAAAAAATGTACCAGTTTTAGTATATTAATTTATCAAAAGTTTATTAAATATTAGTAAGAGCATAAAAAGTACCTAAACTACTAAATTGTCTCCTTTTTACTTCTTAAGGGGCTGTGCACATATTCGTAACGCTCCAGGGGGGAGGGGGGTTTAAGATTTGTTACGGATTAGAAATTTTGCACTGTAAAATTAGAAAAAAGCGTTACGAAGGGCGGAGTATAAAATCTCTGCAAACAGCGTTACGTAATATGTGCACAGCCCCTAAAAAGTGCCATAGGTCAAAAAATACCAGAAAGTAAAAACTTTATGAAATTTTAGTACAAAAATAAAAAGTACCAAAACTATTAATTTGTCCCTTTTTTATTTTTTAAAATGTACTGCATATTTTAATCTAGTTCATGTGATCTCTATTACCATCAATCCATTAAAATATTTTCTCAAGGAAAAAAGTACCAAATGAAAAAAACTATCAAAAGTACAAAAATTATCAGTTTTTAACTCATTTCAGCCCAAAGAAATTATGATAATTTATCAAAAATTATCATATTAGCAAAAACATAAGAAGTACTAAAACTACTACTTTTTTCCCTTTTCACTTCTTAGTCTATATTTTATTCGGGTTCACATGCTATCTGTCTACCAAATTTTATTCAAATCCATTAAAAAATTCTCAAGAGAAAAAGTACCAATTGTAAAAAAGTACCAAAAGTAATAAAGTAGCATAAGTAAAATATGTAGTACCAAAAGTACCATTTTGGTCTTATTGCAGTACGCAGAAAGTAGGTTTATTTATAAAAAATTTCTAATATATACAAAAATAAAAAGTACCAAAATGATCAATTTGTCCCTCTTTACCCCTATGGGTTACATGCTATAAGTCTACCTAATTTCATCCAAATTCATTGAAAACTACACTGGTTTCCCATAAAAAAAACCGTAAAATGGACATCTTACATAAGAAACATGTTCTATATATTTTTATTTTGTATTCTATTTTATTTGACCTTTTCTTTATATTTATTAGAATGTTTGTTTAAGCAATAGGTCTTTTGATTTAATATATATATATTGTTGTTTTATTTATATTTAGTTTCGATATTTCGCTAACAATTTGTTAGCATCTTCAGGAAAATTTTTTTTTTAAATTTTATTTAAATAAAACAACAATATATATATATATTAAATCAAAAGACCTATTGCTTAAACAAACATTCTAATAAATTTTTACTTTGTATACCGTGCAAATAAACTGTACAAACTTTCATTCATACAAAGCTAACATACAAAACTCCGGTTTTGTTTACCATTAAAACATTTTGCTTTGAAAATTATTCACTATTTCCGCCAATAAAAATATATTTTTAATTTTTAATTTCTGTTGAGTTGACACGTTCTTTAGGGTAAGAAGAATTTGAGGCCAAATTTTATTAATTTGAGTGTTTATCTTTTAATTTATTGTCTATTTTTCTTCTTCTTCTTTTAATCCTAATGAAAGCCTTATCTATTTTTTTTCGTGCAGTTAATTTGCCTAAATGCTGAAATATTTTTGTTTATGATTTGGAATCTGCTTAATGTCAACTTTTATTTGTTAATACGATTTTATGTATTTGGGAGCTCATTTGTAAAGGAGCCATGTGGTTTTCTATTTTAATAATTATTAGCGGTTGTTAATGAAATTTTGGTTTTAATTTTTAAAATGGTCACCATTCCAATCATCACTCGTTAACTTTTTAGAACAAAAAAAAAAAAAAGAAAGAAATTAGCAAGGGAAATTTACTGAAATATGGACAATGGGTGTGTTCAAGATGAAAAGCATTTCAATAAAATTTTGAGAGCGAATGATGGAGTAATTTCGTTTTTTTATTTCCTGTACAAAGTTGTACGAATCAGTGAGCTGCAACAGGTATGATCGAGTCTACTTATTCCCTAGCGTTGAATTTTAAGAACAACACAAACAAGTATTATTCAATTTTATGCTCGTTCGCTTTTTATGCACAAGCAAGAACTTCATCAACAAGTGTAAATCATTTCGATTATTTGATGCGAATGTGCATGATCTGATTGTATGATACAACGAATATAAGGCATATACAGATATACAAAAAACACCAACTCTATGTATTTTGTTGGTAGAAAATTTGATTTCGGAAGTCAAAAGTATAAATATCTTTCAAACTGTGACAAATATATAAATAAAAATTATTTATTCAAAAACGAGTAAAAAATTACTTTAACAACGGAATAAAACACTTGTTCCGCTAACAACACGTTGGCTTCGATTCAAAATGAGTTTTATACGCATTCGTGTTAGCATAAAACAACAAGTGAATAAAACTCAATGTTTGAAACGAACGGTTGCGTAAAGAAGTGTTTTTTTTTTTTTGTTTTTGAACAAAAACGATTAGATCATAAAAATCAATGTGCATAATTAAAAAATACTCGAAAATTAAGCCCTTGCTGCAGCTCACTGGTACGAACATTTTCTTTGGATAAGTTCGGACAAGAATTCATCAAATCATATGTTTTTGTTTACATATGAAACAGAAAAGGAAAAAGTAGTTTTTATTTAAAAATTTATTAAAAAGCAATAAATATGAAACGTTTTCTAAGAAACTTGAAAGTTGTAATTACATTTGAGCATAAATTAAAATTAAATTTTTATATTATTATTATTACGAATAAACATAATTATTATTTGAACTTATATTGATTTACATATGAAAAGTAATATTATCAGGCTCAAGTTCAACAGGGGTCACAGTAATATGTGAATTTCCCTAATATAGAGTAAAAACAACAAAAACGTTAAAATACAAAGTAAAATACTTTGATGATAACGGACTATGAGTTTGTGTTGATTATTAGTTCCAAACAGTAATGAGGGAATTTCGTACTAACCAGCACTGTTTCATTGTAGAATAAAAATTGAATTAAAAATTAATTCTCATATTCTATTTCTGTTGAAAACTGGTTAAATAGTTGATATTCTTCTCAATTAGTATCCACTTTACGAAATTTGTAAAGATGGACAATTGAACGCTGATGAGAGGTGTAGCGGCCTTGAAATCAGTACTGATACGTTCTGCTAAAAAACTGATTGGGTATAAATAATAATATTTTCCAACACAAAAAAACTCTTAAGCTACGTTTACATTTATCAAATATTTGTCCGAAAAAACGTAACCACTAGTTTTGCTTTGGGATAGTGTCATTAACGTGATTTTTATATTTCAAAATAAAATTAATTATTCTACAAAAGGTATTTTTATACAGTTTTTTAAATTTGCGAACCCTTAAATAAAAAAAATATTGGAATTAAAGGAAATTACTTATTGGGTTTTTTGTTGGTTATGTTTTTTTCGACAAATATTTGATAAATGTGAACGTAGCTTTAGTAATTTTGAATTTTCATTAATTCAATAAAACTGAACTTGAGCCTGATAATATTACATTTCATATTTTCAGTCTGGTTTTTCTGGTTCTTCAGGGTTATATTACGTAATATAACCCTGAAGAAGCTACCCATTGTTTGGTAGCGAAATATTGGTTTTTTAAAAATAAAGATTGTTATTGTTATTTTTTATAAAAAACAAAAAAGTGGATCTTTAACTCGGAAAATCAGACTGAAAATAAATTTAATAAAAGATCGAAGAAATTAGAAGAAATAATTACATTTCATATGTAAAATTAAATTTGTTGACGATGTTATGCGTTCTAAACGTTTTAAATCACTTAAATAAAATTTGATATAAAAGTTATGTTTAGAACTTATAAGTTAGCACTACTGAAATGTTTGGACTTAACCTTCTGAATTTATCCGTTCCAAATGTTTTGGAAAATTTTTATAATTTGAGAGAGTAAATGTTGAGTTTCGTCTTGTTAGTGCGAACATGTCCGAAGTCATCTGGAACATACCTAATATTTGTTGTGTGCTAAGTAAGGCGAATACACAACAGCTGGTATTGAAAACCGGAATGTTTGTATGCGCTTTGTTTAATTTTTTTCAATTTAGTTCTATATAAAATCTTATGATTTTGCATCTTAACTAAAATCTTTTTAAATGTGTTAAGGTTAATGAATAACTCGTACATGTAAAGGATGTTTTTTATAGAGTGTCAAAACTTTGAGTTGGCATCACTACTTTATTTGAACACCCATTTAACAGCTGATAGTGGCTTTTTCTTTAGTTTGCTTTGAATTATCATTATGAATCGACTGTCACCAGAGCAACGCGTGCAAATTGTTGACATTTTTAATCAAAATAATTGTTCTATTCGTCAAACTCATCATGCGCAGGGCGCTACAATTGATTTACTCTAAGAAACTTTTGATGAACACAAATTTCACATAATGGCCCAATTTATTGGCCACCAAGATCGTGTGATTTAACCCCATTAGATTATTTTCTTTGGGGTTATGTTAAATCACTAAACCACAAACAATTGAACATCTGAAAAATAAAAATTCGAAGAGTTATCAGCGAAATACGGCCGCAAATATTGCGAAAAGTGGTTGAAAATATGTGTTCCAGATTGCGCCTTCCACGCGCCAGCCGTGGCGGTCACATGGCGGAAATCATTTTTAAACATTAATTTCATAAAATTTTCTTTCCAATAAAGCCTGTTTAATTGATATTGTTTTATTATGATTTAGACTTGTGTCACTCTATAAAAAAAACACCCTTTACATACGAGTACATGTATGAAAAATAATAACAGATTTCATTTCAAACATTAAAATATTATAATTAAATACCAACATTTAAAATAGTTCTTTTGAACTTCTTTCCCATGCAGATGTGTATGTACTTATGTTTAAACATACATAAATATATACATATACAAAAGAATATACATAAATAAAAAACTCACATTTAAATAAATCAACCAACCTTAACGCATTTTAACAACTTGAGGTGAAGAATAATAAATTTACTTCCTTCTTGTGGCGGTGCATTTCGTCAGACGCAACATGTTGGTCGTAAATGTTGTACTAAATTGCAGTAGTTTATATTAAAGGACAATTATAATTTTGCTTTAAAGTCTTAAGCGCCATGACCACACATCAAACTGACACTTCAAACTCATCTATTTTTTGATAGTGTTAGTGAAAAATATACGGATGATTTGCTGTGAAAATCTATATCTAAAACATCATTAAGATGTTCGTCAAACCAAAATTTTACCAACACATGCAAAAGTTTAACGCGCAGGTATATTTAAAATATTTGTTTTTTTTTTCAGCTGATCCAAAATTTAGTGGCCCCATAAATAATGTAACAGTTCCGGTTGGACGTGATGGAACATTAACTTGTATCGTACATGATTTATTGACGTTTAAGGTAATAGAAAAACTTAATGATTTTTCTCCTTTAAAAGTTTATAAATTATGTCTGTATGTTTGCATGTTTGCATGAACTCAAAAAACTAAGGGATTTTCATAAAAATTTTACACTCAAATCACTTGTCCGTCATGTGAAAACAGCACATAAATAATTTTTTTGAAAACTAATGTGCGGTTTCTATAATACTAGCAATTGGTTAGAGTAGAAAATTTGTATGAAAACCACCCAGTTTTTTCAGTTATTCCCATACATAATTTCTACACAAGTCATATGTCTGTATCCTGAAAAAAAAAACATCTTAACTTTTTCCATTCCTAGAAATTTTCAAAATATCTCTAAATCTCTTCTCCCAGGTAGCTTGGCTGCGAGTGGACACACAAACGATATTAAGTATACAAAATCATGTTATAACGAAAAATCATCGTATTACAATCAGTCATACCGAACATCGTATATGGCAGCTACGTGTACGTGATGTACAAGAATCGGATCGTGGCTGGTATATGTGCCAAATAAATACGGATCCAATGAAGTCACAAGTGGGTTATTTAGATGTTGTGGTACCGCCCGATATCGTAGACTATCAGACCAGTAATGATATGGTGGTAGAAGCTGGACAAAATATAACTTTAACTTGCACTGCTATAGGACTACCCTCGCCCATTATAATGTGGCGGCGTGAAAAGGATTTACCACTATATATAGAAAATGGTAAACTTATTTATAGCGCCGAAGGTCCAAATTTAACACTTTACCAGGTGACAAAAGAAACAATGGGAGCTTATTTGTGTATAGCCTCGAATGGAGTACCACCCACCGTTAGCAAAAGAATTCTATTGGTAGTGAACTGTAAGTGACAATTTTAATAAAACGATAATCACAATTTGAATTTCAATTTTTTACGCACTATTTTTTTGTTTTAAGTTCCTCCCACTATCCGGACCCGTTACGATACTATTTATGTGAATTTCGGCCAAAAAGTTATATTAGAATGTATTTCAGAGTCACATCCTACTTCTGTTAACTATTGGCTCAAGGATAAAGAATTTCTTCCAGGAGGCTCCTATGAGACAGTTTTACAAAATAATATTTATAAAATTATTATGCGTTTGGTTATACGTCCTACAAAATCCAATGATTATGGTGAATATAAATGTATGGCCAAAAATATGTTAGGAGAAATGGAACAAACCATAACACTGAATCGTAAGTAAAAATATATTTAAGAAAAATTTTAGATTTTCAAAGGAAGTCCTCGAGCTTTGAGCCATTTATAAAAAAAAATCCAAAAATGTACTATTTTTTCTGGTTCACTTGAATGAAGGCACTTTATTATTTTTTTTTTATTATTTTTATGATTTTTTGTAGGGAGCGTTTGTTTATTACAGTTTATTACATCTTAATCAATTTGCGAGTCAAAATGGCAAAACAAACAAATTTAAATCTGTGGGAAAAAACTAAAATCGATGTTTACTGTTCTGAAGGATATTCTAACCGCGCAATAGCTAACAAAATTGGACGAAGCTCAACAGTTGTCGACAATTACATCAAGGTCCCCGAAATTTTAAAGGAAGGGTTTCATTGTGTTTCTCTACGTATGAGAAAAGAAAAATCATCAGAATTGCTTCTAATTCTGTCTTATCCTTGGATCTTAAATACCTGAAATTACAAAAAAAAGCCGCCACTTAATGCTCCTCGTGAGAAAAAGCAGCTTCAATTCGCAAGAGAATACATGGTATGGGATGTGCGGCAAAGAGGTCATGTAAATGACTGGAGAACTGTTTATTTACGGATGATAACAAGTTTAATTTGGATGGGCCTGGTGGCTACAACTATTATTTTCATGATCTGCGCAAAGAAAGAAAAGGGATTTTTGAACCGACATTACAGCCGAGAGGGCGGCGTTATGGTATGGGGTGCTATTACGTACTATGGCACCATCTATATTGAATTTGAAAGGGTTCAAACCCTGGCCAGAGCAAGTCAATCAACATCATTAAATTCTCTAATGTACATTATTGTGGCATTGTATTAATTGTTGTCGGACTATTTTAGTGATGAAGGTATAGCACTGATCACTAAAAAACTGTTCCGACAGCGATTGATGCTGTTCCAAGCTAATGTACACAATATCGCCCTCCTTCGTCGGTTAGCAGAAACATCGGCGAAGTAAAACAATTAATAAAATGCCCGCTAATACAGCTTAACAAAGTTAATGCGTCTACTTAACACCGGAGGCGTCTCAACACTGCAATAAAAATAAACATAACGCGCAAAACAGAGTTGTAAAAGAGTTAAGTCTTCTAAATTTGCAATATTTATCTTCTCTATCCTATCCCTCTCCTTGAGTTCCGACACAATGCATTGCATACGTAGGGGTCATCCCCTGAATGCAAAAAAATAAATAAATAAATAAAACGTTATTGGAATCGACTTTTCTGAACTTCAGTTCACTATTTGATCCCATATCTTAGATATTGCAACAGGATAATGCCCCTATACACACCGCCAGAGTAGTAAAGGAGTTCATTGCAAGCTTAAATGTTAATATTCTTGATTGGCCAGATCTAAACTTTATCGAGGTTGGTTATCTCGTAAGGTCTATGGAGGAGGTAAACAATTTGATAACAAGCAGTCACTAATTCAGGCCATTCAGGATGCTTGGAATCAAATTTCGTTGGTTTACATAAATTTATCTTTATCTGTCAAAGAAAACCCGTATATTTGAAGTTATTAAAAACAAAGGGGGTTGGACCCATTACTAATAGTTCGTAAATAAAGTAAAATAAATTAAAAAAACAAGAAAAACTGTTTTTCATTAAAATTAGTTCAAGAGCCTTTATTCAACTGAACCAGAAAAAATATCACATTTTTGGACTTGTTTTGATGTTGTTTTGATAAATTGCTTAAAAAAAATATCTTTAGTTAAGAAACCACTATTGTCATGATTTTTTTTTTTATATCTCAAGATGTCTGCCTTCCATTTCCACTTTAAAATTCGGCAATCGGTTAAAATTTCAAGAGATACCAGCTGCTGAATATGGAATTTTTAGTGCCTTTAAATAAGTGATCCGGAGTGTACATCAAGCCATAACCGCCAAAATAGCTTAAACGACAAAAAGCAATTTTAGCTTAAGTGACAAGTAGCTGTCACGAAAACATGTAAAAAAAAACATCAATGTACTCTTAAACTAAAATTTTTTTTATAAATTCAAAACAGTTCCTAAGCTATTTTCGCGATTAAAGGTACGGTCATATCTGGCAAACATTTGTCCAAAAGAGCGTAACCACTAAATACTAATGAAAACACTTTTTATTTAGATACCTGTTTATTACGTTAAATAGTTTCCTACATAATTTATAGAAAAAGTAATAGAATCTTATCTTATAAGTCGATTATGGATGGCAACAGAACCTCAGTTGCGTTGCCAGGCGGCAACTGATAATTAGTGGTTGCCAGAAAAACACTAAATAGCAACTAAAACTGGCAGCTCTCAGTTGCCAGTTGCCATCCGTAATACAATTCTCAGCAACTGGCAACGCAACTGTGGTTTGGTTGCCATCCATAATCGACCCATTAATAAATAAATGCATAAATCAAAAAGTTTTTCATTGGTATTTAGTGGTTACGCTTTTTTGGGCAACCTTAAGGCTAACTGACCTTGGCTTTCTGTGTTTTTCTGAAAGTATCATTCGATGTCCCCAAAGATTTGCTATTCATTCGTGACTGTCATGAGTTTCACATCCGTGTGAAAGTGAATCTTTTCCGAATATTTTGGTGTCCTGACATTCACTTCCGAACAATATTTCCGTTTTACTTGCGACTGCACTAAGCTGTGTGAAAGCAAATAGAATCTCAATTATAACACAATTAATTTGAAAAAAAATCTTTTTTTTAACTTAAGTTTGATATCTTATCTATCTAATTCTGAAATAAAAACCAATATATATCAGGTTCGCACAGCGTATACGCATTATCATGGTCAAATACTACGTAAATATTACTTATACGCATGACGCTTGTTTACAAACCATGCAGGTACAGTTTGTCAAATAAATGTTTGAAAATTTAACGTTGGCACTGCGTTCTACACCGAGTTTTGTTATTTTAAATAAGTTATTCAGAATTAATTATGAAAAAATACTAAAAAAAATAAGAGATAAAAAGTTCAGTCTACATTTATATAAAACTTTTGTTAATTCTCATTGCTTTAGCATTCAGTATTAATTAGATGGAATATTTTATGCATTTAGTTAGAACTTTTCTTAATAATTGGCAATTTTTGTTAACAAAATTTTTGTGAAAAATTTTCGTAAATATCTTAAACCTACTTTAATGTCGTGTCTATAAGTGAAAAAAGAAACTTTATCATTATAAATTTATAAATATCATACATGGAACGTTTTCATTGGCATTGAATTTTCATTGGCATTATTTTAAACATTTACAATGAAAAAAATCAGTACCAATAAATGCCAATGTTTTTTTTTTTATATATAATTTTTCTATTATTTATAATGAAAAAACAATGAAAGCAACAATTGAAATACTAATTACAATTGATAAAAAAAATAATTAATACTATCTGTATAAAAAAAAAAACCTCTTTTGAAAAAATAAAATTTTTAATTAAAATACAAACCAAGCTATATACATTAGGGGTATAACCAATTTTTTGGCAAAGTACCATGAGGTCAACCATGTCCTAGTAACCACGAAAATCATAATCTTTTGTAATTTTTCTCAAAAAAGTTCACGCACCAATTGGTTTTTCTCAACTAAATGCAATATTGAATATTCGTAATTTTATACGGTGTTTTTTATTCATTTATAATTTTTTTTTTTTTTTTTTTTCGTTAAAAAAAGGTTGAAGATACGTTTTGGTTTGCGGAAAAATCTCTTACCATCTCTACATATTAATGAAATTTCATAATTGTGCTATTTAGTGTTTTATATAAACATATTATTAATTTTCCTTAACCAAAAAGAAATTTAAAAATTTTCAAAACTTCATCGCGGTTGGTGCGTGAACTCTTTTGACCTTAGCGAATAAATTAATATACGTTCCCTTATAGTTTTTTATGCTCTATCGGACTGTACTATGCCAATTTTGATATTTTAAAAAATTTTTAAAAAGTTATTTCCCTAATGTACATACATACTCGTATACATACATAAGTATATACATTAGAGTGTTTCAAAAAACCGATTTTTTTAAAGAACATTGAAAAATCTCCCGAGTGTACCTCAAAAATGACTTTTGTAAAATATGGGCTTTTAAGCTGGATTCACCCATTGTTTCGGAACAAAATTTTTGTCCGGACAAAATTTTTTGTTCTGAAACATTTTTGAAACACGATTCACTCATTTCGAACAATTTGTCTGGAAAATCAAAGCTACCGTATGAAATACATGTGTTTTATTAATTTTTCAAGGTGGCAGTACAGTGACAGATGAATTAAATTTGGTGTTTTATTTGTCAAACGCAGTTATTTTTAACTGTTTAATAAAAAAATTACATGTTAAAAAAATTAATAAAAGTCAGTTAGTTTTTTTTACTAGCAATTGAGCTTTTCTTTATTTTTATTTTACTGGATATAAGTTACTATGCGCTTTTATTATACATACTTATAACATTATATGGCAGCTCGTTACAACTATGGCTGAGAAAATAAAATAGGTGGCAGCTTATTTCAACTTTGTCCGGACAAAATTTAAAATTAAACTAATTCAACCAAAAAATGTTCCGAACAAATTTTGTTCTCTTTTTCTCTCACTCTCAAAAAGAGAAACTTTGTCCGGACAAAAATTTTGTTCCGAAACAATGGGTGAATCCAGCTTTAATGTTGATATTTAGAGGTGGCGATTTTCAATTTTCTATTTCCCATTTAAATAACATGGGAAAAATTTTTTTTAAAATTTGGAATTTTATTGCTCGAAAACGAATCAGGGTAAAGCTATAAACAAAACATATTCTTGTAGGAAATTTTACCTTCTAACATTAAAAGCCCATATTTTACCAAAGTCATTTTTGAGGGACACTCGGGAGATTTTTCAATGTTCTTCGAAAAAAAAAATAGTCGGTTTTTTTTTGAAACACTCTAATATACATCCATACATACGTACATCTGACAGTTTAGCCGTTTTCTATGTACATGTGTTTAATACATATGTACATATATAAATAAATGTGTGAAATAATATTGACGTTTAATACTGATAATGCTTTAGAAAAACTTTATCATTAATTATTTGTAATGTTTTTACTTTTTAACTAATTAATAATGAAATTATATCATTGAAAAGCATTATCATTGTTCAAAATAATGATAATGCTAAAATTTAAGTGGCATTGTTTGTAAGTCAATGCCAATGAAACCGACAATTTAATTACTCCCATTTATGATAAATATGTATGTGTACATTTTCCTAAAAAAATTCTCAATTAAAACACTTTATCGAAACCTAAAACAAGTTTTAATTAATTCCATGATTGAATTAATTAAATCATGTGTGCAAAAACAAAGTTTTCTAACAATTTTTATAAATTTAAATAAATTGAATATTTAAATTTTAGTGATCGAATATACAACGTTAATACGCACGACTTACATACTTGCAATTAAATATATTGTAAATACAAAAATTTGCCGCATAAACGGTGAGTTAATTTCTTATTCTTCAACAAAGAAATTTATTGAATCTGCAGTTTTTCTATGGGTGATATTAGTACGAAATAACAGCTACAGAATATAACATAAATCCGATACAGAATATTTTGATAAAATCTAACCTCAATAGTTAGAAGATGAACTCCCACAGATTAATAGTTTAATATTAAATTTTCTTTTTTCTTTAGACAAAGCGAAAAAGAACCAACAGCAGGCATATCAAACAAATAGCAAAAACAATCAATTGATAATCGTAGAAGGTAAATGGAAATATATTTTTAAGAAAATTTATTTAATAATATTTATATACATAAGTGATTTAAATTTCTTTCACAGAATTTATAGCCAGCTGCAAAAAAGTTCTTAGACCCAATTTATGGCATTTTGTATTGACAGCAATAAAAATAATATTTCAAATGAAGAATCATTTCAAATTCACTAAATTCATAATGAAATAAAACATATTTTTATTTGATTTTGATGTTTTGAAGACATTTTCCAGTGTGTTTATTTTATAATGTGTGTTTTTTCTTTATTTAAAATATAGTAGATTTGGTAGATTTTCTTTTTTTGTTCGAAACAGTTTAAAACTTTGAATATTTTTTTTTTTCTTTAATAAAATTTAACTTAAATTTATAATTTAATATTTTAATAAAGCTAATTAAAACAAATACGTTTAAAATAAATTTGAGATTTTTATCTTTAACAATGAAACTAAATGAAAAATATACATGAAATTTTTTAAAATCATAAAACAAATCAAAATTTTCTTTAGTAAAATATATGTATGTATGTAAGTTAAGATCTTGTTCAAAAAATTTAGATTTATGTGTGGAAATAGGAAACCATGTATAACCATGAAAACTACTACTATTAGGAGAGCGTTAGCTAGTTTCTACAGATAAATATCATTGCCTTAATATATAAAAGCCTTAACTCATTATATTTTACAAATCGCGTATTTATCATATTTCGATAGTTAACCCTCTTAGTTATCGATATAAGTAAAAAAAAAAAAACATTATTTGAAAAAAATTGAGTTAGTGCCTTTCTATATTAACGTTATTATATGTAAAGTAAGTTTTTAATTAACCACAAACATTTGATGCGTGAATGAAGCATTTGCCTCACATGTAAAACCCTCTTACTGCCAATTTTTAGATCGGAAAAGTAAGAAAAATTCACACTATGATTGGAAAAATCCCCGACCCATGCGATATCTTATAATCACCCAGCGGGAGTATTTTAGGACAATTTCCTTTGGAAAAACTAAATTATTTTTTTTTTTTTATTTTACTGCCTGACCCATGATGTCGAACAAGTTTTTCTTTCGTGCAAATTAAATTTAAAACAAAAACAAAATTTTTAAAATCATTTTTGTTTTAAATGTAATTTATACGAAAGAAAAATTCGTTGGACATCGTGGGCCAGGCAGTTAATAAGAAAATGAAAGTTAGTGTTTCTTTGAAGCAAAAAATAAGTTATAGCCATTTTTAACAAATTCACAATTTCGAAAAAACATATTTGAACATTTTAATGAAAATGGCAAAAAAAAAACAAAATTATTTTCGTAGCAAAACTGTATTAATTAAGACGTCCATGTAAAAATGACAGGTCTCTCTTAAATATTTTATATTTCTCTTCGTAAGGTTCCAGAACTCGAAAAAAGTTTTCGCCTCGTTTCTGTAACTGATGTGAGAGTTACTTGCATCGAAAACTTTATTATCACTCTGTCAGAAACAGATGAGAAAAAATTAATATGTTTGTACTCGTATTAGGTTTGCAGGGTGGCTCATGTAAAAATTCAACTGATATTCATTGAATTGTCTTAAAAGAGATCGGCTCACAAAAATTTTATTCAAACTTTTTTCCGATGTGAGAACTTTTTACAAGTTACATAAATGAGAGAAGTAGTGAAAGCATTACACACATGAATAGTGGCGAGGCTTTTAGTGGCTTCTACCAAAAAAAAAAACGTTTGTTCTATTCAGCCGTGTAAGCTGTAATTTAAATAATTTCCTTTGTTGCTTGATATTTTAAATTATTTTATCTTCTGTATAATCATAGCATTCGATCAATAACAAAAGAGCTGATTGGACATCACTTCCGATGTAAAAATGAAATGAATTAAATTAATACTTATTTTAACGCGAGGATCGTGTTATGTTGGGCCCAAAGATAAAAATTTATTACAAAAGCTTTTAGTGCAATGCAGCAGGATTTAAATAAGGGCCTCCTATTAACAATATATTGCTTTTTATACCTTTTTTTTGCAAATGCTAAAAATCTACTTTTTTTAAAGGTCAAGTTGATGGCAAATAATTCATAAAGAAATAAATAAAGCTTGGTAACATTATAGTTTTTTTGATTGAATAATAACTTAAAATAAAACTGGACAATACAATGCAACTTCATACACTCGAGAAACAAATATACAATTTAACTAAAACATTGATTTAAAAGCGAGAAAGTTTATATATTCTACTATATTTTTATTGGTGTAAATTTTAACTAAAGTTTTTATTTAATTTATTGCTTAACAAAAATCTTAAATTAATAACTTTTTGTTAATCATAGAAATAAATCAAGATCAGATTATGAAAATATATTGGTTAAAAAAAATATGTTTTGAAAAATACTTAAAAATAAACTGCCTGTTTTTGAAAACAAAATTTAAAAAACACTATATTCAAACAAATAAACAAAATTTTAAACAAATAAAAAAGTAAGAAGGAAAAACGAAATTTAATTAAAAAGTTTTCTTAAATATTATTTAATAAAATTATTTTAAAAGTTGATGTTCTTTTTTTGAACTTGTTCCTTTTTTATATACGATAAGTGTAGCCTAATCTACTACGTACTAACTAGAGACTTAAAATGATAACAGCTACAGACATAACTAAGATCACACTTAACCATATTCTCTTCATCCAACCAAACGTCTTCTGTCATTTCTACTAACTTTTTTAGTTTAGTTATTTAGTTGTATTATAAAAATAAAGGCCTCCATTTGATCAACTTGATTTTGTTGGTTCATTAGTCTTTTCTGTAGTCTCGGCTTTAGTACAATGACCATTTGTTGTTGTCGTAGTCTTATGTGTTTTGGGTGCATCCATATTTGGCACTTCAATTTTAGGTGGTGGTACGGCACCTTTAGCTTCAGCCAACTTCGCACGCTGTACGTAGATTTCATTCACTAATTTCTTAACAAATGGATGATTAAATTTGCCTGCGGTGGAATCAAAGAACTCTTGATGTTTAAGTAGACAGTCGTCTCTTTTCTCATATTCAAATGCTTGCATAACCATGTCTAAACGATCCAAATCTTTGACAAATCTTGACTCAGCACTTTCACCATGCTCGTATTCCTAGAATTGAGCAAAAAACAGGATCGATTATGGAAAAGTATCCAAAAAATTTTGATTACAATTTTAATAAAAATTATATGTAATTAAGAGAAGTTATTTTTTGAGAAAACTTTTCAACACAAAAATACTTTGAAAATATATTGTAAAAGAAATGCTTTAAGATACAAAAACAAAAGTCTCGTATTAAAAAATCTGTAGCAACAAGGAATCAGTCTTAAAAAAGTAGCTTTTATAAAAGAGAATTTTTTTAAATTCACAAAATGATTCATAAGGAAATACCTTTTATTAAAAATATCTGTTTATTAAATATGAACTTTTTATAAAAAGTTTTATTTATAAAAAGTATAATTTACAAACTATTTTCATAAAAAATAAGCTTTTATAAAAAGTAGCTTAAAAAAGCTTTTATATAATAGCTTTTTTATAAAGCATTAATAAAGCATTAACTTTTGTAAAAAGTACCTTTTGTAAAAAGTACCTCTTGTAAAAAGTACCTTTTGTAAAAAGTACCTTTTGTAAAAAGTACCTTTTGTAAAAAGTACCTTTTGTAAACAGTATCTTTTATACAAAATAATTAACTTTAACAATAATTACCTCTGAAAAAGGTACCTTTTATAAAAAGGATTTTTTATCAAGTACTTCTCATAAAGTACAAGTACTTCTCATAAATATTACCACTTAAAAGCAATGCCTTTTCTAAAACGTACCTTTTGTAAATAGTACCTTTTATAATAGGTACCTTTTATAAAAATTATTAATATAATAACCTTTTATAAAAAGCAAGTTTTTAAAATGTACCTGTTATAAGAAGTAAATTTAATAAAAAGTTATTTTTGTAAAAAATATCTTTTATAAAAAGTACCTTTTATACAAAAGTATTTTTTAAGTACTTTTTATACAAAGTAAATTTTATAAAAAGTACATTTAAAATGAAATACCTTTTATAAATATGTATGTATGTAGTACCTTTTATAAAAAGTAACTGTTATAAAATTAACTTTTTCAAAAAGTGCCTTTTTTATAAGAAACACAATTTATAAAAGACTTTTAAGCTATTGCATAGCTTCTATCGCGGGCTTTGAGGCGACTGAATCAAGAAATTTTGAAAAGTTTGTTTCTTAAGTCTTTTGTTTATGAAACGAAAAAACCTGGAAAAAAATCTGTCATTTGTTTTTGAAACGAAAAAACCTGGAACTAAGTTTGTTTCTTAAGTCTTTTGTTTTCTTAACTGAAAACTTCTTTTTTGTTTAGTCTATGTATGATGACTATACAGTGTTGCCGCTTTGGAAATTTTTTTTAATTTCCAGTGTTGCCACTTTTCCCGGGAAATTTTCTGGGATTTTTGGGTTTTTGATGGGATTTTTACATATGTATATAAAAGAAAGTCGTGTTAGTTACACTATTTATAACTCAAGAACGGCTGAACAGATTTGGCTGAAAATTGGTGGGCAGGTAGCTTAGAACCAGGAGAAGGACATGATACTAAGGTAAGGCACTTTTTACCTGGGGGGACTAGGGTGCCCTTCTTTGTATGTGGCACTTCCAGTACAGCTAGAAAACTGAAAATGAAATTGCATAAGTTGATAAAAAATGCTATGCAATAGCTTTACCGCGCCAGCCCCCGAGTGCCACACGTCTTTTTTTTTTTAATAATACCCTCTCATATAAAGTACCCTTTATACAAAATTATTTTTTTAAAGTAATTTTTATACAAACTAACTTTTATTAAAAGTACCTTTTATATAAAATACCTATTAAAAATATGAATCTAGTACCTTTTATAAAAAGTAACTGTTATAAAAAGTACATTTTTCAAAAAGTACCTTTTATAAAAAGTAACTTTTACAAAAATATTTTTTTTAACAAGTGTATGTCATTAAAATTACATTTTATAAGGAGTACCGTTTACAATAAGCACAGTTTATAAAAAAAAATTAATTTTAAAAAGTACTTACATGCATATGCTTTCATAAAAAGTACGTTTTATAAAGCGTAATTTAAAAATCAACGGCACCTTTTGGGTCGATTAGGGACGGCAACCGAATCTCAGTCTCGTCGCCAGTTGCTGCAAATTGAATTACGGAAGGCAGCTGTTAACTAACAGTTTCCAGTTTCATTTGCTACTTAGTGCTTTTCCGGCAACCAAAAATTTTCAGTTGACTCAACTGAAGTTCGTTTGCCATCCATAATTGACCCAATAAATTATATTTCAACTCACCCTAAATAATTCCAACATACGTTTGCCTCTAGGTTCAATCAATTTACATATATCTTCCATCGCCTTTAGTTCCATATTTTTCTTTTCCTCTTTAGAAACGCCACAAAATGGCGTGATATCACCAACTAAACTTTCAGCCAAATCATGAACTAAAGCCAATTCCATGCATCTAATTTGATTTAAGCCCTCGGAGCCATCTAATAAGAATGTCAAAATGCTCATGCGATACATGTGTCCCGAAATCGATTCACAATCGTTGACATCGCGCAATACCCAACCAGTACGTTTGGTATGCTGAAATATTTGGAAAAAAAAGGAATAAAAAAATTAATTCAGCAATACAAAAATAACAAAAAGAATACAATATCAAATTCAAAGATCATAATTCAAAAATATTTACATATTTAGTTTAAAAAATTGTTATGCAAAACGACTTAATTGCAATCGCCACTCTTTGTTTCCTTCAATTTGTGTCAATTATTCTTAATTAGTTCAATATCTTTCTCTTTAGTAGCGGGTGAAATTCATTAAGCTGCTGCTCATGTTGATTCTATATCGTTTTATTTAATTATAATACTTTCAATACACACAATTTGCTCACTATGCAAAATTGTGTTGATAATTGATAAAATCATAAAAAGTTTTAATTAGTGAATGCAAATGTAATCTAGAATAACGTAAGAAATATTCAATTTACGGTATTGCTGTGAGATAAAATTTTAAATTAAATTTATACGGATGTAAAGAATTAAATTTTCTAACAAATTCTGTTGAACTAAATTGCAAGGAAACCCTTTCAAAGAAAAAAATAAGAATACCGGATTCCGGTATGTTCTGCATTCCGAGTGAAATTTTCACTTCTAAATTGTTCAAAGCATTGTTGGTAAAAATAAAAATTTACAGCAACAATGCTTTGACAATTCAGAAGTGAAAATTTCACTCGGAATGTAGAACATACCGGAATGAATTATAGAACTTAAAAACGTCTCAGTAGATTAAACTTAGTTAAGTTTTATTTTATCATTAACTAATCAAGTTTTTAATTATTATTTCATATATGCTTTAAGGTTTAAATGCTCGTTTTTATGCCTTAATAAATCAGAGAACGTTTAAACGCTGATTTAACTAAGGTTTATCAACAGAGACAATGTTGTTTAAACGCTCAATATTTGCTTTAAGAATAATTTTTAATCTTGCACTCATTTATTAACACATAATTTAAGAGAATTTAATTATTTTGACTATTTTGATTCTGAATAAATTTTATTTCTAGGTAAAGTTTTATATATTAAAATATTAAACGGCAATGAGAAAGAAGTGTTTAGCAGGGTCACAAACCACATAGCTGGGAACTCTAAAATTATATGAAGACATTATTTTAGCTATAAACGGTAGATGGACCCAGATTAAAATTTAGGGTACTTTTTAGAGGTTAAAAACGGCACAAATTTGTACTTTTCATAATTTTGATATTTTTTATTTTATACATTAGCATACAGTGTACTTTCCGAGATAGCTAACACTTTTACTACTTTTTTGTTTTGGTACTTTTTGTTTTGGTACTTTTTTTCGATGAACTTAATATACAGTTTATGCCTTCATTAACGTGTACCGTGATCGAAGTGACGGATAAAGGCTATTGCAGTTATAAATCTTAATTGTAATCAAAATTTGTTTATGGTAAATTGCCATGACAATATATTTTTAGTTTTATTAATAAAAGAAATTTTTGATAAGACAGTCAAGGCTAAACACTCAAACAAAATTACTTATACATATTTTCTTCTCTTTTCTTTTTTTATCTTATATTAAAGACCTTTGTTTTATTTATCGCAGTGACATTGAAAACTATAATAACAAAATATAATTACAATGTGATTTGGATTACAAAAGTTTTATCATATTTCCAGATAACATTTTTTGTGACTAAGTTTCATCGCTATCATTAATAAACAAATACATAAATAAATTGACAATATGAAAACAAAGAAAACAACGAGAGTAAATCAAAAAATTTACCAAAAATGCATTAAGAAAATATATTGATGGTCACAAGTAGAAAGGCAATAACTCGAATAATTTTAACTTTACAGGAGAAGGTAAAAACATATCTAATAGAAACTGTAAGGATCTCAATACAACTATGATTCTACAATTGCTTGTAAAATCGTTATTTTTTACACTATTGCAATAAATTTTTGTAACGAGGTGTATTTGAGTGAAATGTATTCGATTCATTCAAAAGCTCAAGGGCTTTTCTACTTGTGACTATCGATATGTAGGTACACATTTTCTTTTCTAAAAATAATCATCTATAAAAAAAATAGCTAGTGTTCCCTGTTAAAAAAAATTATAAAAAAATATCGCTCATAATTTCCTAAGAAATTACATCAATGCTTATTAAATTGATGAACATTAAGCATTTAGTTAAGTGACATCAAACATTTGAAAAAATTACTAATTCTGCTTTTTTTTCTGCACTCCCTAAGCTATAAACCTTCCTTGATTGGGATTGCCTTTAAGGTTGATCCTCGTTTATTACCCTGAATGTCTGCTATTTAACATTAAATTTCTAATTTAAATAATTCCCAGATAAATAAAGTTGTTTAACAATAATAATATTTATCAGAAACTTTCTACTTGTTCTCGTACATTTTTATCTACATACAGACAGACGTACGGGTACATACATACATACTTCAAAATCTCGTTTAATATTATTTTAATAAAATAAAAAACTAGCAATAATTGTTGTCAGCTTATTTAATTGTATTTATTGATCAAACATTTAGTTTCTTTATCTTTGAAGGTTTCTTTCCTGGCAAGAAATATTTACAAAAAAAATTCAAATTAATTTAACTCAATTTAACTTTGAAGGATTCTTTCCTGGCAAGAAATATTTACAAAAAAAAAAATCAAATTTCATTACATTATATGTATATGATGACAACTCCAAACAAGTCCTCATAAAAAACAGAAAAGATTTCCCAACAAATCATTCCATAAGAAAAATCTAGCTTATCATAATAGATTTCCTAGAACCCAAAGTATATTCATACAAGTGCAAGAACACAGCTGTTCGTGTTTTTTTTTATACATATGTATGTATGTATTTTCATTGACTATTGTCAAAAATTTTTCATTTTCTTTGTACACAATTTTCTTTAAGTTCTGCTGAGCAGAGATGTAAAGGAATGATTAAAAATTAGGTTTTAATTCTAAATAATTTACAAAAAGTTTAATTGATTAAAATGATAAAATGCATTCCTCATGAATTAAACATTTTTAAGGATAATTTACAAAAAGTTTAATTGATTAAAATGAATATATGCATTCCTCATGAATTAAACATTTTTAAGGAAGATGACTAATTGAATTAAAGTTTGAAAGCTCTGCTACTGAGCTATTTTTGACAATTGTAAATTTATTTTGCACAAGCTAAAAGCCCGTTTTTTTTTATTTTTTATGTTTTTAAATCTTATTTTAAAAATTTTTTACATGTCAACACGTTTTACAATAATAGTTTTTAAACACTTTTTTAAATAGCAAATTAACCCCATATGATTGCAAATGACTTATGCACGCTATAATTTTGTAAGTGTTTTTAACACATGGCAGAATTTTGTATTATTTGTTAAAATTCTCAGTATTTTTGTTTTTTTTTCGGATAGTGAATCGTTTTTAAAACTAATGGTGTTTTCTTTTCTACAAAAAATGGTACATCTTCATGCAGAAAATGTATGTACTCTGGTGTTCGTTTGTTAAAAATGTTTTGCTCTCTAAAAGGTCGGTGTGTTTGATTCTAACAAAATCGCCCTCGCTAATGGTAGAAGGCATTGCACTTTATGCCTCGTAAAAATCGACAGTGTTGATAGTGCCCTGTAAAACTTAGCTGTCAGCTGAGGAAAACAGGGCATTCCACTTTTTCATAAGTTGTGTTTAGTTCTAGTGAAATAACAAGCTGCATTATTAAAGGGTTGGCAAGACATTTTATACATTTACCTTTCAACAAGGCGCCATTTTGTGTGTAGAAAAGAAAACACAATAAGTAGTATGCACATACGTACATACATACATACACATATATTTTTATTTTTTTTTAATAAATAACATGAGAAATTCTGACGAAAAAAATTTTTTTAATTCCTAAGCTTACAAAATTATTACGATTGTAAGTTTTTTAAATGCATGATTAGAAATCTATAGTTCTGTAAGCTTATTCTATAATTTCACTTTTCACCTTATTGTTCAGTTTTCATTATTAAGCAGTTTTTAATAAACCCTTATTAATCGTATTCACAGCAATTTTTTCAACCATAAGGCTTATGTTGGTAAGCTTGTTTCAATTTATTTCTGAATCTTTGTGGTTTGTTGGGTTATTTGTGATTTTTAAAGTAAATAAGAAATAGAAACATTCATATACGTGAACATATAACAAAATATATAATGCATAATACAATACTACAACAAAAACCCTCAAAAGAAACAATTACTAGTTAAATCTGTAGCGACAATGATCTTGGCCTTGACTGAATAAATGGCCAAACAGACAAGAAACAAAAAATTAAAAAAAAAAAAAATAATAATAAAGAAACTATACGCATACAAATGGCCAAATGTTGGCACACAATGTTTTAATTCTCTAGAATAGAATTTTCTCCGAGAGATTTTGCAAACTGTGGAAAAACTAAAATAGATTACGGGATGTGACATATCATGTTTTGAAGGTATTTAATCCTCTATTTGTAATCTGGAAAGAAATTCAAAGAAAAATAACCCGATAAATTTTTAATTTAATTTTAAATTTTCCATATATGCACACCAGTACTGTTTTTCTGAGGGATTTTGTAAATTCGTCAAGAAAATTATATTCTGCAACGCAAATACTGTTACAGCACTACATAAACAAAATGCACACAAAATGAAAAGTGAATATTAGATATACAGCAATGTCACAGAGTACAATTCCGTTCGGAAACGGAATGAATTACGAAAAAAAATTTCGGAATAAAACCACTTTTGTTTTCTTGAACGAAATGGGAATTTTCTGTATTTCAAAGGGCAAATAACTATTAAAATATACTTTCTTTCAATAAAGCATTATGTTTTTATTATTGATTTTTCAAAAAAAAGTATATTTTAAATAATTTCTAACCCTTTATTTTACAAATATGTAAGAATCTTGAAAAATATGTTTACAAGAAAACAAAATTTTCGGAAATGATTCATGAAGGATTGCCATATCCAAGCGACTTTTGTTGCCATGTTATTCAGTAAAAATCCTGTTGTTGCCAAATTGGTTACATAAAAATCGCTTACGCAAAATTTTTCGAACAACAAGACAACCAGTAATCAAACCGAAATGCGACAATGTTTTTTTGGATTGTTTTTTTTTTTTTGTTTTTCTGACTTAATTGATGTGTTTTACGTGATAAAAACCCCGCAATTATATGCAACGAAGTTCATTGCTGTCTGTTTTGTCTTACCTTGTGTAGGTATGTATGTATGTTGTATCAAACCACAAACAGACGACAGTTGTACGCTCTTACTTTGTTCGATATGGATTGTCTCATAAGAACTAAAGTTCTGTTGTTGTATTAGTCAGAAAAACAGTATAGTTTAACGTCGCTGTGAGTTCAGTCTAAAGCTACGTTCACATTTATTAAATATTTGTCCAAAAAAACGTAACCACTATTTTTCCTTAGGGATAGTGTTATTTAATTTGGTTCTATATTAAAAAATAAAATTAATTATTCTACAAAAAAGTATTTTTATATATTTTTTAAAAGAACCCGAACCCATAATTATAAAAAAAAATATTGAAATTAAAAAAAAAATTAATAATTATTACTTTCTTTCTTGGTCACGTTTTTTTTTTCGGAATTATTTTCATTAGAAAAATTATATTAAAACATCTAAACACAAGTTTTACTAAGTCTTGAAAGACACCAGAAAAGAGGGGTAAGCAAAAAGACTCGATTTGTGTTTTTCAAGACTTTTCTTCTATTTCTCTTTGTTACTTTTCATTATTTTTCTTACTTTTGTTATTTATCTTTGTTACTTTTCATTATTTTCATTATTTCAAAACAAAATTGGGAAAAAAGACATGGAACTAAAAGACATCGTATGAGCACACAAAGATTTTGGTAGCAACTTCAAAAGGGAATTCAGTAAAAACGACGTCGCAAAAGTCATCGTGTGAATTGGGTGTAATTTTTTTTTTAATTTCCTGTACAAAGTTGTACGAACTTTTTCTTGGATAAGTTCGGACACGTATTAAATAATCATCTGTTTACTTATGAAAAGTCGTTTTTATTTAAAACTTTATTAAAAATGGCAGATTGTAAGTACACTTGTACATATTTCTCACTCTCTAAGTTTCTTTAATTTAAAAAAAAAATGCTTTTACAGATCAGTAAACAAGTTTTGAACACATCAAGTAAGTCTGCTGTTGCAGGCCAATGATATTTAAAAGTTTAAAATTTATAAGAAAGCATTATTGTGTGATTATTTGGACTTTAAATTATGGTTTTTCGCGTTCTAGATTTTTTGGATCATTTTTATAATTTGAGAGAGCGAATGTTGAGTTTCCTCTCATTATTTTTTTTAAATATGTTTTTTCCATATGTTGTTTTTTAAAGGAAGATTCAACTTTAGCTGAATTAATCGCTTACATACCTACTTGTTTGCAATTTAGGGCCATTAACAATTTCAATAACTCAATCCATTACAATAATCATAATTTATTAATCGTTTTAATAATGTAATGTAATGTAATGTATAGTTAATTGTAAATGGCAGCTTCGCATCTGGTAGCCCGTAATTTCAATAAAAGTTTATAGTATTTTGTTGTTTTATTATTTTTAACATAAAGAATTTTAGGTCTCATTATCTTATAGAAAATAAACAAACTCAACAGCTGTCCCGTTTTTATAAATTTTGTTACTGTAAATTCGTTTCTTTTTTTAAATCTGTTCTGAAAAAACGACCTTCGTTTTATTTAAATTTACTTTAGGTGTAATACGAATGCAAAAACATACATATGTACATACATACATATTTGTGTTGAAATTTTGTTAGAATTATTTATTGCGTTCATTGACGCTTTTCTCACACACGCAAATATATACTTTGTATTGTTCAAAATTTAATACATATGTATTTGATTTAAATTGAAGAAAATATAAAGACTATGTACTTATTATAACAAATGCTTCAACAATATTAGCGAGGAGCATAGGAATTTTTTTTTTCGATTTTCAATATTGAATAAAAATCGGCCTATTGGCCGATATCGAAAGAATTCTTTCATTCGTACAACTATTTACATTTAAAAACAAAAAAATGTTCGAAAAAGTTCGAATAATTGAAAGAAAGTACATGTGTATGTATATACATCTTCGACATTGCCAAACACACCGATACTAAATAGAGCACAATTTCGGCAACTTATATATATTGAATTTGACATACATAATATCGGTCGAAATATCAAACACAATAAGTGTGTTCGAGTACGCAAAAGTTTTTACTATTTTTTACTGAACTTTACTGCATTTTACTAAATTGCGTTCGTTTACACAAAATACAGTAAATGAGAACACAAATTGAGAGCGTAAAGTAACAGTTCTAAATTGAGAACTTGCAAATTTTTACTGCAGAAACTTTTCGCAGTAAAGTTTAGTAAAACAAGAAAACATATGATTCAAAATGTAAACAAACAAAAAGTGTGAAATTTGTGACTAAAATATTAATCAAACTAAAAATTTAAGCAAAAATAAAACCAATCTAAAAGTAAATTAACATTAAATTGAACTTGTTTGTGAAACAATTACCTACATGCCTTATAATGGAAAATAAAATTTATTTTAGTTTTGTGGAGTTGTTATTTTAATTCTTTGGAGTTGTGAATTTCTAAAGTACTTGTGTACTTAGTAATGCACATCTATTTACGATAGTCAGTAGCAAAAACAAATATTCATGTACTTTGAATGCATTTAACCACACACAAATATGCAAAATCAAATAAAATAAAAAAATAAGAAATGGGAAATGGGAAAGATTACATAAATTAAATTGCTTATATTTTATTAACATATTTGTGTTATAAAAAGTATTTAATCGAGTAACGATGAATAAATTGTTCAAATATCCAAAAATGTAAAATTTTTTCAACACTACATTTATTTTCCATCAGCTGTTGCCTAATCTTACGAATTTTTACAATTTTTCCGTTTGCGTACTTTTTTGGGCAAACATTTTTTTGGAGAGTCAATTTTGCTGTTTCATTTATTACTCATTTACTGCATTTTACTGCAAAAGTAAACAAACGGACCTATTACTATGCTTTACTTGAATATCTTGTCTAATAAAGTGTTCATTTACTTTTTTTTTTTATCAATTTGAGACCAATTTTTAAAATTTTTGTATACGCCTGCTAGTTTTTACGAAATGAACCAGGCAAAGTATATTTATACAAGACATGCAAGAGCACAGCTGTTCGTGTTTGTTTTATATATATTTTCTTTGACTTTTGTCAAATTTTTAAATTTTTCTTTCTGCACAATTTTCTTAAAGTTCTGCTGAGGAGAGCTGTAAAAGAACGATTAAAATTTGGTTTTTAATTCAAAATGATTTACAAAAAGTTTAATTGATTAATTTTACACAAAATGTGAATTTAAGTGGCACGAATGCATTCCTCATGAATTAAAAATTATCGCATGCATTCACATCACTAAAAAGATTAATTGAATTAAATTTTGAGTGAATTTATTGGTGATTTTTTTAATTCACTGTTTTCACTAGAATTAGGATCATTATAAAATAAGCTCTTGAATGTTAGAAAAAAAAATCAAAAGAGTTTATGATTCGTAGATTCTTTCAAAAAGGAATCATTCCTTTACAGCTCTGCTACTAAGCTATTTTTAACAATTGTAAATTTATTTTACACAAACAAGAAGCCTGTTGTTGATATACTTTGGAACCAGGATTCATGTGTTGCCCTAGAGGCGACTGATACTGACTGCTATGTCGTCAAATAATGAATCGGCAAGGCTATAATAGTGATTATCGTATTTAAATTAAATTTCTTATGTACTTAAGCTTCAAATAATCGCTACAAGGCACTACTACACGCCAATACATCCATTTTCGCAAAAATAAAAAGATTATTGAACTGCATTTATGGTTAGAATGAACTAAAAACTTTCAAAATTTTTTTAACATTTTCGGTGCAAGGACATTAGTATGCACCCTCCTAAGAAAGGTCGTATCTCGTTTTTTTTTTTCAAAATCAGTTTTTTTACATGTTCTGGTAGAGAAAACTCAAATACACCTGCCTTAAAAAATTCAGTTTCCTGTGTTGACGAATAACAGATTTACAGTAATGAAAAAAAGCCCTAACAAACCAATGAATTTATTGAGTTTTTTCCTTCTCCTGTAAAGTAACAAAAAGTTAAGCCATCGATATGTAAGTATGTTTACTTCTGAATTTCCGTTATTGAGCATTCGTCTGAAATATGAGTGGTAGAGGCACATACATATGTTGTATATACATATTTATAATACATATGTACATATGTATTTAATTGATATTTTTTAGCTTTTTAAAAAAATCTAAAATACATACATACATATATATGTACGTACATATGTGAATTTTTACACAAAATAGGCAAAACTAAATTCGATTCGTATAAGTGCAGTAGGTAAAATATAAAATATATTTATTTAAAATACCTAATTATCTATGTATGTATGTATTTCAATATGCATGTATGTATGTATGTACACATTTTAATTAAAATTCCTAGATATATAACCACAAAAATTCTGACGAATTATGTAAAGCCGGGCAATAATGTAACACAAAGAAGTACAAAATTCAAACAATACTTATTCCTATTTAGGTTTTTAATAAACAATAACAAAACAGCCCTTACATACATACATACATACTTATGTATTTATGTACATAACGTTGTGTCTTATGTACGTTGAAATACTAAAAGGCGAATTGTGAGAAAATCGATTTCTATTACAACACATTTGATAAGTACATACTACATACTCGTATGTACGTATTAAGTGAAGTAAAAACAAAGAAAATAAAAAATATTTAAATCCCAGATAAATATGTACCATATCGAGCCTTTGCTGCAATAGAGTAATAAATCAAAATATATGATTTTTGAGTTAATAATGCAGCATTAATTGTCTGCAATTCAGATCAATGTTGGTATATATTTTTTTCATACACTTACAGCCCTATTATTTTAGGATCTAGTATTTAATAAACACTTTTCCCCTAATTCAGAAAATTTTAATTGTATTTGAGATCTGTTTTAAGAAAAACTTTTATTGAAATTTTGTACTAAAACACATTTGTGGTCAATTTTATTTTTTATGAATACTACCAATTATATTTATTTATATTTGATTTGATTTTACTTTTGTTTCTTTTTTAATTTATGTAACTCTGAATTTCTTTCATGAATATTGTAATTATTTGAGTAGAATTTTTTGACCATATATGAGCTCGGTTAATTTGTAATAAATAAATAAATATCGTTTCTCATAATGTGTCAGCACTTTATCCAAATATTTTATTTATTTTTTTATTTAATATACTAAAGTTTTGGGAGAAAAATAAAATATTCTTTTTTCAATTAGTTTTTCGTAAATTGTAAACTTAAAACTCCTTTTCTCAAAAACGAATTTTTAGATTTATTCTCTTATTGCAACAAAGACTCGATATGTATTGTGTAGTTATATACATATGTATACACATAGGTATAAAAAACGTACAATAAAACATTTAAAAAAAACCTTTTTAGCTTATTGTAGCACGGAACGTAAACGGATAGACCTCAATGCACATACCTTCAAGTTGCCAATTAACTCCATAAATTGTAAAATATCACCAAGACCTGTACTAAAACAGGGCTTTCCTTTCGAATTTTCTGTATTATTACATGATGCTGAAGACGATGATGATGAGGATGATGATTCATTCTCTATGGGCATGTCATGGCTATTTTCTTTGGCATTTGATTTTTGTACATCCAAATGTTCTGCGGCTAAAGAAGACATGGCAAATTGTGTTTGTTTTTGTTTGCTATTTAAATTTTGATTATGTTGTGTATGGAATTGATGAAAAATTTGCTGTTGATAGAAATTCTGTATACACTGGTTACGTTGTTGATAATGAGAATGCAAATGTTTGTTGGCCTGCTGTAGAGTGGAAGTTTTGGTGGTTGTATTATAACCCACAGCCGCTTTATTTAAAACTGAATCTTGCGTAGTAGCGTCAGACGTTTCTCTATCGCAATCAATTTTCGAACTTTCAGCGTTAAGAGATGAATACAAACTGAAAGTTTTATTTTGACTAACATGAATATTTGACTGTGTCGGCTGCTGCTGCTGCTGCTGATGGTGTTGATTCAGTGACAGCTGACTAGAATTATTGTTACTGGTATAAGTAAGGTTGCTGCTGCAGCAATAGTTACTGTTGGTATTTGTTTGTCGCTGTTGCGCAGGCAATGGACTGACATTACTAGATGACGTCGCCCCATTTAAGTCTTCACTATCGTCATTATTGCGTAGCGACGTCACTAATGTTGTTCCCAACGGAATAATTGTATTCGTTTCGTTCGTATTATTCGTACACACCGCTACATGCTTTACCAATTCTTCGCCAGCTACAATATTAGTTTTTAGCTTTTTTAATGCTTTGATCAATTGCTGAATAGAGAGCATTTTGATTTTATTTTTCGTAGCTACAACAGTATTTAATTTTAATTATAAAGAGTTAATTTTTATATTTTATAAGCATAAAAAATTTTTTTTTCTCTTCGTGATTAATACGATTTAGGTGAGAGAGACACGACCACACGTTCAAAGCTGCAAATAAAAATACATATATACATAAGTATAATATTAACTACAAAAAACCAAAATATCTATTCTCACGGTATGTACATATGTATACTTATAGCAGTGCCTTAATACATAAAGGCCCTAACGCGTTTTCTTTCCAATCGCTTATATTGAGACTTTTACATATCGAAATGTGATAAATACGCGATTTAAAAAGAAGAGTGAGTTAGGGTCTTTATATATTAAGGTCACGATATGTGCATCCATACATACATACATACTAGTGATGTTACGAATACTCGTATTCGTATTCGATTATTCGACTATTCGCTTATTTTAAGTTATTCGTATTCGTATTCGCCAAATTCAAGCGAATATTTCTCGAATAATTTGAAAATACATTTTCCCCAAAAAAAAAAAAAAAAACAATCAAAAAGTTTTAAAAAATACCTAAAATGTACAAAAATATATTAATTTACATATTAATTTTTATTTAAAGAAACAAAGCCCTTTATCTTTGACGCAAGATAACAATCTTCTTAAAAAACAAACGAAAATTATATTTCGTAACTATTTAAAGTTAATTTAAAGTTCAAGTCTTATATGTAAATTCATATCATGTTAAGTTAGTAATCAATTCTCAGTAGAGAAATGTTGGAGTTCAAATATGGAAGAACTAAAATTTAATATATGAAAGTCCACCCAGACATGTGGCTACGCTATCTGCGAAAATATGTTCTTCCAAACAACACTGAAATAATTTAAAAATGTTCAGTAGTGGTCTTCTAATTCGGCATCTCAATGTCATAATAATGTTAAATACCTAAAGTAGTGTGACAGTTTTTTGTCAATTTATTGTTACTGACACAAAGGAAGAAATTTTTTCCAATTAAATTTGAAATATTATTAATTTTCCTATACCTTAAAAGTAGTATTCGTATTAGTATGCGTATTCGGCGAATGCTGTTTCAAATATTTGTATTCGTATTCGCGAATACTAAAAATTGATATTCGTAACTTCACTAATGCAGACATGAGTCATATAAAATTGACCTCATTTCTAAGCCTATCATGAATTTTTTTTCGATGGTCTTTTAATTACATCATGAATCATTTTATTCGAATTTTAGTACCCTACAATATTTCGCTCGATGTTTTCCTTCACGTGATATGATTATGACTATTATAAATATTGCATTCTTTTTACATGTGCGATTTTCATATCGATGACTTAATATAGAAAAGGGCTATTTTGAATTTCTGCTAATTTTAGGGAAGAGTACAGAAAAACTGATTGAAAGCTATAACACTTGTAAAAGATCATTTTTATGTGACGATAAATCTAGTGGCTGTGCACATATTACGTAACTCCCCAGTGGGAGGGGGTTAAGATTTGTTACGGATTGGAAATTTTGCACTGAAAAATTAGTAAAAAGCGTTATGAAGGGGTGGGGGGGGGGGGGGGGGTTAAAAAATCTCTGATAACAGCGTTACGTAATATGTGCACAGCCCCCTATTATCTTCAAAAGTATCATAATTATATCATTGAGGACATTGACCAATGGAAAATTTCAAAATTACAATTTCGAATAGAAAGCAAAGTATTTCCCAGTTTAATCTAACTTTTTTACAGCATATTTTGTTGTATTGAGTATTGAAAAGCGATCTCTATATACATAATTTTATGACACATACTACATACATACATACATTTACAAAATTCTAAAATTTGTACGAAAAATAAATTCTTTCGACATTGTGAAATCGGCAGTAAATTAGCTATAATACTACATATCGTTACCGTAATATGAAAAGGTGACCAACATTTATTAAAATTTAATTTTAGCTATTTTTGAGAGAGAAATCTCGATTGTAAAGAAATACGCAGGCCTCAGGCTTCAAGGGAAGATAACGTTATACATACATATTTATTTTCCTATCTTTGGTTTGAATTCTTTTAGCCGATTTTATTAGAAGTAGTTTATCATTTCGTAATTGACTATGGATGAGCTATAAATAATAATAATGGAAGGATCATGAACCACTTACCGATTTGGGTTGCTTATGCTCGCACAAGGGTGTATTAAAATTGTTTCCTTTGAATTTTATTTTTTTCTATTTACGATTGCACTTTGGTCTTTTTTAATTCACAGACTTTTTGGCGATGTACTTAAATTTCTGATTGTATTCAATTTATTTTTATTTTTATTGAACATAAATATCGTCACCTAAAACGAAAAACTCTAAAGTAACAAAACATTTAAAAACAAATCGAGCAAAGGTTCGATATGATGGTTTTAACATTTTCATGAAATAAAAAATATATATAGGTATACAGTTTGAATGCGGGTGATTTTGGCTGTTAGTCAATCAACATCATAAAATTTTCTGATGTGCATTAGTGTAGCATTTTATAACTGGTCGCTAAAAACAGTTCCTGTGAGCGGTATATTTAATACTTTACAACAACGCCATCCTTCGTTGACAAGCAGAATCATACATCTATGCGTCTACTTAGCACCAGTGGCGCTGCAAACCAGCTCTAATATTTAACAAAACGTGCAATTGCAGAGTTGTGAAAGAATTAATTCTTAATTAATTTGTACCATCTAACCTCTATACCCAAATCCTTTCTCCTTTCTCTAGGGATTTGTTCCCTCTTTAAAATTAATAATATGCAATTTGTTGTGATTTGTGTTTTAGATGACGATATATTCCTAACAACAATCTTAGATACAATTTTATGTGATCATTTGTCATTATTTTATTTCATTTGTTTTTTAATTTGTCTGAAGATAGCATGATAGTACATACATACATACATATGTATATTAAATGGACAAGAGGATGATTGGGAAGTACCAACTTCAAGTCAAGGCAGTAAATAATTTTAATGGGAATTTAAAATATAATTTATTGCTAAAATTGAAATGCATATCTATTACTTGTAGAAGGTAAATTTATTTTTGATAATTTTTATTATCGACACCGTTAATAGAGGTGGTATTGTTGGTAATTGTTACTATGGAAGTATGTACATATGTATGTAGGTATGTATATAAGTATGTACATATATATTACTTTTTATTGTTGATTTTGCTGTATTATGTACATTTATATTTAGTATATGCATAAACATTTATGTAGCACTGTTTTGTTTTAGATTTTATTTAAATTATGATCAAAACTCATGTGACTGAAAATATCTTAATTCTTAAGCAACGTTCACATTTATCAAATATTTGTTGAAAAAACATGACCAAAAAAGAATCTAACAATTTATTTCCTTAAATTCCAATATTTTTTTATTATGGGTTCGCATTTTATAAAAATTTTAGGAACAAATCTAGTTTAGTGACGCAGCTCCAAATGAAAAAAAAATTACATAGGGCGATAGAAAATCGAAAAATAAGACGAAAATTTAATGCGGTAACTTTCTCGGAAACGCATAGTTTTCGAGTTATTGGCCTCTGAAGTTTGTATATATATGTGCGATTTCCCTTTGCATTTCTCAACGTATAAGGACAATTTTGGTATCATTTGAAAGCTTTTGACTATATCTATATGAATTTGCAAATTTTCTATTTAAATTTTAAAATCTTTAGGTGTCAAAGCAGGTTTTTACATTGTCTGCATCGCCGGCCTTCGGCCGGGCTTAATGATTTTCTCCACCATGGTATATCCCGACACGGCGGTATATAGAATAGATTTTCTGCATAGCTGGCCTTCGGCCGGGCTTAGTGATTTTCTCCACCATGGTATATCCCGACACGGCGGTATATAGAATAGATTTTCTGCATAGCCGGCCTTCGGCCTGGCTTAATATTTTTCTCCACCATGGTATTTCCCGACACGGTGGTATATAGAATAGATGTTCTTAATAGCCGGCCTTTGGCCGGGCCTAATGATTTTCTCCACCTTGTACACCAACACAATGATATAGAAAATATAATATTTATGACATCAGATTGTACGCTGGAGGAAGTGTTTGACAGATATTATCCACACTAATTTATTTTAATATAGGTTAGCAGGTTGCTGGATATTAGATTCTAGCCCACTTGGGTCCAAAAACAATATTTTTTTTTAAATATCACTAAAATCTTCTGTATTTTAACAAATTCATATAGATCTAGTCAAAAGCTTTCAAATGATACCAAAATTGTCCTTATACGTTGAGAAATGCAAAGGGAAATCGCACATATCTATATATACAAACTTCAGAGGCCAATAACTCGAAAACTATGCGTTTCCGAGAAAGTTACCACATTAAATTTTCGTCTTATTTTTCGATTTTCTATCGCCCTATGTAATTTTTTTTTCATTTGGAGCTGCGTCACTAAACTAGATTTAAGCCAAATTTTATTTTGTAATATAAAAACCAAATTAAATGACACTATCCGTAAGAAAAATTAGTGGTTACGTTTTTTTGCACAAATATTTAGTAAATGTGAACGTGTAGCTTTAGACATGAACAAGCGACAATATAATAATGCACACTTTTTTATTAACTCACTAGATAATAGTAGGATGTCTACGTCATTTATATAGGCTTTTCCTTGATATGTATGTACATACCTATTACTTTGATCAGATTTTTAGTTAATTTTCTTTGAATTTTATTAATATGTATGTAGTATGTATTATTCACACAACCTTACAGTTTATTGGCAATTGTACGAATGCGGAAGAAATTAAACCATTTTCTTGCAACAGTCTAAATCGTATACTGTAACATAGAAGTAAAATAAGAAAACCGTTTTGATTATATACATACATACATATACATTAATATGTAAATATACTTATATATAACTGTATATGTTTAATTTTTAATTACATTATAGCAACAAACAAAAAATGGTTACATTTGCAAAATAACACATTATTTCTATATATTCGTAACTGCTGCTTTTTTTCTTTTTGTTTGTTTTGTAATCATGTACAATCACCAAAAATAAAACAGCTGTTGACCTATTATTGAATTATTTGTTTTTAACTGTTATTTGCCTTTCTTTGCTTTTTTTTTTTGTTTGTATGTGTATTTACATCACAATTTTAGTTATTGATTAATTTTTCTGTTCTTTAATGTTTGGAATATATCATTATGATTTCACTAAGTTTCTTTTTTCTTTTAAACTTTTTAAATATGTACTTATTTAAAACACAAACAAGAGCTATTAATTTCCTTTCTTTATATATTTTATTATTTTTTTTTTTTGCCGTGCACAGACGAAAAGATTTACATTACCTTGAAAAGATATCTGAAATACTGCCATATGTTCAGAATATGGAAATGTCAAATGTAAACAGAAATAATCGATTGGGTAACATTAAAAATTAATATAATAAGGATACCAGATATTTATCCAAGACAACACGTTAATTTTGAATTTTCTTAACCGTCACCAAAGAAGAAAGTTATCAGTTCAATGGTTATTGTTTTCAACTATGTATCAGTTTTGGAACGATTTCAAAATTTTTGGAAAATCAGGGACAAGTTGTTTCCCTAAAATATTGATTATCGAATCACTCCACCCAATTCTGATCTCCAAAAAATTAATAAAAAAAACATTAGAAGTGCATGAACAAAAAGGAAGTAGAAAGAGTTCGAAATTGTAAATATTAGCGTATAACTTGAAAGTTCAAAAGAGGACAATAAAAAAAAAAATTATTACGACAATAGTAGTCTTAACAACGTCAGCAAACTGAAAGTTTTATTTTTATACTAATCCGCAAGTCGTCAAAGCAACTACGATTAACCGTTTCGAATACAATGGTCTTGATTGTAAAAAGAACTTTATTTCACAAAATTTTCAGGAAAACTTTTTGTTATTAATATTTGGTGATATTTATATACTTAAGGTGCGGGCGGCCACATAGTGGAAACATTTGCTTCAAATATGTTGGTTCATGTTTAACAAAAATTTAGGTAAATAAATACACAACTTGTTTTGTGGTCACACTACGCACATTTATTTTCCTCATTTTGTTTGTTGAAACAGCTGTCAAACAACGGCAGGTGGAAAACATATTTTCCCGGTAGTCACACTTGAACAAATATTTTATAGAGAAAAGTATCAAAAAACATAAATTAGTTTTTTAACAAACAATTCGTTGCTAATGATTAGTTTCTGCAGTTGGGCAACCAAAAAGTAATATTAACAAAATATTTTTTGCAAATTGCATAAAAACTATTACTGTCACGCTTATTCCATATTTCGACGTCAATTTTGAGCCAACACCGATTTGTATATTTCAACACAAGTGAATAAGCTATTTTTTTTTTGCAGTGTGATTTTTCGCGTTTTACCATTTATTTTTATTTTAACAGTTTTGCGATTTCTGATTAATTTATGTGCAAGTTTGTGTGTTTGTAATTTTTTCGTTAACAAGATTTGCAAATTTTTGCCATATTCTCGATTTAGGAAGAATTGTTTTGCATTCTTTAAGGCATTAGCGTTATTTTTTTATAGGCTTTATTGATATTTAATAATTTCTCGCAAGTTGTCGCTTTTTCGCGAAATTTGCAATTCTGCCAAACTTATTTTTTTTAACAGTTTTGCGATTTCTGATTAATTTATGTGCAAGTTTGTGGGTTTGTAATTTTTTCGTTAACAAGATTTGCAAATTTTCGCCATAGTCTCGGCTGCCTGCTACGCGCAAGCATTCAAGTAGAATCAATGAGATTCCGTTTTGACATGCATCAGTAGCAGAGAACGACAAAATCTGATTGCAAAAATAATCACACCTCATCCACATCCTAAAAACATGCCTTTATGTTCAAACGATCAAGTTTGTTCCAACACTCATCATCGCTGCTGCTATTTCATTATTCTATTCATTCGGTTGATGTTGGCTCTGTTGATTTAATCATGTGTCGCATCAAACCAATCAATTCGGGTGTTTGCTCGTTTGGCTCAATGATGATTATTTTGATGAAAAATTAAATACAAAGGCAAATGTATTCGTTCTGATCAGCAACAAGTCTTTTGATGATGAATAAAATACAAAAGGCAAAAATGATCGCGTATGAACGCGTATGCTTGAAGTAATGATGATAAAGAGCTAGCATATGACCAAAAGCAAAATGATTTCATAGCAACAAGGAAATATTAGGTATATTATTATGGAATATTATTATGTATGTATGTAGGTATCAGTGAAAGGCAAAAATCACTTTTTTCCTGATTTCATCACACATTAAATTTTTTATTCACATTTAATGATGAAAAACAAATCAACATTCAGTAAAATCAGCATCGTATTAGTGAACGCTTCATTTAAGTGAATTTGAGTCGAGCGATCAAACATGTGTTACTAACATCATTCATTTTACATTAACATTGTTGTTCGCATTTAATAATTCAACCAAACTCAACGTTAAATAAAATCAGTATCATACTTATGAACGCATCGTTTGGTTAGTCGTAAGTCTAGTGATCGAACATTTCTTATTCAATCGTTTATACGAACAAGTGTTAACGTTGACAAAAATCAAAGCAGAGGAGGTAGTTAAAGCTTTATTAATTTAAATCATTGTAATACATACCAGCAAGCAAACACAACCGCTAAAAACAAAAATGGCAAACGATCAGGCTTTTGTACTACAACAAATTTCCACAAGTGTTTATACATTATTATTTTATTATTATTTTATTTGGTGATTCTCGAAAAATGTGATCTTGCAGTTGTTGAAAATTTGTCTTTTCTATTAAAAATCTTCTAGCTTAAGCTCTACAAATAGCAAATTAATCATAACTATATTGAACCAATAAATAGCTTCTTCAGGGATTACTAATTACAAAATTTAAAAAATTTGCTTAACCATTCATAACTACTAGAAGTACAGTTATGCCAAATATCAAGGAAAAAAATGTTTGCCTTGTCCGATTTAATTAATAAAATATCAAAAATTAGAATAATCTTTTAGTTTATTTTCCTTTAAAATTTACAAAAACTGTTAGATATTTCTAAGAAACTTCTGTCTTCATAAAATTGGTAATAATATAATTACAAAAATTTAATTAATGAGCTCGAGGTTAATTTAGATACAAAGCTCGCACCAAATTACATATATGTATTGTAAAATAAACCATTTTAAAAATCATCTCAAAAATGGATTAAATTTTCTTCTGAAATATTTTTTAACCATATTTTTTTTTCACGTCATTTGGTTTGTTGGGATGAATATGAATGCATACCTACATACATACATAATAATATTCCATAATAATATACCTAATATTTCCTTGTTGCTATGAAATCATTTTGCTTTTGGTCATATGCTAGCTCTTTATCATCATTACTTCAAGCATACGCGTTCATACGCGATCATTTTTGCCTTTTGTATTTTATTCATCATCAAAAGACTTGTTGCTGATCAGAACGAATACATTTGCCTTTGTATTTAATTTTTCATCAAAATAATCATCATTGAGCCAAACGAGCAAACACCCGAATTGATTGGTTTGATGCGACACATGATTAAATCAACAGAGCCAACATCAACCGAATGAATAGAATAATGAAATAGCAGCAGCGATGATGAGTGTTGGAACAAACTTGATCGTTTGAACATAAAGGCATGTTTTTAGGATGTGGATGAGGTGTGATTATTTTTGCAATCAGATTTTGTCGTTCTCTGGTAGGTATGCATTCATATTCATCCCAACAAACCAAATGACGTGAAAAAAAAATATGGTTAAAAAATATTTCAGAAGAAAATTTAATCCATTTTTGAGATGATTTTTAAAATGGTTTATTTTACAATACATATATGTAATTTGGTGCGAGCTTTGTATCTAAATTAACCTCGAGCTCATTAATTAAATTTTTGTAATTATATTATTACCAATTTTATGAAGACAGAAGTTTCTTAGAAATATCTAACAGTTTTTGTAAATTTTAAAGGAAAATAAACTAAAAGATTATTCTAATTTTTGATATTTTATTAATTAAATCGGACAAGGCAAACATTTTTTTCCTTGATATTTGGCATAACTGTACTTCTAGTAGTTATGAATGGTTAAGCAAATTTTTTAAATTTTGTAATTAGTAATCCCTGAAGAAGCTATTTATTGGTTCAATATAGTTATGATTAATTTGCTATTTGTAGAGCTTAAGCTAGAAGATTTTTAATAGAAAAGACAAATTTTCAACAACTGCAAGATCACATTTTTCGAGAATCACCAAATAAAATAATAATAAAATAATAATGTATAAACACTTGTGGAAATTTGTTGTAGTACAAAAGCCTGATCGTTTGCCATTTTTGTTTTTAGCGGTTGTGTTTGCTTGCTGGTATGTATTACAATGATTTAAATTAATAAAGCTTTAACTACCTCCTCTGCTTTGATTTTTGTCAACGTTAACACTTGTTCGTATAAACGATTGAATAAGAAATGTTCGATCACTAGACTTACGACTAACCAAACGATGCGTTCATAAGTATGATACTGATTTTATTTAACGTTGAGTTTGGTTGAATTATTAAATGCGAACAACAATGTTAATGTAAAATGAATGATGTTAGTAACACATGTTTGATCGCTCGACTCAAATTCACTTAAATGAAGCGTTCACTAATACGATGCTGATTTTACTGAATGTTGATTTGTTTTTCATCATTAAATGTGAATAAAAAATTTAATGTGTGATGAAATCAGGAAAAAAGTGATTTTTGCCTTTCACTGATCAGTAGTAGTTTTAGAGAATCGCGAGGCATGTCGAAAAAAAGAAGCCAAAAAAATATCAGCCGTAAAAAATCTTATATTGAAGCATTTTGTCTAAAGGTAGATATTTTTATTTGACTCTGTTTGTTCTTACAAAAACTTTGTAAGATCTAATAAATTGTTTTCCAAAAATAAATCAAAATATTTGCCTTTTAGTGGTCACACTTCTTTGTTCACATTAGACACATTTTTTGTTTGGCAGCAAATAATTTTGTTTGTAATTACACAGCTGGACAGACTACGACTAGGAAATATTTGACATTTTTCGTCAAATGTTTCCGCAATGTGACCGTACCTTTAGGCTAAACCCAGCGGCGGAAAGAAGCACTATGCAGGTCTTCTAGAAGGCCTTACGGGGCCTCTAACCCCATTACATACTCATAAATTTTTTACACACGATGTCCTAGCCAGCCAAGGCCTTCTAAATTCCCTTCATACACAGGCCTGATAGAAGGCCTTATTCAGTCACAAATTTATTTTTAAATTACCTTTAGAAATGTAAAAACGGAGTAAAAACCCATGAAAGTGCCAAAATATCAACTCTACAAAATAGTGATTATTATTATGTTTAACTTCAGGGTTAACTATTTATTTATTTATTGATGTATACATACCCATATTAAACACTACATTTTTAGAAGGGATTTGGTAGGCGAGCATGAGTATAAAAATCTAAAAGAAGCTCTAAGAAGGCCTTACGGAGAGCCTTTTAAATGAAGGCCTCCAAAATTCCGCCGCTGGGAAGTATTTTCAGGGAATCTTCAGAATATTCAGGCGGGTGACATAGGCTATATGAAGTTTTAATTGGACAAAGAGGCGTGGCACCGCCCATATAACCCAAAAATTTAAATCGCCATATTTTGGGCATTTTTTGACCAACGTCTGTGATATTTGGTAAATATGGTATTGGCATAATTTGGAATACGTACCAGGAGAAAAGTGGATGGGACCACGCCCTTTTTAGGAAAACCAAACCCTTGGACCGATCTGCCTGAAATTTTCACAGCATGTTACTGTGACTCTGGAAGGAATAATAGGCTTTATGAATTTTCGATTGGACAAAGAGGCGTGGCACCGCCCATATAACCCAAAAATTTAAATCGCCATATTTTTGGCATTTTTTGACCAACGTCGATGATATTTGGTAAATATGGTATTGGCATAATTTGGAATACGTACCAGGAGAAAAGAGGGAGGAACCACGCCCCTTTTTAGGAAAATTAAAAATCGTAATATACGCCTGTGTTCTACATTCGTAAAATGAAATGAAAGTGAAAATTTCACTAATTTTGTGTTCTTAAATACGTTAAAGTGAAATAAAAAGTAAAATTTCATTTTCATATTGTTTCAAGTGAAATTTTTGTGTTCTTCAAATCATTTTCACCACAAAAAAAGTAATTTGAAATCGAAAGCAAACAGCCGCGTGAAATAAAATACTTTTTGGTAAAAATAATAGAAACAGTTTTTTATAGCTTTATTTTCTCAAAGTTTTGGCAATTTTTAATCACAATTTTGCCGAAGTTTTTGTTTTTTTTAATTTTTCGGAGTTTTTAATTAGTATTGCGTTCTATAGTATTTTACATTTACCCAATAATTTGCGATTTTTCGCCAATTTGGTGATTTCTACAATTTGTTTTATATTCCTTAAAGCTTTAGCGATTCTTAATCATACTTTTGATATCTTTAAAGTTATTGCAGTTTTTCGCAAAGTTTCCGGAATTCTTACATCTTTAGGGACTTTTAATCAAACATAAATTAAAATTTTAGCAAGTTTTTGCACTTTCATAAATTTCGCGATTTTTCAAAAGCAAACAAATTTAGATAATTATAATCAGTTTTAGGGCTTGCATGAATTTGTGGTTCTTGCAATTTTTTTTTTAATTTTCGCGATAGGCTTAATTTTCTACAATGCAAAAAAATTTTAAGCAAGATTGCTAAATTTTTTTGTTGCAAATAATTAAGATACAAACCAATTGTTTGTCAATCTAAACTTTATATTGGACAGAAAAAAACAATGGCTTAATGGCAGAAAATCTTTACTCAGCGAAACCGCTGTTCCAGTGGGTTAGTGAATTAAATAAAAATTTTAACAAATTATTAACATCTTCTCAAAACATTTTAAATTATACTAATATTGACCACATTATATGAAACATACAGAATATATTCAGAATTTTATACAGAAACTTTAAATGCCCATAACTCGGAAACTAAACAATGCTTAGTAAGTAGTAAGCATAGCCGACAAATTTTTAATTTATTTTTTTTTATTTTTTGATTCTCCAGCGGATAGGATATTTTTTTTAACAACGCAGCCAAGCTACATAGATTTGTTCCCACATTATTTTAAAAATTTGTTTGAAACGAAACAAAATTGAAATCGTCGAAAAAGCAAAATTTCATTACTTTTCTAGAACACAGTTAAATAGTAAATGTGAAATTCAAAAATTTTTCACTTTGATTTTGTAGTGAAATACAGAACACAGGTGATAGTCTTAACTACTGGACCGATCGTCATTAAATTTTCACAATAGGAAGCGCACCGGATATATCTAGTATAGGTATATATATAAGCAGTTCGAAGTACATAAACACAAAATTTTTATTCTTATTTTTAAGATTTTATTTTTTGTTGGAGAAGGAAAGCCATTTTCAACAGATAACTATTACAACCAATTAACAAAAATTAAATTTAAAAACCGAAACTCATTTGTAGTATTAAACTAATAATACAATTAAGGTAAACTTGCCAGCAAATTGTCCATATCCGGGTCATCCACTTCCAATAGCCCACCATAAAAGTTACTGCACGATGGTTCACTATCGCTTCCCTCCAAAGTATAGAACTCTTTTTCTTTGATTTGTTCATCCAGCGATGGCTTACCGATAAAACATAAGCCCAACTCCTTACTTACAATAACATCTTGCCAAAATTTTATCATACCACGGTTAAGAACTTCGGTTTTTATCGATGAAATCCATGTATTATAGTCATCAAATGCATTAAAACCGAAACAATGTTTACGATACGCAGTTAGAGCGGAAATTATTTTATCAATATTTATTTCCGAGGTTTTAGGTTTAAATATTAAATCCCTTATAACAGCACGTATTTGTGAAGCGTAATGATTAAATTTAACATCACGTTGAGTACTATTTGTAATGGGAAATACACGAACTTTGAGCAGTAGTTCAAAGTCTTCAGCTGGAGTTGAAGAACGAACATAATCAAACGATAATTGACTGTTAGATATTGATGGCTCTTCAATATCTAAAGTTTGAATAAGTTTTTCCACTTTAACATTTTCTTCAGCTTTGACTTTTTGTAACCATTCATTGCTTACTTTTAAAGGGAATAACCGTTTAACTTCTTTAGCAGCCTCTTTAGCCTTTTCCTCAATTTGTTCGGGAACTTTCCAAAATATTTCCGAAAAATTTTTGTCTTTTAAAATTTCTTCAAAAAATTCATCATCTTCGCTGGCCTTACAGAGAATTTTTCGTTCCATTACATCCATAAAGTTTTTTTCGAAAATATGGGGAAGATTATCAAATGGTAATAAATCTCTGTGACGCGTTTCTCTAGGCTTTTGTGGATCCTTATCTTCCATTGTTAAATCCATGCTATCAATTAAATTATCGATGGCATCCAACTGTTCCTTAGAACATTCGGTATTTTTAGAAACTAGTTTAGGAAATTCAAAGAATTGATACTGATCGTGATATGCCATTTCGTACATATAGAAAGAGGCTGGAGAGTCGTCTACTATCTGAAAATAAGAAAATAAATACAATAAAGTTAAATTTCTGTTATAAAAATAAAAATCAAATTAAGACAAACATTTTTAAAAGGCCCATGTGGCCCAAGTATGTACGTAATATATGCTAAGCTTACCTCATTTGGTATAAGAACCACTATCTTTGGATTATTGAATTTCGCACTAAACACTTTCCAACACAACATAGCTCGATTGGCTTTCAAAAGGATTCTTACTAAAGCATCAATAATTTTCGCAGATCTTTGTGAACCTCGCTGATGTAGAACTAAATAAACCGAGTCTCCGCTGAAATATTCATCATGGACAGTTTCGCGGGGAATAAAACCCATAAACGTCAAACCAGGTGGTAATTTAATTTTATCATCATCACAAGCTGATTCATCCAATGGTATCGGTGTACCACCCAGCATATAGCCTTCGATTAAATCATCTTCATTGGGATTAATTCTGTTGCCGTTAATGGAATAACCCCACTCTCTTGTAAGTAGTTCGTCTGCTTCTTTCCAAACTTTTTTCAATTTAATTGTACACTCATTTTTTGCTGCAATAATGCCCGATATTTTAATTACTATTTCTGTACCAATACGTAGCTCGTTATTCCAAGTCCAAGGACGCTTATTATCACTTTTATTTATAAAGAACTCAGCTTCTTTTAAAGTGCACAAATTTGCATTGCATTCGGACATTAAGCGTAGGGCATATTTTTCATTTTCGAGTTGTTGTTGAGATCTTTTACCCGAATTGAATATCGCTTGCGGTAAAAAGTTATTGGCTTCATTATCGACATAAGCAATGTTTGGTGCACTTGAAAAAAAAATTGGATCAATGAAAATATAATTATGTATGTATATAAGAATCTATTTAATAAAATTACATTACTATTAGATCGACATTTTGTTCTAGTAGACTTTTTGTTATATCTTCAAAGGAATCATAAGTATTCGGTGAATCATTGAAATCATAAAATAATACCATACGAAGACGGGCCACTTTCTTAGATCTGCAAAGAATTAAGAATCTTATATGTTAAAAAGTTCTTAGGTTTTATGCTGGTAAATCCTACTCCGATCCAGATTTTAGCATACGAAAAGCCACGGCAACAGCATCAAGCCATTCGCCATTATCCGAAGCTGTTTCATTGACTAGCTGATAGAAATCTATTAATAATTCCCAGGATGGCATTTCCATTTCATTAGAATATTGTATAATATTGAAAAGGCCATCTTTAGACCCTTTTGTATTTACATCATTACATGTACGTTCAGTGCCTACTAATACAAAGGATAGATAATCCTTTTTAGCGCAACAGATCTAAAATAAATTATGTTAAAAAAGCGTAACAAAACTCAAAATAAAGTAAATTCACCTTGCGCTTCATGACTTCTGCACAACATTTAATTGATTTTTGTTTGAATTCTTCTGGCGTATTTCGACGAACATCTAAAACGAGTATCATATATTCCTAAAAGAACAAATTATGTAGTTCGGTAATGATTATATATTTTTTCATTTCATTTTCCTCCTTTCAAGAAAAGGAAACGTACAATTCGCTTTTTCTCAAACGAAAATTACAACAAAACAGAAAAATAGACCAAACATTATACCAAAAGATATTGAACCAGTTAAAGGACAAAGAAAAATGGAATGTCATTAATAACTTAAGAAATATATAAAAATTTAAAGCATCGAAAAATATCAATTTAATAAACTATAACAGAATTCGGTTTAATGTTGTGTCGTTGTTAACTCAAAAATTATGTATGTTTATGTATGCAAGTATATCTATGAAACTTGAAATATGTACATATTCAAGTGCGTACAACATTTATCAATACCTACATGCGATCGTAAATAGGCTTTTCACTAGAAGACAAACTCTAGAATCCCAAAACCAACTGCTTTCCATAGCACAACACCACATTTTCAACGTTCGGGCCATGGACTAACTCGACTTTGGTTCGCGCCAGGACGTTTCAAAAATATTAGACCCACCTGTTTGAGTTACCAAAATCTCTCATGACAAAAATTCAATTTGATGCTTTGCATTTTACGCCTAAACTTGTTAATATGTATCAAGATAAACCAATTTTAGTGGTTTGACATTTTTCACTTCATATGAAATATATACTCTTAATTTTTCAGGATAGATATTATAAAACTATACTTACCTTATTGTAAGCCATTTAAATTTTTTGCAAAAATTATTAACTTGCTCAATATATAAACAAAATAATTGCGAAATTATCCAAACAAAAATATAATATTGCCACACATTATAAATTTCGTTATAAATTTAGAGTGATGCCAGATACAAAGAATTAACTCTTGGTGGTATGTGTGAAATACGTAATATCAAAAGTATGAATTCGCCTTGGGAATATCCACACGCAATAATTAAATTCATAACAGGTGGACTAAGGGTCGCAAATTACGCTAAAATAGCATGCATTATTAATTGATCGCAATCCATATCACGATATTTATTGAACGTCTAGCATGCAATATTAATGGATATCAATCCATATCGCAGATTACGCTAAAATATGATATCTGCGATCCGCTTATGATATTAATTAAATTTGGATAAAATAACGTCGACATGTGTTTTTATAATGCGAAGTCATTATATTATTTTAAATTAATTCGCCTTAAAATTAAACATGTAAATTGTAACTTGTCTCTTAAATAATCAGGGAATACCTTTTGCTTAAACAAAAAATATATAATATAGCGGCATTTATTCCAACTCAATGGCAATTAAAACCAGTAAGGATATATTTTAGTAAATTGTCAGGATATTCCTGAAACAATATGTGTGGAAACTCGGTTCATAGCCTATTCCTCAAGCAAACCAAAAAAAAAGTGATGATTTATAATACATTACAAGTACTGGTAGTTTCGAAATGATTACAGCTGATGATCACTTAATACCTGCAAAAAGTATGACACCTATTTCTAATCCCACATCAGTTGCAGGAGCAACTGTTCAACAAAGTCAAGTGTGCATATTCGTATATGCCGTAAAACCAGAAATGTTTTTTTTATATTGTGGCACTTTTATATCCAATATCTTCTTAAATACACATATATATACATATTTTTTTGCCAGGTGCTAATCGATTTGACATTTTATTATACATATGTATAAGTTTTTTGAGCGAAGCGAAAATACTAAGTAAAATTTTACAAAGATTTATTTATATGCATTAGAAAGGACCACTTATAATTTTTTTTCATTATCATCGGTGCAGAGCCGGTTGCATAGATTAGAATAAAAATCTGATATACCAGGAGTATAATTTGGCGAAAAAGTTATTATAGTACTACATGTACTCGCACGCCAAAATATTTTTATGTATTATCACTATATACATGCTATAATTGTTTCTTAACTATTTATTTATTAGTTACATGATTTTCTAATATTTTAAAAATTTGATTTAATATAAATTTTTTTTTTTACTGCCTAACCCACGATATCGAACGATGTCGATCGCTTGATTTTAAGACGTAAAAAATCTATCTTGCGTTCCACTAATAACCGATTTTATTTATTTGTTTAGTGTTTCTTCCAGTAAAAAATTAATAAGTTAAATAAAATCGGTTATTAGTGGACCGTAAGCTAGATTTTTTACGTCTTAAAATCAAGCGATCGACATCGTTCGATATCGTGGGTTAGGCAGTTAATTTATATTGTGATATTTTGCCACACAAAAAACTGAGTTTTCAATTTTGTGAAGAAGCCAAGCAACGGTGTGGCGAAATATCGAAATATAAATATAAAAAATTATATATAGACAACCAAAAGGTTTTTAAAAATATTATTATATTATTAATTACATTCTTATATATAAGACGTAGTCTGTAGAAGCACATAATGGAGTGGCGAAGTATATACAATATTTCAATATATATTAAATAAGCTCGAATAATAATGTATAATAATAGACATCATATGCGAGTATGCATAGGTTTAGTTCTTTCAGGCACTTACTTTCAAATTGAAAGAAACTTAAAGAAATACAAGAGTCGGCAGCACTGTTAATTGTAATATAAGTGACTCTCCCTGTCTTGATTATGTTTTTGTTTATATTTTAGTTGCCTTTTTGAAATATAAGTGATTAATCTATTCAATTTCACCAAATATGAATTAATTTGAGGGATTGACCATCACGTTAACCATTAAGGACCGACATTAATCTAGAAGATGACAAAAGTTAACGAAGAATTTGCTAGCTTCGAAGCTAAATTATCTATCGATAATCCAATAGCAGATTATGAAAAATTAATGGATGATAAAATGAAGGCTGACGTTATTATGCCTACTGCAGTCTACAACTTATGCTGGAAGAAGATTGCAGGCGCTACAAGAGAAACTATATGGATGATGTTATTCCATGGACAGAAACCACCACTAAATCAGCAATTGCAAAAGGCATCGGAATTATTAAAAATGCACAAAGAAGATGCCTGCTTCTATAAAGCCGATGAATATAATAATTGGATTGTTTTGGTAAGAGACGAGCTGTTAAAAAGAAATATGTTGGATTTTTGGAAAGATGAAATTGTTCAAAAAGAATTGGGACCCTGCTGGGCTAGAGACTCTGATCTTTTTGACGACACTGAAGACCCCGAACCAGCAAATTTTTATAAGTACGCCGATTGTGAGGCACCCTGGTTGAAAAAGAAAACAGATATAGCAGCACAAAACACAGCAAGTATTGTGGCTTCAGCGCTGATGAATGTAGACACTCCAAAAAATAACAATGTCTTGAAAAAATTATCTATTGCAACACCACTGCAAGACTATAAATATAATATGGAAATTCTAGGAGAAAGTTTGGATGACAATCAAGATGCTTACAATCAATTATTCAAGGAAGTTAGAGATATGGTATGGCTGCTGTTATTTGGAGAAACACATTTAAGTGCCGAGAACAGCAAAAAGGCAGCGGAGCTTTTGGAAGAATATAAACAAGATGCATGTTTCCATAATCCTTGGGATTACAATGATTGGATCCCAAAAGTAAAAGATGAACTGATAAAAAGAAAATATTTAGATTTTTGGCAGCATGTCATCATAAAAAATGAATTAGGCTTATGCTGCGCTCGTGACTCCGACTACTTTGATGATGTGGAAGATCCTAACCCTTTGGAGTTTTATAAAGTTGATGAGTTGATTAATTAATTGAGAACCTCAAACTTGCCTAGATTAGAAATTTAGTAATGTAGAATAATTTGAAATTATATTTACCACGTTATAAATTGAAGTTTTTTATAAATAAGGAATTTACCAATAACATATTTTTTATTTAGTACAACATATCGAAAATCAGGTCGAAATACGCCACTATCAGGGGTGTCACAGAACCAAATTCGTACGAAAGTGAAAACGTTTTTACCTTCTCCAGAAAACGTAAAACGCAAAAATTTTTCGTGTTAAATTTCACTTTCGTAAAAATTTTGTGACACCTGACTATTTTCAATCGAATTGAAAACGAAAAATTTTTGCGTTTCACGTTTTCTGGAGAAGGTAAAAACGTTTTCACTTTTTCATTTATTTAAAAGAAACGCCTGAACGTATAGGTCGATTTTTGCTCTAGTATTGCCAAGCTTGCGAAAGATGAATCACAGGCTGAAATAACGATAATAGTTAAAGATCACATTATTTTAATGCCCACCTTAATTACAGTTAACTTTTACAAATGCAAACTTTAAATGCAAGTTGTAATTAATCTCCTTAAAAGCTGTAAGCAATTATATTTTCTTTTTTTTTTTTTTTGTGAGGGGACGGTATTCAAATGTTGATGATGTATAATAAAACAGTTTGACTGACGTCTTATAGCTGGAATGCTTTTACGGGTTTTAGTTGGTGCCAAATTGAAAAATTTTATGTTGTTCATAGTGGTTGAAGACCGAAAATTAAATTTTTTTTCCTTCCGATGTGCATCTGTGCAATAAGGGATTTTTGGGGAAATTCAAATTCTAAAGATTTTACAAAAAGGGGAAAAAGTAGGTAAAATCGGAAACTATATCTGTGAATAGGATTATGGTAGACGTAAATGTAAAAGTGATTAAACAGGTGTTTGGTACTTATTTGAAAAATTTGCTTAGGGGGCTAAAACGGGGGAAAAAAAATATGTTTTTGGTTCCAAATGAAGTGATTTTTCATGACTTCTTAAGAATGTATTTTTTATAATGCGTTCTTAATGTATTCATAGGTTTCATTATAATTGTCATTGTCGAATTCCTAAAAAACCCATTCATTTCACCAATTGCTTCATATGCAAAATATCTGTCACGTATTAGAACTGATTTACATATTTTACCAATGAAAAAACGTATCTAAATCATCGATTTTGCATTAGTTTAGTTCATGCGTTCTGAAGTAATGCTTTTTATTTAAATTGGTGCATAAGCACATGATCTCCAATGACACGCTTGTGTTAAAATCATACATGTTTCGCCTAAATGGAACCAGTTCGTAGTCATTCCAACACATGACTAAACTACTTTCTTGTCACGTAAGATTTTGCTGGGATATAAAATTCCCAATTGAACAATCGAAGGAACTAATTAATTAAACCAAAAGTACCAGCTATTTTTAATTTCATCACACAAAAAGAAAAAAAAACAAGTACTAAAAGTACCTATTATCCCGATTTTACGCTTTAAAAACTTCCCTATATTTTAATGAAGGGCATCTAACAAATTTCACCAAAATCCAATTATCGGGTTTCGAGTTATAATGGAACAAACAGCCAAATATCTAAACATATGTACAATTTTTCACATTTATAATATTATAGTAGGTTGTATGTATGTACATTCATGTGTAAAAGGTTTTCCAATAGGGATGATATGATTTTGAAGTGACGTTTCGGCCATCTGTAAAATGTCGTGGTCTGTCATTTGTTTTTAATTGTATTCACTAGTGTTTGCAATTTCATCATGGAGAGATATACGCAAGAAAGAACTACGTTGCTGATTTTGCTTTGGAACAACTTGAAAACGATAACGATTTTTTAAAGAAAATAATCTTCTCCCATGACGCTCACTTTCATCTGAGTGGTTCGGTATATAAACAAAACTGTCGATTATGGTGCCAAATCCACATTTTATTCATGAAAAACCATTACATTCACCTAAATTGACAGTTTGGTGTGGTTTTTGGTCTGGTGGAATCATCGGTCCGTACTTCTTTCGAAATGATGCTGGTAACACCGTTACTGTCAATGGAGAGCGGTATAGATCGATGATAACCAACTTTTTATGGACGAGATTGGAATAAGTTGATCTTTACAACATATGGTTCCAACAAGACGGGGGCTACGTGCCACACAGCAAACGCAACAATTGAATTATTGCGAGAAAAGTTTGGGAATTCAATTATTTCAAGACATTGTGATATTGAATGACCTTCAAGAAGTTGTGATATAACACTATTAGGCTATTTCTTGTGGGGTTATTTGAAGTTATTGGTCTTTCGAAATAAACCAGACTCTCTTCAAGCTTTACAAGTCAATATGGAACGTACCATTCATGACATACTACTTGATTTAGAGAAAAAAGAGCTCGAAAATTGGGTTCATCGAATTCGTTCCAGCAGAAGAAGTCGTGGAGGCCATTTGAATGACGTTTTATTTAGAACTAAATTGTATCGATTGTACTTCACATTAAATAAAAAACTTTTGAAATCCTTAACAATAAGTGTGTTTTTTTAAGAAACCATATCACTCTTATTGGAAAACCTTATATGTAAGTATGTATGTATGTATTGTTAAATAAAAGTTTCCATCACGCAGGGCATAATCAAACACAAACATCTTTTAACTTACAGCACTTTATACTGCAGCCTTAGTTTATATATAGAATATCCAAGTGACTGCAACAAAATGAAATTGAACATGCATTTCTATAAAATACAAGTCAAAGAACACCTCGAATTACATGTCGACATAAATGTTTTGTGTCACCATTTATGAACACTACTTTAAGCATTAAACTAACAAATAGTTAAAATTTCTGTTGTTGCCAATGTTTTTATTTCAACTATTGGAACAGCATCTAATAACGACCTCAGTACTAGTGAACAAAAAAAACAGCAGCAACAATATTTTTGTTTTAACAACAACAGCATCATTGCAATTGCATGAATACTGATCGTAGTGCTCCTACCGAAGGAAGACATGCTCTTGTAAAAGTGAACATAAACATGCATTACACTGTACAATAAAATTGTATGAGTACATGGTATGATAATGTAGATGCAGCTGAGTTGGTTCATCTTGGTTGGCCATGATCATGTTAGAGGTGGAAAATAAACAAAAAAACAAAAAACACAAATAGCAAAGTTATCAGCTAAAAACACAAAACAAAAAAAAAAAAAAAGTGAAGGAAAAATAAGATGCCAACACCATAAGGCTGAGGGTACCTACAAACTCGTATACCTCAACAACATTTTAAGATGTCATGTTAAGCTTAATGTTTTCTTTTGTTTGTTTGTTTGCTTGTTTACCCCAGCACTAGCATAACACGATCATTGTTCGTTTGAATATATAGTTGCTTAGTTTTCTTCTTCAGATCACCTCGCTCACCTTACACCACCACCTGCATGATAAGTAGCCGTCTTTTGGCAAACGATGCTGGTGGCTCAAGACCACAGCAGCTAGCTGGTGTTGTACTACTGTTGAATAGAAGCAGTAAAAATTTGTTATTATTGTTACTTAGAGCCTGACAACATCATGTTGGTACATATACTAGATATTTCCACCAGCTTTTCATGTTTTATGGTGGCAGATATTTTGTAAATCTAGACGGAGTGGGTGCATTGGAAATTAATGAAAAAATATGACGCAACAAAACAAAATTCTCATTGTGAAAATTGATTTGTGCTTTTCATAACAAACATTTTTCTTAAACACATGATGATTTTTCAATTATGGAAAACGGTATCAAGCGCATGTGTTTCGAAACATATTTGTATAGGAATTACCAATAACGAATATACAGTCTTCAACACTTACAACAAGTTGTGAGTTGCCCAAATGAAAATCGGAAATCATCATGTTCGTTTTCCAATAAGAAATAAAATATTTTTCTACACAATTATATGTTATTGTCGCCATAGAATATTTAAATAAATTTACAATCTATCAACTAATACTGCCTAAGAATATGTTGATATGTATGTATGTGATATATATTATCCGTATGAATCTAATTCAGACAGTACACGCTTATAAGTTATGCGACAATGCCCAGGCACTGTGCAATTGATCGAAAAATATTTACTCAGTTACTTTCAATATAATTTTTTGGGATTTTGTTAGTCAAGGAAAATTCTTATGTTTGGCCATAACGATTACACAGGACAACACAAATATTCTAAAAAAAAAATAATTTCTTCTTGTGTATTTTGATCTGTCATCCAAATCATTTACATACTTTATGGATTATTACACTGCTCGCAAATTGCTTTCATTAAAGTAGAAGAGTCAGAGTACGTTTCCAATAAATCTCTGCAGTATTAACCCTTTCGACCCGACATTCGAATAGGAATGTTATAACAAAATTTTTGATGAGTGTAGGTTATTTAGGTAATATATAACTTTTATATAAAACTTATGCATGGTATGGTGCAAAGCACATTTTGCAAAGCGACACTTGGCACTCCTTACAGATTGTCTTAGTGCGAGTTTGTTTCTTTTGAGCGCTGCAATTGGTACAACGACGTCGGGTAGTTCCTTCAACAGGAAGATGCATTGCCTTGCGATTGTCAGTTTTGGGTGCGCGGCCAGGTTTTTTTGATCGACGAACGGCTGTGGTTTGTAACCCTTAATGGATTAATTCCACAGCTAAAGTAACTAGAAATGATTTGAATGGCATCTTCTTTCGGTTGAGGTCATTATAAATGACCCACGCATTTACGGCGGTCATCATTATCAAGCGGTAAAAAACTTTCTTCCACCACTTATCCGATTTTCGATCTTATTCATAAAGGCCTGACATTTGATCAGCCAATTCGACGCCTACCATGATCTCGCGATAAAATTTTATTTGATTTGGACACGATACTTGTATTTTTTCTCCTCTTTTTAAAGACTTATTTTGTGTCTTGCTATTTTGCACATAGAAGTCCAGATGAAGTGCACTTAAACTCCGTTTCACTTCTTTCTAGTTTGTTACCAGAAAATTTCTGCATATATTTTCTGTTTGCCATAACTGTGCCAACGAGTTTTATAAATATGCCCCTCACTGCTTTTTAAAGGAACTATTATTGGCTTTTAATTGTATATTTCTTCGTGAGGATATTCCCTCTTCCTTTAAGCAGTCTATCTTGATTCCTTTGTTTAAAAAGGGCGACCTAAATGTAGTCACAAATTATAGAGGCTTATCGTTAATTGACACCATTTGTAAAATCTTTAATAATATTTTGTTGAACCGTCTATCAGATTGGTTGTCAAAAAACAGCATTCTAAATGAATTTCAAGCCGGATTTAGAAAAGGTTACTCTACAGTGGACAACATATTTAATCTTGTCAACATTATAAATATAAACAAACTAACGCACAAACATACGTATGCATTCTTCGTGGACTTCTCTTGTGCATTCGATATGATACCGAGAAACAGTCTATTTTATAAGCTATCTTGTTTGGGAATTTCATCCAAATTTATAAGGATTTTGATGCTTTTATATGAAAATACTAAGAGCCGGATTTGGGATGGATCTACATTTTCGGAATACTTTCCAGTGGAATGTGGTGTGAAACAAGGTTGTATTTTAAGCCCAGTGCTATTTTCATTGTATATAAACGACTTACCTGACGTTCTTCCTGGTGGAGTAAATGTTGCCAATATAAATGTTAAAGTATTGCTTTACGCTGATGACATTGTGATTTTATCAGACACTCCAAATGGTTTACAAGAAATGATTGACGCTTTAGAAAAATACTGTGCAATTTGGAACTTAAAAGTCAATTTGGGTAAATCTAAAATAGTTGTATTCCGCAACGGTCCGAGAATTGCGAATGATTTGATGTGGCATTATGGAGAAGAAAGTATTGAAATTGTTAAAAGTTATATGTATCTTGGAGTCAATTTGTGTTACAACCTATCGTTTAAAAAACATTTGTTCAACAAGCTTTCAACTGCCAAAGTAGCTATTGCATCCATTTGGTCTAAATATATTAATCATCCAAAAATATCAAAAACAAATAAACTAAAAATATTTAATGCTTGCTCAAAATCTATCATGTTTTTTGCTGCACAAGTCTGGGGTTACGAAAGATATGATGATGTCGAAAAACTATTCCGTTTTTTCATTAAAAAAATGCTTTACTTGCCTACCACGACGCCAAACTACATGCTGTACTTAGAAACTGGGTTCAATACCTTATATATATCAACTTTAAAAATGCATTTTTGTTACGTGAATAAGTTATTATCCTTGAGTCCACATAGGCTACCACGGGTATTGGCAGAAAAAGTAATACAACTCAATATATCTTGGGCAAAAGAGTGGTCAAATATATGTAACTCACTGCAGTACATTCCTAGCAATACCAACGCTCCTTTATGCACATCATGGAAAGATATTATATGTTTCCTGAAAACAAAAGATAACAATGACTTTGCCGCTCTTGCATCCAGCTCTCAGTTTCATGATCTCTATTCGAAACTGGATTATAGTAAAGCGTCTAAACTTACTTCAGATTTGTCATCACGTGCTACCAGTTTAATTATTAAAGCAAGAGGTGGTCTACTAGATTTAAACTCTAGATGCTTCAGAAATAACACGGACGGTATATGTACAATTTGTAACATGCAAGAATCCGAAAATACATTTCATTTCATTGGGATATGTCCTGCTTACAAAGAATTTAGAATCATTTATTTCGGCCAGCGCAGACTATGTAATAATGATGTATTAAAAATACTAAATGGCTCTAATTTTGATGCACTATACAAATATCTTGAAACTTGCATAAAATACAGAATGCTTATACTGAATGAATTCAGTCATCAATAATAATTTAGCAAATGAATTAAATAAATAAACATTAATAATAATTGTCTATATTCACATATTTACTAATATACTATAATATAAAATATATACTTTACACTTATAACTATTAAATATTCAGTGTCAATCAGGCTTACAGCAATAATGCTATGCCAAATATAGATTATAACTTATATAATGTAGATATAACATTTATACTTATATGAACTATAAAAAATATATTAATAAATAATAAATAATAATAATAATAACTGTGCCAACGGCTGGGAAAGATATTGTGTCCAATAATTGTACAGACGTAAAAAAACGATCGAAGCATAAGACGACATCTGTTTCTGCAATTGAGTTAGCTAGCTTGGTTATAACTCGCTCGCCCAGCGTTCCAGAAGATTAATCTATTTCTTTTCCATGGTATATGTTGAAATCGTATGTGTATATAGTGAGAGCATCGCATCGAAGCCACATTTTTAACCCACGTTTGACAGGCTTGAGAGGCATGTACTGTTTCAATGTGCTACGACCCTTGAACTTCGTCATTGATTCATCAATGCTTTGGTACACACTTTCCTGACTGCATTTCTGCAATGTGTTCTTCAAACATTCAACCAAATCATCCACTTAATATATTTTGTTACTAATCTGTGGCTATCCGGCTGTGCAAAATACATTTTCGACGTAATGAAAGTGAAACGATCTCGTGTGATTGCTTCCTTCAATGATTCATTACCAAGTGATTTATGACGCGACCAATAATCAAATTGCAAATCTTTAAAATTTTTCCAATTAAAAAAAAAACAATCTTTAACGTAAGTTTTAATTGAAATGTTGAAAGAAAAATTAATTAATTTCCTTAACACATTGAGTGCCAAGCGGTTTGGACGAAAGCCTTCCCAGGAGGGAAAACATTTTTTTTTTTGTTAAATGAGTGTATTAGTAATAAAGAACGATTTCTGAGATTTCGCTAGTCCATTCTATCACTTACTTTTTAATATAAGTTTAAGAAATACATTCATACATTTTTCACTTTATAAAACCTCAAAAAATCGTCCTAGACCCATGAATGCTTTTGCAAAAATGTTCAGTAAAGGATTCTTTATTTAAAAATCACAACAAATTCCACTCAGTGTCGTATATGAAATAAGTAAAAACAATCATGACATGTCACCCCACGACGGGATAGGTGTTGTACGGAAACGTACGACGTGGCACTCAATGTGTTAATACAATGTCACATACTCATAAGAACTAATGAATTTTTTTCTAAACAAACAGTTAATTGAAAAAAATTGTCAATAATTTTTTCTGTGTATAGAATCTGCTGTGCAGATTGGGTTCGTTCAGCAGATACAGTTTGATACACAATTGTTGTTCAACAATCAGCTAAACGCTTTGTTTAATGAGCGATGATCGAACATGTTGAGAGAGTGCTCACTATTTTTTGTAGCAAAGAAAAAGTACGATACATTTTATCAAATTTCGATTTTTCAGAGTTGTACGTTCACGGATGTAACGATTTGGGCCCAGTTTGACTTTTGAATTAAATTTAGTTTTATATTTTTAAGATTACAAATACATAAATATATTAAATTTTTTTTTTAAAAACAAAATTCAATAATTTTTATTGAAAAATCAAATTTTTTGATATATATATTTTTTTTTAAAGAGTGAACTTACGTTTACAAAAATTAATCAAAAATAAAAAAGCTGCTACACATAAACTTTTTGGTAGCAATCAATTAAAATTATGGGTAAATTAATTATAATAAAAATTAATTAAAATAAAGTTCTGTGATATTCGTAATAAGTTTGACTGTTAATTCTGTGTTGTGTTGTACTGCTTTACATTTTTATTTAATTATTATAAAAATCTTTGTCGTGAAGTCCATTTTTTGTGAAATTCTTCTTCTTCTTCTTCTTATTTCCTTTAGTTCCCTGTGGAGCATAGGGCCTCAACGTAATTTCGCCATTCTCCTCTATATCGAGCGATGATTTTTGCCCTGCTGAAATTGTATCCCATTTTTTTCATATCATCTTCAATAGTTCGTCTCCATGTATGCTTTGGCTTTCCTCGTTTCCTGCTACCTTGCGGGTTCCATTCTAGAGCCTGTCCGCATATTTCTGTTTGTGATTTCCGCAGGGTGTGACCAATCCAATTCCATCGTCTCTTTTTAATTTCGAGTTGTATTTCAATTTGGTTGCATTTCTCGAGAAGTGATTTGTTGGATATGGTATTTGGCCACCAGATCTTCAAAATTGTCCTGAGGCATTTATTTACGAAAATTTGAAGTTTCTTTTTAAGTGCTTTCGTCATTAGCCAGGTCTCACATCCGTATAAAAGAACAGATTTTACGTTTGAGTTAAAGATACGTAATTTGGTGCGGGTGTAGATTGATGATGACATCCAGATTTTCCATAGCTGTGAGAAAGCGCCTTGTGCTTTGGATATTCTACTATGGATATCGTTTGCAGCTTCGCCATCTGGGGTAATGACACTCCCAAGGTAGGTGAAGGAGTTCACATTGTCGATAGCATTCTCACCGGCTTTAAAGTTTGCGTCAGAGTTGGTCGCATTTATTTTTAACGTTTTGGTTTTTGCGGAGTTAATTTTTAAGCCAACACTGTTAGATTCGGTGATAAGGTTGTCAATTTTATCCTGCATATCGGCATGCCTTGATGATATCAGGCATATGTCATCTGCATATGCCAAATCTTCCAATTGGCTTTGGAGTAGAGATGTGCGCGTGAGTAAAATTACGCTCACGATCACGCACGATCACGAAACATATATATTTTGCACGCACGCTCACGCACGTCATGATTTAAAACATTCACCATCACGCACGCTCACGGTGAAATACAAATTTTGCAAAGACTTAGCATACATATGTATGCTAAAAAATTTTATTTTGTAATTAATTTCTTTATTTCAAGATCATCAATTAAATAAAAAAAAATTCAGGAACAGCTCGAAAAATTAGGAATACAGAGGATAAAATTAATATAAAAAATCAGGATCTGTCTGCCAAGGCAGGTTATATTTATTACTTATGTATATGTAAAGGAATACAAAAAGAGTACTAGTGTAGTTAGGTTTAGGTTAACGTAAGATTTCCAAAGGTGTATATATGTATGTATGCAGATACTACATACATACATTTGAATAACTTTTCATATTTACATTTTATTCATACTTTTGTACTATGGTTCTAGATAGTGTTTTATTAATATGTACATTATACAAACATACATTTTATAACACCAATGAGATAAAATATCACATTACATGTTTTCATTATCTGTTTAAACATACAGAAAACAAAATGGATTTTCACCAAATTTAGCAATATATACATATGTATGTATGAATGGATGGATGTAATTTTAGCAAAGATCTAAAAATTCAAAAGAAGAAAAAGCTTAAAATAGAGAACTGTTTTGAGTGCGTGAAAATTGTATTAAAAAATCACGCACGATCACGCACGGTATTATATTTTTGAATCACGATCACGCACGCACGCGTGATTTTATAAATTTGTAATCACGAATCACGTGATTCACGCGTGAGTCACGCGTGACACGAAAAATTCACGACATTTGCACATCTCTACTTTGGAGGTTCCAAGTGATACCACGGTTTTTTCCGTCTATAGCCCGTGTTAAAACATCGTCCAGCACTATCAGAAATAGTATAGGTGACATGAGGCAGCCCTGTCGAACACCAGAAATGGTGTTGAACTCCGCAGATAATCGACAATTGTCAGAACTCTGCACTTGAAGCCATCATATTGTGCCTTAGTCTTATAAGCTTTGGTGAAATACCCCTCTGTATTAAAGCATTCCATATACAGTCTCTGTTAATGCTGTCGAATGCTGTGCTATAATCGACGAATACAAGATGGAGAGCGGTTCAAAACTCCACGGACTGTTCTATTATTATCCTCAATGTTTTAATGTGGTCGACACATGAGCGGTTTGATCGAAACCCTGCCTGTTGCCTGCGAATGGTTGAGTCCAGTTTTTCGTTTACGCGATTAAGTAGAATTTTGGTTAATACTTTTGACGGAATTGGGAGCGACATAATACCTCTGTAGTTTCAGCATTGACTAAGGTCGCCTTTTTTTGGGACCGTGACTAATATCACCACCAACCATTCTTCTGGTAGGTTTTCTGTTTCCCAAATTTTAATAAATAGGGGATGTAGGAGTCGAGCTGTGGTTATTGGACATGCTTTAATCATCTCAGCTGATATGTTATCAACTCCCGGGGACTTGTTGTTCTTCATTGACTCTACGGCTTTAATAATTTCATTGTATTGCGGTGGTTGCGACAAAAGTGACATGTTTCGTGTGGTCCTGTTATCTCCGTGAGTCACGTTTAGAGTCGGGGGTGGGTGGGTAGAATTATTTAGAATTTCAGAGAAGTGTTCTTTGAATCGCTGCACTTGGTCTTCAATCGATGTTAAGAGGTTTCCATCCTTGTCCCGGATGGGTCGTGATTGAAGTGACTTTTTCCCGCATATTTTTTTAGTGATGTCGTATAAGAGTTTCATGTCACGATTTTCTGCTGCTGCTTCTGCCCTCTCCGCGAGTTTGTCCAACCAATTGGACTTATCTCTTCTACACGAAATTTTCACTTTTTAACAAGGTCATCGTAATCTTTGGAATCCTGTTTCTTTCTGCTTCTTACCTTGGTTGAGTCTCGAATATTTTTTGACTTTCTGCGTTGTTCGATGAGATCCCACGTTTCGTCAGTCATCCATACTCTCATCTGCTTTGGTTGGGGTCCGAGAGCTTTCTCGCTGGCATTTATGAACGTGGATTTAAAATTTGAACACAATGATTCAACGTCTTGTATACCTATTTGTCGAGGGTCTTGTACAGCTGGATATAGTTCGCTTATAAATGAACACTTGGTTTGCGGCGATGAAAGTTTTTTGAGGTTGTATTTTTTTCTTGATCCATGTTGGCTTGGTCGTTGTATGGATGCAATTTTAAGGCGCAAAGATGCCACGAGAAGAGGATGGTCGGATCCGATGTCAGCGCTCCTTTTGACTCGAACATCTAGTAGACACTTCTTCCAGAGTCTGCTTATGCAGAAGTGGTGTATCTGGTTTTCGGTGATTCCATCTGGGGATACCCAGGTTGCTTTATGGCATGGTTTGTGTGGGAATAGCGAGCCGCCGATAACGAGGTTGGCTTCATTACAAAAGCTTGTCAAAAGCCTGCCGTTGGAGTTTATTGCGCCCAATCCATGCTTTCCCATTACGTGTTCAAGACTGTGGTTTTCTGAACCGATTTTAGCATTTAGGTCTCCCATAACGATGAGTATGTCTCCCTTTTGTATTGAGTTTGTAATTGATTTTTTGTGGAATAATTAATTTTTATTATTTGAACATAAATTACTAAGATTTTTTTATGTTGAAAAATATTATTATTAATTTCCAATCAGTTTTTTTAGCAGAACGTATCAGTACTGATTTCAAGGCCGCTACACCTCTCATCAGCGTTCAATTGTCCATCTTTACAATTTTCGTAAAGTGGATACTTAGTAATTTTGAATTTTCATTAATTCAATAAAACTGAACTTGAGCCTGATAATATTACATATGTACATAAATATAAGTTCGAATAATAATTACGATTATTCGTAATAATAATAATATAAAAATGGAAATTCAAAAGTTTCTTATTTAATGTGAAGTTCAACCGATACAATTAAGTTCTAAATAAAACGTCATTCAAATGGCCTCCACGACTTCTTCTGCAGGAACGAATTCGATGAACCCAATTTTCGCACAATTTTTCCACTAAATCAAGTCGTATGTCGTGAATGGCACGTTCAATATTGACTTGTAAAGCCTGAAGAGAGTCTGGTTTATTTCGAATGACCAGTGACTTCAAATAACCCCACTAGAAATAGTCTGTCTAATGGTGTTAAATCACAACTTCTTGGAGGCCATTCAATATCACAATTTCTTGAAATAATCGAATCTCCAATCTTTTCTCGCAATAATTCATTGTGGCATTTTCGGCTCCACGGTACTCTCCCGCCACCCGATTTAAGGGTTGAAATTTATATGGTTGGTAGCCCTTACTTACTTTAGTCCACTCCTAAAATTTTAACTTCCGGAAACTTATAGTTTAGGAGTTATTCTATATACCGCCGTGTCGGGATATACATACCATGGTGGATAAATTCATTAAGCCCTGCCGAAGGACTGCTATGCAAATTGGTCTTATACGTTGAAAAAAAAATGTAAAGGGAAATCGCACATATATATAAAAACTTCAGAGGCCAATAACTCGAAAACTATGCGTTGCCGCCAACTTTTTTATTTAATTTTTTCTTTTTTTTTTTTAATTTTCTATCACATAGGCTAATTTTTATTTTGTTTGGGGCAACTTCAAGAATCGGTTGGCGGGAGAGTACCGTCCACACGCATTTTCTGTGCGGCGTTACGGTGGTCCAATGGTTTCAGTTCTTGAGTGAGAACAATTTTATACGGATGCAAAACCAAAACCTTTCTCAAAATCCACCAGATTGTGGTTTGACACAGTCCCAATTGTTGAGAACGTGTTGGAATCGACAAACAGCGGTCTTTAGCAATACTTGCCTGAACGGCAGCATTATTTGCATTACTTCGAGCGGTTCTTTGTCTTATTGGCTCTTGAACATTATGTAAAAAAATAATGTAAGCTCAAAATTTGAAGAATAGCGAGCACCACTTGGACGATTATTACGACCATAAAATGGCAAAAGCGCACGAAAAGTTGCAATTGGAGAACGATTATTTTGATAATAAAACTGAATAATTTGTTAACGTTGTTCTTGCGTATATCTCTCCATGATGGAATTGTAAACACCACTGAATACAATGAATATATATAAATCACCCCTATTGGATAACCTTATATATTGTAATTTTACTCAAATGAAGTAAAATTTATCAAATTTTGGTTAATTTTTTCTTTGAATGTACGCATATTATTTATTTGACGATGGATTCCACTGTGCGACGCCTCACAAACTAACCATCATCCACATGTACGAGTATGTAAGTATATGTTACATATCAAACACGTAAGCTATGTAGTTGCAATAACACTAATGCAGTCTGTGTTCCTTTGCACTTTTGCACAGTAAAATGCATACAGTAGCCATTGGTATTAAATATTAAATTTAGTTGCTTGTTTGTTGCTGCACTTTGTTGAAGTTTTTTTTTTTTTGTTTTTGATTTCATGGCAACTGACTAGAAATCTTTTTTCTTGTGCATATGAATACATTTTTATTTGATATTGTCTTAATATGTTGCGATTTTTTTTTTTGCTTTTATAGTCTTTCTTACAACAATACCGTTTATACATACATACATTTATTTTGTCATTTTGCTAATACTCGGTACTATTTTCAGTATTGTTATTGAACAGCAAGTAGATAGAAACAACAGCAGCAACAGTAGCTGTTGCCAATATTTTTTTACTTACAAAGAAAATAGCATTAAGACTAATAATAGTGGTACGAGTAGTTGTTAATGTTAAATCGTTTGTTATTTTAAAATGATTAGAATGGTAAATGTTATTGTTGTATATAGTACACAATAAGTTGCTATTTTATGTTGTCGATTGTTGTTGTTGTTGTTTCTAATTTGATTGAACATATTTTGTTGTTGTTGTTGGCTATTTTGTTTTTGGCTTAATTGTAACAATTTGTTATCAATTATGTTGCACTGATTTGAGCTGAAGTTTTTTCTTCACGCTAAAAATTTAAGAAAAACTGTATAAACATACATACGTACATATACATACATATGTATTGATATTTTTTTTTTTTTTTTTTTTAAGAAACAAACACAACCCGCAAAGCGATTAGCTTGTCTGCAGAAAACACCCAGGATCTATGGCCGGAATCGAACCGACAACCTCCGTACTACTAGGCTAGCATTGCTACATATCAGCCACGGCGCCAAATCAATAAATCAAAAATTTTGTTTCAATATTCATAAAATTGCTCTCTTTACCATCGAGTGATTTTTTAAAGTTTTACAGGAAAAGAAAAAAAACATGGTTGAGTCAAACATAATCTATGGTGGAAACAAATTGTTTTACTATGGTAATAAATCTGTTTTAAAGATAATTAACATATCTTGTATTAAGCTATGTACAGACATTTCGCAGATCTTACAATATTGTAAGATATGGCCATATGCTGACAACGTACTGACAATGAAAAATTGTTAGCAAAAGGTAAATTGTCAGTTCCCACGATTGTAAGAAAACCTTGCAATAAATTTATCTGCCAACAAAAATTGTCAGTTCACACGGTTGTCAGATCGTTGTGTGGCAAATATTGCCAGTTGCATTGTTAAACTTAGTCAGAACTGTCAAAACTAATCGTATTTGAGGACAGTATTGCCAATGGTTCCATTGTCAGATGCATTAATATTAACAAATCTTTTTTTTTTTTTTGAATTAGGACCAGCACTCAGGGGGTGACCCCTACGTAAGCAGTGCACTGTGCCGGAACTCAGAGACAGGGATAGGGTAGAGAAGATAGATGTTGAAAATTTAGAAGACTTAACTCTTTCACAACTCTGCTTTGCGCGTTATGTTAATTTTTAAGGCAGTGTTGAGGCGCCTCCGGTGTTAACTAGACGCATTAACTTTGCTAAGCTGTATTAGAAGCCATTTTATTAATTATTTTACTTTGCCGATGTTTCTGCTAACCGACGAAGGAGGGCGATGTTGTGTACATTAGCTTGGAACAGCATCAATCGCTGTCGGAACCGTTTATTTTAGTGACCAGTGCTATGCCGTCATCAGTTAAAAAGTCCGACAACAAGTAATACATTGTCCAAATAATGTACAGTAGAGAAATTAATGATGTTGATTGACTTGCTCTGGCCAGAGGTTGAACCCAGGCCCCAAGTCATTGTTTGCTTAGTAGTCAACGCGCTAACCACTTCAGCCAACACCACTTTTTTTTCCCGTAAAAAATACCCGATTTATACGATGATTAAAAATTCATGAATTTTTTCATCTTATCTTTGAAATTATCTGCATTTATACTATGATTTTTAAGCATGGTTTATTTCTCTAGAAGTGTTGAGTCTTTAGCGTATAATCGCTCAATCTTCTTTGAAAGTAGAAAAAGAATAAAACATAATAACAAAAACCGAAACAATAAGAGGAAATACAAAAAATGCATGGAAAACAGAAAATGTGATTATTTTTCTATCCCTCTTTCTTATCTACCCCTCGCGCAACAAAAAAAAAAAAATTTATGAATTTTAGTCAGCGTTTTTAGTCATCGTATAAATCGGGTGAAAAAGTAGGAATTTTAAATATGAACGAGAAGGAAAATATAATTTTGAATGAAATTAGCTCCAAAATTTTTAATTAAAATTGAAAGAATGTTGTACAGTGATGAAATATGATGCTGTTTAGGACAATGAACTTAAATAAGCACCGGAATGTTAGATTTTTCTCTCTTGTTTAAGGAATTTTTACTTTTTATTTTCCTCTGGATGAGTTTTCGCGTCACTTCCTGAACACAAATTTTTATCCCCTTATTATTTGCTGCGCTGCGGATTTTATTTTTCACTTTTTTATTTAAGCAAAAATAGGTTTCACATTATTCGTTCAGCCAACATATGAAAAGCTACACTAATTTCTGGGAAAATTTTAAATTTTCTTTTCCACAACACAATTCCACCTGTCTCTTTAGAATAAGAAAGTTTTATTCCCGGGATAATTAATTCCCCGGGATTTCATTTCGCTGGGAATAATTTTAATTGGGAGGAATATAAAAATAGTATGGTTCTAAATAAACATATAACACTTTCGGCCTTATTACGAATATCGTTGTCGAGATGAAATCTGTAAAACGTGGCAACCTTGGCTATATATTTTAAATTGCAGTCGAGTAAGATTGATCACTACCACGACTACGACTACGACAACTGTAATAAGGCCTATTGTTTTCTTACTCATATTTTTAAAAAGATATGAAAATTATTGAAAAAATTGTTAATTAAATTATTTTCTCTTGTTTTCTATTCCTCATATTATTAATTGGGATTTCCATAAGTCTCGGTTCACAAATGAAAGTTTTCTTTTATGCGTTTTCTGAAATTCTCTTTTAAAATTTCATTCGTGTCTACACACTGAAATTTAATTTCATGAAACTACAGATTTTTACATTTTTAATTTCACATGAATTGTCAGCACATAACAATAAAAATTTGTTTTGATAATTACGAATTACAAAACAAAAGAGAATTTTAAAGAACATGAAAAGGTGTACCCCAAACCAGTCTGCTCCCCCTTCTCACCAACAAACTAGAACTTTTATGAAAACCTTTCAGGTGTGAACCGAGACTTATGAAAATCGCAAATAATAATAAGAAGCATGGAAAGCAGGAGAAAAAAAATCCGCGGGAAATATTATTAATGGCTCAATGAAAAATGGCCCAAAACTGTAAAACAATCGACGTTAGCTAATTAAGATCCACAATCATATAAAGATAGAGTAACTTTTTTTTTCTAGAACTATAATTATTTTAAAAAACATGATGCTGTTGATGCGGTTCACCATACCCAAGTCATATCTGTTCTCTTCGGGAATATTTTTGAATTTGATATTTCATATTTTAGGTTAGATAATGCTGATAGGGTGGGTCGTATCGTACTCCCTTTATTGTAGAAGAACGAATAAGACACCAAAAGGAATCTCAAGAGAACATGAAATTTAGTACTCGTTTCTTTTCCCCTTTTCTCTCACCACCTAAGAAGTAGGAATCTTAAGATTTGTACTCCAATGACTGTAAGACTCGCAAAACCATTAGAAACTTAAAAATTTTATTATTAAAATTATTACCTGATAAAGTAGAGTACATTGCAGTCTTCTACTACTCATCGCAACCACCTCCTTTTTATCGTCTTCCCAGCTTATTTATTCGTTCATTGCTTAAATCGCATGAGAAGGAGATTATGATGGTTGCTGATGCTGCTGCTGGATATTTGATGGTTGCTGCCGCTGTTGTCGATGTGATGACGATGATGATGATGGTGTCGACGCTAGGCGTTCTAACGCGTTCACTACTATACTGGGTAGTGTCTGTTGATTTTTAATTATAAATTGTTTTCATATTAATGCCACAGTTTTTACAAGTATTTATTTCTAAGTTATTGACTGGCTGTTTGCTGTAGAGTTTTTCTGTTTTCGTTTATTGGGGCGACTTCATTTCAAATGCAATACAATTTTCTTTCGTAGTTTTGCTGTTCTTTTTTTTTGTTGAATGGCTTGCATTTCTTATATAAAGTTGTTTACGTTGATCGTTTAATCAAAAATCACTAATTGAAATCGTGTACACTCATAAATAGTTTTATTTATTGCTTATTTTTTATTTATGTGTTTTTCGGTGTAATTTTTATTAAAACGAATTTATTTTCGTTTTGGATAAATTAATATCTTTCCTCTTAGTGTTGTTTTGTTGTTTGGGGAGTTTTTGCAGTGATTTATGCCGTAACCAAAGATATAAAAATATTTGTATTTTTCTTAAAGAAAAAGAAAGTTGGATGAAGTTGAAGTCAGATAAAAAGGATGGGAAGTTTAAAAGTTTTCAATTAAATGCAAAAAAAAAAAAAAATATGGAAAAAATATTGGTTGCAATCATACTTCATGTTTTAAATATTTTAAATACCCGTTTTGTTTTACATTCGTATAAAAGTAAGTTGAAAAAAGAATATGAAAAGCCTCTATGTATCGAAAACAAAATATAGAGTCAAAGACAAGCCAAGACAATACTGAGTGACATGTAATCATGATCACAAGAAGGCAATTACTCAGTTGATTTATTATCAACCAACATGTGTAATAATTATAGACGTGATTGACACCTTAACTTGTAATAGCTGAACAGCTAAAAAACAACAGCAATTGAAATGCCAAGAAAAATTTACTAATGCATTAAAATTTGTTTTTTTTTTTAAAATACTTTAAGCTGCAATACAAAGAAACATTAAAAGCTTTTACAACTATTTTTGTGGTTCATAACAAAAGCGGATAATCAAAATGGGGATAAATATTTTAGTTTTCAGAAAGGCACTATTCGAAACCCGTCTGCACCATCAATAGCCCAAAGCTTATTAACATAGAATCCTGCAATTTGTCAATTATTTTTTTAAAATCCTTCAGAGGTGGTGGTTTTTTCAATAACTTGAACTTGAAGAGTGTTGCAATACAAGTAATAATATTTTCACTCAAAACTGTAGGTAGTGTAAACTAAGCGCAGAGAGAGAGGGAGAGAAAAAAAAGATTAAGTTTTAGCATTAATGCGTAAAAAATTTTATGATTCTCGAAATAGTTTATGGTTGTGGGGAAAAAAAACTATTATTGTTTATTGCATTCCAAACACTCATTGTCGTAATATTAAAATAAAAATATTAATTCAGCTTGATATATTTCCTAATAATAGGGTCTTAATCGATGAAATTGTGAATCACCCTACTATAGAGTGAAACAACGATACGTTAAATTGCAAAGGAAACTACTTTAAATATAACGGACTATGAGTTTGTTGAATATTAGTCATGACCAATAAGAAATGGGAAATTTAGAACTAACCAAAAATTTAATAAAAAGAAATTAAAATAATTCTCGTATTCTATTTTCGTTGAAAACTTTGTTAAATAGTTTATATTCTTTCGCAATTAGTATCCACTTTACACAAGTTGTAAAAATAAACGAGCGAATACTGATTAGAGGTGTAGCATTGAAATCAGTTTACTGATACGTTCTGTTAGTCTGATTGGATATATTAATGTTTTTAAATATAGAAACTCTTAATAATTTGAATTATTATTATTTTTCCTTTTTTTTAGGATCACCACTCAGAGGATGACACCTACTTATGCAATGCACTGTGCAAGAACTTAGAAGAAGACATAAGGTAGAGAGGATAGATAATTTTACAGCACCTCTGTTGTTAAGTAGGCGCACTAACTTTCTTAAGTTGTATGAGCAGGCATTTTATTAATTGTTTTACTTCACCGATTGTTCTGCTAACCGATTAAACTATAGGATCCCAAAACAATATATAACATCATGCAATCGTAGTAAAATATTCATCATATCAGTGTTCTGTCCAAGCTAGAAATTTAAAATGTATGTTACACATCCCATGCACGAGTATAGATCCAATAAAAATGTTTTTTCTTTTTTAATTCAATTTGTAAAAGAATAAAAGAGGATAAAAAGCATAAAAAATAATCGGAATGGAGTGTGATTTTGAAAATTGTACAGTTATGGTCGCTTTGTAGCTGTGATTCTGTTTTAATCTGTTGCTTTGTCGCTTCTACACTGTTTTCCTCTATCGCTTTCTTATTATTATTCTATTTTGCTCCGTCGCCCTTTTGCACCACCACTATGTCGGTACTATTCTTTTTATATATTTAGCTTTTTCACTTTGTCGTTCTTACTCTGTTTTTAGTCTGTAGCTGATTGGTCTTAAAAAAAGCAGTTTGCCATTGGTCTAATGTAGTTGTTGTTATTGTGTTAATTTTTGGGTTTAAGTTTGATGAAATATTCAGAATAATGCTACTTTTCAACATAAATATAATATGATTGATTTAAATCATATTATGCTTAAAATAACAAATTCTGCATTTTGATGTTTGTACAGTTAGGGTCACTTTGTAGATGTGATTCTGTTTTTCTCTATCTCTGAAGAGCAATTCTAAAATAATATGATAATAGATTTAATTTAAATATTACTATGTGGAAGCGTTTTGGACCGAAAAGAAGCTCCTAAATATTAGAAAATATAAAAAAATTATATACGTCTCGGCGATTCCCAGTAGTAAGTAAGAATTTCGATAAATAGGAAATTTTCTCACAGAAGCGAAAACTGATGATCAAGCCAAGGATAATCTTAACAAATTACAGTGAAACTCTATAAAAGTCTGCATCCCGAGCCCTAACCATGAAAATAACGTTACACAGATATTTTCAAATTGTAGTCTTCACTGCAGAATTATTGTACATACTTCCAAGACGTCATTTGAAAATAATATTCACTCGAATGGAAATTATTTGTGTAATGTATTCATAAGTTAATTAAAACAAAAATCATCTATTTAAGTTCCCACGAGAGAAATAATTAAGCCCACACGTTTTTGTATGGTGTTCCACATTAAAACAACTTTCCTTTTATTAATTAAACTTTTTTGTTTCTCACAACATTACCTTTATGACACTTGAGTGTCGTCAAGCATGTGCTCCAATACCAAAAATGGTCATTAAAAGAAATTTCCATTAATTATAACTTCCGGTTTTTAGCATTTTATTTGTTTTAAGATACATACATGCATGCAACAGCAAACATGTCTGCTCACTTAAATGTGCATGATTGTATGTGTGTGTGTGTGTATGGGTTAGCTTAGCCGTAATAAGACCCAACAAATCAAATAGTCTTTTTTGTTGTTGTTGTTTATCACTTTTAAACAAAATGATTTAAAACCATGTTCGTCGTCCAGTTAATTCATTGAACAACTGCAATATTTCTTTTAAGTTTTTGCTGTTGTTGTTGCTGTTGTGTTTAGCACTCTTGCATCCATTCAATATGTAAATATTTGTAAATTAGAGCCATAATAAATTGTATTTTATGTTTGCAATGATGCCTATTAAACTTTTGAGAGCAAAAAAGTAAATAAAACATTCGAAAACTTTGCTAGATATATTTGCACTAGATATGGTTGCATTGCACATACAAGCTAAATTGACGAGGGTTGTTTAAACATTTATAGAAATTCCAAAAATAAAATAAGAATATTTTTTGTTATAGAAAAACAAAACAATTTTTTTTTAATATATATAAGCATACGAGTACATACATACATATAAATAAAAAAAAAAATAGAGAGTGTGAAAAAGTGGTTAAGAATTAATGGTGTTTGATGTAACGCACCTTTCTGACAACGAACTCGAACTCGAGCTCCCAAAAGTTTTTCAAAGCAAAATTAAAGCCGAACGCCGAACTCAATATCGAATAGTTTTTAATGAAAATAAATATTTTAGCGTCTACCAGAAATTATACAACAAACAAATACACATCAATGGGTTTTATTTTGATAAAGTTGTACCATGTCCATTTTAATATTCTACAGAGTTGCATTTTGCTGATATGGAAAAACACACAAAATAAATGGATATAAAAAGTTCGGAAATTAACCAAATATTGCTTTTTGCCGTCATCGAATCCGAACTTTCTGTCAAACACTTCCGTTTTATTTTCTAAAATAAATAAAAATAAAAACTGTATGTTGTTTAATCTAAATTAATTTTAATTATTCAGGTATGAAGAGTTCCGTATTTTTTTATTAAAACAAAATCGGTCCCCTTAAATACTGCTTCCATTTATGGGCCGATTTTCATAATTATTTTTGTGTTTGTAGCGGTTTCCGTGCAGTTTGTGGAAAATTAGGGCAAGTTGTCCCCTCGTCCCTCATCGTGCCGTCATCGAATCCGAACTTTCTGTCAAACACTTCCGTTTTATTTTCTAAAATAAATAAAAATAAAAACTGTATGTTGTTTAATCTAAATTAATTTTAATTATTCAGGTATGAAGAGTTCCGTATTTTTTTATTAAAACAAAATCGGTCCCCTTAAATACTGCTTCAATTTATGGACCGATTTTCATAATTATTTTTGTGTTTGTAGCGGTTTCCGTGCAGTTTGTGGAAAATTAGGGCAAGTTGTCCCCTCGTCCCTAAAAAATAGATTTTACCGCATAACTATGCAATTTATTAAACGATTTCCAATTTGTTTAATTTTCTTAGTGGTTGGGAAGGGGCAGGGGTGTAAATTTGTGATAAATAAATAAAACCGCCATGTATAGGTAAATTTCCTAACCCTTAATAGGAAATGAGATGATAAACTTTAAAGTCACTCCACAAAATCATTTAACGATAAAATTATACTCAATTACTTGATTGCAGCCGTCGAGATTGGCAGTGACGTCTAAAGGTTAAACAAATCTGATGATGGGGCCGTGGATCTTCTCGAAACTTCATGTTGTCAGTTCAAACTTCTGTACATAAAAATATCAGATGCTAGTAAGTAGGTAATTTTGATCCAACCGACAAGTTCGAGTAACTTATTTCCAGCAACCGACAGTTCTATTGAGAAAAACTTAATGCAACACATTCTCTCTCAATTCTAAGCTCTTCTCTTATGATCAGTATTCCAATATTCTCGCAAGACAAAAACTAACGAATATCGCGGGCTAGTCGATCTAAAATCTTTATTTAAGATCGTCCCTCGTTTGGTTATCAACAACTGAACTTTTTTTTTTAATTGTAAAAGTAGTATTTTTGCATGCAGTATGCTTTCTGTGTCTATATATTTTGCATGGTATGCAAACGTTGCCAAGATTAATTTGCATGTATGCAAACTAATATAAAATGTTCATGTCCAAGGTGCTGCGACCAAAGTGGTATTTTTTTTTTTTTTTTCTAAACTAACCCAGCAAATCAACATATAAATTGAAGTACACTTTGAATATTTATATCAAGACAAATGGAAATTAATAATGAAATAAAATGATTTTAATAGTTCTTTTTTAACAAAGTTTAATAATATTTCAAAATTTGCTCTATTTCGGTAGCCTAATTTTTTCATATGAACTAATTTCCTCCACTAATACCTTTTATGTGCGAAACTATTTCGTTCAGTGTAATTGATTGCTTTTACATATATTTAGTGTCCAACACTCGTTAAATTGTGAATGGACATTCAGACTGACAGAGTAATAATGTAGAAACTTTTGTGCAGATTGACATTATCTCTCTTAGTCAATAATCTTAAATCTCTTAATAATAAGATCATAGAGAAAGATAACAAGTTTGTTATTTTTCATTTGTAAAATGTTGTATAATTTAGATAAATTAATGTGTTTGAAAAGATAACAGGCGGTAAAATCTATACGAGACTACAACGACGTATGTAAGCATGTATGAATGTATGAAATATTAATCATTAAAAATGAAATGTAATAGTTTTTTTGTCGTTCAAAAGAATTATTTTAAAATTTAGGTTGAATAGCTGTCGAAAATGTTTAAAAGTAACAACGACACAAGGCGTATGATTAATATGACGTTAATTAATAAAATGAATTTATGTATTTATTTTAAAACGTTAACTAGAACAAGTGAGATTGATATGGATGAGTGAGATTTTATAAATTGTTCAAAAAAGTGTGAAGCAAAAAATATTTCAAATAAAAATCTTTAAAAAGTTTCAATCAAGTCACTTATGAAAATGTCTTACGACATTCAAAAGGGTCATAATATTTATGGAACACTTTCAAAAGTTGGGTAATTCTTATGGACAATGCAATATTATTGTTGTTAAATATGAACGACTAACAACTTTTATTTTAGGAAGAGTTCACTGAATGAAAATTTTCTGTTCTGAGGACTTTGGGTCGTATTAAGGTCTTTTCAGTTTTGAATATGTCGAGTAGGAAATTCGTTGTGTAAATATTTGTTTGGGCACATTTATGTTTGTCACTCATTTGGACCAATGGGACATTAAAGCCATGGATCCATACTTATAGACTATGTAAGTCCGATTTCTCAATTGTATTTGAGAATTTTTCTATAAAATTTGTTTGTCACTCATTTGGACCAATGGGAAATTAAAGCCAAAGATCCATACTTATAGACAATGTAAGTCCGATTTCTCAATTGTATTTGAGAATTTTTCTATAAAATTTGTTTGTCACTCATTTAGACCAATGGGAAATTAAAGCCAAAGATCCATACTTATAGACAATGTAAGTCCGATTTCTCAATTGTATTTGAGAATTTTTCTATAAAATTTGTTTGTCACTCATTTAGACCAATGGGAAATTAAAGCCAAAGATCCATACTTATAGACAATGTAAGTCCGATTTCTCAATTGTATTTGAGAATTTTTCTATAAAATTTGTTTGTCACTCATTTTGACCAATGGGAAATTAAAGCCAAAGATCCATACTTATAGACAATGTAAGTCCGATTTCTCAATTGTATTTGAGAATTTTTCTATAAAATTTGTTTGTCACTCATTTAGACCAATGGGAAATTAAAGCCAAAGATCCATACTTATAGACAATGTAAGTCCGATTTCTCAATTGTATTTGAGAATTTTTCTATAAAATTTGTTTGTCACTCATTTGGACCAATGGGAAATTAAAGCCAAAGATCCATACTTATAGACTATGTAAGTCCGATTTCTCAATTGTATTTGAGAATTTTTCTATAAAATTTGTTTGTCACTCATTTGGACCAATGGGAAATTAAAGCCAAAGATCCATACTTATAGACTATGTAAGTCCGATTTCTCAATTGTATTTGAGAATTTTTCTATAAAATTTGTTTTTCACTCATTTAGACCAATGGGAAATTAAAGCCAAAGATCCATACTTAAAGACTATGTAAGTCCGATTTCTCAATTGTATTTGAGAATTTTTCTATAAAATTTGTTTGTCACTCATTTAGACCAATGGGATTTTAAAGCCAAAGATCCATACTTATAGACAATGTAAGTCCGATTTCTCAATTGTATTTGAGAATTTTTCTATAAAATTTGTTTGTCACTCATTTGGACCAATGGGAAATAAAAGCCAAAGATCCATACTTATAGACAATGTAAGTCCGATTTCTCAATTGTATTTGAGAATTTTTCTATAAAATTTGTTTGTCACTCATTTTGACCAATGGGAAATTAAAGCCAAAGATCCATACTTATAGACTATGTAAGTCCGATTTCTCAATTGTATTTGAGAATTTTTCTATAAAATTTGTTTGTCACTCATTTTGACCAATGGAATTTTAAAGCCAAAGATCCATACTTATAGACAATGTAAGTCCGATTTCTCAATTGTATTTGAGAATTTTTAAATAAAATTTGTTTTTCACTCATTTGGACCAATGGGAAATTAAGGCCAAAGATCCATACTTATAGACAATGTAAGTCCGATTTCTCAATTGTATTTGAGAATTTTTCTATAAAATTTGTTTGTCACTCATTTTGACCAATGGGAAATTAAAGCCAAAGATCCATACTTATAGACTATGTAAGTCCGATTTCTCAATTGTATTTGAGAATTTTTCTATAAAATTTGTTTGTCACTCATTTTGACCAATGGGAAATTAAAGCCAAAGATCCATACTTATAGACTATGTAAGTCCGATTTCTCAATTGTATTTGAGAATTTTTCTATAAAATTTGTTTGTCACTCATTTTGACCAATGGAATTTTAAAGCCAAAGATCCATACTTATAGACAATGTAAGTCCGATTTCTCAATTGTATTTGAGAATTTTTAAATAAAATTTGTTTTTCACTCATTTGGACCAATGGGAAATTAAGGCCAAAGATCCATACTTATAGACAATGTAAGTCCGATTTCTCAATTGTATTTGAGAATTTTTCTATAAAATTTGTTTGTCACTCATTTTGACCAATGGGAAATTAAAGCCAAAGATCCATACTTATAGACTATGTAAGTCCGATTTCTCAATTGTATTTGAGAATTTTTCTATAAAATTTGTTTGTCACTCATTTAGACCAATGGGAAATTAAAGCCAAAGATCCATACTTATAGACTATGTAAGTCCGATTTCTCAATTGTATTTGAGAATTTTTCTATAAAATTTGTTTGTCACTCATTTAGACCAATGGGAAATTAAAGCCAAAGATCCATACTTATAGACAATGTAAGTCCGATTTCTCAATTGTATTTGAGAATTTTTCTATAAAATTTGTTTGTCACTCATTTTGACCAATGGGAAATTAAAGCCAAAGATCCATACTTATAGACAATGTAAGTCCGATTTCTCAATTGTATTTGAGAATTTTTCTATAAAATTTGTTTGTCACTCATTTAGACCAATGGGATTTTAAAGCCAAAGATCAATACTTATAGACAATGTAAGTCCGATTTCTCAATTGTATTTGAGAATTTTTCTATAAAATTTGTTTGTCACTCATTTAGACCAATGGGATTTTAAAGCCAAAGATCAATACTTATAGACAATGTAAGTCCGATTTCTCAATTGTATTTGAGAATTTTTCTATAAAATTTGTTTGTCACTCATTTTGACCAATGGGAAATTAAAGCCAAAGATCCATACTTATAGACTATGTAAGTCCGATTTCTCAATTGTATTTGAGAATTTTTCTATAAAATTTGTTTGTCACTCATTTGGACCAATGGGAAATTAAAGCCATACTTATAGACAATGTAAGTCCGATTTCTCAATTGTATTTGAGAATTTTTCTATAAAATTTGTTTGTCACTCATTTTGACCAATGGGAAATTAAAGCCAAAGATCCATACTTATAGACAATGTAAGTCCGATTTCTCAATTGTATTTGAGAATTTTTCTATAAAATTTGTTTGTCACTCATTTAGACCAATGGGATTTTAAAGCCAAAGATCAATACTTATAGACAATGTAAGTCCGATTTCTCAATTGTATTTGAGAATTTTTCTATAAAATTTGTTTGTCACTCATTTAGACCAATGGGATTTTAAAGCCAAAGATCAATACTTATAGACAATGTAAGTCCGATTTCTCAATTGTATTTGAGAATTTTTCTATAAAATTTGTTTGTCACTCATTTGGACCAATGGGAAATTAAAGCCATACTTATAGACAATGTAAGTCCGATTTCTCAATTGTATTTGAGAATTTTTCTATAAAATTTGATTGTCACTCATTTTGACCAATGGGAAATTAAAGCCAAAGATCCATACTTATAGACTATGTAAGTCCGATTTCTCAATTGTATTTGAGAATTTTTCTATAAAATTTGTTTGTCACTCATTTAGACCAATGGGATTTTAAAGCCAAAGATCAATACTTATAGACAATGTAAGTCCGATTTCTCAATTGTATTTGAGAATTTTTCTATAAAATTTGTTTGTCACTCATTTAGACCAATGGGAAATTAAAGCCAAAGATCCATACTTATAGACAATGTAAGTCCGATTTCTCAATTGTATTTGAGAATTTTTCTATAAAATTTGTTTGTCACTCATTTTGACCAATGGGAAATTAAAGCCAAAGATCCATACTTATAGACAATGTAAGTCCGATTTCTCAATTGTATTTGAGAATTTTTCTATAAAATTTGTTTGTCACTCATTTAGACCAATGGGATTTTAAAGCCAAAGATCAATACTTATAGACAATGTAAGTCCGATTTCTCAATTGTATTTGAGAATTTTTCTATAAAATTTGTTTGTCACTCATTTTGACCAATGGGAAATTAAAGCCAAAGATCCATACTTATAGACTATGTAAGTCCGATTTCTCAATTGTATTTGAGAATTTTTCTATAAAATTTGTTTGTCACTCATTTTGACCAATGGAATTTTAAAGCCAAAGATCCATACTTATAGACAATGTAAGTCCGATTTCTCAATTGTATTTGAGAATTTTTCTATAAAATTTGTTTGTCACTCATTTAGACCAATGGGAAATTAAAGCCAAAGATCCATACTTATAGACTATGTAAGTCCGATTTCTCAATTGTATTTGAGAATTTTTCTATAAAATTTGTTTGTCACTCATTTAGACCAATGGGATTTTAAAGCCAAAGATCCATACTTATAGACAATGTAAGTCCGATTTCTCAATTGTATTTGAGAATTTTTAAATAAAATTTGTTTTTCACTCATTTGGACCAATGGGAAATTAAGGCCAAAGATCCATACTTATAGACAATGTAAGTCCGATTTCTCAATTGTATTTGAGAATTTTTCTATAAAATTTGTTTGTCACTCATTTTGACCAATGGGAAATTAAAGCCAAAGATCCATACTTATAGACTATGTAAGTCCGATTTCTCAATTGTATTTGAGAATTTTTCTATAAAATTTGTTTGTCACTCATTTTGACCAATGGGAAATTAAAGCCAAAGATCCATACTTATAGACAATGTAAGTCCGATTTATCAATTGTATTTGAGAATTTTTCTATAAAATTTGTTTGTCACTCATTTAGACCAATGGGAAATTAAAGCCAAAGATCCATACTTATAGACTATGTAAGTCCGATTTCTCAATTGTATTTGAGAATTTTTCTATAAAATTTGTTTGTCACTCATTTAGACCAATGGGAAATTAAAGCTAAAGATCCATACTTATAGACAATGTAAGTCCGATTTCTCAATTGTATTTGAGAATTTTTCTATAAAATTTGTTTGTCACTCATTTTGACCAATGGGAAATTAAAGCCAAAGATCCATACTTATAGACAATGTAAGTCCGATTTCTCAATTGTATTTGAGAATTTTTCTATAAAATTTGTTTGTCACTCATTTTGACCAATGGGAAATTAAAGCCAAAGATCCATACTTATAGACTATGTAAGTCCGATTTCTCAATTGTATTTGAGAATTTTTCTATAAAATTTGTTTGTCACTCATTTGGACCAATGGGAAATTAAAGCCATACTTATAGACTATGTAAGTCCGATTTCTCAATTGTATTTGAGAATTTTTCTATAAAATTTGTTTGTCACTCATTTGGACCAATGGGAAATTAAAGCCATACTTATAGACAATGTAAGTCCGATTTCTCAATTGTATTTGAGAATTTTTCTATAAAATTTGATTGTCACTCATTTGGACCAATGGGAAATTAAAGCCAAGTATCCATACTTATAGACAATGTAAGTCCGATTTCTCAATTGTATTTGAGAATTTTTCTATAAAATTTGATTGTCACTCATTTTGACCAATGGGAAATTAAAGCCAAAGATCCATACTTATAGACTATGTAAGTCCGATTTCTCAATTGTATTTGAGAATTTTTCTATAAAATTTGTTTGTCACTCATTTAGACCAATGGGATTTTAAAGCCAAAGATCAATACTTATAGACAATGTAAGTCCGATTTCTCAATTGTATTTGAGAATTTTTCTATAAAATTTGTTTGTCACTCATTTAGACCAATGGGAAATTAAAGCCAAAGATCCATACTTATAGACAATGTAAGTCCGATTTCTCAATTGTATTTGAGAATTTTTCTATAAAATTTGTTTGTCACTCATTTTGACCAATGGGAAATTAAAGCCAAAGATCCATACTTATAGACAATGTAAGTCCGATTTCTCAATTGTATTTGAGAATTTTTCTATAAAATTTGTTTGTCACTCATTTAGACCAATGGGATTTTAAAGCCAAAGATCAATACTTATAGACAATGTAAGTCCGATTTCTCAATTGTATTTGAGAATTTTTCTATAAAATTTGTTTGTCACTCATTTAGACCAATGGGAAATTAAAGCCAAAGATCAATACTTATAGACAATGTAAGTCCGATTTATCAATTGTATTTGAGAATTTTTCTATAAAATTTGTTTGTCACTCATTTGGACCAATGGGAAATTAAAGCCATACTTATAGACTATGTAAGTCCGATTTCTCAATTGTATTTGAGAATTTTTCTATAAAATTTGTTTGTCACTCATTTGGACCAATGGGAAATTAAAGCCATACTTATAGACAATGTAAGTCCGATTTCTCAATTGTATTTGAGAATTTTTCTATAAAATTTGATTGTCACTCATTTGGACCAATGGGAAATTAAAGCCAAGTATCCATACTTATAGACAATGTAAGTCCGATTTCTCAATTGTATTTGAGAATTTTTCTATAAAATTTGATTGTCACTCATTTGGACCAATGGGAAATTAAAGCCAAAGATCCATACTTATAGACTATGTAAGTCCGATTTCTCAATCGTATTTGAGAATTTTTCTATAAAATTTGATTGTCACTCATTTGGACCAATGGGAAATTAAAGCCATACTTATAGACAATGTAAGTCCGATTTCTCAATTGTATTTGAGAATTTTTCTATAAAATTTGATTGTCACTCATTTGGACCAATGGGAAATTAAAGCCAAGTATCCATACTTATAGACAATGTAAGTCCGATTTCTCAATTGTATTTGAGAATTTTTCTATAAAATTTGATTGTCACTCATTTGGACCAATGGGAAATTAAAGCCAAGTATCCATACTTATAGACTATGTAAGTCCGATTTCTCAATCGTATTTGAGAATTTTTCTATAAAATTAGATTGTCACTCATTTGGACCAATGGGAAATTAAAGCCAAAGATCCATACTTATAGACTATGTAAGTCCGATTTCTCAATTGTATATGAGAATTTTTCTATAAAATTTGATTGTCACTCATTTGGACCAATGGGAAATTAAAGCCAAAGATCCATACTTATAGACTATGTAAGTCCGATTTCTCAATCGTATTTGAGAATTTTTCTATAAAATTTGATTGTCACTCATTTGGACCAATGGGAAATTAAAGCCAAAGATCCATACTTATAGACTATGTAAGTCCGATTTCTCAATCGTATTTGAGAATTTTTATATAAAATTTGATTGTCACTCATTGTGACCAATGGGAAATTAAAGCCAAAGATCCATACTTATAGACTATGTAAGTCCGATTTCTCAATTGTATTTGAGAATTTTTCTATAAAATTTGATTGTCACTCATTTGGACCAATGGGAAATTAAAGCCAAAGATCCATACTTATAGACTATGTAAGTCCGATTTCTCAATTCTATATGAGAATTTTTCTATAAAATTTGATTGTCACTCATTTGGACCAATGGGAAATTAAAGCCAAAGATCCATACTTATAGACTATGTAAGTCCGATTTCTCAATTGTATATGAGAATTTTTCTATAAAATTTGATTGTCACTCATTTGGACCAATGGGAAATTAAAGCCAAAGATCCATACTTATAGACTATGTAAGTCCAATTTCTCAATTGTATTTGAGAATTTTTCTATAAAATTTGATTGTCACTCATTTGGACCAATGGGAAATTAAAGCCAAAGATCCATACTTATAGACTATGTAAGTCCGATTTCTCAATTGTATATGAGAATTTTTCTATAAAATTTGATTGTCACTCATTTGGACCAATGGGAAATTAAAGCCAAAGATCCATACTTATAGACTATGTAAGTCCAATTTCTCAATTGTATTTGAGAATTTTTCTATAAAATTTGATTGTCACTCATTTGGACCAATGGGAAATTAAAGCCAAAGATCCATACTTATAGACTATGTAAGTCCGATTTCTCAATTGTATATGAGAATTTTTCTATAAAATTTGATTGTCACTCATTTGGACCAATGGGAAATTAAAGCCAAAGATCCATACTTATAGACTATGTAAGTCCGATTTCTCAATCGTATTTGAGAATTTTTCTATAAAATTTGATTGTCACTCATTTGGACCAATGGGAAATTAAAGCCAAGAATCAATACTTATAGACTATGTAAGTCCGATTTCTCAATTGTATTTGAGAATTTTTCTATAAAATTTGTTTGTCAATTATTTGGACCAATGGGAAATTAAAGCCAATTATCCATACTTATACACTATGTAAGTCCGATTTCTCAATCGTATTTGAAATTTTTTCTATAAAATTTGATTGTCACTCATTTGGACCAATAGGAAATTAAAGCCAAGCATCCATACTTATAGACTATGTAAGTCCGATTTCTCAATCGTATTTGAGAATTTTTCTATAAAATTTGTTTGTCACTCATTTGGACCAATGGGAAATTAAAACCAAGGATCCATACTTATAGACAATGTAAGTCCGATTTCTCAATTGTATTTGAGAATTTTTCTATAAAATTTGTTTGTCACTCATTTTGACCAATGGGAAATTAAAGCCAAAGATCCATACTTATAGACAATGTAAGTCCGATTGCTCAATTGTATTTGAGAATTTTTCTATAAAATTTGCTTGTCACTCATTTAGACCAATGGGAAATTAAAGCCAAAGATCCATACTTATAGACAATGTAAGTCCGATTTCTCAATTGTATTTGAGAATTTTTCTATAAAATTTGTTTGTCACTCATTTAGACCAATGGGAAATTAAAGCCAAAGATCCATACTTATAGACAATGTAAGTCCGATTTCTCAATTGTATTTGAGAATTTTTCTATAAAATTTGTTTGTCACTCATTTGGACCAATAGGAAATTAAAGCCAAGGATCCATACTTATAGACTATGTAAGTCCGATTTCTCAATTGTATTTGAGAATTTTTCTATAAAATTTGTTTGTCACTCATTTAGACCAATGGGAAATTAAAGCCAAAGATCCATACTTATAGACAATGTAAGTCCGATTTCTCAATTGTATTTGAGAATTTTTCTATAAAATTTGTTTGTCACTCATTTGGACCAATGGGAAATTAAAGCCAAGGATCCATACTTATAGACTATGTAAGTCCGATTTCTCAATTGTATTTGAGAATTTTTCTATAAAATTTGTTTGTCACTCATTTGGACCAATGGGAAATTAAAGCCAAGGATCCATACTTATAGACTATGTAAGTCCGATTTCTCAATTGTATATGAGAATTTTTCTATAAAATTTGTTTGTCACTCATTTGGACCAATGGGAAATTAAAGCCAAGGATCCATACTTATAGACTATGTAAGTCCGATTTCTCAATTGTATTTGAGAATTTTTCTATAAAATTTGTTTGTCACTCATTTGGACCAATGGGAAATTAAAGCCAAGGATCCATACTTATAGACTATGTAAGTCCGATTTCTCAATTGTATTTGAGAATTTTTCTATAAAATTTGTTTGTCACTCATTTTGACCAATGGGAAATTAAAGCCAAAGATCCATACTTATAGATTATGTAAGTCCGATTTCTCAATTGTATTTGAGAATTTTTCTATAAAATTTGTTTGTCACTCATTTAGACCAATGGGAAATTAAAGCCAAAGATCCATACTTATAGACAATGTAAGTCCGATTTCTCAATTGTATTTGAGAATTTTTCTATAAAATTTGCTTGTCACTCATTTTGACCAATGGGAAATTAAAGCCAAAGATCCATACTTATAGACAATGTTAGTCCGATTTCTCAATTGTATTTGAGAATTTTTCTATAAAATTTGTTTGTCACTCATTTTGACCAATGGGAAATTAAAGCCAAAGATCCATACTTATAGATTATGTAAGTCCGATTTCTCAATTGTATTTGAGAATTTTTCTATAAAATTTGTTTGTCACTCATTTAGACCAATGGGAAATTAAAGCCAAAGATCCATACTTATAGACAATGTAAGTCCGATTTCTCAATTGTATTTGAGAATTTTTCTATAAAATTTGATTGTCACTCATTTGGACCAATGGGAAATTAAAGCCATACTTATAGACTATGTAAGTCCGATTTTTCTATTGTATTTGAGAATTTTTCTATAAAATTTGATTGTCACTCATTTGGACCAATGGGAAATTAAAGCCAAAGATCCATACTTATAGACTATGTAAGTCCGATTTCTCAATTGTATATGAGAATTTTTCTATAAAATTTGATTGTCACTCATTTGGACCAATGGGAAATTAAAGCCAAAGATCCATACTTATAGACTATGTAAGTCCGATTTCTCAATCGTATTTGAGAATTTTTCTTTAAAATTTGATTGTCACTCATTTGGACCAATGGGAAATTAAAGCCAAGAATCAATACTTATAGACTATGTAAGTCCGATTTCTCAATTGTATTTGAGAATTTTTCTATAAAATTTGATTGTCACTCATTTGGACCAATGGGAAATTAAAGCCAAAGATCCATACTTATAGACTATGTAAGTCCGATTTCTCAATCGTATTTGAGAATTTTTCTATAAAATTTGATTGTCACTCATTTGGACCAATGGGAAATTAAAGCCAATTATCCATACTTATAGACTATGTAAGTCCGATTTCTCAATCGTATTTGAAATTTTTTCTATAAAATTTGATTGTCACTCATTTGGACCAATAGGAAATTAAAGCCAAGCATCCATACTTATAGACTATGTAAGTCCGATTTCTCAATCGTATTTGAGAATTTTTCTATAAAATTTGTTTGTCACTCATTTGGACCAATGGGAAATTAAAACCAAGGATCCATACTTATAGACAATGTAAGTCCGATTTCTCAATTGTATTTGAGAATTTTTCTATAAAATTTGTTTGTCACTCATTTTGACCAATGGGAAATTAAAGCCAAAGATCCATACTTATAGACTATGTAAGTCCGATTGCTCAATTGTATTTGAGAATTTTTCTATAAAATTTGCTTGTCACTCATTTAGACCAATGGGAAATTAAAGCCAAAGATCCATACTTATAGACAATGTAAGTCCGATTTCTCAATTGTATTTGAGAATTTTTCTATAAAATTTGTTTGTCACTCATTTAGACCAATGGGAAATTAAAGCCAAAGATCCATACTTATAGACAATGTAAGTCCGATTTCTCAATTGTATTTGAGAATTTTTCTATAAAATTTGTTTGTCACTCATTTGGACCAATAGGAAATTAAAGCCAAGGATCCATACTTATAGACTATGTAAGTCCGATTTCTCAATTGTATTTGAGAATTTTTCTATAAAATTTGTTTGTCACTCATTTAGACCAATGGGAAATTAAAGCCAAAGATCCATACTTATAGACAATGTAAGTCCGATTTCTCAATTGTATTTGAGAATTTTTCTATAAAATTTGTTTGTCACTCATTTGGACCAATGGGAAATTAAAGCCAAGGATCCATACTTATAGACTATGTAAGTCCGATTTCTCAATTGTATTTGAGAATTTTTCTATAAAATTTGTTTGTCACTCATTTTGACCAATGGGAAATTAAAGCCAAGGATCCATACTTATAGACTATGTAAGTCCGATTTCTCAATTGTATATGAGAATTTTTCTATAAAATTTCTTTGTCACTCATTTGGACCAATGGGAAATTAAAGCCAAGGATCCATACTTATAGACTATGTAAGTCCGATTTCTCAATTGTATTTGAGAATTTTTCTATAAAATTTGTTTGTCACTCATTTGGACCAATGGGAAATTAAAGCCAAGGATCCATACTTATAGACTATGTAAGTCCGATTTCTCAATTGTATTTGAGAATTTTTCTATAAAATTTGTTTGTCACTCATTTTGACCAATGGGAAATTAAAGCCAAAGATCCATACTTATAGATTATGTAAGTCCGATTTCTCAATTGTATTTGAGAATTTTTCTATAAAATTTGTTTGTCACTCATTTAGACCAATGGGAAATTAAAGCCAAAGATCCATACTTATAGACAATGTAAGTCCGATTTCTCAATTGTATTTAAGAATTTTTCTATAAAATTTGTTTGTCACTCATTTAGACCAATGGGAAATTAAAGCCAAAGATCCATACTTATAGACAATGTAAGTCCGATTTCTCAATTGTATTTGAGAATTTTTCTATAAAATTTGATAGTCACTCATTTGGATCAATGGGAAATTAAAGCCAAGAATCAATACTTATAGACTATGTAAGTCCGATTTCTCAATTGTATTTGAGAATTTTTCTATAAAATTTGATTGTCACTCATTTGGACCAATGGGAAATTAAAGCCAAAGCTCCATACTTATAGACTATGTAAGTCCGATTTCTCAATTGTATTTGAGAATTTTTCTATAAAATTTGATAGTCACTCATTTGGATCAATGGGAAATTAAAGCCAAGAATCAATACTTATAGACTATGTAAGTCCGATTTCTTAATCGTATTTGAAATTTTTTCTATAAAATTTGATTGTCACTCATTTGGACCAATGGGAAATTAAAGCCAAGGATCCATTCTTATAGACTATGTAAGTCCGATTTCTCAATTGTATTTGAGAATTTTTCTATAAAATTTGTTTGTCACTCATTTGGACCAATGGGAAATTAAAGCCAAAGATCCATACTTATAGACTATGTAAGTCCGATTTCTCAATTGTTTTTGAGAATTTTTCTATAAAATTTGATAGTCACTCATTTGGATCAATGGGAAATTAAAGCCAATAATCAATACTTATAGACTATGTAAGTCCGATTTCTTAATCGTATTTGAAATTTTTTCTATAAAATTTGATTGTCACTCATTTGGACCAATGGGAAATTAAAGCCAAGGATCCATTCTTAGACTATGTAAGTCCGATTTCTCAATTGTATTTGAGAATTTTTCTATAAAATTTGTTTGTCACTCATTTGGACCAATGGAAAATTAAAGCCAAAGATCCATACTTATAGACTATGTAAGTCCGATTTCTCATTCGTATTTGAGAATTTTTCTATAAAATTTGATAGTCACTCATTTGGAACAATGGGAAATTAAAGCCAAAGATCCATACTTATAGACTATGTAAGTTTGATTTCTCAGTCGTATTTGAGAATTTTTCTATAAAATTTGATTGTCACTCATTTGGACCAATGGGAAATTAAAGCCAAAGATCCATACTTATAGACTATGTAAGTCCAATTTCTCAATTGTATTGGAGAATTTTTCTATAAAATTTGTTTGTCACTCATTTGGACCAATGGGAAATTAAAGCCAAAGATCCATACTTATAGACTATGTAAGTCCAATTTCTCAATTGTATTGGAGAATTTTTCTATAAAATTTGTTTGTCACTCATTTGGACCAATGGGAAATTAAAGCCAAGGATCCATACTTATAGACTATGTAAGTCCAATTTCTCAATTGTATTGGAGAATTTTTCTATAAAATTTGTTTGTCACTCATTTGGACCAATGGGAAATTAAAGCCAAGGATCCATACTTATAGACTATGTAAGTCCAATTTCTCAATTGTATTGGAGAATTTTTCTATAAAATTTGTTTGCCACTCATTTGGACCAATGGGAAATTAAAGCCAAAGATCCATACTTATAGACTATGTAAGTCCAATTTCTCAATTGTATTGGAGAATTTTTCTATAAAATTTGTTTGTCACTCATTTGGACCAATGGGAAATTAAAGCCAAAGATCCATACTTATAGACTATGTAAGTCCAATTTCTCAATTGTATTGGAGAATTTTTCTATAAAATTTGTTTGTCACTCATTTGGACCAATGGGAAATTAAAGCCAAAGATCCATACTTATAGACTATGTAAGTCCAATTTCTCAATTGTATTGGAGAATTTTTCTATAAAATTTGTTTGTCACTCATTTGGACCAATGGGAAATTAAAGCCAAGGATCCATACTTATAGACTATGTAAGTCCAATTTCTCAATTGTATTGGAGAATTTTTCTATAAAATTTGTTTGTCACTCATTTGGACCAATGGGAAATTAAAGCCAAGGATCCATACTTATAGACTATGTAAGTCCAATTTCTCAATTGTATTGGAGAATTTTTCTATAAAATTTGTTTGTCACTCATTTGGACCAATGGGAAATTAAAGCCAAGGATCCATACTTATAGACTATGTAAGTCCAATTTCTCAATTGTATTGGAGAATTTTTCTATAAAATTTGTTTGTCACTCATTTGGACCAATGGGAAATTAAAGCCAAAGATCCATACTTATAGACTATGTAAGTTTGATTTCTCAGTCGTATTTGAGAATTTTTCTATAAAATTTGTTTGTCACTCATTTGGACCAATGGGAAATTAAAGCCAAGAATCAATACTTATAGACTATGTAAGTCCGATTTCTCAATTGTATTTGAGAAATTTTCTATTAAATTTGTTTGTCACTCATTTGGACCAATGGGAAATTAAAGCCAAAGATCCATACTTATAGACTATGTAAGTTTGATTTCTCAGTCGTATTTGAGAATTTTTCTATAAAATTTGTTTGTCACTCATTTGGACCAATGGGAAATTAAACCCAAAGATCCATACTTATAGACTATGTAAGTTTGATTTCTCAATCGTATTTGAGAACTTTTCTATAAAATTTGTTTGTCACTCATTTGGACCAATGGGAAATTAAAGCCAAAGATCCATACTTATAGACTATATAAGTTTGATTTCTCAATCGTATTTGAGAATTTTTCTATAAAATTTGTTTGTCACTCATTTGGACCAATGGGAAATTAAAGCCAAAGATCCATACTTATAGACTATGTAAGTCCAATTTCTCAATTGTATTGGAGAATTTTTCTATAAAATTTGTTTGTCACTCATTTGGACCAATGGGAAATTAAAGCCAAGGATCCATACTTATAGACTATGTAAGTCCAATTTCTCAATTGTAATTGAAATTAATTACTTAGTTAAATCTAGTCATACTTTCTGCGCTCCAACTTTTTTTACATCAAAAATTGCTTTGATAAACAACACATAAATACATACAGGTATACATATATACACACACACACTAACATATAAAAAACAACACAAACTAACAAGAAAAATATATTACCAACTTTATAAAAATTGTATTTTATTGACATAAAATAAAGACCCACAATTTGTTAAATGTCAACAGCAAACAACACTAAAACTGCAACAACAATAACGAAAATATAATAAAACAATGGCAGCTCAGCAGCAAACAATTTGTAACAAATAACACCATAAACAACAGTTGAAACTAACACCATTTGTTACGTTCATACAACCAAGACCGAAAATCACATAGCCATACACTCACACACACCACCACCATAAACAAAGAACGTATGCATTGCTTGACAGGGAGAGAACAAAAAAAAAACTCAGCAATAATAAAGCTAAAGTTTAGCAAAATAACACAAGAAGGATATACAACAAACATATAGACGACACACATACATAGGCACACACACATATACATGCATAGAAAATTATATAGCGGAAATCTTTGACACTTTTCAACAATCAATTCAACTTGAACAAAACGTAAATTTCTCTATTTTGCCACCGAAGGAAGAGGAAACGGATGAAAAATACGTTTCGCCTTCTCGTTTTTATTTTGTGTCAGTCGTTTTGTTAAAAATACATTTATTTTTTTTTTATTTCTTTAGTTTTTATTTGCGCCACACAATTGCATTGTTCGGTTATAAATTTGTTTTGTTTGTGTGTTAAATAAACTTAGAATGTGTTGAAACATTCTTTTTTTTTCTTTACTTTAGAAAAATAAATAAAAGAGCGTGATAAATAAAATTTTTGAAGAAACATTAAAAATAGAATAATCGAAAACAATATACATATTTATTTTTTTTTGGGAGGATAACAATTTATTTTTGATGTTGCAGACAGGTATACGATTTTAAGTGGGATGCTTCAAGAATTGTATGTTAAAGTTAGATCAAGTAAGTTTGAAGGTGACAAAAGAAAAAAAAAATGCTTTCTCATGAAAAGCTCTGATATTCTAATTGAAGTTATAAATTGCTGTTAAAAACAACATTTAGCATTATAAGATCAACAAGAACAACAACAACTTGAAATTACAAATTATTAGATAAAAATGATCACAAACATTCTTTTACTTTCCTTAATTACCTTCATTTAATTTACCTTAAAAACATGTGAATGCAGTACAAATTATCAATATTTTTTTCTCCATGACTGCAGAAAATTTAATTTATGGGAAATATGGAAAATATAAATTTATTTATTATTGAAATTCCCAAAAATATATGACGTTTTTCGTCATGGATGTTGTAAATCACCAGAATATTAAAATGAAATTGAAATGCCCATTAAAGCATGTCATGGTAATTTACAATTATTTTTTATACATTTTAAAAAATTTAGACGCTATAATTTTATTATCGTAGAAAGTCCAAAGATTTTGTTATCAAAATGGTATAAAAATGTTATCGTAGAATTATAACGAATATTGTCTGAAATATTTTCTCACAAAGTAAGTTTATTGTCTTTAACAAAATTATATATAAAACAAGATAATGCTTTTTTTCTTTTCTTTATCTAATAGAAAGTCACTGGTTAAAAAAAATATGGAATTTCTACCAATAATGGCAACTGCTATAAATACCCTCCTAATTTTCCTAATAGCAAACTCGGGGGATGCACCTCCATATGATTTTGGACTTGGAAAATAAAATGAATTGAAATAAAATATTTAATTCCCATCTTCATGTAAAGAATCGTATGATAATAAACTTTAAAACGAATTAAGTAAAGAATTTAATTAAATGAAACTATTTTGTTAGATTTAAATTATAAGTTTTGCATTTATCAGAATTAAAGTAAATAAGAGAGCTATGCTCCAACTTAAAGCACATATAATATTAATTAGAATAAAATATCTATAAAATTTATATAAGAAATGTAACAAGTTTTAATTATAAATTAAATACGTAATCGATTGAACATTCTTCTTCAGCTTCTGACGAGTCAATCGAAATATCATTATAACACAAAGTAAAAGTAATTTCATTTCAAGTTTTTATTTTTGTTTTGTGAAAAAATTGAACAAGTCGTTCCATAGTTATGATAAAATTGGTAAATCAGCCCCTTCGAAAATTCCAAAATTTAGAAAAAAATTAAAAAAAAAACTTATCCATAGAATTGAAAAATTTTACCATTTTTGTACTTATGTAGGTATCCATGATGCATCAAATCTATATAATTGTTATTCAAGCACATTTTCACTGTTGACCTGTGTAATTGTAATATTTAATCTTTCCTAGGTGATCGTATGAGAGCAAGTTAAAATTACGCCATCTATGCGTAAACTAATTTCACCTCAGGGACTTACTCCTGTATATAATTTTGTATGGCTGTTTATACTTATATTTGTTTCTTTAGGCGATAAATTTTTTTTTAACTGCCATCTTTTTTTTCTTGTTTCGCGCCAAAATTCTCGTATTCTATTTCTGTTGAAAACTGGTTAAATAGTTGATATTCTTCTCAATTAGTATCTACTGTACGAAAATTGTATAGATAGACAATTGAACGCTGATGAGAGGTGTAGCGGCCTTGAAATTGGTACTGCTACATTCTGCTAAAAAACTGATTGAATAGAAATAATAATATTTTTCAACATAAAAAAAAAACTCTTAGTAATTTGAATTTTCATTAATTCAATAAAACTGAATTTGAGCCTGATAAAATTACTTTTCATATGTACATTTTATATTATACATATTTTATACATATACACTCTAAACCACTTTTGCTGAAAATTAGGTCAATGTTAGTAGGCAACACTTTACCGAATATAATCGACCTAAAATTACACAACTACTTTTTCCCAACACTTTGTTGATTTTTTAACAAAACATGTTTAATTCCTTCAAACATATTGTGTCTAGTTTTCTCCCTTTTTACATTTATATATGTTTGATTTTAATAGTTTTTTTCAAATAAAAATGCATAGTCGTATGTACATATTATTATTGAAAAATATATTTCCGTTTAATTATATTTATAAAAAGGAAAAAAATATTAAGAAAAATAAACTTAATTGTATTTACATTGAATTCTTTTCAATTACTGCCTGTTCATTAAAACCTGAATAACAGTTTCTTTGTGATAAATTTGTTATTAATAATATCGCATTAGGAATTCAAAGGTTTGAGATATGTCTCTTTTAAATACATCAACGTCCAGGTCCGTTACTTTACTAAAGTGACAGTAAAGACAGTCTTTTCGCAAAATCATTGGCCAATTATTCAAAATGTCTTTCCTTTTCCGTCTTTTTCTATAAAAGAATCAGGAAATTTATTTGCTGCCTTGCCAGTAAACTTCCCTGTAAACTTTCATCGGTATATAATGTGATATATCGCATAACTCGTCGACCACAACGTTGGCAAAAGCTTTCAATAGTTTGCCGAGCTTTTGTTTTTCATTCAATCGCTTTATAATTTCTGGTGATAATTTACCCCAAGGAATTTTACAATTTTGGCACACTAATATTTTTTATTTAAACAATATTTTCTGATTAAAATTTATTAAATAACTTAAATATATTGCTTTAGCTTTATAGAAAACCAATTTTTATTATTTTTTAATATTTAAAACACGACGAAATATCATTTTTTCCTCAGAGAAAATATGACGCAATGTGCTGTTAAAATAAAAACTCTTTAATGCTTCTTCTTCATTATAAAGCATCTATAATACATTAATTGTTGTTTTTTTGGACAGATAAGCCTAATATTATACTTTTTCATGTTATTTAGGCATATTGAACATACTTTTAAACACAATTTGCTTAAAAATTTTAACCTAAAATTAGTATTTTTGCTTAAAATTATACAAATTATGTCTTTTTCTCACGCGTTTATTCACTTTAATAACAAAATCGATGTAACTTTAGACAACAGGAATTTAGACAAAATTCGAAATTAAAATTCAACAAAAGTTTTAGAGTGTATGTTTATATATATACATATATATCGTCGTCGAAAATCAAAAAGTACGTATCATCAAAAAAATCAGAATGGAATTTTTGATTGATTATGATTCGTTAGGTTATCTTACATGTCTCGACCAATTTTTAGATTTTTGACCGAAAATAACGCTTTTATATCTATAATTCAAAATAACGTGTCAATTGTTTCTATATCTGAATTATTTTTTTATTTTATAACATTTTTTAAAAATTATTAGATTAATCGATGAGAACTACGAATAAAAAATGATTTAAAAAATTTATTGACAAAAAATAAACATTTCATACAAAAAACTTAAAAATAAAATAGTTAATTTTTTTTAATATATCTGCGCACCTAAAGCACGGAATCATTTAAATTCTACGTGTGTTACTTTAAGAACAAAACACAACTTCCAGAAAAATTTTGTGTCGGTAGGATGAGGGGAACGGCCACCACCATGCAAGTAAAATATTAATATAGCTGTGCCCTTAATGCACAGATTTTTTTTTTTTTTAAATTCGGCTTGTGTTACTTTAAGAACAAAACACAACTTCCAGCAAACTGTCTTTAAATTAAGTGTGTTTTCTTAAGTTGTAATAAAATTTGACAAAAATAATAAAAAAATCAATTATTTATACTTATTAGAAGTGATGATTTTATTTTCCAATACCATTGGGCAGCGAAGCGCACCGGACACACTTAGTAATGGAATATAATGTCGAGCAAATGTTTACCTCTAGCACGGCGGCAGATGTCCGCTCTCTTCACAAACTTTTCATCGACATTTTGCAACAAAGCTTCGCTTATCTCGTCAATTGTGGGTGGTGTTGGCTGAAGTGGTTAGCGCGTTTACTGATAAGCAAACAATGACTTAGGGCTTGGGTTCAAACCCTGGCCAGAGCGAGTCAACTTACATCATTAATTTCTCTATTGTACATTAGTGAGACATTATTATTAAGTGCTCTCGGTGTATTTAAGTGATAAAGGCATAGCATTGGTACCTAAAAAACTGTTCCGACTGTGATTAATGCTGCTCCAAGATACTGTACACAACATCGCCCTCCTTCGTCGGTTAGCGGAAACATCGACAAAGTCAAACAATTAATAAAATGCCTCCTAATACGGCTTAATAAAGTTAATGGGTCTACTTAACACCAGATTCAGCTCAAACCTGCTATAAAAATTAAAATAACGCGCAAAACAGAATTGTAAAAGAATTAAACCTTCTCAATTTTCAACATCTATCTTCTCTACCCTATCTCTATCCCTCAGTTCCGGCACAATGCATTGCTTAAATAACGGTCATTCACTGGGTGCAGGTCCTAATAAAAAAAAAAAAAAAAAAGAATGCTGCGCCGAATTTCATCTTTCACAGCGTCAGTTGTTTGTGGTTTGTTCACGTAATCCCGGTCTTTCATATGGCTTCATAGAAAATAATCCAACGGCGTTAAATCACAAAAACGAGGCGGCCAATTGACATCGCCAAATCGAGAAATTACGCGACCGGAATATTTCTCATGCTAGTAAATTTTCCCAAGAGTGTGGCGTTTCATGGTTAAAATTTCCCAAATTTTCCTAATGTGAGGTTTCTATAGTACAAATAATTGGTTAAAGAAGAAAATTTCTATGAAAATCACTCTGTTTTTTTAGAGATTCCCATACAAAATTACTGCACAAGTCATTTGTCTATAATGTGGAAACAGCACCTAAATGAATGTCAAGTAATGCTCAATTATTGACATTTCAGCATTTGACTTCCTAACCTGAAATTCGCCCAACCTTTATATGTATATCTATTCACAAAACACAATAAATGATAATTTTTTAAACTTATCATTAGATAAGCTTTGACATTGAATAACTCAAGGATCTGCCACTTCACTGACATTCCCATCACATCCCATTATAAGTTCTTGCTTCAATATGAATCAAGGCAACAAAAAGTGGGATTTAGGGAGTGTTTAAGTGTAACCCCACAACGGCTATCACAGGCTCGGTAAATATCGTATAACACTATTAACAATAGAACTCGCTGGATTACAAGGACCTGAGCAAAATATGTAACCATGCAAATACAAGGAGAATACGACTATCCTCTAGCACTTAACCGGACTTATTGCCAAATGAAGTGACACTCAAGACTTATAAAAGTCAGAGTGGCTTATCACAACAGTAGGGAAATATTATTTGCATCTTATCTGATCCAGGATATCACAAAGGAACAGAAGATGTGACTATCCTGTCAAGCCAAACTATCACCAATCTTAATACAAATTAATTAACTATTTTCAGCATAAGTCCACAATAGCTTCTGGATCTATATATGTATAAAGATTGGCTTAATACCAAACACTTTTTCTAAATTTAGATTTGTAATTTGTTTTTTTTCTTATTTTTGAAAATACTAATTGATATATTATTATTTATTTAATACATACAAAACAAATAATTGTAGATATCTTTTTGTATTCATTTTAGAAGATTGTAAGAAAATCTGTTCAAATACTCGTATAGATAACTAATCATTAAAAATTTAGAGAATTTGAGCTAAAATTGTGGCTCTAGCCTTTTGCATTTAAAATATGCTCAAATCAAATTATACAGGATCAGAGAGAACAATCAGTCATTCGGCATTAAAATATATGTATTTCGAGTCATATTGCGAAGCCGACTTTTCAAAAAATGCCTCCTTGTGTCACAATGTCTATTATGGTTTACTGTTACTAGTTTACTAGTATAACCACCGGTCGACACAATCGACCATATTTAAGATGTTAATAAATTATTTTAATGTTCATAAAGAAATTATTGAAAAATTGTAAACAACTGAATGTAATTATTATTTCTTACGCTCCTGTACTTCGTTTCGTTAATAGTCGTGTTGAGTATCTGAAAAAGAAGAAAATCAGTGTGCCTCAGGCTGCATTGTGTGAAGAGTACAATCCTCCCTTAAAAAATGTCTAATTGTTGTTGGTTTTCTTGCAAAAGCAATTGGAGAAAAACACTTGTTTGTTTTTTGATTGTTTTTTTTTGGAACTTGCAGGCATCTGATAGTAAACATTTTAAAGACTTATAGCTCCCAAAATACTGAACCGACAATAACACACAATATCTCGTTCACTTCTGTAAATAAATATTTTTAATTTGGTATAAATTTAAACTAAAGCGGTTTTATAATGTGGCTGTAAAGTTTGTCACAAAAAATGGTCTTGCCTAAAAATTCTACAGATTTGGTTATTCGGCGAGAAAATGGACAAACAAAATAGATTTTAACTCATTAAATTTTTTTAACGATTGCTTTATATCTATTTTAAGCTTCAAATTATTTAACAAACAATTATGGATGTAAATTTTTCAAATATTGTATGTATGCTGGATGTTGCTTAATAATTTCTAACTAAAACTGCACCTTTAAAAATTGACCAAACTGACAGACTGTTCTTGTTTTTCGAACACACTGCACCCTTTAAACCCCTTCTTATTCAAATCCATACTAAACATTTGTTTTTGTTTGCCTCTTAAAATCTATGCTTGACGTACAAATGAAATATTATGGCATTTTTTTCAAAATGACATTTACAAATTGTCTGCTGCAATTGCGCCTTACGGGTTATATTGAGTTTTTTCATTCTTGCAGTGGCATGAGCGCCTGTAGGTTTGAGTGCAACTATATTGCATTTGTTATGTTGTTGACATGTTGCAAGTGTTAGAAAAAAAAAATCATACAGATTTTAACGGTATTTTAGAGTTTTTTTTTTATAAAATCCAACTATTTTAGTCAATAGTAAAAAAGTTTAATCACAGATTTTTATTTTACAAACTGTAAAAAAAAAATATACTAAAACAATTCGAATTGATATATTATGGCGCTTTATAGTGAATGACAGCTGAGGTTAAAGTTGCTGATTATTTGACAGATTGTGTTAAATATTGTGTGTTTGTATTTCAGACTTTAAGTAAAACAATTTCAAGTAACGCCTTTAGGATTTAAATAATTAAATTGTTTAAAAAATCGTATATGATAAAAGAGACAAACTATTTTAGAGCAATAAAATTTATAACATAAATAAAATGATAAAGATAATAAAATTTTTAAGTTACTAATATAGTGTATACGAGGGCAGTTACGTGACTTTTTTTATATATAAAGAGCAATAAATCTCTTGTTTATTACGAAACTACTCTCGAATATTGAGGCAGCTGCATTTATATAAGTTTGCCTTTTAACAGCCATTGAAAGAAAACAAACTCGTTATTTTAAAAGAAATATATAGTTTTTGGGCAAATAAACCGGACACCAAAACCAAAGATAGGCTTTATAAATATTATGGGGATTCTTGATGTTAAAATTCAATGGTTAAAAAGTTATTTAGTCAATTTCTTTGAGGTCGCACTGAGACAAAATAGCGCTAAATGTTTAGTTCTACCAAAAGAGATGGTCACACTAGAAAAAGTTTTAGTCAATAAAATTTAATACACTCGAAAAAAGAGACATGTAAATATTAAATACAGTGCCAGCTCGCTAATCCGAAGGTGTGTAATCCGAATTATCCAGTATTCCGAATTGAATTTATGACGTATTACATACTCTATAATCCGCATTGGTTGTAAGCTCGCTAAACCGAATTTTTATATTTTTCATTTTTCTGCTTTTTTATTATTGTGTCTGCTTTTTTTTTACAAACTGATGTGTGGAAATTTAAAACTAACGGGACATCATTTAGATGCAGAGACTTCTATGATTGATATTGTACATACATATGTATATGTATGTAAGTATTTAAACATAAGTATGTACATACATATGTTTTATGTCTTGTTACAAATAATTAATTTGCTAAATTGTATTAGTCGCGAAAATATCAAGTTAAATAATATGGCAAAAAACGAGGACATAAAACTCTGTCATTAACTGATAAGATTAAAAACTAGAAGAAGTAAATCGCGGACAATCAGGAAAAACTTTAGCAATGAAATTTGGTGTAGGATCTTCAACAATTTGTGGAATAAATAAATGCTGAAATTATTAAAAGGTAAAAAACCTGTGTATCAAATGTATGTTCCAATAATTACTGTACATGCATACATATTTATTATTTTATAAGATTTACTGAGAATTCTGACGGCAAACTTTTAAATTATATTTTAAAAAAGCTTTAATTTTTTCATTCTTGAATAATAAAAATAACATAAATTTGTTTTGAAATCCTGGCTGGTGTTTTATTTTCGAATATAATGAATTATAATACATAATAGCAGCACATCCAATAATCCGAATATCTCGTTAATCCGAATCAGGGTCCGCAATCATTAATTCGGATTAGCGAGCTGGCACTGTATATCAATTAAATTTCCTTCAAAATATTTCAAATAAATTTCTAAATTTATCTAATAATAATATCAAGCACAAGATTTATTATTATTAGAAAAATAAAATAAAAAGGTCGAAGAAATTTAATAAATCATTTCTAAATTTATTTATAATTTTATAAAATTGAAAATAGTTCTCCAAGAAAATTGTATTTTCTAGGAAATTAAGATGAGGTTAGGTAGGTACCTTGCACACTTGGGACCCTTTGTGATATCTGCAGGTGAAAAAAGAAAATAAGAAGGGATTAAGAAGGAGAAGGGAAAGTAGAAATATGGTTGTATTCACATGCCGCAGGGGGGATGGTTAGTCATGAAACCATCCACTGCTCGTGATGAACGAGCTCAGATAAGCTCCGATATCGACGATCAGCTCATGTTTGCGGAATTCTGTTTCTCTGTTAAGAAAGAAATCCAATGAATGTGATCGGGACATGGTAACCCAATGTTCAATGATGCTGGCTGGCATGGCCCAATTCCTGTGGCGCCATGCATTATTTTCTAGGAAGGAACCAGAATATCTATGAGAGTGCAGTTTCTAAAAGTAGAAATTTTTTTCTACAAAATTAAGTGGAAGTTTGTTTTTACTTTAAAAAAATGATTTAGGAAAAAAACATAAAATTTTGCATATTAAACATAAAAACAATTGATTTGAGTAGAAAATTTGTATGAAAACCACTCAGGTTTTTGAGTGATTTCCATACAAAATTTTTACTCCAATCCTTTGTCTGTATTGTGGAAACAGCACCTTAGATGCTAAAGTCTATTTCCAAAAATTACTATGTGTTTTTTAGAAAATTTTTAAAAATTTACATATGAAAAGTAATTTTATCAGGCTCAAGTTCGGTTTTATTGAATTAATGAAAATTCAAAATTACTAAGAGTTTTTTTATGTTGGAAAATATTATTATTTAAATCCAATCAGTTTTTAGCAGAACGTATCAGTACTGATTTCAAGGCCGCTACACCTCTCATCAGCGTTCAATTGTCCACCTTTACAATTTTCGTAAAGTGGATACTAATTGAGAAGAATATCAACTATTTAACCAGTTTTCAACAGAAATAGAATATGAGAATTAATTTTTAATTCAATTTTTATTCTACAATGAAACAGTGCTGGTTAGTACGAAATTCCTGTTTGGAAATTACTAATAATCAACACAAACTCATAGTCCGTTATCATCAAAGTATTCTACTTTGTATTTTAACGTTTTTGTTGTTTTTACTCTATATTAGGGAAATTCACATATTACTGTGACCCCTGTTATTAGGGTATTTATAGCTTAAGGTACGTTCACATTTATCAAATATATGTCGAAAAAAACGTAACCACTAGTTTTGCTTAGGATACTGTCATTTAACTTGGTTTTATATTACAAAATAATATTTATTATTCTCCAAAAGATTACTTTTATACAGTTTTTTAAAAATGCGAACCCAAAATTAAAAAAATAAAAAGCTACGTTCACAGCTTTATTCGTAATAAGAATAATATAAAAAATTTTTAAAAATTTCATTTTGACTAGAAGTTATTTGAACTGTTATTTCAGTAAGTGAAAAAAAGAAAAAATATGACTGATATGACTATAGTGTGAACACCCCAATAAATTTCTTGAGTATATGCTTGAATAAATGTCAAATTTTACCTCTTGTGTTGATAAACTTTTTTTTTTTTTGGGAAATCAAAGAAAAACACAAAAACAACTACGATAAAATGTAACCACCGAGAGCCATGTACCACCGAGAGCCATGATATCCCTTATCACAATCGTTATTTCCCTGTAACTTCTATTGCCATGGATATCGAATTCTTTAAATTTTTAACGCATTTACTATAATTTAAAGAATTTAACTATGAAATTCAATTTTCATATTATTTATACTTACATGCTTGAAAAATTACCTTGTTATTAATTGTATATAAAGCTAAACTTTTTTTAAAATATGTAATGCGATTATATTTAAACAAAACTTTATACGCCCAAAAGAACGAAGTTAAGATGAAATTTCTAGCAATAATTGTGATTGCAGTTCAAGTAGTTTTATCATTTGCAAGTATGCAAAATGAGGTAAATTTGTTACCGTCAGTGGGAGAACCTCTAGGGCAGCCGGTAGAGGCGCCTCCATCACCAGTTAATATATATAATGGTCCATTTTGGTATTTTACTTGGCCATTATCCATTTCATAAACATCAATGTCTCTATTAAAACACACAGCAGCGTAATTTAATTATTAAATTGTATTTTTTGCCAAAAACACTTGTGCTAATAAGTTGAACTAATTAGTGTGTAACTAAATACAATAAATTAAATGAGAAATTATGTAAAAAAAAAAATTAAAACAATAAAAACATTGCTGCTGCAGCGTATATATAAAAATAACAATAAAATGTTTCCCATAACACAGTAGTTCCAGGAATAACTTCTTTGTTTTTCATAATACGCTGCATATTTATAAGAGAAATCATTATTTATTTATTTTAGGAAGAAAAAATAAATCGTACAAAATTTAAGAATTTTGGCATTACTTTGAGAATGAGTTTTTATTAGAGTTTTTAATCCGAAACGTACCTGAATCAATCCCAAAAAGGATTAAATACATTTTAAGTTGTCTCTATTTAATAACAGAATTAAATATATATAAAATGTGTAATAAAATATTTTACCTTGAATTTTATTTGTCGATTTTAATACAATAATGTGGCTAAGTTGTCTACGGCGTTGTGTTGCAAACATGTGACTCTATGTTCAATACCCAACAATGGACAAAAATAAATTTAAAATTTAAATGAGGAAGTAAAAAAAAAATTTACTTAGTTTAGCATTAAAAATATTAATTCAATTGCAAATAAAAAAATAATAAAAATTTAATTTCTTAAAGGTAAGGGGGCGTGTCACCTCCCATATAGAAACAAATTATTTGAAATAATTTGTGAACTTTGAAATGTTTTTCTTTTTATAAGGAATGTTGTGGGCAGAAAAAAGATTAAAAATTTCACATGTGCCACAAGAAAAAAATCTCTATTTTTAGATGTCTGGAAAATTAATATCGAGAAAATCTTTTAACTTTGAAGGGATAGCTAATACCATTTTAAAATTGAACAAATGTGCGTGACGTTTCGCCTGTAAAGGAAATATTTATTTTGAGATAATTTTAAAAATAAGAGTAGTAAACCGATAAAAAACCAAATGGACAAAAGAGCAAATAGGACATCGGAACAACAACCGATATCGAATTGATGCACCGGGAGCTAAAAAGACATCAGATCAACATGGTGCTTGTCAGTATTCCAGAGTATCCACAAATTTTTTTTTTACCACAAATTTCACTTTTTGTCTGAACTTTATCATTCTCATAACCATCGCTTTCTTCATATTCAAATGAATATTCATTAATTTCTATAGTATCGACCATTTCAGTGTCTGTAGCTTCCAATACTATTTCATTTAGCGGTGGAAAATATTCTTCATCGCGATCAGAGTGGATAAAATCTTCTTCATCGCTTTGTAATTCACTTATGTCAGTAGAATTAAATCTTTTAGAATACACTCTTCTCTTTGGAATCGTTTTGTTTGTTTTATGTAAAAAATCCTACCTTCGCCGCTCAGAAGACAAGTCGAACGAAAAAATAAGCACAAAAATTAAATAAACTTATGCGTTTATTATCGAAGGACGACAATCATCAACTTTATATTCGTACTAAATATAAATTATAAACTTCAGCTTTTATATACATACAGGAAAGAAGCTGTTAAATTCAGAATATATCTTATGTATTTATAAATTATGTATCTTAAATTCTATGTATATTGACAACGTTGTCAACGTTTAAACTAGATATAAAGTACGAAATTACTTATTTTTTATGTAACTTCGCTATAGGTACCCAGGTACCTTGCAGCTCATTAGAAGGTGTTTATTTTTTGCCGCGCTCTTAAGGGTTAAAGGACTTCAAAAATAGGAGGAAGTCATTAATTCGTGTGTGTGTGTTTTTCAATGTTTGAACACAAAAAAGTCGTATCATTTATGAACCGATTTTTAAAATTCTTTTTTTGTTTTAAATGTTTTGCCTGTAGTTTGGTCTTATGAAATCGGGGGTCATGTTATGTTTTAAAAAATTGTGACTCGATTTTTTAAATCATATTCTTGTTTGATCAAATTTTTTTTTTTCAGTTGGTTCTCATAATATATTGTTTTAATTGTTTTTATCGTTTTTTTCAATAAGGTTTTCTTCTTGATTTTATTAGGTATTCTTATTGATGCTGAAAATCGGCATTTGACTGCAAAGTTCAAAGTTCGATTAAAAAAAAAAAAAAAATCGAACTAACATAACCAAACGCCGCGATACGGGTCTTCTAATTTAGCCTCCATTTTCACTCCTCACTCTTAGAATCGACCTAACTTTTGCTAACCTGAATTTGTTCCACAGTGTTATCGTATAAGTAAATGATTTGCGAAGCAATATGGCAATCATTTGGAACTCAAATTAAGTTAAACCTCCCAAATTAATTAAATACATATATGTTTGTATGTATATTTAGTTTATGATCTTATTTCTTGCAATTCTTTAAATGAGTTTAAGAAATGTTTAGAACATATAAATTTAATGGCCTAAGAATTTCTTTATACAAAATAAATCCTATTGTGCATCCCGTACACACGATAATCTTTTAGCCGTAAAATAAAAGGCAAAACATGTTATATGCACTTCAAATATTATCTTTATTATTTCTTGAATAAAAAAATGGTGGATAGTACAATTCCTGCGGTGGTCTTGCATTCACACACTTCACATATTATCTTTATTATTCCTTGATTAAAAAAAGGGTGGATAGTACACTTCCTCCGGTGGCATTGCCCTTGACCCTGCAGCGATTGCTATTGCCACTTGAATTAGCACCGCAATTATTGGTAGGTAGTCCATGTTGCTGTAGTCTTTGTATAATAACTAATTCTATTTCAGAACAACTGCATTTATTTGCAGTTTTTCTTTTATAGAATTATTTAATTATAATAATAGTAAAGAAAAAAACAAGCTAAAGTTGTAATTATATAAGTGTAGTAAATCAAAATGTTCCATTAAAAATTTTTAAAATTTATTTAAATATTTTACTTCAAGTCCGCTCGATTCGTTCCCGTATAATCATATTTTCATAGTTAGTGTTAGCAAACAATGAAATCCATATAGCTGGACCCAGCTGAAGGTAGTTTTGACAATAGTATATTGCATATGTATTTTATCAATAAAAATTTTCGCTGCTTCTAAGCAATAGGACCACTGTGTTTTCTTCTATAATATGTATGTGCATTCAGACTACCTAAAGTCATATTGTTCCACTTCATTTGATTTCATAACAATCAAATAGCCGTAATAAGTAAACAAACTTAAAATGCTGAAAATTACCAAATTGAATCAATTAAGCCGTGGTTTGTTAAGTGTGATACAGAATTACATTTTATACGGATAAAAAAATGTTTAACTAATAGGGCGTGCATACCCACAAACATGCTTGCATTTGCATGAGAAAAACAAAATTAAATATGAAAAAATTAAAATTGCACAAATATCATGTCACAGCACAGCATGTGATTTTTTGGGGCGTAACATACTTTAAAACCTAGTTTTGTTGTAATTGTGCGAAACATTAATTGTTACACGTCAAAAAGGCGATAAGTCTAGCTTGAAACATTTCCATATTTCTGTGTACTGCTTAGCACTGCTGCAGAGAAGTTTTCATACAATTTAAGCAACTAACATTGAAACTGCAAAAAAAAAAAAAAAAAAAAAAAAAAAGCAGGGTAACCCACTTTTAATTTGGGAAAAATTGCAAGTATTTTTATAATCTTTTTAGTAGCTGTGTTCTTTTTTGATTTTCTCTACTGTGCAATCTATATTTTCATTAATTTAGAGTCAATATTCATACTAGTTATTTAATCTCAATAATATTTTTATACAACATCGTTTTGTATTTATTTTTATCTTAAGGCGTTATATGTTAATCTAATATTCTGTGATGTTGTTAGTTGTCTCAGTTGTCTATTTGTCTATCTCTGCCTGTCTGTGTGTCTATTAAGAATTTTGTAAATTTTGAAAACAGTTTACAAATTTGTTAAATTATATCCATGTAACAAGACGTTATGATATTAACAGACAGTATTTCAATTCAGTTTTAATAAAGCGCTTTACAATTTTTTGGAATTTACAGATTGTGTTAGAAATAAAAAAATTTAACATATTTTTGACACAATTAGTTTAGTTTAGTTACGAGTTTTAATAGGAAATATTTCTGATAATGGAAATTCTTACATATATTTTGTTTTCCTCTAGATGTGAAAACCTGTTCTATCAATTTTCCGAATATAAAAGTTGAAGTCACCAAAACCCCAAGCAATTGAGGGACTAGTGGCTGGGGTTTTGCTGAGTTGGATAAAAATGGCATTACTGACAGTGAAAATATCTTCACTTCAGTGTCAAATAAATCGTGAAACTTACATCGGAAATTTTCTGATGACCATGAGAACTAGTCCATTACTTCCATCATTAGTTCAAGTAAACTGAAATATTGCTGCTCATATAAAAAATTAATTTTTTTTTATTTAATTGTTTAAATTTTTATTTTCATTCTTAATCTTAATCACTTTATTAGGTACCTAAAATTTTTAATTCTCAGAACGATTGAATATATTTTAAAATTAATTTATTTATATTTTGGGAGCACAATTAACGCACCCAACGACGAGCATTGCCGAACGGTAGCACCGTTCCCAATATTCAGTATCGTAATTAACAATCGTTACAAATTCTACAACTGGTTTTCGCCAAAAATTAATAATTTCTTTTTAAAACGATGTCACGCACTACGGCCACTGGTTAAATCAAACTAGAACACTTATATGCCAGGGCACGGATGTTGATACCTCTCCCACTGTCAATAAAGGGGATTGAGCGATCAACAAATATATGCGATACAAGGTGTCAAATCTTAATTAATAAAAAGAAAAACAAAACTTATAAGAATTCGTATAAAAATTCACTAAAATGAAAGTAATACCCTGTGAATAAGGCACCGAAGAAAAATTGTGAACTGCAGTTAAATTGCCTTTTCCCAACTGCAAGAAACACAGAATTCGCTGTTTTTTTTTCTCTTTAACACAAGCTTTAATTAAAATATGCCCAGTAAAAAGTTGTGGATTAATTTAAAAATTATCTGTTTTCATTAGAGACTATTTTGGAATTAAATTTAAAATTAATTCCGAACGAGTTTACATGTAAAACCAAAAAAAAAAAAAATTGGATTCTATTTTTATGATTACTTATGATAAAAATAACACCAAAAGCTTAAATAAATTTTTCCATTAAATAAAATAATTCCTAATCGCTTATATTTAATACCGAAAAAGGCATTAATAATTTCTCTCTTTTTATTTCATTCCTTTGAGTTTTATTATAATGCCTTAAAAGAATTAAAATTCTTTCTTAAAATTATTTTATTTAATCAAGTTTACAAATAATACCTGAAAAGAATTAAAACTCTCTGAAATTTACAATTAATCAGCGTTGTCAACTTTGAAATTTCAAAAGGCACCAAAATGGAGAAAAACACGCACCATTTAACAAAAAACGCACCAAGTTCAGAATTTTTTTTTATTGGAAATTTTTATATAATTAATTATGCGTCTTTACAACATTTAACTTTAGTCCAAAATTCTAATGTTGATACAATATTGTGCCATTGCATGAAGTGAATCATTCTCCACCCTTTTTCAATACTAGATAATGTTTCGACATCGGATTCCAATTGTACTTCTAGTATGACATCATATTTGTAATGGGATAAAACATTTTGTACAATGTTGGTTCGTGATGTCGTTTGTAGCTAAATGGGCTTAAAGCTACAATGTGTTTCCGTGTTCCAGCATGCCGAACAAGGTTGGATATTAAGGCGTGATATCGCATTTGCAATAAAAACATTTTGCTTTTGTGTTGTTATTTGGTCAAGGCCGAATCCGTTGCATAAACTCACATTGTGATTTGCAAATCGTTTTGTATTTCGCTTATGATCCCCTTTTTTAAACTCCATTATTGATACTAACTTTAAATATTTCTTTTAATTAATAGAAATTTTATTAATTTTAGTGTTACAACACTTTGGCTGACTTCCAAAACGTCAATTGCTTTGTGTTTGAATAAAGCATCACATTTCATAAGGCCGCAGTACAATAATTATACAATGTATACCATTTCAAAACGCCGCCGCCGTTAAAAATAACGCAGTAAGAAAGAAACCACGGCATCGGTTTTATAGTTGTTGCTTTGTATTGGAACTTTGCATATGTATGTGATTTAAATACAGTAGCAATACTGTATACAAACTTTGTAAACGAACGTTTTGAAAATCAGCCTTTATATAAACGCATTTTTTATGCATTTTATAAAAATCAAACATTGATCGCTAGTCTCGAGAATACTTTGTTTTTGCTAAGCTCTTTAACAGAATTGACAGCAACTTTTACGACAACAAACAATTACATATGTATGTATGTACTCTGAAAATCTAAAAGGGAAAACAAATTTCTTATAATGAAATGTTACAAATTATCTATAACAACAAGACGGTTTAACGGTTTTCGTGAATGTGTTTTGGTACCTCTTAAACATCATTAATGGTTGCTCTTATTATGTTCTGTAAAATTGAATGTAAAAATCGTACACAATTGAATGAAATGGTATTGAAACAGTTGTATTTTTTGTACAAAATTCTTTTTCCCCAAACTGAAACAAAAAACTGTGTTTAATATGATTTGGAGCCACCCAAAATTAAAAAAACGCACCAAAATTAAAAAAAAAGCGCACCACGCACCAACTCAGATATTTTTCGCACAAAAAATTTAGAAAAGCACCAAAAAAGGTGCGAAACGCACCAAGTTGACAACGCTGCAATTAATGCCGTTAAAGGAATTAAATTAATACTTTTAAAGACCATGTGGAAAATCTTATTCTTATAAAGAAAGTGCGCAATTAAGGTTCAATATGTATGTGCGAAATAAAAGTGGTGTACAAATTTTTATTTTTAAAAATTTGAGATCCAGAAAGTGAAGAGCTCACGCCATATGAAATACTTATTTCAGGTAAGCTTTTTTTCAAGTGTATGTCCTATCTTGAGTCTATCAAGGGTTGTTTTATGATAAAGCTATGAACCGGATTGGCCACTAACGTCTAACCCAACCTAAATCAGACATTTTTATGTTAATCTTTAGTTTTAAATAAGCTGAATTTGGAAATAGAAGAAAGAGAGCTGCAATTCAAAGATCGCGGCGGTGCTGAAATAGATTTTGATGAACCGCCAGGAATTGTTTTGAACTATAAAGGCTGCAGCGGGGATTTTTTTGTAGAGTTTTGTTGAGACGGAACAGCTGCCAAAAACATTAACATTAAGAACGCAAGTAACACGCTTTCGAGTTTGTTTTGTTGTAGTTAGCATAAATATTGCAGGGACTGGAATCGTATCTTAAAAATGGTGATTATTCTGCAATATTTAATGAATATTCAGCAAAGCAAATCTTGAGTGACTGTTCCCGACGTTGTTTGTTACGCGAAGCTATTAAATTTTTGTGGCAACGAAGTGGCAATTAAATAAATCTAACAAAATGGTTGCATTTAATTAAATTCTTTACTAAATTCATGAAGATGGGGATTTAACATTTTATTTTATTTTATTTTATTTTATTTTCCAACTCCAAAATCATATGGAGGTGCATCCCCCGAGTTTGCTATTAGGAAAATTAGGAGGGTATTTATAGCAATTGCCATTATTGGTAGAAACTCCATATTTTTTTTAACCAGTGACTTTCTATTAGATAAAGAAAAGAAAAAAAGCTTTATCTTGTTTTATATATAATTTTGTTAAAGACAATAAACTTACTTTGTGAGAAAAGATTTCAGACAATATTCGTTATAATTTTACGATAACATATATGTATATACCATTTTGATAACAAAATCTTTGGACTTTCTACGATAATAAAATTATAGCGTCTACATTTTTTAAAATGTATAAAAAATAATTGTAAATTACCATGACTTTTGCTTTAATGGGCATTTCAATTTCATTTTAATATTCTGGTGATTTACAACATCCATGACGAAAAGCGTCATATATTTTTGGGAATTTCAATAATAAATAAATTTATATTTTCCATAGTTCACATAAATTCAATTTTCTACAGTCATGGAGAAAAAAAAAGTATTGATAATTTATACTGCATTCACATGTTTTTAAGGTAAATTATGTGAGAATGTTTTTTTTTTTTTTTTTTTTTTTTAAATTTTATTATTTATTGAATCTTCAATTAATTCAGATTAAATTATCAATAAGTTTTTCAAATCTTAAATCTAAAAAATATTAAATATAAGTTTAGCCAATGCTTAACAAAATTTTTAATTTCAACGGTTAATTTTTGTTGTTTTACTTCTCTCGTGTACGGCTGAGAAAAAGAGTGTCCCTTCTTTTCAGCCGGGTGTGGCCTCTATAATTTAGAATATTGCGCGCAAGTGGATTTGGGTGCAACTCAATTTTTTTAATATAATTTCTCGCGTGTCTTGAAACTACTGTGTTCACCAACGGAACATCATGGTCTTTGTGAATTCGCTGATTTCGGATATACCAGGGAGCTGCTCTATAGTTCATAGAATTTTGTTTTGTTGCCTTTGAATTTTTTCTACATTCGATGCTGATGCAGTGCCTCATAACTGGATTCCATAGGACCATATTGGTTTTAGGATCGCGTTGTATAATAGAAGTTTACAGTCTAGGCTTAGTATAGAGTTTTTTCCAATAAGCCAACTCATTTGGGCTGCTTTTAGTTTGATTTGGATCAACTTTGCGTCTGTGTGCGATTTCCAGATTAAACGACGATCAAGGTGAACGCCTAGATATTTGACTACAGTGTGTTGCGGTATAGTCTCGGTGTTGATTTGTATAGGCGGGCATGTTTCCCTGCGCAACGTAAATGTGACGTGTACACATTTCTGCTCGTTAACTTTAATACTCTATTGTTTTAGCCATACTTCCAATTTGGATATATACCCTTGTAAGTTGCGGGGGGCTTCTACTGGATTTTCATGGACGCTTAGAAAAGCTGTATCATCAGCAAATGTTGGTTTATGAATGTTATTGCTTAAGGTTTAGTCAGAGGCATATATCAAGTACAGCAAGGGACCGAAGATGCTGACTTGGGGAACTCCGACTGCCTTCTAGAGCTATAAATTGATGTTCCTTTGCGGGTAGATTTTGCATTACTTTGTGAATAAGACCTTCGTGCCATACTTTATCGAAACATCTATAAAGAGTGCAGAGCAAAATTTCTTTTTTTCAAAAGTGTCTCTAACAGCATTCACAAGTCTGTGAGTTTCTTCAATAGTGTTATGTTGCCTGCGAAAACCGAATTGATGATTTGGAATGTATCCACTACTGGTCACTATAGACATCAGCTTACTTATATACAGGTTTTCAAATAGTTTTGAATTGTTGGGCAATAAAATAATAGGCCGATAGGATTCAACCTTCGTATGATCCTTGTCGGGCTTTGGTATCATAGTAATCATCGAAACCTTCCATTCTGCCGGATAGTATTGCAGCCGTATTATTCTTTTTGCAACATAAGGCAATTCTAACAGCATTTTGTTTCTTATTTTATCCACACCTGGGGGTTTTTTGATGTTAAGGCTTGTAATAGCCTTTTCAATCTCCACAATGTTAAATCTTATGGGTATTTCTGGTAAAGAGATGACTGGTGGCAGTTCAAAAATATCAGCAGAAATATATGGAGTAAATACTTTTTCTAAGTGTTTAACAAAAAGAGCACATTTTTCAGCATCAGTTCTTCCCCAGACACCATTTGAAGGTCGTAACGCCATCGAGTTCTTGAAGAAATTTTTGCAGTGAAGCTGTTTTTTGTGTTTGCAAAACTTTTCTAAGCTGCTTGGTACTCTTGTAATGTGACAAATTGCCAAAATCTAATAATTTTTTTAATGATATAAAAACCATAAATATATATACATAAATGTATATATATATATATATATATATATATATATATATATATGTATATGAATAATATATTCATAAATGGAAAAGGTTCGACTTAAAATAATTTCAATTGCTTTAAAGCGGATTCGTCCCTTTTTAAGATAGCCATTACTAATAGTACTTATCAATACAACATTGGTACATCAAGAACAAATATCTCTTACATATTTTTTTTTCTCTCCCAAATAATATTTCTGCTGATTTGCTTTATGCAACCTATTCGATCATATATACCTATCTTTTCAAAAAAAAAAAAAAAAAAAAAAAAACGATATACATGATGATAGAGATATGGAGTACTGATATATTATTGTCTTTGTTTGCCTCCTGTAGTATGAATGGAAAAAAAAAGAATTTTAAAAAGTAATAGAATCATACATAATATGCATTCCAATAATCTCATGTATATTAGTATTTTGATAGAGAATAAAATATTATACTGTGAGAGCTTGACTTAAATTAAAAAGAAAAAAACTGCAACACATTCTTTTGATTTGCGGCAGCCGAACAGAAAACATCAATTCATACAGCTCAGAGCAAACAAATTAAAAACGCTGTTTTTTTTAAGTAATTGCGCAATTTTTTTTATTTAATAATACATAAATACAAATTGTATTAAATTGTGGTCAAGGTCATTCTTCCTTTTTTTTTTTTTGCGAGCAGGAAAATTCACCAAAGATTAAATATACATATATATATATATATAGAAGGTAAATATATTAATTGTAATAAGTCCCGCAAATTGCCTACTTATACTGTTAATTTTAGAGAAACTAAACAAATTCAACTTTCGAGTGAATTGGTTCCCCGGGCTCGAGACTCGATGAACACATAGAGTGTCCACTTGTCCGGACAATCACTCGGAACCATTCGCCAAGAAAAGGGAAGAAGTACACTTCTAAATACCATCTAAAATTCCTGGAAAAAAAAGTTACAGCCAAATCCTGTTCAGAAATACGTCCACTAAAACTAAACATTTTCTTTATCATAAAGCGGGGTACATATAAACTCGGACATCGCTGGAAGAGTTTAAGTATTCCCTTAAGCCAATAAATCTTCGAGAACTAAACCTATGACATCACTTCTTAACCTCAAAATTTTGTTGTAAATGGTTCACTAACTTATAACAATAAGCTGTAATAAATTAGTAACCCGAGAAGAAAAAAATAATAACTAATGTCCTTATAACCTAACCCAATTGAACTACCCAAAACCCGTATTTAATATTTTTTTTTTCTAAAACCAAGTTTTTTTTATCCCATCTTCATATACTTAGGGTATAGAAAAAAAAGAATTAATTTAACACAAAACCATTTTTGTCATTCAATTTTCTAAATCTATATATGTACATACACTAATAACTTTGTTATACTATACATAGAGCAAAACTAACTCGTATGAAACTAAACCCATAGTACCCTTATCAATATAAACTTTTAAATATTGATTAAAATTAACCCTACAATTACAATTGGAATGTAAATCGACTCCAATCGCCACAAGCAGAAGGCCTTCAGCATCGTTGGAATCGAGACCCTCCTGTAAGTCAAAAGAAAAAAATATGTACATATGTATATAAAGAAATAATTTTTGTTGTTTTTATTTAAGCTCGTGTTGCTCAATTAATTTTTCTACTATCATTCATAAATTCGTTTCCTTATTTATATTTTTTCTCTTATACTTTTTTTTATATATGCATATATATATATATAAATATAAATATATGTACATATAGGTATGTTAACATGTAACTAAGAAAAAAAAAAGAGAGAAAAAAAAAAGAAGAATTTATAAACGTACATACTTACATTATTATTGTTTGTTGAGATCGGATTTATCTCTGTTACATGTTAACATAAAACATCTACATTAGTATTAACATATATACATTTCTACATAATGTATCTTAAATATTTATACATTAACATATATCGTAACATTTACATTTAAATTCGTGATTCTCAATTATAATTTGTACCTTCAGATTTTTTTTTTTTGTAATAATGCAGTAAAGGTGGATTGAAATATGATTGCTCTGTAATCCTTATTTTTATGTAGACTTCAGGGACAGAGGTAAGGTTAAGTGTATTAGGGTATTCGTAACAAAACAGAAGATTTTATTCTTCAGCCTAATCCGAATACCAAGGTTGGGTGGGTTAAGAGGCTTAGCTACTACATCATAGCTAACATAATTGATAATATGAAAGACGCTACTGGGTTTGTGGTTTAGTGAGAAAAAAAAAAAACATAAAAAAACAAAAGGGCATTCAAATCGCATGTGTGTATTTCAGCCAGTTAATTCGTACAGGTGTCATCGGTAAATCATATGTTGGTGTTGCCGTTTTATGAGAGTAAATGGTGACAATTGTAGGCGAGTGGTATGAAGAAAAATCTAAAGATGCTTCAACTTCAACCATCTCACTGGGTACACCTTTCACTATTCCAAAGTCGATAACATCAGCATTTTTTTGTCGATCTGATGGCAAATATGTTGGCTGACCACTTGACACTACGTTCAAATCCATTTTAGAAACTGCATTAAACAAAAATCGACCCTTATGAGTGATTAGACGACGTGAGCCCCAGAAAGTGTGTTTAGCATTGTAGTCGCTAGCCGCTAGAAAATGGGAGCCCAGTGATTTGCAAAAATTGACTCATGATAATTGAAAAGCAGGGGGGTGGGGGGGGGGGGGTTACACAGTTGATATACAAGTTTTTGATAATAATTAGAAAGGAAAAATTTAATATTTATACATCCGTTTTGTAGATTTTTCAACCGCACTGGCCGAATAGAACAAACGTTATTTTCAGTAGAAGCCACTAAACCTCGTCAGTATTCATCTGCAAATGCTTTCACTACTTGTTAGGTAGCTTCGTTGAACGTCATTACAGATTTTATTTATACGCCATTCTACAAAAGGGATGTATAGAAATAAAATTTTTGTTTTTTTTGCTCGAAATATGTTAACAATGAATATTTAATATTTCTCTGATTATTAACATTTACGAACTTTAGCCTGTAAATATTAACAAAAATTAAATGCTTCCTTTCTGTTTGAAAACTTTTTTGTATGTACATACTCGTATATATACATACATATGTATGTGTATAGACTGCAATATATATTCAATTTGTCGTTTCAAGTCATTTTGTGTTCGATATACACATGTATATTTTATTCAGCCGTGTCACAGATTACGTTCGGAATACTGTCAATTCCGTATTTGTCATTCCGTTCGAAATAATATTTGGTGCTTTAGATTCCAATCGTTTTCATCAAACCGAAAAGCGATTTTTATGTAACCAATTTTGCAACATCAGGATTTTCTCTGTATAGCATGGCAACAAAAGTCGCTTAGATTTGGCAATGCTTCATAAATCATTTCCGAAAATTTTGTTTTCCTGTGAAAATTTCTAAAAGAGTCTTAAATATTTGTAAAATAAAGGGTTAGAAATTATTTAAAATATACTTTTTTGAAAAATCAATAATAAAAACATTTTGCTTTATTGAAAAAAAAAATATGTTTTGATAGTTTTTTGCCCTTTGAAATACAGAAAACTCCCATTCCGTTCATAAAAACAAAAGTGGTTTTATTCTCAAAAATTTTTTCGTAATTAATTTTCTGAAGCACCAAATTACGGAATGCATTATGTTTCCGAACGCAATTGTACTTTGTAACATGGCAGATTTTCATGTTTGCATCAGTTTGTTTTATTAAAATGATTTGAAAAAGGTGTTTTTGGGGGAAGAGTTATGAAAAATAAAAATAATAATATACAAATTAACCAAAATAACAAAAAATAATACCGTTTTAAGTTAAGCATTATTTTTTGGCAGTTTTTTAGTATTTTTTATCATGAATTTAAAGCCGATTTAGCTGCAAAATATTTTTTGATATGGCCACACTGCCCATCAAGTATATATTCTGCAGTATATATGACTTGGTGAAGAGTATATCCGCACAAAAACACAAATGTGAAAATAAGGCCACGTTCCTATCCAAAATATTTCAGCCGTAAAAAGTACTGAGATCAAAATAAGGACCAAGTTCTTGATAGTTATAACTTCATCTCATTTCTAGGCAACCTATAAGCTTGGCAATATTTTTCCAAGAATTCTTTCTCATATTAGAAAGGCAAAAAAATTTTGCCAAGCTTACAGGTTGCCTAGAAATGAGATGGAATTGTAACTATCAAGAACTTGGTTCTTAGTTTGATCTCAGTACTTTTTACGGCCGAAATTTTTTGTGTGTGTGGCCGAACTTGGCCTGGCGCACTACTGTGCGACTAGATTTAGATTCGGCATAGACGAATTTAGCTCTCTTATTTGTTGCAATTTTGCTGAATGCAAAACATATAAATTAAATCTAACAAAATAGTTGCAGTTAATTAAATTCTTTACTAAATTCGTTTTAAAGTTTATTATCGCATAATTGTTTTCATGAAGATGGAGATTTAACATTTTATTTTATTTTATTTTATTTTATTTTATTTTCCAACTCCAAAATCATATGGAGGTGCATCCCCCGAGTTTGCTATTAGGAAAATTAGGAGGGTATTTACAGCAGTTGCCATTATTGGTAGAAATTCCATTTTTTTTTAACCAGTGACTCTCTATTAGATAAAAAAAAGAAAAAAAAGCTTTATCTTGTTTTATATATAATTTTGTTAAAGACAATAAACTTACTTTTTGAGAAAAGATTTCAGACAATATTCGTTATAATTTTACGATAACATATTTATACCATTTTGATAACAAAGTCTTTGGACTTTCTACGATAATAAAATTATAGCGTCTACATTTTTTAAAATGTATAAAAAATAATTGTAAATTACCATGACTTTTGCTTTAATGGGCATTTCAATTTCATTTTAATATTGTGGTGATTTACAACATCCATGACGAAAAACGTCATATATTTTTAGGAATTTCAATAATAAATAAATTTATATTTTCCATATTTCACATAAATTCAATTTTCTACAGTCATGGAGAAAAAAAAATTATTGATAATTTGTACTGCATTCACAAGTTTTTAAGGTAAATTATGTGAGACTGTTTTTTTTTTTTTTTTTGATAATTTTATTATTTACTGATTCTTAAATTATAAATTGAAACATCAATAAGTTTTAGAAATCTTAAATCTAAAAATGTTTAATATAAAATAGCCAATGCTAAACAAAATTTTTAATTTTAACGGTTAATTTTTGTTGTTTTAGACCTCTCGTGGACGTCTGAGAAAAAGAGTTTCCCTTCTTTTCAGAATAATTTATAATTTAGAATATTTAGTATTTGTATTGCGCGCAAGTAGAATTTACATCCGCTGATGGCTGATTTCAAATCGATCGGCTTGTTTCTCTATTATTGACAGACAGGAAACATGTTTTTCCAACCCTGTTGTTTATTTGGCGTTGTAATTGTTGTAGGGATAGTTTTTATTTTTTTTACCATGGTTTCTGCGCTGCAGGAGGTGTTGGAAAATTTATGTCGATCACTAGATACAGTAAAATTAATATTTTTTTGTTCTTCTGGGTCATTCAAAAGCCTCTGAAATGGTTGATCACAGCATGATTTCTATGAAGTTTAGTCTTGTTTTATAATTTAGTTATTATATTATTTTCCAAAACCGTTTGCAATTTTTCCATTCAAATTATGACCATTCTTTCACATTAAGTTTATCTAGAGGTTCAGCTAAAGTGTCAATTCCAGGACCACTGATTTTTGTAATTAATGCAAACGATTTAAAAAAACATGCGCCATGTTAAATTGGCTTTGTTTAAATGCTAATAAATGAAAAGTTCATAATAACTTGTACGGAGAGAAATTGATTCAAATATTAAATTTGGCACGAAAAAAATGAATTCTGCCCAGGATGATAAAAAACTTTGACCGATTTTTGATAATATCCTTAGTCGTGCATATCATGTTAACATAACCGTAGGTTTGTCAGCTAATCTTTGAAATTCCGACACAAATTATAAGATCTCAATAATTGATATCCATCGCTTTTTTGACTTCACTTAATGTTAATTTGAGAGATTGAGCCAGGCAGATTGAGCCAGGCACCTCCATGTATTTTAAGAACAAGTTGCATTAGTCAAGAGATTTGCTATTGATGTCATCAACTGATTTTTGTAATGTCTGACCTAAACATCCTTACTTTCGTATTTTGATTTGGTGGTTGTACTGTTCGAGGTTGAAGAATTTTGAAAATTCAACGCAAATATTTATTAACAAATACTTGCAGTTTTTGAACATCTCTATTGGTTAAGTTATGCAGGTCTCAGAGCCATAAAGCAAACCGATGGATGACTTGAAGACAAAACAATCATAATTCCCCTGTCTTCCTCAAACTCTAGAACATAACTGCAACGCTGATGGTTTTAAAGGAAATAATTGAATTAAATCTAATTTATTGTATCGCAATCATGATTATACGACACTTATGTTCCACAAAGGCTGATCTTGGCTGAAGGTAATAAGAGTATTTTAGCAAACAATTCCTGATTGATTTTGCAAATCTAACAAATCGATAAAAAAAATTCTTAAAAAACTGTGAAATATAAAATGATTTATTTGTGACTAAAGACATCAAACAGGAGAAAGCATTCAATTGCATATTTTTACAATATTTATATAAATAAAAAAAAAAATATTCTTTCTCAACTCAATTGACTGCAAGTTATTGAGTGTTTTTAGAATTTTTAACTGGGCATTACAAAAAACATGTTTTTCCACTTTGACTTCAATAGAAATAATAGACATAAATAAATAAATAAACTTACTAAATACATATTGTTTGTCTATTAGATAACATTCGAAATAAAACATCCGTTTCCTGTTTAGCATAAAACTTAATAGCGGAAATGATATTGCGAAAGGCAGAAATAATATGAACGATAATAAATACACTATAATTTTAATTGAATTTGTTTAAAGGGAAGAAAATTATCACAACAATCGTTACATCCTTCTTCCAACAACATGCATGTTTTAAATTAAAAATACATTATTTAAATTCCACCTGGCTCTCTTAAACTCATCGTCCTCTCTCTTTTGTTCTGTAGGTAATAAGAACACATATTGGTATGTATGTATGCATATCTAATAAATGGCATTTAGTGGTATTAGCTATCGTTTTTTTAATAAACAACATTTCAAAGTAAATGTGGCGAGTGCAGCAGCAGCAGCAGCAGCATGTTGATGTCTTGCGAAGTAGTATATATTTAACTTAATAATAATCTTATATATTATAGTTTTAATGGCCACACTTTGTTTAAAGTTTTTTTTTTTTTTTTTTTTTAATTTATTCCTCTAGTCTTTTATCTTTATGTTCATGTTCGTTAAAGTTGCAATGTCAAGAATTTGCAACAATATTTAATAAGCATTTTGCATATATGAAAAAATACACTGGTGCTTTTTTGTTTTATTAGATTTATAAAGTCATGTAGTTTTATTCAATTTTTTTTTGTCGTTTACTTAACACAACTTTTTGGAATGCGGTCATCCACTACATTGCCACACCATGTCATCTAAATTATTATGTTGTGTTGAATAATAGTGTTTCCAAGGATGTAAATAGTTTATGCAGTTGTTAATGCCAATTATACGTGACTTTTCTCTAAACAATAAACGAAATGAAAGAGTTCGGAATTAATTTTAATTTTTTTTTCTTGTGGTGATTATTCAGAGTAAAGAAAAACTTATCAACGACAACAAGTGCTTTTAACTTCCTTCTACTTAGCTTAGTAAATTTTTGTCTTATCGCAAGAAAAAAAAAAAAAAAAAAAAAACTCCTGCCACATCATTGGTGGCCAACTAGATATTGAGAAAATGCAGGTGAGCAGGGATCACGATGACAGAAATACATACTCGATTTAATGTAAATTAATAATTCATAAAGTGTTCAATGGTTTAAAGGACTTGATTATCAAAGGATAAAACACAGAGAATGGCGCAAATTTTTTTTAGTAATATTTTTTAAAAAAAATATTTCAGTTCCGTATTTGAATTCCGATCGTTGTTGATTTAAAATCTTCAGACTTCGTCTATTTTGCATTTAGATTTTACTGTCATAAAGTGTTGTAAAAGGTTTTCTAATAAGAGTGATATGATTTCTTTAAGGAAATTCAAAAGTTTTTTATTTAATGTGCAGTACAATCGATACAATTTAGTTCTAACAAAACGTCATTCAAATGGCCTCCATGACTTCTTCTGCAGAAACGAAATTGATGAACTCAATTTTTGATCACTTTTTCCACTAAATCAAGTCGTATGTCATGAATGCCACTTTCAATATTGACTTGCATAGCTTGAAGAGAGTCTGGTTTATTTCGGAAGATCAATGACTTCAAATAACCCCACAAGAAATAGTCTGTCTAATGGTGTTAAATCACAACTTCTTGGAGGCCATTCAATATCACAATTTCTTGAAATAATCGAATCTCCAAACTTTTCTCGCAATAATTCAATTGTTGCATTTGCTGAGTGGCACGTAGCCCCGTCTTGTTGGAACCAAATGTTTTCAAGATCAACTTCTTCCAATTTCGGCCATAAAAAGTTGGTTATCAGCGATCTATACCGCCAGGTTGTGGTTTGAGACAGTCCCAATTGTTGAGAACGTCTTGGAATCGACAAATTGCGGTCTTCAGCAGCAACCTCAGCAATATTTGCATTACTTCGAGCGGTTCTTTGTCTTATTGGCACTTGAACATTGTGTAAAGAAAATGTAAGCTGCAATTGGAGAACGATTATTTTGATAATAAAACTGAATAATTTGTTAACATTGTTCTTGCGTATATTTCTCCATGATGAAATTGTTAAACCTACTGAATACAATGAAAAACAAGTGACAGATCATGTCATATTATAGATGGCCGAAACGTCACTTCACAATCATATCATCCCTATTGGAAAACCTTCTATATCCATAGGCGTTTGTTTTTTATTTTTCTAGCAAAGCTCAAAGCATACGTTAAAGATTTGTTACGGATTGGAAAGTTTGCACTGAAAAATGTGTAAAAAACGTTACGTAATATGTGAATAGCCCCTAAGCTCTTTTTATTAACATGCAAAGCTTACTTTATTTACGCTCCTAAAAGTATGCATGTTTTTATTATTTAAAAAATATTATTGTCAATTTCATTTTGATTCCGTTTTTCAGTTTCTAAAGACTCAAGTTTTGGAATTAAAACCAAACTTGTTTGGAATTGAGTTCTGTGGCATGCCTGAATATTATATAAATGAATGCTTGTATATTTAGACGTTTGGATGTCTGTTTCACTAAAATGTGAAAATCGGTTAATGAATTAAGATCAAATTTGGTAGACGGCTGTCATAAGACCCAGATTTAAATATAGACTTTGTTTTAAAGGAGAGTTAAATGGAATAAAATGATAATTTTGGTGCTTTAAATTGTTAAGCCAATAGTTTTGCTTTTAATTTAAGTTTATCTGATGGTCTGATGGTGATAAGTGTAAACTTAGGGTTACATTATATATTGAAAGCCGGATGAAATTCGGTAGAAGAAAGGGGTTAAACGAGAAAAACTTTATTTATATTTTCATACAGTGTATTTTCTGCGGTGTAATATGAAGAAAATTTGCTGCAGACAGTTTATGACTTCTTAGGGGCTGTGCACATATTACGTAACGCTGTTTTCAGAGATTTTATACCCCCCCCCCCCTCCGACGTAACGCTTTTTACTAATTTTTCAGTGCAAAATTTCCAATCCGTAACAAATTGTTAACCCCCCCCCCCCCCACCATCTACCCCTGGAGTGTTACCCTTATCGTCATGGGTAAAGAATTTGGTACTTTTTAAGGAGATAAGAACAAAAAAACGGGATACATCTGTACATTTGGTACTTCTTATTTTTTCCAAAATTTCGTTTTACAAAAGCATATAGTGTACTTTTTAGACAGTAAAATCAGGAAAATTTCATACTTTTAGTTTCTTTTTGCTTTCGCTACTTTCTGGTTTTTTGATAAATTTGGTATGCAGACATTGTATGCCTTCATTAGCGTGTAGCGTCAACGAAATCACAAGTAAAAACTAATATTCAAATATACTAAAGCCTAATAAAAATCAAAAAATTTTTGAAAAATATATGTCATGACATAATCACATAAAATATACACAAAGACATAATAATTATTGCAAATGATAGGACGATAAATACTAATAAGACATTTGTGTTGTGTTGCTCTGCTATTTTTTGGACACTAATGTCATTGTTATAAAAATTTTCGAGAAATAAAAGTGTCATCATTTAGCACTAAATCCATATTTACATAACAAATTACAATATGTGCGTGAGTCGTACTCATATATTTTAAACATATGTGTGCGTTTTACACTGTATATATGAGTATGAGTTTTTTTTATATATTTTACTTGCTCCGTTTATTATCATCCAGTTTTTTTTTCTTTTTCTTTTTTTCTTATCGTACTATTTTCACCAACACGCTAATACAATTTAATACTACTTCATATATCAATTGAACATAACAGACCACTCTTGTGGTAATCATTTAGAAAATTTATGACAAAATTTGCAGCTTTAAATTATGCCATTAAACACGGCATGTAACTTATATTGCCAACAAAATTTATGTTTAACTTAAGTTGTTTTTGTTGTTGTTGGTATTTGTTGTCGTTGTTTAAGTCATGATTCTTTGTATCGCTCGTGTTGTTGTTGCCTGACTACTAGCTGACTATAAAATATGAGGCATGCAATTAGATGTACAATGCGTATTAAAGTTATGAAATAAACAGGCCTTGTTGGAGGCCTTAATAAAGTTCTATATATCAAAAGTTAGCAAAGAAGTACAGAAAACGTAGTGTAGTAGTAGTGTTAAATCATCATTCTTAAAATTTTTTAAAAAATTTTTTTTTTATGATTACGAATTAGCTTAATTATTATTTGCACTTATATTACTGCCTGGCGCACGATGTCGAACGAATTTTTCTTTCGTACAAATTTTGTTATTGTTTTAAATGCAATTTGTACGAAAGAAAAAGTCGTTCGACATAGTGGGCCAGGCAGTTAATGTACATATGAAAATTATTATTATCAGTCTCCAGTTCAGTTTTATTGTCAGTCAATCATCATTTGTGCTGTGACTTCTGTACTTTTTGTAAAAAATAGTAAAAACCTGTAACTCTAAGGGCCGTTGATAAAACCTAATTAAAATGTTTGTAATAGTTAACATGAACATTATAGCTATCGGGAACGATAAAAAGACCATTAAGTTTTCTCCATTTTATTGCGACTGGAGGTTGTTAAAAATACATAGTGGCAACGACGTTTTGTCCTTTAGTGAAAACAGAGGAAATTTTAATTGAAGTTACCATACCTGCTGTAGGAAATATGACAGCTTCAAATTCTTAATGTTCACTTGTAAACAAGGTATATTAATTATCAGGTAGTCGCATTAGCTAAAATTGACATCAGCTGATTGATTTTTTGTTGTCAAAACTTTATTGTGTGTTTTTATAAAAATATTGTGACATTTTTTTTATTTAATTAAAATTTAAGAAAATGAAAAAAAACGCGTGAAAAATTTTTAAAATTTAATTAAAATTAAACATATCGATTACAATGCGTGTATGTAGTGTCTGCAAAAAAAAAATTGCAAAGGGGGAAGTAAAGTTGTTCCAAGTACCCAAAGAAAAGTGCCTGAGAAGTACATATATGGAGCGAAATTTGTTTCAGGAATTTCACACCAACTTCTCTTTTATGTAGCTCTCACTTTTTGCCATCAAGCATTTTACATGCTGGAAAAAAGGTAAAGTCTAATCGTGAATTCTGCATTTGCATAATTAACATTTTCCGTTGCTCCAACAACAGCATTTACAATACGTTCAATATTGTGTAGTTGCAAAATATCCTGGAAAGGAGGATACATAGACTTTCTTTCAATTTTACTAAGAATTTTTCGATACATATGTACATATATTTTTGTTTTCGTACCTTTCCTGTACAAATATCCTGTAATGAAGCAACATTCTTCTCCAATGCCTCTACTACTGGCCATTTTTACGTATACATATATGGGCAGTATTCTCTTATGATCTAATTCCACTTTTCGATGCAGTTTAATTATCATAACTCCAGCCTTAAACAAATGCATTTGCAAAGCGAGGAAATTGTTTCCTAGTACCCAAATAAAAGACACATCTTTTTAGATTTTATACATACATACATACATCTATCAACACCTTTTTGTTTTCTGTATTGTAAAAAATTTTAACTTACATATATTTTTATTTTATGCAATTGTTTTTTTAATTTAATTTTTGTTTTGTTTACACATCACATTTTGACAACAGCCAAGTTTTTACACTAACAAAATGCCTGTTGTTTTTGTGATGTTGTATTTGTTTTAGGGACAAGACTACCTTATTTATTATACCATGCTTGTAAAGTTACCATGAGGACATGGCAAAACTAACAGGTATGCGGAGTTCGACAACATGTACAACAATCCAAAAACAACATGTATTTTGTTGATATAAAGCACTCGCTTTATATCAAAATACACAAACAAATTTAAAACATTTTCTTACGTATGCATACCAAACTGTAACCATTATTTTTGCCTTCTTTTAAAACTGTATCAGTTTGTATGAAAATTTTCTATAAAGCTAGCTAAGTCAGATGTGCTAGTAAGCTCACCTGTTGGATACGCCTTGCATGAGGATGAACCTGATTTTTCTCTGCGGTGATAATTTCGATTACAGAAACGATGATCCGATGCACACATGAAAGACAGTAATACATACTAGTGAGCTGCAACAAGTATGATCGAGCCTACGTATTCCCTAACGTTGAATTTTAAGAACAACACAAACAAGTATTATTATATTCAACAATATGTGTAAATCATATTGATCATTTGATGCGAATCTGTATGATCTGATTGCGGTAGTCAAAAGTATAAATATGTATGTGTGCATGTTTAAAACTGTGCCAAAAATATAAACAAAAATTTTTTATTCAAATACGAGTACAAAATTACTTTAACAACTGAATAAAACATTTGTTCTGCAAAAAATAAGTTGGCTTCAATTCAAAATGAGTTTCATACTCTTAACGACACAGTCAGAACATTCATGTAAGCACGAAACAACAAGTGAATAAAACTGAATGTTTGAAACGAACGGTTCCGTAAACAAGTGTTTTTTGCTTTTGAACAAAAACGATTAGATCATAAAAATCAATGTGCATAACCAAGTATGTCCGAAAATTTACCACTCCACACATCACACAATCTCATATACATACGTACATAGTATAAGTTTTGAAATGTATCGCCGAATTTGTGAAGAAAATGCCTTACACTTGTACACAAAATAAATGAGATGCTGAAGTGTTCATCTAAAGGCTCAGCATTTCCTAAAATACGAGTACATAGTAAGATGGTAGTTGTCTTGGTCCAAGTAAAAGTGCTTTGCAAATCGCCAGATGCTTTTTGTAGGGTTGTGTTTTAACCGTTAAATATCATCAACAATATGGTAAATATGTTAAAAGTTATTGAATTTTTGGCCGCCATCATCTTTTACGTTTTTATACTTTTTGTTTTTGAACCAACTTGGCTTCCACCGAAAACAACGTTTCTTCTATTCCGCCAGTGTAGTTGAAATCTAAAGAGATGTTTAGATTATAAATTTTTCCTTTGTTGCTTGATACACATATGTTTGCAATGTCTATCCAATATTTCTCTGATTATTAAATTTACGAAATTTAGCCTGTATAAATATAAACAAACATTAATAACACTGTGATAGTCGAAAAAATGAACTTCGATGAATCCTTTTCGAACTATTAGGGGGTTAATGCGAAAGTACATTTGGAAGTGTCAGATTGGCTCAAGTTTTTCAGCAATCGGTATATATCCATTTTTCATGGGTATATATAAAGTGACCATATTTTTTTTACCTGAAAATGGGACATGGAATAATTCTGATGGGTTCGGTTATATGAAATAGAAATGCATATATAATGTAATAATATTTTATTTGTCCATAGTAAATGGACACTAAAAAAAACATTGTTTATACATTGTTATATTTTTCAGAGGCACAAATTTGTTTCAAAATTTAAGGTGACGATTTCAAATATGTGTGGAACTCTTGGCAGGATTTTTTAATATTAACTTTAATAATTAACATAGCCTTAAGCACTGATACCATTAATTGAGTTTTATCTTCGGTCCACAACTTATTCATCAAGGAAAATACACGTTCAACCGGCGCATTTGTACCAGGCAAACATAAAATATATTCAACTATAACTTGCAAATTTGCATGGATTAGGTAATTGCTTTTAAAATGTTTAAATACTTCCACCCAACGATTTTCCGTAGAAATAATTTGTTGATTCCATTCATCAATTTTCTGCGATGTTACGTATTTAGATACGAGTGAAAATTCATCGAATACTTCCGTATCTTTATTGCAATCGATATGTTCTTTTTCGATCAATATATCTAGAACTTTTTGAACATCTTCCCACTGTGGTACTTCTGTTAAATTTGCCCAATTAAGTTTTTCTAAATCTTTGTTATAAACAGTCCATTGCTCTAAATACTCTCGACTAGTTGTATAAAATTCTTTAGCCTTAATTTTCACGAAATTCTCGTCAATATCGGTGTAACCATCTTCTTTTAATTTTTCAAGTAAACCACGGACTAAATATGGAAGAAAGTGACTTGTGATGTATTTTAACATACATACATACATATGTACATTTTTAGATTTAAGATTTGAACAACTTATTGATGTTTCAATTTATAATTGAAGATTCAATAAATAAAAATTTATCAAAAAAAAAAAAATGTACATAAGTATGTATCAATATTAAAAAAAATTATATTTGCCGAATTTCTGAAAACGGGACATTTTTGCGTCCCCGAGTTGTTGTCGGGGACAACGGGACAAAGTAGCTGAAAATGGGACTGTCCCGTTCAAAACGGGACGTATGGTCACGTTAGGTATATACCGATTTCTCAAAGACTGGAGCCAATCTGACACTTCCAAATGTACTTTTGCAATCAGGGGACTCCCCCCTAATAGTTCGAAAAGGATTCATCGAAGTTAATTTTTTTTTTCGTGTCAAAAACTATCACAGTGTAATTATAAGCAGTTCGTAGTAATATCAAAAAATTATAATTAATATATGTACATATTAAAAAAAAAACTATTTGATTATCATCAATCAGAGCCGACAATGGCTACGTATGTATACCCAAAAAAGGACCATCACAGGCATACTATTAGGGCTTTAACGTGATTTTTTTCCCAGGAATTAATTAATGAAAATTCAAATTGCTAAGAGCTTTTGTCTTGAAAAACATTAGTACATCCAATTAGCTTAGCAGAAAGTATCCGTATCATTTATATATGTAAGTTCAACTAATAATTACGTTTATTCGTAATAATATAAAAAAATAATCTTTAAAATTGTTTGAAAAGCAATAAACATTTTAAACATGTTTAATACTGTATTAGTTTAAACAGATGTAATTAAATGCTCTGGTAACTCTACAGTGAAGAGATGAATTCCCTTTCAATTTCTTTTTCTCACACCTACATACTTACGTTCATTTATTCATTCGGTAGTTGTTTGTTGAACTTGACATTGAATTGATTTCTTTAAGTTTTCTTTAGATCGTCCGCAACATAGTTTCGTTTTCGTTAATCAATTTAAATCGTTTAATATTAGTAAGTGTATTTGTATATGTAAATAAGTTCAAGTGATTTTAAAAGTGTTCTTTAAATATTGAAATAAATAAAGTGTTATTAAATTCCGTAAAATATGTACTTATATTAAACGTGTGTGTTCATAATTCAATTTAAGGTCAAAGTTTATGTATGTATGTATATATGTATGTATGTATGTTGTGATCTCTATGATCTACCATCATGCATACATATGTACATGCATGTTTGTATGCACATAACCATATGTAATTAATACATACATAATTAATTAATAATATATACATATATACACATGTACATACATAAGTATGTTCCTTTGTGTAACTAAAAAAAGTAAAGCATCAACATCCATGTCCGTTTATATGTATATGCATGTACATATGTACATATGTATGTACTATGTGCGTATGTAATTTTCTAATATATATGTACATAAGTATGTAGTTTAGTTATTCTTTATTACATATGTATTTTAAAAAGATGGTGCAATATTTAATGGCCATTTCTTAAAAAATCAGTATCTTAAAATCATTGAATGTGTATTAGCAAAAAAAAAAAATGTATATAACGGGTCGCTTAATGTGATTGTTATTATTATTGTGTCGTCATTACAAGAATTACATATGTATGTTGAGTGCAAAGTCCATTCAAATGAACTCTTCATATCTTGTATGTAGAAATAATAACAACAGCAAAAGTGTTGTAATTTACGAGAGCACAATCGTCGGTAAAACGCGGTCGGTTTAAACAAAAATTTAATCCTGCTTTTGTTGCTCAAATAAATGCTGGTAAGTAAAACAACAATAACAACATTATTTTGATTTTACTATTGATATGTTCACACATAACACTTGTTTCTATGTACATACATATGTACATACTTTGCAAAAATGAACACACTTGTTTAAAAAAAAGATTTTTGAAAAATATGTGTTTTGGTAAGTTCTTTATTATTATTATTAATTTTAGCAAAAGCAACTATGTACATATGTATGTGGAATTATACATACTTATGTATTTTTTTGAAAATTCGCTTATCTCTCAGTAATGGAAATTTTTTAAAATTACTTTATTGCAAAAGCGTAATTTTATTGTATGGTACTTTCGGTAAAAATGCTTTATTACGTTAGCCTTTCTAAGAAAAATTATTGTTTACATGGTAATATTTGGAAAAGTGTCTTTGTATTCGAAAATATATTTTTTTAATAAAATTTTTAAACATAACCTTTTTGCAAAGGCTTTTCTACTTATGGTATTCTTAGTATGTATGTTTTCTTGAAAGTTTTTTTTGGATGAAGTACGTTTTTCAAAAGTACTTTTTTAACGTGTTTCATATTTGCTTTAGCAAAAATGTTAGCATTCTAAACGTTTAATTAAATTAAATACATATGTATATGTACATATGTATACTTTTTTCAAAAGATTTTTTTGAAAATGTATATAATATATATAAATATATATGTACCTAGGTGAATGTGTTGTGGAAGTTGAATGAACCGTGCCCGTATATCTGCCCTACTTCTTTCTGTACAATAAATTGGTTTTCCGAAGCCATAAGAAGAGTTGAAGACTTGGGTCTTGGAAAAAAGTGTCAGGATTTGTCTTACGGCAGTTCGTATAGAAAATAAGCATAAATTAAAAAAAAAAATCCGGACACTCGCTAATTCGCGCTATCCACTAATCCGGGAAATTAGATTTTTCGGGCAGTTTATGGAATCTATTAAATTGTCTTAAATTTTGTTTTCGAAACTATTTAAAAAAGGTACAAATTATATATATATATCAATTAATCAAAACAACTATTGAGCAATTTTGAAATTCACAGAAAAATTTTTGGAAACAAATTAATGCTTAATTTTTTAAAATTTAAAATTTTTCTTTGTGTTTTTTTTTCTAAATAAATTAAATAAAAATGAATTCTTATCTGTACTTATATTTCTGTTCAGCAATAAAAACAAATTGTTTAAAAGTTTATTTTAACTGTAGTCCGGTCTAGATCCACTAATCCGGACTAGAGCTCAAACTATTTATTTATTTATTTGGTATTATAAAGGCCCCAACACAATTAGGTTATATAGGCCAAGAGCTCAAACTATATCTGTACGGATTAGGGAGGTTGTATTGTATTATGTTTTATAAATATATGTATGTACTAACTAGTTTATCTTCTTATTTTTCGGTGTAAATTTGTTATACACTTTATTATTAAAATTAAAATTATTATAATTTTAAAAAATTGTATTTTTTCTGCAACACGTACTTGAAAGGATTTTTCTGTAAAAATTAAATTTTTAGAAAAGGCTTTTATTTTGAAGTGGTACTTTTTGAAATCAAACTGTTACACACTTCCTTAAAAACGATAGCATTTGAAAAAGGATAACTTTTTACTATTAAATATTTTGTATAGGCACTTTTTTAAAATTGTACATTTGAAAAAAAGTGATTTTTTGGAGATTGTTTATTTTAAACGATTATTTTCAGAATTGGTACTTATTTGAGAATGAGTACATTTATTGAAAAGATTCTATATGTAATAAAAGCAGCTTTGTGGATATACTTATTTTGCAAAAGGATTTTTTTTTAAAGTTCTTTATAGTAAGATTGTACATTTGCTAAAAGGATAATATCCTTAAAGTTTTTGATTTTGCAAAATTAATTTGTGATAGAGCCCCTCCTTTAAAAGTACTTTTTTGGCTTAAAAAGTTACCTTGATAATAATGTGAAGATTTTTTTTTTTTATTTTCAAGTCTATTTTTTTTTAAATGTATTTCGGCAAAAAAAAAGAGGAATTATGTATATAAATTCAATGTGATGTCCGATGAAATGATCACATTTTTCATGTCTCAAAAGAAGCATTCAAGTGCCTCGGCTTTTTAAGACGGTGTAGCATATACTTCACTCCATCTGATCTCCTTAATATTTATACCACCTTCATCCGACGCAAAATGGAATACAATTATCATGTATGGGCCGGTGCTTAAAAATCTATTTTGAAGTTACTCGACCGCGTACAGGATAGGGCGAAGAAGCTTATTGGTGACAGTAGGGTAGCCAACTCTATTGACTAACTAAAGCATCGGCGCAATGTTGTTCTATCGCTACTACAACGGAATATGTTCTAATGAAATCAGGGAACTTGTTCCCAAAACACGTCACTTTTCACGTACAACACGCTCTTCATCAAGAGCACATCCCTTTGTGGTCGATATTTCAGTGAACCGCACCACGAATTGCAGAGAGATTTCGTATTTTAGCCGTACTGTTCGCATCTGGAATAAACTCCCCGCAGAGTTCTTTTCTGCTTGACACACTTTCCAGTGTCGGGGTTCAAATCGAATGTCCGCAAACATTACTCCGTCTATCCTCCTTCCCAAAACCTATTTTCCTAGTTCCAGCCCAATGCTTTGCAAACGTAGGAGTAAAAAAAAAAAAAAAATTCTGCTATGAGTAATTTTAATTTAGTCCCTAAGTTTGTATGTGACATGGCGAACCCAAGGAAACTGCCGAAATAATTGTTTAAAATTTTATTCATATTTGATGTATTTTTCTTGCCACACCGTAGACTCTTTTAATTTATTCCAAGCTAAAAAGGAAAAATATACATGACACACGTTGAATCAAGGAATTGATTTTTTTTTTAATTTGGACCAGCACTCAGGGGATGACCCCTACGTATGCAGTGCATTGTGCCGGAACTCAGAGAGAGGTATAGAGTGGAGGAGATAGATGTTGAAAATGTAGAAGGCTTAACTCTTTTACAACTCTGCTTTGCGCGTTATGTTAATTTTTATAGCAGTGTTGAGGCGCCTCCGGTGTTAGGTAGACGCATTAACGTTGTTAAGCTGTATTGGCAGGCATTTTATTAATTGTTTTACTTCGCCGATGTTTCTGCTAACCGACGAAGGAGGGCGATGTTGTGTACATTAGCTTGGAACATCATCAATCGCTGTCGGAACAGTTTTTTAGTGACCAGTGCGATGCCTTCATCACTTAAATAGTCCGACAACAATTAATACAATATCTCACTAATGTACATTACAGAAATTAATGATGTTGATTGACTTGCGCTGGCCAGGGTTTGAACCCAGGCCCCACGTCATTGTTTGCTTAGTAGTCAACGTGCTAACCACTTCAGCCAACACCACCCCCAAAATACATGGCTTTGACATCTAACTCTCTTTCGTCCTGAAATACAAAAAAATTCTAAGCAAACATAGCACTCTCACAAAGTAGAAGAAAATATATTTTTTTATATTACGATATGCTTATGTCCACAGGACACGTCTTAAAACATTCTTATTAAAATTGTAAATTAGTAGATTTTGGTTACGTTTAAATAAACTCCTTGAGCTGGACACGTATATTTCCTACATATCGCTCCTTTATTGCAACGAAGTCGTATCTCAAAAAAACTTAAACGGTCCAAAATGCATTTAAAAATTTCAAAACGTAAGCATTGATATGGACGGCTTGAGCATATAAGTGGTTATAACTTCGGTTTAGATAGAGGTATCCTTATGAATATTTTTTTACAAATAAAGAAGGTATTAAGAAACTCTTTTTCCTCAGTAACTGAAAAATTTAGTTTTTTTAAATATGACTGCGTTGAAATAAAGGAGCGATATGTATGTATATTGCGTCGTATTTAGTTTTTTTTAAAACTCTGCTATTGTTGCCGCAGAAGTATCTTTCCTTTCGTAAGAAGGGACAGATTGTTAATTAAGCCTTCTGAAAGTTGTTCGTGCAAAGGAAATAAAATCTTTTTAGGCCTTGATAAGGGCCTGCTTACTAATGAGTCGGAATCTTCGCAGATGGAACATTTCGGTAAACAGCCACACACATAAATACACGCTTAAGTTTGTACAAACAAACATGTTAACTTTAACGAGAGCACTATAATTCATGTTTTTAATAAGTTTGCGAAAATGTGGGTATGCAGTGTTTAAAATTTAGGGGAAGCCTTTAATAAAAAAAAAAAATTGACAGCTTAAAAAATGCAAAATATTAAAACATTAATTCGAAATCGATAGAAAATTACAAAATATTAGCTCAAGTACAAACATTTTGAAATTCGAATGGGAGAATATCAAAATTTTCAATATAAGTTTTGAAATTTTTTCCAAAGTAATAGAAAACTATGATTTTTTTTAAAATTAAAAGTTAACAATTAAAAAAAAAACTATGTTAAGGGTCACCCTTTTTCTTTCACAAATTTTTATATACATTCATGGTTCCTATGAATCTCCACCACATTCATGGATGTGGAATTATTTTTTTTTTTTGGTCTGTTTTATTGCAAACTTTGTTGTTCTTGTTGATATTTTAGTTAAAAGTTAGTATTGTAATGACTAACTACTATTGTATAAATTAAAAAACTAAAGAAGCAAAAGAAAAACACACACAGGAACAGAAAAACTGAACTCAAGGCTTTAAGCGCGGCATTTGAGTGGAGTGTTAAATATTGCAATTTATCACGCAAATGCGTTTTTCAATTTTAACATGACGCTGGGCTTTATAACAAAAAAAAAAAAAAAAGAAAAATTGTTGTTATAGCTGTGGCATATTATACGTAACCGATGTTGTTGCTGATACTCGTATTGTTGAAATTGCTGAAATTGTTGATTTGACAGCAGCTCAATTTTTATTTCATTTCTGCGTTTCATTCTTTGTTGCTCTATAATGCCTGTAAACACAAAAAAAAAAAAAAAAAAAAAAAAAAAAAAAATCGCCTTCTAAATAGCAAATTACAGTGGATGTCAAAAACTGAAAAATCATGCAACAGCAACCGATATTGGCGGGGAAATAAAATTAAATTTTTTTTTTTTATTTTTAACAAATTGGCGAAAGTTGGTTAGTGTCGTGTTGTCGTTGTCGTTGCTGTTGTTATTTAAAAATTATCATTCAACAACGTTAAATTCAGACCACTCATATGAGGTTGATAATATATTTCAGCTGTTCTTATCTATGGGGAACATCACACATATTATTTTTGTTTTATGTTATAAATATTTTTCACTTTGAAAATTGACAAGTGGTTTTTGTACATGTAAATGTACATGTATGTACGAGTATGTATGTACATACTCGTACATTGATGTACCGAGAAAAGTTGTTTATCTAAAAAAAACTAACAAATTCATATTTTAAGTTAAAACAGCGTGCAAAAAGTACACGAGTGTTTAATTTCAGTCATGATATTCAAATTTATGACACGTAACAGCAGTAGCAGTGACAGATTAATCTATACAGTCTTACAACACACACAAATAAACGAGAATATACACTATGTACATGCTTTATATATTTTTACATGCAAACGAGTATCTGCTATCTGTTATACCGTGAATAGTTATAATGTACTTATTGCTTGAGGCGTCAAAAGTCAACGAACAAATGGCAATTTTATAGTTTTTAATTTGGATCCAATATCAAAAATGAAACTTAACTTAAGATCTGTGTCTGCAGTAGCTACAAGGAGTGGTGGTGACATTTTTCTCATAAAATTTATTGGCCCAAATATGTCCAAAAATAAATATCAAAGTCGGCGCGACTAGAAATGATTTACGAACAAGACATTGTTTGATGTGACCTAAACAGCAACAACATTTTTGAATATTATGATATTAAAAATATAATTTTCGTAAGTTGAAAAATATTTAGCAAGAATTTCACAAAATTAATTGTACCAAACACTGTTTGGATTGACAAAATCGTATGCCTGCAACTCTTGTGATCTTTCAAAGCAGGCATGACAAATTCAATAATTATCTCTTTTTATATTAAACGAGCGATGAGACAAGCAAACGATAATGTTTTATGCTTTAAGAACTCCTCTCAATTCAAAAAATATATTTATTGTCTACGGTTTTCGATCGGTTAGCTGATAATCAGTAAATCAATTAATTGTGAGATCGTTTAATCCTTCATTTAGTTTGATAATTTGAGTCGTTTAATCAGTGTTTGCTTAAGTTAAAATTCGACACAATTTTGAGTATTTGTAGATACGTTTTTAAAATGTAGGTATGTATGTAAATTTTAATTTAAAAAACAAAACACTACCTCCTAACTGGAAAAGGCAACCACACACTTCTTAGCTGTTTTTCACGATTTGTTGACTTTTCTGACTTTGAGTGTAATTTGTCTGCACTAAGTATGGATTAAACGACCCCCTTTAGGTTTATCTTATATATAAAACACTCTTTAAAGTTTCTTGCGACGCCATCCGGAATGAGGGTGGCGTTGGCTTGAATTGGTTAGCGCGTTGACTGCAAATCAAACTATGATTTAAAATATGGGTTCGATCCCTGGCCTAAAAATTAAAAAAAACGCACAATAGCAGAGTTGGAAAAGAATTAATTCTTCTGTTAGATTTTCACCATCTATTTGCTATACTCCATTCCTTCCTGATTAATTCTGGCAAAATGCATTGCATAAAGCGCCTTGGTCACACTTCAAACTGACACTTGAACGCCACTTCTTTTTTGATAGTGTTAGTGAAAAAGAGTCACACATATGATTTTATGTGAAATTGTAAATAATTTACATATGAAAATTAATATTATCAGGCTCAAGTTGAGTTTTATTAAATTAATGAAAATTTAAATTACTAAGAGTTTTTTTATGTTGAAAAACATAATTTAAATTTTCATTGATTGAACAACTTTGTCGGACCCCCGATTTGATGTTGAATGGGGGCACTGAGTATATCCCTTAAAATGCTATGCAAAGCTTGTATACAGTATGTAATTTTGGCCCCTATTATAGTTTACAACACTGAAATGTTGTGTTGACTCGGCTACAACACAACACAACAGCATATGAGTTTTCAAATATGGTTTACAACATCTAGTTGTTGTGTATGTAAAGAACAGCTAATCAATAGTTGTAAGATTTTCACTGGTTTAACAACAAATAAAAATACATGTTGTACATAGAGGTAATGGGATACTGGGATAAAAGAGATCTCCATTCTACCGATTACTCTACAACAATTCAAAGGCTTGTAATGTGATCTATGAAAGACTTTGAAAGCCTAAGACCTGCTTATTCGTTACGGATCCAACAAGGAAGTGTGACCGATATTCTTTTGTTGAAAATAGTTTCGATGACTTTTCTCATCATATTAAGCAAGGCTATGCCCCTCCGGTGTTTGCAATCTGTTGGATTATAGGAATAATCCCCCCTATCGTGAATAATTTTCACATGAAATTTTTTCACATTCCACTTTATTGCAATCGTGAAACAATTCCCCGTGAATAATTTTATCGCCAAAATAAAATTCCCGTAATCGTGAATGATTTTTTTCCCACGAGTTTTTCCACTTTTCGCTTCAATTTGTTCATTTGATTTTTGATGGGGATTATAATAGAACATGCACGTATTTCTTCTTATAATTCGAATATTAAAGATTAAAAAGTTTATATTAATGAAAAGATCTTATAATTAAGCACATGTATTGCGCAACAAAATGCAAAACAACAGGCCGATTGCCTGCATAACGTTAATTTGTTGGAATTATTTCATTTTGTTGAGATTCCAAAAAGTACCGAAGTATTTTACACCCACAAAAGTTAGAATTCAATAAACAAACAAAGTAGCCAAACCAAAGCTCCAACACTGAATATTTAGCTGTGATTTTTTAAGTTTTCTTTAATATAAATATGTCCGTATATATTTATGAAAAAAAAATTTCTATGATTTCTTATTTTTTTAATCTTCTTTCCTTTTTTACATTCACTGAGAACTGATAGCGGGATATTCACGATACCATTTTTCCCTTCGGGGGGAATAAAAATTTCACGTGAACAAAAATTTCACTTCTTATTCACGATAGGGGTGAATATTTTTGGAGATATTTATTACTACGACGTTGTTAAGCTCATTGGTTAGAGTAACGTTGCAGCAACTCTCGATTAATGAGATGAGTTTTGCACTTAAACTTGCATCTGCTTTGAGAAAGAAGTCCTGTTGAACGAAATTTGTCTGACGTCTCAGTTTTGATTAATAAGGATATGCATTGGTTCCTTCTGCAAGTGGTTCGGATATGCCAAAATATAATTTATCCTTACATATCCTGAAAAAATATTAATTTTTATTGTGTGTTTCTTACAGTATGCATCCATACTTCAAAGATTGTGTTGTAATAAAACAGATTTTATATTAAAATTGTTTTTTTTTTCTTTCAGAATTGCTCAAATATGAGTACCATTTCATAATAAAACAATTTAAATAAAAAAAAAAAAATAAATTCCAACTCCAAATAATAACAAGATATTTGTAACATAAATTTTAATAATGTATATTTTCATCATTAGACTTAACTAAATTATTTAAATTGAACATAAGACAACATAAATATCAACAACAGCATTATGTTCACTCAAACATCGCATATTAAATGAAACTGCATTAAAAATCAAATTACTTAATAATATACTTACTGGCAACAAAACATCTATCTGCATACATATGCCCCAACATTATATGGATGTGGATGCATCTAGAAGAGCAGTTAGTTGCTAAATGCATACAAGTAATCTATGTACAAGAGTGTGTGTGTGTGCACATATATGAGTTTTGTAATGCAACAAACAACGAAGTCTGTGTCGATAATAAACGTTTAAAGTTAATGGAAAAAATTTACATGATTAGTTTATTTTGCCAGGCTTCACAAGCAGCTTATTTTCACTCATACTCATACAGACTTAAGTGAATTTTATGTGTGTTTGCGTGTGTGATATGCGAGACTGTGTATCATGTGTTGAAGACATAATAAAAAAAAGAAATTCAATTTAAATTCACACTTAAATTTTATAGTTTGCCATAATTTAACTCCAAAAAAGGAGTAAATTGAATGACTACATAACTATGTTTGTTGTGTTGTGTTGTTGATTTTCTTCTTAAAAAAAGCCAAAAACCTTTTGATGATCTATAAACATGAAATTTATGTGAAAATTGTTACTTGTTTGAGTTTATTTAGTTTTTTTATAACAATTTTATTTCTATAATTATTTAATTAAGTTTTATGAGGAAGAAACATTAAAGGCAAAAATTTAAAAGTGTTAAAAAAGGGTATACATTTATGCAGCAGAATGAGATATAATTAATTAAAAAAAATAAATAGATTTTTGAACGCGATATTGCGATATAACGCGTTAAACAACTAAACTGGAAATATTTATTATAATTAAATTTAGTTGTTTCAGAAAACTTTACGATAAAGAAACTAAAAACATTAAGAAATATGGAAATAATAATTCTTCTCTAGTGATATTAAAAAGCTTATGAATATAAATCATTTTTAAATTCGAATCTTTTGCACAACATAATTGTGGTTGAATAAGTATGAAATAATTCTGGCAAAAAAGCCGACTTCAATACAAAAAACCCAATCGAATAGAATATAAAAATGACGAATCGAGACAAAAGTTTACAAATTGAAGAGTGGGAGTTAGAACAATTTACTTCCGATTTTGCAGAAAAAAAAAATATAAGACCAACCTGCAATGAATTTTGTTCAAAGTTGTAAAAATTTTGGAAAATCGTTCAATAAATGGAAGAGTTATTTGAAACACAATCATTATGGGCAACAAATTTTGTTCCGATGTTAAAATAAATTTATAAAAGCTATATCCGACAAATCCGAATAAAAAGAAAATAAATTTTTGAAAATCGGTCAATAAATAGCGGAGTTTTACGATAAACAACATTTGTGGGGGTTGGGGAGACAGACAACTTGCCCCAATGCTTCAGAAAATTTTATGGGTCCAAACTACAAGCAAATTTCTTCTAACAAAGAAACAATTTTTAAAATCGTTCTACAAATAGAGAAAAATAAAGAATTATGAGGAATAAGTTTCCTTTGGATGGTAAAAAAATGTAATGAACCCAACTGCAGATATTAAAACCCGGTTCAACAAACAAAAAAAAAACCTGTGGCACTCGGGGACTGTCGCGGTAAAGCTATTGCATAGCATTTTTTATCAACTTATGCAATTTCAATTTCAATTTCAGCTTTCTACACCCAAGCCCCCCAGGTAAAAAGTGCCTTACCTTAGTATCCTATGTCCTTCTCCTGGTTCTAAGCTACCTCCCACCAATTTTCAGCCAAATTAGTTCAGCCGTTCTTGAGTTATAAATACTGTAAGTAACACGACTTTCTTTTACATACATATATAAAAATCCCCTCAAAAACCCAGAAATACCGGAAAATTTCCCGGGAAAAGGTGGCAACACTGGACGGGAATTCCAAAAAACTTGGACATCACCTCAAAATCACGGAAAATTTCCCGGGAAAAGTGGCAACACTGGAAATTTAAAAAACTTGCCAAAGCGGCAACACTGTATAGTCATCATACATAGACTATACAAAAAAGAAGTTTTGACTTCAAAAAACAAAAGACTTAAGAAATAAACTTGTGTCAGCATTTTTCGTTTCATAAACAAAAGACTTAAGAAACAAACTTTTCAAAATTTCTTGAATCGGTCGCCTTAAAGCCAGCGATAGAAGCTATGCAATAGCTTAAAAAGAAGAGAGTTGAAAACTTTTTCATAAACGATTGAAATATTCAATATTAAAATCATTGATTGAAGGGATTGAACATAAAATAAGAAATGAAATCTTATTCTTTTGAAGTCGGTGTAAAAATGCAGCCAAATAGCAAATAAGGGACTATAAAGATTTCTCTACATGACTATTTTAATTATTTGAAAGTTTAATTTTTGTTTGTAATCAAACCATTTTTAACATTTAAAATAGAATTGATAAATATTTTTCCTAATCACTTTAAATGCAGAAAATAATAAAAAACTTGCATACTTTTGGGAACATCATTAAAATATTTTGCTATTAACTTTCCAAAGTAAACAAATTCAAACAAGCATACGTATAAAAAGTGATAAAAGTAAAAATTGTAAAATCGATATATAAAATAAACGGATTCTGAAGACTTTAAATCAAAAAGGACCGAAATGTAAGTACAGAATTAAATTCATTCGGATCAGATTATGTGACTTGACTGCTAAATAGAATTTACTCTTGACTTGATTCACACTACATGCTAATGTGGACAAATCAACTATAGGGGTAGAAAAATTACCAAAACTAAGAAAGTACCACAATTAAAAGGGTACTACAAGTAAAAGAGTACCAAAAGGGTGCCACATTTCCGTTCCAAGAAAATACACTGTATATTATACCAGTCTAAGTATATGTGTATGTATGTATAAAAAATTTGTGAAAAAAAAGGTTCCAACAGTTTCAATTATGTGCCGTTTTTAGCTTTTGAAAAGAACCATACATTTTAATCGGGGTCATCTGTTATAAGTCTACAAAATTGTATGTAAGTTTATTAAGCGACTTTCAAACACACATATTTTCAGATTTATAAAATTACATGGCAGGATATGGGTCTTTCTATTGTGACATGACAAAATGTTAAAATAAAATAAAATAAATAGTCCGATTTGTAGAAAGTTTTTTTTTTTTAATTTTTTGCCAAGTAATTAAAATTGCAACAATCGATCGATATTTGAAGATATAAACAGAACTATGACGGCCTGGCGAGACGTTACAAATAATGTTTTTTGTAAATTAAAATTATTAGCATCGTTTACACTAAATTTTTTACTGAATTACTTCGCATTACTTCTCCTCCTTCTACGTTTACTCTGCTGATTCCAGCCGATGGTATTTTTGGCGGACGCAGTTCCACTTTCGTTTCTTAATGGCAATATTTTTCCAATATTTATGGATAAGCTGTTATTGGTGGTGACTAAATTTGACCAGAAGATACGTATTGTTCAGCGGTGGCACAAAACGGGTTTTTCCAATGTTTATATATAACCCACCACTTCCGTGACTTTCGATAATTGTTGAAATTTTACTGGCATATCTTAGAAGTTATGTGTAATACTACATATGGGCATTTCCACTGAAAGGTCCTGTTCGCCACCAAGAAATGAAGCATGTAATTTAAATCCATGTTGTTCGAAATGTTTCAGTACCTAAAAGGAATTAGAGGAAATAGCGTTTTGCTTGGTGGCGAACGGGAAAAAATGTAGACTTTTCGGTGGAAATGTCTGCGTAGTGAAGGTTGCATAGGTATCACTTTATTCTCTGTCTTTTTCTATTACCTTGACCATAATACCGTAGGGGAGGATGTGAAAAAGAACTAGTGGAAGGATACCTCCTTGGCGTACTTCAACGTCGACTGATGAAATTTGCTTGTTTAGTTATAGTGGCGATTTGCCTTCGACCGATTGAACAGTTTTCAGCTTAAGTTGTCCTTGTAAAAAAAAGCTGTTTAAAAAAACAATAAGAGTGATATGATTTCTTAACAAACGCACACTTATTGTTAAGGAAATTCAAAAGATTATTAGTAATTTCCAAACAGTGATGCGGGAATTTCGTACTAACCAGCACTGTTTCAAGGTAGAATAAAAAATGAATTAAAAGTTAATTCTCGTATTCTATTTCTCTTGCAAACTGGTTAAATAGTTGATATTCATCTCAATTATTATCCACTTTACGAAAATTGTAAAGATGGACAATTGAACGCTGATGAGAGGTATAGCGGCCTTGAAATCATTACTGATACGTTCTGGTAAAAACTGATTTGATATAAATTTTTTTTTTTTTTTGATATTTTTTCAACATAAAAAACTCTTAGTAATTTTGAATTTTCATTAATTCAATAAAACTGAAAAGTTTTTATTTAATGTGAAGTACAATCGATACAATTAAGTTCTAAATAAAACGTCATTCAAATGGCCTCCACTACTTCTTCTGCAAGAACGAATTCAAAGAACCCAATTTTCGAGCACTTTTTCCACTAAATAAAGTCGTGTGTCATGAATGGCACGTTCAATATTGACCTGCAAATGTTGCAGAGAGCCGGGTTTATTTCAAAAGACCAATGACTACAAATAACCCCAGCGATTGATGCTGTTCCAAGCTAATGTACACAACACCGCCCTCCTTCGTCGGTTAGTAGAAACATCGGCGAAGTAAAACAATTAATAAAATGCCTGCTAATACAGCTTAACAAAGTTAATGCGTCTACTTAACACCGGAGGCGCCTCAACACTGCCTTAAAAATTAACATAACGCGCAAAGCAGAGTTGTGAAAGAGTTAAGTCTTCAAAATTTTCAACATCTATCTTCTCTACCCTATCCCTCTCCCTGAGTTCCGGCACAGTGCACTGCATACGTAGGGGTCATCCCCTGAGTGCTGGTCCTAATTAAAAAAAAAAAAAAAAAAAAAAAAAAAAAAAAAAAAATAAGAAATAGTCTAATGGTGTTAAATCACAAGCTCTTGGAGGCCATTCAGTATCACAGTTTCGAATCTCCAAACTTTTCTCGCGATAATCAAGGCAAAAATCAGCAAATTCACTACGTTTCAATCTTTAGTGAGAAAAATTTTATACGGATGCAAACGCAAATCCTTTATCAAAATCCGCCAGGTTGTGTTTTGAAACATTCTCAATTGTCTGAACGGCAGCGATATTTGCATTACTTCGAGCGTTTCTTTGTCTTATTGGCACTTGAACATCATGTAAAGAAAATGTAAACTCAAAATTTTCAGCAACTCGACGAATAGCGAGCACAATTGCTCCATAAAATGGCAAAAGCGCACGAAAAGTTCCAATTGGATAACGATTATTTTGATAATAAAACTGAGTAATTTCTAAACGTTGTTCTTCTGCATATCGCTCCATGATGAAATTGTAAACACTACTGAATACAATGAAAAACAAATGACAGATCATGAAATATTAAAAATGGCCGAAACGTCACTTCACAATCATGTCATCCCTATTGGAAAACCTTATATAAGGGTTCGTTTTATGTACATATATTTTTATTTTAAATTTTTAAAGTTATTTCCATAAAATCGCTTTACCATTTAATCACTAGAGAACTTTTTACCAAAATCTGTACATAGTTATTTAATCCAATCATTGAAAAGCTAAAAACAATAATAACAGAAATGACAAAATTATAAAATATATTAATAAATGAAATACAATTTGTAAATCCACATCATCATAATGTAATTTATTGATAATAAGAAATTACATTAAAATAATTAAATTCAATTCACAAAACAAATGAAATGAATGAAAACTTAAACCAAAATGGCATGGAAATATTAACAAGGTATGAAATACAAAAGAAATTTTTAATAAATTACCTCTTATCTATTTATTGCAACATACTTGATAAGTTACATGTTGTTATATTCTGCACACATACATACATACGAGTACATTCAATTTATTACCACATTTAAATGAAATAATCTCAAAATTGCAATATTGCATTGAAATACTTATGATTGGTTACTCTAATTCAATCATCAAAAATTCTGTCTGGCATTAAGTAATTCAAGTGTGTCTGTTTAGAGAGAAAGATTTTTTTTAATCATTCATCAAATACTCGTATTTCAAAATAAATGTGAATGTGCATAAGTTTTGGAAACTAACTCTAAACTTCAAAATAATCATTATTGCCATTAACAACATGGATTGAATAGGATGTAGATTTTTGCCAACTTGAAAGAGCATTAGGAATGATTGAAGGAGTAAAAGTTGAAGTAGGTAGTAAATAACCATGGTCATAAATAAATAATACTCCAACATGTTTCAATATATTTACATGAACTATTTACATATTAATGTTTGCTTTTCAATGTAAGTATGTATGTAAATATACATGAATGTATATGTTATTTGTACATTTGAAATGAATAGTATTTCCAGAGGGCACAAATGTTTGATGAAATTATTGTAAAGTAGATGTACTCTCGTCCTTTCCCGCAATAGCTTATGTGCTCATCCAAATAGAGAACTACACGCAGAGAAAAGATAAGATTGCAAAATGTTCATGTCAACTAAGTATATCTGCCACAACCAAATAATTATTTATTGAAGCAAATATGGTTGCATTAAATATTCTTCAATTATTAAAATATTTGATGCGACAATAAAATAGTCATTCTGGGTTTCGTCCCATAAAAATTGAATGTATCAAAAAAAGTATTTTCGCTGCAACAAGAGTATCTCTTGCAAATGAGAATAATAAAAGTTTATTTAAATTTAAAGCTTATTGTGATCATACATTGTTTGTGTTTTGAAAAAAAACAAAATAGCTGTCAATCGTATGTAACTTCAGTCGTTCATAGAATTTAATAAGACGAGGAGATGTGCAGTGAAAAAATTAATGTTAAAATTATAATTATATGATGAATGTTATTTAATTTTACAACAAAATAAACATCAGTGGTTTAATGTACATATACGAATACACACTGATATATGAAGTGAATTATATATACGAATGTACATTGCAGCATGACGAAAAAAATACTACGGAACGGCAAAAGATGGCAATTGGATTTTACATAAATATGCCGATAAATAAGTTAATTATTTTGAATTTTATTAAATTTAATTAGTCCAAAAAGTTTATTCGATAAATATTTTTAAATTAAAATATTTATCAAAAATATAATTTGATTTAATTTAATTTAATGTGTATTTGTGTGTGCCTTTTTTCTTTTATCTAAACAAAATGTAATATTGTTTACATAAAACAGGAAAAAAACATTTTCATAGTTACTATACTGAGCTCAAATTTCTCAGCATTTGCAGGGCATGTTATGTTCCTACAATGGTATTGTCAGAGGGAGATTTATGAAGAACATATTATGTTCCTTAGATGACAAATGCAATATGTATATAGTCGCTGCAATCATTAATCTGAACATGAACTGATAATTTGCGATTATGATTCAAGCAACCATGTTTTTTCTTTGCGGGTATAGTTAAAGTTTCATTGCAGTCGGATGGATAATAGTCCCCTTTTTACAATTTTTAGTAAATGCTCTTACACGCGATCTTATCATTATTATTATTATTAGTTCAATAATTACGTATTGTCCTTAGCTTCTTGATCACAGGATACTACAAAATATATAAAAATTTCAGTGTTCTTTTAGAAGCTTTAATTTCCATTACAATTAGTTTCAGTGAGGCAGGAATTGCCGCCTAATTGTAAAACCATGTTTCTTATGTATCCTTTTTGGATACAATCTACCAGTGTTTTAAGTTCCACTATTACCCTCCCGATCCTAGTATATATCATGTTTGCTGCCGATCTATCTGTGTTTTGAGTTTCATCAAAATCGATGGGGTAGTTTTAAAGGGGCAGAAATTTCCCCCTGTCACCTTCCCGATTCTAGTTTTCAACAAAACACATGGTGTATATATCATGTTTACTGCCGAACTATCTGTGTTTTAAATTTGATCAAAATCGGTTGAATAGTTTTAAAGGGACGAAAATTTCCCCCTGCTACCTTCCCGATCCTAGTTTTCAACAAAATATATGGCTTATATATCTTTTTTGGAAGCGATCTATCTGTGTTTTGAGTTCCATTAAAATCGGGTTTATAGTTTTAAAGGGGCGTAAATTACCCACTGTCGCCGTCCCGATCCTATTAAAAAAACAAATTTCTTAGATATGTAGTCTTTTTGGATTCGATCTATATGTTTTTTGAGTTTCATCAAAATTCTTGAAAGTGTTTCCTCGATAAAGTGTAACAAACAGTGTGGTTTTCGCCTTCGAACAGAAAATGGGCGCACAGATGCCCTGAAGGGCGGACATATGGACTGAAGGGCGTAAACAGAAACTGAAGGGTGGACAGGTGGACTGGAGGGAAGATGCAGTACTCACATAAATAAATAATGTACTGTTTTTTACTTTAAACACACTTGATTTAACATTAATCCACACAAAAACATAAATGTGAAAATAAGGCCAAGTTCGTATCCAAAAAGTTTCGGCCGTAAAAATTACTGAGATCAAAATAAGGACCAAGTTCTTGATAGGTACAATTCCATCTCATTTCTAGGCAACCTGTAAGCTTGCCAAAATTTGGTTGCCTTTATAATATATGAAAGAATTCTTGGCAAGCTTATAGGTTGCCTAGAAATGAGATGGAATTATAACTATCAAGAACTTGGTACTTATTTTGATCTCAGTACTTTTTACGGCCGAAACTTTTTGGATACGAACTTGGCCTTATTTTCACATTTATGTTTTTGTGTGGATCTCACTTCTTTTTTCGAAGTTCTTTTTGTATAAATATTTATATGTATTGCTTATCTGGGCCTACCTGTGTAGAAACCTTCAGCTTTGCAGCTATACTAGAAGTGCCCTATACAAAGATGGGGCACCATAGTCGCACCAGATGAAAAGTGCCCGTTTAAAAATCATTTTCGGTAATTTCTCATCACTACCTACCTGTATACGAAATTTCAGCTTTCTAGCTGTACTGGAAGTGCCCCATACAAAGAAGGGGAACCTTAGTCCCCCCAGGTGAAAACTGCCCGTTTAAAAACTATTTTTGTTAATTTCTCATCACTACCTACTTGTGTACCAAATTTCAGCTTTCTAGCTGTACTGAAAGTGCCCCATACAAAGAAGGGGAACCCTAGTCCCCACCGGGTAGAAAGTGCCTGTTTTCAGATTTTTCTAGTTATTTTCTCACCAAGACCTACCTGTGTACCAAGTTTAAGCTCTCTAGCTTTGCTGGAAGTGCCCAATAATATTGATGAGTCAGTGAGTGAGTCAGTGAATATGTACTAAAATATTGGACTTTTCACACATTAATATCTCGGGAAGCTTTTATTTTCTAATTTAACCTGTGAGGTCACCTCTGTGGGGAGACCATATGTTTTAAGTTTCATTATCTTATGATCAGGGGGAGCAAAGTTATGAGGGGGGTAGAAACAGCTCGAATGGTTTCGTGTAAATATACACACTGTGTGGCCGAACTTGGCCTGGCGCACTACCGTGCGCCTAGATTAATATTTCCTGGGCCTTTATTAATATTTCGACCCTATTCGAAGCACTTTAAATATAAATATTTTAAGTTGGATTCAAGACTTTTGCTTCAAATATTTTTAAAATATGACCCATGGTTCCGGAGATTACCTCACACAAACATTATCTCTTTATGATATTAAGTATGATATGATGTATATTTAAACTAGAAAGTGATGCAAGTCCTTTGGATTCAAAAATTAAAAAAAAATCTGAAGTCCTTAGGTCACACTGATTTTTTATTTCGTTGAGTTAAATTTGTTTTACTTGCAAAGCTTGCATAAAGTTTTCTAGAAATATTCAAAGAGTATGACAAAATATTTTACTGACTCACCTAAAAGTATGCAATTTTTTTACTCATTTTCTTACATGAGTTTCAAAAGTGGTTTTCGTTTTGAGTCTTCTCAAGATGCAAGACACAGAATTGCACTCACATTCGATACGAATGGTATTCTATGACACGGCTGATAATAAAAAAAGTCAGGCTGTATGATGAATCCCACGTTAGGCGTGCATAAATTTTAAGAAGAACGGCCTGTCCTGATTTTCGTTAGACATTGGTACAAAAAGTGTAAGAAAAGGAGATGTATAGATCCTTGAAACTTTCGCAGACATTGTGCTATGGCAGTACAAAGCGAAAATACTAAAAGTTAAAGGGCGTTGAAATCCAATTTAGATATCAATTTTTTTGTCGACAGCTTGTTCAAAGACAAACTAAATACTTTATTCGTCTTGCATTGTTCAGTACATTTTTTTGACATCGCATGAATGTATGCCCAAATTTTTCTTTTCTTTTATTTTTATTATTAAATTCATTCATTTCACATCTCATCTTAAGCCGGAAGTCCAATTGATTTAAAATCAAAATTAATTGTTAGGCCAGACATCTAAATGGTTTTTTGAAGCAAATACAACTCATTTATAACTTCAGTATAAAAAAACTTGCACATTTATTTTTTATATCCGATACGTTTTTAGTTTGCATGTCACAATCGGCCGAAAACAAAAAAAGAAAAAAATAACTCAAGCCAAAATTAACTGTCTTACACGAATGAGATTATGTCTTAATCATTGTTAAAAGTTGCAGTTTTAGACATGCATCACATTTGTGTATGAACATTGCATGCAACGTCATGCCATGGCATGCCAAACAGACCAAAAACACATGATGCATATAAATTGCACCTTTCGGAAAAAGCATTTATAGATGACAGGCAATAAAATGTCCAAAGCATTGCGAAACTATTTATTACAAGAAGAAGTAGAAGAAATAACAACTGAAAAGAAGCAAATTAAAAAAAAAACATCAATAGCTGCAACAGCAACAGGGTAAATAATAACATCAGTAGTGTGTTAACGGCCACGAACAGTATGGTTGCATTTTATATGTCAACATTAACATATTTATCACATAAATTGAAAGAACTTTTAATCGGACTTAAGCTCAACAATTTGCTGGTAATAATGCAGCCCAAAAAAACGAAGGAAAACAAAAAAACCAGCTTAAAACTTAAGCAATAGCGGCAGCAACAGCGTCAAATGGACAATCAACCATGTAGTGAATGAACATTCATGAACAGATGAACGATGTTGATGACGATGATAAAGATGACGGGATATATTTTCAAGAGGTTTGTTTTATTTGTTAGTATTTTTGAAAAGGCTACACTGTGTGTAAATAGAATACGGGTATTTTCGGGGAAATTACGATAAAAGTGCGAAAGTTTCGTTTAAATTTTTTATAAAAATAAATTTTTAAAAAATCTGTTTACTTGCACTTTTCGCAAGGATAAGACGTCATAAAAGATATGTTGTATCACTTAAATTTTTCCCGTCTAATATGCGAAATCACGTTGTCAGGCAATAGCCGTTCAGGAAATAACCAACCAAAATAAAAATCATATAATATCCCAAAGTAATAAATGGAGCCTGATTAATATTTATATATCCTTTTTTTTTCAACAGCCATGTCATAGAACTAATATCCGATCTAAGAGTCTGAACACAATGTTTGCGGTGCGTTGCAATTTCTCGTTGTGGGAGCGAAAAATAAACAAAATACAACGGAATACGGCGACGGCAATGCTTGTCATTTTGTGTTTACATTTTTATTAATTTATTTGTGCACACTTCAAAATCGTATGAAAAACCGCACCGCAATAAATTATCGCTACATTGTGTTCAGACTTAATGTTGTGAATATCGCCAATTATTCAAAAACTATTGCAACATCGGAAGAAGTGTCAAAAATTTACAGAATAAGAAAGTCCGCAATGAAAATAAAATATATTTTTATTTTATGCCGTTCCACACTGCGGTTTTTTGCTTCAAAATCGTATGAAAAATCGCACCGCAATAAATTATCGCTACATTGTGTTCAGACTTAATGTTGTGAATATCGCCAATTATTCAAAAACTATTGCAACATCGGAAGAAGTGTCAAAAATTTACAGAATAAGAAAGTCCGCAATGAAAATAAAATATATTTTTATTTTATGCCGTTCCACACTGCGGTTTTTTGCTTCAAAATCGTATGAAAAATCGCACCGCAATAAATTATCGCTACATTGTGTTCAGACTCTGAGGCGGTTTCAACTCCGACAGGTGCATCGCTAGAAAACGAAAAATTTCATTTTTTTTTTGTAATCAATCCACTTTTAAAAATTCAAAATGGAATTGACAATGAATTTTTCTACTAACTTCATTTGTAGTGAGCAATAAAGGGACCTGCATAATTTTAGGAGCATCAGTAAAATATACGTCGCATGTTAATCTTAATGTGAGCTTTGCTATTATAAATTCTTCAAATAAATTTCTGTGGGTGTAAAAAAATCGGTATTACTGTAATATCGAAATACAAAATAAAACAAAACTACGATCGGAATACAATTACGGAGGGTGAACCAACTTTGATTGGAATTTTGACCAAAAATTTACTAACTCGTTATTTCTCCATCAATTATTAAAAGAAATTTCGCTTCAGAATCATGTTTTGGCAACCGATTCGTTAATAGATTCCTATGAGCTCTCTTACGGATTGAGTATAGCAAAGGATCTACCGCAGCCACTAAATCGATGTATATTTTACATATTTTATTTTTACTAATTTTTTTAAAGAAAATCAAACATTTAAGCATGCAACAACGGTGCTAATTCATGTTTGCTTAACAGCAAGGAAATAACTATGACCAAAAGATGTTCATGTGTGAATGTGGAATGTGTTACAGGACTTAAGTGATATTCCGCCTTTGCTAACAACGGACGTTGCTATATATGAATGTACATATGTATGTTGAATTAATGAAAGAATTAAAAATATAAGTGAAATCACGTACTAGGGTGATAACTTTGTAATAAAGTTTGCAATTACATAAATTCTTATATGGATAACAAATTAGTTTCGAATTGAACTGTCTCCAAATAGATCAGCCATTACAAAATCGACCAACCGATCAATTAGAAATTTTACACTCGTTAAGCACTAAAATATTTCAACTTAATCTAAGATCATCTTACCATATTTCTTAGGAGCAGAGCTGCGAAATTCCATAGTCTTTACAGAAACGCTTTTTAAATAATATAATTAATAAAAGTAATTATACTACAATGCAATTTGGGTTATATCCCTAATGTATACATACTCTTTACATGTATAAATAAATCTTAGCCGTGATGTGATCTTTTTGAAAATTAAACTATTGCCGCATGTTATATGGCTGCATCTTTCGACGTTTCACTTAAATCACTTAAAAGATGAATGACTCAAGGCTGCAACAACAAACAATATGAGCATGAAAAGCAACTAAGGCAGCAGCAAAATTAATAGCAACAAGAAGAAGTATAACGAAACAACAAAAAAAAAAAAAAAAAAAAAAACATACAACAAAAACAAATAACAACTACAACATTACAAGTTTATGCATACAAGAATATTTACTACCACGAAAATATTTAAGTAAATACATGGCTCGTACAGCAAAACAAACAGCATTTTAATAGGAACATTCATATTATATCATGACAACTGCTGCATGCAACATTTTCACTTATGCATTGCACGATGTCTGTGTCATGTCACTTACCAAACGGCAACAATAACAACAGCAATAGCAACAACAACAGAAACAGCCACAACAACAAGTAGTATGTTTTATAACTCTCTGACATGGTTGTTTTATGTGTGACCACAGTAACTGTCCAAAAATTGTACATTAAGTCTTTTCTACAGGCCACTTCTTGTAATATGTCTGTCTCTTTGTCTGTCTGTCTATCCTTCCGTTCAACTGCATTTTATTTTTCTCTGTTTACTCAAGAGCATTTCTTATACATCTATTTTTTGTTTTTTTTTTTTTTTTTTTTGCTTTCGCTGTTGCATTTGCGACTTTAATCTCTTTTTATGTTGCATTGTGCATTTATTGCGTTTTAAATGCAATCATAAATCAAATTGAATTTATGTCAACATTTTTATGGTTGTTTGTCCAAAGGCGCTATTTCATGTAACTTTGCAATGAGATTAAATAAATTATGTTCATTTTAGAGTTTGCTTTATTTTGCCGATTTCTTTTTTTTTTGTTTCGTTTTTAAAGGAGCTGAGCCATGTCTTTGTATGTTTTATTTTTGTTTTGTTTTTTTTTTTGGTAATACGAGTAACTTCTCGAAATAGTGTCAAAAGGCAAATTAGAGGAAAAACAATTAGCCAGCTGCTTTATTTAATTTAGTTGTAAATTATTTTACAAAACAAAGAGATGAATGAACAACATACTGATGCAGCACATGAGCGATTCCATGTGATCATTAATCATATTTTCATGTGATATGTTTATGGTTTTGACAATAATTTCTATTTTCTTTAATTTGTTAAACCTTTCAAGCAACAAATAGTGTTTCTAAAGTTTAATGGTGATCAACTTGAATAACTTACGCTTAAAGAATACAGATTTATGACTATAGGAAAAAAATTTTTGTAAATGTTCTGGTTTCTGTTTATTCCATCTCATGTAAAATAAAATACATCCTAGATATTTATTTTCGGTATAAATGAGAAATTATTATTATTAGGCTTAAGTTCAGTTTTATTGAATTAATTAAAATTCAAAATTACTATGATTTTTTTTGTTTGAAAAAGATTAGCATGTGCAATCAGATTCGTAAAACGTATCAGTATACCGATTTGAAGGCCGCTGCACCTCTCATCAGCGTTCAAATGTTCATCTTTACAATTTTCGTAAAGGGAAAAATATCAACTATTTAACCAGGTTTTCAACAGAAATAGAATACGAGAATTAATTTAATTAATTTTTATTCTATTTTTACATATTGAAAAAATTTTTGTTTAGTACGAAATTCCCCATGTCTGATTGCTTACTACTAATATTCAACAAACTCTTACAGTCCCGTTATACTCAAAGTATTTTACTATTTTCGGCATATTTAAACTATAGATCTGTGATACCATGCGTATACGTAATATGTACAATTTCGTATACGTAATATGTACAATTACATGATTTGTTTAAAAGAATAGACATTTAATATACTTGTAAGTGAGCTAGAGAAACTGGGTTTGGAAAGGTCCCTGACTTGGTTCCCAATTATTGATGACCTTAAAAGTTATATTTTAAATAAAGTAGATTAGAAAAGATCGCCTCTTAACCGTCTGGTGTCTCCTCTTTTGTGTCATATAACTCTGTATTACTTATTGTTAGATCAATTTATAATTAAAGATTCAATAGAAAAGAGAAAAAAATACCTCTCTGTGACGAGAGTCTTATGAAACTTAACACAAAGTAAGACTGATATTATCTGAAGATGGAAACTTAAAGTGAAAAACATTTTTTTTATTGTTAAATAACACATTATATTCACAGAGAATTTGTTGTGTTGTCTGATCCTTTTTCAGGCATAGACGACAGAGAGATTAATGTATTTGAAAACTATTTAATCGAGAATAGTTTAGTCAAAATAATTATTCCAGCTGAAAATCACGATGCCACCGTGTAAAAATGGCTGAAAAAATCGATCAATAAAAAATATTATGAAGTGTAAACTTATTTTAGCGCGGTACGCATATTTGTTTTTAATTAATTATATTAAGGCAACCTGTAAGCTTGGCAATATTTTTTTGCCTTTTTAATATGGGAAAGAATTCTTGAAAAAATATAATAATTAAAAAATATAATATATAATTAATTAAAAACAAATTAGAAATCACGGAAAAGCGGCAACGCTGTATAGTCATCATATAATAGACACAGATAGCTCGCTTTTTTTTATAAAGCGTCTCGGTGTCGAGAGTTTAGAGATTTAGTCTCATCTAAAATATGCGTACGTAGAGATCATCCTTGTCAATTAATCTGCCCGTTATCCAGTAAATCAAAACCTTGTTCAGGGTTTTAACAGCTTTTGCAGGCAGTTAAAGCACTCTTAAAAAAACTCAGAACTTAATTCTTATGAAAGATGGAACATAAGAGCGCCTCTAATGTACCTACTTAAATTAATATGAACACATGTGGTGATATCTTCTATTTTCGCCTTAAATACTGTATTAAATTTCCCAGTTGGCACAGAGATTTACAGGTTGATTCTACTTCAGTCTGCTGTGCCAAATTGATCTGCCGTTTTGGTTTTTAAATCTCTATACCCATAAAAAGTTCTGGTATCCACAGTAGAACAATTTCTCTCCCACATGTCTCAAAACAGAATTTAATATTACAAATCTTATAGAGAAAGTACCACAGGACAAACAGGTACCAAAGGTGTACTTGGCGAACAAAATATTTTCGGACATTTTAAAATTTCAGTATATTTTAGTGAGTTTTTATCGATAACAGGAACAGATTAAAAAATTCCTTTAAATGAAGCAGCTTTAAATAATTGCGGTATTCACTAGTTGGTACAATTGGAAAATATCTATGCACCAAAATGCAACAAGTTTCCTTTGGGTTAAATTTCGAAAGACAATAATGTGCACCCAAACAGTGATCATCAAATAAAAATTATCATAAAAAAAATCTCTATAAAAAGAATCATACAACTGCCGCAACTAGAATTATTTTTGTATCAATTCGCACACGAGTATATTAAAAATAAAATTACAAATTTAAACGACACAAACAAAATACTTTCCAAAGACATAAATTTATTTACTAAATTCTCTTCCCTTTTGTTCCTTTAACACACCTAGAATTCTCCTACATTAATAAAATTTCTTATTGTTGTTACTTTCTTTGCAAAATCAGTTGAAAAAAAAAAAACAAATGTAAATTAAGTTTATTTGCTATTTGTAAATTACATTCATGAGTAGTATTAGTAACAAATTTAAACGCTTATAGCTCCCAAAATACTGAACCCACAATAATCCACAATATTTTGTTCACTTGTGTAATTAAATATTTTTAATTTGATATAAGTTTTATGAAAATCGGTTAAATAATGTGCGCATAAACTCTGCCACAAAAGATGCCCTAGCCTAACAATTATATAAATGAAAACGCTATAGCACCTTACATATCAATTTCTAGTCATTTTAAATTAATTTAAATAAAAACAAAAGAAAAAGCTACTAATAGTTCGTACTTTTGTACACAAAATCATCAACAAATTTATCGTTTCAATACACCAGTTCGAGTTTATTATATTAACATCAATAAATTCCCCATTGCTAATTTGCATTTAAAATCGTTTATATATATTCGCTTGTAAACAGCCATAATCTGTTTAATCTAGTATATTGATGATTATGTACAACATGTGTACTTTTCTCTCTTTTCATAAGTTTTAAATTTCATTTCGTATTTCGTTTCGACTTTTTTCAGATGAACATTTAAATACGATATTTTATAGCGGTCATAAAATTTTATAATATACTTCATTAGCAATCAGAAATATTAAAATCTTTTTTGGAATTTTATTTTGATTTTTGGTTTGAGTTTTAAATATTTCATTCGATGTGTGTGCTCGTGTATGCGCTTGTGTACAGTAGTTTCGTTCGGTGGGTTTTTTTGATGATTGTTTCCAAACTATGAAATTCAATAAATTGTTTGACTTTATAGTCATGTTTATGGTTGGTTTCTGTTTTTTTGTTGTTGCTTGTTTGTATCTATTTGCAATATTGTGTATATTTTATATGTTAAAAAGTCATAATTAAAATGTTTTGATAATTTAATTGAAATTAATTTTGTTTGAATCTTAAGAGCTGATAATGCGATTATACGGTGGTACATTTAGACGCTACACGGTATGAGACTTGATAATATCTTTTATGTTTAATAATAATTTTTGAAAGTCTTATAAATCGAAAATGTATAGAAAACCTAGTTTTGTAAATCTATTATAAACGTTTGATAAATTTTTTATGAATAAGGAACAGCTTAAGTGAACATATCTGTGATAGGAAAAAATTGCTTAAGTGTTTCTAAACGTTACAACACTGCAAATCTCAGCCTTGCTCCAAATTATTGATTATTTTAATATAAAAGTTGAACTATTTTGCAATAAAAAATTTAAGATCATGCAAAAAAAAAATACAAAAAAAAATCTCAAAATCAACATAATTCGATTTACGTTGAAGATCAAAAAATTTTTTTTTCGAATATCCTTAAATAAAATAACGGGTACCAGTGTTTATAAAAACATTTTTAAGCGAAATTCGAAGAACTTATCTGCAAATGTATCACAAGTAGGGCACAACTCTTGTCATTTTAGCCTAAAACTCTAATCCCCCAGTCCTTATTTTTTCTCTAACAATTTTAGTTTATTAGCTTTATTATATTAAATGAAAATATTTGAACTTTTTAAATTGATTTACACACATTTTGACTTAATTATATGCTAAATTGCTTAAAATTATTTAAAAAATTAAAATATTATAAAATTTAAATTTTATTTATTTGTTGCGGGTTAGCAATATCTAAATGTATATTTCATTGGTAGCCATACCAACTCATCAGTAGATGTAAATAAATAAATACTTGAGTACATGCTCAAATAAATGTAAAATTTTGTGAATTTTTAAATTTATTTTGTTAATTTGTCAACGACATCGATTGCAGAAAGAGTTAATTATTTTTAAGTATTTGTTATGGGTCTGCATTTTGTAAGTGTGATGTATCTACACCAGCCACGAATTCTGGGTTATAGATCAGATCAACTGCTTTCGAATAATTCTAGAGCAATTGGTAGAATAGAGTTCTTCTTAAATTTTTAATTTCTATTGATTTCACAAAAGCATTTGACACAGCTAACAACCGATTACCTGTAAGGCGCAGAAATGCACGGCGATTCTCAAATAACTTATAAAATCCTTGCAAAAGAACACTAACTTCTGTTTGAAAAATGAGGTAATACTCAGATCATCAATCAAGATAATCGACTTTCTTATTTGACCATTTACAGGAGAGGGCAAATAAGCTTATAGGTAACAGTGACAGCCAATTTATGTAACGTACAGTGGTTTACTAATTGCGTAAATCTTTTGATTGCTTAAACTGCATGATAGGATTAATATACATACGAATGTGTGTATAAGTCGATGTAGCACGATATATTATTTTCAGGCGGCCTAGGAAGGACTATAGCAATCATTAAACCCACTAGAAAGTAGTCGATTGGGGGTCGCGTCTACCTTTCTGCATTTTGAAACATAGGGACCCAGTCACATTAATTTCTAAATTTGTTATAAAAATTAAGATTGGTAAGTAGCTAGTTTTCGGGTTCTAATCAGCAAGCACATTTAAGTAATCATCTTTGAGGTAATATTAAAAACGATAGGCTTATAATGCACCCTACACATAGTCAAAACTGCCTAATAGAATCAAGAAGATTTTCTCTATAAAACGTTTTTAGGCTAAGAGGTATCACAGCAGAAAGAAGCGAAGATTTTTCCGAAGAGATAGATTCCTTATTGTTTTTATGTGGTAAATCTTTTTAATTTTATCAAGAAATAAAATACATAAAATCAAGAAGAAAACTTGTTATTCACAATTTTTTTTACCCAATTTCCGTTATTTTTGGTACCACAAAAAAAAAAACAATCCATAGAGAAAAACTTTTTGATTCTATTAGGTTTTTATATGAATTGTATAAAAAAGGGATTTCTTATTGATTTCATTAGGTTCCTGTATGATCAAGTGTAAATCATCTTCTTAAACTGGCTGGTAGCATGTAGCAAGGTGTAGTAGTGAGGTGGTTAGAGTGCCTATTTACGAAACCGAAGCTCCTTGGTTGGAGTCCCAACAGACGTAGATTTTATAAAAATATTTTCATTGCCCCTCATCCAGATAATAATATTTCTTGTTGTAAATAATCATTCCGAACGTACCATGACGTTCTGATGACATCAAATTTGTATTTCCTAACATCACACAGAGAAAACTGTTCCTAATAAATACCTCATAAAATAAAACAAAATTAATAAGATATCTCTACGAATTTTTTTCAAGAAAGAACTTTTATTATTTTAATAAGAAAAACCTTTTTGAAAGAATCAATAAGATGGCCTAATAAAATCAAGAAAAAAATCTTTTTGAAAAAATCAATAAGAATACCTAATAAAAACCATAAATTTCCTTTCCTTTTTCAAAAAGGTTTTCCTTATTAAAATAATAAGACTTCCTTCTTGAAAAAAATAGAAATCTTAATAATTTTGTTTTATTTTATTATGTATTTATTAGGCACTGTTTTCTCTGTGTACCTTTGGTTTTACAGGCAAAATGTTTCCACACTGAATCATCGTCGCAATGTAGGGTATGATTAATTGTTCTATCGTTACTACAACGGAGTTTGTTGTAATGAAATAAGGGAACTTGTTCCCGACATCCGACATTTTGTTCATAAAAGATGCTCTTTATTAATTGTACATCCGTTTGAAGTTGACGTGTAACTGATTCATAGCAGACACTATAGAAAATTGTATTTTAGCCGAACCGTTCATATGTGGAATAAACACTCCGCAATGTGGTTTTTCCGGTCACCTATAGTATGGTAAATTTCAAATCGAATGTCCACAAACACTATCCTTTTTCTCACAATCAATTTTTTCGGCCAAAGGCACTGCATAAGTAGGAGGTCTTCAAAAATAAAAAATATTACAAATCACATTGATTTGAACATATCGGGATCTAAACTAGTAAATATTAGATTCCGAAGCGACATAGCGGGAAGTAAAGGTTTCATGATTAAAAATACCACCATCTTCTCGCATGCCACTCGCAGAAATATACACTTTATGGTACTTTGCCACCATAATTTCAATTCTTGTTGGCTCGAGAGAAAATGTAGCAACCCGAAAAAGCAAAGCCGGACAGAACTACAAAAAAGAAAAATCTTTAAAAACGTTCTAAATTAAATACATAAATTAATATATTTTATAAAATCGTTTTCCCTGTATAGCAGTGAAAGCTGGACCTACAAAACTTTATTAATTAACACATACGTAATAAAAAATTAATATGAAGTATACGCATCGATAGCCAAACACTGATGGGATTATCCTGATTTAGTTCCAAATATTTTGATTTGCCCCGCATACTGTTTATTGTTTTTAGTTAAATTTAAAACCCATTCATAAGAAAGTATAGCATCAAGGACCAACAAATAAAATTTGTCTAACTTATAATAATCAGCGCATTAGAATTGATACAAAAACCAATCGTTACGTTACAAGAGTATACAAAATTCCCAATTTCCGGTCATTGTACAAAATATATAGTATGAAACCAAGTATGTAAACTTTAAGATAATTTTATTTAAATTAAACGAACTCAAAACTATATAATATTCAAGGTGTAACTTCTATGATGAAAGAAACGTATGGGATTTTAAAAAATGTTTCAGTGGCTGTAAGGATGTTATTCAATCTATACCAAAAGAATTACATCGAATAAAAAAACATAATTTTAATTATAAATTAATTGTTGTAATTTTCTAAGACTTTACAATTTATTCTTTGATCATCCTCCTTTGACTGTCTGTCTGTCTATATTTATGTCTATGCCCAATAACTTGTAAGGAAATATATCGAAGATAATTAAACCTGTTCATCATATGAATTTCCATAACAAGAAATAAATTTCTATATCAAGTTTTTTTTCCTCATTTTCTTTTTTTTTTCGAAATATATTAAGTTGATTTCAAGACAAGATGTTAATACATTAATCATGGCAACGAAAAAAAACAAGCGTTTAATGTTTACTGTCATTTCGTATAAATAAATTTTTTCAAGTAAAAACTACTTGGAATATACATTTAAGTTTAACAACGTTCAAACAAATATAAATCAGTTTGACAGCACATTTCATATGACAGGCATATATGAAGCCCGTCAACAAACAAGGTACGTACAACACGTAACGTACATACTCGCATATACAGAAAATCATGCAGTAGAAAACAACTCTAAGAGAGACGGACATGAGTCTGTGTAAATTTTGACGCTTAAGTTAATTTACGCATAAAATGTCAATAAACAGTTGAATGAATAATGGTTTAAAGTAAATACAACACTGCATGCTTCGCTTCATATTCACAAATGCGCACTCTCGAATGCACACACACAAACACACACACACACACACACACACACACACACAAACACACACACACACACACAAACCATGAGCCATATTCTTGGACAGACCGATTGGCAAAAGTTGCATTTAAACTTGCTGTTGTACATTACCAGTCTACTATTTATAAAGTGTTATAATGTTAAGTTAATTTTTTATGGCATTTTGTTGAAAAATTTTGCTTTTGTTTCTTCTTGAATTCATTTTGACTTGCGAACAGTAGGATATAAAATAATTCATACAGCAAAGGGGTATAAAATAAATATAATTCTTTTAAGCTGATACGACAGACATATATTACATGTCTTCTAAATGTATTTGCAATTTTTTAAGCTTTTACCAAATTTGTTTTAAGTCAATAATCATATATGATTAAATCAAACAAATATGAGAACAATATATGTATGTACGAGTATGTTTGTATTTCTCTTTTCCACATATTTTGTTTGTTAACGATGTAAAAAATATGACATTAAAATGAGGTTGTCATATAAAATATGACAAAATTATAAAATGATATGTTCCATCACTTAGATTTATAGCAATATCGCTAATGTCACAATTTTGATGACACAGTGTCATCACGTTGAAAGTGAATTTTAACGTATTTTTCACTCGCAAGGTTATTTCTTGAATGGAGTGTTGTTAACTTCTTATCACACAGATATATGAGCCAAATTACGGCACTCGATATCGATCGAAATTTCAATATAGTTTAAATTTAAATTTCGATCGATATCGAATGCCGAATAAACAGGATGATTTTTGTTGTTCTTGATGAAAATGCTAATAATTCTGTCATCAATGAAAATTTTGAAAATTCCATCATTATGGCAAGATTATTATAAATATATTATGACAAAATACACAATGAAACTTAATCATATGTTAGCTGTCACTGAAGAGACATCAATTGAGTTTCATATATTTTATAACATATTTTAACTTTTAAGGGTTCTACAGAAAGAAAACCCATAAATACTATTGTACCGCATTGGTCCTTTGAGAGTTTGCCATCAATAAAAATTGTAACACTGCTATCATTAAGTGAATGTTTATTATATAAAAATAATGTCAATACCTCAATACCTCTTCTCTATACCAATGTCGATGAGAACTAAGAAGTTGTTGAATTTAGAAAACAGGAAAACAGCTTACATACGATTTTAGGAACTTAAATGAAGTAGAAGAAAGTACAGCAACTTATTGAGAATGGTAAAACGACAATCTAGATGTGACAAAAGAAGCTACATAGAAAAGATTTCGATTCAATCAGGGTATTGTAAGGGAAAACTCCAATCAATCCCTAAACTCCCATAAAAACATGTAATTTTTAATATTGACGTCGGTCGTAGTACAACTAAATAAACGGAGATAATATTTTTATGAGGTAATTTTAAGTAACAACTACAAATAAAGAACCGCTACCACCTACGAGTACGCAATTCGTAACCACGTGAACTGAACAAACACCACCATCGAACAACACAGGAACAACAAAATGTGAGGTATATAGATATATTTCTTCGTAAATTTGTATTTTTTCAAGGCTAATTATTTGCCGTCTATGCGATGTGTATTTGCTTTGATTTTCATGCTACACAGAACTGATTGAATTAAAAAAATGGCCGCAATGAAAAATGTTTTAAAACTAAAAAATATTAAAAATAAACTCCAAAAAGTACTAAAAATGGTTTCAACGTTTGTGTTCTTATTTTTAATATAAAAATGGGTATATCAAATTTATTTTAGCTTGATACCCCTGCTCAGACATTCACATTTATTGCGTTTATTTTTTTTTACTTTTCTGGCGATTATCGCAATAAATGGCATTATTGAGCTCAATATTCCATACAAAATTGTAATTAAGCTATTGCTCAATAAATACGAAATTGTTATAAATATTGAGTAAAACTTGTTTTCATACGAAGATTTAAAAATCACGATTTATTTTTAATTCTCTTCAAAAGTTGCTTCCAAAAACTTTACAGATTTATACGATGATTGTTTCCCATGTTTTAAATGTTGATTTTTTTCTCAAACGAATATGTTTAAAGAAAAATATAAGAAAAACTTCACAGAGAACTGAAAATGTGATTTTTTCTTTACCCCTTTTGCTTCTCTACCCCGTTCGCCAACATACAAAAGAAATCGTGATTTAAAAATCATGGAAAAAATCATCGTGTGAATTGGGTGTATGTTCAGTGGTGAAAATTATCTACAATTTATCTACATTGACAAATGTCACCAAAATATATTAAATTAAATTTATTAAATTTAAATTTTTTAAATTTATTTTTATAACAAAAATTAAGTTAAAAAAGATAAAAATAACCAATTTCTTTTTTTAGATAAAAATCTTAGTGCCTGTTCGCCGATATCGAAGAAGTTCTTTCTTTCGAGCAATTACATTTGAAACAAAAACAAATTCAAAAATTTTGTTTTTGTTTCAAATGTATTTGTTCGAAAGAAAGAACTTCTTCGATATCGGCGAACAGGCAGTTAGTTTAAAAAGAAAGAAAAAGAGAATAGTCTGTAATGAGGCCAGTTTAAAATAAAAACAAAGTTATTTTCCAGCTGACAAAGTTTATCGAGTTAGCTTAATTCTGTAAGTGTGAACACAAAATTATCCGAATATTGACTCAATAAAATTTGTATATCTGAACATAGTATGAGTAATAAAGACCCCAAATGCAAACATGAAAAATGCTCTTAAACTGAAGTATGAAAAATGGTCCTAAGCAAAAAATTTATATTGACACTGCTTATTAAGGATTCCCTGCATAGACAAATTTGTCATTCATTACCAAACTTTGAGGCCATTCTTCACTTTGGGGTAATTTTTTGTGAAGCCAGAAAAATACTTAAATGCCTGTATTATGACTGGCAACCAGAATAAAACTATTGTTTTTATTATGATTCACAACCAATGTTATAATAAATCATTAAACAAGTAACGATAGTGAATGAAAGTGGAGTGGAATTGTTATCCATATTTATATTTATATTTATATTTATTTATGATATATAATTCATGGAAACAAATTTTAATTTAAAGGAAGCAAGTTTATAGTATACACTGTATATATTTAGTGTTTTAGAAAAGCAAAAGAAAGTTCCCGACAGTCGTTAGGAGACAAAACACATAATTGCTTTAACCACGCTGAACCAAACTTGTATGATGAATTACTTGTTCAACTGTATTTAAATGTAACATTTTTAATTTTTAATTTATGACACAAAACATGTTGGCTGCGCAATGATTGATTTATGTAGTTTAATTATATACAATGTGCTAAGTTTAACGCAAAATTTTGTTTTTAATAAATTAACATTCAAACGTTGCAAAAAAAAAAAAAAAAAATAAATGAGAACAAATCAAAAAATTGTGTACGACGAGTATGTGATATTCTGTTTAAAATGCAGCTATTAAAAACATTCTAGCACGATATTTTTAATAGCATGTGTGGGGCATTATTTATTGATTCGATAGAAAACAATTTTTTTCTCGAAATTCCTCATAACAGCAATTCTGTATGTGAATATTTTTTTTTATATGCAATTTATTTGTTGAGTTACAGGGTGGTAAATCACTGACTTAACTTTATATAAAATTTAAGCTTAAAGTACAAAAGCTAATTTTAATTACAGATTCTAAAACTAACAGCAATTCCGCCGGGCATTCTCAAATGATGAAACAATCTGAAATTTGTTGTTGTCAAGTCTTTAGAAAATTTTTTCCACGTCGAACTATGAGGGATTGTTGCAATATTGTGATTAGTTAGCTTAGTGCATCACCACTAAAAAAAAATATATTTATAGTTGAAGAAATATTGTTATTCGAACTGTTGTATATAATTTATATATAAAAAGCTGAAATTTTTAAGAATATCGTCAATCGTTATGTAAACACTTTAGTATTTAACACACGTTAAAAATATGCTTGTGGCAACTATAATTTAATAACAATAGAATATGATTGATTTAAATCATATTAAATCTCTTCTATAAATAATTGCGTTTTCTTACGTAGCAATAATTTTATTTCATATAACATTTTTTGTGTGATGTAATTTAATCATATAATATTTGAATACAAATATAATATCCGATCGGAGTGCCTGCAATTCGTTAATTGTTTTCCTGATTGTTTTTGCTTTACAGTCTTAAAATTTCGCTTAATTGTAATCACCCTTATCTTGAATAATTTTCCACATGAAATTTTTTCACATCCCACATTATTGCAATCGTGAACCGATCCCCGTGAATAATTTCTGAATAATTTCACGCCATAATAAAATTCCCCTAATCGTGAATGATTTTTTTTCCGCCAGTTTTTTTCACTTTTCCCTTCAATATGTTCATTTTATTTTTGATGGGAATTATAATAGAACATGTACGTATTTCTTCATATAATTCGAATATTAAACCTTTAAAAGTTGATTTTAATGAAAAGATCTTATAATAAGGCAAATACTGATGTATTGCTCTACAAAATGCAAAACTACAGGCAGATTGCCTGCAAAACTTAAATTTGTTGGAATTTTTTCGTTTTGTTGGGTTTCCAAAAAGTACCGAATTATTTTACAACACAAAAGTTAGAATGCAATAAACAAACGGAGCAGCCCAACAAAAGTTACAACACTGAATATTTAGCTTTGATTTTTTAAGTTTTCTTTAAAATAAATATGTCCGAGAATATTTTTGAACAAAAATTTCTATGATTTCTTATTTATTTAATCTTCGTTCCTTTTTTTACATTCACTGAGAATCATTTTTCCCTTCGAGGGGAATAAAAATTCCACGTGAACAAAAATTTCACTTCTTATTCACGATAGGGGTGATTGTTTCTATTAAAAAATGCATTCTTGAAGCTTTTATATTTTCTTGGAAAGCTTATTTTACTTTTCTGGCACTCCTAAAACTATGCATGTTTTTTTTGTTATTATGTACTACAAAAATATAAGAAACACTTAGTAGAAAAATTCACACTCAATTATATTATGATTACAAACAAAATTCTAGTTGCTCGTTTTCTAAAGATTAAACTTTCGGAATTCTATCGTAATTGATTTCTCTAACTGGGCTGTATATTTTTAGAAATCTTTTGACAGGAGTCAAAACATGCCATTTCTGGTTTATAATAAAAAATAGAATTTTTCAATTGGTTGAAATATTTTTCAACTGTGTTTAATTTAATTCACATCACAATTTTCTTTCTTGGAAAAATGGAAAACAAACACAAGCAAAAATACTTGTGAAAAATATTTTTTTTTTTAAAATGAATACCCTTTTTAAATTATTTCTTTTTACATACATACATACAAACGTATGTATTTATTGAGAAATGTTTAAATTACATTCCCAGTTATCAAATATTTGTCGAAAAACGTAACCAAGAAATAAGCTAATAGTTTAATTCTTTTAATTCCAATATTTTTTTAATTATGTATTCGCCATTTTAATAACTGTATAAAAATACTTTGTTGTAGAATAATTAATTTTATTTTTTAACATAAAAACCAAGTAAAATCACACTATCCCAACGTTTTTTTCGACAAATATTTGATAATTGTGAACGTAACTTAAGTTTAAAAATTAAATGTTGTTTGAGTCTTGATTTTAATAAAATAAATTCTTAAATTAATCATGTTGATGATTTAATAAATGTTAACAATGATATGATTAGATGTAATCATAGATTTGATAATGAAAAACCTATTTTTTCGTTAATATAGTGATAAACTGTTTGGCAGAAACATGACATAGTTGTCGCAACCATGTCACAGCCATATCGTTTAACTAAGTGTGGTAACTTTGCCCAATTTTACTGAAATGAATATTATGGCTTCGGCTCTTCATTTATATAACAGGTTTTCCAATTATAATATATAATTTCTTTAAAAAAACACACACTTATTGTTAAGGAAATTCAAAAGTTTTTTTATTTAATATTACTCCATATCATACAATCGATACATTTAAGTTCTAAATAAAACGTCATTCAAATGGCCTCCACGACTTCTTCTGCAGGAACGAATTCGATGACACCAATTTTTGAGTACTTTTTGCACTAAATCAAGTCGTATGTCATGAACGTTCAATATTGACTTGTAAAGCTTGAAGAGAGTCTGGTTTATTTCGAAAGACCAATGACTTCCAATAACCCCACAATAAATAGTCTAATGGTGTTGAATCACAACTTCTTGGAGGCCATTCAATATCACAATTTCTTCAAATAATTGAATCTCCAAACTTTTCTCGCAATAATTCAATTGTTACATTTGCTGTATGGCACGAAGCACCGTCTTGTTGGAACCAAATGTTGTAAAGATCAAGTTCTTCCAATTTCGGCTATAAAAAATTGATTATCATCGATCTATACCGCTCTCCATTGATAGTAACGGTATTATCAGCTTCATTTCGAAAGAAGTACGGACCGATAATTCCATCAGACCAAAAATCATACCAAACTGTCAATTTAGGTGAATGTAATGGTTTTTCGGAAATAATTTGTGGATTTTCTTTGCACCAGAATAGACAGTTTTGTTTATTTACCGCACCACTCAGACGAATATTACGACCATAAAATGGCAAAACCGCATGAAAAGTTGCAATTGGAGAACGATTATTGTGATAATAAAAGTGAATAATTTGTAAACGTTGTTCTTGCGTATATTTCTCCATGATGAAATTGTAAACACTACTGAATGTAATCAAAAACAAAGGACAGCTCATGACAAAATCATATCATCCCTATTGGAAAACCTTATATTCTTCTGCTTTACATTTCCAAATATGGATTGCTATAATAATGTTTTTTTTAATATTATTTTTTTTTTTATTTTTTCGTTACATGAAACACGTAAGTTGACTTGAGTAGAATTATGGTATGCAGTGCCATTCATATTCAAATGAATTTGGAAAAAATTTGTTACTTTACAAAAATATTTAACTATAGTTAAAAATATTTTTGGGCCATAATGCAAGATATTTATATATTAATCATTTACTAAATAACATATTTTTTTATTCTAATCATAACTGCCTGTAGTCGAGTTTTAAATTGACAGACGATTATTCTTTTTTTTTTTGTTGTCGTTTGCTACTTTGGCATTTAAATATTATTTTTGCTAAAATACTTAATTGCATGTTATTTATGGCAACACTTAGATTTTGGTGCGATATTTGGTTTTTTTCAAGCAAATTTTTTTTTGCATTAAATGTGCACACAAATATCTGTACATTATACATACATACATGCATATATATATACTTTTATGTACATATGTATGCATTTGCACATAGTTTTGAATATATTTTAAACTAAATGGTTTTTCGCATGTTGTTCAAGTCACTTTTTTGACACTTTAATAGCTGGTAATTAAATTGAATTTGTTGTGATTAAATCCGAAATTGTTTTACACATATTTTAGCAGGTGAATTTTAATGTAGTTTTTTTTTTCTTATTAAACAGCCTTAAGGCATTCAATGTAGTTTTTTTACAAATTAAATGAATGCATTTTTAATTTAGTTTTTTTTTTAAATTATAAATATTTGAAGTAACAGGTATATTTTAGGTGATAAAGTGTCAATTTAATATCTGTATCGTTGTTACTTAATATAGTTGAGAGATTTTGGAAAGTTAAGTGAAGAAATAACATATTAGGGTCATTGAATTACGTATAGGGATTAACTGCAACATCCCTTCATAATAAATTTTAAGTCATTATGAATAGCATTATTTTTTTATTATTTTTTTATTATTTTTTATTATTTTTGCGAAAAAAACAATATACATCTAAATATTCTAATCATAACAGCCAGTTAATTTAATTCGTACTTAGTAACGCCTTTTTCTGGCTTCGGTGTCACAGGATATTCGATAATAATATCAGGATTTTCATTCACAGTTAAGCTAAAATTAGGGCCCTAACACGTATATGTTTCATAACCAACCAGAAAAGTTGGGCATCCCTAAACGGGGTAGAAATACATTCGATCATCTCCCTTGTTTGGGTACATGGCTATGAGACCAACGATAGGTCACAACATCGCTAACTTCCTAGCGAGATCTTACTGTTAGAGTCAGACATTGGCAATTTCTGTGGGTTTCCAGTTCCCGGTTGCAAACAGAAAATTGTCAAAACTTCAGGGATATTGCCAAGGATAGATGGTTTGAGGGCGTACTTGTTAACGTTTAGACTGATCAATCCTAAAATTGACCCAATCAGTACCAGAAGCCTTTTAAGTGTCACGAAGTCACTCCAGAAAAAAGCGTTATTGCAGTGGTCCGTGATCGGCAACTATTCAAAGTTATTGGAACAAACGTCCTGCATGAATAACGTAGAAGCTGCCTAAATGGATATACACATAACACTAACAAGCCTCAGTAGCACGATGGTTCGTGCTTTGAATTATAAACGAAAGATTCCATATTCATTAGTGGGGCAACTCATGTATTTATAAATTTATTTCTGAAAGGGTTATATGTATATATATGTCTTCATTTATTTGTATATATAATTCAATATCAGAACCGATATATTATTTTTGCTGATTTCCAATACGAATTATCTTAAGGAATATTCTTATATTTCAGCTCAAGACCCAAGTCTCTAGCTCTTCTAGTGTCTTCGGAAAATCTATTTCATGTTCAGACAGACAAACATAGCTCATTCAACTTCCCTATCTATAAGGATTAAGAATATATATATACTATCACACAAAAATAATGTGGAAATTAGGTACGTACGTAGTGACAAAGCTATAAAAACCCTTACCATTTTTGGTGAAGAGTAAAATAAGATAAATAGTTAAACCAACCATAAAATGGTTATAATTTTTGTTTTCCTATAATAACTCTCATTAGGGTTTGTGTAAATCATTTCAGATATTCATAGCGGCGATTACGAGCAACAAATGCATCAGAGACTATTAAATATCTCTCTACTCCTTAACCATTTGCTTGGTAGTCGTTTAGCAATCTAAAAAAATATTTTTAAAAATATTCTTAGTATATATTTTTTTCGTAAAAATTAAACAATCAGTCATTATGCACAAGCTTGTACTTGTTTTTCTTTGCGAATGTGTCTTGCAGCTCTTACAACAATTTGTTGCCACAGAGATCTAATCGTTAACATAAACAAGTACCACAAAATCTAAGACAACATAAAATTGAAAACAATAAATTATATTTATGACAAAATATGCCCAACAGTTACAAAAGCAAAAAAAAAAAATAAAATGATATACGAGTATATGCTCGTACAACTTGAATAGAAGTATAAAAATGTAATAATAATGATATTTTGTTAAATATTTAACACTTAATCATATTCAGCAGACAGACAGCCAACTGTTTTTCTGTTTCTTTTTGTTTGAGTTTATTCTCATTGATTTCCAATTCAACTTCCTTCGCGTTAAAGTGTTGAAAATGTATTGTCGTATTTAGATTGTTTCAAAATGTATGTGGACTGCGATAAAAAATTGTAAAACCTTGTTGAAATAATAAAATTATAATTATAAAAAAAAAAAATGGTAGTTATTGGAAAAATCTTTAAGTCCCATTTTTTTTAGGTCCATTGCTATGCCTTCATCACTTAAATAGTCCGACAACAATTATGCACATCAGAGAAGTTAATGATGTTGATTGACTTGCTCTGGCCGGGGTTGAATCCGCGGCCCCAAGCCATTGTTTTCTTAGTAGTCAACGCGCTAACTACTTCAGCCAACACTATCTTCAATTTGATGGTTGATGGCGTATCCTCTTGATATTTTAGATCTTGAGACATGGATAGATTTTGCAATTGCTGGATTTATTGATCCTTTTCTGGATCCGAATACATATTTTAGTATGCGTTACAGTGAAATTGCCAGTGAGTGTTTTATTTTTCTAAAAACACTCAGTACCTTTCCTTCGATCTGTAACTTCTTTCTGAGAGTCAATGCGCCCTTAATGTGCTTAGAATTATTTGCTTGTTATACCAAAGGCCTCGTGCCATCTGAGACCTCAGATAGAGATTAAAATTCTACTGGCACACACTTCGTCTTAATCCTTTGATGACCATACACAAAATATCCTTTTTCTTTAAATATTTGTCCAAGTAACACATAGAGTTAATATGTCAAAGACTATTTTCTAGAAAAAAGATTTAGAAAACAAGAATGTATTTGGGAGGAAACCTCTATCTAGTTTCACTTGCTCCCTACGAACCACATAATTTGCGTTTAATGCATTGCGTCGTTCCTTTGCTTCAATTCGTCCTCTGATGGCTTTGATATATACCACGACCAACCCTAATTATGAATATTCATTCTCAAACTCAAAATAAGAATATTTTTAATACGGATATTTCACTAATTTGCTACTTTTATATAATTAATTTTTCGTGATTAAATATTACAGAAATTTCTTTGGTTATCGATAACGTCTTTGATTTGGTTTTGCAAGTCCAATATTTATTCAACTATCTGCGTAAGTGATATGTTTGTATGTGTATATTGTACTTTTTCATTACAATCAATATTTCTGTAGTACGCTGCTTTTGTTTTACTACAAAAAAAAAAAAAATATAGGAAAGAAAGAAATAAATCAAAAACATTTTTGACACTCTGATTATAGATACACTCTGGAGAATGTGCACACGTACAACTGAAATCAAGTCGTCCAGGCATGGATAAGTGAAGTGCGAATCAAGTAAGACTCATAAAATGGAAAATGTGTAAAATTCATTGATTGGTACAAAACAAGTTAAAATTAGGCTTAGATCAGTTCCAAAAATTACTGACTTTAAACGTTCTTATAAAAAATGAGCATGCACCATGCTCTGGATTAAGAAAATCCTATTAAATTTTTGGATAATATGCTAACGTGGCAATATTTTTACATATTGTCCGCATAACTCCATAACTGAAGTGATTTTATTACAGCAGCTAATTTTTAATATATGGACTTCTTACTGATCATTGTGATCAAACATTCAATAGTGTCTTATGTTTTGCATATGATAGCAAAGTTTATTTTATTCGTATTCTTTGAAACCTGTGTTTTAAACCTGTATAAGATTGGGATTGTGGTGCGAAATATTATTAAAAATCTTAATACCGATGTGATCTGCATTGGCAGAAGTGTTGAATAAATATCTTTTTTAGAACTAGATGACCTCTACTTATGCAATGCTAAATGTACTAGCAAAAGAGACGTGGCTGAGCATAGATGCTGAAAATGTGGAAGAAGGCTTAATTCTTTTACAAACTACGTTTGCAGCGCCTCTGATGGTAAGTAGACGATTAAATTTATTCAGCTGTGTAAGCAGTAATTTTTTCAATTGTTTTACTTCGCCAACGATTCTGCTAGTCGATGAAAGAGGGCGATGTAGTGTAAGATTAGCGGCAAACATTGTATCAATCGCAGCCAGAACAGCTTTTAGTGAGCACTTATGTATATGCCTTCGTCACTTAAATAGTCCAACAACACATTAGACAGATTTGTAATCACCCCCATTATGAATGTTGACGTCAACACAATACTATAGTCGTCGTCACATTTGTATGCCGTCGACATCAACACAATGTGTGTTGATAATAATCGATAATATGAAAGAAATAATTGTCATAACTATAAATTTTGACGTTAGTTTAATTAATTTTTGTTTTTTTTTTTTTAAATACATATGAACATATGTGAGAAAAATAAAATTTTTTGTTTCCATTAAAAAATCTTTTATTTCTTTTATTTTAATATACATATATTTCAATAAAAACCTCCTTTTGTGTAACATAATGGTGCTTAAAAATTCATTTCGTTTCCAGCTTTCACGATTTTGACTTCGTTTTCTTTTTTTAGAACTGACTTCCACTGTAGCTGAATGTGCGAAAGTTGAGGGCAATTTTTCGGCATTCTCAAGCATACAAAAATCTGTTTCAGAAATGTTTAGTGTTTCTGTTTCATGAATAGAGGGTTCAATTCCTTGAATTAACCCGGATTACGTTGCTTTTAAAACTGGACCAAGTTAGCAGCAGCTTCTTCTAAAGGTGAACTGGTGAATAATTTGCAAGTTCTTCCTTTTGTGGCGTTAACTTCTTCTTTATTGATCATCAATTTGTTTTTTACCTTGCAATTGAAATCTGATAATACATACATACATACATATAAACAAACCTATTTTTATTTGGCTATACAATTTGCTTTAAATTTAAATTTTGCAATCCATTGTTATCTCGAATTCGTGTTTCAATACAATTTAGTTTGCTTGTAATTTCTTCCCATTCTTTCTTTAAATTAATTGGAGTTCTATGGAATCATTTAGCTAGTTACGATTTATTTTCCATTTGCTGAAGTAACTCCTCAAATGGTTTAGTTGTGCTTGTTTTCATTTTTTTTCTCTATTTTATAAACATTGAGTCAGTAACAAACACCAATTGATTCAAGTCGTTGCTAAAATTACAGTCGACAAAAACAGAGTCAATTTAAGACAAAGTCGCATTTAAATTGCCTTTCATTATGCGATTTTCAATTGTTATCGGTATAAGGCAATGTTGACAATGGCAATGCCATTATTGAGCCGTCGATGTCATATGAGACAACATTCATAATAGGGGTGAATGCTGACTATCTTTCCTTGTACAGAGATCGAACGCTGCCTCTAAGTTATAGTTTGCTTTGAGTCAACGCGCTAACCACATCAGCCAACACCACCCTAATGCAAGTATACAGTTACAGACTTTAATTCACTTCAAAAGCTTATATGAGTAGGTATGAATGAATCAACTTACCTCCTAGAGACAAATATTCTAAAAGTCTCAACAGAAGGCTTAAACTTCTTACTTAACTTAAAACGAAAAAAAATTCGTGTTTCTAGCTCAGTGGCTTAAAGTCTACTTGACATTAGCTTCCTCTCTTCTTCTATTGGAGAGAAAAATTTTATCGGTTACAGTCGGAGCTCTGCAGTACATCCAAAAAGGCAGCAGGCAATACCTGGATCGTGTTTCATTGCTGCTATTACGAAATATACATCATTAATTTTATGATATGTAAAGATTTTAATACTTCCACAATGAATATAATTACAATTTTCCATCCCTGAAATATCAGTGACAATCAGACAGTAACAAATGTGAACGATGATTATTATTTATTTATGTCTGAATATATTATTTGATGTTTGATCATTTGTTATGCAAAAAATAATAACAGCAATAGAACCACTAACAGTAAAATATTTTTTGGCAGGAAACCTATTTTTTTCTTCGACCTTCTCTATATTGAACGAGTGTGTGTGTGTGTTTTTGTGTGTGAGTCTGTTGCCTGCCAAATACATAAATTTTAAATTTAGTTAAAACTAAATAGTATATTTCTTTATACATAATTTTTTCCCTCCAACAAGTGTCAATGGGGTGTTGTCAAAAATGACAGTTATTTATATTTTCCATAAATTTATTAGTTTTCTAAACAATAGACATACAATTTTTTATAAAAACTGTCAAAATATAGAAATTATTTAAAAGTTAAAATTTTAAATGATGTCGTATCGTTGTCATTGTAGGGGATTATTATTTGTTTTTGCAGATATTTTAGGTGGGTGTTGAATAAATAAAATAATTATTTATTTAAATATTAAGGTGTGTATATGTATGTATGTATGTATGTATGTTTGTCTGTAGTTTACACTGAGTAATAATGTATTCATATTAAAAATGAATTGACTTGTCATCGTAAAAAATTAATATAAAAAATAAAATTTATGAAAATTTTTAAATTTTTTATTAGCAAGAAAATATGAGATCATCGAAATTTTAAGGGTGGCGTTAGGTAGGTTGATCATATGCTCGTAAGTATGTATGTATTTGTATTTGTAGTCATGTTTTATCAGTGTATTCATAATACTTTAAATTTTAACATTCCAACATTTTTCCATTTAAAAACATACTTACATACATGCATACTAGACTCTTTCGACAGGCTCCGCCAAAAATGGCCCCAAACTAAAAAAATTGCCCCAAAATAAGATAAATGCTCAAAATTATTTTTTGTGGTTTTCAATGGAAAACTTTTTGATCCATTTTTCGTTTTGCTATTTGTGGGCTATTAATGAAATATTCTAAAATTTTATACTTTTCTTACCAGGGATTCATAAAATGACAATAGGCCCCAAATTAAAATACAATACTAAAAATTAAAAATTGACCAAAAAAGGTGAACCCAAATTCAAGTATAAAAAAATAGTCTCAAACTAAAAAACGGATCAAATAATTTGTCATTGAAAACAATAAAAAAGTTTTATTAACAATTTTTCCTCTTGGGGGCATTTTTATTTTACCAGTTTGGGGCCCATTTATAGTTTTTTAATTTGGGGCCTTTTGTCTTTGAAATTAATTCGCATTTGGTGTCGAAAACAAATACAAAACAGGGTATTTTAAAATCACTACAAAGCTTATTGCCAAATCGCTTATTTCTAATTGGTTACCTTAAGAGAGGATTAAAAATGTTGTACAGACTGCTGCGATTTTTATTTCATCAGTTAAACTGATCAACAAACATTTAGATTATTTGTTTAAGAAACTCAACTCAAAAAATCTTTAAGTTTATGACTGCATTGATCTCGAAATTAGTGGAAAGTTCAATGCATAACTTTTTTTCCTCGTAAGATTTTTAGCCGCAAATTTTTTGCATTAAGTATGAATTTCGAAAACTCAGTTATATATCCATGTCACAAAACTCAATTCCGATCGCAAGTGGTTTCAGAGACGAATGTTGAGTCTTACGAAAACCAAAAATTTTAAATGTGTTTGTAATCAAACAACTTTGAAAATTAAAAGTCGAATAGATCATGAATTTCTCTACTAACTTCATTTGTAGTAAACACCAAAAATTTTCCATACTTTTAGCAGCGTCAGTAAAATAAACTTTCAATGTTAATAAAAAAAAAATCTTTAAACAAACGACTGTGGATATAAAAAAGGTTATCTTTAATAAACGAACGGAATACAGTTAGGGATTTGAAACCATTCCGATCAGCATCTATGACTTGCCCCATAATATTGAAATACAAAAAGTGTGTCAAACTTTGTGTTATCTGTGAAAACCACACATTTTTTACGATTTCCGTTTCCCAGTGTCTCACTCTCTTTCCCTGTAAGAGAACTGTCACTGTCACTTTGATTTATTTAATTGCCTTTAAAAATTAACATCAAAGAGTTTTATAAATAATAAAAATTTCAACTTTAGCCATTTATTTACATGTTAAAAAAATATATTAAATTCATGTGTCATTTTATGATTAGCATAAAATTAATATATATACTTGTTATTTATTTCATAAATAAAATAAAAGATAAAAAGAAAATATTTCAAAATAATTATGTTCATACGTCTGTATGTTTTTATGTTTGTATACAATGTTTAACCTTCGTGTCAGTATGTTAAATGTGTCTTTTAATTTTCAGAAACAAAAATACACAAAACTATGTTTTATATAAATTATAATTTATTGTCTTAGTTTAACGCAAACAACGAAAGAAATTATTTATAAAAAAAATGTATTAAGAAATAAAAACTAATTCAAAAGTGATGGGGATAAAACAAACAACAAACCAACACTAATTATGTTGCACGAGATTTATTAGCCGCTATTTATGCATAAATTAACAAAATTCAGAGTCTATAAATTAGTTTTTAAATTGAGATGTTTTGTCGAGATAAGGCATTATTACATCAGTAGCTAAAAAGACTGAACGATTTATAGTAGTCATAACTTGAAAAAGGTTTGACCCATTTGATTTAATAGAAAAAATTTAAAGCACAACATTCCAGTTATGCTTCAGTTATGTTGGAGATCACTAAATAATTAAAATTTAAATAAAATTAAATTTTGTAATATTCTCTTTGGCAATAACTGAGTTTGCAAATTGATGAAGTCAGGTAAAGGTCTTAAAGACTACTTTATTTATGACTATAATAAGGAACCATAGATGACTTCATTATTATCATTCAATAATAATTTTAAAGGGTGCTTAAGTGTTAAGAAACTCCTGTGATCGACCTCGATTTTAGTTCAAACACCACCATTACATGTCTATCTTTAATATACAACAACTAAGGCAACAACAACAACACCAACAATAACATCAGCAAAAAAAAAACTAGTTAAAAAAAACACTTAATTTAATTTTAAAATCTTAATTAATACTGAGTTAATGTATTATTCAAAATGTAATAAATCAAAAATATAATGAAATGTTGTTACGAGTTATTTCATTATTTATTATTTATATATTTTGTTGTTCTTCTTGTTGTTGTATTTCTTACTAGCATACAACACGAAAGCCTACAAATAATCTTGTAAATTGTATAAATGCAGTTTAGCAAAAAAAAAAAAAAAAAAACGGTGCAAAAAGTAAATGCAAAAGATTAAAATATTTGAAGGTAGGAGCCATAAATTTTCCAAACATAAAAGAGGTGGAGGTTTTAGATTTCAACAGAAAAAGAAGAAAAAAACATACTGATATGTATAACGTTTATCTTAAAATATGAATCTAATAGAAAATTTGCAAAAAAAATACTTTTAATTTTCAAACTACAGCAAAGAGAAAATTTTCATAACTTGGTTGGTTTTTCAACAATATATCTTTTTCACTTGCATTGCGTGTTTAATCATTTCATAATTGTGCACAAGAGTTTAGAAATAGAGGGTTTTTGTTATATCTACAAATAAGTTGCTATGATTTTCCAGATCTCCCCGCAGAGAGGCCGTTATTGCCCACGCTTCATGGAAAACTAAAGTGTGATTAACATGAAAAGTGTAACATAACAAATATTAACTACAATTATTTCTAAGAATTTCAACAGCAGATAATTATTAGATAAGAAGTAATATTAAAATAGAGTTTATTTAAATAATAAAAATTTATGATAAAGATATTACGAAAATATTTGCTTGATATTTGAAAAAATAAACACATTTTTTAATGGCTACTTATTTTTATTAAGCTGAATTTTGTAAAATTTTGAACCGAAAATGGTAGGAAGTTAGACAATGTTGCAAATAAGCTGGAGGTGGAGGTGCAGCAGCCTCCGTTTCTGCCCTTAAACTTCAAAACAAATCAAGATTAACTTTGTTTTATTTCTGTGCAAAACTCTCACAAATTTTTGCGAATTTTTTTAATTTTTTTTTTTAAATTAATTTAGATGCAAACGCTACGTCAAGCGAGAAATGGTTTAACACTTTGAGCCCCACGTGCTCCACCGGTGGACATTTGTTTTTTGATGATTTGGGACAATGTGACCACTCGTTGTCATTAGTGGTTTTACTTTATGGGACATCGTGACTACCCGTGGTTACACGTCGTGTGGCATTTCCCGACATTGTGATCACAAGTGGAAACGTTCTGGTGATCACTTGGGCCCAAGATGTATTTTGACATTCTGGGACAACCGGTGGTCACAATAAAAACAGAAAAAAACAACAACAATACATTTGGTTTATTAAAAATAAATATCGCAAAGTCACATTGCAAAAAATCAATAAAGTTAAGTTTGGTCCCAGCTTGTCAACTAAAAAATAACCACTCGTCAGCACGCGGTCCACAGGTGCAGAAAAAAAATGAGAACTGGTGGGCACGTGGGGTTCAAAGTGTCAACCATAAATGCACTATATTCTCTAGACGAAATAAAAAAAATATGAGAGCTTAAACCTTTAAGGCATTTGGATTCGCAAGTTGATTTCAATTCCGAAAAATGAGTTTTTAGAAAAACAAAAAAAAAGGAAAAAAGGAAAAAAATTAAAATATTGTTTGTAAGCAAACCACTTTGAAAATTCAGAATGGAATTGACAATGAATTTTTCTACTAAGTTAATTTGTAGGAAAAAAAAAAATTAAAAAAAAATGTTGCATAATTTTAGGAGCGCCAATAAAATATTAAAAACAATGCATACTTTTAGGAGCGTGAGTAAAAAAGCTCTGATTGTTAATAAAACAGCTCGATGTAAGCTTTACTAATAAAAATATTTATCAACGTAAAATTGAAATACAAAATAAACGAAAGAATCTAAAGACGGCTATTCTAAAAACGATCGTAATACAATTACGGAACTGAAACCTTTGCGATCGAAATGTGTGACTTTCCCTTATATATGACTCATGGTTGATATAAAATCAACCTATATTGATCACATTCATTGCTAGGAATGCTTACGATTTATATTATCAATAGCACCACTGCGTATAGTGATTAGTTCTATTTAGATCCACTAGGAAAAATCAGGATCTTATTAAAACATATGTAAGCGGAGTTGAAATATCGTTGAAGACATGAGTCTAGAAGAAATATAGTGGAAGGAATGATTTTTGAAGACCTTACCAAACATAAAGAGCGTTTAGCGGGTGACATCAGCATTCTTTCTAATCGACGCTTAACGGAGGGAAGAGCAGAGTCAGGTGCTTAGTCAAATGAGTTAAATTTCCGTCTGTGTTTTGCGTTAAAATACATACTTATCTGTCTACCAAGCAGAGACTTTTAGGTAGGTACATGCATTCAATTGAGAGTTAGGCGAATTAGAATAGAATTTTCATTGTAATCAAAATAGCACCTAAAATGTTTCTTAGAACGAAAAAGGTGTTGATTAGTGAATGAGTTAATTAATACATTTGTTTAAAGGAGACAGAAAGCTGGTCATCAGATGAACCAAAAAAAAGGAATCTGCATTTTTTGAATTGTCCAACAGAACCATTAAATGCAGTGAAAAATGTTGGAACGCCCTGGCGACGGCAATTATTATTGACACGACGTACCTGCTATCCGGGAAAGATTTTACTAACTTTTGTAGAGCGCTTTTATTTTTTTGAAATCGTAAAGTGTACCATAGATTCAGAAATAATAAATAATCTATGCCAATTATAAGTTTCTTACATTTTCTCTTTTGCATAATCAAGACGTTTGTTATACAATTTTAATTTTACAAAAATGCTATTTTGAAATAAGTTCATTTAATTATTTTTAGTTTTCTTATTTTTGTGCACAATACATTGCGTGAATTGACAGATTTTAGAAGTGCTGCTTTTTTTTTGTGCAAAAATGATAATTTATTTATAAAAACACATTTTTAGTTTTATAAAAAATTTATTTTTTTCTCAACATTAAATACTAAATCAAAATTGTAGCGGAAACAATTATAAAAATGCATAAATTTAAAAAAAAACTTAGAAAATTTATTGCTCCAATTAAAGACGAATGTATGTTTGCTTGTTGTACCGCTATAATAAATTAAATAATAAAATATAAATTATATTTTATCATACTAAAATATCATGAAAAATAATTTTTACTACATGGGCAAATAATATTCAAGAGCATAAACAATTTATGAAATAAATCATGTGTATTAAAATGTTACAGTAGTAGTAGTAGAAATAAACCAGACTCTCTTCAAGCTTTACAAGTCAATATTGAACATGACATACGACTTGATTTAGTGGAAAAAGTGCTCGAAAATTGGGATCATCGAATTCGTTCCTGCAGAAGAAGTCGTGGAGGCCATTTGAATGACATTATATTCAGAACTTAATTGTATCGATTGTACTTCACATTAAATAAAAAAACTTTTGAATTTACTTAACAATGTGTGATTTCTTTAAAGAAATCATATTCTCTTATTGGAAAACCTTATAAAAACGAATCATACCATTTTAAAAATTCAAATTAAAATTGACAAAGAATTTTTCTACTAACTTCATTTGTAGAAAACAACAAAAATCTTGCCTACTTGTAGGATCGTCAGTAAAATAAGTTTTTTCAATTTAATATAAAAGCTCGATGTGACCTTTGCTAAGAACAACAATTTAAACACACTCGTATTCACCCTTATTTATAATTTTAAAATCGAATTAAAAATTAAACGGAATCTGAAGATTTTAAATTACAAACGATCGGCATAAAATTACGGAATTCAAACCATTAGTATTGATGTAAGTGACTTGCTCCATTATATGCAGAAAACTTTCCCCCTAAATCACGTTCTGCCCTTTTGCTGACCAACTATTATATGTGCGATTTCTATTCTGGGGAAATGACCTCAAACTTTACTCAATCAAAGTGTCCAAACAAAGAAGGATGGCCTACGTTGAACAATTAGAAGATGAAATAACAGCAAAGGTCTTCGCCTGAACTAAAAACTATAGCAAGTTTATCTCTTGGGATATCCTCTAGAGGCTTAGATAGTGATCAGATTATATTAAAAGTCTGACATGCTATTTAAAGCGTAAAAAAAACTTATGGTTGCCAGGAAACACACTTTGGAGATGAATCTGTAGACGCTTGTTGGTAAAGTTTCGTAGACGATTGAAGTGTGGCTGACAGAGTGCTTGTATTTGGAGCAGTTTTGAAAGATAGTCTTCACAATCTGTTTATTTTCTAGTTCGATTTTAAAGTGATTAAAGTTTTTTATACCTTCAATTGTTTTTATTAATATGGAAAGCTTATTTAACTGATGCTCCTAAGAGTATGCATTTGTTTTATAATTTATTAGAAATTGAGTTTCGGATCCATAAAGGAGCCTCAAATAAAAAAAAAATAAAATCACAAATTGCAAAAAATCGCACAATAATAATTTGTTGTTGTTTTCTTTGTAAAACTTATTGGGCCATTTTACATGTTTCTGTCTGGGGCCATTCCTACTTGAGGAAAAATGGGGGCAATGAAAAATGCCACGAAACTGAGAAATTAAAAACGTCCTTAACATATGAACAAACCGTATGTAAACGACTGCCGCTGTTAGAAGAATTATGAAGAAGAAAGTGCTTGCGCCCAATATTTGTCCAAATAATCTAAGTCGCAAAAAATCAAAGAGAAATAAATACCCTAAATTGTATATGATGATCGATTTTGTGTTAGTTAATATATTCTTGGTGATGCCAAATGTTATGTTTGCTACAACAATAGATTGATTATTACAACAATACACATATTTGCATGTTGATAAATTAACATTCGAATCAAGAAGAACTTGCTGATGCCAAATGTTATGTTTGCTACAACAATATATTGATTATTACAACAATACATTGTTTCCTACAACAATATATTTATAATTACAACCATATGCTACAAAATTATATTAATTGCCATCAACAAAATTAATTTGGCCAAATTAGGCCACAGCTGCATACATCTTTTGCTAAAATCTTGTCTTTTGTTAATCTCTTAGGGTTTTTACTTTTTATATAAAACAAAATTATTGCTTCAAAAATCTGGTACCACTTTATAATTTGATATAATTTATGAGTTTTATATCATTTCTAACAGATAACCACTAAAATCTTACTTTTCACACGATCAACTTTAAATACATACATAAATGTTTAAACAACATAAAATAAAGGTGAATGCAAGCTCGTTTTGTGTTTTGCTTCTTTTTCAACGAAAAGGGTCTCCTCATGTTAGCCGGTTTTCTTAAAATCATATTATTTTTGTATGAATTATAACTTAAGAGATATTAAATGTGTCTTATTATTTTCTTATATGTCAACATAAATATTCTTTATAAATTTATAGCCACAACTCAAGTCATTGAGAAAAGAAAAAAAAACATGTTAAATTTTAAAATTATTTCTTTTATATTGTCTTCTTTAGTGAATGGTAGATGTATATTTAACTACTGTTTAGTTTTCGCTTAAGACAAATCAACAGACATATTAAGTTAAACGAAATGACCCAGTGAGAAATGTGTGAGTGGTGAGACTAGTGAAGAAATGTTCAATTTATTCGGGGATTTTTATAATATTTATTAATTATTCGAATTTCGAAATTAATTAGAATTAGACACTCGAATATTTTTAAATCAAAATCAAAAGCAACAATTTTGCTGGGTTATTTAAAATAGCAAAAAAAAAAAAAATCACAGCGGACACATTATAAATGAAAGAGAAATCTTAAGAATAATAATACACAATTTAGAAAAAAAATTTTCAAATATTAACTTTAACTTCTTTTCAGCATTTGAAGTCCGTTCCAAAGTGTCTGAAAAAACACTATTGGTTTGGTTTAACTTGTTATTATATTTTTCTTTTTGCATTTCGTTTAAGCATTTTTTTTTGTTTTTGGTTCTGCTTTGTTTTTTTTTTTGCTCCCTGCTTCCCCAATCTCTCTACCCAAGTTATAATAATCGCATAAAATAAAGAGCGAAACCATCCGACATTTTAATGGCCAACATAAATTGTAATATTAAATCGAGCTGTCATGTTGTTGGGTCGTTTATGCCGCTTATACATACAACAACTACTCGTACTACGTTCAGTTGTACACGAGAAGTTGTGTTGATAAAAGTTGTTGGAACGAAAAAAAAAAATTGTTAAAAAAAATATATAACGAATGAATAACTTCCATATTTTTATCATCATCCTACTCAATGGGTTTTTTTATTTTTTCTATCTCTCTCTCTCTCTGTCTCTGTGTTTTTGTGATACCCTATAGTTGTTAGTTAATATAATAAATTTAATTTTGAAAGATTCGGCAAGTTGTTAAGGATCAATTCTTGAAATTCATTGGGAATCTTAAAAATTGGAAAAAATAATATATTCAATGTAGGGAATTATTACACGCAAAGAAAAACTTTGATAATTTCATGGCAAATTGGGAATTTAGCGAATTAAAAAGCATGCAGCAAGAGTCTGTAGATAAAACTTGGGAAAACGTTGTTAGTTTTCTTATCAGTAACTACAAAATAAACAGCATTAAGCTATCTAGGACTCTAGGAATAGAGTTGAGGCTACCAATGCAGACTAAATACTTCGATGTTTTTAAATATAGCAAGTAAGCTGTCATTGAGAAGGAGTTTTATTCTTTTTATCCGTATAGGAAGGAACTAGAACCTGCAACCGAAGCTGGTGGATTAACACATCGACCACTTCATTTTTATACATGGAGATTCAAAGTGAACTAAAAGCTATCATCGGGATCTGTATCGCGGTGGGTATCAAGGGATGCTGTTTTGTTGGGGACAGGTCACACAAAACTCCTAATTGAGATTTACTTTAATGACCAGGACTTCCGAGTTACAATTTTTAATTCAACGACACAAAAAACAACTCCAGTATGACAATTTTTAGCTTTCTATCGAATAATGTGTTACCAGATACATCAAAGCTAATGCGTAGCACATGATCGTGAGAGCCCAGATGATTATAGTTGCATGATTTCGCACCATGCAGGCACCATGCAAGAGCAAATTGGGACAAATATACCTTCCATAAATATGTCATAGTAGAAATTGCTATATGAGCCTTCAGAATAACGGAAATATATGTTCGAGCAAGTTATACATTCTGATCTAAATGGTTTAATTTACCTAATTGTATTCCGATCTCTTTTGATTTACAGTCTTCACCCTCCTCCGTTTATTTTGTATTATTATTTTCAATTGATAAAATTGTTATACCCAGAAAGGCTACATAAGCTTTTTTATTTTACTTACTGTCCTAAAAGTAATCATGTTTTTTATTGCTTACTGCAAATGAAGTTTATAGAAAAAAGGATTGTAAATTCCTTTTTGAATTTTAAACGTGGTTTGATTACAAACTAAATATTAATTTTTTTGTTGTCCAAAGACTCAGCTTTCGGAATTGAAACCAATTTCGATCGGAGCTGAGTTCTATGAAATGACTGATTATGTCTGTCAGTATTGATTCATCATTCGATTTGTAGAATATTTTCGCATGCTAAACATATTTATATCTTTTAGTCTTTTTTAATATAAATAAAATCATCAGATCACAGTTTTCGTTCACGCTAACTTTCAAAGTCATCCTACCGATTTCACTGTAAATAAAGTTTTATAGTATTTTAAAATAAAAAATCGCTTAAAATGGTAAATGAAATATATAATATAATAAAAATAAAAAACAGAAGCTAAAGTAGTGTTCCTACTCTCCAAATTTAGCCATAAAAAAACTAAACTGGCAACATTGGTCTTCCTTGAATTGCATTTGCAATGAATTTGTTGTCAATTTTTAAGTAAAAATTTTTCTAGTCCCCATTTTTAAACTGCAAGCAATGTTCGAAGTGTCATTGAATTACCTAAATTCTCTGCTGCAGCTATAAAACGACTCACACAAACACAACTGTAAGAGACAACGGTGGTAGTGTCACTGAGGTACTTAAATTCTCAACTCGTCTGAGACTGCGATTATTTAAATATGTATGTATGTGTGCGCGTTTTGTTCTTCACAAATTTGAAGTTACTGTTCGCTCATGCACATAAAATTTCTTATTTCAACACCAAAAATAACAAAAAAAAAAAAAAAAGTCAGAGCATTTTGCTGCATAAATATTGGCGCTTTTATTTCTTTGTCGGCTTAAATGAAAGCAAAATGTGCCGATAAGACTAAAGTTGAATATGAAAGGCGCTAAAATATTGCAGAATAAAAATGCTAAACATTTTTACTATATTTTTATAATTATGTTTAGCAGCTTATAAATGTGTATTTTACAAATATTATTCGTACAGTGTTTGATGCTGTTCTAATCATGCAAGTCATTTAAGAACGAATATATAGAGGAATTGTTAAGAAAGGTTTTAAAATACATAAGTATTATATTTTTTTTTTGAAGAAAGAAAATTTTCCATTTCAAAATAATTTATTTCTAAATGTATTTACAGTCCTATTTTATTAGTTAATTATTACGTATGTTCTAATGAACCATCGCAAGACGTGTGTATGGACGGAGGTGGGCATAGTGAAATCTTTAAATTAAAAAAAACCATCGTATTAACGACATCATTATAATTAATTTTAGTATACCCACGTTCTTCGCAAATAAGCATTTAAATGAGGAGGCAAATAAAAAGAAAAATACGAAATACGTGGAAATTTGAAATGTTTTTAAACTTTTGCGGTTCTTTGATTAAGAGCAAACATAATTAAAAATTAATTTTTGATTTTATTAAAATAAAAAAAATTATGTGAGTCCGATCACAGGGGAGATGTGTAAACATGTAGTAATGAAACATTTTTTCAGCTGTTTATTAAAATGTAGAGCATGTAGTTATTTTACAGCAATGGTTTTCGAACTGTACAGCGCTAGCATAATTATATGTTAGTGAAAATTAGTAGCTCCTATTGCGCCATCTACTGTTTATATTATTGCGCACTAGATGGTGTTATTGTATTTCTATGCAGCTGTTAAGTTTCTCGGTACTTCTTGTTGTCCGTATGATCATACACAGCTTACACCGTGTTATCAAAATCTTACATCTCACAAAAAATATGTGATTGTATTGTGAAAATCAATTTTACCCCCTATCGTATAGATGTTTACACATACTAACGAAAGGAGCATGATTATCCATCTTTGTGAAAAACATACACCATGGGGCTGTGCTGTAGTGGGGAAATGGGTAATTGATTTTTTTTAGATCGTAAATTCAAGGCAAAACTTGAGTGCTGCCACCCAAGCACTCAAGGGACACATTTTAACCCATGCGAGTCAAATAAAACGTGTATATTTGTAGATACCTTAAGTCATTTTTAAGACCACAGTTTATTGAGTGTTACATATGACCTTATTTTCTGGAGGATATTAATTAGGATAGACGACGTCTAACGCTCTCGCAGTTACAAAACTAAGAGAATCTGCATTAGTACTGTGAAAGGTCAGAATAGCTTTCTTCTGTCTTTGTGATAGAGATCGATTGACGTTAGACCTAGCAAAATTAGGCCCTGCTTCTGATCTCTAGATCATCACAAACAAACTTAAGAACAACAATTTGTTGTGAATTTTTCCTTGAAAATGTATAACAAATTTTTAAACTCATTTCATTATCAATCTGCATCGTGAGGTTGTTTTCGTTACGGAATTTCTTGATTCGGTCACCATAAAAGCCCGCGATAAAATCTGTGCAAACATTTCAGCTCCTCTATCATTTAAATAAGTCTGTATGTATGTATGTATGTATGTACGTCACACTTCTTATTAATGTCTAAATATTTCACAACCATAACTAATGAGAAATCTCAAAATCTTAAATTGTGAAACGATCATCAAAATGTTTTGTGATAGAATGTCAGTCCGTCCGTCCGGCCACTCTTCAATTTCTTTGTAGTAAATTTACCATGACAGATTTGAAATGTCAACGTTTATTTATGTTTTCAGTAATTGCAGGCATATTTTTCGTGCTTATTTCGAAAATAAAATAAAACAAAAGAATTTCAGTTGACAGAGTCTACAAAAAAAAAAAAAAAATTATATATTAATAAATTAATGTGTTCAGTTTTCTCAAAAACAAAACCAAAAAAATAAGAGATTAAGCAAAATAATAAATATAAAGTTGATTTTATTTGTTTGTTTAAAATGGAATTTATTTTTCAACAAAAAATGTGGTTAAAGAATAAAAAAAAAAACAAACATTAATTTTCAATGTTATAAAAACAAACAAATAAATTAAAATAAGCGTAAAACAATTAACACTTGTGTTAATAAAGAATAATATTTTTGTAGTACATACACACATGCATACGTATATGAGTACACGTGAGTACATGTGTTTGCATTTAAAATTTTTAATTGTTGAAATAAAACTGTATAACAAATATTTAAGACGTAAATTTTAAATTTAAAAATTCGTCAGAGAAGTAGGTTTTTTTTAAGTTATCAAGGCTTATTAATATCTATTAGCCCTGGATGGATATGTAAAAAACTGCATTTTCGATCCTAAATACATCAGGGCAGGCATATGCAAAAATGGGATAAAGGAAGTGAAACCTCTTTTGTATTTATTATCCTTCTATCTGAAAGATCATACCAAGTAAATCATTGTAAGCAGTTACAATTTCGAAACGTTACATTTTACGAAAAATATAAATACGTCAGGTTTGTAACTTTGATCTCTTTTAGATCCCCTCCCTGTATTACAACAGGTTGCCTCTAAATATAATTTTTTTTTAAATTTTATATTAATATTTTGGTGAAGGGAATAATCGATGATTGGTTTAAAGATCTGTGTATAAGGCATCTGCTTACACGACTTAGTATACATATATCGCTGGCTTAACATGCAAAGGATCTAAGTCGATAATTTAAAATTTTATAGGGGAGACAAAAAACAATCAAATTTTTTCTTTTACTTTTAACTTTTTATAATTCTTTAAACGTAAATTTTTTTTATTTTTCTTTGTTTCCTATGTGCGTAAAAGCAAAACGAAAAAATAAGTATTTGCTGATTTAGAAGATTTTGTGGAATTAAAGCTTTTCTTTGTTATAAATTTGACTAAGCGCTTTTGCTCATCACAAAGAACAACCACAAAAAACGGGATACCGGTAATTTTTTTCTTTGTAATCAATGTATTTTTACTTATTACTGCCTTTAAATCTCATTTTTTTAAAGTTGACATAGAGCCTTTGCTTGTTAAGCCAGCGATATGTTGTTTCCCCCTTATTGAATCAAGATCAATAGACCCTGAATTCAATGTACTCGACTTCCAGCTATTGATGATTGTTAGACTGTTGTCTATATATACTTTAAAAAAAGTATTTTCCTTTTTTCGCTTTAACACCAGGGATGGAAAATTCAAATTTTTTGTAGAGCATAAAATTATGAATTTATTTTTTGATTGAACAGGAATGAATTTCCTATAGACTTTAGATGAAAAATGGAGTAAAAATTTTTAATAAAAAATAAAATTTATAGCTCCTTTAAAATTTCTTAAGGTTAGAAAAACACCAGCTTGCTTGATTTAAGATCAAAAAAAAAATATGAGTTTTTAAATTTTTTATAGCGGAAAAAAAGACGAAGAATCTAAGTCTTATATTTAAGAAGAAATAAACGGATGTGTTCTGACGTACACAAGTGACTGTTTTAAATATGAATATACTATTTTAAATACACGTGTATATTTAGGCACACATGCACACGCATACACATGCACAGGTTTTTAAATTGTCGTTAACTTTAATTTAGCTATTATGTATTATTTACTATTTTTTTTCATTGTATAACCATTTATCATGTCTGTATTAAAATTTATGTATAATTTTCTTTTGTTAAATAAATTTTATATTATTGACAAAAACACCTAAATTATTATTTGTTGTTATATATCGTTTGTTTGTTTGTTTGTTTAAATTTTGTTTCTCATAACAATATTTTATGAATATATTGAGTTTATTTGTGAGTATTTTAAGTGTTTAAAAATTATTATCGAAAATATATTTTATTATACCAACGACTTTTTGCACGGTTTTATGACTCTGATGAATATTTCATTTCTTACCTTAATATTGATTAATTTCTTCGATTTCTTTGCAGATCTCGATGTCGTAGTGGTTCTATTTCCTTTGGTAAGTCTTATGGAGTTTTCTTTTCTACAAAAAAATGGTACATCTCCATGCAGAAAGTGTACTTTGGTGTTCGTTTCTTAAAAATGTTTTGCTCTCTAAAAGGGCAGTGTGTTTGATTCTAAAGAAATCGCCCTCACTAAGGGTGGAAGGCATTGCACTTTTTGCCCCGTAAAAATCGACAGTACTAATAGTTCCCTGTTAAACTTAGCTGTCAGCTGTTAAAAACTATGCGTTCCACTTTTTCATAAGTTGTGTTCAGTGCTAGTGAAATAACAAGCTGCATTATTACAAGATTGGCAAGACATTTTATACATGTACCTTTCAATGAGGTACCATTTTGTGTGTAGAAAAGAAAACACCATTAGATTTAATAACATTTTTATTTTAAAACGAACTGAACTTCTGCCTTTCTACAATTAGGTATGGTCGTGTAAAATATTTTCAAAAGAAGTTGGTCTTTAAAATTAATTACAAGCTGCAAGCAGATGTAAAAATGTATAATAATTCGCATTCTTCTATTCTTATTCATCAAAAATTAGACTGAAAATATTGCGTAAATCAAGACTTCAGTATAACTTTCATATCAGATTGTTTACAAAATTATTCCACTACATTTATGGTAAACATGAAATACAAATAATAATTTCATATTTGTATAGTAAATTTGTTATAGAGTATAGTATGTACTACTTTATTTTGCGCATAAATTATATATAAATTGAACACAAAATTTAGTGACAATTTGTTTTTGTTGTATTCATATGCAAATTTCCAAAATAAATGAGTAAGAACATTTATAGTTTTATTACAAATGCTAATTGAGATGTACGTATGGGTGTATGTATGCATATCTTACACAATAATATATTAAATAAATAAAGCATAAAAGAAGGGAAATTGAATTAATTATACAGTGAAACTAAGTTATAACGAACTTTGATACATCGAAAACCCTTAATATAACGTATTTTCTTCGTTTTTCTTCTTTTGTTCTCTCAAAGTTTGATTATAACGTATTTACAACGAAACAATAGCTATAACGAATTATTTAGCTTTTTCTGTTAAGTTCGTTATTGGAAGTTTTACTGTAAAATAAAAAGAAGAGAGGTGTCTGAGGACACCCGGTTATAGCTTTGCTCATTTTTTTTTTATAAGGAACGAAGGCGAATAAGAAGAAGTAAGTATGTACATATGTATGTATGTATGTACACATAATATTTTCGGTTTTTTGTTAAAGTTGAAATCAAAATAAAAAAAAGAAATTTCGTTTCTTGCAAGGCGAATATGATGTAAATTTGCCAAATTGTGGTGGTTTTTTACTTGCATACACACATATATATACATATACATACATATATATACATACTTGATAAATTCTGATATATTGCAGATATTATAGTGATAAAATACAAACGATCACTGAAAACAAACTTTAATTAATTAAATAATAAAATAAATATTTCACATACATACATATGTATTCATATGAGTATATTTATTGTTTTGTTTTTGTTATTGCGGTTGAATGTGAGTAACACACTATATATGTACATACATATTTTCTCGTCTTGATTTTAAAAAACAACAACAAAGTCGCTTTTAAAGGATGAGCTAATCAAAACAAAAAAAGAAAAACATAACGGGAATAGTGTCGATTATTTATCTTACGAAAAATAAAATTCAACCCCTACCGCGCCATAAATAGCAAAGCTATAAAAATTATTCAACCTATTTCTTATATATACATATATATGTATGCTACATTTGCCAAATAGTTTAACTCCATAAAACAATAAGTTGAAAAAATTTTTTGAAATATTATCAGCCATGTGACAGGTCAGACAATTCCTATCGAAAGTTGATTCGATTTCGTTAGTTGAGTCTTTAGAAAACGAAAATATTTTTTGTAATTAAACAACTTTTAGAATTCAAACTGTAGTAGACACTGAGTTGTTTTGCAAAATTCATTTGAAGAAAAAAAATAATAATATAAAAATATTGCATACTTTTAGGGCATTAAAAATAATAAAAACCAGTGCATACTTTTAGGAGCGCCATTAACTAAACTTAAGCATTAAAATAAGCTTAATGCGAGCTTTGCTACTAAAATCAATTTAAACGGACGCCTATGGGCGTTAAATCGGTGTATAATATAATAAACGGAAGCCCGCGAATATTCAAGCCACCATTGATGTCATACGTCTAGATTTAATGGAAAAAATAGTCAAAAATTGAACTCATCGCATAGAACTTGTAACGCCACAGACTTATGCGGGAGGGTGGTATTGGCTAATGTGTTTAGTGCTTTTACTACAAAGCAAACTAAGACTTAGGACCTGGGTTCGATCCATTGTCACAAAAAACTATTCAAGCAGCGATTTATACAGTTTCCAGGTGATGTATACCACAGCTTCTTCCTTGGTCGGTTATTAGAATCGTCGGTGAATTACTATTTCATAAAATGATTGCTCACGCAGCTTAAATAATTTAAATTATTGACTTCACACTGGAGGCGTTGTAGCACTGCTCGAAGATTTACAAAATGTGCAATATCCCAGTTGTAAAAAGAGTTTAAACTTCTTCTACATTTTCACCAAACACATTCTCTAGCCTATCTTTCTCTATTTCTCCCCTTCACCCTTTCTTCCTAGTTCTAGCACAATGCATGTCATAAGTAGGGGTAAGCCCGTGTGCTGCTCATAAAAAAAAATCTAATAATATTTCTGTCTTGTATTATTATTTTAATTTGTCATCATGCAGCTTAATAAAACACCCGATACAAAAAAGTTAGCTGACAGATTAATCAGGTACCAGGTCTGTTTTTTAGATTAAAGTTGATATTAACTACATCTCAAGGACCTTAATTTTACATATTTAGTTGCACAACCAATAAAAAGACTTAATTATTTCAGCCATGGATTCATATACATACAAATCTTAATGACTTTGATCCGCACTCTATTTAATAAAAGTCGTTATGTTTAAAACACAAATCTATAACGATTTCGCTATTTCCCTTATTTGTTTATTACTAAATTATAAAATCTATTTGCTTTCCTTTAAGCCATTAAGCCATTAATAAACCCTTTAAATTAATCTCTGATAATGTCCATTTTAAAGCTACTTAGAATGGCTGCTGTTGCCACTCTCTTAAGCTCACATACACTAAGAAAATAAACAACAAAAAAATAATATGTATCCCTGCCATACATTTTACACTTAACGGCAGCATATGGAATAGAATAAGAGGCAGAAGCAGAAGCAGAAGAAGACGAAACAACATTAAAGCTTAAACATTCGTAACCTTCATTTTGTCTGTTTGTCAGCGTGCAACTACTAACTCTCTATTTCCATGACCAAGATACCTGGTACAATTTAAGGTATAATTTATGTTTTATTGTTTTTCCGATGACATTTAAATGAAGATAAGATTAGGCCACATGTCGTTACTTTTGTTCTTTGTGTACAAAAACGGCTGCTGCTCTTGCTGTTGCTTCTTTAACTGTCAACGACAATGAGCTAGTGCATGTTGTTGTTGTTGTTGTTTCTGTTGGTTCTTATCCGCTGGATGTTGCCCGGCACTGTTTCTGATCATAAACAAAGTGTTTTAAAGTCTTGAAAACAGCACTTTCGTTTCCTTCTTAAGTTTTTTTTTTTATTTTTTTGCGAATGTTAAGCAAAAAAAGTAGAAAACATTTTTTAAATATTTTAAGTCGCTTTGTTCGCCAATTCCTAAGAAGAATATTAATGTTACAAAAAAAAAAACAAAAAAAAAAAATACACGTCTGCCTAATTCATGAAAATTAACTAAAAAAAAATAATATTTACAGATAAGATTTAAGAATTACACTTAATATTTAAGACGTGCACATAAAGTTGTACAAAAACTAGTTTATAGTTTCCATCCTTGACTAATAGTTCGAAGAATAGGGCAGATTTTATTTCCCTTTAAAAAATACTTAGAAATTCTACGCTCATTCTGAGCCACTTTTAGTGATCTGTCTGTGTCCAGTATATACGATCACGCTTTTATTACAACACAAATACATTTACACAAATAATAAACTGACATATTGACAAAGTTATGGCTCTTAACTGATAAATAGGTGTGGAGTTTATTATTTATTTCGAACAAAAAAAAAAACAAAAACAATAAAAAAACTAAAACATAAAAAACGAGCTTTGGTTGTTTGTATGTTTTTTTTCGCTCTTTCATTTTTAGTCATTGTTCATGAGGTATTCAAATCTTATTTAAGACTATAAATCATTATAATTTATATTATTTTCAGAAAGATTAAATGACTAAGACCGGTATGTGCAGCATTTTTTGATTAAGTGGGCCAAATTTGTTTGATAAAGTTTTGGAAAAGAATAGAAATTTAATCATTTTATTTCGGTTCTTGTTATCTGCACAGAAAAAAATTGATCCCAAACTAACTTAAATCAACATTTCTACAATTCGTACAGATCCAAAAAACAAAATCTCTTTTTTTCCTTTACTTTCTTTAAAAACACAAAAATGTTTAGTTTGTTAGTTTTTTTTTTTGTAGCAAACTTAAACGCTTATTGCCCCAAAAGTACTGAACTCACAACAACCCAAAGTATCTCCTTTCACTTCTGTAAATAAATATGTTTAATGTGGTATAAGTTTTGACAAAATTGGGTGGTTATTTTGTGCATGAAATCCATCACAAAAAACCATATTGGCTATTAATTCTTTCATTAGGCGCTTCATAAATTATAATTTAAATAAAACATATATTTTATTAATTTGAAAGACTTATTGATGCCAGTATTTGTGGAATATAACAACGTTCAAATGTCCACCACGGCTTCTCTGGATGGAGCGAATCCAAAATGGCCAATTTTCCTAGACTCTCCCAACAAAAACTACTGCTTCGGCGGAAACAGGTTAGTAAGGGAGAGATGCTTGATGTTGTTGTGCCTCCTGCAGCGGAAAGCGCTTCGAACATGCATGATTTTTGTTCGCGGTGTCCCACTTTGGAGCTCTTGTTTTTTACATGAAAGAGCGCTTTTTCTAATCATCCAAAATGCGCTGAAATCATGTTTGAATTATCTGAATTATGCCTTCGTCTTACTGCGTCATCTACTCACATACTTAATTCATCTTTAGGCAAATACACAATTATAAATAAGTAAGAGAGAGAGAGAGAGATGCAGAGAGAATAAAAATGCAATTTTATCGTTCGCTGTTTACTTAATTACCGACCAACTACAATGTGCTTAAAAATAAGTTGAGCGATCTCTCTGCCTTCTTTTTGTGCAGCCTCGGAAACGCATCAAAACAGCGCATCTCGAAATCATGAAATTTTGTAACTGCTTCCAGAAATATAATAATTTTTTGCTGGTCTGTTCTTTAAATAAGGCTGAATTTGACTGATAGCTTGTGTTTTGTAGCTTATTCGCATACATTTGCGACTTAAGAAAACTCCACAAGAAAAAATCTAACGATGTCAAATAGCACGATCTCCTATTGAAACCACAAGTCGTTGATGCCCAGATCATTAAGCTCGGTTCAAAATAAGTTGCTAATTATGAATCTATAGTGATCGTCGTTGGCGGTGATGGCCTGGCCAAAGAAACGTGAACTGATGACACCGCCAACCAAAAATACACGGCACAACTCTTTGGCTCTTGGATCTCATGTGGATTAAAATTGTCCCAAATTAAACAATTTTGTTTGTTCACGTACCCATTCATCTAAAAATGGGCCTCATCGCCGAAGATAATTTTTCCATGAAAATTAGGATCACTTACCAACTGCTCCAGAGCCTATTCAGCGACTGAACACATGTCGTTGTCTATGTTTGTTTACCTTCCTGGTTCCTGGTGATTTAACAAAACAGACTAAAGAAATGACAACTAATTTGAAAAGATGATCAATATCAACTATTAAAGCAGGGAAGTGTTTGTTTAAAGAATCTTTAGAAATTTAATTCAATTCCAAAAAAATTAAAATATATAAAGTGTATGGCTTAATTTAGCAGCTATAGATTCGTTGCATGAATTCATGTTCAAAATCATTATGCAGTACACTAAACTCTGTATTCGTTTACATATTTTTTTTTATCAACAAATCGATCTAGCCGTGTAATTGTATCAATTCCTAATCGGAACTATTTGTGGTAATTTTTAGCAGGGAACATAATTGAATTAAGATCTTTAATTCTTTGCCAAATTAAAATTCTTTCTTAATCATTTCAATTTAAAATTTATTTTTGTCTATTGTTGGTATTGATCATAGAGAGTCACATGTTTGAAACTCATCGCCTTATTTCTGGCATTAAACAGAGGCTGCGAATTGATTCTAGTAATATTTGGGTTTAAAAGTTTTAATCACAACTCGTATTCAAAACTTTGTTTTTTAATTTTGGCAACACCAACAAAATGATAGTTTTGACAATTCGTAGTAGATGTATTGGAATTTGTTACAATAAATTTCGCTCGAAAATAGAATTAATAGAGTTAAAATCGACTATGAAAATTGTGGTTCTGTTAAAGTTACATTTCGTAAAATTCGTGATATTTTCGGTCAACATAATCCTTCTCCTGAGACCACTATTAAGAATTTGGTGGTTAAGTTTGAGTCAACAGGCTCGACACAAAATGTACCAATGCGTGTTCGACCGGATCGTTCAACTGAAAACAATGCAGCCGTTAGCCACAGTGTTGAAGCAGTTCCAATTTTGTCAATTCCTCGACGTTCTCAACAATTAGGATTATCCAAACCCATCTAATAGCGAACTTTGCGTAAGGATTTGGCTTTGAAGCCTTACAAGGTTTAACTGTTGCAGGAATTAAAGCCGACCTACCATTCATATCGCCGTAGATTCTTTTAATTCATTCAGAACCAAACCGCTGGTTTTTTCTGAAAAAAATAATTTTTTTCAGACGAATCCCATTTTGACCTGTCAGCGTATGTCAACAAAAAAAAATTGCATCATTTAGGCTTCTAAAAACCCTAGAGCGATTATTGAGAAGCCTTTGCATACTCATCGTGTCACTGTATGGTGTGCTATGTGGTCTGGAGGCGCGATTGGGCCGTTATTTTCGAAGATGAGGCTGGAAATGCGTTAACGGTCAATGGATCACGCAATCGCGAGATGTTAACAAATCAATTTTGGCTTATTATTAATGACGTGGATATCACTGATATGTGGTTTCAAAATAGACCCACCTTTTTTCCATAAAGTTATTAAAAATTTTGATGAAAGAATCGACATCTGGCAGTGTACTCGTGGTGAAAATTTGCCAGATATAATTTTTAATTCATAGTTGCCGAACTTTTCTCTTCGTAATACAATAAAAATTTGAATCATCTTCATCTAAATTTTTTGTTTTATTTTGTTCTAGAACACAAAGTTTTTCTTGAAAAACCTTTCACTTTAATTAAGTATGAGTTTTTTTGGACTGTACGGAAAAGCATTTATTTATTTTGTGTTTTTTTTAACAAAATTTAACATAAAAGATGAAAATACAAAAACAGTTTCTACAAAAATTAGCCATTCAAAATAATGAAAAAAAAAATGTTATACCGATATTAGAGTTTTAGCAAAAAATATTCTCTGCAGGAGTGCCTAATTTTCGACCTACCTGAATCGATATATATAGTGCTTTTTTTTGTGAAATGACTTATCTCATTGATTTGTAATTATTTTCAATAAACCTTTATTGAACGTGTATATTTTTATTATTGTTTTTTTGCCTCCTTTCAATATCTGACAGATTTATCGTTTTAATCATGAGAATTTATTTACAATTCTTTTTTAATTAAATACTTAATGTTGATTAACGTTTAATAGTCTCTAAAGATTTTATTTGATACTGTTGTTGTTTTCGATTTTATTTGTTGGCATTATGTCGAAATTATCATAAATATTAAAATGCAAATTCGATTAATCGCTTTTATATTTTAATTCTATTTTATTGGTATTCAAACAATCAATTTGTTCTATTGCATACATATAATTTTTTTTTTAATTTATTGTTTATTACTAAAGAAATTTTTATGGTGGGTCGTATATAAAATATTATTTATTTCTAATATTTCGTAGAAAAAAGCAAAAAGAAAAAAAAAAAACGCCAATTGAATGTTGTATTAATAAATCGATTATTAAATTAATAAATCATGATTGCAGTCACATAATCAAGTGCCATTTTAACACTTGTGTGATAAAATAAAGAATGTATTTTGAATGTTAAATATGTTAGAGACTGTATGCCATGTGTCAGTAGTGGATGAAATATAATAATTCGTATTTTTTTGGTTTATAGAGCTACCAAGGCATAAAAAGTTTTTCACTATCTCGAAGTTATAGGCGTCACCAGCGTTAACATATTGACCCTGTCCTCTTGCGTCGTTGCACAATTAACGTGGTTTTCATCATTATTTACTAACAGACTCAGTTTCGTCGACTCCTTTTTAATACTAGATAATGTTGCAGTTACCTCTCACATGGTCCTCCACATGCTCCCAATATCATCAGTATAAGCGAGTTGCTTGTGCTTTTTGTTGCGTGTCATATTAGCTGTAGAATCACGCAGTATTTTTTTAAATAAAATGTTGAAGAAGTCATAAGATAGATAGACTATCAATCTTGTCTGAAACGTCCTGTGGTATTATACATTTCTGCGAAGTCATTTCCAATTTTAACCGATGATCTTGTGTCGTCATATTAGCTTTGAAAGTATACAAAACTCAACCATAGATTAAAATACTTTTGTTCTTAAGTGGCTGTCAAAAGTACCATTGATGTCGATTTGTTGTTCTTGGGTATTCTCCAGAATTTCACTTAATGTAAATATCTGATCGGTTAGCGCGTTGACAACTAAGCAAACAATAACTTGGGGCTTGGGTTCAAACCCAGGCCAGAGCAAACTGTTCCGACAGCGATTGTTGCTATCCAAGCTAATGTACACAATATCGGCCTCCTTCGTCGGTTAGCAGAAACATCGGAGAAGTAAAACAATTAATAAAATGCATGCCAATACAGCTTAACAAAGTTCGCCTCAACAGTGCTTTAAAAATTAACATAACGCGCAAAGCAGAGTTGTGGAAGAGTTAAGTCTTCTAAATTTTCAAAATCTATCTTCTCTACCTTATCCCTCTCCCTAAGTTCCGGCACAGTGCACTGCATACATAGGGGTCATCCCCTGAGTGCTGGTCCTAATTAAAAAAAAAAAAAATAGGGTTTCGTCTCCTTTCCTATGCACAGAACACAACACATTAAGGTTCCAGTCATAGCAAAATGCGTTGTTCTAACCAAATAAATCCAACAAGTCACTGCATACTACTTAACAACTCCTCGGCTCATCCGGCTATAAACAGTTCTGCAGGCAAACCATCGAGACGTAAATCTGTTTTGGTTCAAAATTTTTTATTTGTTTTTGTATAAAATAACACAAGCTTTAGATTGACAATAAACAATTAACAATTATTTTATTAAATTTCAATATTTCGCTTTCACAATGTATAGATTCTTTAGAAAATTATTAAAAAAAAAAAAAATTAATAAAATGGTCGAAAAATTAGAATAATTTTTTTTGGTTCCTTAGCCGGGCAAAGCCGGCGTAGAAAAATATTGTCACCCTGTCCGAAGTACAAACTTTCAGTATATGTTTCTAGATTTCCATATTATATTTTCATCTTTACTGGAGTAAAAACTACTAGCATTTAAACATTAAGTATGAAAAAACCTAAATATTTTAAGTAAATTTCTTACAGAACAGTACTGTCTTGCTTTACAATTGAAATTGCATGGAAACAAGTAAGAGTGCTATAATCGTCTGTGCGGAATCTTATATACCCTTCAGCAATGCATACATATGTGATTCACTGAATATAATACAGGCTTTCCTTTCTCTTATAAATATAAAATTTCAAACAATATAAAAAGTAAGTTTAAGCTGCATACTTGAACACACTTTCATATTTTCTTCAGTGCTATATACATATGTATGTACAAAAAATACAGACCGTTTAAAATATTTTACAATTTTCCATCCATCAGTGAACAAAAAGGAGATTTGTACGAAAAAAATACATAAAGTTATTATTAATGTAATATACACTTAACACTAACAAGCTTCAGTACCACAATGGTTCGTGCCTTCATTTATTTGTGTATATAATCCATTATCAGAAACGATATTTTATTTTTGCTGATTTTCAATACGAATCATCTTAAGAAATAATCCTTACATTTCAGCCTAAGACTCATCTCTCTAGCTCTTCTAGTGTCGTCGGAAAATCGATTACACTTACAGACAGACGGACAGATGGACAGACGGACAGACGGACATGGGTCATTCAAATTCCTTATCTATAAGAATTGAGAATATATATATATTTTATGGACCTCATATAAATATTGTGGAAATTTCACACATAATGACAAACCTCTAAATACCCGTAACATTTTTGATGAAGGGTATAAATATATAGCTGTAGTGACAGTGACAGATATAAGCACACAACTTACACACGCTACAAGTAACCTCTGGTCGTCTACATCATGTTTGTTTTTACTAGAAACAATATATGTGACTTAGTCTATGAAAAGGTACCTTACGTGCGAAAGCAAGTTTTCGAGAAAACAGCTATTGACGTGAAACAATAACAGTATTTTTCGTATAAGTACTCTTCTTTCTCTTCACTTTTAGTACACTTCTAAGCAAGTTTGGGCTTTCTGCTTTTCACCATGTGAAAGAGCGTCTCAAAAATTATCCGAAAAAAAAAGTGAAGCATAATTTTTTGAGTCATAAGCCATGTTTTCATAGACCGGGTCACATATATGTATGTTTTTCTTAAAATTTTACTTCTATATTCTGTTTTTTGAGTTGATAATATTTTTCATAAAACACTTTCGTGACAATGAGTTATACATACTTGTAAATATACGACTTGGGTAACATTCTTGTAATTGAGGTATTCAGTGTCTGTTGCAAATAGTCTTGCGGAAGAGTAAATGTACGGTCACACTTGCAAAATATTTGCCGAAATAAACGTGACCAACAGACAAGCTAAATTTGCATTTTCTTTAATTCCAATATTTTTTTTAAATATGGGTTCGCATTTATTAAAAATAATATAAAAATAGCATTTTTGCGGCAGTATTGACTTCATTTTGTGATATAAAAACCAAGTTCAATCAAACTAACCCTAAGCAAAAGTAGTGGTTACGTTTTTTTTGGTCAAAATAATCATAGCTATTTTGTTAAATACAGAAAGAAAATACAAACGAGTTTCCGTTAGATTTTATAGAAAAGCTACAGTATTTTACATTTGCTCTTTCGCAACACTATTTACAGCAGACACTGAATACCGCCAATATGTTGATTATCATTAGGTGATCCAGCTTAATTTACAAGTTGTTAGTATCATTCATTAGAAACAATTATTAATTAATAATACTTAAACAGATAGAAAACGAAAGATCAGATAAATTATTATATCATTATTAAGACAATATTTTTTAAATTAATTATAAGTAATTTTTATAAATGTTACACGATTAGCAAGATCATGTAGAAGCAGTTATAATTAATTAATTATAAAATGTTATAAAACTAATGATACAACATTTATGTTATTTTTTTTTTTTTTTTTTTAATTATAAAATATTCTGGCGGTGTAAAAACAATTATCCAGGCAAATTTATATAAGGTGGTGTCGAGAGCACATCCACTTGTATTTGTCGCTTGTATTTGCGATCTCCCTCAGATATCAATATATATATTTCAGTACATTTTTTTGGGGAGGCATATTCTAAGGCAAATTGGGGCGTGACATCCATATATGAACTAGCATTGTATATAATTTTGTTGTAAAACCAACAAGAATTAATAAGATCATCAACAAAATCACAAACAATTCTAAAATCAGAATATTTAATTATTTATTTTTAATTTATAAACTGCCATCCTACAATACAGTAAACTATAAACTAATATCGAGTTTCCTGAAGAATATATGTACATATGTACATATGTATGTCTTCTATTTACAAAAAAAAAAAAGAAAAAAATTAACACAAACGATTACATACTCGTACACCCAAACACCCACTTACCCACGCACACTTAATGCCACGATGCAGTTCATTTAAAATTCCCCTAACAACAATTTTGCAACTGTTTGCATGCACTTGCTTGCCAACACTCAACATGTCATATCAAAACTTTTCTATCTGCTGCCCACCTTTTCAAATATTTCAAGTAAATTTCAAAAAAATGTGTGCATTGGAAAATCAAAAGGAGAAAACAAAAATATGTATTAAATAAAAAAAATTATAATGCGCGTTGTATATGTACGTGTAACCTGAGGCTATTGACGCTCTTACTAAAATATGCAAAAACTTTTTAAAATTGATTTAATATTCACAAAGCGATTAATTATTTTGTCATAAGGCATAAAATAATGACAGCTCATTGTCAGACAATATGAATAGGAAAACGAACAAGCGACAACACAGAGTGTAGAGTTTATCTATATGATTTTGTATTTCTTGTTGTTGTATCTGTCATTGCATATTGAAAATGACCAACTGCAAGATTTTATCTGATATTAGGGATACAATTTGTATAAAAATATGCATGTGAATATGTAGAGTATATTGTATATTATGTGGGTTGGTCTTTTCTATTATGCATTGAAACGTTGGCTGATTTAAGTTGAATAAAATCAAATCACACTTAGAGAAAAAAGCCTTAAAGTAGTATATTTAGTTGAAAGAGTGTTGAATTTGATTCATTACAATAAGACAAAGGATTTGAAAGTATCATTTCACAATATCATTATCCAATAATTGAGCAGATCTTTACTAAATTCTATTAATTTTCAAAACTAAATTTTTAAAATAGTTTTAGAGTTATAGAAAACTCTAAGCCAAATAGGCTTAATTTATTTTACAAAAATTGCACATTCTAAAGGGATTTGTTACATCATCAATATAATTAAAAGGCAATAAATACTATTTTTTGTGATGCACTTTATGGCCACATTATATAACCGATTTTAACAAAACTGAAACTAAATTAAAAATGTTTATTCACAGAAGCGAACATTGTGTTGTGGGTTATTGTGAGCTTAGCATTTTGGGAGCTATAAGTGTTTAAAGAATTAACCAAAACAAATAAAACGTGGTTTGGTTTTCCTTCCACTGCTTTCGCAAAGAAAGTAACAATAAAACATTTTTTTTTAGACTGTAAACTTCTATTATACAACGCGATCTTGAAATCAATAAAATCCTATGAAATACAGCTATGGGGCACTGCATCAGCATCGAATGTAGAAGAAATTCAAAAACGACAAAACAAAATACAACGTGCAATTACAGAGCAGCCCTCTTGGTATGTCAGAACTCAACGAATTCATAAATATCTAGATGTTCCGTTGGTGAAGACAGTATTTTCAAAAAACGCGCAAAAATATATATAAAAAAACTTGGGCCACACCCGGCCGTATACGAGAGATGTAAAACAACAAAAATCCACCGTTGAAACTAAAAATTTTGTTTAGCATTGGCTAAAAATATATTTAACATTTTTATATTTGAACAACTTAGTGATGTTTCAATTTATAATTAAAGATTCAATAAATAATACAATTATCAAAAAAAAAAAAAAATTAATAATAATAAAACATTTTTCTGCATGTTTGAATGTGGGAGATGTCTGGAAACTTAAATTTTATTTATATTAATTTCCTCAGTGTAAAAGTTTTAATAATGTATAAAGAACTCATTTTGTATCTGCTATACAAAAATCTCGCCTAAAGGCACTTCTATGCAACAAAATATGACAAAATATTTGAAGGGTAACACAACACTTAACAGATGACAGTTTTCCGTATATGTGTGGGTGGGAAGTTGAAAAAATAGACGATGATCATAGTGATGATGATAATGATGTTTTGCTATTGAATGAATTTGCAACTTTTATTTTATTAACTTTCAAAATTGCCCATTTCAAAAATACCCTAAAGTTATAATCGCTTCGCATGGTTATGGATATTTTGTCATGTTGTTATTGCAATACTTAAATCAAAGCGGAAAAATATACATACAAACAAATACATATCATAATATATTGACCCTCTTTATCATCTACTTTACAATGTGTTGATGTGTGCATGTCAATTACGATGGAATTTTCAATAACAAAATAAATACCCTGCAATTATTTTTGTTTTACATTTAATACAAAAGTGCTTTTAGGTTTGTATGAGTTGAATCTGTAAACGTGTTAGTAATGGAAATGTGATGGGAGTGGTGTAAGTAGTGCGCAAGAAGCATATATGAATTATTAACACCCTCTTTATATGCATTCATAATTACAAAACGGATGATGAAAATTTTGTGGTTATTATTTTGGCAAAGTCTTTTGGAAAGAAAAACAAAAAAAAAAAAAATATTATTTATGGATCCCAAAGATTGAGGGATATACAATATATACAAAATGGAAGCATATATCCTCGATACTTGGATCTAATGATATAAGCTCTTTTTTAGCTGGACTATGAAATATTTTTATTTGAAATGTCTTAGAAACTACTTTTTTTTTAAATTGTGGATTCTAGCAATTATTTTTGAACAGTTTTCAAATTCGTATGTTTAGATAAAATCTGTCGAAACAGAATAAAGTGAAAATTAATTTAATTAAAGTAGACAAAGTTTAAAACTCTAAGCAAACAACACAATAAATAATTTTTTTGTCCCGGTTGAAAACTAATCATATTTTCTTACAACTCTAGCGTATGATCAGCATATGGTTAAGACTAAACGTATTATTTCAATATGAAATTATGAATATTATTTTTTAAAATTCATTAATGAGTTGATAATGGGTGGTAGCCGACCTACCCGTTTTTTTTTTTTGCCACTTGCTACAAATTTTATTACGTATGATGAGAAATGCCAACTGAGAGCTGCCAGTTTCAGTTGCTATTTAGTGCTTTTTGGCTGGCAAGCACATATTTTTAGTTGCCGGCTAGCAACGCAGCGCGATCCATAATCTTTCCATTAATTTATTCCACAAGTCTCTGTAATTAGTTATTTGAAGCTTGTTGTATGCAGGGAAACCGTAAATAACATATTTTTCCATTTCAGAACTTTTTTAAAACATTGACATCAATTTAGTAAAGCATATTTTTGCATATTTTGCGGCTAAACAGAACAAATAATTTTTTTTTTTTAATTTAATGCGTATTTTCTTGTTTTCCCTGCATATGTGGACTATTTGACAAATCAGATTTTTTAAAATCATTTTCCTTCATAATTTAGAACATTTTTTTTTCAAAATTTAGAAAAGTTTCTAAAAACAGCGCGTACTTCCTTGCTTTATTCCGATTTTTTATTATTAATTTTCACTTATTTTAAGGTTTTAGCGATCGAGTTCTCAGTGCATATTTTTTTATTACAAATTTAAAATATTTTTCTTTAGCAATTAAGTTATGAAGTTGTAGTCTAACTGATGATGTTTAATCAAAGAAATTATTATTTGTCAAGGAAGCTCGTTTTCTCTAAATTTAGATTTTTTAAATTAAATTATTTATTGTATTAAAAATGAAAATCTATAAGCTCTCAATAATTTAGCAAATATGTAACAGATTAACGTCGGCACCAGCCTTGCGGCCCAATCTTAACACCGTCTGAATATTAGCTTTCACAAACACCCCCCTCTGTCAATAATTGAACAGACAAAGAAAAATTAAACTGTAAGGGGTGGTTGAAATGACATCGTGATATATCTAGACTAACCACAGTCTCATCATCAGACCCGCCGCTTAAACCTCACTGCCTCCAGGGCATCTGCAATCGACTAGTTAAAGATTCTCTATCATTAATTGAATCTTCTGAGTCACGTGAAAGTTTTTACACCACAACTTTATCATTTCAATGGCTTGGAACTTTATTTATTTTTCAAATTCTATTTTGTTGATTTTTTTTAGCGATTTTCGTCCATTTTTTAAAAAATTTTTCAGGTTTCTTTCATTTATTTCGATTTTATTTTATCATTTCATAATTTTGTAATTGATATTAGAATACATATTTTATTGCTATTTTTGCATTCTACACTTTTTGTAAATTTAAATAATTTCTAACTCACATCGGGAATAATTATTTTAGTAGTGAATTTTCTCAAAATTACCAATTTTTTTCCAAAAATGTCGCTCCACAAGAAGGAAATACGAAATCTTTTTTTCGTAAGGATTAAATTTAAAGGATTAATAAAGGATTAATAAAGGATTAATATTAAAAATATGTGCGATGTATTAATAAAACTTTAAGTCCATAAAATATTTTGAGTTCTTAATTTGCACTATATTTATTCGAAAAGATGCAAGCACTTGCATGCCCAGCCCATAACTAGCCAAAATTGGCTATCATTGTAAAACTTACATACTAAATGATTTTTCTGCTTTTAAAAGCATATTTTAAAATATTTTTTGTTCATAATTAATGCGCAAAGGCACATTTCCGGTTTCCCTTATTATATTCTCAACCATTTTATATACCATCTCACTGCTGCTCTACCTTTTGCCCACTTCTAATTTTTTTTGTCTTGAAATATAAAAACCAAAATATTTATTGAAAAATCGCTGGGGCCTTTTTTTTGTGAATACGTTATCACTGGCACTTATTACACACAAATAAATTTCAGTTATGTAAAAAATTTTAAAGAATTTTTTTTTATAACATAATCGCAAATATTTTCCTTTCTTAGTTTTTGTTATACTTAAAAAACACATAACGAAGTTATGTTTGAAAATACCAAATGCTGAAAAACTAAAAGATTATATAAAAGTTATACAAGGATATTGCTAAAGCATATAAAACGAAGTAAAGGTAAGCTACAGGGTTGGGTATTTTATGAAAAATTCGCAGGAAGAATACATATTGTAGGGTGTACACATGTTTGCATCCTAGGAGTCCTCTGGAAGGTATTTTAATGATATATGAATATATATCCTTAGTGACTTTGAAACCAATTTTTTGATTTGCTGTCATAAAATAGTCGTTTAAGTTATTTTTACCAGTAAATATTTCCTAAAAATAACATCACGCTCTTTTGTACAATGCATGATGTCTCTCATTATTGTATTTGGATATTGTTAAATATTTGCTAACGACTTTTTTAATGACACTTCTAAATTTATACAAGTAGTAAAACTTGGCCATCATTAAAGCGAAATTATATATCTTAACATACGAGTAGAAAATTATATGAGAAATAACGAATTTCTTCATAATAATAAAATAATAATTTATTCTTTGCGTGTTACAAACTTAATGACAAATTTAGTACACTACACAATTAAGCCATAAAAGGAGACTTAAAAATATCTACAATGAAACACTATTGTCAGCATTCAACAACAAAAAAAACTACTAACAATATCATTTTAGATGCATCAGTGTTTGATTTCGCGTGAAATTCACTCACGACTTGTAATTATTTAATTTAATTGTTCTGTTGTGTGTTCTAAAATGTTTAGCAACATTTTTAAAAAGAGCAAAAAAAAAAAATAAACAGAAGAAACAACAAAATTAAATGGACAAACTGCCGGACAGACAGACAGACCATTTAAAAATGCAATAAAGAAACAATACAAACTAAAGCATCACATACATATTTCTTATGTATATCTTTAGAGAGTTCTTGCTAAAGAATATAATATTAGTCGTGATGAAATAAAACGAGCATATTTAATTCGACATGATGTTGGTAACATGGTTATTTTTTTTATTTTAGGAAAATTGTGTTTGTTTGTTTTTTTTCTCTATGGATGGTCTCTACTTAAGCGATAAAGTAAAGAAGATAGATGGTGAAAATTTACAAAAAGGTTTAATTCCTTTACAACTCTGCTTTTAAACCTTTTTGGTTAGTTTTAGATCTTTGTTGCAGTGCCTATGGTGTTAAGTAGACTTTTAAAAATTTCTTAAGACGTGTAAACCTTATTTTGATTAATATATTTTACTTCGCCGACAACTCTGCTAACCGACGATGTGGTGTTCATTAGCTTTGGGCTCTATTAACCCCTTCTGGAACGGTTTATAGTCATGTTTATAGCGCTATGCCTTCATCACTTAAAACTTTTAACAACAATTAATTTTAAACTAGAGCATATTAGAAAAATTTATAATGTTATGATTGACTTGCACTGACCAGGAATCGAACCCAGGTCCTAAGTCAACCACCACCCTCAAATGTTAATTTTCTTCACAAGCATTTTTTTCCAAATTAATTATATTCAGTTTTAATAGTATGTGTGAAATGACTACAGGACAAGTTTGAATCACAGTCTACCACTGAGAATCATCAGTATATCAAATGATCCGTTGTAGTGATAACGCCATGCAACTTTGTTGTTGTTGTTGTAACAGCTGCGGTGTTGTTGCTGGCGGGAGTTCTTTCCTGAAAATATATAAAAATGGAATAAATTGGGAAGTATGTTAGTTTGGGTCATTGGATGGCTTTGGGCTTGGGAGTTGGAGAAACCTTGCCACCTCAGTTTGTCTTAGCCATAAGTCTATTGGGCTAAGCGATGTAGACTTATTGGAGCAGTTGAACAAATGCTCAGAATAATAGAAATGATACTACGATTATTTTTAATGACCTAAAGCAGGGGTTCTCACCAAATTCAAGGTCACGGACCCCTTGCAAAAAATTTGTTTTTGCGGACCCCCTTTGAAGCTTAGGTTTTTTTAGGTTGAATTAAAATAATAAAATTAGATTTTATTTTCAAAGCCGGATGATTTGCTGAAAGATGCCTCTCCATTTTACATGGTTTATTCGCATCGTTCGAAATAGTTTTGTGGCATATAACGTACGGTAGACTTCACTGTTTTTATTTTATTATGTAAAGCTAAAATTTAAATAGTCTTTACAATAATTTCTTTTCTTTCAAACTAAATTTAATGGCAATAAAAACAATATCAGCTGTTATTTGATAGTGCTGGCAATAACACTCAGTGCAGAGTCTGGGGTACTGTATATTAAAAAGTGAAGAGTACGCGATTGAACTAATATTTTGTTGCTTGTGTTTGAAGATTTTAAAACATTAGTACATACATATATGTATGTACGAGTATGTACGTATCAAAAAAAAATAATAAATCTAAAAGAAACACTTATAATATATTTGAAAACACCTTGTTTTTTGCTCTTCACCCGGACCCCTTGGATGGTTGCTACGGACCCCCAGGGGTCCTCCGACCATCATTTGAGAACCGTTGGAAAAGTAAAGTAAATTTGATTAGAAGACAAGCTTGCAGGCCTCTATTTTTACATAAAAGATGAGTCCAAATAATTAATTCAAACTTAATTTGTTAAAAGGAAGCAGATTGGTGTTTTAATTGAAAAATTAAAAATATCAAGAAGCAACAGAAATTGCATATAAGACAAGATAAGACCCTTTATTTTAATCTATTGTTGCAATTTTAATACTTTGATATTCTGACTGTCTGAATGTGATTTATAACCATAGTTTGATTGTAAACAAACTTTCTGAAAATATTATTTCTGGTATATTCTATAGTTGCAAAATCATTTGAACTGTTTTTTTCATTTTAAAATAATCTGTTTAGTACACTTTTTTGTATGGTTTTGAATAAATGTAAACATAAGTTATTTAGAACGGTTCACAACCATTTAAAAATACAGTACAACCTCCCTAATCCGGATAGATATATTTTCAGCTATTGTCCGGATTAGTGGATCGTACGGACTGCAGTTAAAATGAATTTTTAAACGCAATACATATATGTATGTTCACACATATAATTTGTTTTTATTACCAAACAGAAATATAAGGACACATAGAAATTCATTTGTATTTAATTAATTAAAAAACAACACAAAAAGAAAAATACTAAAAGTGACCAGAAATATTAATTTTAAAAATAATAATTTATTCGTTTCCAAAAATTTGTTTGCGAATTTCAAAATTATTCAATTGTTGTTTTGATTAATTGATAAATTTTATTTGTACCTTTTTTAAATACTTTCAAATATATAATTTAAGACAATTTTATAGATTCCATAAACTGTTCGAAAAATTTAAATGTTTGGATTACTGGATAGTCCGAATTAGGGAGTGTCCCGGATTGGGGAGGTTGTACTGTATAATAATTTGATTTCCAACAACTATATTGGCAAACATAACATTCTCGAGATGCAGTATTTCATCATAAATACCGAAAGGGTTAAGAGTTACTAACATAACCCCTAAAAATCGTTAATAAAGTGGTAAAGAAACGAGTTGCTAACAAGATTTTAAAATAAATAAATTGACGCAAATCATTTCCAAAACCATGTGAAGATACTCAGTATTTTTTAAACTGCAAATGACTTTATTTGGAACTTGGGCGGGGTTCTGTATTGCAAACATAATTTTGGAAGATTAGATAATAAGAACACAGCGGCCAAAAGCATTTCGTGTTTTAAAAGTACATAATTTAAAATGTTTTAGTCGAACTGAGTGATGTTTAATCAATAATTTTTCAGGCTAATAGTACGTTTCCATTATGACCAAATTATGTTGATTTGAGGAAATCATGTCGAAGTGTTTCCATTATTGTTGAAGTAATTTGGTGTTTGAATTTTCGAAATCAATTTTACGTTCGTCTTGTGTATTTATTTTAAATAGCAAAATAAAAAAATCTATAAAAATGGAAATAACACAACAACGGTTTATTGCAAAAGTATGTAAGTACTTTTCAAGTGCTACAGCTTTGTGTCACGGTCAACGCCATTTTTATTCGTACTTAAATATCACTTTTCGGACTTGTAACTCACTAATAATGGATGCCCCAAGGTTGCATTTGTAATAATAGCAGCCGCGCAGTGATTCACAGACAAATTTCGAAATAATTTGGAGCAAATTAAGTAATTTGAGATAATTTGCTCATCAAAAAATATGTATGGGAAATCATCTCGCAAATTACTTCATTTGACCAAATGAAATTATTTGGCGCAAATCACGCACTATTAAGTTCGTTTTCTTTAAATTTAATTTCTTAAATTAAATTATTATTTCAATTAGAAAGAAAAGTCTAGAAGACAAAATAAAATTAGACTGCACGCAAGGTTGAAGTAACATCATGATGTGTCGAGACTAACCACAGTCTGATCATCAGAGTTGTTTAATAATTTAAAGAAAACGAACTTAAGCCTGAGAAATTTAAAATTTCTTTGACTAATAACACATCAGACCAGTAATAGAAAATTTTTATTGATTTAAAATGTTCATAGACTCGAGATAGATTATTTTGAAGTCACATGACACTTCGGCCACTCATGAAAGTATTAAAAAAATAAACTGCCATAGTTTTAGAGAAGTCATCTCAATATTCCCTAGAGCACAAACATTTGCTACAGTTTTCACAATTTTTATATGTGTTTTGATTCTAGTATATTTTTTTAATAAACAAAGTAACACACAAAGTCTTCTTATTTATTTATTTGCAATATATAATAAATTATAACGTAAATGTACTAAAAACTAAGGGTTTCGACCTAACAGCCATACCTAAACAAGAGCGGCAAGCGTTTTTTAGCTGTCAAAAGTTCTCATGCCCATACAATTTGTATGGAGCATCCTGAAATAACGCGGCGGTAACGCGGCGGCAACATTTTGCAATTGGAAAATCCGATTTTGACAGCGCGTTTAATAGTGAAGTTAGCTGCAAAAGACAAGCACTCATGATACAATGATTATAAGGTAGTCTTACAAGCCCAGCTGACAATTCTTGTAAATTACTTGTTTTTTATTTCAAGTGTTAAATTTTGATTTGTATTTATTTTTTTGTATTTGAATGAATAATTTTTATTTATATTTTTGTCAGAGGTTGAAACATACACACATACATATTTATACTTTTGACTTCTGAGGAATTTTTTTGTTGTATTTGTTGTAGAAGTGCATGTATTATTCGCTTATGAGTATACTATTATAATCAGGGTTGTTATATATTTTGTAATAACCCTGTTTTTATGACAAAGCGTTGACGCTCTTGTTTAGGTATGGTATTTCAGCGTTAACGCTAGGCGGTAGAAAACGTTCCGCTTTCCACTCTTGTTTAGGTATGGCTGTAATACACAAAGTCTTGTTTTTGCTGGGTACAAACTGTTCGGCTTTTGCCACACTATTTATTAATTCCACGTAAGATGTAGTGGAATGCAGCTCGTTGTTTTACGGCTCTTACGTACAATGACTGTGTTTTATGTTGTACGAGATGAATGATAAGTTAACAAGAAGTAAGAAAATTGGCGCGTACAAACAACGGCAGCTAACGAAAAAAAAAAAAAAAATAGCGTTTAACCAAATAAAGAAACAACAACAACAACAACGACAACAAAGACAGCATGAATGTTAACAATACCACACACACACGCACACAATCTTTAGGTATTTAAGGTTGTTTATAATGATATTTAAGCGTTAAAACATAAAAAAAATTTAAAAACAAAAACGTAGTAAATAAAAAAAATATATATATAAAAAAAATTTATAAAAAAAAAAATCTCCTCCGTGACAATGTTTGCGACAACATTGCCGTGACCAGGATTCGAACCTGGGTTACTACGGCCACAACGTAGGGTCCTAACCACTAGACGATCACGGCTATTGGAGATGTGTTGTCAAGATTGAAAAATATAAAATATTAAACACGCTAAAATTGTGTTGTTTTACAATAATGCAGTTGTTTCTGCAGCCGGGTTGTGTTGTTTATTGTGTATACGAGTATTTTTGTGTTTTATCAACGTTAATGTGTAGCCACTAGTTTGTGTTTGCTAGTATTTTTTTATTATCTCTTGTTTGTTTTTTTTTTTTGTTTTTGTTTGCTTGAACCGTTTTGCATAATTGTTTATTTATAGTAAAATTTTTAAGTATATTTTGTGAGTATTTGAAGCATTTTTTCTTTTTAGTTTTTTTCTTCAAAGTACATTTTCAAAATAAAATAAAATTTTTTCCATAATAGAAAAAATTGACAAACAAATTGCTTTTTATACTCGTAACCTGATGATGTCGAATTGGAAATTTTATTTTTGTTTCAAATGTAATTTCTACGAAAGAAAAATTCGTTGGACATTGTGGCTCAAGGAAGTTAATGGTGTTTAATCCAAAGAAATTTAAACTATTCAGGCTTAGTTGCTATAATTTAATTTTTTTTTATTAAAATTATGTTTTTCAGAAATGTTAACTCCAGAAGATCGTAATAATTGAACAGAGAAAGAAAATTTAGACTGCTCGGAAGTTTAGCCAGATAACCATAGCCTTAGCATCAGAGTTGCTTACTGCTTAAAGAACGCTGTTCATTACGACAATTCCAATAAAGTAGTTTTATGAACAATTTGTGTCATATTAATTGTCAGGAAATTCACTATTTGCCTTTCTTTTCGTCGCATTGCAGGTGAAAATATTAGTTTAAAAAGCAATTATAAACCTTGAAACATATTTTATGTTTTTTAAGATCCAATAATCTATAGCGAGAAACATAAATATCAACTAAAACTTATATGTACATCAATATATGTAAGTTCGAATATTAATTACGTTTATGCGTAATAATATAAAAAAATATCAACTAAAACATTATAAATATTTTAAAGGATGGCTTATGTTACAGCACTGTTTTTATACCTCTTCTTTTTTTATTTTTGCTTCCCTATACAAATCATATTTTTGTATGTTAAAAATACACTCTGTTGTCCAAGCTGTCAGTCACTTGGACTTTTCTATGATATTTTGTTGTTCTTTTATACTTCTATACGAAACGAAATAAAATCAATTTTGAAATTTAAAACCTAAAGTGTTTTAATAGGAATTTCATTTCATAGACTATTTGTAGAGTTGTAAGTGCTCTTGTATGCATTTTGCCTCAATATGAGAATATGAAGTTTTAGGATTTTGTTTTGTAAACAAAAGTGTTCATAAATTATTAGTTCGATTGATAGATTGCCAGGGTAACATCATACGTACTCGTATGTTCAGAATGACTTTTGATAGACGTACATACATACTTACATACACACATTAATAGATATTTGTGAGTATACATATATATGTGAGTACAGGCAAATCCCGGTATAACGAATCTCGTTTTACCGAAAATCCGATATAACGAACGTTGAAATTATTTACATTAACAACCTTATAAAGCGAAAACTAATCAAAGTTATACTGGATATAACGAACGATAAAAAAATTTATGCAAAATAAAAAACAAAACCAGACTAGCATCAGATTTCTAACATTTACTACCTTATATAGTGAATGTGCTCTGTATAACGAACGGCAAAAAAATAAACACAATCTACAATGTAAATAAAAAGAGGGTACCGTTAGTTTGTATTTGGTAGCTTATTTTAAAGCAAATTCCTGTCATTACATATTTTTAGTGTATTTGTGCAAGTGTAAAAGTGAAACAGAAAAAGAATTGCATTAAAAGAAAAAGTTAAAATTTTAGATGATTTTAAAAAATGTACAACCCTCTCTAAGATATCAATGAAATACGGAATACCAAAATCGTCAATTTGCACGTTAAAGAAAATGGAATCAAAAATTGTTCCCAATTTGGAAAAAACCAACAATGGTTCAAAAAATCGACGGTCTTTGAAACATGGTGAGTACGCCAGTATGGAAGAGGACCTATATCACTGGTTTCTCGGTCAAAGAAAAAGACATTTACCAATAAATGGAATAGCGCTAAAAATAAAAGCCAGAGAAATACATCAAAGAACTTGTAATGGTGGTTTCCAAGCAGGTGATGATGGTGGGTTATCTAAATTCAAAAAAGATACGGGATTAGACTTCTGAAGGAATGTGGAGAAAAGTTGTCGTCCAGATCTGATTTAATAATATAATAATAATAAAAATAACGCTAAAAAAACTTTGCGATATAACGAATGGGATTGACATTATATCGTTCGTTATACCGGGATTTACCTGTATATATATGTTTTGACAAAAAATCATTGTAATTTAAAAAGAAAATAATATTTATCCACATCCACCCTTAGGTGTGTGGCTTAATGATGAAAGTTCTTTCACAATTATTTTTGTAGTGCAATTTTAAAAATTGTTTGCATACATACACATTTACAAAATATTCATGAATTAACTTTTACACGTGACTTCGTGCAAGCTACATGTTATTGAAGGCACTGGCTATTTACATATTTCATCGAAGAAACAAAGAGCGACCCAAAGTACCAACTAATCTTCATGTTACCACCGTACAAATTGTCTGTAAAATAAAAAAAAGTACCATATTTTTGCGTTTTTACCCTGTAACAAATACCCTATACTTAAGTCCGTGTTAAATGCTATCCGTAGAAAAATGTATAAATGTATATAAAAAAGAAAGAATACCCTCTATTTTAATATGGGTGAAATCCTACTTATATTTTCTACTAAATTTCATCCAAATCTAATTTTTAACCGCGACTTTCTTCACGCTACATGTTAGTGAAGGCATAAACTGGCTCTATTAAATTTATAGCAGAAACAATGCAGGTACCAATAGCACCATCTGTCCCTTATATTACTACCGCACAAAGTGTAATGTATGTTAATGTAAAAAAAACTGTATAAGAAACTAATAAACTACCAAAAGCAGCAGTGGTTGTTAATGTAAACAATAATTAGTAACTAAAGAGTACCAATTTTTCCCGTTTTAACTTTTACCTTATACGTATATAAATCTGGATTAAAAGCTACTCTGGTACTATTATTAAAAAAGTACCAAAAGTACAAGTTTTTTTCACATTTCAGACCCCAAGAAAATATGCTAAGGTGTAAAAAAATTTATGAAATATTTGTCCAAAAATTGAGACTAGCAAAACTTCTAGTTTGTAAATTTTTTACCCCAAAAGCACCGTATATTTTAATTTGGGCTACAATTTAAAAACGAGGCCTATTAAAAAAACTGGGTGTATTTTAAATTTTACCAAACAATGTGATTATTTATAAATTTAAATTTGGACCCCTTCAAAGAAGTCCCCTTCGGATATAATACTCAGAAGAGTTTTTTCCAATCCTAAAAGTAGGTCTGATATAAACTTTTTGCCATGTCCTTAAGCTCTCTCAGGGATTCATTTCTTATCACCTTAACCGCCCCAAAACGCCGTCATTTCATGGTAAGTCTCTCCAATCTCGCTAACAAAACAAATTCTAAGGTTACCTAATATGGTTATACGATGCCTGAGGTATGATTGCGGTGTTGTTTTTTACCAAAAAAAAAATATCTATGAATTATTGTTCCAAAACATCAGATGTTTCTTTCTCTAATTTTTTCCCGCAAGCACCACATAATTTCAAGATAATACTCCATATTGACAGTACGACCATCTAGCAAGAACTCCTGATGCGCTAAGCCACGGTAATTTAAAAAAAAATTAACGAAACCCTAACATTTGATCGAACTTGATGTAATTTTTTTGTCTTTGTTGTCCTGGGCTTTTTCATTGGGACAATTGCACTTCAGCTTCGATGTCACACATGATTCGTCAATTCTCTATAAAAAAAATTGTTTCCACTTTCTTAACATTTTCATCGGTTGTTGATATGTTGGGGCGTCCATGATCTTCTGTATAAAGCTTGTACCACTTGTAAACAGTTTTGCTGACTTAGAGGACAATCATTGTATGATACTGTCAACATTTCATATATTTTATACCACTAAATTCTATTTTTTTTTGTGCACTAAATTTTATGCAGATTCATCGATTTATTATTTTCGATAGAAGAAAATCTCCGAAAACGAAAAACACTTCACTCCACAACAAACTAAACATGTAAAAATGTTACACCTAAACAATTTCGTACATAGGGCTTGCTATTGTCAAGACGTGTGCACAAGGAAACAATTATTAATCAAATATACGCAGCCCTCGAAATTAGAAAATTGTTTGCTTATTTTTGAACAGACCTCGTGAAGGAATGTGACTGATTTTTCAAAATTAAATGAATATACAGAAACCGAATATGAAATTGATTCTAGTATGTAGCAGTCTTAATTGAAGTTAAAATTAACAGTGTTTGTCATTTCATTGGAAGCATTATGATGTTAAACGTTCTAAGCAATGATTCTTTTGGGCTTTCATTCAGCCGGAATAGGTTTCAGAATAGCGAAAATTATTAAGTATTTAGTGCTTAAATTGTACATAATAACGTTTTTCTGTAGGTAAGGAATACTTTTTAAATGAGAAACATCTTACTCTTTTTTTTTTGTAATTAGGACCAGCGCTCAGGGGATGACCCCTACGTAGGCAGTGCATTGTGCCGGAACTCAGGGAGAGGGATAGGGTAGAGAAGAGAGATGTTGAACATTTAGAAGGCTTAACTCTTCTACAACTCTGTTTTGCGCGTTATGTTCATTTTTTATAGCAGTGTTAAGTAGACGCATTAACTTCGTTAAGCTGAATTAGCAGGCATTTTATTAATTGTTTTTACTTCGCCGATATTTCTGCTAACCGAACTGTTCGTATGAGGTCTTATCTGCCAACATCTTTATGTTAAAGTTCAAATCAAATGGCCGCAAACAGTTCTCCCTTTTTCCACCTTCCCACAACCAATTTTCCTAGTTCCGGCAACAATGCACTGCATACGTCGGGGTCATTTCCTGGTCCTAATAAAAATAAATAAAAAATATATGTATAAGATGCTTTACTGAATCAAAGGCGTTAGCAAAATCTCCAGATATCCTTTTACTTTAACAGAATGCGGCGTTCTTATAGATGTTGGCCTACGAAAAGCATCATAAATTGTAAAATAAACACTTCTGGGTCACTTATTTATGTGCTGCTACAAACAAGATCATAATTCTTGTACAACCTTTGATTTCTAGAATGTGTATTTGTAATACAAAATGTTCTTTGCTTAGTGATAAATGTTTTAAAAGTACATCTGTTCTAAACAGAACTCTGGAAAACACTTCTCATTCTAGGCTGAAAGAATGCATACATAAAACGAGTTCTCTGCAAATTTTCTGACCTGCTCATTGTAACTAAAGGAATCAGATAATGGAAGGGGAGAGAGGAAAAAATTCATTTGTTTTCCATTTTGATAATAAATCAAAAACATTGCATATAAATTGGGAAATGTTTCTACACATACAAACGATTCTGCCTTCATATCAAATACTCGTATGTGTATCATCATCATGCTTGTTTATAAATACATGAACACATCTAAGAATTTCAGTTTATTAAACAATGTTTGCATATTTAGTACTCGTTTATACAGCTGCGTATGTAAACATGAGAATGTTTCATATTTGCATTGCATGTGTGCATGGGTATGTATGTATTAGTTTAAATCCTTTCATGCTGCATCTTTGTATTTCTGTTACTGTTGTTGTTGCCAAAGAAAATTTATGCATGGTTGCATATTCATTTGTTGTATTATTTGTTATTTGAATTATGTTGGCCCTTGTGGGTGATATATTTACATTTTCATATGTATGTTTGTTTGAATGTATGTATAGGCCCTTGTTAGTTATTTTTTTTATATCCTTTACTTTATTTAGGCTTTGTTGATATCGGTTCTTTCTTATAGTAGTTGCTGATGCTGACTTCATTTGCAAAGAAGTCTTAGTAGGTGGCCAATGTGAAAGCATAAATCTTTTATATGAGGCTTATTTATATATAAATGTATGTATGTGTGCTTCATTTTTAGTTTACTATTTCTAAAGATTTTTTTTTATTTAATCTAAAAAAAGTAGGAAAAGATTTTAACAATAAATTTTTAATTTAAAATAGTGCATAATATTTTATTAAAAGTCGTGTGCTTATGGAAATGCTTTGACACCCTTCTGCAATGAAAATCAATACAGTTGGCAGATAAACCTTTTTCGACTTTTACCTCTGGGAAAAGTTCTTCGTACGGTGCTTCACAGGATTTTTAAGGCCTCTTTACATGGTAATGTATATCGGTATGTCAAAAATTGAAAATAATCTTATCATGTAAACGCAAATTGTTATAAGTAAGAGAGAATACGGATAACAAATCTGACAAGGGATCCGTAAATGTTTATTTTCTAAACCATTTTAGAAACTTACGTATACTCATTTTATCAGTGGTGTCTTTTTAAGTAAACATTGGCAGCTTTAAGAGTATGGCCGACTTCCAAAACGTTCGTATACAAAGTTTGTATACAGTGTTGCTACTGTATTTAAATCAAATATATATACAAAGTTCCGAAACAATGCAACAACTATAAAACCGATACCTTGTTTGCTTTCTTACTGCGTTAAAAATACTTGGCGGCGCCGTTTTAAAATGATATACATTGTATAATTATTGTACTGCGGCGTTATGAAAAGTGATGCTTTGTTCAAACACAAAGCAATTGACGTTTTGGAAGTCAGCCTATATATTGAAGGTGGATCATTTCTATACAATAACTACAAAAACAACTAAAACATATTCAAGTTGTTTTTGTAAATATTGTTGACGTGTAACCCCACCAGCTATTTCGTAGCGCAGACTTTTCATTTAATTAATATTATCCGTGTAAAGATAAAAAATACCTGCAGCAGACTTTTGTTCTCTCTTCTTATACACAAAGAGAATTTCATAATATTTTTTTTCTACAAAGAAAGTGTTTATACTTTGTATTACCACGTAAACTCACCTTTAGTAATATCTTTTTTTTTGCTATTAGGATCAGCAGTTAGGGGATGAACGCAATGCATGTTTATGGAAGGAGGAAAAAAGGATAAAGTAGTGTTTGTGGACATTTGATTTGAACTTAAACATACTGAAGGCCTCTGCGGGAAGTTTATTCCAAATTCGACCAGTTCGGCTAAATAGAGAATTCGCTCTGTAATCTGTAGTGCGGTTCACTGGCAAATCGACCACAAAGGGATGTGCTCTTAAAAGAGATCGTGTTGTGTGTGAAAAATTACGGGTTTCGGGAAAAAGTTCCCTGATTTCATTAGAACACATTTCGTAGTAGCGGTAGTGGTAGTAACGATAGAACAGTAAAATATACCCTACATTAAGTCAATTATAAATTCAGTCAATAGAATTGACTACCCTACTGTCACCGATAAGCTTCTTCGCCCTATCTTGTACGCGAATACGTAACTTCAAAATTGACTTTGAACTCGGGGCCCACACGTGGCACTTGTATTAAATTTTAGGTCGGATAAAGGTGGTTGGTATAAATATTAAGGAGATTAGATGGAGTGAAGTATGTCTAATACCGCCTTAAAACATGAATGCTTTTTTTGAGACATGAAACACGTGATCATTCCATGGAACTTCAAAAGAGAATATTCATGAAAGCTACTACATTCTTTTATAACGAAGATCATAATGGAATAATATAATGTGGACAAGTGTTGTTTAAGGTTTTAGTTTCTTTAAATTTTTTTTTTCTGACACAAATGGAAGTTTTTTTTTTTATTGATTAAGAGACAGTCTTAAAAAAGCTCAAATTATTATATAGAAGTTTGAGAACTTCTCAGTATATATCTAATGTTATATCGAATGCAAAACAAAATGACATGACTAAAAATTAAGATGAATCTTTTATACAAATCATCGATTAAAATTTCAATAGAAATTTGGTTCATTCCTAAGCCAACTAAGCAATGAGTTTTACAAGTTTATCCATCAATGTCAGCATCCTATAATGATACCAAGAGTGGGTCAGTGGACTACATATTAAAACTACAGATAGTGACAGAGGTTGTGCTCTACACTTTCCTTCTACTCCTCATAATGACAGCTGTTAAGGGATTCATATTCCGAATGCATCTAGTCCTTTTGTAAATAATATTTTCTAACAAATTAGTAGAATGAAGCTGATCGAGGATTAAATGTCTTTCAATCACATTTAAAAGGAACAGGAACTCACACAACTGAATATGAAATGAAATAAACAGTTGAAAGAGACTTACTGCCTGTTTTTAGAAAATGAAAACAAAATTGTGAGTGACAATTTATATTGAAAACAACAATAAAATACGAAAATTTGTTTTTGTTTTCAATATAAATTCTCACTCACTATTTTGTTTTCATTTTCTAAAAACAGGCAGTTAATCTCAGCTTCATTGTCAGACGGAGACATTTAAAGTCTCGCAGTAAACAAATTTAAAACCGAAATTCAGACAGTTACATAAATAAAAATGCTCATAGCAATCCGGTATATTTGTATCAGAGTTTGAATTAAAAATTACCTCGCTTTGATAATTTTGGGGGGTTTTGTCATATATAGTTTTTTTTTTGTTGTCTTAACTTATATATTAGTAGCAACTTTAAACGCATATAAATGCCAAAATACTGAAGCCACAAAAACCGTCAGTATGTTGTGTAGCTCTGTGAATAAATATTTTTAATTGGATATATGTAAGTATTTCCATAATCGCTTGAATAATATGACCATAAAGTCTATTACAAAAAATGCCTATTAATTATATAGATTTTGTTTTTCATTATCATTTTCGTAATAATATTTACAAACATTTTAAATATTGCAATATTGTGTGTCCTACACAACATAATTTTAATATTTTAAAACATCTCTTAACTTAAATTTTGTTTGCTTTTAAATATTCTATACGTGTGTACTTAAAACTATTTACAAGCTTTAAAAAATTTCAAGAGTTTGTATATTTAGGTTTTCAAAATGTGGCGCTTCGTCAATTCTACATTATGAAAATGTTAATTAACTGAATGAATACGATTTTAATTTCTATTTCGTTTAAATATTAGTTTATATATTTTGATGTAGGCTGTCATAAAATATCTGTAAATATATTATTTGCCTTAATAATACGGTTCACTATGTACATTAAAAGTTCAACATGTTGCTTTAATCGATTTAGCACACCGTTTAAATTTTAGGCTTTCATTGATTTTATCGGTGAAGTGCAAGTTCTTCTTAATTTCTAGGAACCTTTTGCATCTCACTGATTTTGCAACCAAAGGAACTCCTAAATCTTCATCCAAACTCCAATAATAGCGATCTGAAGGTTGTGCAACATATCCGCTTAAGAATAAAATCCCTAAAAAATGTTTCAGGTCATCTCGATCAAGGGCGAAGGTGTGCCGGTTGTTTTGGTTAGCGTATAAAACACTGTTCTCGACTATCAAATCAATTATGTCGACATCGAACATTTTTTCAAATAAAATTCGGGGAGTATGATTCTTAAAAAGGTTTGTGAAGTTTATAACCCTATTTGGAACTGCATCACTTGCATTAAGCATTGCACTATAAGGTGGTAAAATATATCTCCACTTAGGATCTCCGAAGTCGCCCTGATCTATCTTGCCTCTTAGCTTTTCTGTGATAAAACTAGAAAGTGGTTCATCATCACTGTCTTCCAATCTAATTTGGAATCATATTCGTTTCTATACACAAGTTCCATCTTTTCCGGCACGTCGTTCAGCATATTTATACACAACAAGTCTTCTTCATTTCCTTCGTCTTCATCACTTATGACAGCGGTATCAGGTGGCACGACAAGAATATCATATTCAGCATCAGTGTCATTGTTTTCCATTATTTGCTCAACAGCCTCCTTAAGTCATAAAAAATCTTTTTGTCCTCTAAAGGTATTGCGATGAGCCATATTGCATATATTATTAAATCTGCAAAAAAATATTTTTTATAGTTGCAACGCCCATTGTCCCCTGGGGACACCTTAACAAAATCATACCTTATAATAAAATGTTACACTTTTTCTTTTATTTAACTATTTTAAAATCATTCACACAAAAAATTAACAAAACTAAAATTAACCAAGTAAACCGAATTGGAATGCGCAATTAAAATGACTGAAAATAACACTTGCACTTAATACAGCACCTTGTAAGCTTTGCTACAAATTTTTTAAAGCTTTTAGAAGAGATATTTGTTTTTACATTGAGAGACATGACGGTTCCTTTTAGAGTTGCCATCAGTTGAACAAGTGTCCTTATATGGGGACACTGAACGGTAATGGGTTAAATAAAGTCCTCTTCTTTCTAGTTTCTAGTTTCTTTCTAGAAATTATCTTTTATGTACGGGTGATCAGATTTTAAAGATGTATTTTTAAATAGAGCTTTTGCTTTAAGCCAATCTAGTTAAAGCAAGTCAAGAGTTAAAGAATAGAATATTGCATGTGTGAAAAAAAGACAAACTTTTGCTTTTCATTTGCAACAGAAAGATTCGAAAATTATTTTCAAGGGCTGCCAAAGTGCATTATAAGCAAATTCAAGCAGAGTATATCAAATAAAGCAATTTTGCAAAAAAAGGTACAAAATAAGCGAAATCAAGCTTTTCCAGCAAAATGCTTAAAAAACTTGCCCTGATCATAAGTTAAGCTGTCATCATTAGTTAACCAAATACCGTAAATTTGGGCATACGTATCATACAGTTCTTGCGAACAGCCTAAGATATTGACAGACAGACGGATAGTCATACGTGTGTAAAGCGCACCAAATATAATAGAATTATTTTTCACTTGGTTCTTTTAACCCTAAAAAAATTCGCTTTTAACAAATATTTTTTGAAAACTTATTTTAATAATGATGTATTCTTATGAATAACTTTTCAAGCGATTTAATTCTGCGTTTTATCGTTTCGAGTTATCTAGAAACAATACCTTTTTCAAGGTGCTAAGCATATTGCTAAGCAAATTTTCTAATATCAAAAACGTTTATCTTTCTGTATTAAATTATAAAAAAAAATTTGCTTAAAAGCATCAAATAGGAATTTGTAATTAATGTTAGAAAAAGTATATTCTTTCATTAATTTTTTGTTTCATCTCATATTGGAATCCTGTGGGTCCTCATATTTTTGTAGTAATAAATTTAGGAATGTGTAACGAAAATCCCTAATCAGAGTAAAACTCAATGCATATTTTTCACTTGTTGTATGGAAAGGAGTTACTGTAGGACAGCTCTAACCATACACATGATTTCATACTGATACTCTTTGAATTTGAAGCGCAGGCATCATTAAAATGATTAACAAAATAATCCATAAGTTTTCACTTCCCACGTTTTAAATTTTAGCTCTAGTTTAATAATAAAACTTTTGCTATATAATTGGACTATAATATAATCTAATTGAAGAATTGTCCAATTTTATAATCTTTCATTCAATACATATCATACGTTACCAATAGCATAACAAAATTAATAAACATTTCTTATTTAGATTCAAGTAGTAAAACTAGTTGTAAAGAAAACGAATCAATAGCGTTCCTATTGTTGTGTATATGACATATGGTATTACGATGTATTGTATTTGATTGCATAAAAATTATTTGTTTTTCTGTTAAAGATATTAAAAAAGTAAAAATTTTGTTGCTGGTGTTTTATATTTATTTAAAATCTAAAAGCTTTTAGTTTACCTACACACACATACATACGCAATTCATTAGGAAGGACAGTGAAGTTAATCTGTAAAAAAATTGGTTTAAAATTTAGAAAAGTAAATTAACTGCTTGTTGTTTAATATAAAAGCAGTCGTTGGTTTTCCAAATTATTGCCGCCAATACACATGTCCAGCACTGCAGCATACCAAATTTTAATGCCTTAGTGTTGGTATCACCCAGTGGAGGGACACTTTTGTGCTTAACCCATATCCTTTCGTAGACATTATCTAAAACAAGCTCTCAGCTTACATTTGATTTCCAAGCCTAAAATAAAAGTGTTTAAATTTTAGCTTCTTTCCTTCCCACTGTGCACTATATGAATTTATTTGTGTTCAAAGAAAAAAAAAGAAAAAAGAAAAAAAAAAACAATAGGAAAAAATTCATAAAAACCATTTTCATAAAATTGGAAAATTCTTTGATGCATATATGATGCTTTTTGTGGATTTTTGTGTATTTATTTTGATTTAGTAGTTGTGGAAAAATCTGATATATTTCATATTAGATTTTGCATATTTTACTCTCTTTTGAATGGGTTAGAATTTGTTTATTATTATTTATTGTGGTTTATTTAAAATGCAATATTTCATATACATATATAGAATATTTTTTTTAATAAAATACTTTAGACAAGACTATGGCCAAACATAAAGTAAATTTTTCTTTTAAAATTTTATAACAAAATCTACCGACTAACAAATATTATTTGATATTAAATCAAAGAACTATACAGGTGATTGTATACAAATACATCTAAAAAATATTTGTTTTATTAAAAAAAAAAACAGATTTTGTTATTTTCATCTAACAGGAGTATTTTTGTTGAGGGGGTTGGTCGTCTAAAATTGAATTTGAGTTGTACGAATAATTGGAAATCTTAATAAAAATAGAAATATTTCAAAGTTATTTTCGCAGTTAGAAATGTGAATTAAAGTTAAAAACGAATATTAATTCAGCTTAAGTTCAATTCTTGAATCAATATGAAAATGTTATACAGGGCTTGAAATTGGTATACTAATGCTACCTGTTAGTCTGATTGGATATAATAATTTTAAACAACTTTAGCTGATTTAATATTAATTTTCACAAATACAATAAAAATTCGAATTAGTTCGAGGAACATGAAGAAAGATCAAACAATGGGAAACAAAATTTTGTAAAACAAAACTTTTTGTGTCTAAGCACTAACCAAAACTTTGAAAAAACTTTGTTAAAGTAAACTTTGCCTGTCTGGAAGGAGTAAACAGAAGAATAACCGGGCCTTCCAGAGCTTGGATGACATCAAAAGTTTCGTTGTACCAAATGGCCGGTTCAGAAGAAGGGAAAACATGTATATGTGAGGTGTTTAGCAAGTTTAAGCACTACATAGCAAGGAAATGAACCGCTACACAGTTACATGAAAATATTGCTCCTACAGATAGCGCCCCACGACGAAATTTTTACTAATTTTTGAATAAATACTGAACTACTTTTAGTGGTAGTTTTCTTACAATTATGGAAAAATTCTTGTAAAAGACGAAATTTGGATTTTCTGAAATTAAAAAAAAAATATTGCTAAATTTCTGTAAAAACAATAAATTTGAACTGAAATTTTAAGTAAAATTTCTTAAATTTTAAGTAAAATGAATCAAATTTAAGATACAATTAAGAGGTTAAAAGTTAAGTTAAAAAAAAAATATCAAATTTGAAATTTGAAGTTTTAGGTAAAATTCATCAAGTTTTTACTTTTTTTAAATTCTAAGTAAAATTTTAGTTATAATTTCTCAAACAGTAGAGGGTTTCCTTGTTTTTTTTTACTTTAATTAGTGCTTATTTTTATGATATAGAGCTTTTTAGTAAAATATACATAAACATTAATGATAAAATTTGTTTTTAATATTTTTTTAACGTTTAATTTTATAAAATAATAATTTTTTTTATGCGGTAACTCTATCGCTGTTATGTTTGTAAACTAGAACCCCGATTTGCGTCGTTGTGACCGGAGAAATGCGACGAAAAAAGAAACGACTCAAATTGGATCACTTTTTTCTAAGTGAAAAATTCTATTTTTGTTAAAAAAAAAGTTGATATGGTATAAAATTTTAAGTAGAGTTTATTCTCTGGCATTTATACATGATACTTCATAAATTATTCTCTTGTAATTATGACTTCAGTTAAAAAGTTCAATCATAAGCAGGTATAATGCGACGGAATTCGGACTTTGTGAAAACAGTGTATCATGTAAAGTTCAAATTTTCATTCAAGAGAGTTTCCAGGATTAAGTAAACCAAAAGTTGAAGTGGGTAATTAGATTATGCAACTCGTGAAAGATCCTTATTTTGTCAAATCATTTGACTGAAGTCGAATGCAAAGTTTGGAATTCATTTGTTTTAGTTATACGAGATTTCCAAAATTAAATCTGAGGACTATGTCGAGCTTGAAGGTAAATGATATCGAACTTGCAAGAGCTATGGTGCTATATGAGTTTAAAAACTCACTACCTGAACTCACCTTTATTATGATTTCCACAAAATTTAAGTGATTTTAGTGAAGAGCAGGGTGGTAGAATTTATCAGAATCTTTGTACTATGAAAGAGCAATATCACCTAAAGTGGGACTCATATATGACGGCAGACTTCTGCTGGAGTTTGCAATGACATCTACCTAAACTCGTTTGTTTAAATATATATTATAAAAGATCATTTGATAGTGTTCGATAGAAATTTTGTTAATCGATATATTAATTTTTTGTATTTTTTGTCAAAATAATAAAACAGCATATTTGAAAAAGTAAAGCTGTTAGCAATCTCCCAGTATTTTTTCATAGTCAGGGCCATAGAAATACCCAATAACAGAAAACAAAGTTAAGGAAATAAAAGTTGTGTTGACCAGTGACATTATTCAAGTTGCTTTTTTCCCCTTTTTAATTTATACTTCTATTAAAAATGATTATTAAATATATATTTTGAAACATTTTGAGTTCCCACCGCATTCAAACAATATTTAACATTTAATAATTCGTTAGTGGTACGAATATGACACTGTTTTATCAGCCGAAAACACATTAAATTTTTGGACACTACTTGTTTGGAATTTTAATGTCGCGAATTTATCCCACACCCAACACATGAGATACGGTCACATATTTTTGTTTTTAAAAATTATGAACCTTTTTTCTTTGGTTATTTATTTGCGATTAATATCATAAAATTCCAACACGCATAATTTGGCAAATAAATAACAATAACTTAAAAATATTGTAGAAAGACAGTTGCTTAAGCACCCGCACCAGTAATTTTGGTAGAAATTTTTGCAAAATTGAAACTGTTTAGAAATTTGTTAAATTTTACAATTTTGCTATAAAGTCTATTTCGTGATGGCTTTCGAAAAAATATTCATAAAATATGACAAAAATAAAGATAATAAATTGTTAATATGTAGTGATAAAATTTAAATAAATCTTTAATTTTGTTGAATCGCTCACACTGAGTCGTAAAGTAAAAAAAATTTGAATATTAATTCATTCTTCGTTTATATTGTTAAATTTGAATTGTAAAAAAGTATTGATTAAAGAGGAAAGTTCTCAGTAACCTTTAAGAACTTCAAAAAATATATTGAAGATTTGTATTCTCTGTTTGGTGTGGATTTTGGGCTGGCACCGTCCATAATTCTTTGAAAAGGTTGTTGGCCAGGCCATCACTGTTGCTTGATGATTACCAACTTCTTTTGATGTGGTCACTAACGGGACGGCGCTATATTGTTAAAAAGCGCATGCCACATTGGATATTCTCCACGAGTAATTTGAAGGCATGGTCATCTCACGAGGAGGTGATGAGAACTGGCCACCAAGATCGTGCAATTAACTCCGTTAGACTTTTTTGTGGCGTTTTTTTTTAAGTCCCAGATGTATGCAAATAAGCCACAGTGGTACTCAAAGCCAGCATAAATGATATCATCTTGCAAATTCAGTCTGCTGCATGCACCAGAGTCAATGAAAATGAGGCATTTCTGATGAGATCCATACGTAGAAACCGCGAAGAATGACATTTCAACGATGATTTATTCCACACATAATGGCATTAATAGGTATTTCAAACTAATAAAACTCGATGATTTCTAACAGATAATTATAATCTTTTAAAATTTTTTTTTTTATTATTTAAATTTGCACTTAAAGAAATATCTTTTATTTTCAAAAAAAAATTATATATTTTGACCAAAGTATATTTATGCAAGTACATGCACGAGCACAGCTGATCGTGTTTTTTTAAACATATTTTCAGTGACTATTTTCGAAACTTTTTCATTTTTCTTTCTACACAATTTTCTTTAAGTTCTGTTGAGCAGAGCTTTAAAATAATGATTAAAATTTGGTGTTTAATTCAAAACGATATAACAAAAGTTTAATTGAATAATTTTACACAAAATGTGAATTAAATTAAAACACAAATGCGTTCCTCATGAATTAAAAATTCTCGCATACATTCGCGTCACTAAAAAGATTAATTGAATTAGAGTTTGAGTGAATTCATTGGTGATTTTAAAGAAAAGCTATTTTTTTAATTCACTGTTTTCACTAGTTAATTAATAAGAAACTCTTGAATGTTTAAAAAATATATTCAAAATTTTTTTTAAAAAAGAAATCATTGCTTTACAGCTCTGCTACTGAGCTATTTTTGACAATTGTAAATTCATTTTACACAAACAAAAAGCCTGTTGTTTTTTTTTTTTATTTGTTGCCGAGATGCATGTACTTGATATACATATCTACTTTTATTTTGACATATTTTTCTTTTATTAAAGAAATTGTAATTGAATTAAATAAAATATTCTACAGTTGAATAAAATTTTCGTTAAATTAAGTAAATTTTTTTACTTAAATTTTGTATATGTCTTTATTTTCGAGTGTACGCTACTCAGCAAATTTAAATTGGAATTGCATCAAACAGTCGAGAAGAGGGCATCTCGTGTGTCAGTATTTCCTCACGATAAAATAGTTTTCAATGCATGTAAATATTTTCTTTTTTAGCAACAAAAATATTTTCTAATTATTAGAAATCAATTAATTATTAATTATTTTAAATGAATTCACCCAACAAATCCAAGTTGTATGTAGAATACCACTTATTATTATATTCACCAGCAGTTACACATTTAACACAGTCAGGGCTCTCTAAAAATGGTATCAGCAGCAGCAGCAGCAGCAGCAGCAGCAGCACTCACTCACGTATTCAAGCTCTGACAGTAGGTGTGTGCTTGCCGTGACAAAACAGAAAACCCACATATCAATTTGTATGTGATATTTTCGCATTATTGTTATAACCAATTTACCAAACAAATTATACATAAATTTTATTTAATTTATACCGAATAACGAAAATGGAATAAATAGTAATCAAATAAATTATTATTATGAATCGAATTTGTTTTTCAAATTCTATATAAATTACACTGCTCTGCAAAAAATCACTTTTTGTCTCCCCTTTAAATAAAACTATGTGGACTAAATGGATTTTGATGTCCTAAACTCAAATCCGTTTTCGGTTTTTCTCCATCACGAACGGTTTTTTTTTATGGGCGTGGCAATTTTTTCCCCCTAAATTAGTCAGGTACGAAGGCATGTTTCAGCTTAACTTGAGAACGACTCATCCGATTTTTATAAAAAAAACACCAAAAAATGCGTAACAAAATTATATTTAATTTAATTCAATATAGGTTTTTTCTATATTTTATCGTTTTGGAATTATTCAAAAATTTCAGAGGGGAAAAAATTTTTTTCTTGCAAAATTTTTTTTTCAGTTTAAAAGTGCAATAAAAAAAACCCATAAATTTACACATTTTTCTGAGAGTTAAATACCCCAAGAATAAAATAAGGTATAAATCATGAAAATCGATTAAAAAATGCCGATATTATTCTCAATTTACCGCAGGTACCCAACATCGAACTAATATGTGATCAGTCCATCTTACATATGGCGATAAATGGGATAGCCGGGCGAAAGAAAAACACTAGAACGTTAAAATTTGGCAGGCAAGAGTAAATTTTATTCCAGGAGAAAAAATTGTATCAGAAGAACCATTAATTCAACCAATATTTCACTCCATATAGTCCACATAGTTTTATTTAAAGGAGTATTTAGCTGCTGAGCAGTGTTATTTGTAGATTTCTGTTCAATTGTTTGTTTAGTGAATTTTGTTTTTCTCTTTGCTTTACTTTGCTTTGCATGCAATTAAATTCAAAACAATTCAATAAAATCAAATTTCTGCCTTATTAAATTCCCATAAAAATTAATAACAAATAAAAATAAAATAATAAAATGAATGAATGAATTGAAAAGAAAAATATATTTGAGTTGAAAACGAATGGTACGGGGCGCTACCAAAAGGGGAATATATGGTGCAGTTTCCACAGGACCAACGAATTACTTTAGTGTAAAATTTTTATGAAAAGCTCTTCATTTTTAAAGATCATATCGAACCTTTGCTGCAATAGAGACATAACTTAAAAAAAGTGATTTTTGAGTTAATAATGCAGAATTAATTCTCATATCGTGCTTCAGAATGTGTAAAAATTTTGAGACAAATATTAAATTTGCATTTACCATTAAGTTGTTAGCGAATGCGTAACTTTAAACTTGTTTTCTGCAAAATCACTTTTTTAGAGTTATGACTCTATTGCAGCAAAGGCTCGATATGAAGATAGGAAGCGATCTTGCAACCTTAGTAGGGACTAGCTTGCACGATTCCTGGCAGTCCAGCGAGTCATACAAAACTTCTTGCAATGAAAATTCGTAAATCTTAGCTAGTAAATAAATGAAGGCACGACAATTTGTATGTATGTAGGTATTACTTTTGTGGTCGGCATTTTGTGCACTTCGTCTTTTTCATAAAATTATTGTCAGTACAAATTTTATTGTAATATTTTCAGAATTAATTCTTGAAATTCGACAGCGTTAAATTTGTTCCCAAACGTATTTTATTCACTTCCCTTTTGTATACACTTGTCTTGCGGATATCATCGATGAAACGGATGTCAATTGAGGCTGTAGGGAAATCTACTCACTAAAATTAATCTTCTCACTTTGATCATCATCCTAGGACACACACCTAGATATAGATAACAAGCTGATTATTATGACATTTAAAGTAATTTAAAATATGAAAAGAATTTCTTTATCAAGGTTTAATTGAAAAAAAGTTGAGCTATACTGGTTGATTCTGAGACCAATTTAATGTCAAAGTATTCACATATGTGGCATTACCTTTAAATTAAATATAAATAAAATTGACAAGTGCCTTAATTTTATCTGCGGCAGCCAGCTTCTTGGTTGATCACAAAAGTCAGACATATACAAAGATCTCTATTCCCGACGATCTAGATTCGGTTTTGAAACGTTTGTAAACCTGTATTGCAGCCAAAATTCTTAGCTATTAACATTAAGAATTATAAATTCCAAACTTGGCAGAGACCGAGGGACAATTTTTTTCTCAGCTGTGAAAAATTTCTGCCAGAGCAATTAAAGGACTACAGATCATACATAATTTTCCGTTTACGTTTTTGAATTGCACGCTTTTATCCAGCATTTTTTTTTCGCATTTCGAATGAGTCACAAAACTACCTTCCGAATATGTTGTTACAAAACCACACTAAATTTAAATTTCCACTATACCACAGTACATATTCGCAATAACCACTGAAATTTTATAAAATATTTTCAAAAATTATATTGAGTGTATGTGTGTGTGTGTGCGTACAATTTACACCAAAACGTGTTCATAATTTCAATACGTTCAATTTGGTTTATTTTTTTGGTCAAAACTATTTTGTTGTTGTAGTTTTTGTTGTGGTGCAAGCTATTGTGTTTTTTCTTTTTTTTGCATATATTTTTAAATTTAAATTATATGCACAAAACCCTCATGACCATTATAAATAATTTGATTTGTTTGTTGTTATTTTTATAATAAACAAGTGTCAGGTTAGTTGCTGCTGCTGCTCCTGCTTGCTTGTGTTTATAAATTGTTAATGATGAAAAAAAAAAAAAGAAAATAATATATGTATAAAAATTATGCTAATTTTGAAAAACAAACAACCACACACAATAACCAATTTCAATTATTGCCATTAAATGTTAAATATTTTTCAAATTAGTTGCATGGAATTTTTATGCGTTTGGAGGCGAAATGAAAAACCACATAAAATAAATAAAAGTAATTGCAGAAAATATTGTTTTTGTTTTTTTTTTTTTCAATATATTTTGTGCGGCATGTGGCAAACTAGAGCTTTAAATCACTTTAAATTAATTTAGTGTGTTTTGTTTGTTTACATATTGGCTCAGATACCAAAAGGTGGTAGAATAATTAGACGGTGTTTTAAACCTTTATGCAAAAATATATTTCATTATAATATGAAGAAGGTTTTATTGAATGTAGTGGCTTTTTATAGATGTCCCCACTCTCTCCGTTGTAGCTTTAGTATTAGAGTCTCGTTTCCCACACCCTATAATTCAAAAATGTTCTTTGCCACACTCCCATATTGAATGCTGCTAGTGGGTGTCTCTGCTAATCTAAGAAGATTTAAAAAAATAATAAATCTGCATTTTAACTAAATTAAATAACTATTTGAAAGAATACAATTTAAAGAAAAAAAAAAATCTCTTATAAAATTTATAAACAAGATTGATTAAAGAAAAGCGCACAATATGTATATTTTTAAAAAACAAGATTCTCTGGATAAGCACAGCAGTTCGTTCAGACAAACGGGAGTTTTTTATTCTTCCCTGTACGTTTTTAAAAATAAAAAAGAAAAAAACTTTAATTTATGAGTGCACAACAATGTTATATGGTGGTTAAAAATTATGCATTTTTAATGAATTTTATTATTAAGTATTTTTACTAAAAACTCTTGATCAATTCCTGTAAATACCCTGTGAGGTCCTGTAATAAAAAATTTCTATTTAAAGATTTTTTTGAAACGAATTTATTTTATAATGCAACATTAATTAATGTACTTTTCTTGTTGAAAATCTTTGAATAAGAAAAGACTGAACTTTAACGAATTTGTTTATAAATTTTTTAAAGAATATAATAGCAAACATTCATAAATCAGCTATTTTAATTTTTACTGCAGATCGTTCAGACAAAGGGGCGTTTGTTATTCTTCCCTATACGTTTTTCAAAATACTCATAAGAACGACCGACCATAAGAGAAGCCTGTTAAGTATTTCTTTGCAGCAGTATTCCTTCTTTAGTTTTTTCGCGAAGTCTTGACGCTTTAAGCTAAAATATTTATTAGGGGTTTTCTAATTATATTTTTTTTTCGGGGAATATCATTACGATGGTTAGGTTAGGTTTTGAGGGCCATCAAAGATTAACCCTAACCATACTAAAACGGGTACCCCGGTACCCGAACGTACTTTGAAGTAAAATTTTTATTAAACTAAATAAAATACAAATTTGAGGCTCTACAAGTTCCTTCAGATAACCATTTTCTAAAGTTTTTTCCAATCTAAAGCACTCTTGATTCTTTTGGATTGACTCTGGAGCCACCCAAAGTCGAATAGTCCTTTCCGTCCTGATATGGGTACCCGGGTACCCTTATATAACTTTTTACATTTTGTATGAAAAAAGTAAAAATTATAGTATTTTTTTATTTATTGGTTATATAATTCAAAAAATATTTTACATCAAACTTTGTACATGTATAAAAAATAAATAAAACTGTTTACTAATATTGCTGCATAAAAAAAAATAAAAAAAAAAATTAACATCTAGTGCAGCGTGGAGCAATAGTTTTGCTATGCGTATTGCACACTGGTCGTTTACAGACATCGCATATTTTGCGTGCTTTTCGATCAGATTTTGGATTAGTAGTCACGCAAAGGTAGCAGCGACCCTTTATTGGCAACCGTCCAGTTTTATCTCGTTGGGTTGTATCTGATGGGACCGCAGCATCCTGGGAAACTTCTGGGATGGTTTTATTTGTCATAAGCTCTAGAGCTGCCCGGATTTTATTGTGTCGTGTTATATGATTATCATTAGCTCTTTCGTTCATATTTTTAGTTGCCAAATTCACGCCAAGTGATGTTAAAAATCCTCGACGAGAGCTTCGTTTTATTTTTGCGCTTGGATCGAGGCTGGAGTATACACAAAATGCACCCAATGCAGCCACGTCAATCATGTTGAAAAACACTGCCAATGGCCATTTATTGGTTTTGCGTTTGGTGGTATATTTAGACACCATCTGGTCCATAACATCTACTCCGCCTTTTGTTTTGTTATAGAAGTCATTAATCTCCTCTTTTCCATTAATAGCTGGCTCCCCTCGAGTATACTGCATTGTTGACAGAAGGAAAACACACTTCTTCTTCTTGGTCACAACAGACAAAAGTGTTCCGTTTTTGTTGAAACCATATCGGGGTGTACCTATATCGTCCGTTGGGTTTTGACGTAGCTCTTTTGGAATATAGGCTTTGTCGAAGGGTACCGACGAGACTTATTCCTCTAACTTGTAGCCGATTGGCCAAATGAAGTGAAGTGAAAAAATTGTCGGTTGTTACATTTATTCCAGATTGTTTGTAGAAATCCACCAGATCTAGAACGATGTTTTCTTCTACATTTACCTGTCGTTGACCACCAGGTGGCTTGCCTGTGTAAATGATTCCATTCAAAGGATAGCTATTGGCTGTGTTACACAACCAAAATATTTTTATTCCGTATTTAGCTGGCTTTGAGGGAATATATTGAGTGAAACTGGTTCTACCTCTAAATGGAAATAACTGTTCGTCTACTGTCACATTTTCATCTGGAAAATAATTTAAACGTAGATTCTGCATCAACATATTCCAGATATCGGAGATAGGAGCAGCTTTGTCGGTTTGTTTGCGTTTCGCTCTTGTGAAAGCATTGTCAAAACGTATTACGCGTAGTATTTGCTGAAATCTTTCGCGACTTAACGCTGCTTTGTATAAAGGATGACTGTAATTCCCGCATAGAATTTAAGGAGGATCATCGTTGTCACCATTTAGACCCATGACCAGTAAAATTCCAATAAACGCATCAAGTTCTTCCATTGAAATCAACCGAAACTGGCGAGGTTTCAATTTTAAAACTGCAATATCCGCTGCATTTTTCACACGGGTACCCGGGTACCTTTGTCAGGAGTCTACGTGTGTAAATGTTGTCAGTATGGTTAGGGTTAAGAAGTGATGCACGTGGGTCCGTTTAAATTTGGTCCTGTGATACCCTATAGCAGACTAGGGGAAAGTCAATTGTTTTTTCAATATCCTGCAGGTGGCCTATCGCCGATTCATACCACACCGATCTTGTCAGGAAGGTGGATATGATACTAATGGTGTTTTCTTTTCTACACACAAAATGGTACCTTGTTGAAAGGAACATCTATAAAATGTTTTGCCAACCCTGTAATAATGCAACTTTTTATTTCACTAGAACTAAATACAACTTATGAAAAAGTGGAACGCCCTGTTTTTAACAGCTGACAGCTAAGGTTTACAGGGCACTATCAACACTGTCGATATCTTACGGGGCATAAAGTGCAATACCTTTCACCACAAGTGAAGGCGATTTTTTTTTAATCAAACACCCCACCCTTTAAGAGGGCAAATTATTTTTAAGAAAAGAACACCAAAGTATATTTTCTGCATGGAGATGTAGCATTTTTAGTAGAAAAGAAAACACCATAACATTCGTACCCTAACGAGAGCATTGATCATCGTATTAATGGCAGTCCTATTCATAAAACTTTTAAATTAATTTAAAATCTATTTTAAGAAAAGTTCTTATCAAAATTTTTTAATAAAACAGATTTGAAATCTACAATATTTAATTTTTTATGAATATGTATAAACATAAGTATTCTGAGAAAAAAATTCCTTTGATTATTTTAAAAAATCTGCCCAAAAGTAGCAAAGATGTGTTACAGATTATCGTCAGTATCTGCCATGTGGCTTAAACTGACAGAGCTCTTAACACCGCGTGTATTCATGAAATCACCACCACTCCCATGTCTTTCCGAAGATATACAAGTGATACCTGAAGGATAAATTCAGGTGAATTTTTTTGATGCAAGAATGATTTATCATGTATAAACAGCTTGTTTAAGTGTTTGAGCTACACAAATAGCAAAACAGTCTAAGTTTTTATTTAACGGCCACCTTGATAATGTGCTTCCTGTGGAAAAGTATATGTACTTAAATTTTTCAGAAGTTACATTTAGAAAATTAATCGTGAAATTATATCTTACAACCCAATCTTTGAAATAGTGAAGCTATATGTATAAATCCATGCAAATTTAAATTTTGAGTGTGAAGCAATTACCACATACTGGTCACAAGAGTTTCGACACATGACTTTTTTATATGGAGCTTAAGAGTTGTTTGTCGTAATTCACAACATCATCTTGAACGATTTTTACACTCAACCAAAACCTTGTACGAATACGAACTTATTCTTTGAATTCAACGTATGACAATCATTGAAGTTAAGAAACCACACGTTGAAACCGTACGTTGATTTTTAAAAATTTATTCCTTGATCCAACGTGTTCATACAACAAAATCAACATATATTATCTACTTAAAATCAAGAAACAGGTTCTTTGAATAAAAGTATTTGTCCATTGTGTTTAAATAAATGAACGAGTTTTTTTAAATTCAATGAATTATACATTAAATCAAAAAACTAGTTCATTGTTTAATTCAACGAATAAAATCCAATAATGGTTTCAACGTTGAGTTCATAAATACATAAAATTTTACTTTTAATTTTGTAGTATATTTTATTGAAACAACGTATACTACGTTGAATATCAAAGAATTTAATTCATGGAACGAGAGTTCGTTGAATTTATATAATACTGTTTTTTCAGTGTACGAACACCACATACTGTTCTTTTTATAATGCATATACTGGCGGAGTGCGTTTTACTGGCAATATGAATTTCGATTTGTTGACCACAATTTTTGATGAGGTGTCCTTTGGGAGGGAGCCCCATGATGTCTGTGGTTCTTACCAAAATTTACAGAGATGTTGGATTAATTACTGATGCTCGACTAGTGATTGCATCTGCAAGGATTTCGATAGCACTTATATGTGCTCTTGCTTAGCCAATTGAAGCTGCTTTAGCGTTCATAAATAGTTGGGGTGCTGACGCAACCGAAGTTTGCTGTCATCCTGTAGAAAGGTGTTTTGGCTGTGTCAACTGCCAACACACTCTAAGAAGTTTTTTGTGCGTGGCGGGCGGTTTATGCTCAAGAAGTTGTAATCTATGCATTTGTTAAATATCACGCAGAAAAACTAAGAAACACTCGAACTGCGTCAGGTTTGATCACAAGGCAGATAATGATGCTTATCCCTACGATCGGTATGAATTAATAGTATAGAAATAATTACAGTAAAATAAGAATAGTTGGGTTATAAATTTTCACTCTCATTTTCTTTAAAATATCTAAAACTTAAAATGCCATAATTATTAATTATTTTAAACAAAATTCGTTAAAGTTCAAGCTTTTTTTATAAAAAGTTTTATTAAACCGGAAAAGTACATAAAACTATTGTTTATCATAAAATTATCTCGTTTCCAACAAATCTTTAAATGAAACTTCTGGATTACAGGAGCGCGCAAGATACTTACAGGAATTGATCAACAGTTTTCTTAAACAGATATTTATTAATAACAATTCATTAAAAATGCATAATTTTTAACCACCATACAACATTGTTGTGCACTCATAAATTTTAATTTTCTTTTTCTTCTATTAAATGTTGCAAGTTTTTTTTTCTTTGCTATTCTGTGTATGTCTTTTTTATTAATTGCTGCCATAAATTTTATTAAAAATATTATTTATTTGCCTTTCGGCATACAACACGGTGTGCTATTATGTATACTTGTATTCATTGTACTCACCATAAAGAAGGAGTAGAACCTTTATAAAATTTCCGTAATTTTTTTTTCCTTATTTTACCTCTTTTAATGTTTTATTTTTCAGTTAAGTATTTTTTTTTGTTCGCTATCGAAATGGGGGAAACAAATAGAGAAGAGTAGAAAAAAAAACAAGATCCATACATACACACACATTCACACACACACAAAAAATGAAACATGTTATTTGTATAAAATAAATTACGATAATAAATTGTTAAAAATGTTGTTAGTGAATAAATTATTAATTTATTTCTTTACAACAAAAATATATTTTATTTTCTTTATAAATTGTCATTTGTTAAAGCTGTCAGAATGTTTGTAAATTACAATAATTTTAAATGTTTTAACTGTCAGTTTGTATTGTGATTTATAATATTTAATGAAATGTATGTAGATAGACAGTAGTTGTTGTTGTTTAATTTTATTGTTATATTTATATGTATGTGTTTAATTATATATGTTCCTTCAATAATATATTTATTAAAACTTTTAAAAAAATATTCATTAGAGTACCTACATGCTTGTCGGTCAATCCCTTTTATGGGTGTGAATTTTACTAATAATGTTAAATTCGTGCGGCGGTTAAATGAAAAATATAATTATAAAAATAGTGGTGCTGTACAGAGGCAACTTTAAAAGTGTAGTTAAGTGTAGTTTTTTGTGTGTAGTTACTATAAAGCGTAGTAAGAGACGGAAAGTGTACCAACATCAGAAGATATATTTAAACAACCAATCCAACAACGATGGTAGCATATATCAAATGTTGTTCAAGACTAAAATAAGTATGCCTGCCCCTCGACTTAAACTGACGACGTTTTAAATAACGAGTTAAGCTGAGTAGTCTCCGCCCTAAAGGATACGTAAAGATTTTATTTTGACTTACAAAATCATATCAACATCATCATCAACTTCTTATAACCCCAAAATGCATAAACACCTTGTTAGAATGGTTGTGCTAAATAAGATCTTATTGGAAGATCTTATTGCAACAGCATCAATAACCTGTAAACTTCAAGTCTTCTTAAACATAAATAAACTCACAAGCGACCTTAAACCATCACTTCAGTCAGCTTCTGTTGTCTTATTTCTGATTATCCGGTCAAATTAAGTCTGATTTATGAACTAGAGTCGTGGAAAATTCGACATTTCGGGTAAGCTCCACACCAAATAACACATAATGGAATCAATAAATCTTTCAAACAAATAAAATTTTCGATGATATCTCAAACACACTTTTAATTAAATTTAAAGATAGAAAGCGCTTAATGAAATACCCTTTAATTTGCATAGACATAAACTGTTTAAGTTGTAATTGAATTAAATAAAATTTTCTACACTTGAATAAAAATTTCAATAAATTCAGGAAATTTTTCACTGAAATTTTGTACATGCTGTTTTACGAATGTAAGCTACTCACTAAACTTAAATTAGAATTGCACCGCACTGGCGAACAAAAGCGACCTTAACTTTCTATCGCCGCAGGTCTAAGTTAAGAGTTCTAGAGCTTTTTATTTTTTTTTTTTTTTTTGTAGGACCAGCACTTGTATTCTGCAAGAACTAGTGAGAAACGGATAGGGTAGAGAAGTTAAATGGATAAAATGTACAAGAAGGCTCAATTCTTTTACAACTCTGCTATTGTACGTTTTGTTAATTTTTTTAGCCTCTGGTGTTTAGTAGACGAATTGAATTTGTTAAGTTTCGCTGACGATTCTGCTAACCGACGAGACTACTATAGTGTTGTCGTATATCCTTTGGATACACTAATGTATGCCTGGCATCAAATAAAGACTGCAACAACAAATTAATCTTTTCTCCAGGACTCAGTACTTGCTGAGTTGGTGGTATTGTAGAAGGCGGTTTCATGGACCAGTTACACAAAAAGAAAACTGTTTCCTATGTATTATTGGAGCCAATTTATCATTAGAAAACAACTAACAAAAAAAAAAAAAAATTTTATTAAAATTTCAGAAATTTTATTTAATTGGATTTTTGGAGTTTTTTAATGGACTTCTGTAAAAGTTTACTTTATGCTAGAAAATGAAATAGAGAAAACTACGATAATGCAGAGAAACTGATTCTGATAGTCATAGAAACATACAAGGGCATCTTAGGAACACAATAGAAGCGGGGGTCATCAGTGATGCTCAACATGCCTATCGTGAAGGCAGGTCTGTTGAGAGTGCGCTTCATGATGTTGTTCATTTTATAGAACTGGGACTGCAACTCAAGGACTACACCTTGGCTGCATTCTTGGACATTGTGGGAGCCTTTAACAACATTGGGATAGAAGCCATTATTGAGTCGCTAAAGGAAGTCGGTGGTAGTAGCCTCCTGTGAATAGTTCTTACGCTCAGCAGCAGAATTATCAAGTCGAGTATGGGAGCGCAGGCCTGTGGTTAGTTAGTAGAGGTACGCCGCAAGGGGTAGTATTATCCCTCCTTATGTGGCTGCAAGCTGCGCACGTTATTTTAAGGCGTTTTGAGAGGAACATTCGGAAGATTGCCGCCTACGCTGACGATGTAGTATTACTGGCAAAGGGGAAATTTCTTTCCACCATCAGTGAGGTCATGTGGGCGATTAGTAAGTGACTAGGGATCAACCCCGTAAAAACGGAGTAAGTTCTCTTTACCAGGAGATACAAAATAGATAGTTTTTTGCTACCTACGAGTAGAATTGGCGGGGCGGATTTAAAACTGGCAAAGGAGGCCAATAACTTGGGTGTTTTCCTAGATAGCAAATTTTCTTGGGAAAGAAACATACAAGAAAGGCTCAAGAAAGGGCTAATATCGTACTATACATGCAGGAATTCCATTAGGAGGAACTGGGGTCTGCAACCGAAGGTGGTAAATTGGATTTATACATCGGTTGTCAGGCCGGTGAATTCCTATGGATGTGTCGTATGGTGGGAGGCGTTGGGGAAGGAAAGCCATAGGAAGCTGCTTGTTAAGGTCCAGAGGTGTGCTTCGCTGGGTATTACTGGGGCCCAGAGGAGCACCCCTCAGGCTACCTTGGAAGTCATCCTTCACCTACAACCCATTGAAGAATTAGTTTTAGCATAGGGGAGACCATATGCCCTGGGTTTACGGACTCCAAGGTTGTTGAGACTAATTTTGGCTTAAATGCAGTTTAGTGAAGCTTCACCAAATAAAATAAAAATTAGCCTATGTGATAGAAAATCAAAAAATAAGAAGAAAATATAAAATAAAAAAGTTGGCGGTAACGCATAGTTTTCGAGTTATTGGCCTCTGAAGTTTTCATATAAAGCTATGAAGAAAATCTAGTCTATATACCGCCGTGTCGGGATATACCATGGTGGAGAAAATTATTAAGCCCGGCCGAAGGCCGGCTATGCAAAAATTCTATTCTATATACCGCCGTGTCGGGATATACCATGGTGGAGAAAATCATTGAGCCCGGCCGAAGGCTGGCTATGTGGGCAAACTTTACAATTAAAAATAAACTTCTTCTTAATTATTAATACGTTTTATTAAATAAATATATTTACGTAATGCATAATTTAATTTTGAATTCAAATATTATTCGCTTTCTATCACATAGGCTAATTTTTATTTTATTTGGTGAAGCTTCACTAAAGTGCATTTGTTCCCTAATTTTATTAGAACGGCTTCACTAGCGATCGTCACGGCCACGGAACACGTAACTGAAGACGTGCATGTAACATTCTACGTTGACAATCAGGCGGCGCTGAAGGCTTTGAAGGGGCATAGCGTCAAATCGAAGCTGGACAGCCAGTGTAGGCGATCTCTCAACTTGCTTATGGACAAATTTAGCGTTAGGCTATGTTGGGTACCAGGACATTACAATATTTAGGGAAACGAAATCGCTGATGAGCTAGCAAGAATACGGTCAGCATTAGATGTGGCAGTTAGTGACAGGTCGGTTAAGCCTCCAATCGGTTACTACTATAGGGAGCTCAGTAATTGGGAAATTAGCAGAACTAACCATTCCTGGAGGAAGAGAGAAGATTCTCGCGGTCCATATGGACAGAACTAGACTCAGGTAAATCTGATCTACTGCTGGGTATGAAAAGAAAGGTTTTGAGAGCCTTTGTAGGCGCCTTAAGTGGCCATTGCTCGGTTAGAGCGAGGACCAGCATATGGGAAAATGGCACTCCGGATTTCTGTAGGATGTGTGGGGATGAAGAGGAGCCAGTAACTATTGAGCATATCATCTGTCGTTGCCCAAGGCTTCAACGCCATAGGCAAAGATGACTGAGCAGACGTTTCCATGAGGGCATTAGTGATATCGCGAAGTGCAAACTTGAGGATATCAGGGCCCTTATCATGAGAATTAAGTGGCTGAATAATGGATTATAAAGGCTTTTTGTTTTTCCTTGGGCAGTAAGGAGTCTAATTAGTCAATAAATTAAAAATGTAGGGAATCGCAATGGATCCAATTGGATCACCGTGTGGATGTATGTTTCACACTACCCTTCCTAACCTAACCTAACCTACAAGGGCAAAGCGACAGTTTTATAAAGAGACGCCTTAAAATACATACAAAATTAAGAGATATTGAGTGTTGCTGTAGAAAAAGACAAAAATAGTTTCGCAATTTCGTATTTGCTCGATAAGATGTAAAAAGGCTAAAATATTTATTAATCACGTCAAACCTGATTAATAATTATTTTCTACGAAAAGCGCAAACTTTTTTCCATTCAAGAACTCATTAATTTCAAAAATCCCACACGAGTTTCCTAATAATTTTGTAATAAATCTCATTGTGAGATTTTATTCACAATATTTATTTATGTTTTTTTGTTCGAAAATATGTAGTGACTTTATTGCTTGATTGTATAATACAACAAATAAAAACAATTTAAAACCACAATAAATTACTATTTAACTGCAATATATTTATTTAGCTTTTTTACTAAGTGATTTTATCTCTTCCACTTAATTGCCATATTTGAGAAGCAGAACGGTGTTGATATGAATGTGGATTACAAATATAATTTATTTTATTATTATTTTTTTTTATTTATCAGCAAAGTAATAAAGAACAGAAAAAAAAGAAAAACTAATACATCAAGTAGATTAAACTTATAGAGAATGGAAAGTTCAAAGTTATTACACTGAAAGCAATAAACAATAATTACAAGTGATTTATAGCTGTCAGAAATTGCAAGCAATTTGCAAAGATATGATAATTAAAAAATATACAAATGCCTCACACAAATCCATAGTAATAAGAATGAAGTGGTTTAAAGTCTGGACTAGTTGACTTGGTAATGCACTATGCGGGACTAAGGTTAAAATGTTTAAAATAAAATTAAAGATATTAATACTCATTACTTTGCAACCAAATATAGAAACAAAATAGTTAAGTTAGTTTTCTGAGAATTCTGATTCTATTAATTTTAGAAATAACTCATCATATAGTGGAGCAAAATAAAAGTTTCTTTGAATTAAATTAACCACTTTGAAACTGAGTAACTGAGTCAGTATAAGATTTTCCAGAGATTTTGCAGAGAGCAAAAAAAATCTTTCCACATTTCTCAAAGGGGAAAGTATAACGTCTAAAGTTAGGCACTTCAGGATTGTAATTTTTCGAAGCCCAAACTCGATCAACTGATTCATCTTCATGTTTTATCAAATTCCGGCAAAGACATATGAAACACAAACCGATACATTCCACCTTCGATACATACCACAGAGGCGCCTGCAATAAACATATATGAAAAAAATTATTTGAAGCCGTATGAGATTCCATCAAAACTTTTACGTCTGTGTAAAATGACTAAAAGTGATATTAAATACGTACTGAATATATAATTGACTTCTGGTTACCATTACAACAGATCTTCGATAAAGTGACAGCTTATCGTGCAACTTCTTCAATATATTATTTGAGAAAATATTGGAAAAATCAAAAATTAATAAAACTAAGGGCCACATTTGAACAACATTGACATTGACATTGACGTAGTTTTTGTAGCTCTATGGTGAAAAAGACATAGTCAACACTTACGTATAGATATACCTCTCGACAGCAAAGAGGTCACATTTAGCAAATATTTGTCAAAAAAAGTATATCAAATGAGTCTGCTTAATACACGTATTTATTAAGTTAAACAGTTTCCCATAATATGTATTTGCTTCTATGACATTTTCTTTTAGATAAATTTTTAACTTAAAAAACACGTTTCTGAATCAAAAGCTTTTTCATAAGTATTTAGTGGTTACGGTTTTTTGAGCAAATTTGTGCGAAGTGTGACCGTACTTTAAGTCAAGGCAGGCAGTTATTGAAAGAATTTATATATCTCTTCTCCGCTAATAATGGAAATAATTACTTCAGCATACAAATAAGGCGGAGGATTGTACACAAACCAATTGTACAACTAACGTACTCATCCTGTGCTTCTTTATGGCGCTAAAATATACCAGGGCAAAATCATTTACAGCTGTGTTAAAAGAATTTGAGAGATATATCCATACCAAATCTGTAGTGTAACTTTTACGAAAGGAGATTATAGACATCAAACGAACAGGGAACTGTATACCCTCATAAAGTATAAACCATATCTGTGGATCCTACGATTTATAGTCCCTACAAAAGATTTTTCAATTCTAATTTAATCAGCAAAAAGCTCCATGTCTTAATATAATATCTATGTAGTTTTTCTTGCGCTGCTGTTAAAAAATTTTTACAACTATTTTTAATTAATGCAGACAACTTAAAAAGGAGATCTGGCAAACATTCCTATATTCCATAATGTAGGGCTTGTTAAGAGCAATGTTTATTCGCTACATAGTAATTAAACATATAATCACAAATATTCCTCTTTAATCTCTTATATGTGAATTTAATACTCTTAATTACATTCATTTGTTACTTAGCTGTTCAATAGATATAGTATATATTGAATCTGAAGCAAGTAATTGTAGTTTTAAAAATTGTTCTCTACAAACATATATTCTGGATATCTATTTGTGTCACAGAACTTAATTCTGATCGGAAGTAGTTTCAATTCCGAAAGCTAAGAATTTAAAAAACGAAAATTTGTTTTTTAATCCATTTACTTTCAAAGCAACAAATTATTTGTAGTAAACAGTAAGAAACGTGCATACTTTTAGGAACGTCAATGCAATATTTAACCATAAGCTTTGCATGTTAATGAAAAAGCTTAATGTAAGCTTGGGTAGCAAAAATAATTTAAACACCCTCATTTGGGCATAACAAACTATGTATATCACTGTAACAGATTCTGAAGACTGTAAATAATAATAATCGAAAAACTCTTCCGATCGGCATGCTATGACTTGCCCGATTATATTTAAGCCAAATGCCATTTTTCGACTGAAGCTAACAAACCATTAAAAAGCATTTATTTCCACTGATAACTATGCTCTGTATGATTGTATTTGTTTCTAATAATAAAATTACAAATTTTATATAATTTCTGTACAGAGACATAAAAATCTAAACATGTTTCTTGACAATCAATTTGTTTGTAAACGATACAATAATCAGCCACCGCATTACCACTGCCAATTATAACTGTGTGCAATCCAAAACCTTAAGTAAATAAACACAATTGTTAATGTGTGAAAATACCGAAACACATTTAAATATATGTACATATGTACGAGTATATACTCACTTACCTATCCAATTAAATACTCATATAAATAGAAACATATCATACATACATACGAGTACATATGCAGGCACATGAATGTGTATGAATATGTATGAACACTAACCACATTTTATACTCGTATGTGTAGATTGTTTTGTGGCCATTGTGGTCATAACGATGCAATTGTTTTTACTCAATCCCTCCAGAGTAGTAGTGTATTATAATTGTGTAAATTTTAATTTTGCTATTGTCCTTTTTGGCCAATATAAGTTCATTATTGTTTTGGCCATTTTATTGTTTTCATGTTTTCAGTCAGTTGTTATGTATCCAAATGTGTTTGTATGCTTGCCCGCGCTACTATTACAAAAGGCCTCAGAAGCTCATTTTAATGATAATTAATGCATAAATACACTTTTACGCACGTATACATTCATATGTATATGATACCACTACACAGGTATATTTAATTGTATCTGTAGTATAAATTGTATAATAAACAGGGGATATGTTAAATATCTTTATTATATGCATGAGTATAAATGTATAAATGAAAAAGGTTCAAATATGTGAGCAACCTCTGCCCCGTAAGGCACAAGTTAAACATTTTCGTTGATATTTATGTCGACATATTTTACTGATAAACTTATTTTAGTTTTATTTCGAATTAAAAATTATAATAATATCGTTAAGTATTTGAATTGATGCACTTGTTTGTGCTTCAGGGGTTTTTGCGTATACTCGTATGTTTTCGTTTGAAATAATTCTATGTTAGTTGTCTATTTATTTTTGGATTGTTATTAAGGCTGCGTAATAATGTTTTATAAAGTAAAGATATATCTTTACTCTGAAACATTTGACTTTTATAGACACTTTAACTTAATTTCCAAAATAAAATATTTCAATTAGTTGCAAGAGATTAGGAAAATAACGATTGTGTTTAACAATTCAAATAATATTCAGGCACATAACACATTCTGATCGGAATGTTTTTGATTCTGTGATTGCCTATCGAACGTTTTTGATTTACAGTCTTCAGATTTCATTTGTTTTGTGTTTAAAAATTAAAGTCACAAAGTTTTTTATACCCATAGGCATTCGTTTAAATTGTTTTTACTAGCAAAGCTCACACTAAACTATTTTATTCACATGCACGGTTTTATTTGGTGGCGCTCCTAAAAGTATGCATGTTTTTTCTGTAATATAAATGAAGTTTGTTCAAAAAGTGATTGTAAATTCCATCTTGAATTTTACCATTGTTTTGATTACAAACAAAATTTTCGTTTTTAGTTTTTTAAAGACACAACTTTTTGAAATGTGAATTCAGTTTTGTTGCATGCATGATTCATTTTCATCATGTTTTTTTGAAAGTGAAGAATAAAATCTCAGTCGTTAATTGTGAGTGAACATATGTTCTTTTTAAAATTTTAAATATTAAGCAGAGATTTGTAAAAAGAAAACAATATCTAACAACTGAGGCAATTCGTCTAAGTCGAAACAACTCACTATTAAAAATATCAGTTATTCCATCAAAACTTTTAAAATATAACTGTTGCCTTGACTATTAACCGATTTCTAGTTCACAATAAAGTTTTGAGTAATCATGTTTTAAATTTTATTTATTTGTTGCGAGTTAGCAATATCTACTATTTATTGCGTTGGTAGCCATACCAACTCATCAGTAGATGTTTTACCCTTTATGTTTAAAAAATTTTAAAGCTCAAAGTCTAACGGTGTGATATCACACGATCATGGTGGCCAATCGACCGGCCCAAAACGACATCATTTTAAAAGAAATATGGACAGATGATTCCACCGGCCCACAAACCAAACCAAACCGTTGTTTTTCTGTATGAAGTGGCAGTTCTAGAATCTCTTCAGGTTGCTGGATCTCAAAATGGGTGATGGTGTTGCGAATCGTACGCTCAGTAGGCCGATTATGTTGACCATAAGTTGAGCGAAGTTCACGAAACTCATTCCTCACAGAACGTGAATTTTCGTAATAAAGTTGAGCGATTTGTAAACGTTGTTCAGGCGTACGTATTTCCATTATGAAATGCCAAACAATACGAAACAAAAATAAATAACATGACAGCATGACACGACTCACACGTGATCTGTCAAAAAAAGGCTATTGAAAAAAGTATCTCTACTTGGATCACCCTGATTTTAGTACATTAAAAAAAAAAACATAAGTGTTTAGTGCCTACCCAGGTAAGTCTTTTGTATGTGTGAGGGGTTTGTTTTAACCCTTATGTGCGCACCTAATTTACGTGAGAGTCCATTTTACTCCTAACACCCTTAACTGCGCACCAAGGTACCAGGGTACCTGTAAGTGTTTTATATGGGAATGCAGCCGTTGTAAGTAGATTTTTTTGAAGTTGTTAGTAGCTCTGCATAAATAAATAAAAGTCTATATAAAATACCAACGTAAACAATTTATTTCATCAAATTAGAAAACAGAAACATAACAAAAACCAAAAATTCAATAAATAATAAAAACTCAAGAAAAAAAAAATTTTTTTTTAGTGCAGATCTTTCGAGCAGTTTGCACATATTGGTCGACTAATCGAATCTTCATTGAATATTGGTTTGGAGCTGCTGATACAAACTTTACGAGTTTTTGCAAGGCTTACAACTTTGATATCATCCAAATGTCTCGAAAAGCAGGTGCTGTATCAGTATTGGAAAGTATATCCCGCATTACATTATTATCAAAACGTATAAGCATTCTGAATCTGTTGTATGGCATTGTTTCCCGATACAATGGTAAATTAATAGGTTTCCACAACTCTGACACATGTTCTCAGTTTGATTTGTGAACACAATAGTAAATCAAAATAATAAATCAAAATAATTGAGTTCTTCTTCTCTAAAAGGCATGAATAATTTTTGTTTGTTTTTTTCGTTTTGTGTATTAAGAATTCGATACAAATTCTACTTGACTAAATACTTTTATATATTTTCTTGGCTGATAGTAAATTCAATTTTTACCCACACGTTGTCGTAAGGTATTTTTTTGTTTTTGTACAGTCTGGGGTGCTGGAAATGGTCAAAGTTGTCAGCAAGTTCCGTCTTTACCACAAATTTCACTTCTTGGCTGAACTTTATCATTCTCATAATCATCGCTTTCTTCAGAGTCAAATGAATCTTCATTAACTTTTACAGTATCGACCATTTCAGTGTCTGAAGCTTCCAATACTATTTGGCTTAGCGGTGGAAAATATTCTACATCGCGATCAGAGTGGATAAAATCTTCTTCATCGTTTTGTAATTTCCCATTCTTCATTTAACATTTTGCTTTGAGTGTAAATGGAAAAAATGAACAGCGAACGTTAATTATCATAAGCTACACGAAGAAGCTTATAGTATACGTGTGTCAACGTCGCGCAAACAAAATTTTTTTGCTATACACACGTGTATAGCCTTTCAAGAAATGCCCTCCACTGTTGTAGACATAAGGGTTAATCTTTTTATAACATTTTAAAACGAAAAAAAAAAAAAATTCACAAATTCTTACATTAATATTTCAATTCTGAAAACAAATTATATTTTACGCATCAAAATAGCACATTCACACACATATTAAAATTAAAATCACAAACAAAATAAAGAAGGGGGCAAAAATAAAAATTCGAAAATTTAACTCATGCAGAAATATTTGTCGCACCTCATATAAATTTGATTTAATTTCATAATTGTGCGCTTAATGTTTTCTGGTTGACTACTTACGGAAATGTCAAATATTCGTTTGTACGGTTTGCGAGAGTATTGCATGAAAAATTTAAATTATTCATAGTGTTGTTATTTTTTACTGTTTCCTATACTTTTCTGTTTTTTCCCCTTTTACAAATTCCGCATGCATATATTTCTTTTGAAGTTCATTTTGCTGTTCGTGCAGTTGTTGAAAATAAAAACATAAGAAATAATAAAAAAAGAGCAAACAAAACAATTTGTGAGGTCTTTAATGCATCAAATGCAGAGAAAAAAAATAAACAAAAGAATTGGTTTTAAGTTATACAATGTTGGATATTTTCTACGAGTAGTTGTTGTTGAGTGACATATGGAGTGTTCCATGCTTAAATTTCCGCACCGATTTTATTACCAACAGCTTAAGTGTTTGAAAGGATATTTCTTTGCTTTTTTAAAACTTTATTAAGATTTGTTCCATTTGTTTTTTTTGAAGCGGAACGTACTTTTCTATGAATCTCTAAATCGGGATTATTTAAAGCTCAGTTTTATCCTGAAACACAACTGAATTATTATTATTATTATTAATATTCACCTCTATCGTGAATAATTTTCCACATGAATTTTTTCCACTTTTACGTATTTGCAATCGTGAAAAACTTGCATGCAAAAATTTTATTCAGTCAAGAATAATAACGTGAAAAAATGTTCATTTAGAAAAATTCCCCTTGTCGTGAATAAATATTTCGCTCGGAATTTTTTCACTTCTCACATTGATATTTTCACTTTATTTTTGATGGGGAATAGAACACAAAATGTATGTAGTTCTTCTTATTATTCGAATATTAAAGCTTACAAAGTTTATTTTAAGAAAAAGATCTGATAATAAGGCACAAACTGATGTATTCCTCAACAAAATGCAAAAAAAACAAGTCGATTTCCTGTGGATTTGTGACACTTTAATTTGCTGTAACTCTTTCTTTTTGTTGGTTTTCCAAAAAGTAGCCGAATTATTTTACCACATAAAAGTTAGAATGAAATAAACAAACTTTGCATTTGTAAGTTTTCTTTAAAATATATATGCCCGTGTATATTTTTGTACAAAAGTTTCTTTGATTTTTTGTTTTTTAATCTTCTTTCTTTTCTTACATTCACTGATAATTAATTGATAGTGCGAATAATTTTTCACGTAAATCTCACGATAGCAATTTTCACTTGGAGTGGAATAAAAATTTCACATGAACATAAAATTCACGATAGGGGTGAATAATTCAAACTATTATCAATTTATTTACTTTCCAATTTATTTACTTTGCAATTTACTTCACAATTATTTTTGAACGAGAATTTTTGGAGGAGTACCATCGCCCTAAATAACTTAGAAACATTAGAATATTCATAGCGATAATTAAAAGCCAAGTAAAGATGTTAATTTCTGATGTTGAAAAAATCTTTAATCGTGCTTAGGATTGATTTAAATACACTTTCGGGACATTCGAATTAACATTTTTAATCACAACATCGTACTCAAAGTTATCCTAAAATTCCTAAATTTAGTGCGAGTTTTATTTTTTCTCTGAAGCAAAAATTTGCATTAATTTTTTTTAAATTTTTCACATCAGAACAGAACAACGTAGTGTTCATCCGTTTATAACCACTTGCGATCGTAGATCACTTTAATAACATACAAATCATAAGATGAAATTTGTGATGTCTATTTTTCTTAATTTTCTTTTTAAGTTGCTGCCAAAAATTATTTGCATTCATACGATATACTTTTTTTGCATATCAAAATCTTTTATATATTCTTCAATATATTCTTTGCTACTAAATGTCGGCTTTAAAAGAAAATAACAATGAAACAAAAAAAGAAATATGAAAAAAAACCCCATGAAAGCAGAAATCGAGTTTATTTTTCTGCCCCTCTTTCTCAAAATAGGACGTCATAAAATTCACAACGTGAATCGTGTGTAAAAGATCACAGTTGTATTATGCACAAATCTGATAAATTTATTGTTACATACAAGAATTCTAATCGATGGTATTTTTCTTCACACCAAACTGCTTTATTACGGTTGGTTCATCTTCTTTCGATTTTTATCCGTTGAAGATTTTCTGAATATATAATGAAAACAAATAATACAGACTAGTGATGTTACGAATACTCGTATTCGATTATTCGACTATTCGCCTATTTTAAGATATTCGTATTCGTATTCGCCAAATTCAAGCGAATATTTCTCGAATAATTTGCACATACATTTTTCCCAAAAAAATTCTACAAAAAGTTTAAAAAAGTACATAAAATATACAAAAATATATTAATTTATAATAATTTTTATTTAAAGAAAGAAAGCCCTTTATATTTGACGCAAGATAATAATCTTCTTAAAAAACAAACGGAAATTATATTTCGCAACTTTCATTCAAAACTTAAAGTCTTATATGTAAATTCATTTCATGTTAATGTAATCAATTCTCAGTAGAGAAATGTTTGACTTCAAAAATTGAAGAACTAAAATTTAAAATGTGAAAATCCACCGACACAGGTGGCTGCGCCTTTTGCGAAAATGTGTTCTCTCAAACAGCACTGAATTACTAATTAAATGCGCATACAGAGTAACCGAAATCTGAAAGTATGTAAGCAAAATTGTTAAAAATGTTCAGTAGAGGTCTTCAAATTCGGCATCTTATTGTCATAATAATGATAAATACCTAAAGTAGTGTGACAGTTTTTTTTTTCAATTTATTGCTACTGACGCAAAGGAAGAGATTTTTTCCAATTAAATTTGAAATATTATGTGGCTCTAAACCAGTGAAGGGCATTTTTTGAAATGCTAAACACGCGTGTATAGCAAGAAAATTCTGTTTGCGCGACGTCGACACACGTATACTATAAGCATCTTCGTGTAGCTTATGAGAATTAACGTTCGGTTGTTGCTTTGTTATCATTTCGTCAAAGTAAATCAAACCAGTCGCTGATCATCACTTGTTTGAGAAGGACCTCGCTTTACAATATTTTGTTTACGCTCAAAGCAAAATGTTCAATGAAGAATGGGAAAATGATTTTTTTTTTTTTTATAAATTTGTTTTTTTTTTCGAACTTTTTATTTTATTTATCGAATTTAATAAATTATCACGCTTGAGGGCTTCGTTTTTAATAAATTTTATTTTTATGTATTATGTTTTCTCGATATTTCTTTACTTATTAAATATTATATATATTTTATTTCATTCGTTGTGTAACTAGTTTATTATTAAATGAATATTGTTATCGTTATTATTATATTAACATAAAAAAGTATTATTGAAAAAAACTTCAAATCAAATAAAAATACTAAGTGTATTATTATTGACCGTCGTTCGTTTTTTGCTGCTTCCCACACCAACACATATGAGAGAGTATGTGTGTGCCCTTCACTGCTCTAAACCTAAAAGAAATATTCGTATTCGTATTCGGCGAATACTAAAAATTTATATTCGTAACATCACTAATACAGACAGCTTTTACCAATAGCTAACTTCAAGTATTTCTAACATTTCAACATCAGAAAGACGGACACAACAGCTAGGGTCTGCCCTTATCGGCTGTAGGATTCTGTAGGGTGCCTTAAAGTGATATGAATAAGGAAAGATTATCATTTTCAATAATAAAAGAATTACTTCTAAAAAATAATTGAAAATTATTGTTTAAAATTCTACTACTTTGCAACTTTCTTAGTCTACTTCAATAAACATCATCAATACAAAAATCTTATAAGGTTTTCCTAAAAATTTAGAAGACTGAAATCACTCAAATAAGCTATTTCCGATCAAGAAGTATAAAAACGTTCTGTAAGCAAATTTTTATAGTTTTACATGGTCAAAGTTTTATCAGCAGAATGAGTTACACACTTTTAGTGACTTTGGTGGGCTTTCCTCTGTTAAAAGATTCAAAGTTTATAAATTTTTCTTGTTTCTTATGTTTTATACTTTACTGTATATTCCACAATTATTTTTGTTTAGGTAAAGCAAATAATTAAAAAAAAACAGGGTTGTATTTCATAACTGCAAATGACGCCTCACGCTTTAGGTACGTAATGTATCATTGTATATATTCACACTTACATATGAGTACGAAAACAACTGGTGAATTCCATACAAAAGTACACAACAAAGTAAAACTCTTTTAACTTTTTAACTCATTTTAATGTAACTGTACATCTTCAAAAAAGAGTTGAAGCGTGTAAGTCACAATTTGTATGTCGTGTAAGTCACGCGAAAAAAACTATTTTTTTGTGAAAAATAAAATAAATTTCACTAAGTTGAAGCCATTTTGTCGTTGTTTGTATTTCTCAAATACTTTTGGTGCAGTTTAAAAGGAATCGGACTACACAATTAACAGAATTTTTAAACTATCTTTGATTACCCTGAAATCAATGGATTTGATGTCGTGTAAGTCACAACTAATTAATTATATTAAAATTAAAAATATGTAATCGCAAATCAAAAATCAAAGTGCATGAATTAATACGTATGTTCGTGTAGATGTTATTTCTTAAAACGAAAAAATTAAAAAAATTATGATTGTACCAGAAATTTTATCAAAAATGACAAAAGTTTTGGAATTTGTCGTGTAAGTCACACGTGGAATTGACCAACTACAAGCAAAAAAATAACAAATTTGTTGTAATTATAATCTACGAGCAAGTTATAATAATTAAAACTTACTGTAATATAAGTACTATACTTTGTATTAAATAAATATGATTCTGAGTAATCATATTTATGTATTTTTTTATGTTTCCATATTTTACCTTTTTATACTTTTCAACAATTTTTATTAGTAATTTGAATGAGTTATTAATTTAAATATTAAACATAAGTTTGATCTTATTTAAAACCCCCTTAATAAGATTTATAGTATATCCGAACAATAAGAACATGTTTTCCACAATAATAGATTTCTTCTGGAAATATGCCAAAATTCCTTGTATTTTTCTCTGCGTGTAGTAAAGTGTGTGAGTGCTTTTATATAGTAGAATGTGTTTCACTGTATACGTGAATGTTGTAAAGTTTTTTACATGCATCACATGTCTTTGAAGCATTTCATGCAAACAACATGTTGATGACTATGTTGACAATGGAGTGATACTGATGATGCCTTTCTAATATTAAAGTGTGGCTAAGAAAAACTGTGTCTGTGATGTTTTAATAAAAAAAGAAGGTAACAAAAACATATTTGTGTATAGTGGGTGCTTGAGCAGTGTTGACAACTAAATATTTAATTATGTAGGAACTTAACTAAATAGTAAAATTAAAATTGTATGGCTTTTAAGCAACTAATAATCTGAAAACAATACACATGTCTTATTTAATAATACATGATTGTATTATATGGTTAAAATCAACTCAGAATATTGCGAAATTAAATTGTTTTAAATATAAGAAATGTAACAACAAAAAATATGACGTCATATGACTTAAAATTTAATTGGAGACTTATACAATATGATGAAAATTAAGCATATTATTTTTACTTATAAAAATAATATAGTTAGGAATAACCATACACGTATATATATGTTCTGTTATTATTATTATTATTATTATTATTATTATTATTATTATTATTATTATTATTATTATTATTATTATTATTATTATTATTATTATTATTATTATTATTATTATTATTATTATTATTATTATTATTATTATTATTATTATTATTATTATTATTATTTTAACTGTGGCTAAACAAATTTAATTTTTCAAGTATCAGGTTTCTTTGAGATAAAATCTAAATCAAATTAGTTTAGTTTGTTCGTATGTTAAATCATGGATTGGCGCGAAACTGTTTAAAAACAATATTCTGAGAGTGAGGGGTGAAAATAGAGGCTAAATTAGAAGACCCGTATCGCGGCGTTTGTTTATGTTAGTTCGAATTTTTTTTTAATCGACTTCGAACTTTGCAGTCAAATGCCGATTTTCAGCATATTCTTTATATGGTTTTTTGGCTATAACTCGTCGACTAATTGATATTTTTTAAATCTTTAAAAGCCAAATTATTGCTAGAGACATACATGTGCAACAATTAAAATTTAAAAAAAAATTTATTTAGAAATGGGTGCTCAAATAAAGCAGTGATGCACAACTCAACTTAACTCAAAGTTGTGACACTCTATAAAAACACTCTATGCATGGAGTCGTATAATTAATATTGAAGTATTTAATGTACGAGCATAGCATACGCTATGGTGCATTTATAACATTTAATAAATAATTTTTCCAACATTTTGATTCATGAGCACCACAAAAAATTTTTAAATGAATTTTCTAAAAAAATTTAATTGTTGCACAAGTCTCTAGCAATAATTTGGCTTTTACAGTTTTAAAAAACAGTAATTAGTCGACGAGTTATAGCCATAAAACCATATAAACAACATGCTGAAAATCGGCATTTGACTGCAAAGTTCGAAGTTCGATTAAAAAATTCGAACTAACATAAACAAACGCCGCGATACGGGTCTTCTAATTTAGCCTCTATTTTCACCCCTCACTCTCAGAATCGAACTAGCTTTTGCTAACCTGAATTTGTTCCACACTGTTATTGAATGATACATTTGTAGTATTAATTCACAAAAATTAAAACGAGAAAGATTAAATGCAAAAACAAAATAGTTACTCAACTCTCTTATCTTTTTTACTATATTTCCGCTACATCTTACTTTGCATCAGTGATGTTAAATAATTTTTCCCATTTTCCGTACAGCCTTAAAAAAAATTACAGTTTTTTGGGTAAAATTACCGTACGGGTAATGCGTTGTATAGAAATAGTAATATTTTACTATTAAAATAGGTTATATTTTTTAATCAATAGAAGTACATATTTAAAAGGCAACAAAAACTTAAAAAACAATTGGTATTAATGAAATATTAAAATTAAAAGTTATATATTCAATCACCGTTGTCCTAAAGACTATATACAAACATAAGTATAAAAATTATTTTATATATAAACCTGAGATTAACCATCAATTTATTATTATTTACATATTTAGCTTTTGTGGCAGTAAATGAATACTCGTAATAAGTTAAATCAAATCGGTTATTAGAGAAATGCAAGTTAATTTGTTTTACATCTAGAAAACCATCGATCGATATCGTCCGAAATCACAGGCCAGCCCATTTTTTTCTAGTTTGTCACTCAAGCAAAAAACAACATTTTAGCTAATGCGAGTACCTGTATAAATGTTCCATAGGAGAAATTTTTTTAGCATTTAGCCACAATTGGCATTGTTACAATGTTTTAGGAAAACCGTGGGTTTTATGATTTGATTAAAAATTAAAGTTTTATAAAATTACCGAACATATATTGAAACTATCTGCCTACCTTTTGGAGGTCTAAATTACCGTACAAAACGGTAATTAGCGTACAGTTAACATCACTGATTTGCATAGATGTGTTGTTGTTATTTTTCTCTTTCTATCCAAATGTGTAAAACACGGCACCACGAAATAAGCCCCAATGAAATAAGCCCCAAATCGAAAAATGAAATAAGCCCCAAAAAATTTTATGAAATAAACTTCAAAAAAAATGAAGTAAGCCCCAAACAAAATTTACGAAAAAAGCCCCAAATAAAATGAAATAAGCCCCAAAAAATTTTATGAAATAAGCCCCAAATTTTTAAAAAATGAAATAAACCCCAAAAAAAAAAAATGAAATAAACCCCAAATTTGTTAACTTTATGATGTAAGCTTAAGAAGAAATCATAAAATGCAAGAATTTTATCCTCTAAATTATATCGAACAACGGCTTCGCGTTCCAAGCATTCTCTGCATAACCGGCCTACGGCCGGGCGCAAGGAATTTATCCTCTATGGTATATCGAACACAGGCTTCGCGTTCAAAGTATTTTCTGCATAACCGGCCTACGGAAGGGCGCTAGGAATTTATCGTCTATGGTATATCGAACACAGGCTTCGCGTTCAAAGTATTTTCTGTATAACCGGCCTATGGCCGGGCGCAAACAATTTATCCTTTATGGTATATCGAACACAGGCTTCGCGTTCAAAGTATTTTCTGCATAACCGGCCTACGGCCGGGCGCAAGGAATTTATCCTCTATGGTATATCGAACACCGGCTTCGCGTTCAAAGTATTTTCTGTATAACCGGCCTACGGTCGGGCGCAAACAATTTATCCTCTATGGTATATCGAACACAGGCTTCGCGTTCAAAGTATTTTCTGCATAACCGGCCTACGGCCGGGCGCAAGGAATTTATCCTCTATGGTATATCGAACACCGGCTTCGCGTTCAAAGTATTTTCTGCATAACCGGCCTACGGCCGGCCGCAAGGAATTTATCCTCTATGGTATATCGAAGACAGGCTTCGCGTTCAAAGTATTTTCTGCATAACTGGCCTACGGCCGGGCGCAAGGAATTTATCCTCTATGGTATATCGAACACCGGCTTCGCGTTCAAAGTATTTTCTGCATAACCGGCCTATGGCCGGGCGCAAGGAATTTATCCTCTATGGTATATCGAACACCGGCTTCGCGTTCAAAGTATTCTCTGCATAACCGGCCTACGGCAGGGCGCATGGATTTTGGATCTATTTTACGGATGTGAAATAAGCCCCAAATAAAATGAAATAAGCCCCAAAAAATTTTATGAAATAAGCCCCAAATTTTTAAAAAATGATATAAGCCCCAAAAAAATGAAATAAACCCCAAACAAAAAATTTGAAAATTTTTTGGGGCTTATTTCATTTTTCGATTTGGGGCTTATTTCATTGGGGCTTATTTCGTGCCACCGTAAAACACATTTACATATGTGTTGGTTTTTATTTTGCAAGAGTAAACGTGTGAATGTAGTAGGAGGAAATTGAAACGATTATAGCTCCCAAAATGCTAAACCCACCAAAACCCACAACACCTCGTTCATTTCTGTGACAAAACGTCTCTAATATTGTAAAAGTCTTGTAAAATCGGTCGTATAATAGGTGCATCAAGAGCATCACAAAAAAGCAATTGTCTATTAATTATATAGATAATGTTTGTAGTCAGAGATTAAAAAAAAACAAACAAAATAATATTATATTTTTAAATGCAACCATGTTAGAATTCTTGCAAAGTATCATAAACTAATTATGGTTCACAATCATTTGTATTATTGCCTTAAATGATTGTGAACCATAATTAGTTTATGATACTTTGCAAGAATTCTAACATGGTAAAAATATATATAGCATTAGAGAAATCGTACTAATTAATATATTTAATTTCCTTCCCAAAATTAAAAGGAAAATGCTCATTTCAAAAATGTATCTCTATCCACCAGCAAATATGGATTTCTCAAAAAAAAAAATTGTCAACACTATTCCCAAAAATGTTTATATACATAGTTATGAATTTGTTTTCTACTAAATGCCTTCTAAGTTTTAAAAGTCAACAGACGAATGAATAAAAGTAATTGCGGTTGTAGTGGTTTAAGATTATTTTCTATTGTTTACACTTTTCTATTCTTTTTCCATTTTGTGTTTATTTTTTTTTTTTTTTGAAAAACCTCAATTTGAATGAGTATTTTTACTTAAGAAGTTGTTGTGGTTTTTAAGGTGTCTCCAACATAACACTTATTATGTACGATGGGTAGTGAAATAATTTTTAATTTATCATTTCTTTTAATTTTTCTATTTGCATGGTATTACTTACATATTATTGATATGACATTTTTTTTTATTTAATCTGATAGATCGTTTCAGGGCATTTATTTTTTAAAATATGAGTTTCAGCATATGTCTGCCGCGATCAGTTAAATTTTTGTCTGAAAAATTGGAATATATTTTCAATATTTTCTTGTAATTGTGTAGTGGTTCATTTCCTTACTATATGGTTGTTTATCTTGCTAAGCACATCTCATTTCCGTGTTTTCCCTTCTTCTGAAACATCTATCTAGTATAGTGAAATTTGTGATGTCATCGGAGCACTGGAACGTCCAAATTAAATCTACTTACGAATCATAGAAAATAGCTGTCTTCTCCAATTTTTATCGGAAGTTTATCTGAACTAGCTTTCAAACTACAGTATTATTGACAAAAAAAAAAATAAAAAAAATAAAACGAAAACTTCCATTAAAAAAAAAAAAAAAAAAAAAAAAAACCAAAAAATATGTTTGTACATTTTTCAAAAAGCTTAATAGTTTCAACTTACTTTTTTGTCCATTTAATCACGAAATTTTGTAAGTAAAAAGTTGTTTGTATTTAAAAAACGATCTGTCAAATCGAATCAAGCAGAAGAGTTGTGTAAACAGCATGATTCATAAATATGCTGCAGAAAGTGAAGCAAATGCTAGTTATAAAATATAAAAACACCACATAATATTTCCTTTAAGTGTTGCATTCTTTCTACTTTTAAACAAAATACAAAGAAAAAGATAAAAGAAGAACTTAAACGAATATTTGTTATATTTATAAACCGCTGATTAAGAAAAACTTTCGGTCTGAATTCTTCCCACCTGATCAAGTTGCTGATGAAGCTCTATTTGTACTCAATTTGTTTTTGTATAAATTAAAAAGTAAGGAAAAAAAAATTATGGTTCACTAAAACTTTACTTATTCCATTCTTAGTTAAAAATGCTAAGGATATTTTTAAGTTTGTCATTTCGTGTGTAATTTTTATAATTATTATATGAGACACATAAAGTATATATATTCTGGATTCTTATAGATAGCGATGTTTAATGATAATTGTCCGTCTGTCAGTCTTTAATTCTGTCTGTACGCAAAATCAATTAGCCAAAGCCTCCAGAAGAGTTTAGGTCCTAGACTAAAGTTTTAGAATTTGTCTTAAAAACTTCGTATTGAAAATCAGTAAATATGAGATATCGGTGCCAATATTTAAAATAGGAAAAATTATCAAACAGTATTAAAGTATTAGAAATTATTTATTTTTCGGCCATTCCAAACAGCAGCAGCAAAAACTTTCGTTTTTATGCGTCCCTAAAATATGGGTATTTAACAAAACGGTTTTCTGAGAAAACACCTGATAGACAAACGTAATCATTCCAAATTCTAAATGGTAGCCTCCCAAAATAATGGACGCGTCCCCCTAACAGTATATAGCGTAATTTTAAGTAGATCCTCGTTTGATATTTTTGCATACATGTATTTTAAATGAAAAAATAAATTCACAAATAAAAAAATTTTTAAACATAAATAAGTTTTCAGTAGAGAGCACTTTTGAAATGCATTTCAACTGAATTCAAGTCCTTACAGTTCTGAGCCATTAGCCAATAGCCATTAATAAGATATTTGTCTGGCCACAAGGGGAAAAATTTTGCCTCTGAAAGATATCTGTTGTATATAAATAAATCAGTTATAAAAGATCACTTGGTTTTTTCTATGATATTCTTTGCATAACAACCCTAAAGGGAAATCCAATATGAAAATAATTAAAAAATTTATCACTCTCAAAGCCGCCGGGCTTTAAGGCACACGTTAAAGAAAAGCAAAAATATAAAGTCTACTGGGTGGGTGGGTATTCATCAGTCGTCAGTGGCAGTCACAGTGTAAGTCAATGATAAACAAAATACAAAACAATGATGAATGGTTTTGTCGCCTGTCATTTAGTTTAAGAATTATGTTTTATGTTTGTGCAAGAATACATAAACAAATTTACTAAAGTGCAACTGCCTGTTTAGACTCAAAAAATTTACATTTCTATGCATAAATTTTATGTTGTGTGCATGTGGCTTAATATGTTCATGTGTATTTCTTTTGTTTCCTTAACGTCTTTAGAAATTATTATTATTATTTTTATTTTTATTATGCGATAAGGCAGGTTTTAAAGAATAAATGTTAAGTCTTTCTTTCTTGTATGCACGCATTCATTCTTTCATTCATTCGTTCATTTAATGCATACCACATGCATTGTTATATTAATAATAGACTTTGTACTTTTGTTTTTAATTTCCTTTGTTGCCACATTAAATTGTACAAAATACTCCTGCCACACAAGTTTTTTAAGTTGCTAGCTACGACTTTGTAGAATATTTACCCGGAGTGTTGGTTGTAACTTAAGTTATACAAATTTTGCTAAAATTTTGATAAGTAATTACTAAACATGTATGAAAGCTAGTTAGAGATAATGATTAGAGATGATTATAATCAGTCTTTATTTAATTTTAAACAATTAAGAATGTAATAGACAACAATATAGGCAATGACAGGAGAATGCTGGAATAACCACCGGATTTTTCAAATGGAGCAGGTATGTGTCCTTGGTCCTTCCAATATTGTTTAAAGTTTTTTGTTTTTATAATTAAAACAGTGTTCGAGAATTACATCAACTTTAAAATTTTTATTCATCACATTATTTCTCTTTACATATTTTGAAAAATGTATAATGTTTTCATATAGTTTTTACTGAAACTAATAAATTTTGAAAAAAATTTTTGTCATAATTATTTATTTGAGTACAATTAAAATAGAAAGTAAACTTTAAATTCTATAAATAAAAACTAAAACAATATTTTGGCATTCAAAGAAAACAGACGAAAAGTGTACACATTTTTTACTAAGAAATTTAAATTTTTATCTGAAAAATCCATATTTATGTATGTATGAACAAATTCACTCTGCTTAAATAGTTGCTAGCTACCCTTCTCTTATTTCCGTTATTGCCATTCAAATTTATGGCTCTTTTGTTTGTACCTTAACGTTCACCTACGCTTGTATGATTTATAACAACCAACAGAAATAAAATGAAAATATAAATTATGTATGTTTGTATGGAAGAAAAAACACAGTTGTAGTAGTTAATATCTCACAAATGCAACAGTAAATCAAATTTTATTTCCCTTTCGCACCAAAATTTATACCAAAATGATAATATTTTTTGTCTTTCTTTTGTAGTAGATTTTTGTAGATATGCGAGGGGTGAATGAAAAACTAACTACGACTGATAGTTCGAAAACATTTGAAAGAAACCTGTGGTTGGGAATATAAGAATTTAAAAATGTTTTGGGTTTTTTTTAACAACATCTCTTAGTTAAAGAATATTTTTAACTTTTTATACTCTTAGTTGATTTCATTGCAGGCTATTACATAATTTGGACCAATGGGAAATTAAAGCCAAGGATCCATACTTATAGACTATGTAAGTCCGATTTCTCAAATATATTTGAGAATTTTTCTATAAAATTTGTTTGTCACTCATTTGGACCAATGGGAAATTAAAGTCAAGGATCCATACTTATAGACTATGTAAGTCCGATTTCTCAATTGTATTTGAGAATTTTTCTATAAAATTTGTTTGTCACTCATTTGGACCAATGGGAAATTAAAGCCAAGGATCCATACTTATAGACTATGTTAGTCCGATTTCTCAATTGTATTTGAGACTTTTTCTATAAAATTTTAAAAATTAAAATTGTGTAAATTTTGTTCAGCTCTACGTTAATTTGGCTATTTGTGGTCACATTTATTTTTGTCACTCATTTGGACCAATGGGAAATTAAAGCCAAGGATCCATACTTACAGACTATGTAAGTCCGATTTCTCAATTGTATTTGAGAATTTTTACAATAAAATTTGTTTGTCACTCATTTGGACCAATGGGAAATTAAAGCCAAGGATCCATACTTATAGACTATGTTAGTCCGATTTCTCAATTGTATTTGAGAATTTTTCTATAAAATTTTAAAGATTAAAATTGTGTAAATTTTTGTTCAGCTCTACGTTAATTTGGCTATTTGTGGTCACATTTATGTTTGTCACTCATTTGGACCAATGGGAAATTAAAGCCAAGGATCCATACTTATAGACTATGTTAGTCCGATTTCTCAATTGTATTTGAGAATTTTTCTATAAAATTTTAAAGATTAAAATTGTGTAAATTTTGTTCAGCTCTACGTTAATTTGGCTATTTGTGGTCACATTTATTTTTGTAACTCATTTGGACCAATGGGAAATTAAAGCCAAGGATCCATACTTATGGACTATGTTAGTCCGATTTCTCAATTGTATTTGAGAATTTTTCTATAAAATTTTAAAAATTAAAATTGTGTAAATTTTGTTCAGCTCTACGTTAATTTGGCTATTTGTGGTCACATTTATGTTTGTCACTCATTTGGACCAAAGGGAAATTAAAGCCAAGGATCCATACTTATAGACTATGTTAGTCCGATTTCTCAATTGTATTTGAGAATTTTTCTATAAAATTTTAAAAATTAAAATTGTGTAAATTTTGTTCAGCTCTACGTTAATTTGGCTATTTGTGGTCACATTTATGTTTGTCACTCATTTGGACCAAAGGGAAATTAAAGACAAGGATCCATACTTATAGACTATGTAAGTCCGATTTCTCAATTGTATTTGAGAATTTTTCTATAAAATTTGTTTGTCACTCATTTGGACCAATGGGAAATTAAAGCCAAGGATCCATACTTATAGACTATGTTAGTCCGATTTCTCAATTGTATTTGAGAATTTTTCTATAAAATTTTAAAAATTAAAATTGTGTAAATTTTGTTCAGCTCTACGTTAATTTGGCTATTTGTGGTCACATTTATGTTTGTCACTCATTTGGACCAAAGGGAAATTAAAGCCAAGGATCCATACTTATAGACTATGTTAGTCCGATTTCTCAATTGTATTTGAGAATTTTTCTATAAAATTTTAAAGATTAAAATTGTGTAAATTTTGTTCAGCTCTACGTTAATTTGGCTATTTGTGGTCACATTTATGTTTGTCACTCATTTGGACCAAAGGGAAATTAAAGCCAAGGATCCATACTTATAGACTATGTAAGTCCGATTTCTCAATTGTATTTGAGAATTTTTCTATAAAATTTGTTTGTCACTCATTTGGACCAATGGGAAATTAAAGCCAAGGATCCATACTTATAGACTATGTTAGTCCGATTTCTCAATTGTATTTGAGAATTTTTCTATAAAATTTTAAAGATTAAAATTGTGTAAATTTTGTTCAGCTCTACGTTAATTTGGCTATTTGTGGTCACATTTATGTTTGTCACTCATTTGGACCAAAGGGAAATTAAAGCCAAGGATCCATACTTATAGACTATGTTAGTCCGATTTCTCAATTGTATTTGAGAATTTTTCTATAAAATTTTAAAGATTAAAATTGTGTAAATTTTGTTCAGCTCTACGTTAATTTGGCTATTTGTGGTCACATTTATGTTTGTCACTCATTTGGACCAAAGGGAAATTAAAGCCAAGGATCCATACTTATAGACTATGTTAGTCCGATTTCTCAATTGTATTTGAGAATTTTTCTATAAAATTTTAAAAATTAAAATTGTGTAAATTTTGTTCAGCTCTACGTTAATTTGGCTATTTGTGGTCACATTTATTTTTGTCACTCATTTGGACCAATGGGAAATTAAAGCCAAGGATCCATACTTATAGACTATGTTAGTCCGATTTCTCAATTGTATTTGAGAATTTTTCTATAAAATTTTAAAAATTAAAATTGTGTAAATTTTGTTCAGCTCTACGTTAATTTGGCTATTTGTGGTCACATTTATTTTTGTCACTCATTTGGACCAATGGGAAATTAAAGCCAAGGATCCATACTTACAGACTATGTAAGTCCGATTTCTCAATTGTATTTGAGAATTTTTCTATAAAATTTTAAAGATTAAAATTGTGTAAATTTTGTTCAGCTCTACGTTAATTTGGCTATTTGTGGTCACATTTATGTTTGTCACTCATTTGGACCAAAGGGAAATTAAAGCCAAGGATCCATACTTATAGACTATGTTAGTCCGATTTCTCAATTGTATTTGAGAATTTTTCTATAAAATTTTAAAAATTAAAATTGTGTAAATTTTGTTCAGCTCTACGTTAATTTGGCTATTTGTGGTCACATTTAATTTTGTAACTCATTTGGACCAATGGGAAATTAAAGCCAAGGATCCATACTTATAGACTATGTTAGTCCGATTTCTCAATTGTATTTGAGAATTTTTTTATAAAATTTTAAAAATTAAAATTGTGTAAATTTTGTTCAGCTCTACGTTAATTTGGCTATTTGTGGTCACATTTATGTTTGTCACTCATTTGGACCAAAGGGAAATTAAAGCCAAGGATCCATACTTATAGACTATGTTAGTCCGATTTCTCAATTGTATTTGAGAATTTTTCTATAAAATTTTAAAGATTAAAATTGTGTAAATTTTGTTCAGCTCTACGTTAATTTGGCTATTTGTGGTCACATTTATTTTTGTCACTCATTTGGACCAATGGGAAATTAAAGCCAAGGATCAATACTTATAGACTATGTTAGTCCGATTTCTCAATTGTATTTGAGAATTTTTCTATAAAATTTTAAAGATTAAAATTGTGTAAATTTTGTTCAGCTCTACGTTAATTTGGCTATTTGTGGTCACATTTATGTTTGTCACTCATTTGGACCAAAGGGAAATTAAAGCCAAGGATCCATACTTATAGACTATGTAAGTCCGATTTCTCAATTGTATTTGAGAATTTTTCTATAAAATTTTAAAGATTAAAATTGTGTAAATTTTGTTCAGCTCTACGTTAATTTGGCTATTTGTGGTCACATTTATGTTTGTCACTCATTTGGACCAAAGGGAAATTAAAGCCAAGGATCCATACTTATAGACTATGTAAGTCCGATTTCTCAATTGTATTTGAGAATTTTTCTATAAAATTTTAAAAATTAAAATTGTGTAAATTTTGTTCAGCTCTACGTTAATTTGGCTATTTGTGGTCACATTTATGTTTGTCACTCATTTGGACCAAAGGGAAATTAAAGCCAAGGATCCATACTTATAGACTATGTAAGTCCGATTTCTCAATTGTATTTGAGAATTTTTCTATAAAATTTGTTTGTCACTCATTTGGACCAAAGGGAAATTAAAGCCAAGGATCCATACTTATAGACTATGTTAGTCCGATTTCTCAATTGTATTTGAGAATTTTTCTATAAAATTTTAAAAATTAAAATTGTGTAAATTTTGTTCAGCTCTACGTTAATTTGGCTATTTGTGGTCACATTTATTTTTGTTACTCATTTGGACCAAAGGGAAATTAAAGCCAAGGATCCATACTTATAGACTATGTAAGTCCGATTTCTCAATTGTATTTGAGAATTTTTCTATAAAATTTGTTTGTCACTCATTTGGACCAAAGGGAAATTAAAGCCAAGGATCCATACTTATAGACTATGTTAGTCCGATTTCTCAATTGTATTTGAGAATTTTTCTATAAAATTTTAAAGATTAAAATTGTGTAAATTTTGTTCAGCTCTACGTTAATTTGGCTATTTGTGGTCACATTTATGTTTGTCACTCATTTGGACCAAAGGGAAATTAAAGCCAAGGATCCATACTTATAGACTATGTAAGTCCGATTTCTCAATTGTATTTGAGAATTTTTCTATAAAATTTTAAAGATTAAAATTGTGTAAATTTTGTTCAGCTCTACGTTAATTTGGCTATTTGTGGTCACATTTATGTTTGTCACTCATTTGGACCAAAGGGAAATTAAAGCCAAGGATCCATACTTATAGACTATGTTAGTCCGATTTCTCAATTGTATTTGAGAATTTTTCTATAAAATTTTAAAAATTAAAATTGTGTAAATTTTGTTCAGCTCTACGTTAATTTGGCTATTTGTGGTCACATTTATTTTTGTTACTCATTTGGACCAAAGGGATATTAAAGCCAAGGATCCATACTTATAGACTATGTAAGTCCGATTTCTCAATTGTATTTGAGAATTTTTCTATAAAATTTGTTTGTCACTCATTTGGACCAAAGGGAAATTAAAGCCAAGGATCCATACTTATAGACTATGTTAGTCCGATTTCTCAATTGTATTTGAGAATTTTTCTATAAAATTTTAAAGATTAAAATTATGTAAATTTTGTTCAGCTCTACGTTAATTTGGCTATTTGTGGTCACATTTATTTTTGTCACTCATTTGGACCAATGGGAAATTAAAGCCAAGGATCCATACTTATAGACTATGTTAGTCCGATTTCTCAATTGTATTTGAGAATTTTTCTATAAAATTTTAAAGATTAAAATTGTGTAAATTTTGTTCAGCTCTACGTTAATTTGGCTATTTGTGGTCACATTTATTTTTGTCACTCATTTGGACCAATGGGAAATTAAAGCCAAGGATCCATACTTATAGACTATGTTAGTCCGATTTCTCAATTGTATTTGAGAATTTTTCTATAAAATTTTAAAGATTAAAATTGTGTAAATTTTGTTCAGCTCTACGTTAATTTGGCTATTTGTGGTCACATTTATTTTTGTCACTCATTTGGACCAATGGGAAATTAAAGCCAAGGATCCATACTTAAAGACTATGTTAGTCCGATTTCTCAATTGTATTTGAGAATTTTTCTATAAAATTTTAAAGATTAAAATTGTGTAAATTTTGTTCAGCTCTACGTTAATTTGGCTATTTGTGGTCACATTTATTTTTGTCACTCATTTGGACCAATGGGAAATTAAAGCCAAGGATCCATACTTATAGACTATGTTAGTCCGATTTCTCAATTGTATTTGAGAATTTTTCTATAAAATTTTAAAGATTAAAATTGTGTAAATTTTGTTCAGCTCTACGTTAATTTGGCTATTTGTGGTCACATTTATTTTTGTCACTCATTTGGACCAATGGGAAATTAAAGCCAAGGATCCATACTTATAGACTATGTTAGTCCGATTTCTCAATTGTATTTGAGAATTTTTCTATAAAATTTTAAAGATTAAAATTGTGTAAATTTTGTTCAGCTCTACGTTAATTTGGCTATTTGTGGTCACATTTATTTTTGTCACTCATTTGGACCAATGGGAAATTAAAGCCAAGGATCCATACTTACAGGCTATGTTAGTCCGATTTCTCAATTGTATTTGAGAATTTTTCTATAAAATTTTAAAAATTAAAATTGTGTAAATTTTGTTCAGCTCTACGTTAATTTGGCTATTTGTGGTCACATTTATTTTTGTCACTCATTTGGACCAATGGGAAATTAAAGCCAAGGATCCATACTTATAGACTATGTTAGTCCGATTTCTCAATTGTATTTGAGAATTTTTCTATAAAATTTTAAAGATTAAAATTGTGTAAATTTTGTTCAGCTCTACGTTAATTTGGCTATTTGTGGTCACATTTATTTTTGTCACTCATTTGGACCAATGGGAAATTAAAGCCAAGGATCCATACTTATAAACTATGTTAGTCCGATTTCTCAATTGTATTTGAGAATTTTTCTATAAAATTTTAAAAATTAAAATTGTGTAAATTTTGTTCAGCTCTACGTTAATTTGGCTACTTGTGGTCACATTTATGTTTGTCACTCATTTGGACCAAAGGGAAATTAAAGCCAAGGATCCATACTTATAGACTATGTTAGTCCGATTTCTCAATTGTATTTGAGAATTTTTCTATAAAATTTTAAAAATTAAAATTGTGTAAATTTTGTTCAGCTCTACGTTAATTTGGCTATTTGTTGTCACATTTATTTTTGTAACTCATTTGGACCAATGGGAAATTAAAGCCAAGGATCCATACTTATAGACTATGTTAGTCCGATTTCTCAATTGTATTTGAGAATTTTTCTATAAAATTTTAAAGATTAAAATTTTGTAAATTTTGTTCAGCTCTACGTTAATTTGGCTATTTGTGGTCACATTTATTTTTGTCACTCATTTGGACCAATGGGAAATTAAAGCCAAGGATCCATACTTACAGACTATGTAAGTCCGATTTCTCAATTGTATTTGAGAATTTTTACAATAAAATTTGTTTGTCACTCATTTGGACCAATGGGAAATTAAAGCCAAGGATCCATACTTATAGACTATGTTAGTCCGATTTCTCAATTGTATTTGAGAATTTTTCTATAAAATTTTAAAGATTAAAATTGTGTAAATTTTGTTCAGCTCTACGTTAATTTGGCTATTTGTGGTCACATTTATTTTTGTAACTCATTTGGACCAATGGGAAATTAAAGCCAAGGATCCATACTTATAGACTATGTTAGTCCGATTTCTCAATTGTATTTGAGAATTTTTCTATAAAATTTTAAAAATTAAAATTGTGTAAATTTTGTTCAGCTCTACGTTAATTGGCTATTTGTGGTCACATTTATGTTTGTCACTCATTTGGACCAAAGGGAAATTAAAGCCAAGGATCCATACTTATAGACTATGTAAGTCCGATTTCTCAACTGTATTTGAGAATTTTTCTATAAAATTTGTTTGTCACTCATTTGGACCAATGGGAAATTAAAGCCAAGGATCCATACTTATAGACTATGTTAGTCCGATTTCTCAATTGTATTTGAGAATTTTTCTATAAAATTTTAAAAATTAAAATTGTGTAAATTTTGTTCAGCTCTACGTTAATTTGGCTATTTGTGGTCACATTTATGTTTGTCACTCATTTGGACCAAAGGGAAATTAAAGCCAAGGATCCATACTTATAGACTATGTGAGTCCGATTTCTCAATTGTATTTGAGAATTTTTCTATAAAATTTGTTTGTCACTCATTTGGACCCATGGGAAATTAAAGCCAAGGATCCATACTTATAGACTATGTTAGTCCGATTTCTCAATTGTATTTGAGAATTTTTGTATAAAATTTTAAAAATTAAAATTGTGTAAATTTTGTTCAGCTCTACGTTAATTTGGCTATTTGTGGTCACATTTATGTTTGTCACTCATTTGAACCAAAGGGAAATTAAAGCCAAGGATCCATACTTATAGACTATGTTAGTCCGATTTCTCAATTGTATTTGAGAATTTTTCTATAAAATTTTAAAAATTAAAATTGTGTAAATTTTGTTCAGCTCTACGTTAATTTGGCTATTTGTGGTCACATTTATGTTTGTCACTCATTTGGACCAAAGGGAAATTAAAGCCAAGGATCCATACTTATAGACTATGTTAGTCCGATTTCTCAATTGTATTTGAGAATTTTTCTATAAAATTTTAAAGATTAAAATTGTGTAAATTTTGTTCAGCTCTACGTTAATTTGGCTATTTGTGGTCACATTTATGTTTGTCACTCATTTGGACCAAAGGGAAATTAAAGCCAAGGATCCATACTTATAGACTATGTAAGTCCGATTTCTCAATTATATTTGAGAATTTTTCTATAAAATTTGTTTGTCACTCATTTGGACCAATGGGAAATTAAAGCCAAGGATCCATACTTATAGACTATGTTAGTCCGATTTCTCAATTGTATTTGAGAATTTTTCTATAAAATTTTAAAAATTAAAATTGTGTAAATTTTGTTCAACTCTACGTTAATTTGGCTATTTGTGGTCACATTTATGTTTGTCACTCATTTGGACCAAAGGGAAATTAAAGCCAAGGATCCATACTTATAGACTATGTTAGTCCGATTTCTCAATTGTATTTGAGAATTTTTCTATATAATTTTAAAGATTAAAATTGTGTAAATTTTGTTTAGCTCTACGTTAATTTGGCTATTTGTGGTCACATTTATTTTTGTCACTCATTTGGACCAATGGGAAATTAAAGCCAAGGATCCATACTTACAGACTATGTAAGTCCGATTTCTCAATTGTATTTGAGAATTTTTACAATAAAATTTGTTTGTCACTCATTTGGACCAATGGGAAATTAAAGCCAAGGATCCATACTTATAGACTATGTCAGTCCGATTTCTCAATTGTATTTGAGAATTTTTCTATAAAATTTGTTTGTCACTCATTTGGACCAAAGGGAAATTAAAGCCAAGGATCCATACTTATAGACTATGTTAGTCCGATTTCTCAATTGTATTTGAGAATTTTTCTATAAAATTTTAAAGATTAAAATTGTGTAAATTTTGTTCAGCTCTACGTTAATTTGGCTATTTGTGGTCACATTTATGTTTGTCACTCATTTGGACCAAAGGGAAATTAAAGCCAAGGATCCATACTTATAGACTATGTTAGTCCGATTTCTCAATTGTAATTGAGAATTTTTCTATAAAATTTTAAAAATTAAAATTGTGTAAATTTTGTTCAGCTCTACGTTAATTTGGCTATTTGTGGTCACATTTATGTTTGTCACTCATTTGGACCAAAGGGAAATTAAAGCCAAGGATCCATACTTATAGACTATGTTAGTCCGATTTCTCAATTGTATTTGAGAATTTTTCTATAAAATTTTAAAGATTAAAATTGTGTAAATTTTGTTCAGCTCTACGTTAATTTGGCTATTTGTGGTCACATTTATGTTTGTCACTCATTTGGACCAAAGGGAAATTAAAGCCAAGGATCCATACTTATAGACTATGTTAGTCCGATTTCTCAATTGTATTTGAGAATTTTTCTATAAAATTTTAAAGATTAAAATTGTGTAAATTTTGTTCAGCTCTACGTTAATTTGGCTATTTGTGGTCACATTTATGTTTGTCACTCATTTGGACCAAAGGGAAATTAAAGCCAAGGATCCATACTTATAGACTATGTAAGTCCGATTTCTCAATTGTATTTGAGAATTTTTACAATAAAATTTGTTTGTCACTCATTTGGACCAAAGGGAAATTAAAGCCAAGGATCCATACTTATAGACTATGTTAGTCCGATTTCTCAATTGTATTTGAGAATTTTTCTATAAAATTTTAAAGATTAAAATTGTGTAAATTTTGTTCAGCTCTACGTTAATTTGGCTATTTGTGGTCACATTTATGTTTGTCACTCATTTGGACCAAAGGGAAATTAAAGCCAAGGATCCATACTTATAGACTATGTTAGTCCGATTTCTCAATTGTATTTGAGAATTTTTCTATAAAATTTTAAAGATTAAAATTGTGTAAATTTTGTTCAGCTCTACGTTAATTTTGCTATTTGTGGTCACATTTATTTTTGTCACTCATTTGGACCAATGGGAAATTAAAGCCAAGGATCCATACTTACAGACTATGTAAGTCCGATTTCTCAATTGTATTTGAGAATTTTTACAATAAAATTTGTTTGTCACTCATTTGGACCAATGGGAAATTAAAGCCAAGGATCCATACTTATAGACTATGTAAGTCCGATTTCTCAATTGTATTTGAGAATTTTTCTATAAAATTTGTTTGTCACTCATTTGGACCAATGGGAAATTAAAGCCAAGGATCCATACTTATAGACTATGTTAGTCCGATTTCTCAATTGTATTTGAGAATTTTTCTATAAAATTTTAAAGATTAAAATTGTGTAAATTTTGTTCAGCTCTACGTTAATTTGGCTATTTGTGGTCACATTTATGTTTGTCACTCATTTGGACCAAAGGGAAATTAAAGCCAAGGATCCATACTTATAGACTATGTAAGTCCGATTTCTCAATTGTATTTGAGAATTTTTCTATAAAATTTTAAAAATTAAAATTGTGTAAATTTTGTTCAGCTCTACGTTAATTTGGCTATTTGTGGTCACATTTATGTTTGTCACTCATTTGGACCAAAGGGAAATTAAAGCAAAGGATCCATACTTATAGACTATGTTAGTCCGATTTCTCAATTGTATTTGAGAATTTTTCTATAAAATTTTAAAAATTAAAATTGTGTAAATTTTGTTCAGCTCTACGTTAATTTGGCTATTTGTGGTCACATTTATGTTTGTCACTCATTTGGACCAAAGGGAAATTAAAGCCAAGGATCCATACTTATAGACTATGTAAGTCCGATTTCTCAATTGTATTTGAGAATTTTTCTATAAAATTTGTTTGTCACTCATTTGGACCAAAGGGAAATTAAAGCCAAGGATCCATACTTATAGACTATGTTAGTCCGATTTCTCAATTGTATTTGAGAATTTTTCTATAAAATTTTAAAGATTAAAATTGTGTAAATTTTGTTCAGCTCTACGTTAATTTGGCTATTTGTGGTCACATTTATGTTTGTCACTCATTTGGACCAAAGGGAAATTAAAGCCAAGGATCCATACTTATAGACTATGTAAGTCCGATTTCTCAATTGTATTTGAGAATTTTTCTATAAAATTTGTTTGTCACTCATTTGGACCAATGGGAAATTAAAGCCAAGGATCCATACTTACAGACTATGTTAGTCCGATTTCTCAATTGTATTTGAGAATTTTTCTATAAAATTTTAAAAATTAAAATTGTGTAAATTTTGTTCAGCTCTACGTTAATTTTGCTATTTGTGGTCACATTTATTTTTGTCACTCATTTGGACCAATGGGAAATTAAAGCCAAGGATCCATACTTACAGACTATGTTAGTCCGATTTCTCAATTGTATTTGAGAATTTTTCTATAAAATTTTAAAAATTAAAATTGTGTAAATTTTGTTCAGCTCTACGTTAATTTGGCTATTTGTGGTCACATTTATTTTTGTCACACATTTGGACCAATGGGAAATTAAAGCCAAGGATCCAAACTTATAGACTATGTTAGTCCGATTTCTCAATTGTATTTGAGAATTTTTCTATAAAATTTTAAAAATTAAAATTGTGTAAATTTTGTTCAGCTCTACGTTAATTTGGCTATTTGTGGTCACATTTATGTTTGTCACTCATTTGGACCAAAGGGAAATTAAAGCCAAGGATCCATACTTATAGACTATGTAAGTCCGATTTCTCAATTGTATTTGAGAATTTTTCTATAAAATTTTAAAAATTAAAATTGTGTAAATTTTGTTCAGCTCTACGTTAATTTGGCTATTTGTGGTCACATTTATGTTTGTCACTCATTTGGACCAAAGGGAAATTAAAGCAAAGGATCCATACTTATAGACTATGTTAGTCCGATTTCTCAATTGTATTTGAGAATTTTTCTATAAAATTTTAAAAATTAAAATTGTGTAAATTTTGTTCAGCTCTACGTTAATTTGGCTATTTGTGGTCACATTTATGTTTGTCACTCATTTGGACCAAAGGGAAATTAAAGCCAAGGATCCATACTTATAGACTATGTAAGTCCGATTTCTCAATTGTATTTGAGAATTTTTCTATAAAATTTGTTTGTCACTCATTTGGACCAAAGGGAAATTAAAGCCAAGGATCCATACTTATAGACTATGTTAGTCCGATTTCTCAATTGTATTTGAGAATTTTTCTATAAAATTTTAAAGATTAAAATTGTGTAAATTTTGTTCAGCTCTACGTTAATTTGGCTATTTGTGGTCACATTTATGTTTGTCACTCATTTGGACCAAAGGGAAATTAAAGCCAAGGATCCATACTTATAGACTATGTAAGTCCGATTTCTCAATTGTATTTGAGAATTTTTACAATAAAATTTGTTTGTCACTCATTTGGACCAAAGGGAAATTAAAGCCAAGGATCCATACTTATAGACTATGTTAGTCCGATTTCTCAATTGTATTTGAGAATTTTTCTATAAAATTTTAAAGATTAAAATTGTGTAAATTTTGTTCAGCTCTACGTTAATTTGGCTATTTGTGGTCACATTTATGTTTGTCACTCATTTGGACCAAAGGGAAATTAAAGCCAAGGATCCATACTTATAGACTATGTTAGTCCGATTTCTCAATTGTATTTGAGAATTTTTCTATAAAATTTTAAAGATTAAAATTGTGTAAATTTTGTTCAGCTCTACGTTAATTTGGCTATTTGTGGTCACATTTATGTTTGTCACTCATTTGGACCAAAGGGAAATTAAAGCCAAGGATCCATACTTATAGACTATGTAAGTCCGATTTCTCAATTGTATTTGAGAATTTTTCTATAAAATTTGTTTGTCACTCATTTGGACCAATGGGAAATTAAAGCCAAGGATCCATACTTATAGACTATGTTAGTCCGATTTCTCAATTGTATTTGAGAATTTTTCTATAAAATTTTAAAGATTAAAATTGTGTAAATTTTGTTCAGCTCTACGTTAATTTGGCTATTTGTGGTCACATTTATGTTTGTCACTCATTTGGACCAAAGGGAAATTAAAGCCAAGGATCCATACTTATAGACTATGTAAGTCCGATTTCTCAATTGTATTTGAGAATTTTTACAATAAAATTTGTTTGTCACTCATTTGGACCAAAGGGAAATTAAAGCCAAGGATCCATACTTATAGACTATGTTAGTCCGATTTCTCAATTGTATTTGAGAATTTTTCTATAAAATTTTAAAGATTAAAATTGTGTAAATTTTGTTCAGCTCTACGTTAATTTGGCTATTTGTGGTCACATTTATGTTTGTCACTCATTTGGACCAAAGGGAAATTAAAGCCAAGGATCCATACTTATAGACTATGTTAGTCCGATTTCTCAATTGTATTTGAGAATTTTTCTATAAAATTTTAAAGATTAAAATTGTGTAAATTTTGTTCAGCTCTACGTTAATTTGGCTATTTGTGGTCACATTTATGTTTGTCACTCATTTGGACCAAAGGGAAATTAAAGCCAAGGATCCATACTTATAGACTATGTAAGTCCGATTTCTCAATTGTATTTGAGAATTTTTCTATAAAATTTGTTTGTCACTCATTTGGACCAATGGGAAATTAAAGCCAAGGATCCATACTTATAGACTATGTTAGTCCGATTTCTCAATTGTATTTGAGAATTTTTCTATAAAATTTTAAAAATTAAAATTGTGTAAATTTTGTTCAGCTCTACGTTAATTTTGCTATTTGTGGTCACATTTATTTTTGTCACTCATTTGGACCAATGGGAAATTAAAGCCAAGGATCCATACTTACAGACTATGTTAGTCCGATTTCTCAATTGTATTTGAGAATTTTTCTATAAAATTTTAAAAATTAAAATTGTGTAAATTTTGTTCAGCTCTACGTTAATTTGGCTATTTGTGGTCACATTTATTTTTGTCACACATTTGGACCAATGGGAAATTAAAGCCAAGGATCCAAACTTATAGACTATGTTAGTCCGATTTCTCAATTGTATTTGAGAATTTTTCTATAAAATTTTAAAAATTAAAATTGTGTAAATTTTGTTCAGCTCTACGTTAATTTGGCTATTTGTGGTCACATTTATTTTTGTCACTCATTTGGACCAATGGGAAATTAAAGCCAAGGATCCATACTTATAGACTATGTTAGTCCGATTTCTCAATTGTATTTGAGAATTTTTCTATAAAATTTTAAAGATTAAAATTGTGTAAATTTTGTTCAGCTCTACGTTAATTTGGCTATTTGTGGTCACATTTATTTTTGTCACTCATTTGGACCAATGGGAAATTAAAGCCAAGGATCCATACTTATAGACTATGTTAGTCCGATTTCTCAATTGTATTTGAGAATTTTTCTATAAAATTTTAAAGATTAAAATTGTGTAAATTTTGTTCAGCTCTACGTTAATTTGGCTATTTGTGGTCACATTTATGTTTGTCACTCATTTGGACCAAAGGGAAATTAAAGCCAAGGATCCATACTTATAGACTATGTTAGTCCGATTTCTCAATTGTATTTGAGAATTTTTCTATAAAATTTTAAAAATTAAAATTGTGTAAATTTTGTTCAGCTCTACGTTAATTTGGCTATTTGTGGTCACATTTATGTTTGTCACTCATTTGGACCAAAGGGAAATTAAAGCCAAGGATCCATACTTATAGACTATGTTAGTCCGATTTCTCAATTGTATTTGAGAATTTTTCTATAAAATTTTAAAGATTAAAATTGTGTAAATTTTGTTCAGCTCTACGTTAATTTGGCTATTTGTGGTCACATTTATGTTTGTCACTCATTTGGACCAAAGGGAAATTAAAGCCAAGGATCCATACTTATAGACTATGTTAGTCCGATTTCTCAATTGTATTTGAGAATTTTTCTATAAAATTTTAAAGATTAAAATTGTGTAAATTTTGTTCAGCTCTACGTTAATTTGGCTATTTGTGGTCACATTTATGTTTGTCACTCATTTGGACCAAAGGGAAATTAAAGCCAAGGATCCATACTTATAGACTATGTAAGTCCGATTTCTCAATTGTATTTGAGAATTTTTACAATAAAATTTGTTTGTCACTCATTTGGACCAATGGGAAATTAAAGCCAAGGATCCATACTTATAGACTATGTAAGTCCGATTTCTCAATTGTATTTGAGAATTTTTACAATAAAATTTGTTTGTCACTCATTTGGACCAATGGGAAATTAAAGCCAAGGATCCATACTTACAGACTATGTTAGTCCGATTTCTCAATTGTATTTGAGAATTTTTCTATAAAATTTTAAAAATTAAAATTGTGTAAATTTTGTTCAGCTCTACGTTAATTTGGCTATTTGTGGTCACATTTATGTTTGTCACTCATTTGGACCAAAGGGAAATTAAAGCCAAGGATCCATACTTATAGACTATGTTAGTCCGATTTCTCAATTGTATTTGAGAATTTTTCTATAAAATTTTAAAGATTAAAATTGTGTAAATTTTGTTCAGCTCTACGTTAATTTTGCTATTTGTGGTCACATTTATTTTTGTCACTCATTTGGACCAATGGGAAATTAAAGCCAAGGATCCATACTTACAGACTATGTAAGTCCGATTTCTCAATTGTATTTGAGAATTTTTACAATAAAATTTGTTTGTCACTCATTTGGACCAATGGGAAATTAAAGCCAAGGATCCATACTTATAGACTATGTAAGTCCGATTTCTCAATTGTATTTGAGAATTTTTCTATAAAATTTGTTTGTCACTCATTTGGACCAATGGGAAATTAAAGCCAAGGATCCATACTTATAGACTATGTTAGTCCGATTTCTCAATTGTATTTGAGAATTTTTCTATAAAATTTTAAAGATTAAAATTGTGTAAATTTTGTTCAGCTCTACGTTAATTTGGCTATTTGTGGTCACATTTATGTTTGTCACTCATTTGGACCAAAGGGAAATTAAAGCCAAGGATCCATACTTATAGACTATGTAAGTCCGATTTCTCAATTGTATTTGAGAATTTTTCTATAAAATTTTAAAAATTAAAATTGTGTAAATTTTGTTCAGCTCTACGTTAATTTGGCTATTTGTGGTCACATTTATGTTTGTCACTCATTTGGACCAAAGGGAAATTAAAGCAAAGGATCCATACTTATAGACTATGTTAGTCCGATTTCTCAATTGTATTTGAGAATTTTTCTATAAAATTTTAAAAATTAAAATTGTGTAAATTTTGTTCAGCTCTACGTTAATTTGGCTATTTGTGGTCACATTTATGTTTGTCACTCATTTGGACCAAAGGGAAATTAAAGCCAAGGATCCATACTTATAGACTATGTAAGTCCGATTTCTCAATTGTATTTGAGAATTTTTCTATAAAATTTGTTTGTCACTCATTTGGACCAAAGGGAAATTAAAGCCAAGGATCCATACTTATAGACTATGTTAGTCCGATTTCTCAATTGTATTTGAGAATTTTTCTATAAAATTTTAAAGATTAAAATTGTGTAAATTTTGTTCAGCTCTACGTTAATTTGGCTATTTGTGGTCACATTTATGTTTGTCACTCATTTGGACCAAAGGGAAATTAAAGCCAAGGATCCATACTTATAGACTATGTAAGTCCGATTTCTCAATTGTATTTGAGAATTTTTCTATAAAATTTGTTTGTCACTCATTTGGACCAATGGGAAATTAAAGCCAAGGATCCATACTTATAGACTATGTTAGTCCGATTTCTCAATTGTATTTGAGAATTTTTCTATAAAATTTTAAAAATTAAAATTGTGTAAATTTTGTTCAGCTCTACGTTAATTTTGCTATTTGTGGTCACATTTATTTTTGTCACTCATTTGGACCAATGGGAAATTAAAGCCAAGGATCCATACTTACAGACTATGTTAGTCCGATTTCTCAATTGTATTTGAGAATTTTTCTATAAAATTTTAAAAATTAAAATTGTGTAAATTTTGTTCAGCTCTACGTTAATTTGGCTATTTGTGGTCACATTTATTTTTGTCACACATTTGGACCAATGGGAAATTAAAGCCAAGGATCCAAACTTATAGACTATGTTAGTCCGATTTCTCAATTGTATTTGAGAATTTTTCTATAAAATTTTAAAAATTAAAATTGTGTAAATTTTGTTCAGCTCTACGTTAATTTGGCTATTTGTGGTCACATTTATTTTTGTCACTCATTTGGACCAATGGGAAATTAAAGCCAAGGATCCATACTTATAGACTATGTTAGTCCGATTTCTCAATTGTATTTGAGAATTTTTCTATAAAATTTTAAAGATTAAAATTGTGTAAATTTTGTTCAGCTCTACGTTAATTTGGCTATTTGTGGTCACATTTATTTTTGTCACTCATTTGGACCAATGGGAAATTAAAGCCAAGGATCCATACTTATAGACTATGTAAGTCCGATTTCTCAATTGTATTTGAGAATTTTTACAATAAAATTTGTTTGTCACTCATTTGGACCAATGGGAAATTAAAGCCAAGGATCCATACTTATAGACTATGTAAGTCCGATTTCTCAATTGTATTTGAGAATTTTTCTATAAAATTTTAAAAATTAAAATTGTGTAAATTTTGTTCAGCTCTACGTTAATTTGGCTATTTGTGGTCACATTTATGTTTGTCACTCATTTGGACCAAAGGGAAATTAAAGCCAAGGATCCATACTTATAGACTATGTAAGTCCGATTTCTCAATTGTATTTGAGAATTTTTCTATAAAATTTTAAAAATTAAAATTGTGTAAATTTTGTTCAGCTCTACGTTAATTTGGCTATTTGTGGTCACATTTATGTTTGTCACTCATTTGGACCAAAGGGAAATTAAAGCAAAGGATCCATACTTATAGACTATGTTAGTCCGATTTCTCAATTGTATTTGAGAATTTTTCTATAAAATTTTAAAAATTAAAATTGTGTAAATTTTGTTCAGCTCTACGTTAATTTGGCTATTTGTGGTCACATTTATGTTTGTCACTCATTTGGACCAAAGGGAAATTAAAGCCAAGGATCCATACTTATAGACTATGTAAGTCCGATTTCTCAATTGTATTTGAGAATTTTTCTATAAAATTTGTTTGTCACTCATTTGGACCAAAGGGAAATTAAAGCCAAGGATCCATACTTATAGACTATGTAAGTCCGATTTCTCAATTGTATTTGAGAATTTTTCTATAAAATTTGTTTGTCACTCAGTTGGACCAATGGGAAATTAAAGCCAAGGATCCATACTTATAGACTATGTTAGTCCGATTTCTCAATTGTATTTGAGAATTTTTCTATAAAATTTGTTTGTCACTCAGTTGGACCAATGGGAAATTAAAGCCAAGGATCCATACTTATAGACTATGTTAGTCCGATTTCTCAATTGTATTTGAGAATTTTTCTATAAAATTTTAAAAATTAAAATTGTGTAAATTTTGTTCAGCTCTACGTTAATTTTGCTATTTGTGGTCACATTTATTTTTGTCACTCATTTGGACCAATGGGAAATTAAAGCCAAGGATCCATACTTACAGACTATGTTAGTCCGATTTCTCAATTGTATTTGAGAATTTGTCTATAAAATTTTAAAAATTAAAATTGTGTAAATTTTGTTCAGCTCTACGTTAATTTGGCTATTTGTGGTCACATTTATTTTTGTCACACATTTGGACCAATGGGAAATTAAAGCCAAGGATCCAAACTTATAGACTATGTTAGTCCGATTTCTCAATTGTATTTGAGAATTTTTCTATAAAATTTTAAAAATTAAAATTGTGTAAATTTTGTTCAGCTCTACGTTAATTTGGCTATTTGTGGTCACATTTATGTTTGTCACTCATTTGGACCAAAGGGAAATTAAAGCAAAGGATCCATACTTATAGACTATGTAAGTCCGATTTCTCAATTGTATTTGAGAATTTTTCTATAAAATTTGTTTGTCACTCAGTTGGACCAATGGGAAATTAAAGCCAAGGATCCATACTTATAGACTATGTTAGTCCGATTTCTCAATTGTATTTGAGAATTTTTCTATAAAATTTTAAAAATTAAAATTGTGTAAATTTTGTTCAGCTCTACGTTAATTTTGCTATTTGTGGTCACATTTATTTTTGTCACTCATTTGGACCAATGGGAAATTAAAGCCAAGGATCCATACTTACAGACTATGTTAGTCCGATTTCTCAATTGTATTTGAGAATTTGTCTATAAAATTTTAAAAATTAAAATTGTGTAAATTTTGTTCAGCTCTACGTTAATTTGGCTATTTGTGGTCACATTTATTTTTGTCACACATTTGGACCAATGGGAAATTAAAGCCAAGGATCCAAACTTATAGACTATGTTAGTCCGATTTCTCAATTGTATTTGAGAATTTTTCTATAAAATTTTAAAAATTAAAATTGTGTAAATTTTGTTCAGCTCTACGTTAATTTGGCTATTTGTGGTCACATTTATTTTTGTCACTCATTTGGACCAATGGGAAATTAAAGCCAAGGATCCATACTTATAGACTATGTTAGTCCGATTTCTCAATTGTATTTGAGAATTTTTCTATAAAATTTTAAAGATTAAAATTGTGTAAATTTTGTTCAGCTCTACGTTAATTTGGCTATTTGTGGTCACATTTATTTTTGTCACTCATTTGGACCAATGGGAAATTAAAGCCAAGGATCCATACTTATAGACTATGTTAGTCCGATTTCTCAATTGTATTTGAGAATTTTTCTATAAAATTTTAAAGATTAAAATTGTGTAAATTTTGTTCAGCTCTACGTTAATTTGGCTATTTGTGGTCACATTTATGTTTGTCACTCATTTGGACCAAAGGGAAATTAAAGCCAAGGATCCATACTTATAGACTATGTTAGTCCGATTTCTCAATTGTATTTGAGAATTTTTCTATAAAATTTTAAAGATTAAAATTGTGTAAATTTTGTTCAGCTCTACGTTAATTTGGCTATTTGTGGTCACATTTATTTTTGTCACTCATTTGGACCAATGGGAAATTAAAGCCAAGGATCCATACTTAAGACTATGTTAGTCCGATTTCTCAATTGTATTTGAGAATTTTTCTATAAAATTTTAAAGATTAAAATTGTGTAAATTTTGTTCAGCTCTACGTTAATTTGGCTATTTGTGGTCACATTTATGTTTGTCACTCATTTGGACCAAAGGGAAATTAAAGCCAAGGATCCATACTTATAGACTATGTTAGTCCGATTTCTCAATTGTATTTGAGAATTTTTCTATAAAATTTTAAAGATTAAAATTGTGTAAATTTTGTTCAGCTCTACGTTAATTTTGCTATTTGTGGTCACATTTATTTTTGTCACTCATTTGGACCAATGGGAAATTAAAGCCAAGGATCCATACTTACAGACTATGTAAGTCCGATTTCTCAATTGTATTTGAGAATTTTTACAATAAAATTTGTTTGTCACTCATTTGGACCAATGGGAAATTAAAGCCAAGGATCCATACTTATAGACTATGTAAGTCCGATTTCTCAATTGTATTTGAGAATTTTTCTATAAAATTTGTTTGTCACTCATTTGGACCAATGGGAAATTAAAGCCAAGGATCCATACTTATAGACTATGTTAGTCCGATTTCTCAATTGTATTTGAGAATTTTTCTATAAAATTTTAAAGATTAAAATTGTGTAAATTTTGTTCAGCTCTACGTTAATTTGGCTATTTGTGGTCACATTTATGTTTGTCACTCATTTGGACCAAAGGGAAATTAAAGCCAAGGATCCATACTTATAGACTATGTTAGTCCGATTTCTCAATTGTATTTGAGAATTTTTCTATAAAATTTTAAAAATTAAAATTGTGTAAATTTTGTTCAGCTCTACGTTAATTTGGCTATTTGTGGTCACATTTATGTTTGTCACTCATTTGGACCAAAGGGAAATTAAAGCCAAGGATCCATACTTATAGACTATGTAAGTCCGATTTCTCAATTGTATTTGAGAATTTTTCTATAAAATTTGTTTGTCACTCATTTGGACCAAAGGGAAATTAAAGCCAAGGATCCATACTTATAGACTATGTTAGTCCGATTTCTCAATTGTATTTGAGAATTTTTCTATAAAATTTTAAAGATTAAAATTGTGTAAATTTTGTTCAGCTCTACGTTAATTTGGCTATTTGTGGTCACATTTATGTTTGTCACTCATTTGGACCAAAGGGAAATTAAAGCCAAGGATCCATACTTATAGACTATGTAAGTCCGATTTCTCAATTGTATTTGAGAATTTTTCTCTAAAATTTGTTTGTCACTCATTTGGACCAAAGGGAAATTAAAGCCAAGGATCCATACTTATAGACTATGTTAGTCCGATTTCTCAATTGTATTTGAGAATTTTTCTATAAAATTTTAAAAATTAAAATTGTGTAAATTTTGTTCAGCTCTACGTTAATTTGGCTATTTGTGGTCACATTTATGTTTGTCACTCATTTGGACCAAAGGGAAATTAAAGCCAAGGATCCATACTTATAGACTATGTAAGTCCGATTTCTCAATTGTATTTGAGAATTTTTCTATAAAATTTTAAAAATTAAAATTGTGTAAATTTTGTTCAGCTCTACGTTAATTTGGCTATTTGTGGTCACATTTATGTTTGTCACTCATTTGGACCAAAGGGAAATTAAAGCCAAGGATCCATACTTATAGACTATGTAAGTCCGATTTCTCAATTGTATTTGAGAATATTTCTATAAAATTTTAAAAATTAAAATTGTGTAAATTTTGTTCAGCTCTACGTTAATTTGGCTATTTGTGGTCACATTTATGTTTGTCACTCATTTGGACCAAAGGGAAATTAAAGCCAAGGATCCATACTTATAGACTATGTTAGTCCGATTTCTCAATTGTATTTGAGAATTTTTCTATAAAATTTTAAAAAATTAAAATTGTGTAAATTTTGTTCAGCTCTACGTTAATTTGGCTATTTGTGGTCACATTTATGTTTGTCACTCATTTGGACCAAAGGGAAAATAAAGCCAAGGATCCATACTTATAGACTATGTTAGTCCGATTTCTCAATTGTATTTGAGAATTTTTCTATAAAATTTTAAAGATTAAAATTGTGTAAATTTTGTTCAGCTCTACGTTAATTTGGCTATTTGTGGTCACATTTATTTTTGTCACTCATTTGGACCAATGGGAAATTAAAGCCAAGGATCCATACTTAAGACTATGTTAGTCCGATTTCTCAATTGTATTTGAGAATTTTTCTATAAAATTTTAAAGATTAAAATTGTGTAAATTTTGTTCAGCTCTACGTTAATTTGGCTATTTGTGGTCACATTTATGTTTGTCACTCATTTGGACCAAAGGGAAATTAAAGCCAAGGATCCATACTTATAGACTATGTTAGTCCGATTTCTCAATTGTATTTGAGAATTTTTCTATAAAATTTTAAAGATTAAAATTGTGTAAATTTTGTTCAGCTCTACGTTAATTTTGCTATTTGTGGTCACATTTATTTTTGTCACTCATTTGGACCAATGGGAAATTAAAGCCAAGGATCCATACTTACAGACTATGTAAGTCCGATTTCTCAATTGTATTTGAGAATTTTTACAATAAAATTTGTTTGTCACTCATTTGGACCAATGGGAAATTAAAGCCAAGGATCCATACTTATAGACTATGTAAGTCCGATTTCTCAATTGTATTTGAGAATTTTTCTATAAAATTTGTTTGTCACTCATTTGGACCAATGGGAAATTAAAGCCAAGGATCCATACTTATAGACTATGTTAGTCCGATTTCTCAATTGTATTTGAGAATTTTTCTATAAAATTTTAAAGATTAAAATTGTGTAAATTTTGTTCAGCTCTACGTTAATTTGGCTATTTGTGGTCACATTTATGTTTGTCACTCATTTGGACCAAAGGGAAATTAAAGCCAAGGATCCATACTTATAGACTATGTTAGTCCGATTTCTCAATTGTATTTGAGAATTTTTCTATAAAATTTTAAAAATTAAAATTGTGTAAATTTTGTTCAGCTCTACGTTAATTTGGCTATTTGTGGTCACATTTATGTTTGTCACTCATTTGGACCAAAGGGAAATTAAAGCCAAGGATCCATACTTATAGACTATGTAAGTCCGATTTCTCAATTGTATTTGAGAATTTTTCTATAAAATTTTAAAAATTAAAATTGTGTAAATTTTGTTCAGCTCTACGTTAATTTGGCTATTTGTGGTCACATTTATGTTTGTCACTCATTTGGACCAAAGGGAAATTAAAGCCAAGGATCCATACTTATAGACTATGTAAGTCCGATTTCTCAATTGTATTTGAGAATATTTCTATAAAATTTTAAAAATTAAAATTGTGTAAATTTTGTTCAGCTCTACGTTAATTTGGCTATTTGTGGTCACATTTATGTTTGTCACTCATTTGGACCAAAGGGAAATTAAAGCCAAGGATCCATACTTATAGACTATGTTAGTCCGATTTCTCAATTGTATTTGAGAATTTTTCTATAAAATTTTAAAAAATTAAAATTGTGTAAATTTTGTTCAGCTCTACGTTAATTTGGCTATTTGTGGTCACATTTATGTTTGTCACTCATTTGGACCAAAGGGAAAATAAAGCCAAGGATCCATACTTATAGACTATGTTAGTCCGATTTCTCAATTGTATTTGAGAATTTTTCTATAAAATTTTAAAGATTAAAATTGTGTAAATTTTGTTCAGCTCTACGTTAATTTGGCTATTTGTGGTCACATTTATGTTTGTCACTCATTTGGACCAAAGGGAAATTAAAGCCAAGGATCCATACTTATAGACTATGTTAGTCCGATTTCTCAATTGTATTTGAGAATTTTTCTATAAAATTTTAAAAATTAAAATTGTGTAAATTTTGTTCAGCTCTACGTTAATTTGGCTATTTGTGGTCACATTTATGTTTGTCACTCATTTGGACCAAAGGGAAATTAAAGCCAAGGATCCATACTTATAGACTATGTTAGTCCGATTTCTCAATTGTATTTGAGAATTTTTCTATAAAATTTTAAAAATTAAAATTGTGTAAATTTTGTTCAGCTCTACGTTAATTTGGCTATTTGTGGTCACATTTATGTTTGTCACTCATTTGGACCAAAGGGAAATTAAAGCCAAGGATCCATACTTATAGACTATGTAAGTCCGATTTCTCAATTGTATTTGAGTATTTTTCTATAAAATTTTAAAAATTAAAATTGTGTAACTTTTGTTCAGCTCTACGTTAATTTGGCTATTTGTGGTCACATTTATGTTTGTCACTCATTTGGACCAAAGGGAAATTAAAGCCAAGGATCCATACTTATAGACTATGTTAGTCCGATTTCTCAATTGTATTTGAGAATTTTTCTATAAAATTTTAAAGATTAAAATTGTGTAAATTTTGTTCAGCTCTACGTTAATTTGGCTATTTGTGGTCACATTTATGTTTGTCACTCATTTGGACCAAAGGGAAATTAAAGCCAAGGATCCATACTTATAGACTATGTTAGTCCGATTTCTCAATTGTATTTGAGAATTTTTCTATAAAATTTTAAAAATTAAAATTGTGTAAATTTTGTTCAGCTCTACGTTAATTTGGCTATTTGTGGTCACATTTATGTTTGTCACTCATTTGGACCAAAGGGAAATTAAAGCCAAGGATCCATACTTATAGACTATGTAAGTCCGATTTCTCAATTGTATTTGAGAATTTTTCTATAAAATTTTAAAAATTAAAATTGTGTAAATTTTGTTCAGCTCTACGTTAATTTGGCTATTTGTGGTCACATTTATGTTTGTCACTCATTTGGACCAAAGGGAAATTAAAGCCAAGGATCCATACTTATAGACTATGTTAGTCCGATTTCTCAATTGTATTTGAGAATTTTTCTATAAAATTTTAAAAATTAAAATTGTGTAAATTTTGTTCAGCTCTACGTTAATTTGGCTATTTGTGGTCACATTTATGTTTGTCACTCATTTGGACCAAAGGGAAATTAAAGCCAAGGATCCATACTTATAGACTATGTTAGTCCGATTTCTCAATTGTATTTGAGAATTTTTCTATAAAATTTTAAAAATTAAAATTGTGTAAATTTTATTCAGCTCTACGTTAATTTGGCTATTTGTGGTCACATTTATGTTTGTCACTCATTTGGACCAAAGGGAAATTAAAGCCAAGGATCCATACTTATAGACTATGTAAGTCCGATTTCTCAATTGTATTTGAGAATTTTTCTATAAAATTTGTTTGTCACTCATTTGGACCAATGGGAAATTAAAGCCAAGGATCCATACTTATAGACTATGTTAGTCCGATTTCTCAATTGTATTTGAGAATTTTTCTATAAAATTTTAAAGATTAAAATTGTGTAAATTTTGTTCAGCTCTACGTTAATGTGGCTATTTGTGGTCACATTTATTTTTGTCACTCATTTGGACCAATGGGAAATTAAAGCCAAGGATCCATTCTTATAGACTATGTTAGTCCGATTTCTCAATTGTATTTGAGAATTTATCTATAAAATTTTAAAGATTAAAATTGTGTAAATTTTGTTCAGCTCTACGTTAATTTGGCTATTTGTGGTCACATTTATGTTTGTCACTCATTTGGACCAAAGGGAAATTAAAGCCAAGGATCCATACTTATAGACTATGTAAGTCCGATTTCTCAATTGTATTTGAGAATTTTTACAATAAAATTTGTTTGTCACTCATTTGGACTAATGGGAAATTAAAGCCAAGGATCCATACTTATAGACTATGTTAGTCCGATTTCTCAATTGTATTTGAGAATTTTTCTATAAAATTTTAAAGATTAAAATTGTGTAAATTTTGTTCAGCTCTACGTTAATTTGGCTATTTGTGGTCACATTTATGTTTGTCACTCATTTGGACCAAAGGGAAATTAAAGCCAAGGATCCATACTTATAGACTATGTAAGTCCGATTTCTCAATTGTATTTGAGAATTTTTACAATAAAATTTGTTTGTCACTCATTTGGACCAATGGGAAATTAAAGCCAAGGATCCATACTTATAGACTATGTTAGTCCGATTTCTCAATTGTATTTAAAAATTTTCTATAAAATTTGTTTGTGACTCATTTGGACCAATGGGAAATTAAAGCCAAGGATCCATACTTATAGACTATGTTAGTCCGATTTCTCAATTGTATTTAAAAATTTTCTATAAAATTTGTTTGTGACTCATTTGGACCAATGGGAAATTAAAGCCAAGGATCCATACTTATAGACTATGTAAGTCCGATTTCTCAATTGTATTTGAGAATTTTTACAATAAAATTTGTTTGTGACTCATTTGGACCAATTGGAAATTAAAGCCAAGGGTCCATACTTATAGACTATGTTAGTCCGATTTCTCTATTGGATATGAGAATTTTTCTATAAAATTTGTTTGTCACTCATTTGGACCAATGGGAAATTAAAGCCAAGGATCCATACTTATAGACTATGTTAGTCCGATTTCTCAATTGTATTTAAAAATTTTCTATAAAATTTGTTTGTGACTCATTTGGACCAATGGGAAATTAAAGCCAAGGATCCATACTTATAGACTATGTAAGTCCGATTTCTCAATTGTATTTGAGAATTTTTACAATAAAATTTGTTTGTGACTCATTTGGACCAATTGGAAATTAAAGCCAAGGGTCCATACTTATAGACTATGTTAGTCCGATTTCTCTATTGGATATGAGAATTTTTCTATAAAATTTGTTTGTCACTCATTTGGACCAATGGGAAATTAAAGCCAAGGATCCATACTTATAGACTATGTTAGTCCGATTTCTCAATTGTATTTAAAAATTTTCTATAAAATTTGTTTGTGACTCATTTGGACCAATGGGAAATTAAAGCCAAGGATCCATACTTATAGACTATGTTAGTCCGATTTCTCTATTGTATTTGAGAATTTTTCTATAAAATTTGATTTCACTCATTTGGACCAATGGGAAATTAAAGCCAAGGATCCATACTTATAGACTATGTTAGTCCGATTTCTCTATTGTATTTGAGAATTTTTCTATAAAATTTGATTGTCACTCATTTGGACCAATGGGAAATTAAAGCCAAGGATCCATACTTATAGACTATGTTAGTCCGATTTCTCTATTGTATTTGAGAATTTTTCTATAAAATTTGATTGTCACTCATTTGGACCAATGGGAAATTAAAGCCAAGGATCCATACTTATAGACTATGTTAGTCCGATTTCTCTATTGTATTTGAGAATTTTTGTATAAAATTTGATTGTCACTCATTTGGACCAATGGGAAATTAAAGCCAAGGATCCATACTTATAGACTATGTTAGTCCGATTTCTCTATTGTATTTGAGAATTTTTCTATAAAATTTGTTTGTCACTCATTTGGACCAATGGGAAATTAAAGCCAAGGATCCATACTTATAGACTATGTTAGTCCGATTTCTCAATTGTATTTGAGAATTTTTCTATAAAATTTTAAAGATTAAAATTGTGTAAATTTTGTTCAGCTCTACGTTAATTTGGCTATTTGTGGGCACATTTATGTTTGTCACTCATTTGGACCAATTGGAAATTAAAGCCAAGGGTCCATACTTATAGACTATGTTAGTCCGATTTCTCAATTGTATTTGAGAATTTTTCTATAAAATTTTAAAAATTAAAATTGTGTAAATTTTGTTCAGCTCTACGTTAATTTTGCTATTTGTGGTCACATTTATTTTTGTCACTCATTTGGACCAATGGGAAATTAAAGCCAAGGATCCATACTTATAGACTATGTTAGTCCGATTTCTCAATTGTATTTGAGAATTTTTCTATAAAATTTTAAAGATTAAAATTGTGTAAATTTTGTTCAGCTCTACGTTAATTTGGCTATTTGTGGTCACATTTATGTTTGTCACTCATTTGGACCAATGGGAAATTAAAGCCAAGGAATTCATACTTATAGGCTATGTAAGTCCGATTTCTCAATTGTATTTGAGAATTTTTCTATAACACTTGTTTGTGACTCATTTGGACCAATTGGAAATTAAAGCCAAGGGTCCATACTTATAGACTATGTTAGTCCGATTTCTCTATTGGATATGAGAATTTTTCTATAAAATTTGTTTGTCACTCATTTGGACCAATGGGAAATTAAAGCCAAGGATCCATACTTATAGACTATGTTAGTCCGATTTCTCAATTGTATTTAAAAATTTTCTATAAAATTTGTTTGTGACTCATTTGGACCAATGGGAAATTAAAGCCAAGGATCCATACTTATAGACTATGTTAGTCCGATTTCTCTATTGTATTTGAGAATTTTTCTATAAAATTTGATTTCACTCATTTGGACCAATGGGAAATTAAAGCCAAGGATCCATACTTATAGACTATGTTAGTCCGATTTCTCTATTGTATTTGAGAATTTTTCTATAAAATTTGATTGTCACTCATTTGGACCAATGGGAAATTAAAGCCAAGGATCCATACTTATAGACTATGTTAGTCCGATTTCTCTATTGTATTTGAGAATTTTTCTATAAAATTTGATTGTCACTCATTTGGACCAATGGGAAATTAAAGCCAAGGATCCATACTTATAGACTATGTTAGTCCGATTTCTCTATTGTATTTGAGAATTTTTGTATAAAATTTGATTGTCACTCATTTGGACCAATGGGAAATTAAAGCCAAGGATCCATACTTATAGACTATGTTAGTCCGATTTCTCTATTGTATTTGAGAATTTTTCTATAAAATTTGTTTGTCACTCATTTGGACCAATGGGAAATTAAAGCCAAGGATCCATACTTATAGACTATGTTAGTCCGATTTCTCTATTGTATTTGAGAATTTTTCTATAAAATTTGTTTGTCACTCATTTGGACCAATGGGAAATTAAAGCCAAGGATCCATACTTATAGACTATGTTAGTCCGATTTCTAAATTGTATTTGAGAATTTTTCTATAAAATTTTAAAGATTAAAATTGTGTAAATTTTGTTCAGCTCTACGTTAATTTGGCTATTTGTGGGCACATTTATGTTTGTCACTCATTTGGACCAATTGGAAATTAAAGCCAAGGGTCCATACTTATAGACTATGTTAGTCCGATTTCTCTATTGTATTTGAGAATTTTTCTATAAAATTTGTTTGTCACTCATTTGGACCAATGGGAAATTAAAGCCAAGGATCCATACTTATAGACTATGTTAGTCCGATTTCTCTATTGTATTTGAGAATTTTTCTATAAAATTTGTTTGTCACTCATTTGGACAAATTGGAAATTAAAGCCAAGGGTCCATACTTATAGACTATGTTAGTCCGATTTCTCTATTGTATTTGAGAATTTTTCTATAAAATTTGATTGTCACTCATTTGGACCAATGGGAAATTAAAGCCAAGGATCCATACTTATAGACTATGTAAGTCCGATTTCTCAATTGTATTTGAGAATTTTTCTATAAAATTTGTTTGTCACTCATTTGGACAAATTGGAAATTAAAGCCAAGGGTCCATACTTATAGACTATGTTAGTCCGATTTCTCTATTGTATTTGAGAATTTTTCTATAAAATTTGATTGTCACTCATTTGGACCAATGGGAAATTAAAGCCAAGGATCCATACTTATAGACTATGTTAGTCCGATTTCTCTATTGTATTTGAGAATTTTTCTATAAAATTTGTTTGTCACTCATTTGGACAAATTGGAAATTAAAGCCAAGGGTCCATACTTATAGACTATGTTAGTCCGATTTCTCTATTGTATTTGAGAATTTTTCTATAAAATTTGATTGTCACTCATTTGGACCAATGGGAAATTAAAGCCAAGGATCCATACTTATAGACTATGTTAGTCCGATTTCTCTATTGTATTTGAGAATTTTTCTATAAAATTTGTTTGTCACTCATTTGGACCAATGGGAAATTAAAGCCAAGGATCCATACTTATAGACTATGTTAGTCCGATTTCTCAATTGTATTTGAGAATTTTTCTATAAAATTTTAAAGATTAAAATTGTGTAAATTTTGTTCAGCTCTACGTTAATTTGGCTATTTGTGGGCACATTTATGTTTGTCACTCATTTGGACCAATTGGAAATTAAAGCCAAGGGTCCATACTTATAGACTATGTTAGTCCGATTTCTCTATTGTATTTGAGAATTTTTCTATAAAATTTGTTTGTCACTCATTTGGACCAATGGGAAATTAAAGCCAAGGATCCATACTTATAGACTATGTTAGTCCGATTTCTCTATTGTATTTGAGAATTTTTCTATAAAATTTGTTTGTCACTCATTTGGACAAATTGGAAATTAAAGCCAAGGGTCCATACTTATAGACTATGTTAGTCCGATTTCTCTATTGTATTTGAGAATTTTTCTATAAAATTTGATTGTCACTCATTTGGACCAATGGGAAATTAAAGCCAAGGATCCATACTTATAGACTATGTAAGTCCGATTTCTCAATTGTATTTGAGAATTTTTCTATAACATTTGTTTGTCACTCATGTGGACCAAAAATGTTTCAAACATTAAGAACAGGGAAAAAATCACCCAACCTATTTTTAGAGTCGAGCTACAGCCAGGCGACTTAAAAATTAAAAAAAATTAATCGCACCCAATCTATAGCTTAAAATACTTGTTGCATCGAAGAGTTACCGTTGAGATGCCACATAAAAAAACTGGACCTATCCAATGCATGAACTGTCAAGAATTTGGCCATACCAAAACTTATTGCAAGTTGCCTACCGTTTGCGTTGTATGTGGCGAGTTACACAGTACCGCTAACTGTGACAAAATAAAAGGTGATACCAAAGCAAAAAAATGTAGTAATTGCGGCGGAAACCACACTGCCAACTATAGGGGCTGCCCTCTTTATTCTCTTTTTAAAAATTCGTCGAACAGAAAAACAAATGCTACTCCCGCTCAGCCCAACACTCATTTAAACTACCCACAGTTACCTCAACCGTCGTCTAGCCATAATCAATACTCAAATGTTTTAAAGTCTAACACGACTCTTACTCAACAAAAACCTAATAGTCAATCTTCATACGCTAATATTTTAAAGAGTAACCAGATTCCGGCGCAAAAAACTGTACCAGTAAATGAAGAATCAGGGTATAATTTTAGTCGTATTGAAGCCTCGATAGAGATCCTAATACAAACAGTAAATACATTTACTCTCAACATGTCCTGTATGATGCAGGAAATGTTGAAAATGCAGTCTACCTTGTTGCAGGCTGTATTGAAAAAACCATGAACTTAAGAATCTGTTTTTGGAACGCAAACGGCATCTGCCAACATAAAAATGAAATTGAATATTTTCTTCTGGATAAACAAATCGATGTTATGCTTATCTCAGAAACTCACTTGACGTCCCGAAGCTATTTTCGAATTAGTGGATATAATTTCTACGACACCAAAGACCCTCGAGGTAGAGCTTGTGGTGGCTCTGGAATCCTAATAAAAACTCGAATAAAACACTACCTACTAAATGACCTTCGTGAAGAATATCTTCAAGCAACGAACACCTGCATTGAAAATTTTTATCAAAAGCTTGTGATATCATCTGTTTACTCTTCTCCCAGGTTTTCAATTTCAGATAGTCAATATACCGCATTTTATACAACACTGGGGTCCCGTTTTCTAGCAGCTGGTGACTACAATGCTAAACACACATTTTGGGGCTCACGTTTAATCTGTCCTAAGGGTCGTGTTTTGTTTGACACAATTTCAAAAATGGGCTTGAATGTAGTTTCAAGTGGTCAGCCAACATACTGGCCAACGGATCGTCAAAAAATTCCTGATGTTATCGACTTTGGGATTATGAAAGGCGTGCCCAGCGAAATGATTGAAGTAGAAGCGTCTTTGGATTTGTCTTCAGACCACTCGCCTACTATTATCACTATTTACTCACACACAACTGCAACACCTACATGTGATTTACCGCTGACACCTGCACGTATTAACTGGCTGAAATACAAAAAATATTTGAGTGCTCATTGCACGGAAAATATGCCATTGAGAACACCTGCTGACATAGAAAACTCTATTAGGTTGTTTGAAGCACATGCTAAACAAGCTGCTCTTAATGCTTCTTCAATTCAACCAAATCAACAAGCGAGATTTAACAATATTTTTTGTGCAGACATAGAAAGGCTGTTGACTGAAAAACGGAGAGCTCGATTTGGACCAATGGGAAATTAAAGCCAAGGATCCATACTTATAGACTATGTATGTAAGTCCGATTTCTCAATTGTGTTTGAGAATTTTTCTATAAAATTTCAAAGATTAAAATTGTGTAAATTTTGTTCAGCTCTACGGGAATTTGGCTATTTGTGGGCACATTTATGTTTGTCACTCATTTGAACCAATGGGAAATTAAAGCCAAGGATCCATACTTATAAACTATCTAAGTCCGATTTCTCAATTGTATTTGAGAATTTTTCTATAAAATTTTTAAGATTAAAATTGTGTAAATTTTGATCAGCTCTACGGGAATTTGACTATTTGTGGGCACATTTAAGTTTGTCACTCATTTGGACCAAAGGGAAATTAAAGCCAAGGATCCATAGTTATAGACTATGTAAGTCCGATAAAGTATTCTTTTCAAATAAACGTAGCAAATCGATTGAATTAAATGTGGAAAAAACACACAATGTTGCGATGTCAATGTTTTTTAATAATTGTAAACATTCGCCTTCTCTGTTTATTTATTAGTAAAAGGCAGGACTGCCAATCTTGCGGCAAAACAATAATAAAAATTCGAAAAAACCCGTGTTCTTCGCTACCCCCATCGTTATAAAATAAAACTGAAAGTATTTATATAGTCATGTATTTATTATTTCTTAAGAATATCCTATTGTGAAAATTAAATTACGATCGGTCCAGTAGTTAAGACTATATTCCGATTTTTGATTTTCCTAAAAAGGGGCGTCTTCCCACCCAGTTTTCTCCTGGTACGTATTTCTAATTATGCCAATACCATATTTACAAAATATCATCGACGTAGGACAAAAAATGCCCAAAATATGGCGATTTAAATTTTTGGATTATATGAGCGGTGCCACGCCCATTTGTCCAATTAAAACTTTATATAGTCAAGAATTAATTTTTTCGTAAGAATACCTTATTGTGAAAAGTTAATGACGATCGGTCCAGTAGTTAAGACTATATTACGATATATAATTTTCCTAAAAAGGGGCGTGTTACCACCCACTTTTCCCCTGGTACGTATTCCTAATTATGCCAATACCATATGTACCAAATATCATCGACGTAGGATCAAAAATGCCCAAAATATGGCGATTTAAATTTTTGGGTTATATGGGCGGTGGTACGCCCCTTTGCCTAATTAATACTTTATATAGTCTAGCATTTATTATTTCGTAAGAATATCCTATTGTGAAAATTTAATGACGATCGGTCCAGTAGTTAAGACTAAATTACGATTTTAATTTTCCTAAAAAGGGGCGTGCGTAAAAGTAGGCGTGGTAAATTTTTCGTTCGATGAAAACTTAAAATGGATTAATACGAACATTTGAAAGAAGAATTAGTCAAATCGATGGAGCCGTTTTCTGATTTTAGGTAAATCGAAAAAAGTTGGACCATGGCGATCATTAGAAAAAAAAATCGTCCAAATCGGTCCAGCCATTTTTGCGTGATGCCGTGACCAACGAGCCCTAGATATATAATATTAATTTTGTATATGAGCTAAATATTCACTTTGTAAGGGAGCTGCCACGCGCACTGGTATGATCCCGCCCAATTTTCCCATGACTATTCATAATATAATCAACGTGCACAAATTTCTAAGACTATGGCTATTATAGTACTGTAGATATATGATATTAAATATTTACTTTGTATGGGAGCTGCCACGCCCATTAGCCCTATCCCGCCCATTTTTTTAACAACTCTTCAGATTAGTTTAATATGTACATGTGCAAAGTTTCAGAACTCTTGCTGTCATAGTACTCCATATATTATATGTTATTTCAATGTTTCAAAACTCTTGCTATCACAATAGTCAAGATATATGATGTTATTTAATTTATGTGGAAGGAGCCACGCCCACTAAATTTCTTATGTGCACCCTCCACACAGACCCCAATCACCCCTGAAAATTTCATTGAAATCGGGCAAGCCGTCTAGGAGGAGTATGCGCACAGGTAGTTTTGCACTTAATTTTTTATATATAGATTTGTAAGGCCTCTATGCAACGAAGTTTTCGTACAAAAGCCTCTATACAACGAAGTAAAATAAAATTTAAAGCAAAATGGTAAAGTGCCGTTATCAAAGGAACAAATTCTTAATGTGATCAGTATTGACTTCATTCTTGTCAAAATGAGTAAAGTAAAGCGTAAATCAATATCTATTCGAGAACAAAATTCCATAATTGAGGCCGTAGATCGTTCGATTGCTTAGCTTTTGTCGAAAAAAGTATTGGAACTTGCGAAAACAAACAAAAATAACACAATATTTTATTAAAACCTAATAAAATTACCTGAATAACAAAAATATGTTTTATTTCTTATTTACCTCATGAAATATAAGCTTTGATTAGCAATCTCATGTTAAATAGATTTGAATAAAGAAAACTATAGTTATTACGAATTTTTTTAGTATATCTTAAAATTTCGTTATATCAAGGCATTGCTAAATATAATTATAACGAAGCAATAGCTATAACGAAGTATTTTCGGATCCCCTTGGAATTCGTTATATCGAAGTTTCTCTGTATTTTTATGCAGTTAGCCTCCCACACAGAAACAAAAATAAAAATTTATTTCAATTAAAACATTTGTGATATCAATTAAAAATTTAATTAAATTTGCACCAGTAAACAAATTAATAGTATCAATTAAATTTTAATACATTTATTAACTAAAATTATTTATTACAATTAAAAATTTAATTAAATAAATTAAATATTTAATCAAATTTTTTTATATTTTTAATTAAAGGGTTAATTGAAAAAAAATAAAAATAATATTTTTTCTGTGCATATTGTTTTAAATATTTTATAATCATAAAGAAGAAGAAGCTGATACATCGCCTCTCTCTATGCGATCTCTTTTTTCAAAAATGCCATACTTTTGTGGCATAGCTAGCAATGCATTTTATTCACTGTTCAGCACAAAAAAAATAATATTATTTTGACTACTGATTCATGTAAAGGACACTAAAAGTAAAACATATAAGTGTGTAGTCCCTTTTAAAGTTTTCACTTATGGCGTGGCCTAGAGGAAGATAAATCGCTTTGGAATCTTGTAATTTTACGTTTGAGTGAAAGTAGTCATATATAAAAAACAGCGCAAGGACATTTTTTTTTTTAAACATTTTATCCTCTTAACATTCGTTCCTTTAACTAAAAGAAGGCATTTAATTACCTCTGGCTGCCTCTTGAATGAATTTCAAACACAATCCTTTAAAACGGAAATGCATGTACATATGTATGTTATAAATATTTGTGGAGACAAGTAAGTTATTAAGTGAGTGATGTTTAATTTGTCAGGCTCGTAATAATTGAACAGACGAAGTAAAATTAGACTGCAGAGAGTGCTAAACTGACATCATGATGTTTCGAGACTATCCACAGTCTCATTATCATAGTTGCTTACCTCTTAGACTTCACTGCCACCACGGCAGCTGCAATCAACTAGTTAAGGATCCTCTATTATTATTTGAATCTGCTCAATTATATTAAAGTTCCTCCGTGCAGTCTAATTTTTCTTGGTCTGTTCAATTATTACAAGTTCCTCGATTTTCTTTTCTAATAAAAATAATAATTTAATTTCTAAAAATAAATTTAGAGAAAACGATCTTAAGCCTGACAAATTAAAATTTCTTTGATTATTTTTTTTAAGACGTTTTTTTTTGTTTATCGTCCTTTTTGTATATATTCCCTAACACAGAAGAGTTCTTGTTATCAATTTCTTCTTTCTAACATGGTATACCCTCGCAAATTTTCCATATTGATAACCAAACACATATCCATACACACACATACATGTTTGTTCAGCTAAGAACAGTCTGTGTTAAATTATTTGTGCTAAAAAGTTTAATTATCAGAATATAATTATAATAATTTTCCATAACATTGAATGTCTGCTTACAAAAATTTGCTAATCTGTTCCACAAAATAGACGATAGAAAATTGCTAATCGCCTGTGCTGTAGCTAACAATTTTTATTGTTCACATAATTTTGACCATTGCCTGTAATAGCAGGCCATTTTTAAACGAAGTGCTAATATAGGAGAATGAGAAAACTTTACCGTTCACTGTCCACATATGGTGTCAATAAATTAAAATTTTCGTTGGCTAAAATATAAATGTACCACGAAAAGCAACAATAGTGGAACAACAACAACATCATCGACACTACTCATACATTTACATCAATTATATTTCTTTTGTTTTTTTTTTTTTTTTTTTTTGTATGTTATTGTTACTCTCTTGGCTGTTCAAATCGTATAACAGAAGCCATATTTTTTCTATGCGAATATCCTTTAATGTATTTGTGACAGTTGCAACCGCATATATTGTGTATTTTTCGTTTGCCCATGAATGCGGCATTTACAGCTTTATATGTATATGAAGGACATTTTTAAAACATTTTGACAGCTGGCAAGAACAACAAACCAAAAGGAATATATATTTAAGAAATTGCCGTGTACGTCACATGCTTCTCCATGGTGGATATAAAAAATATTTCTTGTTGTTTTCTTAAATATAAATGTCCATTTCGCCACATAATGTCAAAGTTTGACTTATGTTTATGGTTGCTGATTGGAAAGAAGTATCACTATAATTTAAAGGATCTTAAATTTATAAAAACTCAATTAAATTTTTGGAAAATTTATTTATAATATTTATGGTTCTTATGTATGTGCATCATACTATATGGGCAACATTAATCCATAATTTTTCGCTATTAACTTAGTAGAGATATTTTAAAATAATATAGAAATTTATTCATAATTATTTAAATTGGGTTTGAATTAATGAAAAAACCAATCCCGACGAAAATTCCGATGGAAATAATTAGAGTCAATTGTAGATAAGAATTTATCACATTGTCTTGCATATAACAACTTAAACATTTCAATATTTACAACTCACTTTTTCTGGAAAATAGTTCAAGATTCTTTATTTTTAGTTTTTAAATGTGGTAAATTGTTTTATTTAATAAAAATTGGTCCCAAACTGGAAAATGTAATTATTAATAGAAAAGGAAAATGTATCCCAAAAAATTATTCTCTTTGAATAAAATCATTTGCAAACGTATCTGTTCACAATATTATGAGAGAAGCAAGTCCTAGAGCCGGCCATACACACAAGAATTAGAAAGCGATACTATTTTAAGAAATACCATTAATACTTACAGCCAATTTACACGATGACTTTTGCGAATTCGTTTTTACTTAATTCCCTTTTGAAGTTGCTACCAACAACTTTGTGCGTTCATACGATGTCTTTTAGTTGCATGTCTTTTTTTCCCAATTTTGTTTTGAAATAATGAAAATAATGAAAAATAAAAAAAAAGGTAAATAACAAAGTTAAAAAAAAAATAATGAAAAGTTACAAAAAGAAATAGAAAAAAGTCTTGAAAAACACAAATCGAGTCTTTTTGTTTACCCCTCTATCTTCGCTACACCGCTCATCGACAAGCAAAAAGAGACGTAAAAAAAGCGAAGTCGCAAAAGCCATCGTGTGAATTGGGTATTATATGGGTGCACACTATACAGGAAATTATTATTGGTCGAAAATCAAATACGCTTGGAGGGCTAATCGTCCAAAAACGGATTGCCCTAATAACATAAGAAAAAATCGCCCAAGAATTTTAGACTTTTTTTCATAACAATTTAAGACACATAAGAGGTATAAAATGCCGAAGATTCTATGAAAATGAGAAATCGAACGATCACTCATTTATTTAATTGAATATTCGCCCCAAAATGCTGAAAAAACAAATGACAGACAAAAAAGTATAAACACTAATTAAATAAATCCCCAAAATGTTTTATGCTGGACGAGATTTTGGGACCAAAGACCAGCAAAGCAGAGAGTTAGAGAGTCTTTAATAACCAACACCGGTTCAGGGAAGAGCAGATTCGACCAGAATCGTTAGTAATAATTTGTAAACTGTTTTAAGATTTGTAATTAAAATAATAAAAGCCGTCCTGTTTGAAAAGAAATTGGATCGATGAAAATTGGCTCCGAAGAAATCTAAAATCAAAACTTTGGCTTTATTTTCCATTGGAGGCATTTATATATGTACATATGTATATTTGTTTGTTAGATTATGTGCTTGTGTGTTCTTTAAAGGCAGTCAACCGGTAAAACCGATCATCATGAAATTTGGGGAGAGAATTAATGTTGACACGGAATTTCAAGTGCACTGAAAAAACAGTTTTACATAAATTCAACGAACTCCCCGTTGATTGAACTAAATTCTTTTATCTTCGTATTTCAATAAAATATTCCTTGAAATTAAAAATAAAATTTAATGTATTTATAAACTCAACGTTGTAATATATGTACGTTGATTTTGTTGTATTAACACGTCGGATCAAGAATAAATTCCTTAAAAACCAACGTACGGTTTCAATGTATGGTCTCATAACTTTAACGAACTGGTACTTTGAATTTACCAAGCCAATGATTGCCATACGTCGAGTTCAAAGAACTTGTTGGGTGAAAAATAACGAATAATTCGTTGAATCAACGTATTCATACAATGTGTTAGTTGAATGTAAACATCGTCCAAGATTATGTTGTGAATTACGACAAACATTTCTTAAGCTCCATATAAAAAGTGATGTATGGAGGTGTCGAAACTTTTGTGACCACTATGTGGTTTTCATTGTGTGTAAGATAACTTTTCTTGTTAATATTTGAGGAAGGAAGGGTATCAACCATACAAAGTAAATAGTAATAATCGCCAAACTAAAATAATTAATGTTTTGAAATTTGCTGTGGTTACTACAATAGCAAAATTCTACTTACGGCAAAGTCGTAAGGCTATAGGACGTGGCAACTGCTACCCAAATATGGGTACATCGATGCTTACTGCTATAATATAATAATAGTTTCAACTAAATCTTAAAACGATATGACAAAGAAAACGTGTACCCCACATAAACAAAAATTATCAATATCTGCGCATTTAAATCAGTCTATGCCTTGATAGGGAATCGCTTACTTCCATCCAAAGTAATAAAAAATATTTATATATCTGAGCAACTAAAATAATGAATGTCTTGAAACTCTATGTTGGTTACTCAAAGAACAAAATATAACTTCTACAAAAATCTTGTGACAATAGTAAAGATACGTTCACATTTATCAAATACTAGATAATTATCCCGGCTTCACCCGGAAGCTGTTTTCTTATATGGGGCAACCATTCTCCCCACTCATCAACCCCATACTTTATGCTTGACTATTTCAAATCTATATATATGTATATATATATATAAATGAATTGCTGTTCGTTAGTCACGCTAGGCAGACAGTCAACAAGTTTCATATTTATTTACCTTTTAAACCTCTTCTAGATTTTCACAAATAATTCAAGACCAAAATTAGGCAAATTGGTCCAGCTGTTCTCGAGTCTTAGCGAGACTAACGAACATCAATTCATTTTTACATATCTTTATATATATAATTCTACTGTACGTGCGTTGTAACTGAACTCCTCCTAAACGGCTGGACCGATTTCCATAAATCTTTTTGTATGCGTTTGGGTGGCGCCCATTGGACAAAGGGGCGTAGTACCTCCCATACAAACCACATATTAAAAATCTATTATTTCTGCTCCTGTTAACGGTATTTGAACAAAATTTGGTACGTCAGTTTGGTGTGCATTTTTTAAGTGCTGCTGCAAATATGGGCGGGAGTGGACAAAGGGGCGTGGTACCTCTCATACAAACAACAAATTAAAAATCTATTATTTCTGCTCCTGATAACGGTATTTGAAAAAAACTTGGTAAGTCGGTTCAGTGTACATTTTTTAATGCTGCTGCAAATATAGGCGGGATAGGACAAAGGGGCGTGGTACCTCTCATACAAACCACAAATTAAAAATCTATTATTTCTGCTCCTGATAATGGTATTTGAACCAAATTTGGTACGTCGGTTTGGTGTGCATTTCTTAAGCGCTGCTGCAAATCTGGGCAGGGTTGGACAAAGAGGCGTGGCACCGCCCATATAGCCCAAAAATTTAAATCGCCATAATTTGGGCATTTTTTGACCTACGTCGATGATATTTGGTACATATGGTATTAGCATAATTTGGAATTCGTACCAGGAGAAAAGTATGTGGGACTACGCCCCTTTTTAGGAAAATTAAAAATCGTAATATAGTCTTAACTACTGGACCGATCGTCATTAAATTTTCACAATAGAATATATAAATACTTTTAATTTTATTTTATAACGAGGGGGGTAGCGAAGCAGACCGGGATAAGCTAGTATATATATATGGATATATATGTATGTCAAAAAAAAAAAAAAAAAAATAACCACTTACGAATAGTGTCATTTGACTTAGTTTTCATATTGTAAAATAAAATTAATTATTCTACAGAAAAGCTTTACTTTATACTTATTTTATGAAAAATGCGAATACATAAATAAAATTATATTGGAATAAAACGAAATAAATTATTAGTTTATTTTTTTTTTTGTTACGTTTTTTTCGACAAATATTTGACAAATGTGAACGTAGCTAAAGGGGAAACGGCCACTTTTTACTTAAAAATTAAGTAAGAAGTAAAACAGTGAATATTTTGAAAGTTGCTGTGGGTCACTCCTAGATTCTAGCGAAATCTAGAACCAATAGGAAGTGGGAATCGAGTACAGTCTACACGAAGAAATATTCAGCTACGCTCGTAAGCAGAAAAAAATTTAAAATTATATTTTTTTACCTTTATATTCTGCTTGTTTAAATCATTTTATTTTCTTATTTATTTTTTATTTATTTATTTATTTTCGATGTCCCATACACAAGACTTAAGTCTTATATTACAGTATGGAACTGAGCATGTGTAAATACAATAAATCAGAAAACAAAAACAAAATTGACATGTATTTAAGTTTGCGCTTTTAAAATATAAAATGAAGTCTTAAATCTAATATAATATAATTGAAGTGTTAAACTATCAGACTTTATCAAAAAACAATATATATATGTATGTACAAAGATATATTCAACGTGAGAAATGACAAAAAATACTTTTCCTGAATTGATGTGCGTTACTAATGGTCTGGATTCTATAGGGAATTTCGTTCCAGAGACTGACAGCATTATTTGCTACAATTATGAATTGTTATAGAATATTAGAAAGCTTCAGATTAAAAAGCTTTAGACAGTTAATGTGTGTGCAAAAATAACGCAAGATTTTTGAATTTGTCGCCAATTGTGTAGTAAAGTGTTGGCAGCTGACACTTTAGGGTTAGTAAAAGTGAAGCGTTACACGATTGAACAACGTGTCGTTACATCAGTAATAATGAAAGCTTGGCGGAAAAAAAATTTCAAAAATATTCAAAAATATGATCGAAATAGTGTTTTAACTTTGTCAACTGTTAAATGATTAATTAAAAAACTCAGACTGAATCTGTTGATGACGCCAAACAAATGTGGTTCAAATGTCAATATCAATGTAATGCGTGAGATTGTCGGTGACAATCCACGAATCTCAATTCGGCGTCGTGGATAAGAATTGCAAATTTCAAGAAGTTCTCCTCAGCGTATACTTAAGAAACACCTGTGTCTCCATGTATAAAAAATTCTATTAATACAACAAATGAAGCCTCATGAAAAAAATCCGAAATTGGAGAAAAATTCAAATCTTGCAATATATTTTTGTGGGAAAGCACCAGTAAAATTATATATGTTCCACTAAATACAAGAAACACACTTGATGTATTGCCAAACGTATTGTTTGGATGTAAAATATTATTGCAGAAATAATCTATTTCGTATTGCGGAAGGTAAATAATGCATTTCATATTTACCTCTATCGTGAATAATTTTCCACATGAAATTTTTTCACTTTTCACGTATTTGCAATCGTGAAAAACTCCCATGAAAAAATTTTATTCAGTCCAGAATAACAACGTGAAAAATGTTCACTAAAAAAAAATTCCCCTTATAATGAATAAATATTTCGCTCGGAATTTTTTCACTTCTCACATTGATATTTTCACTTTATTTTTTATAGGGAATAGAACGGAAATTATATGTATTTCTTTTTATAATTCGAATATTAAAGCTTAAAAAGTTGCGAACTATACCTAGTCATTTAATCTTTTTCATATGCCACATAATCCATTTGCTATTTTTACTAAAATATTTTTTATGTTTGTTGCTTTTTTTTTATTGCTAACTATAAACAATTAAAAAATTAAAACAGATATCAAATTGTTATTTAATGACTAAAAAGAAAATATTAGTTTTAAGCACGAAAACATAAGAGGTTTAACAACAGTAACAATAGCAAACAACATATTTATCATGTTTCGCCATAAAAGAAAAAACAACACGAAAAAAAAAACACAAAACAAATTAAAACGAAAACTAATAATGCCATGCGAAACAAGAAAAAATAACAAGAAGCGAAAAAAAAAGAAAAAACTAAAATTAAATAAAATATGTAAGCAGAAAATTATTTATTTTTTTGTGAAAACTGACACTAAAAATTATATACTCTTGTATAGTTGTTGTACGGTTTAAAATTATGAGCTTACAACGATCATGACTAGTTAAATGATGGCGTCAGCTGCAATTTTCTACATACAATAATTTTCAACGGACCATGACAGTTTAAGTCGTTGGTCTTCACAGTTGTCTTGATATGTTTTGTTGGCGTTAATTTTTCTGTTAAAGCACACGTCTCGGGAGATTTTCTTTCTGAAGATACAAATCACACAAAGTATCTGTGTTTATGTTAAAGTGTTTGTATCTGTGTGTGTTTTTGTTAGTTGGTGTGCTTCATAGCAATTGCCAACGATATACGAGGTGTGCAAAAAAAAAAAGAAAAAAATGAGAAAGATAATAAAACAAACTTATATGTAATAATTCTTTTATAATTTGTACTTTTGCAAAAAATTCCACTATTTTTATTTATTTAATTTTTCTATTCCTCTTTCCCATAAAATTTAAAATGGATTCGTTTATTATTTTAACGATTGTTTGTTATGCTACAACGTCTTTCTGAACAATTGTTTAGAAGATTTGAGTACCAATAATTATCTGATGGTAAATGTTTGGAATTAATCCATTTTTAAAAAAGGGGAAGACAATTCGACATGAAGAATCACTAATTCGAAGTTCTAAAATGGCAATTACATACATACATATTTGTATTATATTCGAAGTATGTGTGTCTGTGTCCATGAAAAATGACCCCAGAGCTAATACGGAAAATGCCACAAAGTTTTATATTGAAAAGAACAGCAACAACATGGACTTTGGGATCTAAAACGACACCAAATTGGAAAATTATAAACGGCCCTAAAATATAAAAAGTGGCCCTAAGTTCTGTCTCTTTACTGATGCAATTTTTAATTTTTTAATTAAGTTCCATTTTTCTTACTTTTTAACGCCATTTTTTAATTATAATTTTAAAAACATTTTTTTATTTTTCATTAAATGAAGAAAAAAAATCCCAAATTGGAAAATTAAAAATTGCCCAAAAATAGAAAAAAATGGCCTTATAGTTTTGTATTCAACACAGCAACAACTACACGAAGTTTGGATTTATTTATTAGAGCAAATTTTGGTTTTTGATTTTTAAATTTGAGGGAAATTTTCCTAAATTTTTGGCGCAATTTTTTATTATAAAGTTTAAAGAATTTCTTTTTTTAAATGAAAAAACTACCCAGAATTAGAAAATTAACAAGGTTCAAAAATGTATTCAAAATGGCCCCAAACTTTTGTATTCAAAACAACAACTTAAAATTTTTGATTTTAAAATTTCGGGCCATTTTACCTAAATTTTGGCGCAATTCTTTAGTTTAAATTTTCAAAACATATTTGAATTTTTATGAAATGAAAAGAACGATCGCAATTTGGTAAATTAAAAAAAAAAAGTATCCAAAATATAGAAAAAATGCCAAAGTCTATCTGTGTTGTTATTTTTGTTAAAAAACTTAGCGGCCATTTTGTACATTTAGCTTAAGGAAAAATGCCCTCAAGCTTAGAGGTGAAATATGGCCTCAAAATTAATTATAAAAATGGTACCAGGACTCCCTACATAGCCGCCCTTCGGATCTTCTCCACCATGGCAATTTTCGAAACAGCGATGTTTACCAGAGATTTCTGCCTTCCATTAGGTACTTAATTTAGTGTGAATGCAATGCAAAAAATGTTTAGTAACCATCAAGTAAGAAAAATGGCCCCAATAAAAAGTGCTCCAAACAGAAATATTAAAAACGGCCACATAACACTAGGCAACAGCCATTTTGTTATTTGGTTCTAGCATACTTTTTCTCATGGATTTGGACCTACTGAACACGAAAATGAATTTTAAAAATTTTTCTGTCGATTGGTTTGCGAGATACAAATTTTTTAATTTTTTTTTTTTAATTTTTGGAGGTACACTTACTATTTTGAGCATATCTTTAGTCTTCTTTGACCTATTTTATCCTTCTACTACTCAAATTAAAGACAATTGAGCCGTCTACAACTTATTCTCAGAAAATTTTCAAATCGGGTTAGTAGTTTTGATGTTGGCGGCTTAAAAAGGTTAAAAAACTGCGTTTTTTTAGTAAAAATGTGGCTGAAAAATTCATAGAAAATATAAAACGCGATGTTAACAGCGATTTTAATTTTTTTACGTATAGCTGACACGTTTCCAAAGAAAATAAGCCCTTACTTAACAAAATCTGATGACAAATGGCCGACTTATTATTTTTTTGGTAAACGACCGAAATTCCGCTATTTCACGATTTTTTGATTTTCATTATTTGCACAGCTTACCTACCCAACGCAAACGAATAAATACATTTGAACTTAATTTAAAATAAACAAATTAGTCTTCGTATATTATTTTTTAATTTATTTACAGTAAAACAAAGATATAAGTGTACATTTTATGCCATGTGGAAAAACTGCTGACTTCTTCTTTGTTTTTTGTATTCGCTGCAATCGGTCTCACGTATTAGGGTCCAAATATAGTCACCCATCATAGCCGTGTCATAGATGCCCTGATAGCGTCGTTCCATAGCCTTCAATTCCTGATGAAAGCGCTCGCCGTGTTCGTCGCTCACGTCTCCTAAATTCTCAGGGAAAAAATCCAAATGAGAATGCAGAAAGTGTATTTTAAGTGACATGTGCACTCCCATGGCTTCATAGTTCTTTACCAGATCCTCAACTATGTCCTTATAATTCGGGCTTTTGTTGTTTCCTAAAAAGTTTTCCACAACAAGCCTGAAGGAATTCCATGCTGCGGCTTCGATGGGTGATAACAGCTTTGGGAATTTTTTATCTTTCAACATTTTTTTTATCTCGGGTCCTGCGAAGACTCCTTCTTTAATTTTTGGCAGCGAAAGGTAAGGGAAAATTGACCGTAAATAGGCAAAAGCTTCACCTTCTTTGTCTAATTTTTTGACAAAATTTTAATTCAAACCCAATTTTATGTGCAGCGGCGGAAGTATTATATTTTCACGGTTCTCTATTAGTGGTTTGCGCTGAACATTCGCTTCTCCAACTACAGGTTTCGTTCGTACCGGCCATTTTTTTTTATATAATGCTGATCATCAGCGCGGCTATTCCAAAGGCACAGAAAACAGCAATGTCGCGTATAGCCTCCTTGGAGTCCACACAGGATGGCCACAACTTTAAGGTCGGCGCATATTTTCCAATTGTATTTCCTATACTCTATGCATTTCAGCAAAATGTCCATAGTTTCATAGTTCTCCTTTGAATGAACCGCATGAGCAATAGGAACAGATGGCTTTTCATTCCCATTATGTAAGAGAACTGCCTTCAAGCTCTCTTTGTTGCTGTCAATAAACAACCTCCATTCGTTGGGGTTGTGAATTTGGTGAAGCTCTTGGAACAAGCCTGAAATGTCGCTGCAAAAACATATTTGGTCTTTCTTTGTATAAAATTTTGCATACTCCTTGTGACGGTTTCTGTACGCTGATACTTTCACTTCTGAAGCCGCAAATCCACACTGTATCATCCGAGACGCAAAAAGTTCGGATTTCTCCTTAGTGAGACCAAAATCGCGCACCCAATCGTTTAGTTCGGCCTGTGACAGTAATTTTCGCTTTGCACCCGGCTCAAATTCGCTTGCATTTGACTCGGACTCTTCTTCTGACGATTCTGCTTTTTGAAGAGATGCACCAGGGCACATTGGATATGGCACATCATGCGAATGTGGTACTGGAAGCGCAAACGATCCCACTTGATACCCCACTGTTTGTGGTGAGGCAAAAATAACAGTCTGTGGAATGGCATAGCGGCTTTTTCCACATCATTGGTGTATCGAATTTCATATGGCGGCTAAAATTAAAATAAATTACTATATTCGCTATGTATAATGTGTTTAAATAAAAATTCTTACCTTCCGCCAGCTGCCCAGTTGGTTAAGATTATATAGCAAAGATCACACAGCGACTTAGGTGTCCATGGTTCTGTGATATTTGGTGAAATACCAAAATAATTCAAATAGTGCAATTGTACTGCTGGAGTAAACTTGTGTGCGTGATTTTTTTTTATAAACTGGCCACAAACATTGCAGAAATTGTCTGGACCGTTCAAACACTCGAACACACGTAGTCTTTTACTCATTGTCTTCCTTGCGTTTTCTAAATATTTACTTCTTTACACTTTCACAGACAGTTTTGAAATGCAATTGATAACCGTGTCTCCTTATGTTTAAATATGTATGAGCATGTAGTGCTGTAAATAAATTAAAAAATAATATACGAAGACTAATTTGTTTATTTTAAATTAAGTTCAAATGTATTTATTCGTTTGCGTTGGGTAGGTAAGCTGTGCAAATAATGAAAATCAAAAAATCGTGAAATAGCGGAATTTCGGTCGTTTACCAAAAAAATAATAAGTCGGCCATTTGTCATCAGATTTTGTTAAGTAAGGGCTTATTTTCTTTGGAAACGTGTCAGCTATACGTAAAAAAATTAAAATCGCTGTTAACATCGCGTTTTATATTTTCTATGAATTTTTATATGAATTTTTCAGCCACATTTTTACTAAAAAAACGCAGTTTTTTAACCTTTTTAAGCCGCCAACATCAAAACTACTAACCCGATTTGAAAATTTTCTGAGAATAAGTTGTAGACGGCTCAATTGTCTTTAATTTGAGTAGTAGTAGGATAAAATAGGTCAAAGATGACTAAAGATATGCTCAAAATAGTAAGTGTACCTCCAAAAATTAAAAAAAAAAAATTAAAAAATTTGTATCTCGCAAACCAATCGACAGAAAAATTTTTAAAATTCATTTTCGTGTTCAGTAGGTCCAAATCCATGAGAAAAAGTATGCTAGAAACAAATAACAGACAAAAGTTTGTTATTTGTGACCTAGTGTAATTTTTACTTTGATAATAAAAAAATGTTTGTTAGTGGGGTTTTACCGATTTTGTGGCCATTTTTTCTATTTTGTTGCCATTTTTTATAGAGTCGAAGTATATTCGTATGCAGGAATGTTGATTGCAGTTTATCAATTTAAGAAAGGAATAATAAAGGAGCTGAATTGTAAAACTGCTTTGTGAAGAAGAAATGGAAATAATTTTAGATTTTAAATGTCTACACGAATTCAGAGGATGACTGTCAAAAAAAAAAAAGATCAGTTTACATTTGTATCTCAATTTCAGAATGGGGAAAACGGAGTTTGCATATTTTAAATATCAGCAGTTTCCATCTATTAACTAATCGATGTCGAGTCGATATTGAGTTGCTTCCTGAAGCAAACTGAAATGATTACAGAAGTTCTAAATTCCGAAAAAAGAAAACAAAATATCGGTTGAATGTCCTTTACTAGATATATATAACTTTTTATACTTTATGTTTTCAAAAGTTAATTTATTTGCTATGGGTTAGCTAATCTACTCTGCAGCTAAAATTGTAACTAGTAGTGTTTTAGGAGAGTCATAAATACCATCTCATTAGATTCATATGGAATAAAACTTATTTGTTATATTTTTTGTATAAGTTTTGCTTGTGCTTGGTAATTCTTATTTCTTTCTTGGGAGTTTATCTATGAGTAGATGAGTTTGAAAACTTATTCAAGTCATTTTTTAAATTCATGTTCAAAAGGTAGGCATTTAATTTTAATTTTTATTATACTTAGCTGTTATTCTCTTCAATATAAACTCAGAAGTCAGCGCAACATATTTTATGATTTGAATTATTTTTATTTAATATTTCTTTGTGATTTTTAATTTGTTTTTACTTTTAAAATACATACGATCAATTAGTTTTTATACTTAAATAGTTTTATTGGAAAAAAGAAAGGAAAACATTTACATTTACAATGTACAATCTGTTTAGTTTATATTTTTATGTTTCACATTATTTCATATTTGGACATTAAAGTGTATTTAGTAATTAATTATTGAATAAATTAATTAAATATTTTACAATAATGCTTAACTAACATCACTAGCTTTTAGTTTCACAAAATAAAAAAGAAAAACAAAATGAAATTAAATATTTAAAAAACAAACAAAAGAAATGCCTATTTTTTTTTTTAATTGTTCAAAATATTATTGACTGAAAATATTGAATTAGCACAGAGTAAAATTTCATATTTGTATTTGTTATTAATTATTACTTTTACTATGGATGTGATGAACCCATTCGAGGTCCATACAGAGAATAGGGAGAAAAATATTGAGCCAAAGCAGGATGCTGTTGCATTTGGAGGCTGGCCAAGGAGCCTGGCGGTGCAGCTGCCAGTGAAGGTGGTAACATGGACGGTTTGCCATAGGGATGATAGCGGGCGGCTGATAAAGGACTTAGAGGTGGTGTTGGATATGTTCGTTGAAATAGTGGATGATTTGGCGGTATGCCTCCTTGAGCGGCAGCAGTCAGTACAGATTCGGGCAGAGAAGCGGTATGTGTACGTAAATGTTGAAAGAGTTCATCGGAAGTGGCGAAACGTTTGCCACAATATGGTGTATCACCACCTATCCAAGAGCAAACATAAGGCATTTGGGAAGCAGCAGCTAAAGCAGCCAATTGCGCATGATATGAAGAGGCAGCTGCTGCAGCTGCAACAGCACTTGATGAGCTACCGCTTGACTTGCCCTCTCTTTCGCATTGTGGACATCCAGCTGGGCAAGGTTGTCCGGCAGCCTTATTTAGAAAATGAGGACTGGAAGGGCAGCCGGTGCAATATGGATCACGACATATGTTTGGTGGCATTTCCAAACCTTTCAGTCTTGCATAATTTAAATACGGATTTAAAGCGGCTGCCTTAAACATGGGATGATGAGGCGACATTAAAGCACTAGCAGTCATTAAATCCATGGGATAGGACATACTGGCCGGATAACCTTGATAATAAGAAGCTGCAGCATTGCTGCCACCTTGACTAGCAGCTGCAGCAGCCTGTAAAGCTTTAACATAGCTAGCCTCCTTGGAAGCAGCTACATAAGCTGCCTCCGATGTTGCTTGCAAACGCGACGCCGCTGTGGTATTAGAATGAGTAGGACTAGTTGCTGATAGAGAAGTGGTGGCTATTGTTGAGCTATTGCCGCCATTAATAGCGGATTCTTTGGCTTTTTGATGAGCTGGACTATTTTGATTTCTTTGTTGTGAGTGGTGTTGTTGCTGTTGCTGTTGGTGCTGCTGTTGTTGTTGAGTTTGCATTTCTTGCTGACTTGAGTTTATTACCAGTGACGGTGTTCTCCTTAGACCGCCATTAATTGCCGGTGATTCTCCTCTTTGCGAAGTTGCCGACTGATTGGAATCACAGCGAGTTTGTAAGCCATTTTGTCCTAAACTTGTGCTGCTAGTTTTTGGTGTTTTCACTCTAATTTGACTCTGGCTTTGCGTTAGATTTGTTGCTTGTTCATTATCGTTTTCTAAACGTTCTCTTATGTGATTATTGTTGGTTTCATATGGCTTAAAGCTACATTTGACAGGCTGTTGTTGTTGCTGTTGTTGGTGTGATTGCTGTAACAGCGGCTGCTGCTGTATCTGTTGTTGCTGTTCGATTGAGCCCGTTGATACCGACGAATGACTACTGAGCGGTGATGATTTGTCACGATTATCTAACGATGAGGAAGATGATGATTTATGAGCTTTGGTGGCCTTTTCAATATTTGCTGCCAACAATTTGGGATTTGTGGTATCGGCACCAATTGCACTGCACGTTTGAGCCAATAAAGCCAATGGACTGCTTTTAGTATCCATCTGTAAGAGAAAATAAAAAAAGAGTTAATGTATAGTTTAAGTATTTAAAATTTTGTGTATTCAGAATCTATTGCATGGATTTCATTGGTGTTAATACCATATCATGAGTAGGCTTTAAACATATTTTGAAAAGTTACAAGACCTCTTTGGCGATATAACAACTTGCAAAACTAATTTTTGAAATAAAAAAAGCAAGAACCTTAGCAAAGAATATGACAAATAAAGTTTATTTTGATATGACTCCATTATGTTGCTTCTCACAATTTTTATAGAATTGAATTCGGCAAAAAATGATAAGCTGTGATTAAAACATCATTTGGTGTTAAAATAGCTTTACTCTACATATAGTTTTATACCATTCAAATAAAATTTCTTTAAAAATTAATCCCATTTGTCTGCCATATAGAGATGATGTGCACATACAAATACTTAAACTTGAACCCTCAGTTAATACGATAATTTTTAGTATATCTTAGATAAACAATACTTAAATGCAAACATAACATAAAATATCAACATTAAGATATAAATTGCTGATATAACAAATTTATTTTGTTTAAATTTTGTATATATGTGTGTGTGAGTATGGGTGTGTATGCTATTTGCTAGAAAAAGCCAAGATAATACATTAAGTCATAAATTTTGTGACTTATCCATAAACAAATACAATCTATATTCGCAGAAGTGGAAGAAGAAAGAAAGGAAGAATGAAAAAAACAACGTATAAAATAATTGCATCATAAATTAACAGACAAATAAAAAAAAAAAACATAAAAACTGAAACCATTGTTGTATGGAGTACCCCAGTTACACTGTAAAGCTGTACAACAATAATGCTTTCCATTATCTGCGCTTCATCTTCACTCCTGCTGCTGCTACTGCTGATGCTACTGCTGCAACTCGAGAGGAAAATATAAAACATAAATGCAAAAAGGCAAAAAAAATAAAAAAACAAACTTAATCCAACAATAACAAAGTGTCTGGGGGTACTTAATGGTAATAAAAATTCGCAACACCAAAACATTAAATAGAATTATATGCAGTAAATGAGTTACGAGTCATGATGACGCTTTAGCTGATATGAACAATACTTCTCGCTTTTAGCCACAAACCAAATAAAATACCATGCCACAGCAGCAGCAGCAGAGTCAGCAGCATATTTCTTGTAACTAATAAGTAGAAAAAAAGCCATTTGAGTATAAAAATACCATTTTGGTGGCACTTAAGAATGTTATCTTTTAACCCGAAAACAACTGTTAAAAGATTATAAAGGGTTTTATACTAAAGACAGGTAAGTGTAAACGTTCGTTTTTTTGAAAAACTAGTAAAATGTGCTGTTTGGTAATCAATTACACTGGTAAACAATGTTGATGTCACATAAATTTAGTAATTTTGTTTATACAAAATGGTCCTGCACTGCACTGGATTCTCCTTCAATTGTAAAATTTGTTTTCAGCCATGATGAAAGTGACTCCAGTTATGCACCATGAACCGTAAAGGAGCAACCTCATTTATTGATACAAGTGATTTATGATTAAAAGTATGTGAAAAAAAGGGCTAAATTTTTAGATTAAAGATTAAATGACTGCAATGAACTCCATTCTGAGGCTAAAATTTATTATTATTATTCAACATCGTGACGATAAAATTAAACCTTGGAATTCTTAAGCAGATAATGGAGTTTATTACAATAATGTTTCTGTTACGATGAATTTAATAAATTTTGGCTAACATCCAAATCACTGGCTCTTAACTCTTCAAATTCTAGCTGAAAAGTAGTGCTGTCGTATTGCGGAAATATCCCTTCCTTCAATACCGGTTGCTCATGGTTCTGATATAAAAAAACATACGAAAATAGTTGTTTTATTCTTCGAAACAAATTTAACAACTTTAATCAGCTTAAACCAAGTTTTGCTTTTTTATTTACGAATAGGACAGTAGAGATTGATAAATTCAGTACGAAATGAGAAAGTTTGGCCCAAGCGTCACTTACTCCAGGCCATAAAAATTATTTCTTTTCGAGACATATATTGAACTGAAATGAAGTGTAGCGATGCTGGCAAATTATTGCTGGCAACGTGAAAGAGATCTCCCAGGCGTATGCTGTCTGTATACCAAATTTTTCGAAAAACAAAACGTACCTAAAGGGGAAAAACCACAAAAAATACAAGACCATATTATAAACCCTAGAGAGCAGTAAAAAAGTACCAAAAATAGCACATATTCCTTATTTTACCCCACCAGAAAGTACACTGAATGTTAATGTAAGAAAAATTAAATAACAAATAAACGAAAAAGTACCAAAAGAGGAAAGTACAAGGCCCTCTTTTAAGCCCCAAAAATTAGTACACTGTATGTTAATGTTAAAAAAAAAAATTAAAAAAGAACACAGAAAATACCAAAAGAAGCACTTATTCTTTATTTTGCCCCACTTTCTGGTACACTAAATGTTTATGTAAAGAGATTTGTAGAAAAACAAAAAGTACCAAAACTACCAATCTTTCCCGTTTTTTACCCTTTTAAGAGGTACCACCATATATTTTAATCGTAGTCATATGATTTCCATCTACCAAATTTCATTCAAATCCACTTAGCGGCATTCGGGTTGTAGTGGAATAAATTTATAAACATCTAAACATACAAACTTTCACATATCGCTGGCTTAAAATGCAAAGGCTCTAAGTACACTTTCGTTTCGAAATTGAGATTTTAATGCAGTAATGTACAGTAATTAAAAATGTGTTAAGTACACAGAAAAAAATTACAAATTATCTCGTTATTTGCTGTTGTTTTGAAGTGATGACCAAAAGCGCTTAGTGGAATTTATCACAAGAAATAGCTCTAAGACCACAAAATCATTTATCTTGGCAAGTACTGTGTTTTTCATTTTGATTTTACGAACATGGAAAATAAGAAAAATTAAAAAAAAAAATGCGTTCTAATAAGTTTACACAAAAAAAGTTAGAGTTTTTTCGTTTCTCCTGTAACATTTTAAAATATGGGCTTAGAGCCTTTGTGTGTTAAGCCAGCGACATAGAAAATTAAGTTGGATTTTGAAATTTAGGTTTATTAAAAATGCATTCAAATTATTAAGAGAGGAGTGTTAGACTAACTAGTGAGACTAGTATAATGTTTTAGAACGGACACCGAGCACTCTACACCATTCCATCACCGTTCTTTGTTCGTTTTTATCACTTCTCAAGGTGGACACAAATTGCAAGAGGATATCTACGAATACTTAACGAATTTGTTTAAAGTAATTTAATACAGGAGATATTCAAGGTTAGCCGGATGTAATGCAAACGGTTACTTTATGTTATACAGAGATGGGACATCGTAATGTTCGAAGGACCACGTTTATTGCATACATTTGCACAATGCTTGCGGCTAGTCCTGCTCCCTTATTGAGTACTCTTAATACGAGTGTGTACGTGCGACTATTTTATGTGCATTTAAGATTAAATTTTTGGTCGTGAAAATAAAAGTAAAGCAAAGAACTATTATATTAGCAACAGCACGTTATTTATCTTCATAAATAATCAAAATGAAACCGCTGATCTGAGGAAAAATATTCTTAACTAGTAACTCTGAGTAATAACAAGCTGTTTTATTGTGTAAACCCCAAATGGTGGGCTTTCTGATACCAATTTATTAATAAAAATATAAATTATTATTTGTGCGTCATTGTAATCATAAATTTTAGTTTTATTGCAAATTTCATTTCTATTGTTTTGTATTTTGCCAATAAATAAAATAGAGTATTTTTGTTTTTTTTCTTTAATTCTTAACATTTGTGCAAAGGTTTAAATTTATTATTGATAAAAGTATTTTTGTTTTTTGCTGTTTTTGTTGAGTTATAAAAACAAAACTGAACAGCTGATGTAATAAAACACATTTTGCCGCATTTGGTAAAGAAATAATACCAGTAGTAGATACGTTTTTTTTACTATTGTGTGCTACACATAAACATATACACATACACATATTCACATGCACTTGAATAGAGCCAAATAAATGGCAAAAACATATTATTTATTGGTATGTATTTTTTTATTCCGCTGATTTTTATTTTATCACTTGAATTTTCATTTTTTAGCATGCCGATATTTGTAAATTATTTGAATTTATAGCACAAGCCTTTCTTTACCTCACTTTCCTATGGTCCTTTTTTTTTGTTTGAAATTTTTAGTTTAGAAAATATTGTTTCATATGCATATTTTATGATCCCGCAATAAGTTGTATTTTGATTTATTTCGATATTTTTTATCACACATTTCATTGCAATTATTTTGTAAATAAATGTTAATTACATACATTTTTTTTATTTACAAAGATTTCATATATTGGATCAAATCCAATAATTCATTTACAGGACCAAAAACGAGGTAAGTAGTAAAATATATTAAAGTTTTACAGGATTGTTGTTAGTTAAAGGTTTGATTAAAAAAAAAAACTATTGGCAAAAAAGTGTTTTCTGCATTTTTTGTAAGAAGGGTTATAAAATTGCCTCTAGCGAAAAGTAGTAAAATATCGAGATAATAGATCCAGACTTTCAAATAGTTAATGTCAAATATCTAATTTTAGATGCCATTTTCCAAAAAGCTACTGGCAGGATCCCAAATGTTATAAGTCCTTTAATTTTTGTTTTGTTAGGACAAGAACTCAAGGTTTGACCCCTCCCCCTCTTTACTTATGCGCTGTATTCTTCCGGAAAAACTGGATATAGGAATGATGATAGAGGGAGAAGTGTTGTGGACATTCGATTTGAACTTTACTATAATGAAGGATACTGAAAAGACCTCTGAGGGAAGGTTATTCTACGTACGATCGATTCGGCTACAACTACAATTCTCGTGTAGTGAATTTTCAGTTAGTGTCACCGAATTTTCGGTTGCGACAACCGATAAAATTGGTTACCTCAATTGAATTTAAAATTTATTTTTGTCTATTATTGCACATAGAACTTACATTTTTTAAACACGTTGCTTTAGACTATTCAGGCGAATGAGTATTTTAAAGTCGACAAATATTGAGTAAGTACACTGAAAAACAATTTTACATAAATTCAACAAACTCCCGTTCCTTGAACTAAATTCTTTGAAATTCAACGTATTATACGTTGTTTCAGTAAAATATTCCTTGAAATTCAAAGGTAAAATTTTATGTATTTATGAACTCAACGTTGAAACCATTATTTGATTTTATTCGTTGAATTAAACAATGAACTATTTTTTTGATTTAACGTATAATTCGTTGAATTTAAGAAACTCGTTCATTTATTTAAACACCAAATGAACAAATATTTTGATTCAATGAACCTGTTTCTTGATTTTAAGTAAAATACGTTGATGTTGTTGTATGTATACGTTGGATATATAAATTCTTATTCTTACTCTCTCTTATTCTCTTCTTACGTATAGTGTTTTAACTTCAACGAACTGGTACGTTGAATTCATCAGGCCAATGAATTCTCATATGTTGAATCAAAGAACCTGTGTCTTGATTTTAAGTAATATTCGTTGATTTTGTCGTCAAAAGAAGAATATATTTTTTCAATGAACAAGTACTTTGATTCAAAGAACCTGTTTCTTGATTTTTGCTCTACAAAGAAAATATATGCATAAAGCAATGAGTTGTTATACATCATTAAACTAACAAGGGTGCAAATAAAAAAATAATAAATTTCAAAATAAAAAAGTGCTAAAAAGTAAGTAAAAATTGAATTGAAGTTATAGTAAAATGCATTGTTTTAATTGCAAAAAGAAATTTACTTGTGTAAATATGTATATATCGATGCTATGAAAATAATTGTTTATTAGTTTTTACCGTTTCTTTAAAAATTTCAGACAATGTTACTTCTTGGTGGTTGGTTTCCATTGGACTTCCTGCAGACGTAGAGTGCGATGAACATTGCGACAAAGTTTTCGGTGGTTCAGCACAAAGATCTTGCAATCTTATTGATAGGGACTTACTCTATTTCTCTATGTTTTTTGTTTAAATTTTAACATTTGTTGTTGTTAATTAATGTATGTATGTACATATATTTATGTATATTTTTTTTTTTAAATAAAATAAAATATATCAAAGAATAATCAACGAATGTGTTCATTGAATCAATAAATAGGTTTCTTAAATTGAAAGAACTATTTCCTTGAAGTCAAAGAATGAATACGTTGGATCGAAGAAATAATTCTTAAAAATCAACGAATGGGTTCATTGAAACCAAAAATAATATATTGCTTGTGTTACATGATAATTATGGTTTCAGAATTTATACATAAGTTTGTTTGAAAAGTTTTATTGTTCACTGTTTGCTGCTGCTTTAAATTAAAAACATAAAAATTTTATTAGATTTTTTTTAGTAAACTTAATTATATATTTTTGTTTATAAAGATAACGTGCACATGTTTTTTTGCGAAGAAACTAATAAAAAAATATGTATGTACTAGTATATGTGTTGTTCCTCTTAAATTTTGGTTGTGTGTGTGTAAGCCCGTTTTAACTACCTTGTATAAAAGTTCTTCCTTAGGTCTGTATAAAAGTTATCTGTCTTTCATTCCCTTTGTTTTGTGTCTATTTGATTTAAGGATGAATAATATTTGTTTTTATATATTTTTGTGCTGACTCTACTGTTTACATGAATAATTTTATGGATGTAAATATGCATTCTTTTAACACCCTAAAAAGTTTTTTATGATTTTGTAAAATTGAAGAAAGAAGAAAAGTTTATTTCCTTGGAAACATCTATACATGTGCAAAATGTGGCAACGTGTTAATCATTTTAAGCGTCAACAAGGTGACCAGCTCGGTATTTAGCTGCCTAATATTCTATCTGAAATATAGAGAGTTTTGTCAGAAGAACTTTCAGTTAGCCATGTTTATTTTTATTTAACTGCTTGCAATAATTTTTCCTAATTTTAGTGTATATTTTTTCAGCCAACACTACTCTACATTATAAAAATATCAATAAGATCAAGATCCTTACCATGATTGCATTTTTCATTATTAAGTATATATATTGTATTTCTTCATAATTGAATTAAAAATTGAACAATTTTTACTTCAAGAGCCAGCCATATGAACATCAAACACATTAACTGATAGAACACATTCAATATGAATATGTACTCGTAACATTCATAAATACTCTCGAAATACTTCAGCAACTTACAAAAACATGAACAAAAAAATCGAACTTATTACTTATGATACTTTACAAGTAGGAATGTGCGGCTTGTTGAAAATGAATACTCTTCAAAACGTAAAACAAAAGCATCAGCACCAGCAGCGAATTGAACAACCGTCAATATAATTATATAAAAAAAAAATTTAATTAAGAATAGAAAATTAAAACAAATATTAAGATTTTCATTTACAATATCGAGCATACTTATTTTTATATTGATATTGAATATCCTTTTATTTAAAAAACTTTTTGAAGTGACACATACTCGTACAACGTTTCAATAGATTTCATTGTTTTTTTTTTCAGAAAAAATTACATTGAAGTGTGTGTATTTACTTATTTATTGATTGTTGTAAGATTGGTTAGAAGATATGAAGTCAAATCAAATATTTGTATTAATAAAATCTTATACAAATATTTTAAGTATGTCTTAATTAAAGGGTGTCATATTGTTTTGCAACAAAAAAAAATATATTTATATAATAATTTTACATTTATTTGAGCATGTACTCAAGTATTTATGTTTTAAATTTTATTTATTTGTTGCGGGTTAGCAATATCTAGATATATATTTCGTTGGTAGCTATACCAATTCATCAGTAGATGTTTTACCCTTTATGTTTAAAAAATTCCAAAGCTCATCTATTTATACAAATTTTATTTATTTGTTGCGGGTTAGCAATATCTAGATATATATTTCGTTGGTAGCTGGTATTTGTGAGTTTTTGTATAAATAGATTAGCTTTGGAATTTTTTAAACATAAAGGGTAAAACATCTACTGATGAATTGGTATAGCTACCAACGAAATATATATCTAGATATTGCTAACCCGCCACAAATAAATAAAATATATTTATATAATAAAATAACTTTTGGTTTTAAAATGAAATTATTTAAAATTGAATAATAATATGTATATAAAAATTTGATTATGTTCAATAGATAAAAGATTCGATTCGATATTTATACCAGTGGAAGCCAATAAGGCTCTTAACTTATCGATACATAAAGCGAGTATGAGTGTTAAAGCATATGCGCCAACAAAAGTATCGATAGGTACTCCTTTTTATCAAACACATATGCTACAGGTAATGGCTCTTTATCAGTCATTATTATTTTTTATTGGTTTTATTGCGAAAAGCAATACTCGCTTTTAGAACAGTGACAATAATTTTCTCATCAATGATTTCATTCTTATATTAAGAGCCTCTTTCACCAATTCTATTTAAATATCAATTCATATTTGAACGTAGTTATTCATTTTCACCATATTCTCATTATACATTTAAAAGCTGTTTAAATAGGTAGAAATCTCCATTTAAATACTGATTTTGCATCTCTCTTACAACAGCTGTCTCTAGCGACATATACATAAATTGTTTAACAAAAATTAAAAATTTTCAAAAATTTGCTTATAATTTGTATAAAGCTAAAAATATTTAACAAATCAAATGGAAAGTGATGAAAGTGATTACGATCACGAAGTTATTGTAAAAGTTTTTGTCGAACGAAGGCCGCGAACAATAAGAGAATGACGTAATTTTTTTACATTTTAAGATGAAGAGGACTTCAGTAGTGCGATTCAGTAACTTTTAACAATTCGATAATTGTTAAATTTACCGACAATTATTGCGATTTGCAGTAACGATTTTGTTATTCATTAATTGCTTCTTAACAACATCGTTATAATTTCCTTTTACGTTGGCATCTCTATCAATATATAAGAAAAGCACAAAGAGAAATAAACAAAAAACAAATAAATAAATTTATTTATTGAAATTTTTTTCAAAAATTTTTTAGAATTTAAAAAATGAATGTTAAATTTAATGAAATTTGGAGATATCAATGTTAAATTATGTACATGTTTAAATAATGGCAATATTATTATTTATGCATAAAAGATTCTGTGTTTTCGTATATTGTTTTGAAAGATCAATTTTGTTCTTGGCATAACGAACGTGCTACCATTGAACTGCTGACTTTTATTTATTTCATAACAACCGAAAAATTATTGTCGTTAACATACCGATAGCGAATATCGTTAGAAGTGTTACTGAATACCAAATTCGATAAATTTTCGTTATATTAATTTTAACAATACGAAAATCGTAATAAAAGTTACTGAATCCCACCACAGATGTAGATTCCGTGTATCCAAGAAAGCAGCATGGACAATTTTGGATTAATACGCCACAAAATAAAACATAACAGCAATTTTATATCTTCGGACGAAAACTTTTTGGTACGCGCTTCCATTTTCGTTAATTTGTTTTTTTAAAAACAGCTGAAAGTTGGTGCTGCCATTTAAATAACAAATAACTACCATACTTTCTAGTGTTTTATTTATAGAAGTTGGTAAAAATGGAATTTTTTAGCCCTTTGTTATTTAATATGAAAATTTTTTTTTATGTATGTATGTGTCGCGAGAGACAGCTGTTGTGAGAGAGATGCAAAATCAGTATTTAAATGGAGATTGCTGCCTATTTAAACAGCTTTTAATGTGTAAAGAAAATATGTTGGTGAAAATGAATAACTACGTTTAAATATGAATTGATATTTAAATAGAATTGGTGAAAGAGACTCTAAGAATTATTTTTGTACGTTTTAGTCAGACTAACTTAAAACAGTGTTGTCCAATTAATAAAATAATTTTAAAAATCGCTCCACAATTGCGGGAGTACGTCGAAAATCAATATATTATGCGCCCCATACACCTTTCAATTCAATTGTCAATTGAGTCTTTCAATTGAATTGATTCTTGGGCACACATTTCATAAACAGAATTGAAAGATTTTCATTCAACTGTCAAATTTATAATATATTTTACGATCACAAATTTAAAGATTATGTAGGTATTATATGATTGCCACCAATGTCATTTTTATATTTTTATTTAAAATTCAATGAATATTTTAAAAATACATAACATATTCCTTTCTAAAGAAAGCTACAACTATAAATTTTGACAGCTGATCAAGAGACATGAACACACACAGTACAATCGAATTGACAGACTTACTAGCCAACTTGATAAATTTAAAATTTTTTGATTTTTCTTCAACCAACTCGCAACTGCCAAAATAATCAATTGACAGAGCGATACACTTCTTGATATGGACAACAACCGAATCAGTTGCCAATTAAATTGAAACGTGTATGGATCCCATCAACCTCTCTAATTTTCATAAAAATATTTAAGGATCGAAATATTTTAGGACCAAACTACAGGCAAACACTTTCATACAAAAAAAAAAATAGGGGCTGTAAACTTTCCTCTCGGATTTCCACAAAGGGCACGCAAACAAAGAAGGAATTTTAAAACTCAGCCCTTAATGCAGGAGTTATGCGATAATCAGAATAAAACAAGTTTGTTACCAAGCGGCATGCAAACTCTTTCAGACGAAGAAATAAATTTAAAAATCGACTTATAAACCGAGGAATTATGTGGTATTCGTTATTTGAAGGCAAAAGTTGCCTCATCGATTTTCGACAAAATAATCAAATTATTATTTTGTCACCCTTCCTTGACAAGTGTGCAAAATTTTTAATAAATGCGGCAGTTTAAAGTGAGCCAAAATTAAATTGGAAATAGAATGTGTTGCAAATCATTGATATGTCGATAGGAACCCTCGATATAAATAATAATAACGGCCTAGCCGACCGATCGATGGATTTTTAGATGTAAGAAACTAACTTGCGTTTCATTAATAAACGATTTTATTTAACTTATTATTTGTTTACTGGTACAAAAGTTAAACAAATAAATAAAATCAGTTGTTTTTCTTTACAAATTCACCATTATCGATCGATCGATATTGTGGAGTTGGTCGGAAGAGTCGATTCAAACAGGTATGAAATAAAGTACGCAAAGTTGTACATATGTATGAGAAGTCTGTATGGACAAGTTTATAAACTGCCGATATGTGCTAAAACTCTCCATTTTTTTTTATATGGATTGGCTTTCTCCGACTCCATTCTTCTTCAACTGTTCTGACATCTTTTTTCAAAAACTACATTAAATTTTAATAATTTTATACAAAAAAAAAAAAAAAGTTTTCATATCAAACAAACATTATTCAAACTTGTATTAAAATGTTTTTTAATACCTTTATTTATTACCTTCTTAACTATTTCCTTTTAACCATATTTAATAAGATTTCTATCTTATTCTATCTAAAGTATACTGTAAATCGGATTTGCAAAAAAAAAACATACTTCAGGATAAAACATGAGTAAGGAAAACGTTATTTTTTCCCTTTATTGCTTTTCCTTTAATAACATCGAGATTTTGTTCGGCATGTAAAAAGTAAAATAGAATAAAATAACAAAAAAAAAATACCAGACAAAACACAATTTCCGTTTTTATGATTATCCTGTAATTCATATTTATAGCTAGACAAGGAATTGGTTAAGAAAAAGGAAATTTAAAATATAGATTAAGTTGGTAAATACTTTTTAGCAATCTTGTTAAAAAAAAAACGTCTGTGTAGTAGTCAAAGGAAATGATATGACAATTTTGAAGCTTAAAGAAATCATGTTTTGTTAATTTCGTCCTGTATTGATTTTGCAAAAATTGCTTGAGTGATATAAGTAATCGTTAAAGACAATATAGAATGTTCTGGATTTATAAGGTTTAAGCTCTACTTGATACTGTTTACCCCAAAAAAGAGCGACAGAGTCATTCCACTGTTACTACTGCGCACAGTGGTATATTTTAATGCACATGGAGATAATGATAGATGACTAAGACTTAGCACATCTGCTGAAATTTGCGAGTTTTGCAACACTTCATAATAGACTTAATGACAGATTCTTACTATATTCTTAATGGAAAAATAGGCCAAAGCTACTGAACTGATAACTTAAGTTGTTTCAAGGTACTACATCCCAGGTAATCGACTTATAATCTTCATAATGTTTGGACTAAATACTGGTCTGATAGTCACTGGCTTATTAATTGCCTGTTCTACGATGTGGGCAGAGGTCTTTCTTTCGTAGAAGCAAAATTTAATTCTAAAATTTCTTTTTTTTAAATTTACATAATTATACGAACGAAAGAACTCTGTCGATATCGTGAAAAAGGGTCTTATTTTTCAATATTTCTTTCAACTTGGTACTCATCTAAAGGGAAGTGGAAAAAATCTCATTTATTTTTAATGGGTTTAATACTAATTTATATCCATTTCATTGGTAGCTAAATACCAACTAAATGCCAACCATAATGTTTGAAAAGTTACAAAACATGAGCTCCCAAGTAAGAAACGAGAGTTACTAAAGCACAAGCAAAATAGTTTTTTAAAAAATCTTAGGCAAACAACTTAACAAATAATTATTATTCGATATATTTATTAGCATCGTCCTCTGATTAAAAAAATATGGTTGTCACTGACTTCAGCTAACAACGGGAAACAAAATGGTACCAAAAGTACCAGAAAAACACACTGTATTTAGTTAAAAATTATTGGTTCAAAAAATTCCAAAGGTACCAATTTATCCCATTTTAAGGTTTTTAAAAGTACCGGTTATATTAATCTGGATCCCATGCAACCTGTCTGGCTATTTTCATTCAAATCCTTTAAGTACGTTTCTCAAGAGAAATAAGGACTAAAAGTTAACAAATGCAATAAGTGAACAAATGTACCAGTTTTTTCTCACATTTCAGCCACAAGAGGGTATGTTAATTTATAGAAAATTTTTTAAATATTAATACAAAAATAAAAAGCTACCAAAACTAACAATTTGTCCCTTTATTAACCCTTAATCGAAAATACATTCTTTCATATTTATAATATTAGTGGAATGTAGCATTACTTTCTGTGCCAAACTTCCAATTTTCTTAAGAATTGCGTCATTTCAACATTTAAAAATATTCGAAAATATGACACGATATAGAAAAATGTGTAACACCACTAATAACTGTGTCCTTGAATAGCGTTAAGGGACCTTTGCAGCCTGTTTACATATACAGTTATTTTTCTCCTATCGATAAGAAAACTTATTCATGCTTCAATAACTTCTCTGAATATCATTCATACTTGAGTATAAAATTACTCGTACATGCATATCGTTAGCTGAATGTAGAAAAGTCATAACTATTTTTTTTAAACTCGATGATTTTGCTCATTGCGACAACTTAAAGCGTTATCTCTCGAAATATGATCAATGTGCTATTTGAAAAGAAAACAAGTTAGGTCTTTTTTATACTAAGGCAACGATATACATACATATGTATGTATATATGTAAATAAATATTTTATACTATATTGAGAAATATTTCATATGTTAATGTCATTATTGTCAATCATGTCAGTTACATGTCACAGACGGAACATAGTTTGTGAAAATAAATGACATCTGACATTTGAAAATAAGAATTAATAACAGAAAATATATTTTCATGTAGTATATACATATGTTTGTACATAAGAGTAAACATATGTATGTAAGTATGAGAAACAAAAGGAAACATGAAAACTAAGTAAATAATCATGACAAAACAGAAAATTATGGAAAATACTTTATGTAAACAAGTTTATATTATTTCAAATTATATACATACATAAATAGATCCACATGCATACATACATGCATATATTCTTGGGTTACATTTTTTTTTTTGGCCAGAAATGCAAAACACAAGTGACAGACATGCAGCCAGAAAAAACAACCATCAAATTATTCATGTCAAAAACAAACACAAAATGTCAACTAGATGTGAGCTAAACATAAAATTATATGAAATGATTTACAATTATGAAAAACAGAAGTAAACAAAACGAAAGATTTATAAAAAAAAAAATTGCAATGTTTTTTTGCATGTGTTTTTCTTGAGCAGGTGCGGTTTCAGTATTCTCGAAAAATAGAAGAATTTTTTTCATCTGTACTTGATGACCAAGAAGATATAGGAATCACTACCCCATTTTTTTTAAAAGAACTTAGTGCCTGTTCGCGATGTCGAAGAAGTTCTGTCTTTCGAACAAACGCATATAAAATAACAAAAAAATTTTAAAAATTGTTTTTGTTTGGTTTTAATTTTTGTACGGAAAAAAAGAACAGACACTTTATATTTTTAAAGAATCTTTTTAAAAAAACTATATTTTTTTACAATAGAACGAAATAGAATACGCAATAGATCTTGGGGGCAAAAAAAAGGCATTCAATATCGGTAAAAATTTCAATACAATTTAAATAGAAATTTCGATCAATATAAAATGCCATTTGACAAAACCTATTGAAATTATTATAAAATGCCATAATTTGACCCCTAGAAGCTTTGAGCCATTAACCCCTAAATTGAATTATGGTCTGTATGACTGTGGCTTTTATACAAAAATATTTCAAAGTGAACAGAAAGAATCATTCCTACCAAAGTACTCAAATGGCTGCATCAAAGATTTGTCCTGTCATAAGTCCGATAAACACAGCCACACTTCCTTTACGACCGACATGCTATTCCCCTAATTAAAGACGCACTAGAACACAAACATTCGCCACGACGACAAACTTAAAAAGACCACCGGATGCCCTTCTGTCCAACAATTTAATTTAATATTTTTAATGTTTTTATTTTCTTCGATCTTATTATAATATAAAGTCTAGTTTTCCTCAATCTATTGTAAAAGCCCAAATAAAAAAAAAAAAACAATATTATTAAATTCATTTAAAACAATATTAGGGCTGGCATTAAATTTATGTTTTGTGTATTTATAATGCAACATCATACATTTTTCTTGGAAAAAACCAAATTTTTTAGTAATTATTTAAGTAAATAATTAACGGGATAATGATCACTGCTTCGAACAGTGATTATAATGGCAGTATTCAGTGTTTATGCAAAAGGTCTTACGAAAGTACACTTTTTTTTTATAAAATTCAGCAATAAAATACACAGAGTTTCGTTTAAATTTAATAAAAAAAAAATACAATATTTTGCATTTGTTATAAAATTAGTGTTGAAAATCACAATAAGTTGATAATCTAACATTGCTGACCTTAAGAAAACTATATATATATATATTCGTCAAAATCTTATCAATCAGTAGATATTGAATCAGTGTGACTCTGATGGAAAATCAAAAATGATGTCAACCACGTGAACAGTGTGTAGTACCCATTATGTAAGTACGTGATTAATACTGCTGTATTAATAATTATTGATCATAATTATGTGTAGCGCAAAAAGTACTACAAACAGTGCCGAATATTTTAACTACTTCGCAAATAAAATGAAAATGTCACAAATAAAAAAAGAAAAAAAAAACAATAGAAAAAATTGTGTCTGTGAAAAATACACGGCACACAATTTTTAAAAATTTTTTTTTTCATTTTACATATTTCATTTAACCATTTGACAGTTGGCAACCTTGATGTGTTGACATGCCTTTGTAAGGCTGTCAGAAAATACAATAATGTTCATTTATACTATCGTGCACAAAAAAATAAACAACCGTAAACAAATTAAAACCAAAATTTTGTTGTGTTGGCAAGTGTGAATATTTAAATAAATATTTAAAAGCTTGACAAAAAAAAAAACATTTGCAAAACCAACAACAACAATTAAAGTACACATTTCTGTATGACTGATGAGTGTAATAAGAAGACACCCGACAACTAGTGAAAGAAAAAAGAAAATATTATAAAATAAGAAAAAAATAATAAAATATTAAAAAAAAAAATACTAATGAGAGAGTTTTTGTTAGAAAATATGAAATAAAAAGTTTGGCGGTAGTTAGTTTTTTTGCTGAATTGTTTATCGCGTTGACAAACTATGACTAAGGACGTGGCTTCGATCCCTAATCAGGGAAAGTCATAACCATCATAAAATTTCTCTAGTTTACATTAGTGTGGAGAGGAAAACATAACTCGCGATTAAAAAAAATATATGGGAACAAAAAAACTGCAATCGGACCCTATCAAACAACTGATTTAATATTCGATAATCACTATTTCAAAGAGACAACTTGCCCTTGATTTTAATTTCTATGGGACCAAAAAAAAAAAAAAAAAAATACACACGAATTGTTAACCTCTCCTCCTTTGAAGTTTTCTAAAATTTGGCTGTATAGAAAAATTTACAAAAAATAGTTACGCTTTTTGCACTTTTATACAGACGAATTTCCGAAAAGTACCAAAACATCTTTTAGAATAATAAAAATAATTGAAATTAAATTTTTAGATTGGTGAGGGCACGATAAATCCTAATACGACTTTTTGTAAAATTTCAAAGTGCGTATATTTAATATTTTGTTGGTTTAAATAAACACACATACGTCAGGGTGTCTCAGGAACAACCACACAGTGTGGCCACATATTACATTTCACAAAATATCATTAATTCTACAAAGGATAAAAGGACTTCGTTTTATGTTATCAAAAAATGTTTAGTTCCTGTCAAGTTTACAATGCATAAATAAATTATTATGCAGTAATGCGGGGTATTATATACATGCACCGAAATATTTTTCAATTCAAACTTTTTGGGAATTATTGGCGGTATTCAGTTTGTGTTGCAAATGGTCTTGCAAAAGAACAAGTGAAAACAATCGTACATCTTTTTTAAAAACACAGCAATAAAATATACAGAGTTGCAGGAAGTTTTCATAAAAAATACTACGATATTTTGCATTTGCACTTTCGCAACACTATTTGCACCACACACTGAATACCGTCATTATATTACAACTAATTTTGAAAAATAATACTAAACTATTTGGTGAATGTTCTACAGGTCAACTAATGCATTTTTGCGTGCGAAATTCAAATTTCGAAACTTTTATAATAATTTTTTTTTATTTTTGGTTATAAATTAGTTGCTAATGCTTCAAAAAAAAAGAAGAAAAATTGTTTTAATTTCGTGAACTAGTGCTTCACAACACGCATTCAAATTCAATTTGTTGCCACGTGTTCAGATTATCGATTGAGTCTACTAAATGTATTGAATGGTCACATATTGCATGGTCATTTAAGGAAACATGATATAGTTCTCATTAAGCTACAAATGTATTTTATAATTTTCGTGACCTTTTGTGTAGATACGAAAAAGAAGAGTCACAACAAAAAAAAAAAAAAAAAAAAAAAAATAGGTAGATAAACACCACTAAATACTAAAACATCAATTATATCACGTTTTCTTTGTAGTTGCTTATTAACATAGTTTTTTCTAGAATATTTTTCAAAAATTATCAAAAATGTTAGCTGTTTGAAATATGTTTCAAAAAGCATGCAAAGGAGACAAGAGAGAGAGACGAGATTTTGTGGTTGCTAAAAATTTATTGTATGAAAATAAACTAAATTTTTTAATTGATTGTTAAATTATTTCAGAAGAGAAAATTTATCAACGTGTTTTTGAACTTCTTGAAGAATTTAAAAACAATTACTTAATTCACAAGTCCACTTGTAGCGCTAATTGTTGTATATGAAAACACAATTTAAAATAAAAAAATTCTGTGGACAAAAATAAATGCGCAATCATATTATTAATAAGCCCATGTGATAGCATAAATCATATTAAGTATGCTTTAACCATAATTTGGTTAAAGTCAGAATTTAAAAACACACATTTCTCTATTTAAAATTAAATTTAAATAGAGAAATGTGTGTTTTTTCTGTTTTAATAGAACTTTGCTGGCAGTCCAAAATTATACTACAGTCATTATATTTAGTCAAATAAAAAAAAATATTTTATTGTATTATAATCTGTTTGAAACAACTATAAAATGGTTGAAGTGGGCGTTTGTGAGAAATTTTCAATTACTCTAGAATTTTTTTCTTTAGCTAAAGCTTTCATAATTTTTAAAACTAATAACCTTTCAAAAAGCTGAAATTTTACTTTCTCAATGATTTAAGTGTCAAATATGTCTCATCACACATATCTTAACACTACCCATTGTGCAAAATTAATTAAAAATCAAAGCTAAACATAAAATTTTATTCACATTAAATCTCTGTCTTTATATACCTTTCACATACATATTACGCCGTCGATGCCGTCTTTATTTTGTATTTATTTCAATAAAAAAATTCGATGATTTGTCTTAATAAATTAATCGTAAAATATTTGTTTTTAATTGTACAAATTAGTGTCAGTCATATATTTTGTTGCAAACATGTCAGAAAGGCAAACACACAACACATACGAGTTGGCATAATAATCAAATGAAATAAACTGGCAAGCGCATTAAGATGACTACAGAGACCAATGACGTTCACAACCAAAAAAAAAAAACACAATTTACTCGTATATTAAAAATCAACATCAGCCACAAATAAAATTGAAACTTTTACTGCATTTTTTTATATGAATTATATATAAAAAGATACAAAGTGATAAAAACAACAACAGTAATGTGATGTACATCTACAGCTACATTTTTTGTTATATTTTTATTTTATTAAATATTATTTATAATCAGCTGCCATCAAATTGAAATCATTATTATGAACATCAACAACGTCATTGTCATCATTGCGAAATGTTGATTCTTTATTAACCTCGTTTATTTTCTGAGTGTATTTAAAGTGTGTGTCTGTTTTTTTTTTTTTTTGGTGAATTTTAAAATTTATTTATTTAATTTATTGTTGTTTATATTTTTTTTTTTTTTTTTGGTTCAGCCAACCAACCAACCATTAATTTCATGGTAATCACGTTTAATGAACATTTGTTTGTTATTTTTATGATACAGATTTTTTTCGCTGCTACTGCTGCTGCCTTTTAAAATTTTCACACTGGCTGTGTGACTGTATGTTTATTATACAAATTTCTTGAAATTAAATTCATTGATCTTACGATAGGCGGACTTGTTTTCAAATACGTTATTAATTGTTGTAAGTTGTGATATGTCTAATAAAAAAGTTAATATGAAAAGCATTAGAGTCAAATATTGGTTCGGGTTATTTAGAGCGCAAAAAAAAAAAAAAATTTTTAAAATTTGTAAATAGTATGAAATAAACGTGATATTAAGAACATAATTCTTGTTCGTGTTGTTTTGGTAATCAAATTCTTGTTCGTGTTGTTTTGGTAATCAAACAGTTTAATTTTTGGACTATAAATTAAAATTTTGGAACGATAACACAATGCTAGAGTTTAGAATGCAGCAACTTAAAAAAGAGCACTCAATATATAAATGAGAAAAATGATATTATATCTTAAGAATGGAAAAGCAAAAAGTACTAAAAGCAAAAAGTACCAAAAGCAAAAAGTACCGAAAGTACTAGTTTTCCTCACATTACCCCAGTGCAAGTTAACTGTATGTTAGTGCAAAAAACAATTCTAAAAAAAATAAAAAGTACTATAAGTAGTGAGAAAGCATAAAGTACTAAAACGAAAAAGTAACAAAAGTACTATATACTCCTTATATTACCCTAGTAAAAGTAAGTGAAAAATATAAGAGTACTAAAGATACTAGGTTTTCCTTATTTTACACCCAAGAAAGTACACGGCACTTCACCGTAAAAATATAATAAAAAAAAAACAACAAGTAACGAAAGTTTAAATTTTACCAGTTTTTAGTCCTTATAAAGTATTCCTTATTTTATTCTGGGTGACATGCTATCCGTCAGCCGAGTTTCATCCAAATCCATTAAGAGAAAAAAGTACGAATTTTTTTTAAATTTTAGCCTCTAGAATGTATGTTGGCTTATAAAAAATATATATAAAATATAAGTTCAAAAAAATAAACTACTAAAAATACCCATTTGGGTCTTGACTAAAAGATTCGTTTGGATCCAAAGAGTAAAATGAAGATGCGAGGTCTGGTATGTACGGCCCTAACTGGAGCAAAATACATGCATGTTGTATTTGTTTGTTTCTTTAATTTAGATATAAATAAAAGTGCAACGTGTACATTTGATAGTAGAAACTTTAAACGCTTATAGCTCTTAAAAAACTAAACCCACAATAGCCCACAATATTTTGTTCACTTCTGTAAACATATATTTTTAATTTTCTATAAGTTTTATCAAAATCGGTTGAATAATATGTGCATAAAGTCTATCACAAAAAACCTTATTGCCTATTAATTATTTAGACTACTTTGTTTTGCCGCCATTTTTATAAACATTAGTCTTGACAGTTCATATTTGGCAGTCGTGAAGTAGACACGTGGCAAATTTATTATGGAAAAATATTCGATAAACCAACGTGTTTTAAAGGGTGTTACAGCTCGCCCATGACAACCCCGATTTTCATGAAAAATTCATAATGAGGGACGAGGCACATTTTCATTTGAATGTATATGTGAATAAACAGAATAGTCGGTACTGGGCAATGAAAAACCATCAAATTATTCATCAGTCACCTTTGCAACCATCTGGTTGGTGTGCAATTTGGTCAGAAGGAATCATTGGACCTTGCTTCTTTGAAAATGAAAACTGTGAATGGGGAGCGATATCGTGATATGATTGAAAACTTTTTAACGCTACAACTGCATGCTTCGGGCTTGATTAACATGTGGTATCAACAAGACGATGCCACATCGCATACTGCCAGGATTACAATGGAATTACTACGAGTAGTATACCTTCCCGGCGGACACCCTGTATCTACTTAAATAACTCGAATATTTTTTATGAAAAATGTAAATACAAATCTTAAGATGTAATTAAAAAAAAACAGTTTAGTACCAAAAAAGCTTTGTAGTGAATTCTTTCAGTCATCTCTGATCGACAGTAATTGCATCAATTAGTGTTTTTTATTATATTTTTTCTCAAGTATATATTTTTTTTTCACTTTTATAAATTGTAGTTATTCACTTTTTGTATCTTGTTAATGCGGTTGCTGCTGCTATTGTTGTTGTTGTTGCTGTTGTTAATTGTGTGCAATTACTTTTAAACATAAATTAAATTTTTCAATTTTCGTTTTTGTATTTGTTGCTCTGCTTGTTATTTCTGCTTTGCACTGTGTGTATGAGTGTGCGCGTGTATACGAGAGTATATGATTGCAAACACACCTCTATAAATTATATTGTTTATAACACTTATGGCAATTAAATTCACACGTAAATTGCAATTTCATTAATATTTGAAAGCAATTTTTGCAAAAATTTTAACGAAAAAAATAATAAAAACAAATTTTAAAATTTGTTTTGTGTGTCTTTGGCTGTGTGAATGTGTTTTGTTTAACTAAATGCAGCTCAGCAACACATTTCAATTTAAATGCGAATAACAGAATAATTTTATTATAAATTGCAATTTATATTTGGCAGATCAACGAATAGTTTATAAAAAATAACAAGTGCAATTTATTAATTCAATTTGTGAATGTGCACTTATTTTATAAAGTTTAAGTAGTTTGTTAATATTTTCCACCGATAACACTAATCGACATGATATTCCTTTATTTTTTTTAAAAAGAAATGACATACAACACCTTTCAATAATGACGGATAGGAAGTAAGGAATACAAACTTAAGAAACTTGAGTATTTAATTTGCTCTAATTTGAATCTAATGTTCCGAAATTTAAAGATTTTAGTCTAAATTTTATGTTTCACTAAGAACTTTGTTTTTCCTTCAACATTTTAGTCACGAGGTTTTTGAGATTTCTCATTTTTCAGATCTTGTAATTATCTTTCTTTTAATTTATCAATTAGAAACTTATAGTTTCTTCACAGAAGAATCTATGCGCACGGCAGTGCGCCAGGCCAAGTTCGGCCACACAGTGCGTATATTTACACGAAACCATTCGAGCTGTTTTTGACCCCTCATAACTTTGCTCCCCCTGATCATAATATAATCAAACTTGAAACATAAGGTCTCCCCACAGAGGTGACGTCACATAACAGTTCCCGAAATATTAAGGTGTGAATAGTCCATATTTTAGTACATATTCAGTGACTCACTGACTGACTCATCAATATTATTGGGCAATTCCAGTAAAGCTAGAGAGCTGAAACTTAGTACACAGGTAGGTCTTGGTGAGAAAATAACCAGAAAAATCTGAAAACGGGCACTTTCCACCCGGGGGGGACTAGGGTGCCCCTTCTTTATATAGGGCACTTCTAGTATAGCTAGAAAGCTAAAATTTTCTACACAGGTAGGACCATATAAGCAATACATATAAATATTTATACAAAAACAACTTTGAAAAAAGAAGTGAGATCCACACAAAAACATAAATGTGAAAATAATTCTAAGTTCCTATCCAAAAAGTTTCGGCCGTAAAAAGTACTGAGATCAAAATAAGGACCAAGTTCTTGATAGGTACAATTCCATCTCATCTCTAAGCAACCTATAAGCTTGTGCAATATTTTTCCAAGAATTTTTCCCATATTAGAAAGGCAAACAAATTTTGCCACGCTCGGTTTGTAAACTTAAGTTGTGGCATAACAGTGGAATACAAAATTTTCTTAGATATAAAATAAGTAATAGAATGGAGACTATTTGCCTAGCAAATGGCACACAAATTTATCTTTATTATTAATAAAAATTTTGATTGCCTCTTTCGCCTGTGGTCACAACTCACGTAAAAATGTATACAAACAATTATTACGATTATCAATGCTCTTCCTCACATAACGAACCAGTGTATCAGCAAAAGTCTCACTTTCAGTTTAATTTATTATATATTTGGTGATACGAAATTATTTGTCTGTCTCTCCCCACCCTACCCCACAACCATATCTTTACATTTTTAATAAGGCGTGTTTATTATATAAATGATTTTTATTAAATTTTCACAAAATTACAACGAACAAAAAAAAAAGAGGAACATAAAATATTGTTTGTATTTTGAAATCATTTTAATTTGCACCATTAATTTAAATATTTAAACAAATTAACACATTTTTCATTTATAAAAATTGTAAATAATTTCTTTTGTTAAATACAAATATTTGTGAGCCATAAATTTAAATTAATGTTAAGCTGTTAAAATAAACAACCGGCTACAGAAAACACAACACAACAGAAACAAAAAAGAAGCAAATAAGCGAAGAATTATTATTTTTTGCATTAAATACTGTCACATCATTTTCACAACAATAAAATAAAGATAAACAGTGAAATTACAAAAAAAAATATACTTTAAAAATTCATAAAATAAATAAAATGAACAGTAAAATATGTGACACATACCATTTGTCATACGCATTGTTAAATACACTTAATTTTGTGAGGCAAGTGGGTGGGTGTTGTATTCATGGCACGTCGTAAGGAAGGCGGTGGTGGGTAGTCATGATGGTTCAATGAATAACAATAAAAAATATAAATGCTCTTCATAATATATAGTGTTTTTTTCTTCTTTTCTATATTTAAAGCTACAAATATATAGAGTGTTATATCCTGTGTATTTATTTATTTTTACTATAGAAATATGAACATATAAGTCAAGTATATAACGTTTCCTTAAAGTTCGTGTCAACGATACGGTGAAAAGTTTCAATAAATATCGCCTTCTCAAGTCCAGCTTTAATTGTGCTTAAAGACCACTTCGAAACTGACTTTACAAATTCTTTTATACAAAGACTAACTAAATATTTTCGTTCAAAACAAAGTGAACAACTCATCCATTATATGTTAAAAGTATTCAACCGATCTCTATGGTTCAAGTCCCACCAAAGCAAACAAGACAATTTAGTTTCTGACACATTCATTGACTTCAATCTAAGATTTAATATAAAACAACTTTTTGGTTAAACGTTGCTTTAGAAACATCGTCAGAACTTTGTGCAGACGGTTGTTAAATCTTACAATATTATTAACTCTTGCTCGCAAAAAAAAAAAAAAAAAATTGAAAATTTACCACCAAAACATAAACTGAAATTATTTAGAAGATTGTAAGAAAACGTTACAATTTCCTAATCAAACAACAATATTATTTGTCACTAAAAATGGCAGTTTACACACTTTTCTGTCAGATTATTGTATATCAATAATATATTCTCTCAGGGAGGATAAACACTATGTAATAATGTATAGCATACTTTTAAGAGAAAGCGAATAAAAGGTTTTCTTTCGATAAGATTGTCGAATGCACAAAATTCGCTTATCTGACAATTAAAACAGTCTGACAATGACCTGGCAAATGTCCGACAATGTCAACGAATTGTGTTCATGCGATTGTCAGATGTCTGACAATTTATTGTCAGATGTCTGACAATATATTGTCAGCTGGTAGCATTAAGATGCACTGAGAATAATTTTTGAAGCAAAACGTTGTCATGCAAAAAATCGTCAGTTCACAAGGTTGTAAGAAATGTTTAGTACATTTTATTGACAATATTTTAGAATCTGACAACGGTCTATACAGAGCTTAAGAAGCAGGAAATTTACGCATCTGCTAAAAAAATAACTTAAAATTTTAGGCAATTATATAGAAATGGCAGGGTAGAGTGTGCACATATGTAATTGTAAGCTGGCTAACAATATTAAGTGTCGTACAATGTACTGTTAATGATTTTCCTGACATTGTTGCAAGACAAAAGTTTAAATTTCGACGTTTGTTTCACATTTTTTCAAAATTTTTCTGAAAATATTTGTAAGATCTGCCAATCGTCAGCTTTAGTGTGATCAATGCTTAAATCTAGTCATTTGCATGAAGAGTTTGTCTGCTGTGGTCTAGTGGAACATTGTTGTAGCACTGGTTACTACATTCTACCGACAGTAATTAATTTTACACAGTACACCTCTATTCTTTTAAATAATCGATTTAATACTAGAGACTGTGCAGAACTATTCTAAAATTAACAAAATGCGCAAAGTAAAATTCTAAAAATTATGTACTTTTTCTTCCACATTTTCACTGCCAATCTGCTCTACACTTCTTTCCCAAATATAAAAACATTATTAGCAAATTATAAGAACTATAGGGACAAAAAATCTTTTTGCAATTGGGACGAAAAACAAATATTTGACAAGAGTTAAAAATTTTACAAACTCGATTTTAGAAAAGTAAAACTGATTATAAAAAAACTGATTGATCCCTGTAAAATAACAAATCCCCTCCCTCTACCTACCTCGTTATAAACTAAAATTCCTATTTGAGTAAAAATGTTTTAATTAATTCGGCTGAAAGGTCTCATTAAGAAGAAATAAAAATAAAAAAAAAAAAATAAAATTCCTATTGTGAAAACTTAATGACGATCGGTTCAGTAGTTAAGACTATATTAATATTATTTATTTTCCTAAAAAGGGGCGTGGTCCCACCCACTTTTCTCCTGATACGTATTCCAAATTATGCCAATACCATATGTACCAAATATCATCGACGTAGGTAAAAAAATGCCCAAAATTTGGCGATTAAAATTTTTTGGTTATATGGGCGGTGCCACGCACCTTTGCCCAATCAAAACTTCATATAGCCTACTATTCCTTCCAGAGTCACAGTAACATGCTGTAAAAATTTAAGGAAGATCGGTCCAAGGGTTTGGTTTACCTAAAAAGGGGCGTGGTCGCACCCACTTTACTCCTGGTACGTATTCCACATTATGCCAATACCATATGTACCAAATATCATCGACGTAGGTAAAAAAATGCCCAAAATATGGCGATTTAAATTTTTTGGTTATAAGGGCGGTGCCACGCACCTTTGTCCAATCAAAACTTCATATAGCCCATTATTCCTTCCAGAGTCACAGTAACATACTGTAAAAATTTCAGGAAGAAAGATAAATATATGTATATTCATGTCATTGGTGGTGCAATATGAAAATTGGATTTTGCCACGCCCCTCCGCCCGCAGACCGAAAATCAAAAATCAGACTTCACAGTGTCACCCGCCTGAATATTCTGAAGATTCCCTGAAAATTTCATCAAAATCGGCCCAGCCGTTTTGGAGTCCATATGTTACATATATACATACATACACACATTAATTTTTATATATGTATATAGATTATATTTCATTAGAATTGACATTTTATTATTAATGTTTATTAACTTATTAATTCATATATTAAATGACCTTTACATGGAGTGCATGCATAAAGTTGTTCATACAATTAACAAGTTGTTGAGACATGACATAAAGTAATGAATGTCGGCAGGTATGATTTCTTTATGGTGAAAAATAAAATATGAATTATAAAAAAATAAAATTATAACTCATTACAAAAGATTGAAATGTCGACACAACACATTAGAAATACATAATTTTTAATATGATGCAATTGACAATAATGACAGCTGTAGCAGCTATTTATTAACTCATAATCAATTATAAAAAATTTCCTTGTGGTCAATTAAATAAATGAAAATGTTGACATGTTTGTTTTTTTTTTTAATTGAAATAATTGCTGTTTTTTTTTATTTATTTAAGGCGCTAAACAACAAATGCATGTTTAAGCTTGAAAAAAAACATACTTTTTTATTCAGATTATTTTGTCAGTTTGATTGAAGATTTTCAATATTTTCAACTAATGTAGAATTAGTGTGTATTTTCCAAAAACCCAAAATCAAATGATGATTTGACTTAAACAAAATAATTCTCAACTCACACACATATACATGCATACATACAAATTCATATGAGCATATTCGTAAAACTAGACAGAATATCTTTCAAAGGTCTCAAACTTAGAATTCTTATGGTGATTTTAGTGCAGCAAGGAAACCAAAAGAATTGAGAAAATTATAAAAATTAATTTATGATGTCAGTGGTCCCAAAATTAGGGTCAAAGTTCCATTATTGTTATGAAACAAAAAATTCTCTACATATCGTGATGCACATTCGAATACGGTGGCTCGTTCAAACATCTTGGTGACTAGCCAAACTTTGATGATATGCTTTCTGGGGAGAAGGATAATGGGCGTTGCTAGATATTCCCTTTGGACAATTACCCATCGCCTTGCAGATAAATGTGCTTGTGCTTGTCCAAACCCCGATATTGATTTGACTCCGTGACCGGTTATAGGTGGGGTCTCCGTCTCCGGTGTACACGTGGCAGTTGTGGGTTATACCAAAATCAGTCGTTGAGGAGCCTTTGGGGAGACTCGATGATGATGGTTAACATATGTTTTCTAGTTTGTGACAATTTTTCCTGGAGCTTTTTTCTGTATACACATAGAAAACAAATTAATATTCTAGTGAATTTGTGAAAAATCCCATTTTTAAGTTAAACCAATATTGATGAGACACTTTTCTCAAAAAGTGATTAAATTTTGTAAAAATATAACGAAGCAAAATGATAACCTTACCTGCTTATAAATGCTGTCACTTAAAACAATTCTGACAGAATTTATAACACTTTTTTTTGTTAAAGTAAAAAAAACGGTTTATATAAACCACTTTGTGCAATTGATATAAATTTTGTACTTAAAAGCTTTTTATTTATTTTGATTTCAATTTAAACGGGTCCATGTACTTCCAAACGAAGTCGTAATGTAGACAAATTCAATGCAACAAGAAATAATAAAAAAAACGTTAAATACGTTAAAAACGTACATATTAATTGTCTACCTAATTATTTGTACATTTTAATGTGCCATTATTTTATAAAATTTACAACCGCAGCAATTTATGCCGTTTATTTGTTTGTGAGTTCTTTTTTTATGAGACTGGTTTATTAAGTGGTCATATTAAATTATTTAACATTTTTATAAGCCGCACATTTATGAGAATTTGTGTTTTTTTTTTTTTATTCATTTAATTTTTTAAAATTTTTCGTGAGTTTTTCCATTGATTGTCGGTCTCATTTACAGTAATTGGCCAATGAATAGATACATGCTGGCATTGGGAGCTTTTAGGTATGAAATCAAATTTAAATAAAATATATGTTACCTTCTCCGAGAAAAGGGACCTAGTGTGTGAAAATTAAGTTTTGAGAAAAACGCATTTCATCTTATTCTACACCCTTTTAGGTACCAGAATCCACCCGTTTTTTGACACACTAGGTCCCTTTTGTCGGAGAAGGTTACGTATATAAGATTAATCTAAACAATTATCTTAAATGTATTGCATTGTTATTTTCTTGCCTAGTGCTATATTTCTCAACACATCTGTTATTTTCTTTTTCACTCATATTTAAAAAGCTTAAGCATTAAAGTGGACTTTTTGTTGTTGTTGTTGTTGTTGTTGTTGCTGTTGTCGCAATCACATATACATAATGTGTTTAAAATAATACTGTCTTAACACAGCAGTCAAGTTCAATTTAAATTTTAATTTTATGACATGACTGCTCGTCATACTACTGACTTTAAAATTTTCAGTTGTTTGAGGCAATGTTGTTGCATTGCAGCATGTTTCTTATGGCCGCATGTCTGCCTTTGTTTATTTACTACATTTGCATATTATGCGTGGATTTTTAAGGTTTCTTGTATGTTACGTTGCGTTTATATTCGTATTTAATTTTATATTTTATTACATATTTCATTTGCTGTTGCGGTTGTTGGTGTCGATCTTGTGTTAATTTCATTTAAACAGATTTATGCCAGAATGAGTGCCTGCATAATGAAACAGACATAGAGTTTTGAAAACGGGCAGAGGTATGGCAAAAAAAAAAAGGCAAGAAGTAGTAGATAGAAAATTTTCGACAATTTCAAATTAGGATCAAGAATTAAATTTTTAATATCATCGGAAAGGTGTTACAAATATCGGAAGTAATTTATATTTTAATTTTGTGTTAGTAGATCAGAAAATCTGATGACTTTCTATTCTTTGGCTTTATGTTTTAAAAAGTTTGTGCTGACTTAAGAGGAAAAAGGCAATCGCAAAGAGTTTGCTACAATGATCTAAGGCGACAAATATTTTTATCAGTGCAACATCTTGTATACCAAAATTTTGATGTAAATCATTACAGTCAAATGATAACGCGGAATCACTGTCCATCGAATCTTGTTTGTAGTGTTATTTTTGTTGGTATTTGAAAACTAATTTGGAATTTTTTGTCTTTATAGAATTGAAGTTTTGAGCGATTACTGAGAACATAGTATTGAAAACATAAGTAATTTTATTGTTACAGTGTAATGGTAGCAATTTCTCTTTGGATATTTTTAAGTTTTCGAGAAGTTATATCTTCCGCTATTGCTAGGATTAAAAATTTCAATGCAATAAAATTCAAGTCGGGTGTATAATACACATCCCCCATCTTAATATATTTACATCGGTTTGCTGCCAGACATTTGTCCAAATATACAGAATACTTTTGTTGTTTCGGAAAGTTCGAAACAATTAAATTATGAAATTAAAAACTCAAAATTTTGAATGCAAATTATTTGGCAGTCTTTCTGCAATACTAAAATAGATTATGATGAGCGATCACGTACGCTCACGATATAAAACAAATTGCTGATGCATTAAGTGTAAAGAAACATGCTGTAAAGAAAAATTCCCACTAGCAAAATATGTCGAAGGAAGGGAAAATTTTCGAAATGATATTATCGAAAATTCACACCAGCACACTCTTGTCTGCTAATATTTTTTTCATAGTCACGCTAAAGCAAACTTTCTTTATTAAAGGAAAAATTTTAGTCAATCACTCATGATCAGACTTGACTTGAATAATCAAAACTTTTTGAATTATTTCTGATTGTTATTAATTTAAAGAGATCCCTTAATAAAAGAAATTGTTTTATATTTCGGAAATTTTTAGAATCGAAAATTGCGTTATTATTCTCCGATTGAACTGCATAATGTGCTGCAAAAAATTTAATTATTAAAATTTTTACAATAAAAGTCTTTTTAAAACCAATCATTTTTAATGAAAATTGTTTAAAAATTATTTAAATATTATTCTTTTATTTACCAGCCATTTTTAACTAATATCAGGTTGTTCACCCTTCTTAACATATATCTTTAATTTTGTTTAAGTTTTGTCAAAATCATTTGTATATTTTTTGCATAAAGTCTGTAAAAATTGATCTTGCCCAATTTAGACTTAAATATATTGTAATTTACTCACTTTTTGATCGTACGGTATCTAAAAAGAAAGAGAAAATTATTATTAGGAATAGTTTCAAAAATGTATTTTTATATGGATAAGAAAATATATATCGTTACCTAGAATTTAAAACGCCCCAATTAACAAAAAAAATTTAATTTTACCCATGTAAATTACTATAAACACTAATGGTTGTATTCATAAAAAATAAAACAAATTTCAATACAAATTTTTCTTAAATAAATTTCAAATCCATTTAAAATTTTAATGAATTGGAGGTAAAAATTTAGGTTATATTTATAATTAAAATAAGAAGAAATAAATAAACCTGACCCGTAAAAATATTATTCAATATATCACGTAATTTTTAAGTTTCTTTTATATTTTTCAATAGATCAGCATGAACGAATTCAAAATGTGTGATCATTACCGATCTACGATGACGCGCAAATTAAAAATAACCTTTAGCATGTGTTTTGTTTCATGCGAAAATGTTAGTTAGGTGGTGTTGCGTTTTATGCAGCGATATATACATGTATATATTATATGTTACTGCCCATTATCTAATTTACTTGACTGTTGTACGTAAATCCGTTTGCCTGTTGTTAACTTAGTTTTGTGTCATTTCAATATTTGCAGCAGCAGCAACAGCAGTAGTTGCTGTTATTGGCCTGTCTTTTTTTCATGCACATTAAGTTGGCATTCATTAAAATGTATTTCTCACTTCTTATTACAAGTGGATTGTTGCTCTTTTTTTGTTTTTGTTATTTTTATAATAATTCATTAATATTTTTCCTCGGTTTTTATAAGTATATTTCGTATTTATGTATGTGTTTTGTTTTTGTTGTTTTCATTTCATTATATATTTTTGTGTAAATATCTTTTTAAGCTGACAGTTGACTAAATTAATTTGACAATAATTAGCATTTCAACTTGTCATCGTTAATGAATATTCCGTTTGTGTTTTTGCATATTGCAGGCAAATCATTTTTACTTAACTGTCTATAGACATATATACGGTTGCGCGAATATTCGTGTGTGTGTTTATGTACATATCTTTGAATGTATGTGTTTTATTACGAAAATGATTTTGTTTTAATTATTATTGGTTTGGTGTTGAGTGTTGTAAACGTTTGATATTTTCCTGTCATTTATCACTTCGAAATTGACTTAAGCAGGCAGAGCAAAGATTTTGATTTCATTAAGTGTAATTATAGAGTTAAGCAAAAGGTTGTGTTAGTTAGTTATGTGGTTGCTAACCTTGATATTTAAGATTTTTTAAAATCTAATTTTATTTGATTTTGTAACCTCCAGAAAGTTACAGGTGACCTTAGGAGATGACAAAACCATGCAAAAAGATTTACAGGACTTTGTAGATAATAAAATCTGATTTGACCTAAAAGTAAGCAAAATCGGCCTGCAATTAATTAAAAACTACCCAGAACTTTTACAAACTATTTTACCTTCACTAAACTTCAAATACAAAACTATGGCTTAAGCTTTCCAATACAAAAACTCGATGTTAGTTTTCTAATACGAGCAACAACAACACGAACATTGCAAACAAGAGTCAGCGATATCAGTTGAATGTTATGAGTACATAAAAATTTTGTGTAAACACAATGTAGCAATGATAATAATTGTAGCCTAAGATCATCGTAGCAACGTCATACTGAATATCTAACCGTTTCTGCTTGGATATTTTAAAAAAATTATTAAATTTATTGTAGATGTTCTTAGAATTTTGGCATTAACATTAACAAAAAGCACACATATAAATTGATTTGGAGGTTAAGTACTTAAATTTGATGCAAGGTTTTTGAAATCTAGCATGTAGATACGAGAAAAAATTAACATCTTTAAAAAACGTCTACCGGCAATTTCAGAATTTCGAAAAAAAAATTACTAAATTAAAAAGATAATCAGCGATATAAACTGCGTTCACCCTACATTTTATTGAAGGTATAAGCTGTCTGTAAAAGCTTATAAAAAAAAAACTCAAATTACTATAAGGCAAGAGTACCAAAAGTACTTATAGTACCTTTTTTCAGCATTAAATTCCCCAAAAAATGCACTGTATGTATGTAAAACAAAAATTTCAAGAAATAACGAAATTACTAAAAGTATCCAATCGTTCCTTTTTTTACCCCTTCAAAAAGTACCAAATATTTTAATCTTAGTCGTATATTATCCGACATCTAAATCCATTCAAAGAATTTCTCAAGAGAAAAAGTACCAAAAATAAAAATAAGCACCAAGGGTAGAAAGGTAAAATAAGTAAAAAATTACCAAGGGTACTAGTTTTTTCTCACTTCAGCCTACATAAAGTATGCTCATTTATAAAACACAACTTAAAGTATCTATTCTATAAATGTTCATACAAATCTATTGAGTGTTTTTTACGTTATAGTCTTTATCAAGCGCAGACAACACGTGTACTCCTTAAGAAGGCCTCACCAATAAGTGGTCACGACATCATGTCATCAACGGAGATGCGATTTCTGCCAAGGAGACGGAGTATGTCATGGCATACCAATCACCAAGAGGATTTTCACATCGCATAGTGAGTCCAATATAGTAACAATACTCTCTACTCTCTAGTAGACACTTTTCAGAAGAGCTTACCGGCTCCAGTGGTACTAGTGTATAGTTACTGGTCAAGCCTCGAAAGAAAACCCTAGAGATTAACGTTTTACTGAGTTGATCTTGAGCGGAGTGCTTAGGTTCCTTTTCACCTTCTACCAGACTAACATAGTTTAGTCTACTTCCTTTTTCTTATCTTATCTTATCTTATCTTATCTTATCTTATCTTATCTTATCTTATCTTATCTTATCTTATCTTATCTTATCTTATCTTATCTTATCTTATCTTATCTTATCTTATCTTATCTTATCTTATCTTATCTTATCTTATCTTATCTTATCTTATCTTATCTTATCTTATCTTATCTTATCTTATCTTATCTTATCTTATCTTATCTTATCTTATCTTATCTTATCTTATCTTATCTTATCTTATCTTATCTTATCTTATCTTATCTTATCTTATCTTATCTTATCTTATCTTATCTTATCTTATCTTATCTTATCTTATCTTATCTTATCTTATCTTATCTTATCTTATCTTATCTTATCTTATCTTATCTTATCTTATCTTATCTTATCTTATCTTATCTTATCTTATCTTATCTTATCTTATCTTATCTTATCTTATCTTATCTTATCTTATCTTATCTTATCTTATCTTATCTTATCTTATCTTATCTTATCTTATCTTATCTTATCTTATCTTATCTTATCTTATCTTATCTTATCTTATCTTATCTTATCTTATCTTATCTTATCTTATCTTATCTTATCTTATCTTATCTTATCTTATCTTATCTTATCTTATCTTATCTTATCTTATCTTATCTTATCTTATCTTATCTTATCTTATCTTATCTTATCTTATCTTATCTTATCTTATCTTATCTTATCTTATCTTATCTTATCTTATCTTATCTTATCTTATCTTATCTTATCTTCTCTTATCTTATATTATCTTATCTTATCTTATCTTATATTATCTGCTGTTTTAGAAATTGGGCAGTAACGTACCGGATTTATGGCTAATTGGCCAAAGGTAATGTCTGGAAAATCCAATTACCCTTTCCCCAGAAATCACAATCTCAAGATGTGGATATCACCAAGACATTATAAAACATACCCCATCGTTAACTATCAGCAGAATGTGAAAAAATAAATTTTATATCTCCAGCCTCCTATAAAAGATAACTACAGTGTCCGTCCCATTTTCATCATATCAGTTTCTTATAATGAAAAAAATTAAAGTTGTTTAAGTTTTTAGTTTTCAGAATATATTTCTTACAAATTAAATAGTCCTTCAAAAATGTTTTGTCACACACCCAAAAAAATTAGCACTTAATCACTACTGTATAAAATGAAACATTCCAATTTCTTTCCAATACTATAACAAAGACAACTCATTAATAATGTTTTTTTTTTAACATACGTATCGCCACAGTGTTTATTGATAGATTTTTAAAATATTGCAGCCGCCGAAAAAAAAGCATTTAAAAATAAAGAAGCAAAAAAAAAAAAAAGAATTAAAAACATTAAATAAATTTATAAAAACCAAACATTTGACATTATGATAAATTATGCAAGGCTGTTTGTTTGCTGCTGTGTGATTTTATGCAAAAACTGAACGATACAATAGTATGCATTTTGTAAAATTGCTTCCTTTCAGATTCACATTTTCGTTTCGTTTTGTCTTGTTTTGTTTCTTTTCTCAACTCTCTGTATGGTTGTGTGTTTTTGTATTTTAAGACGTTAATGCTAATTGATGTGAATTCATGAAATTTTTCACATCTCTGTAATGTTGTTGAAATTCAAATTAATTAAAAATATTGTTAATGTTGTCGAGAATATCACAAGCGCGTATCTGGTAAATGTGTTCGCTAACATACGACATATGTACTTATATACACACACACATACATATATTATTTGCAAGTATGCGTGTTTGCATAAATACATGAATGAGTATTTGACGGTTTTTGTTGTCTCTACTTCAGTCGTTATATCTGTTGCTTTTTATCTCTTATTCTAGATGAAATATGGATAAATTCGTGTGCACGTTTGCTACTTTTGATTTTCAAAATGAATGTTGTTGCGCTTAATGTTGATGCGTATGTTAATTAATGTTCATTTACAATACACATTTTAAAACATGTTGTTTGGATGTGCTGCCAACGCATTCGTGTTGTTTCTGTTGTTATTGCAGTTGTCATTATTGTTGTAATGCTTGTTGTAATTTTTATATATTTGCCTGTTGACATTTTCGTGCAATATGCATGACATATGCGCGAGGATTTAATAATTGAGTAAGAAGATTTACAAAAAATAAAATTAATATTTAACGTCGTACAAGATAATGATGATTTATGGGAAAATTCTTAAAAATTTATATTATTTGATTTGTCTCCTTGAAAGTGAGTTTTCAATTATTATTGAGTCATAATTGATTTAATGTGTCATTTTAATTTGATGAAAAAGTTGAATTAAATATTCAACTTAATTAATTACGCAGATGAACAGAAATCTTGGGCCTAAATTATCTAATTAAAGTAGAATACATATATTTCTGTAAATTTTTTTTTATTTAATTAGGACCATCACTCAGGAGATGTACCCTACGTATGCCAAGCATTGAGCTGGAACTAGGGAAATAGGTTTTGGGAAGGAGTGTTGGGGGACATTCGATTTGGACCCTAACACACTGAAAGTGGCTGGTAAGACCTCTTCAAGGAGTTTACTTAACACACGAACAGTTCGAATAAAGAACGAATTCTGTCTGTAATGCGTGGTGCGGTTCACTGGCATATCGACCACAAAGTGATGTGCTCTTAATGAACAGCGTATTGTACGTGAAAAAAAGATAGGTTTCGGGAACAAGTTCCCTGATTTCATTAGAACACATTCCATTGTAGAAGCGATAGAACAAAGAAACACACCCAACATTGCGTCGATGCGTTTAAAATGTTTAAAGTTTTATCAAAATTGCATGTATATTATGGACATAATTTGTTACACAAACAATAGTCTTGCCTATTGATTATAGAGATTGCTGTATTTGTATTTGCTAGCCTTAAATAGGTTTGACTCGAAATTCCTCGTGATACCGATATAAAAATGTCTACTACACATCAGTGGTCTTTAACTAATATATTTTCGATTTCATATCAGGAATAGAAGTCAAAAGTAATGTTTTATGTACTTGCCAATATAAAAATGGTGTTTTTTATAGAGTGACACAAGTTTAAATCATAACGAAACAAGGAAATATATTTTTAAAATCAATGAAACGTACTTTATTGGAAAGAACATTTTTTGAAATTAATGTTTAAATATGATTTCTGCCATGTGGCCGCCATGGCTGGCGCATAGAAGACGAAATTCTTAACACCAATTTTCAACAACTTTTCGCAGCATTTGCGGCCGTATTTCGCCGACAACTCTTCGAATGTTGATTTCCAGGTGTTCAATTGTTTGTGGTTTATCGACGTAGACATGTAAACCCTGCTATGTTAACCCCAAAGAAAATAATCTAAAGGGGTTAAATCACACGATCGTGGTGGCCAATTAATTGGGCCTTTACGTGAAATTATTTTTTCATCAAAATTTTCTTTGAGTAAATCAATTGTAGCGCCCGCTGCACAATGAGTTTGACGAATAGAACAATTATTTTGATTAAAAATTTAAGCAATTTGCACGCGTTGCTCTGGTGTAAGTCGAATCATAATGAAATTTCAAAGCAAACTATACAAAAAGCAACTATCAGCTGTTAAATGAGTGCTCAATTAAAGCAGTGATGCCAACTCTAAGTTGTGACACTCTACAAAAAACACCCTATACAATTAATTTTTCTCTATATTTAATAACAATAATATTTTGAACTCAACAACTTTTGTTGGTTGAAAGCACGCCCAATCAAAAATAAAAATACAACTTAATTCTACGAATTTGTAGCGTAGAAATTTGCAAATTACTTGGAGAGGTGAGAAAAGATTGATTCGCTAAACTTTATCTTATCCCCTTCTACCACTCTGTTGCTAAGTAAGTAAAACGAACTAATATATTATTTATTATAACTTCTTAGAAGTGTGAAGAATGCGTCCAAATTAGCAAAGCTGCGAAAAAATGACAGGATGAAATTGATCACAATTAATGTTCTTTAAAATCCACTAAGGCGTATGATTAATGTATAACTAAATTTTTTACAAATCTTAACACTCACAACCGTCTTGAAAATCAAAAGATTTCCATTAAATCTTCTATTTTTCTACTTTACTTTAAATAAAATTTATTTTTTTTTCACAAAAAGGGAAATATTATCATTGCAAAATATACCAGTTACTTCGTTTGAACGCCTACAACTTCAATATTAATAAAATTTGATTCTACCGTAAAGTTAAATGACTAAATTGATTTATCGTTTAAGGTTATATTTGCGAGATCAAACTTACATATATCATATTTGAAGTCAATTGATTAAATATGTTTTTACCCTTCCATTTTGTGTATTCTATTTGGAATGGTCGTTCTCAATGCTTAAAAAAATAATCGTATTTTCCTCCGTATGTTGTTTAACATTTTTTTAGATATGTGATAACTCATTCTGTAGCTATTGCTGACTTTAATAAAAAATTAATTATATTCTTATCGATTTATGGGCCCAGCTACATCAAAATGCAAATAAAAGATGATAGATATGTCGATGTTTTCTTATTCTAGACTTGATTGTATTTAAATTAAAATTATATGTTAAACGAGGACGTATGAGTAATATATTTTCCAATTTCATATAAGCGAGCTAACTTTGCGTATACTTAATATGTAACTTTTGAATAATTGTTTGATGCAAAATAAGGGCATATTTTAAATGTAAAAAAAAATGCATTGTACAGATTTGTCTGCTACATGTGAACGGTGTTTACTCGGTGCATATGGCGCTGCGACATGTCTTCAATAAAAAACTCAAAGGGCCCCACACATTTTCATTATTTATTTCTTTTTTGTACGTATATCATTTAAAAAAGCATAGCAAATTTAATTGCGATAAACATGCTACTAAAAGTGATTTCTTGGTCCTTTATTGAATTTTTGATGACTTGGTGGGGCTATAACTATGTGAAGGAGTCATCAAATAAAATCGGCTTGTTAAGAAGAGTTGTTTGTCTTGGTTTTGGCTATCTTTTTGTCATATATTGTCTGGTCGAGTTCGTGACATTTTCTGAAATAAATGTGAAAAATCATAGAAAACTATGACAAAATTTTACGTTTTTTTTTTTTGCCAGTTTTGCTGTTGTGAGGAAGATTTTGTTGGTTTTTTGATTTTTTAGATTAAGTTTTTAGATCGAATTAAGAGGTAAAAATTTGCTGAAGAGAGAAAAGCAATATTTCGAATAGGTCACGAGATATAGACTTAACAATCAGTACAAAACTTCAAAAATTAATTAAAAAAAAAACTTAGCTAATAATTCAAAACAAAGTTAGGGTTTTTCTTCTTCCATCATGAACTTTCAGATTTTGGGGGTCTCAATTGGTTCAAGATTTTGAATTTGAAAAATTTGCTACTGTGTTATACTTGTCAACCGTTCTTCTGTAGGATAACTCACACAATATTGGAGGGATTTCTATATGAGCCAACCTGCAAACCTAATGAAAGTAGGAAAATTTAAATGTTTCACAGAATGATAATAAACTTTTCGATGGGAGAAACTCTCACACTCACGCAGGGAAGATACTGGTTTTATGTCTTTTTTGTCCAAAAATTTTGAGGGGTTTAATTTTGAGTTTAACTGTTTTTAATTTTCTGTTAAGTTGTTGTAAACTTTTGCTTCAATTCTTTTACTATCGAATTATAATAGTAATAAAAACTCTATAGTTCTTCTATATATTTAATTTAATGATGTTTAACAACTACGGACTTCTGATGTGTTAATAAATATTCAAACTGCAATCTCGCAATATTATACATCGTTATGGGGTCACTAACTAGAACTGAAAACAACATTCTTAATAACATTATTTCAACAACATAAGAAAGAAATATATAAATAAAAAATGTGAAAATATGAGAAACTAAAAATTCAAATTAATGAAATGCAATAACATTGAAATGCAGGTTCGAGTCGCAACCTAAAACGCAACTCATGTGTCTCAACCTAGTGCACTTATACATACATACATACATTTGTAGATAGTATATGTACACCGACTTGTCATAAGAATAAATTAACCAAAATAATTACGATATTTTTTATGGTTGTAACAAACAACATAACAAACTAAAATTACCTCAGCAATATTAAGTTGTATGCAACGTAATCAACTGTTGTCAAATAATTGACTGGTTGTCAATAATGTAGCCAAATTAGAAACTAGAAAAAAAAACTGCAATAGAAAATATAATAAATGAATAGTTGCAAATTTAACGAGTCCGCACTTGTAAGGCCATATTTATAAATAGTAGTTCTTTACCCTTCTACATCACTGCCAACATTGTAACATTGTCAGCATCATCATCATCGTCAGCAGCAGCAGCAGCAACACCAAGAGTGAGCAATCATGTTGTAATTGAACATTTGTTAATTTACAATTTTTATTTTATTATAAATTTGTTTATATTTTTCGTTGAAAATAGTTTTTCTCAGAAATTTTGTATTTAAAATGAAATTCTACATTTTATTGTTGTAATGCCAGCTAAATTTTAGACACAAATTATAAATGTGCTGTACAGATAGATGTACTGTGTATGTGATTTTGTGGTAGCTTTTGTTGTACATATTTACAATATTTCAAAATTTCATAGAGAAAAACACAAACACACAGAAATGGTATTATTTGTTTGACAGCTAAATGATGCTGTCATTTTGTCATTGTGACAAGTGTCATTTTATTAAATCACAAATAAACTTGACAGCTGAACAATGTTTTGGTTTGATAATAATACAAAAATATTTTATTGTAATTGTTGTCGTTGCTTGTATACCAGCGATGACGATGGTAATTGTGATAATGATTGTGTTTATAGTGATATTATTGTTACTTTTATTTTTAAATGGTTTTATTCTACTTATAGAATTGAAAAATATCAAATCATTATTTCTTTGTCTTTTGTTGGTTTGAAGTTAGATTTTATTTGAAATTGATATTTTTGAAATGATCAAGTTAGTTTTCATTGTTTCTTTTTCAAGTACTTTTACAAATGGACTTAATTAAATGGGAGGTATAAGGAATATTCGACTGTCGGTATAGAGTTTTAGATAAGTCGTATTGTCACTTTCTTCTATAAGACGAACTTAAAATAACGCCATCCAAAAGCTCTAGCTTGCCCAGACCAATTTCATAATATTATTTTTCATAAACATCTATTTTCATGGACATCAAATTTCAAAATTAGACCGAAACATAAAAAGTGTTTGATGTCTCCCATTATGAATCATTCAAAATCTGTTTTTTGTTTAGCAAAATTATTAAATTATGTCTAGTAAAATACATTTAAAAAATATTTTTGAAGCCTTCTTAACAGTTTTTTACAAGACTTTGTTGCAAAAGAAAATAAATTAACAGAAAAAAAACCTCTTCAACAACCTCGACATCTGATAATTCCTTTTAAAGATGAATAATTGTAATGTTAACATCTTTATGTGTCAAGCGGCATCTTTATCATGCAACTTTTTCTTTCATATTGTTGGCAGTTCTTGACTGCATTTCTGTTATTTTGCATATTCATTTCCGATGTGGTCCGACATAAACCATAACTGATGGATGAAGAAAATGAAAACCAACAAGAATACAAACAAACCACATAGATATAACACAACACACACACACACACACACACAAAAAAAGCGAAAACAACAGTTTAAGCCCCACCATAACCAAAAACAATACATACATACATACATACATACATACATACATACCTACCATGATGTTTTTTTTCTTTGTTTATTTTTTTCTTTACAACATTTAGGGGTATGAATGGTTTAAAGGCTGAAGGTTTTGTTTTTAAAAAAAACTCTGTTTTTTTTGTTAATTCAGTGGTTGGCACTTTTTTTTTGCATATTTCTTTTTAGTTTTGTTCATTCATTTTCTTCATTTAGTTTATGCATTTTAAAGCTGTCAAGTTTTGTCGGTTTTAAGTCATGCCACAAATATGTTCAAGCCTTAGCTGTTTTGTTTCTTAAATTTTTTTTGTTGCTATTGTCTTAAATGCTAAATGTACATGAATTGAAAGTAACAGCAGCAACAAAAAGAAGGAATACAACAACTATAAAAACAGCAACATTTGCAAATAAACAGTTCGCCAAAAAAAAAAAACTCATATAAAATAAAACTTAACAAAACCAAACAGAAAAGCCGAACGTCTTTAGATTGTCTTGTTGTCTGTCATTTTGCATAATAAAATGCACAAGAGCACATAAAAAACCCAAATTGGAATGGCATCAGCAATCTAACCGAATGAACGACAGACCGACCGACCGATCGACCGACCGTCCAAACAACTAAGCAAACAGACAGACACCAAACTGCTGCTGCAACAGCACAACGTTTAAAATTGTATATTCTACTACAATGTCAGTAAAACTTGCAGAAAAAAAATTATACTCAACTGTAAATATTTGCAAACTACGAGGGAAAATAAACCAACAAAAGCAACATAAAAATTGCTTCCAAATAGAAGTGTTAAAAGATTTTTTCATTTCGATAGCACAAGACTGGCAACAAAAAAAAAATGTCTTAAAAATTGAATGAATGTTTAAGGAGGCAAAACATACAAAAGAAATACATACAGATATATAATGCATAACAACATACGGTATAAGACCAGAAAATAAGGCGTTCAATGTACAAAAACAACAAAAAAATCCCGCACGACACCTTGCAACAACGTGTTAGATTACTCACTTAAGATAAATACCACAAAAGGTGCAATGAATAAAATAACACACATCTATACATACATACATGCATACATACTCGACAAGAGGAATAATTTCACACTTATATTTATATAATTATATGTATGTATATGTTCGCACATGGACGATTATAAGTATGTAACATGTAAATGGTTCAGTATTCAGGTAAGAACAACTAAAAGCCCTCATTTTTCTAGTTTGTAACCGTTATCTTAAAAGAGTTTTTAAAGTATAGAAAAAAAACTCTGATCTTGTTGTTTTTTGGTACTTTGCACAAATCGCCATTATTTCCGCTCTGAACAAAAAAAAAAACACACCATGGGAAAAAGGCGACTCACATATTACGTAACGCTCCAGGATTGGATATTTCACACTTAAAAATAAGCAAAAAGCTTTACAGTGTTAGTGTTAATATGTGCACAGCCCTTAAATAATTTGTGGTTTTTTTATTTTGCAAATTAGGTGACTACCCTTTAATATGAAATGTGACTCATACGTGATTCCAAAAAATGATAACCTTAAAAAAAAACATATGTGACTTGCTCCACGAAAAGGGACCTCTGCGCCGAAAAGAAGTTATTGAGAAAAACGCGTTTAAAAAAAGCCCTTCGTTTTGAGCTACGTATCTGCACCGATGATTCTCATTAATTATGTTCATCTTTACAGGTGATTTGTAAAAAAACTAAAAGACGTATAAACTTGCTGTTTGCGGCATTTTAAAGAGCGCTTTTTTATTCCTCTAGTAATAATAAATGTTTTGTTTTGAATGTTTGCAACTGGTACACTCAACCAAAACCTTGGGAGAAAAATTAAGAATAAAATCTTTGAACCAACGAATTTATTTCTTATTTTTTATCCAAGGAAAATGTTCTTTGAATTCAACGTATAGCAATCATTGTCTTGTTGAATTCAACGTACCAGTTCGGTGAAGTTAAGACACCATACGTAAGAAGATAATAAGAGAGAGTAAGAATAAGAATTTATTTCTTGATCCAACGTATACATACAAAAAAATCAACGTATATTACTTAAAATCAAGAAACAGGTTCTTTGAATCAAAGTATTTTTTATTGTGTTTAAGTGAATGAATGAGTTTCTTAAATTCAACGTATTCTACGTTAAATCGAAAAACTAGTTTATTGTTTAATTCAACGAATAAAATCAAATAATGGTTTCAACGTTGATTTCATAAATTCATAAAATTTTACTTTTTATTTCAAGGAATATTTTACTGAAACAACGTTTAATACGTTGAAAGTTTAATATGTAAGAATTTAATTCAACGGTTGAATTTATGTAAAACTGTTTTTTCAGTGTAGCAAGTTTGGCCATACCTGTTTTTAGCACAACAAAACACACACACACACAATACCCTGAAACTAATTCACATTTATAAAAATACGTACAATCATGCATACGTATATATGTATGTGTACTTGAAATACTGATATAATGACGTCTTGTAAAACGTTAATTTAAATTGCAAATGCAGTTGTAAACTGCTAGAAGGAAGAAAATACTTTTAATCCAAAAAAAAAAAGAAATAAAAACACTTTTATATACAAACAAACTACAACAACTAAAACAATAACGAACAATAGTAAGAAAAATTAAAAACATCGTTAACAACAAAGTGGCAACTCCATTTAGTACTACAACCCATTAGTCATTATGTTGTTCTTGTTGTTATTGCAAATGCAATTTTATTTCACTCTTAAGAAGTTGTTGATGTTCAAAGCGTGAGTTTGTTTTTTTTTTTTTTTTTTGTTTTGCATTTCATTTAGAGACAACAGAGCCATAATGTATCAGCATAAAAAATAGTTAGAAAAAAAAGAAAACTTCACAAATTGCTTTTCATTTTTTTTTTTTTTGACAATACTTCAAATTGCCAAGTCTTTTATCATGTTGTTGTTTATCGTAGTAATTTTGCATTTTGATGCCTTTTAGCCATCAGCATGTACTTTTGTTTGTGTTTTTTTTTTCGTAGTTGGTTTTCTCCTTATACGATAGATGTCAGAGTGTGATAAATAATCAAGAATATTTTTTTGTATTTCCGCAAAGCTACTTTTAAGCAGTCTAGTTTCGTGGAAAGGAGTTTCAAGATTGTTTTCTTGAAGTCAGAAAATTGCAAAATAGATTTAGTCAACAGTTTCCTTGACCAATGTAAATACCAAATGCATATTTAGCATTGGTGTTCTATACATACATATCTACATGCGGAAAAAATTACTACAAAGAATTTCATTATATTATTTATTTAATGTAAATCTGTAGATTTAATTAAAATTATGATTTAATTTAAAATTGTATTTAATTAAAATATTTTAAGCAACACATTTTTCATACATTGAAATCAAACTCTCAAGTTCCAGTACAAAATTTTTATATACATTGTATTTTTAATAAAATGTGGTCAATATTGATATCAATTAAAATCATTTGTGAAAATAAATTAGAATCTTTATTCAGCGAAGCCATTATTCTAATAAATAAGCGAACTAATGACAAATTTTAGCAAATTATTAACGATCGTATAACTATTTTATAGATCATGGGACAATGTGACGAAATGAAAAACAAAGAACTATTTATAAAATAGTCATTGAATGTTTTTGTATTGAATTCGAATTAGCAGTCAGTCCTTTCGTAGGATTAAGTTGTCCATACATATATATATATATATATACTCGTATATATACATATTAGTGATGTTACGAATATAAATTTTAAGTACTCGCGAATAATAATATCTGATACAATAGTCGCTGAATAAAAATATTAATTTGGAAATTAAGTGTCACTTATTATATCCAATTTAATTGAAAAAATTGTCTCATCACTTTAGGTATTAAATATTATTATGATGCCGAATGGGCATTTTTAAACTTTGAGTATGTTTTCTTCTTTGGAAAGTATGTGCAAATTATTCGAGAAATACTCGCTTGAATTTGTCGAATACAAATACGAACATCTTCAAATAGGCAAATAGCCGAATAATTGAATACGAGTGTTCTTAACATCTCTAATACATAAACAAACATATATGTACACATATAAAAAATTAGTCTTCCACAAATATGGAAAAGATTGTACTCATACCATATAATGGAAAATAATTTAAAAAATAATTACTCATACGCTCACAAAAAATAATTACTCATGGGCATCTTGTATACGATGTTCGATAGTCAGAGCGTATGATTAATATATTTATAATTTTTAAATATCATATATAAATGCAAGAATTATTTTAGACTATACCGTTTTTTCTGAGGAATTTTGAAAGAATGTCGTGATGATATGCAGCAGCATAAGTGGATTGAACAGAGAAACTAGTAATTCACGTCAATAAAAAATTTCAGTGTGTTTTTAGTGCAGGCAGCTCTTCAGAAACTTCTATGTACTAATTCTGATTTATTGTTAATCCCTGTTGTAGGACTTTACTTTTTCAATGCCGCCTCACAATTAATTTTAACAAAAGGGAATATTTATTTAATTTTAGTCGCGAATTTGTGCAGGACGATTTAGGAGAAAAAAAAATAGCAAAGAATAATTTTTTGCAGATCTAATTGCTACTTTTTGCATATAAAAATATAAGTTTTATTGAAGTAATGAACCCCCTTAGGGGATCATAGTGCATTGACCCTGAACAAACACTAAAAAAGGAAAATAAAAACAGGAGTTTTGTTTATTTTGAAGGTTGGCTTCCAACCAGAGTAAATTAATTTAAGATTAACAGATTCATATACTTTGAAAACTATAGCAATGAATATGAGTTGCTGTTCCTTAATATGTAATAGAGTTGTCAACTTTTTGCCTATTTTCGAATAACGAATATATCGATTAATTAATGTCAATTAATCGAATAAATTTTTTCCAGTTAAAATGCATACGTAAAATTTTTTTAAATTTGTTGTTTTGGTTGTTTTTAGTTGTTTTCGAAGTGCGCATGCGTAGTCGTGCTATGTTTTGAATGAAACGATAAAAAGTTTTCAAAAATGGGTTTTTTTCACTTTCAGGTGAATAAGTAAGAAATACACTAAAGCCAAAAAATTGAGCTCGGCTTGGAATTATAAATAAAAATAAAAAATAAAAAACAAAGTCACATGTAACCCCACTGTCCTAAAGTATACAAAATTGTTGGACCAACAACAAAAAAATTAATAATTCTTTTCCAACAGATTTACGAAAACGTATTAAAATAAGAATAGAGACGTATAAAATTTTTAAATATGTTAATAATATTTTTTAAATTCTGGAAATTTTCCGAGCAATGAAAGTTTTTTAAAATATTCTTCAAAAAGTGAAACTAAAAATATGCAAATGAATTATACTTCAGATTATTTTATATTGAAATTAACCGCAATAATTCAGATGAAAGTAATGATATAGAAGATGTTACTAATAATGAAAATAACAATCTTTTATGCGAATTAAATAATTTTATTAAAAGAATTAAAAATTCAGAATATAAAATAGACTTCAGCCATATATTAGACGATATGGTATAGTTGGAAAAATCTAAAATAAAGAACAGAAAAATTAGATAAACTATTTTATGCTCTTCAAAATTTAATTTAATAAAAACCAAAACCAAAAATCGCTTGAAAGCTAAAAAAATTGAGTCAACGAACCAAACCAATTATTTGAAATATTCGAACAAAGTTGAAAGGCGAATAATTGACAACTCTAATATATAACCATCGCTGTTTATGTACATATATACGGATGAGTGTTCCAATTTAATCAAACTAGCGATAAAGTATACAACATTTTAAATTTTTCATGGTTGAATATTTTTTTTATTAGACATAAAACTCTTTACTTTCATTTAACACTGGCAGTGACAGTTTAAACTATATATCACTGAGACACATACATACATACATAAGAGTATGTAGACACCAACAATTACAATGCAATCACACAAACTTAAATGTAAACATTTTTAGTTGGTTGGTGCAATTGGAATCATTGTAGTATACAACAAGTGACATGACATGTGACACGCTTTAACAGACATTCAACAATATGTTAAAATTCTTTAGCAAAAAGTCTTGTTGAATGTTTTTAAAAGTTTCGTTATAACGGAGAAATATATATATAAGGATAAGTCAATATGTACGATTTCAAAAATATTTTGAGAATCAAATGAAGACCATTCAACGGTATGAACGATATATATAAATTTGTTGGTATATAATGCATATGTACTGCATTAGTAGAATTATTACTGTATAGAATCATGTGGAAATAAATCTCATATCTATTTAGAACTACCTTTTTTTCTCCCCAGAAGGGTGCGACCTATTCCGTATCACTCTAAGCATCATACGACAAGAAGTTTCCTTAGGAGTCTTCACATAACTCCTTCAGAAATCGTAGAGCATTATTGTAGGCATGTCTTATGACTTTTAGTTGGTTTTCGCACTAACTGGGGATAAGAACTTGAAAATCTAAACATACTTTTTGGCTGTATTCTAATTGAGTAAATAAATTTGCGTGATTATTTAAGATTCTACAGGAATCCTTATTTAAATATTTATGGTTTTCTTTTGTTTTGTAAAAGTTAGTGAAAGTAACTAATGTCTACAACAGCCCTGTTCACAATTTGGTGCATTTGAGATTGCAAATTTATAAATTGTAAATTAATTTCGGTTACGTTGCAAGCTCTGTTGGAAATACGAAATTTGCAATTGCTCGATAGATTTTTTTATTCGGTCCACTTTTTATTGGATTAATTTTCATTCGATTTTTATGTGCTGTTTTCACATGACGAAAACAATTTCTTTTAATTGTTTTTGTTTTCGAGAATATAAATGTATTTCCAAAATTTTTATTATTATTATTATATTTTATTAATCTATCATCATCACAGGTAAAAATATATACAGATTTCTTATACACCCATTTTGAGTTATTACTATATTAGTATTACAACAAATATAAATGATTCAGAATTAACTTAAAATAGACATTTAAAAGATTTTATTTACATTATAAGGAAAAAGATAGATAAAAAACCTAATAGGAATTAAGAGAAATTTTTACATTAAGTCTTCTGTCAACTTTATATAAAGTTGGAGAAGCAAATAATATTACAAATTTCTTATCAAGGCAGAATTTGAAATCCTGTTGCGGGTTTCAAATCTTTGTGTGATATTATTAATCACTGTTACAAACATTTCCTGTTGGTATATTCTATGTAATCTATTTGTTGAGTATCGTCTCGGTAGGTTGAATATAATTTTCAGATTCTTGTTTTGTATGACCTGGAGCTTTTTCAAATATGTTTTGGCACATCTTTTTGACCACACTTGACATCCATATGTAATAATTGGCCGTATACACATTTTGTAGAGCAATATTTTGTTTTTCCTATTTAGAGTTGACCTTCGGTTTAGTAAAGGAAACAGAGCTCTTCCACATCGGACAGCTTTTTCACACGTTTGAAGAATATGATGTTTAAACGTTAACTTTTTATCGAGCTCTATTCCCAAATATTTCACAGTTTCTCTGAGAGGTATTTCTGTTGCACCAAGAGATAAAGCGAAAGTAGGTGTTCTTTTAGGTGATTTGTTGAACGGAAAAATTATAGCTTGCGTCTTTGCTTCATTAGTCTTAATTTTCCACTTAGAGAAGTATTTTTCAGCGTGTAACAGCCCATTTTTTATCTTTTTGATAATAGCATTGGAGACTTTCCCCGTTGTTATTATTGCCGTGTCATCTGCGTATAATGCAGCTGACTGTTCTCTTAATATTTTGAAATCCGAGATGAAAATTGAGTATAGTGTAGGCGATAAAACTGATCCTTGTGGTAGTCCTGCAGGAATGAACCTCGGGGAAGAAAGTTCATTCTCTACATTTACAACGAATGTTCTTTCGTTCAAAAAACTTTGTATACTCTTTTGCAAATAGACTGGGTATCCAAACATATTAAGTTTATATACTAGCCCATCATGCCATATAGAATCAAAAGCTTTTTCTATGTCCAGAAAAACAATTCCTGTACTTCTACGCTGGTTTTTATTACTTAATATAAGTTTTACGATTCGTTCTACTTGGTGTACTGTCGAATGCTGTTTTCTAAAACCAAATTGTTCATCTAGTATTATATTATTATCCTCTGTGAACTCGTTCAGTCTGTTCAGTATGATTTTCTCAAATACTTTATCAAGGCCACTTAGCATACTTATAGGCCGGTAGTTATTTGGCAACCTGGCATCCTTCTTTGGCTTAAGTATCGGCACTACTTTTGCTGTTTTAAAATGCTTTGGAAAGTATCCATTTACTAAACACCAGTTAAAAACTTTTGTAATTACGGTGTAAAACTTATCTGTCATATTTTTTAACATAATGGCATTTATTCCGTCCAAACCAGGTGATTTGGAGTTTTTCAACGTTTTAATAAGCATTATTACTTCAGTATTTGTTGTTAGATACTGCTCTGTGTTTCGAGGTATTGTTTGGCTATTTAACCACTCAACATGGGTTCTTACAGCTTTATCTTTTCTAGACGGCATATTATATGTTGTTTTGTGATAGCTTTCGAAACTGTTGGCGATTATGTTTGCCTTTTCTTTACAATTGTGTACATGCACGCCATTTACCGTTAAGTAGCTCAATGTGTTATTTTTTCCCTTCATTGCTTTCGTCAGCAACCAATATTTCCAAAATTTAATATTAGTTTAATAAAATAAAACACAAATATTAACAAAAAAATTTTTAAAAAATTTTTTTTAATTTTTTCGTCGGCAAAGTTATTAGAAGATAAAGAATAGTTATGCTTCGCGAAGTCATCTAATCTCTGTCTTTATCTTCTTATGGCTCGATTATGGATGGTAACCGAAGATTAGTTGCGTTTTTTGATTGCCAGAGAAGCAGTAAATAGCAACTGAAACTGTCAGGGCTCAGTTACCAGTTGTCATACGTAATACAATTTTCAACAACTGATGTTCGGTTGTCATACATAATGGAGCAATTAGAATGTACTTTATATTTAATACAAGAGCACTCTCCAATTAAGAAAATGACGAGTAAATCTCAGTTAAAAACTCAAATATCACGTATTTTAGGTTGTGATGTTGTTACAGCAAACGGTACAAAACTTTCATATAGTTTTTTTTTTTTTTTTTTTTTTTGAGATGACGTAATACATATTCATGTTTACTTTCGGATTTTTTGATTTGAATCCAAAATATGTTTATGAATTTTTGAATTAAAAATTTAAATATTTTGTATCATGATATTTTATGGCTCAATTAAATATTAGTTAATCTTCTATTTTATATCTTGAATAAATATTTTATCGAAAATATTTCTATGTTTATATCATTATTTTTTATTTATTTCGCTTTTTACAAAGAATCAAATAATTTCAATAACGCAAATAACCAAAAGCCTGCCATAAATTATCACATACCAAAAATGGTTTTTCAAAATAAAAATTAATTATAAGAAAAAAATTATATCATAAAAATAGAAAATAAAACGAAAATGGAAACTAAAGCCAATACTTTAGCGTTCACATTGATTATTTGTAGTCTAATTTTGAAAAATATTTTTTCATTTCATTTCAAACTGTAAAGCGTACACAAGAAGAAAAAAACAACTAATAAATAATTATATATGAAAATATATGTGTGTGTGTTGTATAAATTAAGTGTGTTATAAAATGCAATAACACTGCCATAAATTTAACGATCAATTTCATTAATAAGTGGCAATAAATTAAAACGCGCCCAAGTCAAACAGGCCAAACAGCCAACAAAATGCACATGAATATAGACTTGTTAAACATCATGCCACAGCTAAAAAGCCATTTATCCACAAAATCGAAATATATATGTACATATATGTATGCATATACATATATTTCTGTACCTTCATATATACACATACATACTATATATATGTATAAATACATATGCTTGAATATGTAAAAGAGAAACAACTATGAAATATTCACAAATATATAACAGTTGTTGCAAATAATTGATATTATTATTTAATATTGATTCGCATTTTTAAATAAAAAATTTAAATATGAATATGAATGAATTTATGAAGGACTGTGCTTATTTTTAAAACTATTTAACTATTTTATGGATATGTTGTTTCTTTTTAAGCAACTTTACGGGAAAAAAGGAATTGTATTAAATTTGCAGACAATTTAATCAAATTTTTCATAGTAGATTATTGTAAAAACACCCAACGTAGTTTATTGCTAAGGAAACATATTGTAATCGTATGTAAATTAATTACAACGACCTTTATTGAGCACGAGACAGCCAGAACTGCAGAAACGGACAAGTTATAAATATTTGATGCTAACGGTGTCCTTTAAGTGTATAAAGATTGTTCCAAATACAGATTATTTAATTTTTTTTTTTTTTTTTTTTTGATAATTTTATTATTTATTGAATCTTTAATTATAAATTAAATTATCAATAAGTTTTTCAAATCTTAAATCTAAAAAATATTAAATATAAGTTTAGCCAATGCTAAACAAAATTTTTAATTTCAACGGTAGTATTTAATCCCTAAATATTTAATTCATTCCAAAAAAAAACAAAAAAAACTACGGGTAGCACTCCGGGAGTGCCGACAGAAGTGAAAATGTTTTGTGATTACAACAATACACGTGCTATTGCCAAAAAATTTATGAGTAGATATAAACAATTATATAAATACATGCAACAAATTTAACCACTTATTAAGGCGTATGCAACAGGTGAGCTTACTAGCACAGCTGACTGAGCTATCTTTATAGCAAATTTTCATACAAACTGATATAGTTTGAAGAGAGTACATAAAAAATGGTTACAGTTTGGTACTCATACGTATTAAAATGCTTTTAATTTGTTGGTGTGTTTTAATATGAAGCGAGTGTTTTATACCAACAAAATACATGTTGTTTTTAGATTGTTGTACTTGTTGTCGAACTGCGCATATCTGCTAGTTTTTCCATGCCACTTATTGTAAACGCAAATGCAACTGCGCCCGAGAAGTTAACAACCTAAATTTTTTTTGCTCAAAATGAAGAGAGCGCCATCTTTGTGTACTCTTCTTAATCAGTTTCGCTCAAATTGAAGAGTGCGCCCTCTTTGGTGCACCAAAAAATGAGTGTTTTTCTCATATATGGCAACATCACCGACAAGAGAGGGCGCTCTTTTCATTTTGAGCGAAAAAATTTAGGTATTGGGCCTTACTACGGTTCTCGAATCGACTTCGACTGTTTTACTAGATTAAAGAAACACACAACATTTTTCTTTAAGCTATTACAGCAGTCGAAGTCGAATCGAGAACCGTAATAAACCCCAATATCTGTAGGTTGTTAACTTCACTCCGACTAGGCATTCGCACAAACAGAGATGCTACAAGCGTGACGGTGTCGCGAGTTCTGAAGTTTTGCCTCATCCAAAACCTTCGTACCGCGCCAATAGAAGTTTTCACTTAAAAAAAAAATATTAGCTTAAGCTTAGCTTAGTGGATGCTCGATCATCCAGCATTTAATTGAAAGTATCACATAAATCTGAACATAAAGCAAACTTTAAAAGCAGGTGATACAGCCGCAGCCAATACAAAAGAAGATGCACACGCCAAACAACAGAATCCATCTGGTGGCAGTGCCCAGTTCAGCAAAAAATCCTAAAAGTGATAAGGTAGGCTTACCGATAAATTTTAGGCGGAGCCCGGCATACAGCATGATAAATTTTTCCATCCTTACACTCAAAATACTTTTCTTTTAATTTAGTCCATTGTTGGTATTGAACATAGAATTACATATTTATAACGCAACAGCTGGGACAATTTCGCCACAAATTATTATTTTGCATTTTATTAATTTCTGGGATTGAAGAGAGGCAGCTACAAAAGTGTTTTATCCCACTTAAATATGATTGAAGAACATTTTGGGGGATGTTCAAATGTTTAATCACAACTCATAATCAAAGTTTTTTTTGAAATACTTGAATTTAAAACGATATTTTTCTGTGTGTGTAGCTGTCATAGAATTTTTATGATCTAAATGAGGGAATAGTAGGCGACAAGAAGGTGATTTAGAACATCCACTGTTAACAAAAGACATTTGATAATATTAAATTCAGTACTAGTACTTCGTGATATGCAATTCAAATGTTCTGACTTTAGGACAACATTCGAAATATTTTGATGTATATATGATTGATTTTTATTATACAGTAGTGTCTCGATAACTTAACTCTTCTACTATTATACATCCCAGATCAAAAATTATAGAAAAAACCTATTCATAAAAGTTTATTCTTATACTGTTGTAACTTTTACAATAATCAATCGTTAAAACTCAGTTAATAATTTTTGTATTGTTATTTAAATTATTACAAATTTATTAAATTTAAATCTGATGTTTAGTTAACAAAAAATTATGTAAATCACAATTTATAAACATCTTTTATTACACGGTGACGGTGATTATTATAGTGGTGACAATAAACGATTGAAATGAATTAGATTTTATATTTCCTTGTTTTCATTAATTTTAATAATAAATTGAGTTTTCCAAGTTTTTAAAACAACTTTGAAAAGTTGATTTATATGGATTTTATGTATTTATTTTATTATATTTTACTTCACATACATACATTCATATTATGTGTGTTCATATTATCAAAACAGTTTCAAACAAGGTGTCAAATTTCCTTTTAAGGCGAGGTTTTTGGTTTCTTAATTATTTATTTATTTTAAATTTAATGACGCTATCAAGTTCGATTATATATGAAACTTGTTGTCCAATTTGCACAAATTAAATTGAGAAAGTTAAATATTTACGATTTCTAAATATTAATTAAGAATTCTGTATAATTAATTTTTTATTTGTTTTTTGTTATTTATATTTTACCGCCATAATATTATGATAATTTTATGATTTGCTATATTTTAGTATAATTTTAATTTAGTCATATATAATAATGGAATATTTTATAAGTATATGCAGTAGCTTTGTCTATTTTTAATATTACAATTTACCGCTTAAAATCAATTCCGATCAAAAAAACTTAGAATAACATTTGGTATATAGAATGTATATACATATATACATACATATGTTTATGTTTGTTAAAATGACCTACAATTTTCAAACCACTCTCTTTCGGTGTTAGTTTCAAGAAGCACATTAGTTTCTATTTTATTACATGTTCTTTTCTTTATTAGAACGCTATGCGCCAGTTGAATAATTGCATGATTTTCCATGATAATTTTACTATTTACTGCTTAAACTCAATTCCGATAGAATCAACTTGGAATAAAATTTTGAATTGTTGTTTATGTTTGTAAAAATGACCTACAATTTTCAAACCACTCTTTTTCGGTGTTAGTTTCAAGAGGCACATTAGCTTCTTTTTTTAGTACAAATTCTGTTCTATAAAACGACCCTATGCGGTAGTGACTTTCAATGACAAAATAAAATTTTTTTCAAAAAATAAAAAAGATTTTTATTTTAACATGGTTTCCTTTCAGCTCCATATTTTAACTCCAGTAGTTTTTCTTTTTTGTCATTACAATAATAACAAAAATTTTTATGATATAAAAATGTCTTTTTAGTTGTAAAACATCTCTTATCATCCAGCCATTTTGTTCTTATTCGTGGATTTTTTGCAATAGTCACCAAATAAATGTGGACGTGTAAATTATTTTGATGGATCAACACACGCTAAATGAAGTAGTGTTTGATTTAAATCAATATTGAATTGGACCAAAGGCTCTGAGGCATATTTTCTCCGCATGATTATTACGACTTTTCATTATCATTTCTAAGGTTCTCTCGTTTATTTCTGGCGCAACCTGAACATTTATTTGATTTCACCTCAAAACTCAGTAAATAGCTTTTTAAACACTAAAATTAATGAGAATCCTCAAGCACGATTATACAATTACAAAGAGGAAGAGATTATAGCCAATTTAAGTATACACGGTCGGACAGCTCAATTTTATTTTTAATATTTTGGAACAAATTTGGGATAGTTTAAACCAAAAACTAAAATTATGAAACATTATTTAGTAGTGTAGATCGCTTTAAATTTAATTTTTATGCTGCAAAGTCCAAAGCCAAAATCCATAATCTATAGCTTATTTTATTCTCGGCATTGGACTTATTTCAACGGCTGGTGTCTCTATCATCATATTGATAAATTGATTATTTCCTGAAACCACTACAAATACCACAACACTACACCTGCATACACCACACAATACAAAACTCTTGCAACTCATGTCAGTTTTTTTTTCATGTTTCATATACCGCCCATGGCCCTTTAGACACACTCGGTTTTTTATTTATTACATTTTATTCATAAATTATATGGTTAATTTTACTTTATTCTATTTTTTATTTATTATTTCAATTTGTGTAAGAATGAGTGAATAATTTGCAATTCTATACAAGACACAAAAACAATATATATGCAGTATAGTTAGTTGTACACTTCAATAAAACTTAATAATAATCGTGCGAAATTTTCATAGAGTTTTTTTTTATTTAGCATACAATAAAGTTGGGGATATAAACTGAATATTTTACTCCGTATAAAGTGAGCAAAGTTTATGATGCATTGCCACAGCACGTTGTAGCAACTTTACCAACGTGGTCTTGTTGTTTGGCATTTAATGTGGCGGCGGGTATGATTGTTTAAAATACACTTCAAGAATATTGTGGCGAAAAAAATTGATTCTTAAGGCAGCTCATAATAATATTAAAATTTTGCTAGGTTTTAAAAGCTTTCAAGCTTTTATTCAAGCTTTAGGTAAAATGGATTACAGAAAAGGAAATAGGAAGGCATCGATACATCATTTTTAAGTGAAGAGGAGGAGAACAGTATTATTGATATCGACACACTTGGTGAATATACATATATTTTTATCTATTTTGAATAAACATCAGCGAAATATCCTCTACTCTTGCGCTTTATTTTGCTGGAAGTAGAAGAAATGGTTTGGGAAAGAAGTAGGAAATTTTTAAAATTTAACCAAATCATCTAGAAGATTTCTTAGAAAAAAAATTAAGCAAGCATTCTACATTAGTGTGAGTTACTATACATTTTATTTTGAATACATTTTCTCTCAGTGCATGAAAAATAAATTCAAATGTACGAAGGCAAGCAGTAGTGTTTTAAATTTATGTGCTGCAGTTTATGAAAGCGAATAGTGAACATTTTTATAATAAATTTAAATTTGCGCGTCATAAATTTTCCCTCAACCATACATTGCATTAATAATATTTATTTTTCTTCTTTCTTTCGGAGTTTTGTGTATGGCTATGTGTGTATGTGTGCGTGTTTGGGTGTGTTTGTGTCTGTGTATATGTGTTGTGGTTCAAAAGAATAAAGATTTTTGCAATAGTCTAAAATTTCACGCCTTCACAGTATACGAGTGTAGTTCAACAACAATCAAAAGCAAATCAAATGAAACAGCTGTTAATGATAAAAACAGCTACAAGCGGTTTAATGATGATGAAGATGATGGCGATGGCGATGAACAACGTCAGTGGCAGCATTGTATTACATTAGATTTGGCCGACCAGTGTTAGTGTGTGCAGACAGCTTTTATTATTTATGTACGTGATATTAAATGGTATTTTAAAATTTCCTGCTGGAAATTTCGAAAGAGGAGTAATAAAATATCTGATGTTAATGTATTTGTGTATGTATGTATATGTGAATTAAAGTTTCTTGGAAATTAATAGAATAAACTAGAGCGAATAAAAAAATCTTAAGCATGTTTTGCATATTTGGTATTAACAATTTATATTTTTTGTGATTTCTATGTTATCGTTACAAGAACTTCTAAAATTTGTTAAACTGTCGGTACACATCGTTCAGTAGGTGGTGCATTTGTTTAAATTTTGTTTAATTCTTTTTTTTTTTTTTTGCTTTTTAATTTGTATTGATTTTTTTGCTATAGTGTATCACTGTGTCTGTGTTTTTCTTTGATAACGAGGTACAGTGGAGAGTTAAGTTTTTGCTTTTCAATTTATAAAAAAAAACTACCTAAATTTACTTTGAAATCTTTTTACATTTTATGAAGTTATTATATTTGATATTCCTCCAATTTAGAGTTCCAAAATTATTATTTGTTGTGGGTTAAGCTTCACCATATGCCTGTATATCATTCGTGCTCATATAAAATCATAAATAGACTTCAACCAAATTTATAAAAGTTGCAAGTCGTCGAAGTTTTTTAGGTAATTAAATCGCAAATTATTTTACAATTAAGAAATATATGCGTGATGAGCAGGATGAGCCTAAACAAAAATACGAAAATATATTAAATTTATTGAAAATTGTGTATGAAGTCTTCTGATGATTTGTTATCAGCACTAATAATATGCAGGCATATGCAAAAGTTCAATCCACAGCAAATGAAAACGATTTGAAGTTTTGCAATATCAATAAAAGTAACATTAAAAAAGCGTTTAAATTTATTTAATTTAAATTTTAAAGATCTATTTTATATAATAATTTCGTTTTTGCAACTTGTGCCCACTGTATTCTAAAATACAAATCGTTTATTGAAGTCACGACTAAAGGTGCAAATTTATGTTGATAAAAGCTTAAACAAAAAAAAATCAATCAAGACACAACTATCTAATTGTTTTCAAATTCATTAACTTATAAATATCATGTTGTTCAAATCAATTTAATAAATTAAGAAATAAAATTAAAATAAATTTTTCTAAAACATCAACAAGTCATAAAATTTTATTGTACATTTTCAATAAATTCTAAAATATAATTAATTGAAAAAGCTTGGCAACTAAAGCAATTAACACCATGACTCAAATCGATTTTGTTGATTTGCAAAAAAAAAAAAATATTTTTACATTTACAGCCTCACAATCGTGTAGAATTTTAATTTTGCAAATTGTTTGTGTGTTTTTTTCATCTTTCAATGAAACAAAAATCTCATAAATCTAAGCGAATCAGTTAAACAGCTTTATAAACAAAAATGGATGGATTTACGATTTGTGCAGTAAAAACTAAAAAAAAACTTTTTTGTTTAAACAAAATTTTTAATAGTTATCTATTTATAGTATGTGAACACAAACACTAAATAGTTTTTTAACTGATCGTTGCACCTACAGAAATAATTACATGATAATTTTATTTATTTATTTTAGTGCTTTTTATTTATTGATCGGTAAGTGGTATTCGGCTTTTATTTTAAAAACTTTTATTTTAAAGTGGGTTGGGAAACATCATGTGTGTAGAACAGATAATGGATATCTGAATTTCTAATACATTGTTTAACTATTCAATTACGATCTTTTAAGGACACTAAAAAAACTTTTGGCTCTGACTTGATTGTGCATGTCCTTGTTCTTTGCTACATTCCCATTGCAGCTCTTTTCATTTAATATTCAACACCGATTAAGGAAAATCACACTCATAATCCCTTACCCACCGGCGACACGTTTATACATCTTGAGTGACTATAAACACCGTGATGCTGTGCTTTCTGAGGAAGAAAGTAATTGGCTTTCCCAGACTTTACCTTTGGCCAATTAGCCATAAAACTTAATTTGTTTTTAAAAAATATCTTAAGCTATAGAGCAACGAAAATAAAATGAATTAGAGTTAATCTGGTAGAATATGAGAAGGCACCTGGGGTCTCACTAGGGGTTCCTTCTCCAAGCTCAACCAGTAACCAAGCCACAGGTGTCAAATTAGTTGTCATTTATTCAGTCTGTTTTGTCAAATCACTAGGAACTGAAGGTAAATAACTATAAACACTGACATGTGTTCGCTGATTGGACTCTGGAGCAGTTGGAACAGACTTTAACTTTCATCGAGAATCTATTTTCAGCGATAACCCCATGTATGAGTGCCTAGTGATGCTCCTAAATTTACTCACCTTACGATCTGAGGGAGATGCGTACCCCATTTCCTTAGGGATGCATATGCTTTTGGTCATATTCCGTCTTCTTACGGTTGGATATGCTGGCGTGGGTCGTGCTACTCCCAATGATGGCTTGACTTCATGACAGAAGCTTCTTTGAGAGCCTGAGATTAGATGATTCAAATACTTAATCAAGGTGTGTGGACTCAGCATAATTATTTGTCACATAATTTGATCCTTGAGGTCACTGTTTTGTGCCCTCTAGGAGACTAGGGTCGGTAGTGAACATCTGTAGTGTTAATCTGCAACACATCTGTCCATTATGACCATCAACACTTAAACAAAAATTACCCAAAAATAATTAATGCTTCGCCTGAAGTCTATTTTTAAGCCATAGTTTTTTTTTTTTATTAGGACCAACTCATAGAGAATGAAGCCTCCTTATGCACTACATTGGACCAAAACTAGATAAAGGAATAGGGTAGAGCATGGGATATATGTACATATATGTTGAGCATGGAAAAAAGATTTATTATTGTACAATGCCACAAATAATTCGTTTTAGTATTCTTGGGGCGAAAATATACATTTAATTTTTTTTATAGTCAGTTTGGTGAATTTTATGATTTGTTATGTTTTAATTAGACGCTTCAACTAATAGAGTTTTTATAAGGCAACACTAAAGAATAAGATGCTTTCTTAAATTTGGAAATTTCGAAATCAAGATTTCGATCTTAGGAATTCGCTAAAACAGTTAAGCCACATGTGTTCGATGATCGCAATTTTCTTTGGCATATGAAACTTTAAGTAAAAGGTCAGCAAATTCTGCTAGATTCAGGTGAAATTTCCATTCTTTTAATAAAATATACAAGAATCATGTAAAATAAAATACTAGTCTTAAACAAAATTTTTGATCGAAAAAACCAACAATACAAAAAAAAAAATTAACTAAAAACTGATTTCTCTTAACACCACAAAAGACTTAATTAAAACACTAAGATAAGGAATTGAATTATATTAATAAGAGAATCAAGTCGCAATAATTTAAAACAAAAACTTTAAATTCATACGAAATAATTAATATGTACATAAATTCCAATTCAACCATTAAGTTTTTAATAAATTCACAAATGCATCATAAATTAAATGAAACGTTTTAAAATTATTAAGCACACAATAGAAAATTATAGCAAATATAAAGCCATTAATTTATTAAATGTTTTATACAATTTTTTTTTTAATATTTAATAAGTCCCATTAATTTCCCACAATTTATGACCATAATAATTTTATTTTGCATTTTTTAATCATAAATTCTTTTATATTTTTGTTTAAATTAAAAATGAAATAAATACAGAAAAATATTGATAAGAGAAAAATTAACACACACAGAAAATGTGTATATAGGAACTGACAGTTAAAATTTTTTTATTAATGTTGTTGGCCTTATTAATGGTGATGATGAGGTCTAGGGTTAAGCTGACATTTGAGCTTGTTTTAATTATTTACTAGATTGTTAAATCTATTAATCATAAACAAATTTTTTCTTTGTGAAGTGTGATAGAAATGGTTGTATTAGTAAAAAATAAGTTAAATTTTCTAAGATCAGTGTTATCAGCGAGTAAGTATGCAGATAAATTATTACCCAAAACACTCTGAATATGGCAAAACTTCCCATTTGGTGTTGGCTAAAGTGGTTAGCGCGTTGACTACTAAGCAAACAATGACTTGGGGCCTGGGTTCAAACCCTGGCCAGAGCAAGTCAATCAACATAATTAATTTCTCTAATGTACATTAGTGAGACATAAGTGTTAATTGGTGTCGGACTATTTAAGTGATGAAGGCATAGCACTGGTCACTAAAAAACTGTTCCGACAGCGATTGAAGCTGTTCCAAGCTAATGTACACAACATCGCCCTCCGTCTTCGGTTAGCAGAAACATCGACGAAGTAAAACAATTTATAAAATGCCTGCTAATACAGCTTAACAAAGTTACTGCGGCTACCTAACACCGGAGACGCCTCACCACTGCCTTAAAAATTAACATAACGCGCAAAGCAGAGTTGTGAAAGAGTTAAGTCTTCTAAATTTTCAACATCTATCGTCTCTACCCTATCCCTCTCCCTGAGTTCCCGCACAGTACACTGCATACGTAGGGGTCATCCCCTGAGTGCTGGTCCTAATTAAAAAAAAAAAATAATAATAATATTTATATAGAATGTAAATGGACTTCCAGCTGGGGGTTCTGAACTTTGACAGTTAATAACGGTTATCTTGTTGAAGCTACAGCTGTCAAATTAGTTGTCATTTATTTAGTCAAATCACTAGGAACTGAAGGTAAATAACTACAAACACTGACATGTGTTCGCTGATTGGACTCAGAAGCAGTTGGAACTGCCTTTAACTTTCATCGAGCATCTATTTTCAGCGATAACTCCCATTTGCGGAAAAAAACCAAATTGTTGCATTTCAAACGATACCAATCTACAGTGATCCCAGAGCGTCAAATGCATCCGTAAAAATCATTGTTCGGTGTGAATTTTTGGAATCGATTCATATATTTTGGAAAATGACATTGGTCAGCCAATCTCTGTCAACGGTTTCAACAGGACGGCGCTACGTGGCACACAGCTAATGAGACATTGTATATTCTGCAAGACCAATTTGAAGTCATGGTCATCTCTCACATGGAGGAGATTAGCACTGGCCACTGAGATAGTGTGATTTGACCATGTTAGACATTTTCTTGTGAGGTTTTCTTAAGTCGCAGGTCCTCAGAGCAAAATTAACCAATGCCATCTGTAAAACTCAGCCTGAATTATTCGCCAGTCATAAAATAGTAGACATTTCAGATGGGTCTTTATCCTGAGAAGCCGTGGCACACATATGAGTGATGTTATATTCCACACAAACATACCTATAATCGTATGCTATATTTATTCTCTCAAACGATTAAAACACTTACATGATATCTCAAACAAACTTTTTTTTTGTTTAAATTTAATGCGTGGACCACCTTAATGAAACATACTTTTTATACCGCGTTTGTTGCAAGAACGACGTAACACAAAAAGCACTGATATCATTCTAAATGTTTATTTACTATTTCGCAAGCACTAAATATCTAACGAAATTAGCCAAACAATTTTTTAAAAATCATGAAATTAGACAAAAAAAATTGTGTAAAAACATCGACTAATATCATTTCGTAATACTAATGGTATAGCTTGCTTTCATACTCTTTTATGTGGTTTATCTTATGGTAGTGTCAAATAATGGCTACACCACCTTACCAGCCTGGCTACAGAGTTTTCTACTTCGACTGGCTAATATATTCTGCATTAGAGAAACAATTCTGACTTTTGTGAGAACACCCAAAAACCCGCTGAAGGAAGGCGATGCAAGGTTTTTATTTTATGGCACCCTGTAAAATATTAAATTACTTTTATATTTAAAATCACAATCGCAAATCTTTCATATTTTTTACAACGAGAAGTCACATTAGGATCCTAATTTCACAAATTTTGAAAGTGTAAAATAAGGGTTTTTATCTTACAATAAACAACACAAAAATATATATATATACTAGATCATTGTCCGGCTTCAGAGTCTCAACACAATGTTTGCGGTGCGGTGCGATTTCTCGTTGCGGGAGAGAAAAATAAATATAATACAACGGAAGACGGCGACGGCAATACATTTACATTTTTATTAATTTTTATGTGCATTAGGGTGGGTCAATTTGTTCGGAACCGAAAAACATGACAAAGCGTATAGCAAGGTCGTAATCTACGGAAAATTCTAAGAACTTTTCCCAAAGAAACCATGGTTCTAAAATTAAAATCGAACTTCCGGTTTTTTAAGAGAAAATTTGGTGCTCAGGACATCAGTTTGACTATTGTTATTTTAACATTAACCTCCAAAACCATTATTTGGGTAAATTATTTTCTATAAATGAGGACAGATATAGAAAGCTGAGAAAATTTCCTTTAAAATAAGCCCTCTTCCAGCGTTACAGGGCAACTATTCACCAATTGCAATGAATTGCAATGAATATTGCCAAAAAAATAGCATTATTTTCGGATTTTTAGCATATTTTTCGGTTTCAAATTACAGGCTTTAGTAAAGAAATAAAATTTTCTTAGCAAGGACCGCACCCTTCCTACTTTTCTCATGGTAATGTTGTTTTCCCTTTAATTGATCAATTTACATGGCTTATTCTTGTATATGAAAAGATAAAGTAAAAAATTAAAAACATGCTCTCCATATTTTCTAACCTATTTTATAACCCTAGTGCGTGCAGTGAGGCATAATAAACATCCTGTAAGACGAGTATTTGTCTGAAACAATGAGAGATAAATTTATGACATTGCTGAAGAGCAAAATTTCTGTCTTTCATTGATCTTAGGTTTCAAAGCTTTTTGATATCCATATATTGCTCTTAATGCATGTTTTATATGTATTAGTAGCTAGTGATTTGAAAATAATTATAATAAAACTTTTTATCTCTTATGCAATTTTTTACAGATATCGGATCCCAATGACACCGTTTACTACAATTGCTTATTGGTAAGCTAAACAATAAAAATTTAAGTTGCTTAAATTTCATGGATTTATTTTCTCTTATTTTAAAAGTATACAAATCTTTATTGAAATATTTTAAATATACATAATAAGTTTTTGGAAATTTTACTATTATCAATATTTTCCGTATAAAAATCTGATTTTCTTCAGAAGCACATATCGAGAGAGCCTTTGCTGAAACTTAAAATAACTGATTTTTGCGTTAATATCGCAACATTAATTATCAAATCGGTTTTCATACTGTGCAAAAATGTCATGTAAATATTTTTAATTATTGAACTTTTAAAAGAAAAATAAAGAAACTTTCTAATCGTTTTCTGCAAAATTACTTTTTTGGAACTTATGACAGTACTGCGGCAAAGGCTTGATATAACAATAATATGTCTATATGTTAGACAGCTTTTTTCATAGACAAAGTTAATCAATTTTTGTTTTCCCTAAATCCTCAACTGAAGTACATATTAATACAATTCTCGTAATAAATATTTCTCATAATATTTGCGGGAATGAAAACTTTGATCACATTCGATTCAGCCACGTAACAAGTAAAGGAGAAGGTTGATCATTCGTTTTTCGATTCATTTGCAATAATAACACATGGATGGTTCTAACCACTATAAAAAATATAGTAAATTTAAAATATATTCAACATAGCTACCTAACAAGTAGCAAAATCATTTACACATGAATACTGACGAGGTTTAGTGGCTTCTACCGAAAACAAAGTTTGTTCTATTCAGCCGTGTAGGTGTGATCTAAGTGAGGTTGAATATTAAATTGTCCTTTATTACTTGAAATTTTCTAATTATTACAAACTTTAGCATACATATATAAAATATGAACAATTATTAATAAAGTATATTATGTAATAATTCAATTTAAGCTGTTATACCAGCTTATTTGAAGTGTAAGAAACAGCACTGTGACAGAACTTGATTAAAAATCGATCAATATGCAATAAAACTTTTCATATAGCTACTTTTTAATATTTAGAATACAATTCTGATATTTACTTAAAATTCGATTATATTGACTTAACCACTTTTTCCTTTCTCCCATTGATATAATAAAAATAAAAACATTTACATTCATTTCCATCATCTAGACTATTTGCTAGTGGCGTGTTAATTAAGGCCTTTTACTAAATAAATTTTTTAATAAGCAAATTTTATTTTTATAGTTTTTTTTTTTATTTATTTTTGCGCTGTTTTTATCATTCTAGTCACTAGAATCTAGTTTGAGTATGAGTATTTGATGAACGTTTAATGCTTGTTTTGTGTTTGCATGTCGTTCTTATTGCTGACCGGCTGACTATCTTTTTTATTATTATTGTAGTTGTTTTTTTGTTAAATTAACGTGCGATGAGCAAACAAATGATGACAGTGACAGCTGTCAAGTTGAGTTTGTTTGATTTTATTAAAATTAATTACGGCCAAACGTCATTAATCATTAAAATTTATAATGTTTTATGGTTATTTCTATATACTACATACATATGTACTACATACATACATAAGTACATTTTTTTTATTGTTAATTTAAAAAGAATATTCTTTTTTTTTTATTAACTCTTTTTATAACATATAATTTTCAATTAGGGGTAAAAATTTTAAAACTAAAAAACTCAATGTGACCACATGCATAAACATGCTTCTATAAATATCATAAAGGGTAAATGAATAGAAATTATTTAGAACTTAGCAACAAGGTATTTTCTAAACGTCCGCAAATGAATAAGATCTTGGAAATTATGGGGACAAACTCTAAAAAATTAGGAATAAAGTATGAAATAAAATTGGGAACCGAGACGTTAAACTGAGCAGCGATTTCTTAAACATTTTTTCTGGCGCTAATAACTTCAATTCTTTGTCAAAAACAACAAGTGACTCCTATTATTTTAAAAGTTATACAAAATTGTAAGACCGTATTATTTTCATTTCATATATTGCCAAAGTTTTTAAATATTTTTAGTTAAAACAATACGCATTAGGAATGCCAATCGGGACTGGATTTGCGAATCCCGGGATTCGGGATTTCAAAAATTCCAATCCCGGAATTTCGGAATTTTTCCCGAAAAATTCCGGGATCCCGAAATAAAATGCTAATTACCCTCAACAAATATAAAAAAATTTTCAAAACATAAATTCTTGAGTACATTTATTCGAATAAAATATTACATACATTTTATAATTCATTTTATTGCATTGTTAAATAAATTTCATGCGTTTTTTATATTATTCCAACATATAACAAAATTAGAAAGTATTCATTAAAAAGCAAAGTAACAAAATACAATTATTTAAATAAAAGTATTTAACGGCCTATTTCTGTCCTGCGAAAGAGTTCGTTGATTCGTACAAATACATTTTGAATAAAAACAAATTCTAAACTTTTTGTTGGTTTTAAATGTCTTTGTACGAATGAACTTAGTCTTTCGCAGGACAGAAAGAGGCAGTTACTTTTAGATGCATTATCAAACTTTTAGATGAACCTCCATTAGTTTTAAAAATTTTATTACAATGATTGCATTTTGCATTTGATGGATGCACCAGTGGAATCAATCAAAAAATAAAAACACGCGGAACATTTGGTTTTGCTTTTAGTTTAATGCATTTCAAAACCCATATTCTTTCTAATTTAATTTTTTCTTAAACTTTTAATCAACATTTTTTTTATAATTGCTAAACACGCTTAAAAAGAGTAATAAAGTTAAATTTGTTTCCTTTAGTTTCATTGACAGTTTTAACAGGGTGAAAAAAATATATAAAATAAAAACCATATTGTAGCCAAACGGTGACAATAAACATCAAAGCTGAGTATTTTGTTTCTGGATTAGGAAAAGGCTATTATATTTTCATTTGACTCTCGCAAGAGCAATGGCATCGACAATGGACTTGCTTATGTGCTTATAGAGGAAAGTTATGATGAATTTGTCTTATAAGTAGATATGAATTAAAATAGAAAAAAAAATTGGTAAATAATTTAGGGATTAATTTATCCCGAAAATCCCGGAATTTTCGGGATTGCCATCCCTAGTACGCATTCTTTCAATGTTCTTAAAACCATTTCGGAATTTTAGAGTTTGTTTTTTTCTTTTAATATAATTGTTCTAAAGAAAGAACTTCATCGATATCGATAATAATAATAATAGATAATTATCTAATATAAGTGCTTAAAGTTTTTCTATAGTCTTAAGTGATAATGATAAGTCCTAAACCATTGATGACATCTACATAAACTTGCACCACAAAATCCAGTTCGTCTGCGTAGCAATCGGCGAACCTAAACGGTTGTATGATATTAAGAAATTTAATACGAGAAACTGCTTCAAACCTAAACAAACTATGTTAAATAAATCCAAACAAAAACATAAATGTGAAAATAAGGCCAAGTTCGTATCCAAAAAGTTTCGGCCGTAAAAAGTACTGAGATCAAAATAAGGACCAAATTTTTGATAGGTACAATTCAATCTCATTTCTAGGCAACCTGTAAGCTTCGCAAAATTTGTTTGCCTTTCTAATATGGGAAAGAATTCTTGGAAAAGAAGGGGAACCCTAGTCCCCCCGGGTGGAAAGTGCCCGTTTTCAGATTTTTCTGGTTATTTTCTCAACAAGACCAACCTGTGTACCAAGTTTTAGCTCTCTATCTTTACTGGAAGTGCCCAATAATATTGATGAGTCAGTGAGTCAGTGAATATGTACTAAAATATGGACTTTTCACACCTTAATATCACGGGAAGATTTTATGGTAAACTTTCAAATTTAACCTGTGAGGTCACCTCTGTGGGGAGACCTTATGTTTCAAGTTTCATTATATTATGGTCAGGGGAAGCAAAGTTATGAGGGGGTAAAAACAGCTCTAATGGTTTCGTGTAAATATACATATTGTGTGGCCGAACTTGGCCTGGCGCACTACCGTGCGCCTAGATATCAAGTAGTTCCTATATATGTATTAGGTTTTGCAAAATCATAAAAAAAATATTTTTAGTTTATCAGACTCCATTAAAATTTTAAAGCGGTACAAGAAATACTTCTCTATATAATTGATAGGTAATACCATAACTTGTGATTGACTTTGGAGCCACATTTTCTAGCCCACTTTGCGGAAAGTAATATTAAATTAAAAATAATTATATTCAGAAGTGAACAATATATTGTGGGTTATAATGGGTTCCATGCACAAGTATTCCTTAAAAGAAAACAACAAAAAAAAAAAAAACAAATTTGTTAATTAAGCATGTGATTTTCGTCACCTTTTTTTTGCAGAGAAACTAATAACACCACATTATTTTTCTATATTTGTATATGGAAGAATTGTAGGAATGTGAAAGGAAGTAAAGAGTAGACAGCTTAGTCAATATATTTAGCTTATTGGAAGATATTTGATATTTGCATTTAAATGCAATCATGCAAATTTACCATTAACTAATTGTAGTTGTGCTTGTTGAAGGACAGCTGAACATTAAAAAGTATAATTTTCATCCAGAATACGGTCGATTACGTCGGTCGTTGGTTATACTAGCTTTCATTATCAATAAACTATAATCAGTTTGATAGTACTTTAGACTTGGGAATCGATTAAACTTTTTTTGGCAGAAAAATAGGCTCATAATGACTTCAAGCAATTTAAATGGTCAACTTGTGTTGTCCCGTGTTATAACTTTATAAACCCCTCATCCATTGAATTAAAAGAACACACCTTAAAACAATACTCTGATATGTTATTCGTGTAATTTATAAAATAAATACCCAGGCTAATGATTGCACATCAATCTTAGTTTGTTTTACTCTCTAAAGCGCTAATGTCAACTATTTGTTAGATTTTAATCTAATATTACAGAAGCTTTAAAAAAATTATGTACAAAACAAATCTTTACATATTTTTTTTCTTTCTTCATAAATAATTAAACCAATCTTGATAAGACAGCAGCAAGCAACAAACAGCTGTAGCAAGAGGAAAGTGACACGGTAAACTGAAAACATAGTGTCCAATTAACTGGCGCCAAGGGGTGTAATAATACTGTATTGTTAATCAATTAATTAAAAAATAAAACCAAACAAAAAAATATAAAATAAAATATACAAACGACACACTAGTTTCGAGTAGCACTTTAGGCTTTCAGTCAAGCCTTTAATAAACAAAACAAAAGAACGGACACTATAACAATAATGAAATATGATACGTGATCTCAAAATAAATAAGAAAAAGAAAAAACATAAATAATTGATTTGATAATGGCTACAGACAATCCAATACATTATAAAAGTTTACAAGCACACAAAAAGACAAACAGACACACAAACAGACAAAAAAACAAATAATTAATCTTAAGCACATCAATTACATGCGCTTTTCGAAGTTTTTTTTTACTGATACGATGATAATATTAACGTATGTTTGAATGTTTTGAAACCACTCTTTTCTTAAAAAGCCTTTGGTTTTAATGTGTCCGTTGTTCCATCTATTTTGCTGCAAACTTAACAATTCGTACATCAATCAGTGTTATATTTTATACTCAGCAAGGGGTACTTCGTTAGAGATAAGAAAAAAAGCAACAGCAACTACAACAATTGAATACAAAATATCTTTCAATTCAAATTGACACATACATTTAAAGTACATACAAAAGAAAATCAATTGATTTTTTTTTTCTTTTATTTTAAAGATGTTTGTTGTACATGAATGAAGGGTTTGGCCTTAAGAGAAATAGAGTTAATAAAATATTGACTTTCGTCTATCTAGAGAACGATGAGAGATGGAATTAAGATCTAGTCTAATTTCGGAGGCAATGTAAGCAGAACACTAATAATTTTTCATAAAAAAAAAAAACTGTTTAATCGAAAGCCATTTTTAATTCTTCAGACTAAAGTTCGTACAATTTAAATTTTAAAAAGTCAACTCCAGAGGTTTGTAGTAATTAAACAGACATAAGAAATTTATAATGCATGGAAGGTTAAGCTGTGATTATGAGACCAGTTTAACTTTCAACGTAACGTTGAGTCCATCAATATCATAAATTTATTTAATGTGATTTAGTGCGGCATAATATTGTTGTAGTTGACTGTGTAATAAATGAGTTTGATACAGATCTTAGCCAATGCAAAAACAAAAAGTACCAAAAAGCAAAAAGTATCAAAAGTACCAGCTTTAGCTCATATTAGCCGCAAGAAAGTACATCTAGGCCAAGTTCGGCGAATTAGTGTGTATATTTACACGAAACCATTCGAGCTGTTTTTACCCACCTCATAACTTTGCTTCTCTTGAACATAATATAATGAACATATAAGATTGCCAATATTTTTCCAAGAATTCTTTCCCATATTAGAAAGGCAAAAAAATATTGCCAAGCTTATAGGTTGCCTAGAAATGAGATGGTATTGTACCTTTCAAAAATTTGGTTCTTATTTTGATCTCATTACTTTTTTCGGCCGAAATTTTTTGGATAGGAAATTGGCCTTATTTTAACATTTATGTTGTTGTGCGGATTATATGTTATTGTAAAAATAAGTACCAGCTTTCCATTATTTTACCGCCAGCGGAAGTAAACTGTAAGTCATTGTTAAAAATATATAATAAAAAAAAAAAAACAAACGAAAAGTATTAATTTGTCCCTTTTTAACCGCTTCAAAACTTCTCCATATCGCTCCTTTATTGCAACATAGTCATATCTCAAAAAACAAAATTTTTCAGTTACTGACGAAAAAGAGTTTCTCAATACCTTCTTTATTTGTAAAAAAATTTGCATAAACATATCTGTATCTAAACTCAAGTTATTACCGCTTACATGCTCAAGCCGTCCATATAAATGCTTACGCTTTGAAAACTTTAAATGCATTTTGCCACGTTTGAGTTTATTTGAGATATGACTACGTTGCAATAAAGGAGCGATATACATTAATCTAAATCAAACTTCATTTCAAACGAATTTCTCTAATTAAATATTTTAAACGTACCATCAGTAAAAAAGTACCAATAGTAATAGTTTTCATCCCATTTGAACGCCTTAACATACTTATGAAAGTAATAACAATCAAGAATGATAGAACTACAGATTACGCCTCGCGCATGTCTTCTTGTTTGATGACGTTGTTTAACCCATGCACGGGTTGCCTATTCTATGTATTTCCAAATCATTTAAGGCCGTGCTTCACTATCCTACACAATCGTACGATTCATTCACACGAAAATCTTGCAAAAATCTGACCGACTTTAAAAAATCGTTTCAAAATGGAGTTCTAGGTGCCACACTGTCATACAAATCTGATGCCAAAACATCTGGCTGACAATAAATACTCCTCTGATCGCATGAAAACTATCATTTTATGAAAATTTTCATAAAATTTTACAAATCGCACGACTTGCCAAAAAATCTGTCACACAGTTGCATTTTTAGTCCACACTACCATAGATTTTTAGCACACATGTCATATTTGGCGTATCGCGCGACTGTGTAGGATAGTGCGGCACGGCCTTTAGGGATATGTAATTATTGAAATTATGAATTTTGGATTTATGATTCAAAATGAGAATATTTACATTTGAAAGATAAATATGAATGTTAGAATCGGCAATGTGTTGAATTTGAAGGAACCTCACCTGACATAAAATTTATAATTTATTTACAAAACCGAAAAATCTTTTGTCGGACTCCATTAGCTTAGAAGCTTCAAAGCTCAAAGATAAAAATATTTTCCTTTGTATGTAATAAATATAGACGAAATGCATACCATATACCATATTCTATGCAGATTAATTCCTACTTTTGTCTGAACAAATTTATATGTGATGTGAGACATGGCAATCCTGCAATAAAATTTACTTTGAAAATTCTCCAAAAATTAATTTATTGGTTATTATTAATTTATTAATTTTTCGTTATAGATGAAGAATTTTGAGTTTAAATTTATAAAATATAGTGCAAAAAAATAATTATTATTATATTAACCGTGTGTGAAGTATGTTTAAAAGCTTTAAGTGCAAAAAAAAAAGTTTTTCAAAAGTTTTAAGGAAATTGTAAACATTGAGGATAATCACTCTTTAATGAAAATTGAACTTGCATACGTTGTAGATCTTGCAGGTATAGATTATTTACATATATTATTATTGTATTGCTGCAAACTGATGAAAATAAGCTAGTCTTGAAAGATCTGCAATGATTATAATACTAAGAGTGATTTCCCCTATTAAGTGCGCAGTGGGCAAAAGCATGCATAACGATGGAAAAAAATCAAGGGAGAAATTGTGATAAAAAAAGACTTTGGATAAAATTTTGCAATCGGCGGGACACTATTAAGATCCTTAGAGAAAGAAAGTGCTCGTTATATTTTAAGCAGGACGATTTCGAATGAAATTTAAAATATGTAATGGGTAAGTTAGATATATTTTGGTTTGTTCAGTTCTTTATTTGCTAATTGCGCATAGGATTTAGTAACATAACAAGTCTAAAATTCAAACCGGCAACATTACCGACAATAGAAGCCAACGCTATCGCAACTTAAACGGAGCTAACGAAAAAAAACAACACTGACACAAACGAAGTCAGTTTGCAGCTTCCTATAAAAGTATTAGAAGTCCAAATGTGCATATCGCACTTTATCAACAAGAGGGTAATAACTCAAACTTTGCTTTAGAGGTCTGAATCCATCATATTAAGCAAATTTACACCCAATTTACATGATAAATTTTGCGCCGTCTCTTTTTAGACGTCTCTTTTTGCTTGTTGGTGAGCGGTGTAGGGAAGAAAGAGGGGTAAACAAAAAGACTCGATTTCGTTTTTCAAGACTTTTCTTCTATTTCTCTTTGTTACTTTTCATTATTATTTTTCTTACGTTTGTTATTTATCTTTGTTACTTTTCATTATTTTCATTATTTCTAAACAAAATTGGGAAAAAAGACATGAAACTAAAAGACATCCTATTAACACACAAAGATTTTGGTAGCAACTTCAAAAAGGAATTCAGCAAAAACGACGTCGCAAGACATCATGTGAATTGGGTGTTAGTTTGAAAATATATTAACATTGTTTTTGAGTTAATTTTCATTTAATGCGCTCTCGTGGATCGTCTTGTCATTAATTAAAAAAAAAAATAAAAAACTTTTATAATAAAATTATTTAAGGAAAAAAATTAAGGAATTGCCCCACTGTTATATTTACGCAGCTAACAAATGTCAGCATGTTTCGTGATGTCACTTAACTAACGCGTAGAAGATTAAATTTTTGTGTTCGGGAAAGCGCAATCTGTAGTTGATACCAATATTGTTAAGATTTGGGAGAGTTGTTGGAAAGGAAATAAGAGAAGAGAGATCTGTGAATAAATTAAAGTCTGTGTTCACACTATCCAAGTCTTATTGCAAAACTTATCACGATTTATTCCTTGAACTTTCATTGGCGTTCACACAGCACTCGTCTTATTGCTTATTTTGTATGAATGTATGTATGTATGTATACCTACTTAACACTACGAATAAGACAACAAAACGAATTTCATGAGAGGGTGTACTCGTTTCTTTTCCCACTGTCTCTCTCTCCTAAAAGCTAATAAGCTTAAAAATAATACTTGCATCGTCTGAACGCAGACAAATTAAAATTTTTTACGAAATTTCGTTTTTGCATTAACTCTTCTGTTTTATTTTAAATAAGTTCGAATTCATGCGAATGCGCCATTAAATATGTATGTAGTTGTAGTTGTGATTGTGATTGTTATAAGACTCTCTTTTAACAGATTTTTTATGATAATTTCTCTATGAAGATGAACACAAAAAAGCGCTTGACATCTAGAATATGGTCGATTATGTCAGACGTCGGTTATACGTTATAATGGATTAAAATTTACAATAATTTAACTACAAATATTTAATATATAAATCACAGTATTTAAACCATTGACTTAAACTCTATTTTAAATAAACCTCCAACAACTGAACTATTTATTGACAATTTAATATAACTACCAAAATTTTTACCTCTCTATATATGAATACATCAATGTGTGTACTACAAACATACGACTATTAAGAAAAATACTGCGTTATTATAAAAAATTTTCAACATTTTCAAGCGTAACATTTTCTGACTCTGATTGGATACTAAAACTTAATGGTTGTGTGTGTGTGTTGATAATTTGTAATGACGATTTCGTTTCAGTTTTCGTGCTTTTGTTCACTTTGTAACATTTAGATTTAAATCAATTTTAATTGGCGCCTTTTAAGCTTGTAAGCGATTAAAGTTTATTAACAACCAAAAGCGTTTTGTAAAAAAATATGTACATGCATACATACTCGTATATTTTTTATTGTTGACTTTTGTTGTTTTTGCCGATTTTCGATTATTTATAAAGTGAGTGATAAGTTTTGATGTGGTTTCATTTGTATCTGCGTGTGGTGGCTGAAGTTTCACAAAAAAAGAAAAAAAAAAAAAAAAATACAAAAAAAAAAACAGAAAACAATTTTTATTGATATAAAGTGAAAGTTCATTATGATCATTTATTGTTCATTCACAACTTTATTATGTTTTCGTCATTTCATATTGTGTGTGCATGTTTGTTTGAATGTCAGTTTGACAGCTGTCAAACTTAGTAAAAATTTACTGTTGTTGATGTGTCTATAAAATGACGCCACAATGTCGTTGGTTTTTCTTGTATAATTGTTAAATGTCGTTATTTTTTTTTATTTGTGTTTGTTTGTGTATTTATGTATATACATACATAATTGTGTTTTTGTTGCCAATAAATACAGTCTACTGAAAAATATACAAAATTTATTGGAATTTATTACTAGTGCATTTATTTTTTTTTTATATTTTGTTTTGTGTTGTTTTACTAGTTCACAAGTAAAATGATTTAAAATTAGTTGTAAATTAAGAAAAAACTATGTATGCGATTTATAATGTAGGCAATTATTTGAACTGTAGTTAACCCAGTCAAAGGAAGTATAAGTACACGCAGAGAAAAAATAAAGTTTAGTCAACCATAATCGAAGAGCAAGATAATCAGTTTTATTTAAGTGGTTTTAGTTAGATCATACTACAACATAAAAAAAAATTAGCAGTAGGAATGAGTCACTTTTCTTAACGTGAACCAACAGGTATTCAAGTCTAAGGATCAATTTTCTGCTGTTATAGCATCCTCAAAATCAGTTACACTTCAATTCATTTGATAAATTTTAGAGCTAAAATATTGTTTGCTTTTCTCCAAGTATTTTCTATGAAGAATAATTTTAAAATCCCTCTAAGCAAACGTGGAACACAGGGCGTAAAAAATATTATCAAGAATATAAAGCAGGCATTATCAATTTAGACAATGACTGATGAACAATATTTTGTAAACAATCTCCAATTGCTAAATTTATTTTTGTTATGGTACACATCTAAATCTTTCTCTAATCTTTTTTCCAGACACATTTTCTATCGAAGAAACAACATAACAGCCAGGACATACAATAATCTGTTTGTTAACCAAATGCTTTTTATATTATAAATTTTAAAACTTATACGAAGTGAGAATAAATTCTTTTCAAAGAGTATTTTTCCTCCTATTAAGGGTTCCATTATATATTGTAAATTATTAGTTCAATAATTTCTCATGTAAAAGAGTCCTGAAAGAAAATACCTTAGGAATTTTTATTGATATCTTTGCATCTATTGAGAAGTCATAATATATTACAAAAAAAAAAATCAATATCCTTCTTCAATAGATACTGTTTTAAACATCCATGTATATTGTTTCGACCGTTCTAATTTTCTTAATTTGTTTAAATGAATGCAAATGAATATGATATGTAAATGACTGATACTATTGAAATCTATTGTACCATATGAAAAGGATGCCAAAAAATTGCAGAATTTCTTTAAAAATCATTGAAATTCACAAACTAATCGCAGGTAATGCAAATTTTTGCGCATTTAATAATTTTCTAAAGTCATTGAATGCTTTAGAAGAAATAAGTACTCAATGACAATCGCAAAGCTCTGTGCCTACAATTTTTAAAGAATACAATGACGTAGCAGGGCAAGTTATTTAAAGCGAATATTAGTTTAACTTTAATATAAATAAAAAGACGATCCAAGTTTTATTTTTGCTGATTTTAAACAGTATGAACCATTTTTAAAGACCAACAGGGAATTCGGGGCTATAAACCAAAGTGCCACATCCTACTAAGACTCTATTGACTTTCTATTTATTGTATTCAAACTAATATTGAATGAGACTTTTTCAAAAATTTTAAAATTTACTTAGATTCATGCCCACCGTAGACCCACCAACACGATACAACAATAATACAATTCCCACTCCTACGAGTAGAGATCTAAAATAGCTGGTTAGAAAATTATACATACATCTTATTCATTGGCTTTTTGTATTTTTAAGATCTGGGTCACGCACAAAGCAACCTTTCTTAGTCAATTTTTAATTCAGCTAGGAGACTGTCTGTTAAATTTGTAATCGTGTTTACTTGTCTTGTTTGAAGGTGCATAAAAACTTGATGAAGACAACTTTACGTATGTCAACCAAAACTAAAGAAAATGCCAATTGGTGGCTTCTCAGAAGAGTATGCGATTCCGAAAAGGATATAATAAAAAAAAATTCAACATATAAAACCGGAAATATAAAGTTATGTTATTAAAATTTTGAAAATGATTAGGGGCATGTGACCAACAGGGCTGTTTCTGCCCAATCTGGCGTGCAGTTTTGTGAAATTTTTTTTTTTTTTTTTTTTTTTTTGTGGAGAGTTACACGACTACTGTAGCGTCAATTATGATTTCCAAGAGTGTGTAAGATTGTTTGACAGTTAACCATTTCGTAAATTCTAGCAGGCTTAAGAAAACACCGTCTAGTTTTGCTTTAAACGGTCGATATATATATATATATTCAAGTTAAGTCAAAACGAATAGATTAAAATTATAGAGTAGGGCGAATCCAGGAACTCATATTATTATAAAAAATGTCTACTGTAGCTTTTGTACTTTTTAAAACTTTCTGGAACTAATTTTATTAATTATTTAGACATGTAACAGAACTCAATTGAGATCGAAATTTGTTTCAATGACAAAAGTCACGACTTTAGAAAACAAAAAACAGAAATTTATTTTTTAATCAAACCATTTTCAAAACTCAAAATGAATTTGTCTATAAAATCTTCTACTAACTTCATTTGCAGTAAGCCTTAAAAACAAGCATACTTTTAGGAGCATCAGCCAAGAAAGCTTTGCTAATAAAAAAAAATCAACGGAATGTAAATTAATAACGATGGGAATATAATTAGGGAAATGATAACATTCCGATCTGTGCGTTTGCCTTACCTGATTATTCATTTTTGAAATCTGACATTTTTATGCTAAATTAAAAACCAACAAAAAAACTAATTTATGCGAAAACTTACCGCAGTTGGTGCCACCATATAGTCCGGCCGCAAATATTGATTGCTGGATTGCAGCATTTTATTATAATTTGTTAAATCCACTTTGACGGCTGTTTATATTAACGGCTATGAAAAATTATATTTTATCCTTGGTATTCACCCGTTATACGGGCTAAGATGTAGCAAGAGAGCAACACTAAAAGAGCACAATCACGCACACGCACGCCTAAACTTTTTTTGTAGTCTTTTTAGCTCTTTATAACACATGGACTAAATTGTACTCCTTTATTTATTTATTTATTTATTTTTTTTGAGGCTAAAAGGAAGTTAGTTGATTTATTTACGTACTTTGTTTTGTTTTTGAATTTTACTCTCTAATCCACAAAGTGAGAGCAAAATGTTCAAAACAAGTAATACAAACACAAAAACACGCACACTTGCATAAGGTTTTCCTTCCTTGGAGTTTTGTTAATCGATGAGAAAACTTGAGACTTTTATTTCTGGAGAGTTGTGGTGGGAAAATAAGTGTAGCGAAATAAATTTTTTTGTTTTAACACAGGCGCAGAATGTACCAGCATAGAGTTGCGAATGTTGTACTTTGAAATGTTTGATGATTATTATGAATTAATTAATTGATTTGCACTGCTAATTGTTAAAGCTTAAATAATAATAAATTATTGGTTGTTAATTATTGTTTATTTAGTTTTAAGCGTTAAGACGAAAAGGTGCGGATATTTTTTTATGCGTTTTTTTTTTATTTAAATATAATTGGCATTAATTATTTTACTGACCGTATCTTGTTGCCTGTTTAATTTCAATGAATTTATTAATAAAATTTGCATTTCTCTTGTGTTAAAATTAATATTTATGTATTATTTTTTTTTTTAATTCTCTTTTATATTGCACTTAACTAAGCATTCATATTTATTGTTAATAATACTATTATCATAAATTTTTCATTTGGTACATTTGCTGGGTATGTAGTAATTAAGTAATAAATTTTACATTTTATTTAATCAATTGCTGTGTTATTGCAATTTTCCATTAATTTTCCTCGCTCTTTACCATTATTTCACATAAATTTTTATATAAAAATTAATTTATTTTAGCTGTAATTTAATTTTAACGACTTCTGTACATTAAATATGGTTTGTTTGGTTAGTTTTAATATTATTTTTGCACCATATTTTTTTATTATTTGCTTTGTTATTTTGTTTGTTTGTCGGTTTTGCTTGGCTGGTTAACATGCGGTTTTTGCGGTTTGCAATTTTATCCTCCGTAAATACATAGACAGGTTGTATTTACCACCACAATAAACCACTTCTCGTCGTACTTGCAGCTCTGTAAAGAGAGACAGAAAGAGAGTGAGTGAAAAATAATATTCAAAATAATAACAATAAAAAGAGAGAACATAAAGAACGAACAGAGTACCGTATCATGTTGCAGTAGTAGTGGTACAGCTGTAGCATGGAATATGGTTAAAAATTATAATTATAAAAAATTTACATTTGCAATGCAATTTGGTAATAAATCTTATTTTGCTGTTGTTGTATTTAAGTTCACTGGTGTTTCTGTTTCTGTATGTGCTTAAACAATAATTTATTACTTTATTTACGAGCTGTAAAATATTATTTTCTTCTTCTTTTTTAACAATAATTTGTTTGTTCAAAAAGGTGGGTGTTTTTTTTTTATAAATTTACAATATTTGCATTCATTTTATGATATCATTCATATTAATTTAGTTGTATGTATTAACAGTGTGCGCTGAAAATGGAGCACGCGATAATTATAATGTTACAAATACAGGATAAGGATATGATAAAAGTACATAACAACTTTTTATAATACCTTATACGTTTTTAAAAATTTTAGTCTTACGAAGATGATCATTTTATAATACTGTCTTAATTAATTTCCATCACTTACTGCGAAAAAGATCCGTTAAAACTTCAAAAAAAGATTATTCGCCAGATAATTGATATTCTGAAAAATCTTAGTATGTATTACAAATTTTCTGAAAGCATCAAAGTAGGGATCACATAGCCGAATTTTTATGTTTGTTTATTATGGGGATGCTTAGAAAATAATAAAACGCAATTTTGAATTTAGAATGATTTCGCTTTAACATCAGCTGTCAGCTCAAAAACCCCTTTCATTTGATATCCACATGATGGGGTCTTATAATAAAAGTTTGAACAGCCGATTTTTGGGATGGTCCATAAAAACTTAGCTACGATTATGCTAATTGATATATTTAGTCCATATTGAACTTCATATTTCAAACAAAGATTTTTTTTATTTTCCATTCCTGACCAATTCTGTAGGGTGGTGTTGGCTGAAGTCGTTAGCGCGGTGAGTACTAAGCAAACAATGACTTGGGGCCTGTGTTAAACCCTGGCCAGAGCAAGTAAATCAACCTCATTAATTTCTCTAATATGCATTAGTGTGGCATTTTATTAATTGTTGTCGGACTATTTAAGTGATGAAGGCATAGCATTGGTCCTTAAAAAACTGTTCCGACAGCGATTGATGCTATTTCAAGCTTTTGGACACAACATCGCCCTCCTTCGTCTGTCAGAAACATTGCCAACAGTAAATCAATTAATAAAATGCTTAACAAAGTCAATGCGTCTACAAACACCGGAGGCGGCTAAACACTGCTATAAAAAATAAAAACATGACACGCAAAGCAGATTTTTAAAAAGAGTTAAGCCTTCTAAATTTTCAACATCTATCTGCTCTATCCTATCCCTCGCCCTGACTTCCGGTACAATGCACTGCATACGTAGGGTCATTGCCTGATTGCTGGTCCTAATTAAAAAAAAAAAAAAAATCCATCCCTGAACAAATATATGTTTGAACGAAGAAAAATATATGTATGCAATTATTATGCAAATATACACACTGCAGTACTGGGATATCGAAATTTATTAACAAAATATATTTTTTTCGAAATGGGCATATTTAAGCAAATGCCAAAACCGATATTTAATTTTGCCTGATTTTCAATACGAAGCATGTTAAGTCAAATTGCTACACATCATTCTAACACCCAAGTCGCCAACTCTTCTGATGGCTGATGACTTTGAAAATCCAATTTCATGTACAGACAGGCGGACAGTTTTACAGACGGACATAACTCGTTAAGCTTCCCTATCAATAGGGATCCTTAATGTATAAATGTATGTAATTTATAGGTTTTCTGTGACTATCATGGAATTTACACACGGTATGACAGACTCATAGATACCCTAACCATATTTGGCACTATTTTAAAAAATTTGCTAAATATTCTCATTTTGGTGAAAGTCTGAAGCAAAATTTATTGTAGGGGATAAAAGTCTATCTAGCCACGTGACTGGTTGTCAATTTTTGCCATCGATTACAGTTGTCCTTTGGAGGACTTCATTTGATACAATTAAAGTACTATGCGTCAGATCCAACGTCTATCCTAAATGATCATGTTTAGTGCCAGTTACTATAATGTATTCGTATTATCTCTTTCTCGATTGTAATTTTCTTCTTTGAAAATATTTGTATTGTAAGTAATTTCATGCGTATCTCAAGAGTATGCTGTGATAAAAATCAATTTAGTAGTGAAGTAACTCTCGTACTGTAATTTCTTAAAATCTTGGTCTGATTTTACAATATTAGTGCATATTGAATATTGCATTTCTTGCTCATCAAAACGTTTTATAAGCGAGTACATTGCTTACAATATTTTAATTTAATCAAACATTTGTCGAAAATGCAATATTAATCCAATCTGTTGTAGCGGTTACAAACTGAGGTTGATGTTTCCTTGATCTATTGATTAGTGATCATGTGTAGTTCAGTCTGTGCACAACGTCAGAAACCTTAGCCTCCTATATCACTTTTGTTGTGCAAAAATTTTCAAAAAAAATCTATTTAAGTTGTTTCCTAATTAATTCTTCGAAAGCTTTGCTAAAACTACGAGAAATTTTGACCAAATTTTATAAATTTACCTCAAGGATCTGATTCATGAATGATAGGAATATTGTTCCTTTTTAAGCAATGGTAAAAGACTAGACTGCAACTTACTGTAGAGTTGCTTTTTGCATCAAGAACACATACTTTTCCCAACGTAGTTTTAAAACTACCTCTTTGAATCCACAGTTTTAATTAGTGTATTGGTTTAATTTATTAAGAATGATAGTAAATAATAACCAAAAAGGAGAAATAGACATTACAGAACGCACCTAATGCTTACAAATGGAGTTACGCATAGAAAATGAGTGGAATTCTTTGCACAAATAGGACTGCGAATCCAGGAATTTTTCTTCCAAATATAATAATGATTATATAATTTTCCTTTAAATTCATTCTAAAGGATATTTTTAAATTATAAATCTTTAATATGAAATTTCTTCTCTCAAGGGCTGAAGTTAGTTTCTTTTTTGGTTACAGCAGAAGAGATAAAATTTTTCTACACTTCTCTTCTTTAACAAGCAATAAACGTTTGAAAGTCGCAAAGTTTTTTTATTTAATTTCAGCACACAGAAATATTTTTAATATAGAAATAATAAAATTATTAAACGTCCCTGTAGACTAGGCTGATATGCTAGCCAAAACTTTATGCACGTCCATTGACAGGACAGAGATCTTAACGAGGCCAAGCATTTGCTGTTGATAGTTTTTGCGCTAATTTTTTTAAAAAAATATTTAGAAACTAGAATATGTCACTTCATTTTTTGTTCCATGTTCTTTGCTGTTTTCATTTGGCTTATTTGTCTTAGTCAAGTTAACAATTAGTCAAGTTAATAATTGCTAAGCTCTTTTATGTTCTTTAAACACTTGTGTGTAATTAATTTTTTGTTTCATTAATATTGTTGTTGTTAATTTGTTTTCTTGGTTTTTTATTCTTATTATCTTTTTTTTTTCTTTATTTATTAATTGCTTGTAGTTGTTCATTTTTCATAAATTATAAGGTAAAATATAATTACACTTAATTATAGTGTTATGCACTCAAGTGGGCTTGTTTTCTACAGAAAAGCCAAAAACAAAAAATTTAAATGATTAATTAAGTTTAATAAGTTTTTTTTTTTTAAATTTTTTTTGTAATTATCAGGGCTAAACATATTTAAAAATGCTATAAAACGTGTTTTTTCACAACTATTTTTAGTATTATAATTAATGGTTGAACAGCAAACTTTAGTTGATTTATTTATATTTTTGACTGTGTTCTCATTTCGTTTGAGAATATTGCAATCAATCAATCAGAAATAAACATAATGATATTTGATTAAACTTAAAAAAATGCCGCTAAATGACTAAGTCAATTTTGATTTATAATAAGACAAAGAATAGTAAAATTTATGATTTTATAAATATCACTAAGATAAAACAGAGCCATGAAAACAATAGACAGGTACACAAAAAAATATGTATTTTGAATTTTTTTTTTGTTTGCAACAGCACTCAGGGCATAATAACCCCTATCAACTACATATCAACTACAAACAGTCGTGCTCTTACTGAAGACCGTGTTATCTGGTTTCAGAGGAAATAAGTTACCTTATTGTAATGTATTGAAAATACCACTGTATTAACGCTAGAACAGTGAAACGCACTCAATATTGCTACGATGTTCCATAAAATTGGCCACCCTACTGTCACCGATACTACCCTAATTCGCCCTTTTCTGTGCGCGGTGGCTTAAAACTCGACTTTGATGCACCGGCCCATATATTTGGTCGAATATAAATAGATGTGCGTTTAATAAAACAATCAGATGGGGTGAAGGATTTCTTTCACCGTTTTAAAAAACCGAGGCACTGTAATGCTTCTTTGGAGATGTGAAATATGTAAACAGTCCAACGAAAATCACACGGAATTTTCATACTAACAACATGAAGAGCATGTGATTCCCTGATTACAGAAGAAACAGCATGTTCAATCAGTTGCACAGTGAATTTTACAGGAATTAAAATCTACCCTATTCGCAATATTCCTTTCTTTTGGAGATGTTACTAACCTCCAGCAGGGTCCACCTGATACTAAATTAATGTTATAGGACGATTATTAGTAAAAGCTATCAAAATTTACTAATCAATTGCAACTTTTTTAACGTTTGGCTCTGTAGCAGGGTAACAACGGACGAATTTTCCAATTATCTCTTAGTTTTTTTGTTCAAACGTTTGAATTTTTAATCAATTATGGTCAACATTTAAATTATTTATTCAACCAATTCTATATTTTGGCAGTTTTATTGCTGGATTAGTTTGTTAGCAATAAACACATGCAAAAGTATAGAATATATTTAGAACGATCTTGCCTCATATCCCATAATATTTGGTTTATAGTCAGACAAGTTCCATATGGTTTATGTTCTCTGAAGCATGAAAGAGAAAAGAGAATATGACACCCACGGGCGAATTTATCGATTACAGAAGCAATGATGTGATGCACACGTGTAAGACGGTAACGCACACCATCTCGATTACAACCTAGTATACTTTTTCGAATGCATTGCCGCGTTCCTGGAGTGAACGCCTACCACTTGCACACAATGTAAGCAGGAGAGTGAAGTGTTCATTCAATAAATCTAAAAACTTATTACTGTTTCACATACTTTGTAAGTAGGCAGTAGACAGTCTATACACAATCTCGATAACTTCCTGGGAAAGTAGAAAGCGAATTGCCCACTACTTCACACACATTGAAAGCTAGAATTCATTGAATACAAAGTGTGACAAACTTCATCAGAGACATGTGATGTGGAATGCAAAGTTTGCCGCAATCGTAACTCTGTGTGTTTTGTTGCTGGATATAAAAAGAAAAAGCTACGATATTTTGCATTCGCATATTCGCAGTGCACCAAACACTGAATACAACCAATAAAAACTAATTGAAAATCGGTGTTATATTCAAAGATATCCCCGTTACTTTTGTATGGTTACCTCAAACATAGTTTAATTGAAGCTAAATATTACATTTAAAGCTTTACATTTTATATTAATAAAGGAAAGTTCTTAAAATCCAAAAAACTGTGGTGTCTGACTATGATAATGACACATTGGTCCATAAACTGAGTTGTTGCAAATGTATTGCAAAAATGCCAGGCCCTGTTTCCGTATTTTTTCTTTACAATACAACCAAATATTTATGAAAATATTTGCATGAAAAAAAGCAGACGTTTCAGTCTTTAAAAATGACAACTGTATATGTTTCTTATATCTATTACTGTGGTACAACATTTGCCATTGAACGGTTCTAATGTGTTAGAAGAATTGTCGTTTATTTAATGTTGACAAACTATTTTATATCAATTTAAATTTAATTTATATTAACCTAAGTTTTTGCAAATAAATGTTACAAATTTATTGGATAAATATAGTCTGTTATTTTCATAATTTTTTTTATACTCATTGCAAATTAAACGTACCTAATGTGCGTACCGGTTAACGTATTATTAACTTTAAAATGCGATTTACATTAGAAGCTTTTCTTTTATTACTTATGAACTTTTAGGTATAATATTTTCTCATTCTGCTTTAAATAATTAAAAAGATTTTGAAAGCATTGTAAATTGAAAATTTAATATGGAGGTTGGGGTTTTTATTTAATACGTTTTCATTTTGAAAAATATTATGCCAACGGCATCTAAAAAGCCGTTCAAACTTGCTATTTTTAGTATCATACATTTTATTGCACCGCAGACCATAAACTACTCCAACAAAACTATTTCTTGTGATTGTGCTTGAAAGAAAACATGAGAATATTAAATTTATTTCTAAAAATTAGAGCAAAAAACTTGCTTTTAAACTTAAAAATATTATAACAAAAAAATAAAATAATATAAGATAATAGTGCCATTCGAAATACGTTCCCACTTGGGTTTTTTCTCCCATTTATGTTTGCTTCACTAAAATATTACCAAGAACATAATATTATGGGCGTTATTTTGTAAAAAAACAATGCTTGGCGTTGAGAAATTATGTTTAAAAATATATCCAACAACAACGAAGCACACAACATATTAAAAATTTATCCACGTTCAGCGTGGCGTGTTACAAAATAAGGCCCTCATTTCGTATAATTTATTCACATTCTAAGAAGGCAAAGTATAATTTAGTTGCTTTTTTAAATAATTTTAACTTTTAAAGACTTTAAATTTTTATACATTAATTTTAATAACATTATCACCTTTTTATTTCATTTACTATAACCAAATATTGTTAATATGTATTTTATTTATTTATATATTTCTCTTGATAATATTTATTTTGACAACTGTCCTCACTTTATATATTATTTAAAATTTATTAACTTTTTGTTTTGGTTATATTTACCGCGCGTACTATTTACGAGTGAAATAATCAACATCGACTAAAAAATAGCTTTATAATAAAAAAAAACTTGCATTTAGTTGTCATACGTACCGTACGCATGCATGCATTTCGCAATTGAACTCGTATGTGAAATAGTACTAAATAGAAGAAGCAATACACCACACAAAATCAATTCAAACAAAAACAAAATTCTTTTTTTTTAATATATTGTATTGTGTGAAGCGACAATGACAACAGTGAAAATACTACTAAAATAGTGTAGTGTTGCCATTTTTTGTGTTGCCCCCCTTAAACAAAAAATATATGGCATTTATTTACTCATTTAGCTCCCATTGAAAAAGAGAAAGTTGTAAGTGGGGAGCATAGAAAACTGAAAAGAGTATAAGATATTGAGAGACTGTGAGAGGGAAAAATTGTTTTGAATTGAAATTTGTACAGAATGCTGCCAAAGACAAATTTACCCTACATTCCCATTTGGGAAAATAAAATTACCCAAACAGCATTGATATGAAGAAATTTTGGTTTTTATTAAAATAAACTATCAGATCACACAATATAAATATTATTATCAAAAAAGATTAATGGGAAAAATGTTAATAAAAATATTCAAGAAATGTAAAAACTTTGTTTTTCAAATGCACAACAAGAAAAAAAATATTGTTAAGAGAACAATATTTTAATGGCTCAATTATGGATGGGAAACGAACTTCAGTTGCGTTGCCAGCCGGAAACTGGAAATTTGTGCTTACCAGCAAAGCACCAAATAGCAACTGAAACTGGTAGCTCTCAGTTGACAGTTGCCAGCCGAAATAATAAAATTTAGCAACTGGCGCTGCAACTAAGAACTTAAATGCTTGAAACTCATCGTCTTAGTCAACTCAGCCACATAAGTATTTTAAAATCGACATATATTGAGTAAGAATTAATTTTAATACAATTGGTTATGCCAACCGAATACTCGGGTAGGATTATCAACCAAACAATATTCATTGCCAATTATTCAGTTGTGCTCGCCTTTTTAGCATTTAGTAGCAGCAAGAGAATGCATTCGATTGACACAACCAATTTAAGATGTCACAAATGTATGCTGGTTGTAATTTTGATATTATAGTTATGATCAAGGAATGTTGGCTAAATCCATAGCATATTGGTAGCCGTAACCTATGCAACTGACATTCTGTTGACACAACCAATTTCCAACCATTTTTTTTCTAGGTTTAGAGCTTAAAAATTCCATTGCTAAAAAAATACCAAGAAGTCATACTGATCTGTAAATTGCTGCTCAGTATTTGTATTTCTGTTGTTTCCGACCACTTAATTATATACAAAATGAAACATTGCGAGCAAGAAATTTTTTAATTCAAAAATGTTTATTTACCGCATGGCTGTGAATATATGTATTGCTGTGTTGTCTATTATTCAAACAGTGATTTAAGTACATACAATAATTTTTTCTTTCTTTCGAACAATTACATTTAAAACACAAACAAAATTTTTAAATGTAATTGTACAAAGAAAAGAAATCCTTCGATATCGTTGACCAGTCAGTTTAATTAAAATCGTTTGAATTTAACTCTCACCACCACACCAAATTATTCTTAAAGGCACGCTAACGTCAAGTTCTAATGTATGGACCGCACACCATGCAGAAAACCTTGGCTAATCACCTGCTTTTGATGAAGATTATATTGTTTAGCGAGAGGTCAAAAAGACAAACTATTCGTTGTCCCTGAAGTTGAAGCAGTCACCAGCACTGGCCAATTTCCAATTATAGTAGCAACTACAGGCACTGCGTGATCTCCCAAAGTAAACCTCACCAGCAGTTGTCGAAATCCTTCTACTATTGAGGGTATCACGATGCTTCCCAACATATACGAGGTCTGAACAAAAACTAACCGATATTTTCAAATTTCGTGAGTTACGTATGTCCGATTTTCGCATTTTTTTTCTGTTATGTTGGTACACATGTCTGTTATATATAATGGCAATATCAGCCATTTTGGATTGTCAGTTTGTTTTTGACACATCGATGCTAGTGCGTGAGTTTTTGGCCAAAAACAAAACCGTTATCATGCCTCAACCGGACTTGGCCCCCGCTGACTTTTTCCTCTTCCCAAAACTGAAGACACCGATGAAAGGAAAGCGTTTTGCTACGTAACATACGAATAGTAAAAAATCTAAGAGCACACCAAAACAAGACTAACCTTTTTATCTGTCAAAAACAAACTGACAATCCAAAATGGCTGATATTGCCAACATATATAACACACATGTGTACCAACATAACAGAAAAAAAAATGCGAAAATCGAACATACGTAACTCACGAAATTTGAAAATAACGGTTATTTTTTGTTCAGACCTCGTATATCAACATGGTCACAGATTATAACCCCAAACAGATCTATCCCCAAGGGAACAGATTATGCATTTATCAGCACATCGTAATAGAAACAGTATTTCTTTAACCCTACATTAGACATTCATCTGTACTGCTTACCGACTCTTGTTGTACCAGTGTACTGTAAGTGGTCGACCTTTGAAAGTGAAAACCTAAGGATTAACTTTTTTTTATCGATTTTGTGCTTGCGCAGAGTTCTTAGGTGCCTTTTCAAATTCAGCCTGTACGTCCCTTTTCCTTTTTATATATTATAGTTACTCTATTGCTTTAGTAGTAGGGTAGGATAAATATGAAGTTTGTAAGAAACCAATTACTCTCTACCCACTGTACCAAGGTGTGCTTAGTCTCGAAGATATTTAACCATAAGCCTTTTTGCATCAGCACGTATCCGCATATGGTGAAACCTTTGCGCCAAATACTAAACTTCGCTTTTAAGTAAAAACAGAACTAAACGGCTTTTTCTATGATTTCGAACGATATCATTTGCTGTATTTCTAGACGGAAGAAACCTAAATGGCACTTTTGTAATAACCGATTTTATTTAACTTATTATTTGGCGTTTCAAACTTTTTGGGGAAATAATCTTCTCATCTGGCTACACTTATTTTCAACAAGTGTTGTTGAAGAGTTCTTATATCTATCTGAAGAACCCCAATTAAATGAGCTATTTGATTTCCGTCTGTTTTTATGCTCTTCTGTGGTGACTTGCTCTCTGGCACTATGTGTTTTTATTGTTTATGGGTATTATGTTGTTAACTTGTTATTAAATGATTTTAATTTGTTTTCTTTTCATGTATTTTTTGTTATTCTTGTTTATTTTTCTGTCATTGCTGTTGGGTTTATTGTTGTACAATTACTCACTTGTGAGAGCCACAGCTTGTGGCTGAGATGAAGGAGAATATCAATTTTTTTTTATTGTAAAATAGTAGAAAAATAGATTAAATTATATTGTAGATGTTGTGAGAAAATTAAATAGTATTAATAAGAATCGGCATATTGATATGTATGAATGTATGTACATACATATGTATTTATGTCTGCAGGTTTATATGAAAATGTTTACAATTTTTTTTTTATTAAAATACCCCTTATTCATAAACGATTATTAAAGTTATTGTGGTCTTAATATATGAAATTTGCATGGAATACACGATTTTATTGTGTACTTTAACTTTATCAATCGTTTATAAAGAAGAGGTATGTATAAGATTCGGAATACTTGTTAAGGATATGATAAATGCGAACGTACATATATATTTGTTAGTTTTGCAACGCAATGGCTCAACAATTCTACGTATTTACCCACTATGATTAAAATTATAAGTTGCACACGATTACAACTATATTAAGGAGAATATAAGAATTTATCTTAGGGTTTTTTTTATTTTTGATGATATATAATTTTTTCTTGGAACAACTGACGCCCAATATAATTTGGTTTTGTAACAACTTAAAGATGCCAACACTATTTGCTACAACAATTTCTAGTTTTACTAGATTGGATTTCTTTTTAATTTATTGACCATGGAAAATTATTCCAGGCTTATGTGTGATCGATAGTATCACTCACCTCTTAAAAAGATTTATATCGCCATCATACCCTGCAATGACACATCGTTTAACTACCCTGGTATAACTGGAAACTTTGTAAATTCAGTTAAAAGCTGGTGAATTATGGTTTTTACCTTAGTTCAAAATACACACAGAAAAGATATTCGAGCTTCTGTAGTTATTCAGTATGAGTTTCATCTTTCATCATATTAAGTGCAAATATAATTTTTTATGTTTGTTTGCAACATTGTCAAAGTTAATCCACTATTTGTTTACAAATTTAAATTAGTTTAAGATTTTTGCTGATTATTCTGCAAAAGCAATACAAAAATTATGTGTCCTGATAATTTAAAATTTGAAACGTTTAAAAATCTACAAAGTTTTGCTGATTAAAGAAGCTAGTTTTTTGCCATCATGTTTTCTTAAGACTTGAAAAGTGAATAAAAATATAGAAAACCACTTTGATAAATATTTTGAAAAATTAAAGTTTTCTTTTTCCAAGAAAAATTCAGCATATGGGTATTTCCACAGAAAGGTCTACCGCGGCCAAAAAATTATAAGTTATTAAACAATTATTTTTATCCAATATTATGAAAGAAAAATATTAAAATTTGTTATTTTAAAGAATTTATACCTTAAATTAACACCCATATTTTTCATTATTCATTATTATAGCACAATTTAACTTTTATAAGTGTAGACAAAATTGAAATACATTCCCCAGCGTTAACGGAAAAATGGAAATAAGTGTCGAGTATCTCAGGCATGCAGAAACTTTACTACTTATCATGCGAAGAAGATTTACAAATAAAAGCAGCTCGAACCGCAATTTCGTCAAAGAGAGATATTTAATAAAGAACCTATTTTTACTATTTTTTTATTCTTGTATACCTTTTCAAACATTGACCTGAAGTTGAATTTTCATTTATTTTCGTTGAATTTAAACTTTAAAACCAAACTACATCAAAAATTATTCGAGTTTATCATAAGGGAAAAAAGTCACGTAACGCAATGTCACGTCATGCTTCATATTATGGCTTGTATCAATAAAGCTAAACATAAAATCATAAAAAAAAACAATTATGAAAATAAAGCTAAACTATCCCTTAATAATATCCAAATAAGTTACATAAAAGTTTTTAGCTTATTTCGCTGGTTTTTGCACTTTAGTAAATGTAGAAAAAAACCATTTCTATTTTTGCCACGTCACGCAACAGCTTTTGTTGACCAATATGTCAGGACCCCGACTCTTACAGCACCCATGCTTTCCACTAAATAAAGAGCTCTAAAATTGCTTCCCAAAAACATAAATGAAGAAAAAAATATTTAGGACTTAGTTTGATTTTCTGCATGTTGAATACGTGCGACTGTCACGTGCGCAACCACATACAGATCGTTAACTGAAGGTTAAGAAGAAGATGTTACGTAAAATGTTGCAATTGCAGTTATATTAATCATTTTAGATACATTTTTTGATAAATAAAAAGTGGATAATACCTCAAAAAAACTGTTTCCTGTTACCGATTTTGTTCTTGTCAGTTCTTAAGCTTAGAAATGACGCCGATTGTTTAAAACTGGAATAATTATTTCATTGTAATTATTTTGAAATTCTCATTGATTTTAAAGTATGAGTACAAAACATTGAAATTGAGATCATGCATATCTATGATCAAAATACCTTTACCCAAAATCATATAAATAAATCTAATAAAATTATCTTAAACTTCAATTTATATTAATAAGAATCTTAAAACCAATATCAATATTACAACATTAACGGAGCATCATTATTCAATTTAAAAATTTCTTTACTGTTGTCCACACTTGAGATTAAATTTAGCGGAAAGTTTTTTTTCTTTTGTTAATCAAATCAATGTATTGTGTAACTTTATTTGAATTCAACTCAATCAACCGTTTTGATGAGTATGAGTTTTTTTTTTAATAATATTTTATTACTTTTTTTATTCGTAGCGTTGTTGTTTTTATAAATTTTTCATTTCTTCACATAACGCAATAATAAACTATACAATAAAAAATTTATAATAAAAAATTTTATTAAAATTTATAGTGTTCGTTGAGTGAAAAAATATCTAAATAGTGTTTACGAAACAAACGTGTTTAATTTATTTTATTGCTTATTGATAAATTTGATGTAGTTTAGACACACACTGTACACATACTTCAATCATTCTCTCACTCTCATTGGTTGTTTTTATTTCATTTACTAGCAAAATATGTATGTGCGGTAGCCATTTTTTTATTACTTAATTATGTATTTGTATTTTTGTTTTAAACAGCATCCGCCATAATTGTTTTACAAATATTTTCTTTTTTTTTAATAATTCTCGTTGTATGGATAGGACACCAATGTGTTGAAATGTTGTCTTATTTTTATACAAAACGAAGCAGATAATAGTTTGACAAATTTATAGGCAAAGATTCGATCAAAAGATCTAAGTCTTTTGTAATATTTTCACAATAAACTTTAAATTATCATTGATATAATCTTCTTCAGTGACAGAATTTTAAAGTTTTATATATGAAGCTGACCTGAGTAATTTTTTTGCACATATTTTAAAATAATTTATTGTAGCTTATGAGTTTGTTTCTTATTATAATTAACTCCAGCATAAAAAGGGGGTTTTATACGTTTAAGCTACATACCGAGCATCTATCTATGTGCTGTCTGCGCCCTCGCTGATCATGAATTGATGCTTCATTTTTTTTAATCTTTCTCAATCAAAAGTATAAAAGTAAGATCCCTAACACGGGTTTACATGCGTATGATTAATATGAAATTATCATTCACACATATTTACCACAGTGCGTATGATTAATGTGAAACATTTCAAAATCACAATATGGCGGACTTATGTAGGTATATAAATAAAGAATTAAACTCACGTCAGATTCTTAGGATTGCCTAAAATAAAAATAAATCTAATATATAAAAATCTAGTGTCACGATGTTTATTATCGAACTCCTCCGTAACGGCTCGACCGATTTTAATAAGTAAATTTTTTATGCATATTTAGTTGGTATAAGATTAGGTTTTAAAGTATATTTTAAACCGCTAGGGCACTAATTGGGGAGGGAGGGGGCAATTTCTGTATTTAACCTAATTCGTATTTCAAACAGAACAAAATTATTTTTGTTGTTGAATTTCAGATGACGATTTATCCGCCTCATTTACGAGAAGCGTTGCATAATATTGACAGAAAGTTGGCGCAACGTCCGCCTCATTCACGAGAAGCGTCATCTTCGTATTTCAAGTAGAACAAAATTATTTATGAAGGACATATGGTGCTACGTCCGCCTATAAAAATTAGAAAAATGGAAGAAAATAGCTCCCGGGCGAAGCCGCGACAATCATCTTGTATATTTATATAAAGTTCTACATCGTTAGAATGTAAATGTTTTTTAATTTTAGTCTCAAATCAAAACCCTAAACGGTGGGTCAGAAATCAGTCCAAATATGTGTTTTATTATATACATATGTATACGTTTTTAAAATTTCATATGCAATATTATGTCTACTATGTCTGTCTGTCCAATTCTTAAAACCAATGATCATTCATACATGAGAATGTTTATATAACAGCTTGTTTTTGAATGAATTCACGAACAGCAATGCTTAAGAAAGCCATGCAAATCAAAATTTTTTCTCAATGTATGTCGGTATGTATGCATGGTAGTGTGTGCAATAGAACTCAAATTTAACATGTTAAATATATTATTTTACTTGACATTTCTGTTGACATTTGTCTAAATTTTCTACTAGACGTCTAAAGTATGCACATGTAGTATTTTTTATTTTCATATTGTGTGTGATGATGATGATTATGATGATAATGGTGGCACATAGAGCCAACCATCCTGTCTGCTTCAGTGCCGACATACAAAACTGTGTGGCATAAAAATTATGAATGCATACTTGCATATTTTTTTTTTTTTTTGATATTTGTATTTAATTCAATATTTTTTTTGCAATTTCTGTTGGCAGCACATACAGCAAAAAAAAAGGGCAACAAACAGCTGTCAGATAATAAAATTTCGCGAATTACAAATAACTACAATATTTTATAAATGCAGAAGAATGTGCATATTTGTACGTATAAAAATGTATGAATGTATAAAAGTTAAACATGCATACAAACAAAAAAAAAATATAATGAAAATAAATAAATATTAGCAAGTGAGTTCTAGTGTACACATGCATATTTATGTATGTATGGCTGCATTGCTTATATTGTTGTGATAGTTTGTATATTAAAACGGCCATATAAAGTGCACTCAAAACATGAATGAGTATAAATTGTTTCATAGTTTCACACTCATTTAGTTATTTATGTGCTTAAAGTACAAAAGAATGGTTGCCACCAATGTCATTAATATCGCCGTCGTCATTCTCATCATCATCATCATCATCATCACCATCTAATGTTAAAAGACATTTGACAGCAAAAGCTACAAAAATGAAAATAATAATAATTGACAGTGGCGAACAATAAGAGGCAATGTCAGCTTTTCAACCATTTAACCATTGGAGAGAATGCCAACCAATATTTGGCTCAATCACGGCCACCATGTGTTCTAACGTTCACTCTATTATTACATTAAGTCAGCCAACAGATTTATGTCATATGTTCAATAGAGATCATCATCCATTTGGCCAGTAATGCGCAAACACTGTTAAGTATTTTAAAATACAATAACTGGAAAATCTACATGGAAGATATTATAAAACTAAAGCATCTCTTCGTTTTACACGTAAATATATTTACTAGAATCAGTCGGTAGTTGTTGTGTTCTTCGGTTGTATTTTTTATTAACTTAATACTATTTTGTCAAGTTTTTAAGCGCAGTACATATATATTTAGTGTTCACTGTACTTTAAAATAAATGCATGCACATGTCAAATGCATACAACATAAGCTAACAGTAGTTGCAATAAACAAACAAACAATGAAAGATTCTTTAACATTTTTGCTGTGACAACAGTTGCTGTTGTCACATACAAACTGTGTACACAACTACGAGCACTCACGTGCTGTATGAATGTGTGCATTTTTGTGCGAACACACACACACTAAGGCACAAATTTTTACACACTTTGTAGCAGGCATTTTTTTTACCAACTTACAAATATTTTTTCATGCACACATTCATACGCCATCGTAATGCATTTTATGATTACTGCTGCTCTCTGTCGTTGTAGTTGTTGCAGTATTTTTTTTTTCGTGTTGTATCTGTTACTTTCGTATGGATGCATATTAAATTCGTTTTATGCAAATGAATTACAATTATGATAAACGTCAGCAGTTGTCCGGAAGTTGCAACTGGTAAATTGACAGTACTACTAGTGTGTCAGTATGGGAGACGGTATTGTGTATACAACAACATGTTTTTTATTTGTATTTTCAGTTTGACTCCTTTTTAATATGAATAAAAGTACACAGACTCACAGAGTCACACACAACCACAAACACACACACACACACACACACATAGATTTGATGCAGAATTTATGAGAAAAAACTGAATTTTACGTTTTTTTTACAGTTTTGCTACTCTAACACTGTCATGTAAAGTGCAAACTGTGTACACTTTTTTAAGACAAATTAAATGCAGTTTCTTTTAATTCAGTTTATTCATTGAGCTCTGCACATGTGAAGAAAAAAAACATTTTTAAAGATTGAGAGCAAAACGCGTTCTTGGTAATTACATGTTACTTTATTTGCTGCACTTAATATAATTAATGATCTTGTTTTTGCTGTTGTTTAATTAAATAAAATTGTCAGTTTAACAGCCAACGGCTACAATAAATTAATTACATTGACAAACGGAAATTGATAATTTACATTTAATGTTTTAATGTCATTTTGTTGAAAGAGATTTTATATATTTTTTGCTATAATTACAAAACCACATACATACAAACCCACATACCTTTTTACAAGTGTGTTCTTCGATCATGCGAGTTACAAATAAATAAATGATGTGAAAAATTACATAATTTTTTTTTGCATTGAAAATAAAATATTTTGTAACGCTGTTACAATTTGCTTTGGTATACATATTTGTAATATAAGGTGATTTTTTCTAAGACTGATAGAACATTTAACTATAAAATGGAGCATAGAGATTTAATTTTATTCCAAAAAAATTTTTGATTTAAAAGATCTATACGTGACATTTGAAAATTATTTCGTAGCTCAAAACCTTTAAGAGAAAATATTCTTGCAGTTGCTACTAAAATTATTGGAAAGCTAAAGTGTGTTTGACTGTAAAATGCTGTTGCTCTAAAATTTGCAAAAACCTGTGTCTTAAGATCTTCATTAAGAGAACTACTCTGATAATTTTTTTTTTCAAAAACACACTCTCGTATCTGCTGCTACACTTAAAGTTGATAGTGTCAGCGATTCCGTTTGAAATCATTTTAATGTTCGTAAAATATTATTCTTTTTTATAAAGCGATGGCTTGGCACAAATCGGTCGCGATGACGTTTGGTACTTTAAGAATAAGCATTTTCTATTCAGACTAGCTTATCCCGGTGTGCTTCGCTACCCCCTCGTTATAAAATAAAATTAAAAGTATTTATATATTCTATTGTGAAAATTTAATGACGATCGGTCCAGTAGTTAAGACTATATTACGATTTTTAATTTTCCTGAAAAGGGGTCCCACCCACTTTTCTCCAGGTACGTATTCCAAATTATGCCAATATCATATGTACCAAATATCATCGACGTAGGTCAAAAAATGCCCAAAATATGGCGATTTAAATTTTTTGGGTTATATGGGCGGTGTGGATCTTTGTCCAATCAAAACTTCATATAGCCTATAATTCATCCGAGAGTTCCAGTTAAATATATGAAAATTTCAGGAAGATCGGTCCAAGGGTTTGGCCTCCTATAAGGAACAAACAAACAAACAAACAAAGAAATAAACAAACACACATTCGGTTTTATATATATAGATGACACAACATGATCACTTGTAAGGTTGCTAGGAAAATGTGATATTAAAACAATGACAGGCGATCAAAGTAGTTAACAAATAAAAATCGTACATGCATTTTAAGGACACAAGCGATCAGCATAAATTATAGTATGATGTGCTTTTTCTATAATGAGATCTGGCGTAATTGTTTTTGACAAAGTAGGGACTAACAGTTTTCTACTTTCCATGCTAGTGCCCAGCTATAGATTTCACGAGAAAAGATATTTTAAGAAAACATACAGTTAGAGAATTTTCAGAACTATCGAAAATTGGTCAAAAATATCCTTTTAGATATCTAACTACTAGATCAGTACAATCCACCAAATTGGTTCATACTAACGAGTCTGCACTAAAAAAATATATGATATAAAATTCAGGAAAAATTACTTCATTTTAGTTAAAAATAGTTGTCGCGCCGTTTTCTACAAAAAATTTGTAAAATTTTTATTGATGTTAGGAAATACAAATTTCGTCTTTCACAGGAATTTTTATATAGTTTTAATAAAATATATACTTAAAACTAATTTAATGTTTTTTTTTTTCAAAAATTAATTAATAATTTCGCTGTATCGTCGGTGGCTAGGAACAGTGTTTTTATGTAGTTGTTTCGTGGTTAATTTCCTTACTATGTGGTTGTTGATCTTGCTAAGCACTTGTCACTTCCGTGTTTTCCCTTCTTCTGAACCGTCCATCAGGTACAACTAAGCTTCTGAGGTCATCAGGATGGTGTAACGACAGGTAGAATATATTTTCTGAAAGTATTGGCATTGAAAATATTTTAAGGAAACTAAAAGTCTATTAGGACTCGAACGGAGGTACTTCCGCTTAGTAGATAGGCACTGTTTTTACTAAGTACTAAATTCGTTATTTCTTACAATAACAAAAATTATTTTTACAAACTAGAAAAATTTCCAATAATTTGTAAAAAAAACTCTTTCTTTTAGAAATGGCGCGCTCAAATCTTTTAAACATTTCATTGATAGTGAGAGTTTTTTTTTTTTTGGAGTAACGTTGTGATCGAAAGAACTTAATTTAACTAAGGAAATTTTTTTTTTATATAAAAAATTTTATATAAAAATTTTAATGATATTACAATTAAATTTATACTGTTTTCAAGGATTTTTTTTTTGTTTAAATTTTTTAAATTGCTTATTTTGATTATATGTAGACTTAGCTCCTAATACTCAATATTCCAAGAAATAAGGACTTATGAATAAATGAAAGAATCTCTAAAAGAACTGTCATGGTTCCTGCTGAAAAAACAAAGGTTTACATGTAAATCAAATCAAAATGTTCTCATATCAACTTATATAAAAATTTCTATAAATTTTTAATGATATTTATTTTGCATCCATAAAATCAGAGAATATCATTTATTTATCCATCTCATATACAAGCACACTAAATAAATTTTAACTATTTACTATTAACTTAATCTAAAATTTATTAGCAGCATTCTATTCTGTGTAGGCACAACATATTTGTTTTTCCTTGCTTTATTTTAGTAAAGTAATCTGTTTCATCCATTTGTAATATGAAAAATTAATGTGGTTTTATTTTGGTTGGTTTTTGGTTAAAAAAAATCTACTTTATTTAACTTAACCACAAATATGGCATGTAGCAAAAAATAGCCAACAACAACAACAACAGCAAAATATGTGCAATGTGTTTTTTTTTTTTTTGCAAATATGTTTATTAGATTTTTCAACTTAGCTATATATTGTATACAAATTTCCCATACGTAGTAAAATATCAATTAACTTAACCTCAATTTTAAAATACACACATGCACATGCATGCAAACCTGAAATTTCATGAAATTTAAACAAAATTCTGCAAAGAAAAACGGTTGTACTTAAATGACAATACAGTGTTGGCAAAAAGTAAGCACTTGGGTGAAACTCATAAAACTTTTCAATGGATTTGAAATCTTTCTTAAGAAAAATCTGTAATGAAATTTTGTTCTAAAACACATTTAAAATCTTTTTGAATTTTTTATGGATACTATTATATTTATATGTTAAATTAAATTAAATTAATTTTTTAAATTTACAAAAGAAAAATTTTATTTATCTAAAAGTGTTTTCATTTGGAAAAATTATTTCTTTTTTCGGTTTTTTTAAGAATCAAAATACAGATTGAATTCCGTTTCCGAACGAAATAGATCTCTGTGATATGGCTGATTGTTATGAAAAAAAATAAAAGAGAATAAAAATATTTTTTCAAGAATATCTCATACATAATTTTGAATTTAAAAAATCACTTTTAAGCCAACTGTAATTCTTTATGTCGGTATTTTATGTACATGTATGCGCTTAACAGTGGTATTTTTTGTCTGTTTCTTTTTTTTTAATGAAAAACCCCAAAATACAAACATGTTTACAAATATGTAGACAAAACTCAAAATAGAAACCGCAAAATGAAGTGGCAACACAACACTTTTAAACCCATGTTAATGTAACAACAACAACAACAGAAACTAAATAAGTTTTAAAACCAATACCCAAGACCTCGTAACAATCCAACATACAACAAAACATGTGTATGCAATCAAAATAAATTACTCACACATCCACACACCAGTATATAAATTACAGACAGACTGTCTGACAGACACTCTGTCTGACAGACAGACAGACATTGAGCTCATAGTAGAATATAATTTAGACAAAGGTCAAGTGTAGGTGTAAGTGGATGTGTGATTATAAACCTTTAAAATTCAACATCTCACTTAACAAGAAAGCAAGTAAGCCAGGCAGACTGACAGAGAAAAGGACGACAAAATATTAATTTATTTTCAAAAGAAACCCATATGCTGTCCTTTAGTCTATGGTTATTTATATTTTTATGTAAGTGTAAGATTTACTGAAATATCTTTCCCTTCTTGATGCTTTTTTATCATCATTATTAATGTTGAAAATATAGAAAAAGGCTAACAAATAATAGAAAAACATATATGAATATAAAAAGCTTTGACTATGAGGGTAAATAAATTTAGGGTTAATTCTAAATATATCCAAATTTTAATCCGAAGTCAATGACTTAACATGATGAAGCACTGATTTTGAGGAATAAAAAAAAAATTCCAGACCAATTCTATTTCTATTTAAACACTGATGTTATGTTGCATTACTACTATTTCTAGCTTTAACTTTTTATTTGAAAAATTGATCTAGATGAAAAGAGAGCAGAATATGGTTGTGTAATTGATGTCATGTTTCCCAAATATAGTTTATGTTTTATAGCAAAGCAGTTTAAAAAAATTGCCAACATTACTCGTTTAATTATATGCAAACTCATGTGCACAGCCTCTAGCCACACGTTTCACAACTTGTAATCAAAGCTTGAGGTGGAACATTTTAAATATTTACTTTTCCATCCGATCTTGATTTCAGAAATATTTATTTTCCCTCTAGAGGCGAACAAAAATCTATGTCTCTCCATTGCATGCAACAGACAAGAGACATGAATTTTTGAAGAAGGCGTAAAATAAATATTTTGCAGATTTTATCAGTTGCAGTGCAGCATTAAGGACATATCCTTAGTATTTAGTTTTTAAGCCATTAAAAGCTCTGGTAATCGTAGCATGAGTTCTTGTGTAAGTCATGCTTCTACGTTGGGATGGATGCTTGGACTCTTGATGTGTGTTGTCTCATCGAAAGAGATCCACAAATAATATTCTTTCAGTAAATTTTTTAGCATACAATTTTTTAACATAATCTTTTCCTAACGTAGTTGCAGATTAAATAAAATCGTTGGCATATATTGGTTTAAAAAATTATTTAGATCACTATTATTCATATCGTGCGATCAGCCAAATATGACATGTGTGCTGAAAAAGTATGGCAGTGTGGACTAAACATGCAACTGTGTGACAGATTTTTTGGCAAGTCGTGTGATTTGCAAAATTTATATTTTTTGTCAACTTGCTAAAAATTTTTAATGGCAAACATATTAAAAAAAAAATAAATACACCGAAGGCGACTAAGGTAATAAATAATATTTTGGCATATCATATCATAAATAATATATTGGCATTTGTATCTTTGTGTGGCACCGTTTTGAAACTATTTTTTAATTCGATCAGATTTTTGTAAGATTATTGTAAGGAGAGTGTATCTTTAGTTTAAGTTAATAAGTATGGAGCTAAATCTTACATGGCTCCATACTCAATGAACTTGTTTTCGCTTTATTAGATTAACTAGATGTTAATGAGATGCCTTTGGAATACTTTGGTCATGATTATATTTATTAATTCAATATTGGACTAAAGAGAGCTCGGTTGAACTGCCAATCAGTCACTACTATACAGAACTCAGTAATTCGATGATAAACAGAACCAATTATTACTGGAGGAGAACAGATTAATGTAGAGTCTTCAGCGCCATATGACCAAAATATGACTTGGGAAAATCTGATCTACTGCTGGTATTAAATAGAAAGGTTTTGGCAGTCTTAAAAATTGCTTAGACTGGCAATTACTCGGTTAGAGTAGATGGAAAAATTACACTTAGAATTTCTGTAGAATTTGCGCGGATGAGGAAGTGCTACAAACTATTGAGCAAATCATGTGTCATTGCCTAAGGCTACAATGTCATGAGAAAAAATGGCTGAGGAGTAAATGTTTCCATGAGGGCGATTGTAATATCACGAAGTGAAAATTTGACGATAACAGCATGGCCAAATAATAAGCGATAAGATCTCCATTTTTTTATTCTTAAGCCAAAAGGAGGTTAAAAAAATTAGCCAAGAAAATTATTAAATGAAGGGAATCAAATTGGAACCAATTGGTCTCACAAGTTGATCTGTGCTTTACCAAACCTAACCTTGTAGACTAGAGAAATATAAAAGACAGATTCTGAGTATTTAATTTGCCTTGGCCATGTCCAGCTCTTGAAGAATAGGTTAGACTACATGAAATATTAAACAATACACTAACAAGCAAGCAAGTTTACAATTAATGAAAACAGAACAATAATATCTTATAAGAAAATGCATGAAATAAAAGTAAATTATAAACAAAAGGCGTTTGCGAACAATAAACCAAGAAAAAATTTTTTGCAGGAAGTCTATTTTCATTACAAACAACAAAAAGTAATATTAAGTTAGAAAAAGAAATAAATTTTATTATACGCCTTATTAGATAGAATCGAAGGTACTACAAAAAAAAAGAATATAAAACTGACTGATCCAAAGGACAAACACCACTATTCTAAATTAAAACAAATTGATACAAATATGAACATTTTTAAAGCATTTAGAATTTTTAGCTTTTTTATATTAAAAAACAGAAAATTAATTTTAAGTATTTTTTAATTTATATAAAAAACAACAGCACTAAAATAAATGTTAAAGTTTTTCAAAAGCAACTACACATATAACTTAAATAAATACAAAAATTGGTCAACTCCCTTAAGGACTTTCAAAATACTTATGATAGTGTCTGGTTAAAAGACTAAATCATCTCTTATTATTATTACATACAAAATGCTCACGTAATAATACACACATATATAAAAAATAACCTCAGGGAATTGGGACTAGAAAAATAAATATGTACTCGCATTAAACAAAAATACAATCTAAAAATCTTGTATAAATGAAAAATAAAAATATAACCCAACATAATCATAAACCATATTTGTGGATGAATTAAATCGAGAAACGTGCATGGTTTTCTTTGAACGTATGATTATCAAGGAGTTCTATTAAAAAAACAATTTAGTTTAGTTTTCTTAAGTTCCTTTGATGTTGTTTTTTTATCGCTTGAGTAAATATTATTGTTTTTTTTTTTTTTTTAAATCTCTTGTTTATTTATATTTTCTCATTTTTTATGCTAAAGCAAAGTTTCTTTGTTATGACCAACAGGGAACAAAATTATTAAAGAAAAGTAATTTACTGTATTAGGGTGTACCCAGTTCTAGAAGAAGGTCCCGAAGCTGTTTATTCTGGAATAAAAATAAAGTTAAACAGTTAGTTGTTTGCAGTCAACGTCTGACTCCGAAAGTAAGGAAACATGTCAGTAACACGACTGCATATGATGGTCCGATGACTGTGCAACTAAACAAGGGGATATTTGAATTTGACAACGTCTTGCATTCCTGAACTGGGTTGGACGTTTAGAATATTCCTGTTAGAGCCCTGATTAAGGTTTTGTTCTCGGTAAAGTTCTTGATATTCGTATCTAATGAACCGTAAAACCTCTGATTTTTCCGATTGAATGAAACTAAAATTATCTGGAAAGCTAAAGGAAATGCTGACTACCAGAATTACAGAATGCCTTCTACTTCCTTGTCCCCCTCCAGGAGCAATCCATGTACAAGTATACATCGAAGTAGCCTATGGAGTAATAAATTCCTTCTTTGGAATTCTGTCTTTCTGTCATGCAAAAGTCCCTGGAGAAAAAACGATCTGGATTAATGCAGTTAGTGATGCATAGACCTGTCTTTTGGAGTGCAATGCATATGCGGTGTTCAAACCGATTGCTACTATAGAGTAACCATTTCAGCATGAAGATGATTGTTAGGAGTGGAGCTTAGGATTCTAGTCATTAGGATAACCATACTACAAAGCCAGAGAGACAAGAAAATTCGTTATCCTACGATTAAAACTGCCCAGCAGTACTTTGTTAGGAGATATTTTCTAAAATGATAAAAATGTTTTTTTAATTCATGTAAACTAAAAAGAAAGAAATTGAATATGATTTATTCTTCAGGGAACTCCTTATCGGTTATTCATATACACACACTTACTAACGTTATTAATCCATAGTCTTTAAAAAACAACACGTAGGATATCTGTAAATTTGTATGTATTTGCGTATGTATAAAGTTGTTTGCTAAAAAAAAAAACTAGTCTGTGTTACTTTTCTACCATGTTTATAATCTTTTCATACTTAACATGATAAACTGATATACACTCTGACCCTTAGGACTTAGAAATGTTATCATGGCATAACACAATGCAATAAATATGCACTTATAGTTCTTTTTTTCTTTTTTTTGTTATTTGAACGTATTAAAGTTTATTTATATACTTTCACTCTCGTTACTATAAAATAAAATGTTTTTTTTTTTTTTTTGGTTGTTGTACATACATAGATTAAAGATTGAAGCCTTGTTTGGCGATGAGTGTAGTTTCTTTTGAGGACATATGACGAAATATTTTTGCTAAATTTTTCTAAATTAACCCTCTTACTTTGGGGATTTTTCTTTAGTTTTCTTTATTGCCACCAAACAAAGTTCAATGAAAAATTGGAATAAACTCGCGTATAACCTTTTTATGAGTGAAATCTTAGTGATAAATAAATTTTAAAATTAATAATAATGATTCAAGAAAAAACGTATCCAGTACAATTATTAAAAAAAAAATTATTAAAAATGATCCAGTTATAGACAACTCAAGCCATCGTCAATATAATAATCTGTAGTGGGATTCTCTATTCAATTTTAACGTAAATTGAATTGTTAAAAATTTTTAACAGCTAAATTAACGTCGATGTTATTCAGTAAGGATTTTAACAATATCGTTTAACATTATATTCAATTATAACGTCGAATTTTTCAGTTAACTTAACAGCAATATTTTTTTCATTGTTTATTCTTAAAGTTGTTGTTATTTTGAAATGTTCTAAAAATATATTTTGGAACAAATAAAAAAGAGCGCACTCTCCTGTACACTATTCTGACTATTGACTTTCCAATTATATAAATAATATTCTAGGCAAAACTTTCAAAGAAAGAATGTACTTTAAAAATAGCATATAAATACATATATTAGTAGACCTATTACAAAGAGTGTTTTTTATAGAGTGTCACAATATTGAGTTGGCATCACTGCTTTATTTGAGCACCCATTTAACAGCTGATAATTGCTTTTTGTTTAGTTTGCTTTGAAATTTCATTATGAATCGACTTATACCAGAGCAACGCGTGCAAATTGTTGAAATTTTTAATCAAAATAATTATTTTACTCATCGTGCAGCATACGCTACAATTGATTTACTCAAATAAACTTTTGATGAAAAAATAATTTCAAGTAATGTCCCAAATAATTGACCACCAAGATCGTACGATTTAACCGCATTATATATTTTTTTTTGGGTTAAGTTAAGTCACTTGTCTACGTCGATAATTCACAAACAATTGAACACCTGGAAATCGACATTCGAAGTGTTATCCGCAAAAGACGGACGCAAATGCTGCGAAAAATTTTTTAAAATTGGTGTTCCTGGTTGTGCCTTCTTCGCGCGTGCCGTGGCGGCCAGGCCGCTTTACAGAAATCATATTTAAACATTAATTTCATAAAATTATCTTTCCATTAAAGCACACTTCATTGATATTAAAAATATATTTCCTTGTTTTATTTTGATTTAAACTTTTGTCACTCTATAAAAAACACCCTTTATTAGTGCAGATATAACAATATTAAGACCTACCCATACTCTCTTCATTGTGCTGCAAATGTTGTATTTCACATACATTACTTTAGTTACTCAGCTAAAGATATATTAATTTATACTTGGAATGGTGGTACCCATTTCCCCCTCTCTAATATTAAAATATTCCGGTCATCAGTAACACAGTTCCGAAATTTCAAAACGATCAGTGTAGCTGTTTGATTTTTTTTCCTTATAGAAACATACAAACAAACAAATGTACAACCCAGTGATGGATAACTAAAATGTATATGGTACTAAATTTCAACCAAAAAAGTCAAAATTTCAACAAAGTGGTACTTTTCTTAATATTTTGTTAATATTTAGTGGAATTTCTGTTAACGCCAACATCAAATTTAGCCAAAAACACCTGAATTATAAAAGAGTCTGCTATTGAATTGGTCACATTATGTAACTCACATCATAAAGAATAAAATGACTAAAAAAAAGAAAAAAATACTAAAACTGACGTAGGAGTACTGAGGAATTATCAAAATGAAATAATACTGAAAAAAGTTCTAAAGCATTGAATTTGCCTACACTGATATGCAAACCGATTAATTTATGTATGAATAGATAACAGTGCGTATGAGTGTTATGCTAATTCCAAATAATTGATATTACTCATGGAAAATCGTATAAAGTAGGGATTCGCGATATACTCGTACATCAATGCATCCAAAATAACGATATTTATCATACAATGCATCGAATGAAACCGATACATCGATCGGTTGCAGCCTATATTTTATGATATGTATGAATGTATTTTATTTGATGTAACGAATAAACTCCTTACAACTTTATTTGTACGTGAACAAGTCAAATAGTTGAGAGCAGCATTTGATAGATTAAAAAAATGCTAAAGCGTTAAGGTAGCTGATAAATTGCCAAAACTAAATTCCTCAAAAATTTTGAATTTATAATTTACTGGAGATCACAAAACTTTATTATTAAACAAATATTTAAAATTTCAGTTAAACTTATACGGAAAATTCAATATATTTTTCGATAACTTTGTGTAAAACTCTTTTGAAAAATTTAGAAACGATATCTAGTATTGGAATTTTTTTTTATACCAAATATAACTTTTTCGATTACACTAGCTGTCATATTTTTATTTTAATTTTTTTTTTCTCAAATAAGACATTAAATGTTTATTTAGTTTGTGATACAAGAAAAAAAAAACACATATATCCTCAAGTTCAACTAAATGATCTACCCTTTTCAATAACAAAAAATAATTTCAAGTTTTTACTTTAATTTGAGTTAATGATTTAACCACATTCTATATTAATTACAACCTTTCAATGGCCATAAACATAATTAACCACAAAAGATTCAACAAAAGTATGTGTAATTGTAAATGGAATTTTGCCACTCTTCGAACAAAATAGAGCGTCATTACTGCATTCCAAAAATATATGATGCCCCGACATGTCTAAGACAAAAAAAAAAAAAAAACGAAAATGCAATGGCGACTAAATTATGGCAGCTAAATAATCGTTAAATATATGTTCAAATAATTATAGATGAAAGAACATTTTACGCGAATAAACGGATGCATGCTAAGATATTAACACGAAAAACTAACAAGAAAATTAATGGTAACAACTAAAACGGTGCAGAAGAAGAAAAGAAAATTGAATACCGCATGACAATACAACAACCAGCGGATACAAGGTTTATATAGGGTGAACCATACAGTTGGTAATTGTGAGAATGTTAAAAAAAGGATAATCGACTAAATCCGTGTTTGTACTAAAACACATTTCTTAAAACTTATTTTAGAATAATTTAAACCCTACACTGTTCAATCGTGCTAAGTTTCTAATGAAAAAGTCTCAAAAAGTTATTGTACTTTTTATAGGATTAAAAGGAACAAATTGGTAGTTTTGTTATTTTATTTGAGAAATTCTCTAAATATATATACTCGTATGTGTGCAGTTAAATTTGAAAATATAAAACGCTAGACATGAACCAGAGAATTTAACAGAGCTCTGTTCGCAGGGTAACAGTGCTTTATATACATATAAAACTCATAGCGGATACACAAAATCCAATGATTTTTTTCCGCCCACGTTGACACCATCCTAAAAAAAATACGTTTTTAATGTACCCGCTATTATTTTTATATGTCTGTAGAGCACTCTTAGCTTGCGAACAGAGCTCTGTTAAATTCTCTGGTTCATGTCTAGGGTTTTATATTTTAAAAATTTAACTTTACACACATTAAATACTTTTTAAGGGAAAAGCAGCTTATAATGGTAGTTTTAGTACTTAGTTTTTATTAATGGTGTTATGTGTTTTACACACAAAATGGCACGTTATTGAAATGTACATATATAAAATGTCTTGCCAACCTTGTAATAAAGCAGCTTGTTATTTCACTAGAACTGAACACAACTTATGAAAAAGTGGAACGCCCTGTTTTCAACAGCTGACAGCTAAGTTTTACAGGGCACTATCAACACTGTCGATTTTTACGGGGCAAAAAGTGCAGTGCCTTTCACCCTTAGTGAGGGCGATTTTTTTAGAATCAAACACACTGCACTTTTAGAGAGCAAAACATTTCTAAGAAACGAACACCAAAGTACATTTTCTGCATGGAGATGTATCATTTTTTTGTAGAAAAGAAAACACCATAATTTTATAAAAATTAACATACTTTCTGGAAACTCAAATAAGAAAAAAATTTTCGTTTTGGTACTTTTTTATTTAAGGTATTTTTTTAACTTTTGGCACTTATTTTACTTTGGTACTTTTTTTTTCTTGAGAAATTTGAATGAGAATTGGTGAACGGATAAGCATGTGGCCCATTTAATACATGAATTTAATCTTTAAAGGGAAAAAACAGGACTAATTGGTAGTTTTGGTACTTCTTTATTAAATTTTTATTAATTAAAATACATACTGTCTTAAAGCTGAAATGAGAACAACTTTTTACTTCTTGGTACTTTTTTACTTAAGGTACTTTTTAAATATTGGTGCTTTTTTGCTTTTGATACTTTTTCTCTGCAGAAATTTTCTAAATGGATTTAGATGAGATTTGGTAGACGAATAGCATGTAACCAACATTAAAATATAGAATAATTTTTAAGGGAAAAAATGGGACAAATTGTTAGTTTTGGTACTCTTGTTTTCTCGGAATTTTTATTTTGTTGACTTACTGTGAAGTTTATGGGCGGTAAAATAAAGAAAATCGTGAAGTGTTGTTGTTTGTTTGCACTTTTTGTATATTTAACAGCCATTCAACCAAGAGAAACTCGCACGGATCACTCTATAACCCCTTTTCTTGTCTAAATAGAGATGAAGCTCTATTTATGGTCTTACTTCAAAAGAAGTATTAAGAGTATGTGTTATAGAATAGTGGTTATTTTAAATTATAGCTACTCTATAAAATACGATGGTTATTATGTATGTTATTGCAACATCATAAACTTGGAATTAAATATTGTTGTTTTCTCTCCAGTTCGTCTTACATATTTCAACGAATATTAGTTGTGGCTTATTGTTGTTTAGTAAAATAGTTGCTTGTTTGGTTGCTTGGTGTGCTGTAGTTGTGCCAAAACATGACATTAAATGTGCGTGACTTGATTTTCATAAAAGACGTAAATTGTTTTTATATGATCAGATACTTGCTGATCATCATAATCATCTATATAGTTGTCATATATGCTGCGTTATAAAAAATTTACGAATATTTTAGAGTAGGCTGAACATGCTTTAAAATAGTTTCTTTGCTATTAGGATCAATTTAGCGGTAATATTTTATATATTAAACATATTATAGTTTGGGTAATTAATGTCGATATGAAATTCAAATATTTTAATAGTGAAAAATGAATTTGGATTATTTAGCTTTGCAGAAATATTTTTAATAAAGTTTTATTTCATCTATTTAAGTTTTTGTAAATGGGCAAATTATAAAGATCTGGAAGACAATTAGTTTGCAAGTCCTTGTTTGTCTAGTAAATATTTCTTCATATCTTTGAACTTATGTAGCATCCTTAAACAAGTATTTAATGTTGATTTTTATCATCGCAATCATTTTGCAACATTTTGTGCATCTCTACTGATGATTTTTTATGTTGTTCTGGCTGCTGTTGTAGTGTCGATTTTGTTGCGCCCTTAAGACTTTTATCGCATTTTTTGTGTGTGTACGAGTATTTTCTTCGTGTTGTTTTTTATTGTGTGACTTTTATATACATTTTGCCAGACCATTTACGGTTTATGTTTTACAACTTACATGGGCGTGTCCATAAATTATAAGGTTTGTTACTTTTTAAAAGTATAATAAATGCAGAAAAAAGCTAATTGTATGCATCTTATAAAAAAGTATGATGACTTTAAGTAAATTACAGTGTTTGCAAATGTTGCTGCGAACATTATAATATTTTGTAATTTTTTTTTTTTACAGAGAAGAACTTAAAACGACTTTGGGAACTATCAATTACTATTATCATGTTCAGATTGTTGATGATGTTGTTTTGCGTTTAAATGATTTCAAGTTTTTGCAGATTGTACGCCAATACAAAGTAAAAGAAATATAACAGAAAAAAGAAAATTAAAGGAAAGACATTGAGTCAACTATCAGATACAGCTTTAAGGGCCAGGGAACATTTTGCTATAATAAAATTTTATCCCTCTGCATTGTAGATATCAAATAGTGATATTTAAAAGATCAAGTTTGATCATGTTTAGATTATGTTCCAAATTATCGCCAAAACTTGCCTTTGGACTTTATCTGGCGGTGTGGTTAAGTACTCACTGCCACCCTCAAGTTTCCCTTAAGGCAACAATGTGACTTAAAAGCAAAAAGTCTGTTCAAACAAAAACTAATCAGCGAACTAAACTGATTTTTGTTTTTGGAAAAAAATCTTTTGAAGTTTTGCTTTACAAAATCTAAGACTGTTTTTGAAAAATCCAATTTAATTGTTTAATTCTAATATTTATTTTACATAACTTTTTATTATATTTAATCATTAATTAACAACAAAGGCAACAAAAGTTATATATAATTTATTAAATTATTACTTAGTAGTGCACATTACATTATTTTTTGTTTGCTTTTCACAGTCCTCATTAATATTTATAAAAACAAAATTTGTAATAAAAAAAAAAAAAATAATTATCTATATTAAAAAATAAGTTAACGAAGCGTATGAAAGATTTGAATGCGTGCTGTGTACAATTAATTTATTTGTATTGATGTTAATTAAAATAATCAGTGGCTGCAACTGCCAATTTCAATTTTAATAAAATTGTTGTTTGTGATATAAAAATTATTACACTGCTGGTCATAAATGTAGTCAAAAGATTCTTAAATAAAGTGCAAGAATTTTCCAAGTTTCATTTCATGTATATGTTGCATTTTATGGTGTTGATATGAATATTCTGTAAGGTTTTGGATAAAATGAAAATTTTTTTCGTAATAAGCTTTATATTCAAGGCGGGACAAAAGTAAAAACCCTATTGAAAAACCTATAACTCTTGCAAATGGCGCCAAATGTCAGTTTATTTTATGATATTTGTGAAGTTAAAAAAACGCAGAAAACAAATTGCAAGCCACGAATCGATTTACTCAGAAGGAATGAAGAATAATTCTTTCCATTTTCCAAAAAAAAAAAAAAAAAAAAAAAAAATACAGATAAAGAAAAAGAACATCGGGTGAATACTTGTTTTTCCGCACCCTGTATGTATGTTACCTTTTTTGATGATGATTTATTTAGTGCAAATTATTACTTATATTCAAAAGATCAATCAAGACCCCAAATAATAACCTCAATGATAAACTTTTTGTTTGATCTAAATCGCTTAGTAAACAGCAATTCTTGGAATTTTGGAAACAGAATTTTGTGCCACAGGACCTAGTTTAAAAGTTAGCTGGATGGTGTAGCAGTTTGTAGGCCAGTTCATGGGTTTTTGCCATTGTAACTTCTCAAGTGTATATCTGGGCATTGTCGTCATAGGGAAAAAACTTTTTACATTATTTTACAATGAAGGTTTATAGTTACGTCCTTGTGGCGAAAGGATCCAAAAACTTTCTCTATCAATAGATTTATCTTGATATAAAAAATTTTCAAAGTCTACCGTAGAAAAACAAGTGTTATTGTAACAAAAAACAATGTGTCATTTGTCATACACAATGCTTTTGAGTGCCCACGTAAGTTAAAAACAAACCATTTCAATTGAGTCGTAAAAGCTAAAAGGATAAATGTTTTACTTTAACGTTAATTTTCTAAATAAATTTTACTTTTTTATTTCGATTTTATTTGCACATATTAAAACACCGAAATCTTTTACTGGCCACCCAGGAATTAAACTGCCAATCGCAAATCTGACGACGAATTCCTCTTTGTTTTTAAATTTGAAATATATTGTTTGATGTAATAAAGTTTCAGTGAAATTGAGCTACGATTGCGGGTTTAACAGACAATAGTGGGTAAAGTTCAGTGGAAAACAAAATTAAGAGAAAAACCTTCTTGCTTGTATGCCAGCATGATAGAGGTTAAACTTATGAATGAACTACAAATGTTCTCCATAATGATCTTAAAGCCCCAAATATTGAACAACTTATTTAATTCAATAAAAATGGATAAATGAAAGATTTCTCATCGTATTTTTTCTTTCGTGTTGACGATGAAGCGCTTTTTCTTTTAATATACTAAAATATTTATTCGTGTTTGAATATGACCATCCATATGTAACAGATTAATTAAAAATTACTTCTAATACTCTGTACTACCATCTTCCTCAGTTTTTTGAAAATTAAATATACGAATACATGCATACACACTGTGCATTATTAAAAACTCTAATGTTGCAACAAATTAATTTTTCTAAGCAAAGTTTTACAATTTAACAACCTAAATAAAATATTATGTTGCTGCCGTTCTGCCACTATTATTAAATATTATTATTGTTGTTGAGTTTTAACATGCACACAATTCACAATTCACAAATTACAATTAACTTTTTTAGTACTAAATGATTTGAAAAGTGTTTGAAACACGTTTTAATAAATTACTGAAGTAAACAACTTATACTTATTTGTTGCAAACAGTACTTAGTTAGTAATGACATTAACAGGGTGTTGCAAAAAAATGATGTTAGAGAAGATAACATAAGAGAGAATGTACACAATTATATTATTTAGTTCAATACTGGCATATTGGCCCGATGGTTGCCACAATCATATTGTTTTTTTGTGTGGAAAATATTAATTTACGATAATAATTGCACACTTTAATAATTTAAGTTGTATTGGCGGTATCGCCCATTTGTTCTTCAGTCTGTCCAATTAAGTTTCGACTAAATTAAAGTATAAATATTTAGTTGAACTGTATGGTGTTTAAGCCAGAACCCTACTACTAAAATTTAATAAAAAAATAACACGTATAACAAAAAAGGAATCTCATATATGAAACTATTTTTATAAAATTCTACAACACCTTGTAGGCTGTGTAATTTTTTGTACTATACGACAGCTAAAAGCAGACGTATTTCCACTCTTTGCATTATTAATTTTGTATATAATTAAATTTTTTTTAAATAACACCAATTTTACAAGAAACTTTTCAATAAATTATAATATTAGCTGCTGTTGCTGCTGGAATATTTATTCCCTGTTATTTACAAAACTAAAATTAAATTTCACATAATTTTTTTTGTGATTTGTTTAAAATCAACCTGCTCATTGTTAAATTCAAAAATTATAATTTCGCTTTATTCAAAGTGAGTTGGCATGATTATTAAAGTGTATTTAATGTACCGCAACTGACAAATTAACAACCATCGGTAAAATTGTTATATTGTTGTATTCGCCGCAGTATTACTTACCACACTGGTGGTGGTGCTGCTTCTGCTGCTGCTACTGCTGATAATATTGTTAATGTTTGAGTGTTGCAGGTTGCCGTCATTTCATTTGCGACTTATATACAATGTTGTTGCTGTTTAAATAAATATAGTGTTTGTAGTTTGTTATGTCGACATGAGTCTAACAAACAACATCAAGTAGAGGAAACAAAAAATAAAGACTCTTAAATTATATACATTATGCTTAAAGGCAGTAGCTGCTGCAATGGGTCACAGCCACAGCTACAGCAACAACAATAATAGCAACAACATATTAGCTACAACACTGACTAAGAAGGCCGCAAGCAATATTTATTTATTTAATTTTTTCCTTTTGCCACATAAAACGAAAATGAGAGAAGAAAAAAAAAACATGTAATTGAATGCATTCATGTGACGCCATTCATAACATGCCACAATTAATAGTTGAACGAACTTGTTGCAATGCTGTTTCTGTATCGCTGTAGTATGTTTGTATTTAGTGTAGCAGCTACACATTTTTCATTATGTGTTTCATATTTTTTCTTGTTTTTTTTTTTTGCTGTAAGTAATTTGAAATATTGTTGTTGCTTGTTTTTTGTAAGTGCATGCATTTGAGGTATTAAATAATATAAATTCCACTTAAACGAAATAATTTCTTTGGTATTTCTTACTTATGCATTGCTGCTATTGCCTTCGGACAAAGTATTAAGGCAACAATGCTATTGTTGTTTATTTTCTTCAGCCTGCTACCATGTATTTTGCAATGAATTATTTGCTAACTAATGATATGCTCAAGCAGGTTTGAAGTTTTTATTAAGTGTCGTAGTATCTTAAAGTTGATATAGAAATGTTTGTTGGGTATAAACCCATCAATGGTTAATAACTTTGCATATGTTTCCATTAATATGGAAAAATGGTACATAATAAATGTATGCCACATATGTACGTATCGAGAGTCTGACATAATCTGCCAGTTTGTGTGCGTTTGCTACACTTTTGTTCTAATAATTCATTTGCAAAATATCATCAATACCTGCTGTGTTGAACACAATCATTCAATCAATATAATCATAAATATAAATGTAAACAATTCACATAAATATTGAAAATATCCTTTTAGATATTACTATAGCATTTTGAGGATACTAGTATAAAAGCTCATTTCCCATTAGATTAGAAAATAGTCATTGTTTCACCGTTGAGTGTTTCTTACGTTACACATACACACACGCACACACACACATACTTTGCATCATGGTTGAATTATTAAAATTCTCCATAAAAATTTCCATAATTTATACAGTTTTTGTTCTAAATAATTTAACCGAAGCCATGCGATATAATCAACAAGGTACGGGCGATGAAAATTGTGAAACTATTAAATCGGAAATTCATTTGATTAAAGAAGAATTTGATGAATTGGGTCGCTTGCAACGTACCTGTAATGCAGATGTTATGGTTAACAAATGTGAGGGGCTGTGCAACAGTCAAGTGCAGCCATCGGTTATAACACCTACGGGGTTTCTGAAAGTGAGTGTTTTCCAACCATAATAATAAAAAATCGTTTAATTTGTATTTATTCTAAGGAGTGCTATTGCTGTCGCGAAAGTTTTCTAAAGGAAAAAATCATTACACTTTCTCATTGTTATGATCCTGATGGTACCCGTTTAAGTAGCCCAGATATGGCCACCATGGATATTCGTTTACGTGAGCCTACCGATTGTAAATGTTTCAAATGTGGTGATTTTTCTAGATAAATTATTAAAAAAAAATAGTGTTTTTTTCTAATGCTTAAATAGTTCAAGGTGCAAATTTAAATAAAATATATAGAAATAAAATAAATATCGGGTTGTTAAGCTCACAAGTATGTTCGAGTGTTTTATTCAAGTAATTTTTGTGTTGTTCTTCAAATTTTAGGAACGATTTTTGATATTTTCTAATCAAAAGGTGGAATGAATTAGCAAAAGAAATTTTGAAAAAAAACCTAATATTGAAAAAACACTTCAAGCTTCATTAGCTCGTTTCCAGTGTATCACCTAAATTGGTCCTTTTATTTAGAAGACAATAGTTATATAAAGCTTTTTAAAAAAGTAAATATTTTAAATTAATCAATTATTTCAAACATTTATCTTAAAATTTTCCTTCAGGACAATTTTATTCAATCATAATAATTTATGGTAAACACCCAGAGATGAATAACTAAATTAATGTTAGTTAGTTCTTTCGTTAAGGATTTCAAGGATTTCATCTCGCGATAGCAATGTTAATCAGCAGGACTTAAGTTTTAACAACCTTGTATTTGAGAAATAATTAAAAAAACCAGATTTTTTTTTCAAAGTCGATGTCATGTGACCTCTTGAAAAGGCTTAACTAAAAAATTGTGCTTCTGTTTCAAAAGTATTTGTTCGAATGAAAAAATTTCGTTGTTATCGTGAAATAAGATGGGTTCAGCCCTTTTGGCTTTCAGTAGAGTCTCTTTGAAATACCTGTAGATGAGATAAAAAAGAAAAATTCCAAGTAAGATGGGCTACATACAATCATAAAGGATATAATTAGATATATAGAAGAGGAAGAGAGGGAAAGTTCTGCTAAGTGGGGATCGTTCAATAAAATTAAGCACCGTTTAGAGTGTCATCGTTACCTGTTACATGCTTGATATCCAGATCGTGGGTCAATAAGCATTCTTGTTGCGATCATTACAGGTCACTGTTTTTAAGGTTCGCATGCTAGTAGATTAAATCTAGCGTATAACGATTTCTGCAGAATTTGTGATAATCAGGAGAAGGTTGAGAGTATAGAGCACTGTGTCTGCACTGCTCCTCCTCTTGTAACGAATCATATATGATGATGTTAAATTATGCGAACTGGGCTACCTAATAGTCACGGCTATGCTCGTCGTTGGGTGTGGAGTATTCCCATGTAATAGTAGAAAGATTCGATTACAAATAATTTTTTACTTTAGGTAGCAAAACTTAGACCAATCACATATTTAAACAAACAAAAATAAAGAACAGCTGATGGAATGTTGAGTAGTATAAGATGAAGTTATCTACCCAAATCTTTTACCCACCCTCCTTGCTAACATAATTTAAAGTCTATTGTTAGCCCAATTCTATTTTGCAATAATCTACCCTATACTGCCAACTTCACCTTTCGTAAAATAAATTAAAAAAATTTTAAAATTTCATATTTGACAACGTTATAGTAAATCAAATTTTTATTTAGTAATTTTGTTATTATTAAACACAAACTTAGGACACTAATTAACAATAAAATGTCAACAAAAACAAAATTTGAGTTAAGACAATTGAAAAGTAATTTAAAATTTTTTTAATTACATATATATATTTTATGTATGTGTAATACAAACAAAAATAGGAAAATATTATTGCATTATGTTTAGAGTGTATCTTGAATTCATAGATATTATGATTATTTTTAGATATGGGAGTACAATTTTTACAATGATCTAATTTAATCACAATATGTTTTTAACTTGAGGAAATGTGAATATATGACTATAGAGATTTAGATTTGCTATAAAAAGACTTTATTTTCTCTTAAACCAGAATCCACACTGATGAACAGAGTAAAGTTTTTTCTTTTTAAGTGCTTGTTTATAAATATAATTATATTAGAAAAAGGTTTATAAAGTCCCCGTATTCAGGTCACTTAATAATATATAGTATCTGGATACTACATATACATATATTGCGGCAGAATCAATGTTTTTTTTTAAATCTTTTCTTTTGGCACTTTATATATGTATGTATGTATTTTTCCAGAGTAACGTGGATGGAATTGATGCTTTGCATTGGAAAGTTCTAAGGCTGGTAATGCTGATGAAGGTATTATCACGTAACAAGGCAAATAAAAGTTCCTTGCCAAATAATTTGGAAATGACTGGGCAAATCCAAACAATCTTATCTTCATAAATCAGAATTCAGGAAAATTTAGTTAAATTCCTCGCCCAAATGTTACGAGTATATTGATGTTCCAAATAAAAATTATTAGATATACATATGTACATACATATATTATTATTTTTTTTAATTTAAAAAAAATGTTAAACATTTCTTTTCAAATCCAATTTTCAATATCTCAATTTTCAAAACAAAAAAAACTTAGCCAGCCAAAAAAAAAAAAAAATATCAAATTCTTTGTTAATAAAATTGAGTTAGAGAAAGTAGAATTGATATACACCCAGAGCAAAACTTTAGTAAACCTTATTATTTGAAATGTGAATAGACATGTCGCTACAACACTCTCTGTCTCTCTCTCTATCTGTGAAAAAGGGCGGATTCTTTAGGTATATCACTGCTGGAAGATCTAGCATCCCTATGTGACTATCGTCGCGTTGAATTTAATTCTGAAACGAATGGGAATGCGTATGGAAAACATATGAAGTCACTTTCCACTTTAGGTAACACAAAGGGATAAATAAGACCCAAGTGCGCGAAATCCATATTATTAAACTATCGATCTGTGCACCTTGACATAAAAAAACATATGGAGTCAGCGAGAAATTCACTAGCTGCTCTTGGTCAAGGCAATTAAGTTTCAAAGAGGCTGCCAAAGAATCTTTCGCCTAGAAACCTAAAGCGGTGTTCACTCAGACGGGGAGAAAGTCACTGATATTTTTTTTTTTCGTCATTACAGCCGAAGCAGTAGTTATAGGAGGGAAGACACCGACCACATAGATTGTCAATATCACCATACCGAAGCTGGATTTCAATACTAACCAGAGCATCAACGATGATGTTACCTGAACTGGATGTGCATGTGTTTATAAGGCGGTAACGCCTTAATGACTCACGCAGAGAAAAGACATGATTGCAAAATGTTCATGTCAACTAAGTATATCTGCCACAACCAAATAATTATTCATTAAAGCAAATATGGTTGCATTAAACATTCTTCAATTATTAAAATATTTGATGCGAAAATAAAATAATCATTCTGGGTTTCGTCCCGTAAAAATTTAATGTATGAAAAAAAGTATATTCGCTGCTACAATATTAAATAATAAAGGTTTATTTCAATTTAAAGAAACCAAATAGCTGTCAATCGTATGTAACTTCAGTCGTTCATAGAATTTAATAAGAGGAGGAGATGTGAAGTGAGAAAATTAATGTAAAAATTATAATTATATGATGAAAGTTATTTAATTTTACACAAAAATATAGGTGCACTTGAAGTCTTCAACATCTGTGGTTTAAGGTACATATATGAGTACATACTAATATATGAAGTGAATTTAATATACGAATGTATGTTGCTTTGCAGTATGACGAAAAAATACTACGTAACAGCAAACGATGGCAACTGGATTCAACATAAATATGCGGATAAATAAGTTAATTATTTTGAATTTTATTAAATTTAATTTGTCCAGAAAGTTTATTCGATAAATATTTTCAAATAAAAATACTTATCAAATATATAATTTGATTTAATTTAATAAGTATTTGTGTGTGCATTTTTCTTTTATCTAAGCAAAAATGTGAAATTGTTTACATAAACCAGAAAAATAACATTTTCATAGCTTTTGCAGAGCATACTATGTTTATATTCCTTAGATGACAAATGCAATATATATAGTAGCTGCAATCATTAATCTGAACATGAAATGATAGTTTGCGATTATGATTCCATCAACCATGTTTTTTCTTTGCGTGCTAGCTATCACTTTTAATAATGTGCGACATTCTAGGATATGGATATGCCGGTTCACTATCGTCTATAATCAGTATATCTCTATTCTATATCAATTTGCTTGCAGGATGCTGCATTCATCGGGTAGTCTAAAATAACTACATGCAACAATTCAGCATAATTTTTAAAGTAAATTATGTATAAATACAAACTTTTTTGGGCCGCTCTAACAACATGTCCCATTACAAATATATTTTTCTTCTGATTTAAATTTTATTTATATATAATTTGTACACCCAACGTTGAGGCATCATTTCATTAAGTGCGATTGACTGAAATTTATCTAGCAACGAACTTAATAGTCTTAAATGCAAATATTTATTTTACTACTTTGTAGCTATAATATTTATGTAAACTGTTAAAAAAGCTATAATCAATTTTAATATGACAATATAATAAAATGTTTCTAAAGGTGAGTTTACATGGTAATACAAAGTAATAACATTTTGTAGAATCAAAATATTATGAAATTCTCTTTTTGTATGAGATGAGAGAACAAAAGTCTATTTCAGGTATTTTTTATGTATACACGGAAAATATAAAATTCAAAAGTCTGCGCTACGAAATAGCTGGTGGTTACAGTTCTACAATATTTACAAAAACAACATGAATTTGTTTTAGTTGTTTTTGTAATTATTGTATAGTAATGAGGCCACCTTCTATATATACTCTTAAAGCTGCCAATGTTTACTTAAAAAGACACGCAAGTTTCAAAAATGGTTTAGAAAATAAACATTTACCGAACGCTTGTCAGATTTTGTATCCGTATTATCTCTTACTCATAACAATTTGCGTTTACATGATAAGACTTTCTTCAATTTTTGACATACCGATATACGAGTACATGTATTACCATATAAAGAGGCCTTAAATAAGCAGACACTTTCAGAAATCGCACATACACACAGACACATACATATGTGTTGCTTTTATAATATTTAGTATATTGTTTAAATAAAAACAATAAAACTATTACAAAACTGTCAAAATATGGAACAGACAACACAAGATTTGAAAGTAAAAATACATTCATATTGTGTTCGATTGTATAAAAAAAAACCTACCTACCTTGGTGAAATTAATTACACATAAATCAACTATTTTATGATGTTTTTGTAATAGTTTATACCATTTTTACAACAAATAGTCTGCCTAACAAAATGTTTGACGGTAAAGAAAATATAACAAAATAAGGAGTTAAAATGCTAATAAAAATTCTTAATTATATATTGAGCAGTTTTAAAAATTTATTTAACATGTCGATGTCATTGGAGCCAGGTAGACTCATTAGTGTCTTCCAAATGGAGCTTGAAGATTTTGAATACTTAAAAATTATTCAATATAAAACACAGACAAAATCAAATGTCTCTCTTACACAGTGAACTCGTGCTGAAGATGTTTGATATCAAGTGCTTTTCTGATGATTTGTGAAATTTCTCTTTGGATGTATGATCCCAATGGTAGTGAAAGGCTTAGGGTACAGTTAACTAATGAAAATAATGTTGTTTGGTAGTTACAATTAGCAAAGTTTTGCTAGGACATTTAAAAGAGCACAATTTTCTACGAAATATTATTAATTTGAATAAAAAATTAATTCATAATAAAAAATTACTCAAGTCAACAATAGACAGTTTGCAAAACTTATCATTTTATTTAATAGACAATAAAAAAATCTATACTTATGTATGTATGTATATATATTTTATTTTTTTATCGCTATTATTTATTGAATTTATGCAAAAATTATTAATTTAAAACAAGCACCACCTAGTTAACGTATCATTAATTTTTAACAAATTCTTTTTTAAAATTGAACATAAATTTCAATCAACTGCCAATAAAAGCTTAAAATAATAAAGAAAATACAATACTAAAATATAAATTTTTGTCATCTTTAAAAACAGAATCTAAAATATTCCATTTTAATGGTTTTTGTCTATTTGTGTAAAAACAATCTTTAACGCATTAGTTTTTGTTTACAATTTATAGCGAAAAGTTAATATTAAAATTGAATACCAACTTAATTAAGTAGGCGCGTAAATATATTTCTTATTTTTTCAACACAAATTACTTGTTTTTTGTTTTAGCAAAAAAAGTGGAAGCATTAAAATAATTAATTGTCAATTTATTTAAATTTCAATAAAATATACAGATTTTTTATTGCAGATAACATCGCCGTATTAACCGGGTATATTTCTAAAGAAAATAATTATGTAAATTTAAATTATAATATATTTTAGAGTCTTAAGACAGGAATCAGAAGTTGTATTTCTAAAGTTATAGTGTGAAATTTTAAAATCAGATATTTAAATTTTTCTTTAATCCAAAGGTTTTATAAAACTATTTATATAGAAAGAGAAAAAAAGACTTATACGTTAATTTGGATTTGGGGTCGTTTCGACAAATATTTATGAATTGAATGAACATAAAGTCTATGAATCATGAAAAGCATAAAATATTTTTAAATGCACAAATACTATGCACATGTTTCTGGTCGATATCCCGGCACAAAACCAGTTATTTTTTCGGACATTTATGACAGCTAGACATCGTATGCGGCCATGTTACAGAACTCAATTCCAATCTCAAATGGTTTAATTTCAGCAAGGTGAGTCTTTAGAGAACGAAAAACGAAAATTTTTTTGTAATAAAAATTTTAAAATTCGATATGGAATTAACAATAAATGTTTCTATACTTCAATAAAAAAACATGCATACTTGTAGGAGCGTCAGTAAAAAAAAAAACTTTGTATGTTAATCAAAAAGCATTTGGTAAGCTTTTTTATGCAAAAATGTATCACTATAACATATAAAAACAAAATAGTCCAAACCTGAAGACTGTAAATCAAAAACGATCCGAATACAATGGCTGAATTGACACTATTCCGATCGTAATGTATCACCGATAACCATATTTATATGTATATTAGTTTTAAGTAATTATAATACAGAGTCTACTTTAAAAAAAGTTTAAATTGTTCAATCTCTTGCTATATATTGGATATAGTTTACAACAAATATAAATCCGACGACTTTGACATCATATTCATACCATGTAAAATTTTTGTCTCATATTCTATTTGCATTCGAAATCTGTATAAATAGTATATGTAATCACGTTCAACAGAGCTACATAGCAAATACTGAAAGCATTTACATATTAATGCTGACGTGGTTTAGTGGGTTCTACCGAAAAGAACGTTTGTTCATCTGTGTAGTTGAAATCTAATGGGATGTTTATACAGTGCTTGCCACTTGAATAGGGCACCCCTATTAGTTTTCCTAAAAAGTAGCTTAAGAATAAAAGCTTGTAATTTTTTCTAAGTTTCTTTTGTTTTCTCATTCGGTAAATTAGACTTGTTCTTTCTGAGAGCCTTTTTTCAAGTTTTTTTGAAGTACCGTTGCTTTTTTAGGTTTTCTTTTATAGATGATCGAAATTCTTGCAATTTTTGGCGCCACTTGAATAGAGCAGTCTCAGTTGATACGAGTTTTTTAAGAGTTCACTTGTTGTGGTTACAAAATTTTTGTTTCTTTAAACAATTTAAGATTTTTAAAGTCAAAAAAAAATAAAAAAGGTTAGAGGAAACTGTCTGATCGAGGCGGAAAAAATAAAAATATAAATTCTTAATAATTGCGGGAAATCTGTTAATCAAATCGCCAAAGAAATTGGTAGAAGTCGACATGCCGTGTCTAATTTTATAAAAAATAATGAAAACTACGGACACAAAAAGCGTGCTTTCACCTGCTGATAAGCGAGCAATTCTTAGATTAGCCTCTAAGTCCCATTTGAATCCCAAATAAGAGCTAAATCGGGTGTTTCCGCCAGTGTGAGAACTGTACAGAGTGTTATTTCCAAAGCTAGACATTTGAAGCTACTAAAATTAAAGAAAAACCCACCATTAAAAGGGTCTGCAAGGAAATACGCTTATTACACTGTCGCAGTCATACGACATGGAGCAATGAGTGGTATCGTGTCGTCTTTTCTGACGAAAAAAAGTTTAAGCTGGAGGGTCCAGATGGATTTAATTATTATTTTCACGACTTGCGGAAAGAAGAACATAATTTGAATCACCTACGTAGCCTGGAAGAGGGGGTGTTATGGTCTGGGGCAGTATCTCTTATTATGATACCTGTGAGTTGCAATTTTTGAGCACTAAAATGAATGCGAATTGCAACAAGGATGTGCTTAATATATGTTAAATATGTCTAATATATCTCTGATTATTAAATTTACGAAGAAACGAAATGCATATCTATAGATTAGCTAACCCATAACAAATAATAATTTTTGAAAACATAAATTCGTGAACATTTGTCAAATAAATGTTATCATATAAATTATTATTCATATAAATTAATGGCCTTGCTTACGATGTATCGATCACTGAATTTCTATACGTAAAAAAAGTTGAATTTTCCTACAACCAATTTAATTAACTTATTAGTTGTTTACTGGCATAAAATCGAATCAAATATATACATAAATAGTATGGTTATAAGGTTGAAAATAATATACTCTTCGTTTACATTTTCAATATTTTCGATCTGTCGACATCGTGGGTCGGGCCGTAATATTAACAATTGATTCAACTCATTCAATTCGTGTATACGATAACCAACGATGTAGAACGATATCGTTTGCTGGCTTTCTATACGTAAAAAAACTAACTAACCGATTTTACTCAACTTATTTTTTATTTACGGTCACTGAAGCTAAACAAATAAACAAATCAGTTGTTTTTCGTTTACAATTCCAGCATTATCGATCGGACGATATCGTAAGTTAGGTCGGTAGTTTTATCGCTTTAAAACAACTATCTGGATTCATGATCCTTGAACTAAAATTTTACTTATCCTGGGTGCAAATGCTTCTCGTGGAATATCATGTAAAACCTACAAAGTACATGATTTGGATTTTTTCGACGCTATGAATTATTTTTTATTTTCCACTATTTTCCACAAATACTCGTATTTTCCAAAAGTGACAATAGCTTCGTTTACCAATTTTTTATTATTTATTTTAATTTTTGTTAAAAATCATCAGCCGCGTATTTTAACACGACATATCATTTAATATGAAATATCAAACGAAAGTGGGCATAATAAATGATTGTATATAAAATTTTAAATTATAATTAATTAGCAGACATTTATAAACATTTTAAATATTAAATATAAAAAAAATATATACAAAAAATTGAATATAATATTAATAAGATGTTTTCTTTTAATTCAAACATTTAATTTCTATTTTATGAAATATTATTGTTATTTTCTGTTGCTTTTAAAATATTGTACATAAATTATGGTTCATAAATATTCATTAACTTTCTGTTATAAAAAAATATATATAGAATACATAATTATAAAAACAAAAAATGTGTACATAAAATGTTAAACAGTGTTGCAAGTTATTTATGACATAATCTGGGGTTTTGTTTTTCACATATATAGTCGAGGTATTTGCAACGAAAGCTTTTTTCAACTGAATAATTTTAATAATTGCTGTTACTATTTTATTAATTTGTACCACGACTAAAATGGTGAACAATCTACCATGCATTTTTTATGAGTTAAAAAATTTGTCTCCATTTTGAACTTCATCGGTCCAGTATTTTCAAATTTATTAAAAAATAAATATATATTCGAAAAATTTATTCTAGCAAATGCTCAAACCTTTATGTAACAAATCGATTAATTTTTCCACCGCATGCCACATAAACTCAATTTCTTCTAATGACGTAAATTTAATCCGCACAAAAACATAAATGTGAAAATAAGTACAAGTTCCTATCCAAAAAATTTCGGCCGTAAAAAGTACTGAGATCAAAATAAGAACCAAGTTGTTGATAGGTACAATACCATCTTATTACTAGGCAACCTATAAGCTTAGCAATATTTTTTTGCCTTTCTAATATAGGAAAGAATTCTTGGAAAAATATTGGCAGATGAAAAATGCCCGTTTAAAAATCTTTTTCGTGCATTTCTCATCAGGACCTAGCTGTGTACAAAACTTCAGCTTTCTAGCTATACCCTATGCCCCATACAAAGAAGGGGCACCCTAGTCCCCACGGATGGAAAGTGCCCGTTAAAAATAGTTAAATGCTTATCAGGGCCTACCTGTGTACGAAGTTTCAGCTTTCTAGCCCGTTTTCACATTTTTGTGGTTAATTTCTCACCAAGACCTACCTGAGTACCAAGTTTCAGCATAATATGGCATTATTTTGAGAAAAAACAAATTCGACTTTACAGGAAAGTATGAAATGTTTCACAAAAATCATTCTTTCCTTGCGCTTTAGATAAAGATCTGGACACACTATTTTTTTGCTTTGAAAGACAAGCACTTTGGGGATAACTCCCTACTTATGCAATGCATTGTCCAAGAACTTATGGGAGAGGATAGAGTAGCGAAGATAGATGTGTAAAATGTAGAAGGCTTAATTATTTTACAACTCTGCTGTTCTTTGTTCTTTGTTAATTTTAAGTTCAGTGTTTCAGCGCCTCTGGTGTTAAGTAGATACATTAACTTTCTTAAGCTGTGTGAGCAGAAATTTTATTAATTTTATTAAACTTTGCGGACGTTTCTGCTTACGGAAGTCGATGCTGTGCACATTAGCTTGGAACAGTATCAGTCGCTGTAGGAACATATTTAGTGATTAGTGCTATGCCTTCAACAGTCCACCAACAATTAATACAATGCCAAACTTAAGCATATCAGAGATATTAATGATGTTAAGGACTTTCCCTGACCAGGGATCGAACACAATTCTTTAGTGATTGTTTGTTTAGTATTCAACGTTATAACCGCTTCAGCCAACACCACACTAAAACAAACCTAATATGTTAAATGATTTACTATATTAAAGTTCCCTATGGGGTGGAGTAACTCTTTGCGGCTTATTCTCTCTAACTCTATACTAAAATCTAATACTACTAATATTATAATATACTAATAATAATATTATAACATATTTTTTTATTATAACTTTTTAGCAACTCTGTTGCTCCAAACATTTTGTGTACTATATCAATATCTTTTTAAATATGATTAATTATCGTTTGACAGTGGCTATTAATTAAGTTCGTTATATGTGTGCGTGTTTGTTTGCATGTACGTCTATCTTTCGTTGTTTAATACCCACGAGTTGATCGTTTATAAATTTGTTTTTATTCAAACATCAAACTGCTTATTAATAATTACAATTTATTAAAAAAATAAGCGAAAAAAAAGAATTGTGTCAATTGCAGGAAATAATTATGAATACGCAAATTTTTATTGTATAATTATTTTAAAAATATTTATACAACTACAGCTTTATTTACATATGTATGTACATTTATCTATTGATATGACTGAGTATGCTAAACTCTTCGGGATAATATCTAGAAAGCTTTTGATTATTTTCAAAATTATATATGGTCTAAATATGACATAAAGATCTCTCTATAAGACGTGCAAGCTGCCAAATATACGTATGTAAACTGTAGAAATAAAGAAAATCTTTCCACCTTTTATTTACGCATATTTCATGCAACATAAATTTTAGTTTTATTAAAATGTATTTCTTATTGCTTCAAGATAATTTAATTAATAAAAATTACAAGGTATTGCAAACGCCAATCTCAAATTATACTCTGGAGTAATGAAGATCTAAATGGTTTTACTTTATAAGAGGCTCAATTAAATAACACTGCCATTAATATATAAACTGTGTTCAATTGTGAACCCATGAGGTATTATTAGTTGCTGGCAGCTGCTAATTTCTGAATGTTAAAGTCAACGATAAATGCTGGAAATAAAAGCCAGTTTTTTACTACGTTGGAGCTTTCTTTTTAAAGTTCTTCTTTATTGTTCTGTTTTTTGTTTATACTCGAACAGTTTACAAACATTTATACATACGAGTACATATATAGTTTCTTACTAAAATTTTTTAGTTAATACTTTAGATAACAATATTTATTAAAATAAATTTCTTTCACATACATAACATGTATTTGTACAATAAGCTTTGCATGTATTATGCGACTATTGAAAAAATAAAATGCAAAGAAAATAGTAATAAATGGGGGAAAATAACAACAGCAAAAAATTCCAATAAAATATCAGCAATATTTAGTAGTTAATTTAATTTATAGCAAAATTTTTATGGGTGACTTTATTGCATAATAAAACATAATTTACAGCGCCATTGAGACTGTATGGATAAAGGTCGTTTATAATGTTACAATAAATGGCAGCTGTACGTACCACACAGTGTTTTTGCTCTATATGTAGCCAGCATTAAATGTGGTTTACATTTAAAAAAGGACTGTATCCGTATATTTATGTAATAAATTATTACAATTGCTCATAAGTATCACGTTGTACTTAAACAAATTGTAGGAAGTTTTGAAATGCTAGAAAAAATATAGTTTAAGAATTCATTTGCTGCCAAATTTTAGTGTGCAAAAACTTTTATTTTAGATAATTCAAAGAAAACCAATTTTTTTTTAGTATGCCATTTTTTCACAAAAATCACATAAAAAATACGAAACGTGTTAATGAAAATTTTGTTACAATTTTAGCCTATTCGTCACCTTCTTTACAGATCCTTTGATCAGCAGTCGGATCTATTTTAAACCATGATAAATATTTTAATTAGAAGCGAGTTAAATTTTAAGCTTGAGAGGACATTTTAAGAAAAAAAAATTCTTAAAAAAATTTTACTAAAAAAATTACTTTTTTGATATTTATAACAGCTAAAGTAAATTTAATAATTAGGAAAATATTAGAAATTGTTAACATATTTAAAGCAACAGAGCAAAAATTTAATATCTAAACATCCCTTTAGATTTCAACAACAGGGCTGAATAGAACACAAACGTTGTTTCGGTAGAACCCACTACACCACGTCATGTGTAAATGCCTTCACTACTTTTTAGATAGCTCTGTTGATCATTAGCTAGTTTCATTAAATAAAAACAAAAATAGAATTAATACTTTTGAGCACACAGGTTTTGCAAGTCGTGCGATTTGTAAACATTTTTGAAAAAATTCCAGGACCATAAATAACAGTTATCGATATCAAAAAATTCTTTTACAACAGTTATATTGAGAACTAAAAAAAATCCATCTAAAACAGTTATTTTTCAACGTAAAAATAAAAGCTCGGATGAAACTCTTATAAAGAAAAGTTTTGTTTTGCCATCATAAAATAAAACTCTTTTGAGGAGTTTATTATAGTTTAGTTATAGTTTAGAGAGTTTTATTTTCTGAGTGGAACAATAAAACCCCTCTAAGAGTTTCATTTTATGACGGGAAAAATAAAACTCGTCAAAAAAACTTCTATAAGGCTTTCATCCGAGCGTTTATTTTTACGTTAAAAAATAACTCTTAACTTTAGAGATGAGATGATTTTTTTAAGCTCACAATAGATTCTGAAAGAGCTCGGCATTACGGAATCTATTGGTATATGACAATATACTCGTAGACCTTCGTTTGCTCTAACATAGAGCAGTTTTTGAATTTAAATTTTTTCGATAACTGTAATATACAGTTCCTGAAATTTTCATAAATTGATAGTTTTCATGCGATCATAGGAATATTTATTGTGAACCAGCTGAAAAATATATTTTTTTCTTTATTCGTAACATTTTATTCAACCTTATCAATTACATTTACAACATGACATTGATAATTTCTACACGTGGTGCTGTGTAAACCTGATGGAACTTAACGCGACCAAATGCAAACACATGAGATTTTTCAGGAGCAACTTTGTCCACGTCAACTTCTTACTGAGTGGACAACCTCTGGAACTAGGAAACCCTTTCCTTGATCTGGGTGTTATGCTTGATGCTAAACTTTGTTTTATTCCTCACATTAATATGATTGTTAACAAGGCTAGAGGCGTGCTTGCTTTTTTTTAGAGATGGGCAAAGGCATTGACCCGTACATTACTAAGATTTTATACACATCCTTAGTAATGATTCCTTGAATATGGTTCAGTTGCTTGGGATCAATTTACAATGTGCATATCGATCATATCGAGTCTATTTAAAAGCACTTTCTTCTGTTTTGCTTGCGAAGCTTGCGCTGGAATCCAGCATTTAATCTACCTCCTTATCATCAAAGATTAGCGCTTATTAAATTGCATACTCTTAAAAGACGCAGGACTATGCTAAATGTTTTGTTCTTGATGAATGTCATTAATGGAGGTGTGCAATCTGATTTCCTATTAAATAATATATCATTCAAAGTTCCCAACTGTCCAACACTTTACTTTCATCCTCTTACAGTCAAGACTTTTCGTACTAACTATGCTAATGCTGATCCGCTAAGAAGAATCTGTGTTAATTTTAATGAATTATATCAACTTATTGATTATTCTTTAAGTTTAAATGTTATCAAACGTAATATTATAATTTTCCAAAATTGTTAATTTGTACTTTTCCCCACCTATTCGTTTATATGATAAATAATCTTTTATACGTAAATAAAAGGGAAGTAATTTTTTTTTTATATAAATAAATGCTTGCACAGAACAAACAGATGTTTTGGCATCAGTTTTTATGATAATTTGACACCTACAATGCCATTTTGAAACGATTTTTTTAAGTCGGTCAGATTTTTTAAGATTTTCTTGTGAGTGAATCATACTATTGTTTAGGATAGTGAAGTACAGCCTTTATCTTGGTTCAACGCTTTGAAACTTTTCATGCATTTATTATGATGAAGTTCCAGAAAATAATGAAAGGCAAAAGCAATAGGTGCTCTAGAAATATGAATGACATCTGAACACTTAGAGCATCATAGAGAAATATATGTAAGAGGCTTGTACTTAAAGTAATAATCTACCCCAGACTGATTAAATAAAGTAAGTGGGAACAAATATTTTATTTTTGCCGATTTTCAATATCAATCGTCCTAAGTAATATTGTGGGACATCTACCTGAGACCGAAGTATTTATATTTTCTCATCTGGATCGTGCGAAAAAAATTAAAAAAAACAAGAATGATGTACTGACTGACAGACGGATATCGCAAATTAAAAATTTCACAATTATATTTTATGATAAAAAGGAACTGTGCGGTGGACAGTGTTGAGTTTTCTTGATAAGTATAAACTACTTTAATATATTTCTTTAAATTTTCTGACAGAGCTTTTGTTAAAATGTGAGATCTTAAATATAATGAACAGAGAGATATGAAATATCATTGAAATTATTTTATTCGTTTAAAAGGCATATTGATGCCATAATGTGTGGAGTATAACAACGTTCAAATGTCCGCGGTGACTTTTCTGGTCATCTGTGCGCATCCAAAATGTTAAATTTTTCGTGAATTTTACTGATTGCATGTGCGTTGTTAGCTTTGAGGACCTCTGTTGTTTGTGACTCGGTGGCTAGATCAAATCACCACCACGTGAGATAAGGATTCCCTCAAATCGCTCGTGCAGAATATCCAATGTGGCATGAGCTAGCGCCATCCTGTTGAAACCACATGTCGTTGGTATCGGAATCATCCAATTCAGCCCAAAAGTAGTTAGTAATTCGCATTTATAGTGATAGTCTGGCTAACGTCATTCTCAAAGAAATATGGAACGGCAACATCGTCCGCCCAAAATCCACACCAAACACTACTGACGTTTTTGGGTTGCATTCGACGCTCTTAGATCTAATGTGGATTGATAACATCCCAAATTCGATAATTTTGTTTGTTTACGTACCCATTCATCGCTGATAATGATTTTTCGTTGAAAATTAGGGTAAGTTGACAACTGCTCCAGAGTTCATTCAGCGAGCACACATCGTTTGAAAAAAAAGGCAGAATAAATGACAACTTATTTGACAGATCTAGTTTCAAGAGAGTGACCTTTTTCAACTGTCAAAGTTTGGAAGTTCCTGCTAGACGACCCTTTTCAAATAAACCTGCATGATATCTAATATATAAATTTCTCGTGTCACGATGTTTGTTATTGAACTCCTCCGATACGGCTCGACCGAATTTTAATGAAATTTGTTATGTACATATGTATATTAGGTAGGTATGAGATTATATTTTAACCCTAGATTGGTATACTTAAATTTACCCCTGTATTGGTAAACTTCGTCGAGTCGACGAATATCATATTTACCTCTACATAATTATGTAACTGTGCACATTTTGTTAATAGAGACAATTTTATTGTATTCTTTAAGATGTTTTAAATGATAATTAAAAATATTTTTTTAAATTTTTCTTTTATTTATTTAATTTATTGGTAATTAAAAACTAACATAAAATTTTGGTTTGTTTCACAGGTATGGTTATAAAAAGAACTTAAATTTAACTTCATAGTACAAATTTGAATGGTATACTTCGTAAGCAACGATCAACAACGCATGACCACACACTACAAAAGCAGACTGTTGACTAGCGCTACAGAGAAAATCAGAGTATTACGTGTTAAGAGACAAAAGATAACACGTAAATAAAAAAGGTGTTCGTCGATTCGACGAATGTATACCAATCTAGGGTTAAAGTATATTTCAAACCGCTAGGGGAACGAGGAGGGAAGGGAGGAGGCAATTCCTGTATTTACTAAACTATTAACCCAACAGATGGCGCTATGTCCGCCTCATAATTATTTTTGTTGTTGAATGACAACATGTGAATCGTCGTCGTTCGTATTTCAAACAGAACAAAATTTTTGTTTGGTATTTTTTTCATCGGCGGTCATCGTCACACATTTAAAATACATTCCTTTTTTATATAACACCCAAAATATGCACTAGAAATATTTTGAATGGCAAAACAGCGTTTGCCGGGTCATCTAGTTTTTATATAAAATTCTGATAACATTGTCATGCTAACACCCCTCTTTTTATCTAAAACTTAATGAGTTTTCTTGTGCAAAAAGTTTAAGTCTTGTGGGCATAATATTTCATTAAAATTTTTTCCTTCAATCATTTCTTATAGCAGCAGCAGTCAAGTCAGTCACTCAGTCAGTTCGAGTTAAACCCACTTAAGTGAAAAATGTAAATTATAAATAAAATAGATGAAGACAAATGACTTTGTATAAACACACATTGCAGTCATTGTACATGAAAAACGAACAAGATTTTATTTAATTCATGTACAAAAGTAGCAGTGTTTCTTGTTTTTTTTTTACCATTGAATGACTTATAAACTTGATGTATGATTTGTATTTTATTTAATCTTCTGTAATTTCGTCCAATATTTTGAATTATTTGGTTGGCTGAATATTTCCTATGGTCTTCAGTGTGGTGTTTTTGTTTCTCCAGTAACTTCCTTTGCGTGAATAAATGATTGATGTCCATCTACTTGTAGTAATTATATAAATTATAAGCACCGCCATATGAAATATAAAATGTGTATACACAATCACACATCTATACGAGTATTTAGTTGCTTATTTATTTATTTCTATATATACATATATGTGTATGTATGTATATAAACACTCATTAGTAAAATAAATGTAAAGTCGAATCTTGTTTAAGCTACAGTGTGGAAATGATTAAATATGGAAGAAAGAAAATATGTTGTTAGGCTGTAAAAAAATCGTATTACAAAATTCTGGTTGCTGTAAATGATGGAAGATTCCAGAAGACTACTAATACATACTGTAAACACTTGTTGTTTTCTTATCAAAATCTTTATCATGATGACCGTAATATCCAAGTTTGGCTTTTCAAAAAGGCTGATATCATTTGTAATTTACCAAGTCATATGAAATGTGACTGTGCCAAGATAAAATGAACGATGTAGACAAATATATTGAAAACCACAAGGTTAGCTATCTCCCTCAAACCAACTTGGTAATAAGACATTACTGATTATTGAGGTATCGAGTCTACTGACATAGTCTATCCACATTACTATAACCCAATAATTTATGTACGTTTTGTAGGGTATTAAAGACGCCAAAATAAATCAACTTAATCGTTATACCGCCTGCGGCTTTTCTGCAACACGCGCTTAATAATTGTTTTCTTATTTCTTCTTTTTTTTTTTCATTGTAATAATATATTACTACATCTGCCATTTTGTTGTTCTGCTTCTACTTAACCAACTGGTGAAGAATTGATTTTAAATAAGTTTTGACACATATTTCTTCATTTTGTTTAAAAGATGGATTGTTCTGGGAAGTGTATTTTATGTTTAATTTTTCATTCTTGACGGCTTTCAAAGTTTTGGAGCGGCGAAGGTTTCTAATTTCAAGTACAAATTAATATCAAATTATGTATCGTTATTTATCAATAAATAAAACGAAAAAAAAAAAAAATACGAAACATAATACACGCACATTCATACAAATATATTTATACTAATTTTAAATTCTTTTGCGATTGAAACTTGTAGTTGTTAACGTGCTTTTTGAAATCGTATAAATAAACATACGTACCAAATTGTAAATTATACATTCAGAAAGATGAAATACATCAACAAAATTATACTACGAATATTTTAATAAAAAAACAATTTATCAAAAATTAAAATAAACAAATAGCATTTAAATAATTAAGTGATTGAATCAATTACTCATTTGATAATCATTTTATAAATAGAAAAATTTTCCATTGCATTGGTCGAACTGTAAGCATTTCTTTTAAATTGTATTCTTAATTCCCCTGTAAAGTATTGGCAACTTTAAGTCATACAAAATATTATATTGTTAGCAAAACAATGCGCTGATAAAATTTGAGTTGTCCAACGAATCGCCGGCTGTAAGATAATATAAATCATAATATCGCTTTTTTTCAAACTTATTACCTAAAAAACATTTGTTTTAAAAACGAAAGCCGCTTAAATCTTTTTTTATTATCTTTTATTTTGTTCAAAAATTTGTTCAAAGAGATTATCTTCTTAATTGGTTTTCTTTACTTTTTGTTTAAGTTCGTAATTTTAGAAATGAATATTACTACTTTGGCCTCAGCTAAGTTTGTTGAATTATTAAAAATACAAATTAAAAAAAAATCTTAAATTTATTCGACAATTCCGGTGCACTTTTCAAGGATGCAGCTGCAAACATCAACTTTTAACTGAAGAAAAGGGTTTAATTTTAACTACCAACTTTATCTGCCATTTACTATTCATAGAATACTACACCCCAATTTTATCATCTTTAAAATTAGAACCCTAATGGTGCCCAAGATACCAAAAAAAAATTGTATGGTATCTGAGAAGCAGCTATGATTTCTTTTATCAGGCTCCTGGGATACGAAGAATGTATCTAATGATCTCAACGAGCAGTAAACATCCTTAGAGATGATCCGCGTTTGATATTCAGAGTAAATTGTTAAGCCTTTCTTAAAGTCTGAAACTGCATAATCTCAACATATTTAAACTTCCTTGACGTTTATTCAGGATATCGACTAAAAGCGTTTTAAAAAAGCCTATGACTTATATGACTAATGTCATATAGATCGCTAGTCAGGACATTCATTTGTAGGTATCGTTGAATGACTTCACGTCTAACACAAAAATGTTTTATGCTAATAATGCTTTATTTTGCATACTGACAGCCGTAGACAGAAGATGTCTACTTTTATATGCTGCCTTTCACCATACAAGCTTCCATCATTGCCTATAGTTAGTTAAATCACTGCTGTAGTTTTCCAATGTAGGATATACTCATTTAAACGCTAGGAAATCATATTTAGGCTTCTTCATCCTTTGGACTAACATATGTTTCAACGACTGCTTCTTGTCTAGGATTATGCAGTATTATATCCTTCAATTTTTCTACAATTTCGTTTCAGTTTTAAGATGTTTTTTACATATAAAAACATTCCAAAGGAATGAAAACAAAAGTGAGGTGCTTCTTGTAGCAACCTTACTTTTTGTGCTAATACCCAATTATTTGGTATTGTATTTAATTATGATTTTTTTTTCGTCTATTATTATATTTTACGGAATAATTTCAAAGTGGTTGCGATTGTCTATGAAAATGTGAATACATTATTGTATGAGCTTTGAATTTCAAGGAAGTACATGTTAGTATATATATTTGTGTCTGTGAAAACTACACTCTGGATGCCTATCATGACACAAATGGTCTATTTAGATTTTTTTTTCGCAAACGATATCATATTATTTAATTAATCCATCTAAGTGCCGTAATATTTTTTTATGTTAATAGTAGAATTTGTTTTATCGATTGTTTCTGCATCGCAAGGAAACTTCTATGTTTAGTCCTGCTGATTGGAAGGCCTTAAAAGTCTCTACACCACTTTGATTTAGCTGACTATAAAATTAATTCTATAGTCTCAATTTTTTTTGTGACTAACTTGGAAGGCATATCTAAATCACAATGCACGTAAGGTCTATTTGTGCTGTTCTTGAAGAGAATTTTACACTTGTCTTACACTAGAAAGAAATGCGGTAGATTTCTATAGAAATCTTTTCCTTTTTCAAATCTAAACCCTTTATAACAGTCTTATTGAAAAAATGTTTATACTTTTATACACGAATTTTTTATGGAATGGATTTTACCAGAACTTAGGTAAAGGGAAAGGTAGACAAAATATATGTAAAAACTGAAGAAATCTTAATTCTTTTACAATACAGCGTTGAATTGTTTCTGGAGTGTTTCTGAAAGGCATAGCAGTGGTCACTAAAAACTATTCCGGCATCGATTTATGCAGTCAACAGCTTATGTACATCATAGCGGCATCCTTTATCGGTTAGCAGAACAGTCGACAAATAACTACAGTTTATTAAATGACTGATCACCCAGGTTAAGAATTTAATTGGGTATAGTTAACACCTGAGGCGCTACAACACTACTCTGAAAGTAACAAAACACGCAATAGAAGAGTCATCAAAATATTTGTCTTCTTCTACATATGCTGCATATATATTTATTATAAATATTTCTAAATAGGACACTGAGAAATAGTTTATTATTTCTTTTCCAATGAGTGCTTTAAAAAAATATTCACATGCGAAAAAGTAATCAAAGTAAAATACAATGTTTTTTTTTGCAAACAGTTCTAATGTATTGCATTTTTTTAATAGATTTTCCATTTTTCAATTTATCATTTTAATACAATAACTCATCTTAAGTTGCTTTTCAATTGCATCAATTTTACAAACGACAGTTAATAGCTTTTGTAAATGAAAATAAATTTTAGCAAAAAAAAAATGGTGTTGGCATATTATTTAAAGCAGGATTGTTTTTACAAAAAAAAAGAAAAATTTCGAAGGTCATGCGGAATTTTATAGATCATCAAGACATGATAATATTGCTGTTATTGAAAGAATAATATTAATCATATCGTTCACTACTAAATCACAAATATAAACAACTGAAAAAAACAAATGTTCAGGAGATGTAAAATAAAGTACCATTAATGCAAGGAACAACAAGGTTTAGTGGCTTCTACCAAAAACAACATTTGTCCTTTGTTGCTTGGAATATCTTAACAATGTATTTTTAATATTTCTCTGATTATTAAATTTACGAACCTTCTGCTGTATTTATATAAACAAATATTATTGAGGAACATTAGTGTTTATCATTAAAAAAAAAAATAATGGAATTAATTTTTATAAACTGCATTAACAAATTTTGGAACTGTTAAACGCTTTCATAATTTATTTACTTGTAACGATCGCGTATATTTCTTTTTTTATATAAAAATAAGCAGTTTAATTTAAATCCTATTATGTAGTGCATACCCCAAAGGACATTTTAATACTAGATGCTGACAATAGTTGTCTATCTTTTTTACTGAATATTGTTAAATTTTTGGGCAGGATTAAACACAATTTAAAATTGTTCTTAACTCTAGAATTGAAAAAATAAATTGAAAAATTTATTAACAAATTGATTGTGACAGTATTTTATATTGCTTATGTTTTTTGTGCAATCAACAGACGTATATGTATGCTTTGCATCTTCATATGTATACATCTATGTATGTATGTGTGTACCCATTTTGAGCAGGCAATATGCCTTCAGGTTATTTTGCGCTTGTGACATTTAAAAATGTTTCTATAAAGAAAAAGGAATAATAATAAAATTTATATTAAAATTGGGTGGCTTCTTCTAAAAGTAAGTATTTACAGCGTCCGTTAACCAATTGGCAAGAGATCAAAGAAGTTGTTGCAAAAATAAATATTAATGGCCTGAGGTTAAAGTAAATTAACTTCGAAACATTTATTCTTTAATGACAGCTATGCCAGAAACTAAAACAGTTTTTTTCTCTTAACGGTTTTTAATAATTAAATTAATAATAAAATAATAAAAGGTCATGTAAACATTGCAATTTGTTCTTATAACTTTTAGTTTATTTTGTTTTACACGAAGTGTCTTCCTTTTAATAAAGCCAAACATTTAAAGCTGATTAAAAATAAAATATATATAAAAATTATAAAATTAGTTTGAAAAAAAAAATCTAAAAACGATCACGGACGTTGAGAAGTTTCAAAAAACCTTGATGAAATCATATTAGCTTGAGGAAAAATGGCCCTAAGTTCAAACATTAAAAATTGGTCCAAATTGAATTAAAAAAAAAAATGGCACTAAACTAATAATGAATATTGGCACTGCACTCTTAAGTTATCCGGAATAATTTTTGGTTTTGTTTAAAATCACCAACATGAACTTTAGAGTAATTTTTGTTTTTTTTATTATGTGGAGCCATTTTTCGTTTGTTCCCAAACTTATGAATAAATAATTGTCCCAAATTTTGTAAAAAATTACACCAAAATTAAGAAAATATTTAAAAAATAAAAAAATTTAAAATTAAGAACTAAAAATTGGGCACAACAATTAGAAAAAATTGAAATAAAAAATTTGAAAATGGCCCCAAAAGAGTTAAGTTTGCAATACTGCACGGGTAACACCATTAAAGTGTAGATTGGTGTTCGACAAGAGAGCGTTAAAATATAGTGCAAGACCCAGCTGGCAAAAGATCTCTTTGTAATGGCAGCTGAATAACATGGGAACTTCAAGGAATCTTATATAAACTTAATTAGTTTCTCAGATCTTGCAGCAAATCTGCAAAACAACGGCAACGGAAGTATTAGGCTGGAAAATAAATGTCTCCAAAACAAAACCCTTAGCGTCAATACGTCCAAGCAAGACTTACTGCCTGTGTTTAGAAAATGAAAAAAAAATAGTGAGTGAGAATTTATATTGAAAGAAAAAAAAAACAAATTTTCGTATTTTATTGTTGTTGTCAATATAAATTATCACTCACAATTTTGTTTTCATTTTCTAAAAACAGACAGTAGAGCACGACAAAAACAAATTTAAGTGTAGTTTTGTTCGCCACCTCCTCATATATTGAATATGTGAATCAGTTTTGTTATCTTGGAAGGAATATTCAAAAGCGGTGACTAAGATGATGATATCGACAACCACATTACAGAAATCCCGCAAACATTTGATTGAAGGCCACCTGAAGCTCCTTTTCTCTCTCTGCGAACGAAGCTAAATATCTTCTCTTTTATTTGGTTGTGAAACTTGGAATGCTGGTGCACGAATTGTACAGAAGATCCAGGTGTTTGTAAACCAGTGCCTTAGAAGGATAATGCGAATTTTATTTGGCCAAGGATTATAAATAACAACAGACTTTTGGAGCAAACTAATCAGCAGCGGATCTGTTTGGCACTCAGACGGCTACCGAATGATATCGCAGACAATGCCATAGAATGAAAGGCACAAGGCAGCCGGAGACGGGGACGCCCAGCACATAAAGAAGAGAAATTGATGCCAAAATAGCCAATGTAGAAAAAATCTTTGGCGAAATGAAGCCGTTGGCACAAGATAGGCACTTGTTCAATTAGTTTATTGAGCTCCTATGCACCTTATTGGATAATAAATTTGTACATTCGTTTTTTTTTTTTTTTTTTTTTTTTGTACTTCATTTATTATAATTGACACAAAGGAGCATTAGATGGATCAAACTCCTAAAGGTACAAAAGGTGTTAAGTAAATCGAACTACATACGAACCATAATTTTTTTTTTTAATTTTGAATTTAAAAAAGTGCGACAGTGTGTTAAAGAAGTTCTCTAAAAATTAAACGGTTTACGATTGTCAGAAGAGAAAAACCATTCAAATATCTAATGCTAAAGCTTTAATAAAGCAAAATTAAATAATTCATTATTATTTTTAACAACTTATGTACAACATATTTCGTAACTTTTTACAAGCAAATTTGTAGATCACAAATCTTGCGACTTAATCGTTTATGCTATAAACGCTGAATACATTCAAGAGTTTTTTTTTTATCAATATATTCGACAAGTAAAATTTATGCAGGAGAATAAATTATTTTGCAAAAAAGTTTAAACGTGGAAAAAAGTTTAAAAACAACAAATAATAAATTAAGGTTACAAGAGCTACGAATAAAAGATTAAACTCTAATCAAACTGTTAATGACAAATAAAAAGCCACATTTTACAAAATAAATAAAATTTACTAAAAACCCGCTAAACACACAAATTGTGTACAGCACAAAATCACCACATAACATTAGTAAACTTTTACGTTTTATGAGCTTTAGTGTTAGTATTTGACACTTTGTATTTATTATATTTTCATTTTGTATTTGAATCTAAAATTATATGTAGACTTAAGATATACCTGTGGTCTCGTATATTTTAGCTGTCGGTGAGCACAAACTTTTAAAAGAAATCGACAAAAGTAATTAATGAAGCTAAACGACAGCTTAAACGTGTTTAAAGAAACAAAAATATTAATGGATTTGCTTATATTTATTTTTTCTTTGTCCATTAATTATTGATTTTATGCATTTGAATGATGCCATTATTAAGAGTTAAAAATGTGAAAGGGTTAAAAATTATTAAATATCTTTAATCGTTTAAATGAAATATTATTTTTGTGTGAATGTAACTTTTTGTTATCTTATTCATTTGTAAATGAAAATAATTCAGAGATAATTTCAACTTTTTTTTTGATACTCGGCCCACTCGATGTGCTTCTGTAGGTAGATTAATAATCTATTTGTATTTTATAAATTTCACTTGTGAAAACCCACATCTTATGGAGAATTAGAAGCATAAATTATTACTTTGTATGGTGTGTATTCATGTATCACTTCTTTATATTCAATATTTTACTGAAAAATATACGTTATTCTCATAGTATCCCATATAACAATAAGACAGCCTTAGGAAATATAGTTTTCCCCCTTCCCTCTTGTTCCGAGACAACCAACCAATAAACTGAATGAAGTTTTATTTTGCAATGTATTGTGCTATGGATAGGATAGAGTATAAATATGTTGAAAATGTAGATGACTTAACTCTTTTAAAATTCTGGTTTTGGGCGTTTTGTTAATTTTTAGAGTAGTGGTGCAGTGTCTCTAGTGTTAACTAGACGGATTAACTCTGTGAAGCTGATGAAGGAGGGCACTGTGGTGTGTGTACATTAGCTTGGAACACCATCAGTAGCACTCGGAACAGTTTTTAGTGAGCTCTGAAATGTCTTCATTACTTTAAACAGTTCAACAACAATTAATACAATGCTTTTCTAAAGCACATAAGAGAAATTTATAATGTTGAATGACATGGCATAACCAGGGATCGAAACCAGGTCCTACGTAATATATTGCAAAGTAGACAATGCGCTAAAACCACCCTGAAAAATATCACTTCAGGACATACGAAAATGAATAACTAATTTTTATGATGATACCAACCAGCAAGAACTTGGAAAAAAAAAAATATTGTTTATTCTATAAGCAATTTTAATAAGTTTCATAGATTTTTTAAAATACACTAAATATGTCTGGTCAGTTTCTCAAAGCTATACGTTTCAACACGTAAGTTTTAGTGCAGATCTGACGTCCTATATTCTAAGATAAAGCTGCGGTTCGGAACCCTTTTTCGAAACTAAAATTTTTCTTCTTTGATTTTTCTGATAATTATTTATTCACTAGGATTTGCTTGTATACAGTTCCAAAGTTATAACGAAAGCACTTCATAATATTGATGAATACTTCCATTAGTCTTCATCTCTTGAGCAATCAATTTAAACTTCACCACTGAGGTGACTTCGAGTGTTTTCATATAATCCTTACACTGTGTATGTATATCTGATCTTGGCTTTAATACGTCTAAATGTACAAAATGTAATGGGAACATTGAAACCTCTTGTAATGAACAAATTTGTAGATCCGACCTGTTCATTAGATTTTCCACCAAAAATTGGAAGAATACACGGACGAGGACACTAAGCCTAAAAAAAATTTATTTTAAAATATCTCTCATAAATTAACGTTGAATAAGAACTAACAACCTCCTCTAATTTATATTTGTATCTATTTTTATAAAATGAGTGATTGAAGGTTAAAGATGGCAAATAAATTGCAGCTTATTTAAAGAAGTTTATCCAAGACGTTCTAAAGAACGCCGATGACGCAGACGCACATATATATATATATATGATTATATAAAAATTCTTATGAAACTCAAATGATCTGTTTCAAGCATTTTGCAGGAGACGACTTTTTAGCATTCAAAAAACTCAGAAATATTGAAAATAATTATAAAACTCAACATACGTTTATAGGACGTTTCATTGTGTTTACTTTATCTTCTCAGATAAGCTGTAAGAAAAATAAAATTACATTAAACATATTGGCCAAAGCAGGTTACACGATTCCATGATCGCAAATGCCATTAGCATTTATAATACTTTCTATTATTTTTTGCCTTATAAATACTTTTATTGGCAACCAGCCGTTGTCTAATTGTATAGGTGTAGAAAAGTAAACACATTCATAATGGAAAATTATTTGTTGTGTGTGTTTGAAAAATTTTGAAAGCTATTTTTATGCTTTGTTATTCACAAAAATATATTTGTGAGTTTTTGTATAAATAGATGAGCTTTAAAAATATTTAAACATAAAGGGTAAAACATCTACTGATGAGTTGGTATGGCTACCAACGAAATATATATTTAGATATTGCTAACCCGCAACAGCTAAATAAAATTTAGAACATACATACTTGAGTACATGCTCAAATAAATGTAAAATTTTATACTTTTAATATATTTAAAAACTTTGTACAATACTAATATTATAATTGAGATAGATTGTTTTCTTAGATATTTGGATGTTAGTTCCATTACAGCTTGAAAGAAGCTCAATGGTTTTGAGTCAGATTTTTATATACAGTAAGGCGTTAAAATGGTAAAAATAACTACTTTTGTAACTTTTTTTATATGATACATTTTTTTCTACATTAAAGGCCAAACCAACAATGTCGAAAGTTTTCGTTCGCTGGATTTTCATACGTAAACAAAACTAGCTTGCGTTTCACTAATAAACGATATTATATAAATAACACGGGTCAACACAAAATTTGACCTAAACTTAAAAGTATGAAATTTCGATTCTTTTGTTGGTAATTAGACGCAAAAAAAATATATAACATTAAAAAGTTTGCTTTTGTACTTGGGAGATCGACTGAACGATATTTTTATAACGTTAACGTTGTTCAAAGCTCAAAATGTCCTGATGAAAACAAAAGCAAACTTTATACCGGAAAAAGGTATTTTCTTTTTGTTTTTGTTCATAATTAACCAGAAAATCATAAAATAAACTTTAGGACGAAGAACAAAAATTTTTCTGTAGAGCCGTGTAATTATTTGCTTAATGGCGCGAAAGATACAAATAGAATGGTTGGTGAGTCGCAATCCAGTTATTTTTCGTATACAATTCCAACATTATCGATCGGTCTCAGGATCTAGAGTCAGGCCGTTACATACACAACATCCTTTGGAAGTGTAATAAAAAAAATCTGGTACCTTTGGTACATTTTTATTTTTGGTACTTTTTCTTTTTTTATTTTGAAAGTTTATGTTTACATTATCATGTATTGTATACAAAGTGCGGGTGAAAGCTTGTTAAGCAACAAAAATAAAAGACAAAAAAAAATATAAATAAATAAAATAAAGAAAAATTTCGCCAAAAACATTACAGAGGTGGCCAGCCATTTAATCATGTAGCTGTAAACGTTCTCATATAAACGATTCGCATCATATTTTCGACTTATTGTAGTCCGAAGCCTTTTGTCTGCTGTGGGTTTAGTGATTCATATTAAATTTATTTTAAGCAGGATATGAATCATGGTGTAATAAACAAGGTGACAGCAAGAGGAAAAAGAACTTGGCAGCAATAGAAAAAGTAAAGCCAAATTAAGTCTATCTGTCAAAAATATTTTATTTTTTAATTTAATTTGATTTAAAATTAATGCATTGCCATTCATAATGAAAAACAGCTAATCATCTTTCAGTCATTCAGTTTTTCGCAAAAAACATAAGTGACACCTGTCAAGTAACAGAGTAGCCATTTGCAAAAAAAAAAAATTAACTAAATTTAAAAGAAGCTTTCTTACTGCCTGTTGTTCAACGATGTCGAAAGATAATCTAAGCGATCGAAAGCCAACCGCTCGAAGTCTAATCAATTTGGGTTCAACGATATCGACAGCTTTCGATCGAATGAAGTTACGTTTTTCAAAGTATTGCCACATAAGAAATTTTAATTGTTTTAGCTATTTTCTTTAAAATTGTCAAAATCACTATCAATTCGTTTGATACATAAAAATAAACGAAGGTAATAAAAAATTACAAACAAATAATAAAGACAATGTATGTATGTATGTACATATGTATTTAAATGCAGCAATAAATATGCAGGCAGAGTGCCGTGTATTTTTTTTTCTAACAAAGAAGATTCTGAAGGCGTACGTTTAAGTCGTTGGGAATTACGAGGTACGGACACTGTCCTGGAGCTGCTCATGAACCAATAAGTTTCTAAAGACATACATTTGTAGAAATAAAATTTAGCTCATTCACTGAATCCCTTTAAAATTTAAGAACAATAATCCACACTAAAATAACAACAACAACAAACATTTCAAACTAGAATTTTGCAATAGAATTAAAACTGTTAAATTGAAATTGTGTCAACTTTATATTGGAAATCAATAATTATAAAAAAACTTTAGAATAAGCTAATTTTCTCATTATAAACTCCCAAGAATAAATAAATAAGATGTTCATTTGTATAACTAAAATGGATCGTATCATATTTTCAATAACTTACATATGCAAAATAGTATGTTTCAGTTACAACTTCTCCCTCTCCCAAAAACTCAAACTGCATCCTTGGTTAAATGTATGTTTATATGCATGTATTTCATACATAAATGTACTTATCAATGTTTTAAAAAGGATTTTTATATAAATTTCATATGTTTTTGGCAAAATGTTTTTAAAACGAAAGCAAAAGAACAAGTGCTTGATTTTGACATTTGCTTTCGCAATGATGTCCGTATGTTCGAAATAGTTGAACGGAATTTTTAATGAAAGTACTTACGTTTTCATTTGAGTTTTCATTCGAATCAACGTTCGAATAAGAAACCAGTTGTTGAACCCAAATCAGGTTTCATTCGATTAGAAAGCGATCGAACTCTTCTCTTCGATATCGTTGAACATGCCGATAATCAGGAACCCTTAATAGTTTTCTTACGTAAAAATTTAAAAATTTCTAATCGATTCACTATAGGGTGACCGACCACTGTTAAGATATGGAGTTGTTAAAACACTGCTTATGTGCAATCAAAAAAATTTAATGTCCTAATTAAGCCGAAAAATATTTAATATCATTTCACTATTCACTGTACGAACAATCTAAAATTTTTCATTTCAATATTTAAAATCAATTTAATGTTATTTTATGGCCAAAAAGACAATTAAGTGTATTTTAAATATGCAAATTTAAGTTTCTTAATAATATACCGTAAAAAAATTAGCATTTTGAATTTTTTCTCCACATTCAATTTAAGTCAAATAAAAATGTAAAAAAACAAGTGAAAAAAATTTCGATTATGTGAATTTGTGACTCTTTAAAATTTTATCGTTGTTGTCGTTATTATTGTTGTAATGTTTAATTGTTGAAATAAATCGTAATCAAGTTAAATTTATGAGTTTCATATAATTGTATGTGTGTGTGTGACTGAATGGAAGCTAACAAATTAATGCAAATTTGATTTCATCTAAATTCAAACAAGATACATAACAGCAATATTTAAAATAACAAAAAAATAATTATTAAACATCAAATGCCAATAATACAAACCCGTATCACCAAAGAAATCATTTGATTTCTTCATGTGTAGAAATGTTAATGTGTGTATGAGAATGTTTGAAATTTTTATGACCGCAGTTTGTAGCCGCTGGAGAGCTGTGACTATAACTGGCAGTTTCGGCGACTGCTGCCGCCTCTTTTCAGTTTTCAGTTGGCATTCACTAATAAACATTCATTTAAGTGGGAGAATAATGTTTTTTGTGTTGATATTTGACTTAAATTTAAATTTATAACGTTTATATTTGAAATTGTCAGGCAATTAAAATGGCAAAAAAAAGCACAAATTATGCTGTCAATTGAGTTAAGCCATAAATTGTTATTAACTGGTTTTTTTGTAGTAGTTGTTGTTATTATTATAATCATTCGTTTGCTTTTTATTTCCTTAAATTAAATTTGAAAACAGAGAAAAAAAAACAACTAAATGAAAGCTAAATGTGGTGACAGTTGTATTAACGTCATTTAAACCAAATTTGAAGTTGTTTTGAGCTGCTACACCACTATATTCGATACGCGCCTAAATATTTCTGAATTAGTCAACATATATTTTTGCAACAATCTTGACACATTATGGCCTAGTATTCGATTTGTAGTAAATTAAATCATTTTAAAATATTTTTAAGCCAATTATAAAAATTGTAGAAATGTATTTTTAAATAAAAAAAAAAACGATGTGTATCCGCTGAATGGGCTCTGGAGCAGTTGGCACATGACCCTAATTTTCATCGAAAATCATGTTCAGCGATGAGCCCCATTGTCGAATTTGGGACGATTACAATCCACATGAGAATCAAGAGCGTTCAATGTCCACATGTCGTTGGATTTAACAGGACAGCGATACGTGCCACACAGCTCTTGCTGCATTGGATATTTGGAGATCGTGCGATTTTACCCAGGGGGTTTCCTTGAGTCGCTGGTGTATACAAATTAGCCAAATAACCCATTCCATAGCTCAAATTCAAACAGATTTATGCACCAGAGTAATGCAAAATTGGATATTTCAGATGAGCTCCTCCCAGAGAAGCCATGAAGGGCACATGAACGACGCGTTGACAACTAAGCAAACAATGTCTTGGGGCCTGGGTTTAAACCCTGGCCAGAGCAAGTCAATCAACATCATTAATTTCTCTAATGTACATTAGTGATACTTTGAATTAATTGTTGTCGGACTATTTAAGTGTTGAAGGCGTAGCACTGGTCACTAAAAAACTGTTCCGACAGCGATTGAAGCTGTTCCAAGCTAATATACACAACATCGCCCTCCTTCGTCGGTTAGCAGAAACATCGGCGAAGTAAAACAATTAATAAAATGCCTGCTTATACAGCTTAACAAAGTTAATGCGTCTACTTAACACCGGAGGTGCCTCAACACTGCCTTAAAAAGTAACATAACGCGCAAAGCAGACTTGTGAAAGAGTTAAGTCTTCTAAATTTTCAACATCTATCTTCTCTACCCTATCCCTCTCCCTGAGTTCCGGCACAGTGCACTGCATACGTAGGGGTCATCCCCTGAGTGCTGGTCCTAATTAAAAAAAAAAAATATTTAAATATTAAAAAGCTCAATGATTTCCCATACACACTTTGTTTTATTTCAATTTAAATAGAGGAAGCACTTAATGAAATCTTCCATTTTTTAAGACACTCATTAAATTGCAGTTACATCATTATTTCCGAATAAAAAAGAGTGCAGTGCTTCTTTTTCAATATCTTAATTTTTTCAGCAAGTTGTTCTAAAACGATTCTTACGAAAGACAAAGATTTAGTTAAGCTTTCAATTCAACATTATGGTAAAGAAAATGGGCAGTGCCTTGCCAAAAAGTATATAACATGACTTTTCAAATCCTATTATTTATTTGCATAAAAATTTTTGTACTCCGGGCAATAAAAGTGTGCTGAGCCACGACCATGACAAGTAAAAATGAAATATCAATGGTTTCAGCAAAATTGCTGCTAATAAACGTTTAAATTTACTGCCAACAAATTTTGCACAGTAAAACCAATATTAGTATAAAATATTTTATAAAATTTGCTAAATTTTTATGCAAATCTTGTGCAAACAGTATGCTTAGTATAACCTTCTTCTTTTTTTTTATTCACATGCGAACAAGAATATTTTTTTCTGTACGCCATTTTTAAAAATCTTGTCATTTTTATGTTCTCAATAAATTGATCATGATTTATGTGTCCTAAGCGTTTTCATAGTTTATTCTTTTCTGCCGCTTTTAAAATCAAACAAATCCTTCAATTTCTTAGAAAGAAATAATTTCAAACATTAAAACCATATTACGGCTCTTTATTTGATCATGAATGAAGTTGATATTGACGTTATTTAAAGCTACCGACAAATTTTTTATTATATTGTTTGTTTTCTCTTTAAAATAATTTTACGTTTATTATGTTTAAAAAAAGAAGAATATAATAACGACATTTGTTATAAAAAAAAAATAAACTGATTGTTTTGTATTGGCATTTTAACTGTTATTTAACTAAAGGACACAATACATAAATCGCAGTACACATTTTTAGTAACAATAGGATTTCTAAAACGGTTTTTATTGTATCTGCAATAAATTTTGTTTCTTCCTCTTATTGTATAGTTTTGGCAACTGGTTGTTAGGATTTGCTATTAGAAAAACAATGTGGGCATTAATTTACTCGTAGAGATAAATTTTAGTTAAAGAATTATTGAAAGGATAAAAGTCAAAATCTCTAAAGAAGATTTATTGTTGATATTTATAAAATACTTAAAAATGAAACAAATTTGTTTTGGGTTGAAGAAAAAGGAAAACAATTTAAAATTTTTGTTTTGATGGTTCCCGTTGACACGTATCAATTCGTTATACGGATTCCGTATTTATCTAAGTACACATACCTTTACATAAATAAAACTCACACATAATACAAAAGTCACGTAGTTACGAGTACTATTCATTAGATCTAAATGCTCAAAGCTATACATCAATCATTGGTTTCTACAAACTGAATTATCAAATATTTTAAAATATGTTATTAAGGCAAAAAAAATGTGTTTCAAAACCAAAATGAAACGATTTATTTATGAGTGCAGTGTAAACACAGACTAATTATTAGAATTTTTAATTAAAATTTTCACTATATGAACTTTTTAGTAGTTAAGATATTCCACTATGTTCTGCAAACTGAATTGCATTTAAAAACGGGAATATTTTAAAGCCGAATAATTTTTTTAATTTACGGCTTGGCAAATTATTCGATTCACTTCAGTAAAAGTTGAGGTATGCAAACTTAATGCTAAAGCTAATAAAATATTTGAATTTTGCTTAGAGAACACCAAAAATATTAATATGTTTTGAAAAAAAGAAATTTTCCTAGATTCTGTTTACAAAACAGAAGTCATATACAAATAATTTTAACAAAGTATGAAATAACGCGATTGGTCAATGAACAGGCCAAAATCCTGAAAAAACTTTTGAAAATTATTGTCTTTTCAACAGTTTTCTATGTAGTTGCAAAGGAACTTAATTTACTTTGACAATAAATCTTTTTAAGTTTTGTAAAATTTTCTACAGTTTACAGATTAATAAGGGGTAAGTGTTAGGTTAGGCTAAATTCTTTTGGATATAAAGGCTTCTACCGCCCAAGTAAAATTTTGCCAGCAAATAAAATTTAATGTAAGAGAAAGAAAATACTATAGAGAGGGGAAGGAAGATTGCAGAGGTTAAGTTGGCTTGCTGTCGCATACCTAAAGAAAGGTGTGGTTTAGAAATGGATCCATTCCTAAAGTTTGCCCATTACACCGCCCGTCAGCTCAAAAGGTAAAGTGAACGGAAAACAGTTGGTCCTGCTATGAAGAACCGAAGCAGAGAAGGTAAAATATTAATTCCTGCTGTACCTCATTTCGACATCTTTTGCAAAACTCATGAAATGTCAATCCAATTAGTTTGACGTGCTTTACAATCCTTCTTAATCTTTACGGCTAAGGTCGCTCATGTGCGTCTTCGGAAAATATACGTACGTCTTTTTCCATTGTAGGCCACATTAGTTCAGAGGTCCTACAAGTATTTTTCCACAACTATTTCTATCGGATAATATTTCTTAAAAGATCAAAATTTAGTTGCTTGCAGGCGAAAAGAGTGTGCCTTACAGAAAGTGTCAATGTATGACTCGACAGATGTGTTATCAGCTGAATGTGGGAACTTGTATTGTGGCACAAGCACCCCCGAGTCAAGCCGACTTTTACCTCGAGTGTCACATCAGCTAGAAACTTCTTATGTATGGAAACCCCACCATGCGTAAACATGGTTTTTTTCGTAACAGCACATTGGTAGACCGAAATCCATCCAGCAACTAGCACTGATCGAGCATCAATACCTAAACCAATACCTCGCCCACGTTTTGATAGCAACCACAACAAACACGGAGACCAGACCGTACTAATAATCGTTCACGGAATCATGCCACCAATGAGTGTTGTGCCAGCATATCCCTATCCACGGAGTATGCCAAATAGCATACCCATCTCCAAGAGTACAGATATGCATCTCGCAATATCGCATGACATGGTGAGTTAAATATAGGAACACCACTCTTTACCCACATCGAAATTGATCCCCTATGAATTGATTTTCTATTGACTTTGGCCTTGAGGGAGACCTTAGGAGCCCTTTCATCTTCCACCAATCTAACATAGATCACATACTTCCTTTTCCTACCTTATATGTACATCCGTTGCTCTGTTGTGTCAGAAATTGGGCCAATGGTATTTCTGAAAAAGGGCAGAAAGCGCAGTATCAAGGTGTGGAAATCACCAAGTTGTATACACGCTCCCCCTGAGTAGAGTAAATCGGAAGGTATGCTGAATATTATTTTTTTAAATTAATTGATTTAAGTGGTGAATTTATTTTTTATTCGAACTGAGTGATGTTTAATCAAAGCAATTTTAATTTTTCAGGCTTTAGTTCGTTTTCTCTAAATTTAATTTTTTTATAAATTAAATTATTATTTAAATTAGAAAGAAAAATCTAGTGGCTCTTAATACTTGATTTATTAATGAAACTGAAAGTATTTTAAAATTAGTCGCTATATGTAGACCACACACGGTACTGATGTTAGGACTCAGTATTGTGTTTGACTATGAAACCACAAATTACTGAGTCGATAAGTTTGGAAAACCAAAAGAAATAAACTCATTACACTGTGGTCCGAGCTAATTACAGATCGATCACGATCAGTTCATATTCTCCTAAAGTAATGGGAAACACAAGTAAAAAAAATTTTGGAAATACTTAATTGAGGTTAAAATAAATCTAAATTAAACACTATTTTGTAGTTATGAAATAATTTAGCTTATATTCTTACACACATACATACACATGCATGTATCATATGATAGCTTTGTGTACACTTGACGCCACTTTATTTTGAAACTAACTTGGTAAGCCTTTAATGACGCCACACAATTTACCAGTGTTCAAATGTATAAGTATTTGTCTCGGTAATTTTTTTTTCTTCTGTCCAGTCGTCTCCTCAACTGACCACAAAATATGTATGCCCCAGCCAGACTTTTTTGTAGCTATTTTTGGTTTTGAATTTATTTCAAAACAACCGCTAACGTTTGCCCATCATTCAAAGATATCAACGTCATGATGATGAACGATGTCGGTAGAAAAATACATACGTTTTTACTTATTACCGTCGTTGTTGTTGCCCCCCGTCTGTGGGACGGCAAGCACTGACGCTATTCTTTATACAAAGTTTATATTGTAGCTTATACCTATAATATTTTTGTTGTTATTTTCATATTTTATATGCGCCAGTTATAGTTGCAATTGACTGTAGAATTCATATAAAATATTTGATGTTGCAGTTGCCGTTGCCGTTGTCTGCACTTGTATTGTTGTTGCTCTGATTTGCTATGATTCCATGTTTTTGTTGTTTAGTTGGTGTGGAAACTTCCAACCGTTTGTTGTCGAAACAATTTGAACAATGTGACGTCTTCCTTTAACCTCCAGCTATAAATAACAAAATGATTGACAGCGCTGACAGTTTTGATCGATGGTCATCATCCTAATGATGAGACATACGTCTGTGCGAGTGTGTGCAAAAGAAAAAGAAAACATCAAACTAATCAGTTGTTGTGTTGTTGGTGGCAGCATTACTTAAGTAGTGTTTTTGCTTTTGTTTTTTTTTTTATTTGCGCTAAGTTTTTTCTTGTTTCCATATTTTTTCTTTCACTTCCTTTACAACTTTGCTCATTGTGGCAAGGCGTGGCGGTGCCTTTGTATTAGATTAAGCATACATGTCTTGCAAATTCAATATATGTTTGAAAAGAAACAAACAAAAAAAAAACAGAATACATAATAATAAAAAATTATGACACGTTTATTTTGTGTTTGGCTGGCAAATACACCTTTCTTATGTGCGCTGCGCTGTCTTTTTTGCGGTGGAAAATGCGACAAGACAGTAGCATTTGCAGTGTTTCTTATATGTCAGTAGCTTTAATATTTTAACGTGTTATGATTGAAACCTACGAAGCGTGAAAGAATTATGATTCACTAATAATAGGTTGTGACAATGCCAGCTGCTGCAAGTCATCATCTTTTTGTTAAACATTTTTGATGATGGTATGATATAAAATTAAAAAATTGCAGCCGCAACTAGAAATATTTTCAGTTTTAATGGTGGAACATCCATAAACTTAATAATGGGCTTTAGATGTGTATTTTTGTCTATTTTGTTCAATTTATCAGGAGTCATGCTGAAAACAAGTTGTAAGAAACATTTTTAATCATTGGATATGATGTTTTTATGCTCAACGTTACCTTAATATAGAAAGGCTCCAACTCAATTTATTTTTAAACTTTTCAATTGAATAAAATCTTATGAGATATAAGCATTTAATTGAAATATTTTGAAAACTCTATTAATTTTCTTAAAACAATCTTACGTAGTTAATAAAATTTTAATTGAAAATTTATTTGCTGCTGATTAAACAGTTAATTGAAAATATAAGACAATAATTTTTTCTGTGATTGAAAGAGAACATACATACATATAAATTAGGAGCTGGTATATCGTAATTTTTCATTAAAAAATGTTCGATCTTCATCCTCCACTTTTCCTTGTTCTTTTATAAATTTTCTATCCTTCGAATTCGCAATCTTTTTTTCAAAATAATTGAATCTTGAATTTTTTTCATTACAAAATAAACAAAAGTTCTCATGTTTTCTCAAAACTGCACAATATTTTTTTTTTAATTTTCAGTCAACCCTTTTTGCAAACTTTAACAATCAGAAATGTATTTATTGCCAATTTTCCAAAGATTTATAGCGGGATAGTGGCCAATTTAAAATATTGAAAAAAATAAAACGGAAAATGATTTTGTATTGTTAATCCAAAAATATTTATCATGCGATTAAGTGAAATTAAATGCAATATTGTGATGTACCCTTAAACAAACTTTAACTCGACATAAAAATAATGAATAACATTTTCGCTTGAGGTAACCAAAAAAAAAAAAAGAAAAAAATAAAAAAAAAAAAATATTTATGTGTCAACAGCAGCAACATTTGCTCGTCAATCACACTGACAAAACGACATCACATTACAATTTCTTTTGCTTATTTTTATGTGTGTGTGTGTGTGTGTTGAAAAGAACTTGGAAAAATTGTTTACTTGATTTTGTTACTTCTTTTTTTTATTTTCATTTTGTAAAACAAATAAACTTTTCTTTCTGATTAAAGTTAAGCCAACAACTACAATAGCAACAACAACAGTATATAATTCCAAAATGCCCAGATAAAAAAAAAAAAAAGAAAATACATACAGACAGACAGAAAGACAGACAGTCTACTTGTGGCAGTGAAGCATTCGTCCTGTTGCATGTTTAAAATGTCACCAATGAAAAACCTTGATGTCTATCAAAAGCATTTTGTAAATGATGAACACTGCTGGCAACACACAGCTACAACAGCAACAATATGCGTTTTATCCCAAAAATAAGACAGTTAAGAAACGTAAATCTTTAGTTACTGCCTGCTGCTGAAGTTTGTGGTTACTCTTCTTGTTGCTTTTGTTGTTGTTGTTGTTAAATTTATGTATATTAACGTTTTACTGCAGCTTAAAAGTTTGCCTAAAGCTGCATTTTTAAGGATTTAATCTGAAACATTGATATTCATCATTCTTTTTCTTGAATTGTTGACATTTCTGTTGGTTGATTACTCATGTCAATCAAAGGTTTCAACCATACTACGACATGTTGTCAATCTTGTATGTCAATCCTTAAAAAAAAATAATTTTCAAGTACTACAAACCACTACTTCTGCTATATTTTTATGTGTATATGTATATGTACACATTCACATACATACAAACAAACACACAAACAGCCACACAAACACTATACGGGCAGTCTGGATTGGCTACAGATTGTGCTTGATGAGTGACTCAATGACTGAGTTGAGCTAAATGTTTGGATGTTTATTTGACTACATTTAAATTTTCAGTACTTAAAAGGAATGTATTATTAGAACAATTGATTCATTTACATGCTTTCCTATATATCTAGTGAAACCCCAATTGATTTGCCTGTGTTCTTCTCATCACTAGTATGTTGCTCAGTTTCGCTTTGATCAAGTTAACTTTCTATATTAACCATGCCCATATTGGTGGCTTTAATCTGGGCAACTGATATGCTCGTAGTGAACAGAAAAAGTTATTTTTAGATAAACATGGAAGTAAGCTTAGGGGATTAATGCTACTCTGCAATCTATGAGGATACGGAATTGTCTGTATGGACAAAAGTCTTCCACACTCTAGAATACCAAGATTTTGCTGGAAATGGAAAATACTACGTGTATTACGCTAATGCGATTGTGCAAATATTTATTTTATATGTGGCCTATACCTCTTTTAACAGTCCTTCACTAAGATTTCACTGGAAATTAAAGCATATTTCTGATGGTTAACGGCATCAGAGTAAGAAATACTTTTGCGCCGTTAGTTCTCCATAATATTCGTTCCAACCGAAAATTAATACAAGTCGCAGAAAGTTACTCGGCTATGATTTACAGGAGTATCGACTCCATGTAGGGTGTCTTTCACTTTTCTATTGAAATCTGAAAACTTGTTTAATACTAATTTGTATTTATGCCAAATAGCACTCAGGGCACACTACGTCAGACATATTTTCATTGCTCCGGTGATCAAGTAACATATTAGTTGGTAGACCTTGCGATTGGTGTCCTAGATGGTACGAGAGCCAACCACAGATTACTGAGATTTTGCAGGTGTATGAGGGCACTGAAAGTTTTACAAAAATTAAAATCTACTTTAAATGAGGAGTACCCATCTCATGTTTCCATACAACCTAAATTTTGTAACGACTTATTTGATCTGGATTATACTCAGCCTTGTCCTGGGTATGTTACAAGAAATTGGAACGAAATTTTTTTTTGTTTATTTGGATAAAAAATAATACATTTAACTCTTTATTTCGCATTTGGTAAAAAAGTTTTCTATAAAAGTAATAATAATATATTGATTTTCTCTTCCTCTAATTCTTCTAGGGCCTTTTCCTGGCGTTTTTGTTTAGGGAAAATAAACAAATCAATTCAATGTTTTGTTATCCTCCTATGTTGTGCTCGAAAAGCACTTTGTTATCAAAGTAAGCCACGTTAAAAATAAAAGGAGTTCAATGCTGTTTTCATGGGATACTATCTCTGTCGCGCTTTATGATAAAAATATCTCTTACTAAAATTCAAGAAACATTCAAACAATTACATTTTACAAACAATTGTTTTAAATATCTGCATGCTGATGTTGTTACAATGGCATGTTTACGTAAACAGTAAACAAAACATTCAAAACGTCAAAAGATCAAGTGTCCAACTACTTATTCGCATTATGCGTAGACCCAGTAGCTGCTCTCTTATATACTGAAAAAAAAAGTTCTGAATTTATGCATGTTGTCTCCTGTGAATGTTGCTGTGGATTTTGATGATATGAACGAAATAAGATTTATTTATACAAGTGCAGATACTTGAATACTCGCAGTAGTTCCCTTTAGTCGTCAAAAAAGACACATGACATTCATGTTGATGTTGATGATGATGGTCATTGTATGTAAATTGAGCGGTCGTTTATTATGTTTGTAGGGGTTTTAAAACTTATAAAACCCAATCATGAAGGGATAGATGGTTGTTGGATGGATCAATGAACGTTTGGATATTTGGATGGATGCATTGACACACAATATGAAGAAAAAAAAAAAAAGGAAATATTACAAAAATTGCACAAAGAATGGTTGCATAGATTGCATGGATAATCATCAAGAAGAAAGATTTGCTGCTGTTGGTTTTAACAAAACAAAAATCATCTCATTATGCTGTTTGTAAAGGCGGTATAACAACTATTTTCATCTCTAACCTTGGTAAATTGTAGTTGATTTTTGTTAAACTTCAATAATTTGCAACAAAAATGGTTGCCGAAGATGGATGTGCAACATGATGGCATAAAAATCGCCTGAAGGAGGAGAAGAACGAGAAAAAAACAGCAAATAACATAAGGAAAATTTTAAAACCAAACTGACATCTTTCTAAAAATATTCAATAATGACAAAAGTTGTACTCTCATGTTGATGCTGATGCTGATTATGATGATGACAACAATGCTGTTTGTGATGCTGCTGAGAATGACAATGATGCTGCTGACATTCAATGGTTTGACATGCAACTGTCATTCATTTTGGTTTTACATTCAGTCAACTTGTTTAAATTGTTTCATTGCACTCTTAACAATGTTGATGAAATTATATTTTTTTTTTGGGCTCTGTTTTCTTTTTTGACATTCTTTCGGGTTTATTTCGGTTCTTGTCATTGTGTTATAAAACAATCCGTAAAAAAATGCATAACAACCATTTTTGAGCTGCTTTAGTTGTTGTTCTAATTTACTTTTTTTCTGTTTTGGATTCCTTTAGTTTTTGGTAGTTCAATAATGATTCCACTCATTTTCTTAGTTTGTCGTCGAACATCAAAAGGTAACAAGTTGTATGTCAAATCATACATTTGACATAACTTTGTGTTGACAGTTTTTTTGTTTTACTTTCAGCATTTTATTTAAAGAATCACTATCACATAAATATTTCAAAATCTTTCACAAAAAAAAAACATTTTAAATTGTCGTCTTTAAGTTGTTGCCTTGTGGTTATTAAAACTGGAAGCAGGAATATTTAATAAAATTTTATTTGAAATTACTTTGCAAAAAACATAAAAACTTGTGTATGTAAAGATATGTATATTGATTGACAACAATTTCCGGTAGTTAATTGATATTGGCGACGTTGTTGTGGTGTAATAGATATGAAGAGTTATTTAAAGTAAGAAATATCCATTCAGACGGATGTGTGATGAACGTACGTACGTACATAATTACATACAAATATGAATACTAAAAAGACGTGTTGCGTAATTTTGTTGTACCGATTAATAAGAGAATTTCTCCTCGGAAAGTTTAGAACGTTTATTCCTACCCCTCACCTTCTAACATCATAACCGTGCTTAGAATGATCTTAAAGCATTTCTGGTTAGCTTCTGCTTCGTGCCACATACTGTACTTAAATAGTTCAGTTAGTAAGACCGCAACATTCGATAAATAATTTTGAATTATATGTCGTTTAGAAATTGCCCACGAGATATGAACAACCACAATTCCTTTCTGAAGGACTGCTCCTTAACTATAATGTGCAAAACGATTATTCAATATACATATAAGGTGCAACAAAAGATACGGTTGTGTCAACAATATCATGTTTCTCTACATAAAATATGCTTGACCTTCAATATTTATAAAACTCTACTAAGTTTAAGATAAACAAGGCACTAGTCTTCATTTAACAACTACAATATAATCATAAAAAAAAGAATTTCGACTACAATAAAGAGTTTTTTTGAAAATGCAACCAGACTATTATTTCACATCAATAAAATAAACTGTTGGCAACAATATTAGAAATGCAACAGTTTATTTTTAATTATTGCATTTTTAACCACATAATTTTTTGTTAAAATTAAATTATGGTTGGCTTAACCATGTTTCTTTTTTGTGTATACGCGGTTGATCTTGCAATTAAAGCCCTAATTGTTCCCTATTCGAATTATTATTTTTATCTCATCAGCTCAGCATGCGTTAGCGTGAGCATTATTGCGATCCTGATAACTTTCATAGCATTACGGGAATATCTCGAGCAAGAGACTTTCCAAAGTATTTAAGTTCAACAGAAATTTAAATTCTTGAGTTCAAGTTTTCTATATCTGGTAAATGTACAATGATTCTCTGTTCCTTGTTACTACACATTCGTCTATCTTTGCTCCATGTGGCAGTCAAATTTAGCACTGCTTTCATAGCTTCCATGGTATTTATTTTTTTCGAAATCTAGTTTCTTCATTGTAGGTTATGGAAAATTACTGACCACAGTATGATCCTCGCCCTTAGGATACTCGACGCCACAGAACTGTTTTGTTAAGGCTGGATGTTAACACCTTAAGTGTAAAGTTTGTAATCATTGTCAAATGCTACTGTCTATCAAGGTGCTTTACAAAACCTTCTTATGATCAATTATTGAAATATCCCGACAAATTAACACAACGATGTTGCAAATGATTATAAAACAAACAGTACAAAATAATAACAAAAACATTGGCAGCCATGACTGATACAAGACTAGTGGAGAAAAAAAAGTGTTAATGGTTTTGGACTTATGAAACATTATTGGCAGCATATTTGCAATAAAAATATTTTATAACAAATATTCTTAAAGTATGAAATAACCAATAAAAGTGCTACAGCAGGTATAGATCGCTCTCGTAGAAGAAAATACACTAGAGTCCAGCTAATAAATTTAATTTGTTTTATTTTAATGTAAATTTTATCTTTAGGATATCTTAAATCCATTGAGTTTTTGCGACTTTTGTTAGATACCTGTAGGGTACTTTTAAAAAAAATAAGTAAAAGTAACGCTGTTCGTCGATAAACATCATCACTAATTCCATGACTGCTGCTGATGATGATGATGATGATGATGATGGTGACGACAAGGATGTTGAATACGAACATTAAAATGCGAATGGTTTTTGTTTTTTAGCTATTTTTTTTTAATCATCTCCTTCAAATGTTAAAAAGGCACCTTTGACTATAAAGCGTGTGCTACATGTTGTAACTTTTGGCGCAAAAACAACATCGTCAATAGTGAATAAAGTATAAAAACAAACAAAAAAATAAATATTACCAAGTAGCACTACTCTAAAAGTATGGCTAATGATAAGGTCTACAAGATTTGTTTAAACATACTATTAAAACCAAGCAAGCAAGCAACACTGAACACTACAGAAAAACCAACATACTGCAAGCAACCATGATGAGCAGTAGTACTCCATCCATACAGAATACAAGTCATACTTTTGGCTTGTAGGATGATTTAAAATGAAAAACCGCAACAGGCATACAGAAATGAATTGAAGAAAATGTTGGAGGAAAAAAGTTAATAGCAGCTTTTCACCTAAAGTGGCATCACGTTTCACATTTACAATATGACACTGTCAAGTATGCGCATACATTAGTCAAAAGGAGGTGAAGAGTAGACCAATAATAAAAAAAAAGTCAACGATGAAAAACTCTACACGTTGTTCAACAGAAGTTGTCATCTTCTTTTTAGCTGTGTGGATGAGTGTGCGGGCATGTTTGCTGATATTATTTTTTCCTTTTCTTTTCTTTGGCAAAGTTGTTGTATGTTTTGTAGGCTGTTTTAATGAGTCGTTTTGTTTGTAACATTAGAAAATATATTTGTAAACTTTTACTTTTGTAAAATACAATATTTTTATAATGATTCAAATAATATGTTGCGACAATTAGTTTTCTTTAATAAGGACATCTTGCAAGGATCAAGGAAGCATATGATAACAAATATTAAAAAAAAAAAACTGTTGTATCTAAAGATAGATTTGTGATACGGTGCATCGTTTGGATCTGCCACTGAATACAGAGCCGTTAATCGGGGCACCCCACAAGGGTGTGTCTTGTCACCTCTCTTGCGGAATCTGACCATCAACTCTCTACTGCTAAGCATAGAGCGGAAGCTGTTAAAACCGTAGCTTACGCTGACGACGTGGCAATAGCTATCTCTGGCAAACACCTGAGCACAATATCTCAGTGTATGGAATCTGCTCTAACACTCCTCAACAAATGGAGTGATAGCTGTGGGCTTGGCATCAATCCGGCGAAAACCGAATTGGTGCTGGTTACCAGGAGGTACAAAATCGAGACTACACTGAAGGTCTCGGACAACGCTAAGTACCTGGGCGTAATCCTAGACAGTAAACTATCTTGGAACATAAACACCCAGTATAGAGCAAATAGGGCCCTCGTGGCTATTTATACCTATAAAAGAGCAATTGGTCGGAGCTGAAGCATTGAACCCCGAGGGGCCAACTGGATCTTTGAGACTGTAATTAAGCCCATAATTTTCTATGGGGTTATAGTCTGGTGGGAAGCGATAAAGACTCCCACCGACGAAGTATAGAGAAAATTTTTCGACTAGCGGCGATCCTGATAACGGGAGAACTCAGCTGAACTGGCTTTCGGTGGATGTTCTGGTCAAACAGCTAGCTTTGATCGCTGCGATCAGACTGAACGCTACATGTTCGAGGACGAGGACCGATCTTGGTAACTCCAAGATTCTCAGGCTGCACCAAGCGCTCCATGACTTCACCGACTACTGCCCACCGGAACCTTATTTTGGCTGGCTTTTTCAATCTATTGTTCCCAATAGGGAATATCACTCCTTACCACACACTGGGGGGGGGGGGGGGTTTCTATGTAGAAAACTTTAACGTTAAGGTTTCATTCAGACTTCGGGATGGCTGTTGCGTCCTGCAAGCCGAAGTCTCGGCCATTACAAGAGCGGTAAGATGGCTTAGGTATTAAAGGATATCGGAAGACATCCATATTTTTACCGACAGCAAAGCGGCTATTGGTGCTATCAATGGTGTATACACTACATCGACGGTGGTAAACGAATGCCGGAAATCTCCAAACGAGATAGCGAGACATTCAAGAGTTACACTAGTCTGGATTCCAGGGCGCTCAGAGTGCACTGGAAACGATATTGCGGACGAAACTGCCAAAAAGGGTGCATCCATGAGCAACTCGAAGATATGTCACTTCGTTGGCATTGCTTTATCTCACTGCAAGCGATTGATCCAGCAGGAATCATACAATCTTGCTCAAGAAAGGTGGGAACAAGAGCATAACTGTCAAGTCGCCAGGTCCAATTGGCCCCGCTACAGCCTGCACAGAACTCGCGATCTACTCAGGCTTGGTAAATGTCATACAAGTCGACTAGTAATAATGCTAATGAGGCACTGGTGCTTCGGGACTCATGCCAAAAGGATGGGGAGGAAGAAGAAACATTTCTTCACCTTCTATGTCAATGCCCCGCGCTTAATAGCATAAGAGCGATTACTCCAACACTCTGCCAGACCTCGACAGTCTGCCGAACATGGGGCTAACCAACCTATCCTCCTTCTTGCAACAATCAGGATGGTTTGATTCGGTGACAGGGCAACAACGGGGAATTGAATAACCAATTGACAGAGCCCTGTCTGCTATAGGGTATCACAAAGGGACCGAATTAACGGACCCAAGTGTGTGTCTCAGAAGTGACAGCCGTCGAAACCTAACCTAACCTATGACTGGTCAAGTTATACACTAGGCAGAAAATTTATTTTCGTATTAAATGTCCACTCAGAAGCCATGTAGCTGAATATAAAACCTAAGTTTAGTTCAAAGTTTTTTTTGTTTTATAGAGTATCTTTCGATGTCTTTTAAACCTGACTTTTTGCCGTTAACAATTCATCCTTCCTTATTGCCATCACGATATTGTTGTATGCATAGATCTGCTAAAATTCTGCTTCTGTCGCAGCTTCTTACTTTTTTTTCTATCTTACTGTCATTTTTAGAGAAACTATAAGCATATCAACATGTTCACTTTGTGTTGATGTTATAATGTTAAAGCATGGTTGTCGACAACCATATGAATTCTGCGAAGAAATTATTATCTCCTTTTTTTTTTTTTTGTTTTTGTGGTTGGTAGTGTAGCATTCTGTTTGGGTTTTGGTTTTGTTTTATTTTCCTTTACATTTTGTATCATGTTTTTTTTTTTTTGCCAACTAAAAGATTGGTGCAAATGGTGTCTTGTGTTGTGGTTGCAAAAATATTTTCCTCAATTTAGTTTTAGTTTTAGGTTGGTTGGTTCGATCGTTGGAAGCCACTGAATGTTGTCGTTATGGTCTTCTGAAGCGTGCGCTAACGCGTAGTCATCAGGCATCATCACTTATGTTTACTACATATCTATTATTGTTATTTTATGTAAACATAACTACTGACCATAGCTAACATTCAGCAGTAGCACATGGAAATGTGTATGAGTTTTTTATTACTCTCTTTATTTTATTGTCATTTTATTTTATTTGATGAAAATAAAATATATATATTTTTTTTTTGCAAACGAATCAGTGTTAAAGTCTTATGCATTGTATGTTTTATAGTTGTAGTAGTGGTAGCTTGGTATGTCACATGCAATATTTCATGGTAATGTAGTTGATGTTCGATGTTTATTAAGGAGGTGATCAAATTAAAAAAAAATTTTATTGCTGTATGATGATGATGTGAATTCCAATGGACACTTTCAACAAACCGTTAAATTAAAAAAACTGATTTTCCTTTTGGATAAAAATCAATTATTTGAAAAACAAAGATCTTTGCGTTTTAACGTGTAACTCTGGAGTATGATCTATAGATTGCAAAGTTATAAAAGAGTTGGCACTCAATTACTACACAGCAAGAAACAAATCGTTTTCAGCTTAATTTTTTTCATCACAGTTTTTATTAGATTTTCAAAAATTGTTTTGTTTTTTATCAATATCATTTACTTATACACACACACCCATGTCTCCATAGAAAATTTTTGAATGATATGGTGAAGATCTATTGATGAGTTTGCTTACAAGCCAATGTGAATGGAACATATACTTTCGTCAAACACTAACAAACGCACTATATTTTGAGGACACCCTGCAAAATCTTACGTGACAAGAATGTAGTTTAATCATGTAATTGAATGGCTACGAACAGGTTCGATTTAGGTGAAACATGCATGATTTTAACACAGGCGTGACATTGGATATCATGTGTTTATGCACCAATTTATATAAAAAGCAATACTTCAGAACGAATGAACTAAACCAATGCAAAATCAATGTTTTAGATACGTTTTTTCATTGGTAAAATAAATCAGTTCTAACACGTGACAGATATTTTTCATATGAAATAATTGCAGAATTGAGTGGGTTTTTCTGGATTTCGACAATGACAATTATAATGAAATATATGAATACATTAAGAACGCATTATAAAAAATCACTTCTTTTAGAACCCATTCAATTTTATTTTGCTGGGCACTAATTCTTGAGAACTTGCTTGAAAAAATTGTTTGAATATATTTTTTAATTAAAAATTAAAAGCTTTTAGACATATTAATTACGACCATTGAAAAAAATCTATCCTTAAATTCCCCAAATCAAATCACAAGGCTGATTCTCCTTTCGGTCCTTCCCGTCATGATATCGGAGTTTATTGTGCCAATCGCAGTTTCACCCGTGGTAGTAAAGTATCTGTCCCTCAATTTCCCCTGGTATGCAAGAAATTTCTAGTGTTACATTTAAATTTTAAAAAGTGCATTTTCTCCATAAAAGTGTCAGAAAATAATTAACCAACTGCAATGTGTGTTAAAAATTTGATATTCTGTATTCATAAGCAACACATTTCTTATGTTCTATCTGTATGCATAAATTATATTCCCATTATTATTCAAAATCTCACAGAAGAAAGCATAATAATATATAAAATTTTCATTAGAAAATAAATACTCTTTAATCTAATTAGTTGGTCGTAAAAACTGTTAATAGCACCTCATATTATACACGACTATAAGATAAACTTACGATAATTTTCTGCAGACATGGCTTAAAGCTCAAAACAAGAGTAATGATAAGCGAAAAATAAATAAATAAAAAAATAATAGCTAAATAAACACAAATGACAACAATAATTACATGTGAATGTGGTCAACAAGCAGCAAATATCTATTTAAAACAAATAACAGGACGACGAAGCCGGGTTGAGAGAAAAAACATAATTGTTGTTATGCAGCTGAAACAAGAGCACAAAAAAAAAACGAACAAAAATTAACAATATGCCAAAATACGTACGTGAATGTAACACGACGTTGAATTGTTGCTGCAGCCACTTCTGCGATTAATGCAACACACAGTGGTTCAACGAGAAATAAATATTGGTAATAAAACTGTTTTTAAGATAAAGAATATAACTCTAGCTTAGCTTCAAATCCTGAATGAATAAAAATTAATGAACAATAGAATAGCCAACCAAACTAGTAGAATGTATCAGTATATTAATTCCAAGTCTGCTACACTTCTTAGCAGCGTTCGTTTCTTCGTTTTCCACTTCTAAAATATAAACTTTTTTAAATAGTTTTTAACTAAAATAGAATTCAAGAAACCATTTGTAATGAATTTGACTATGTTTCAACGTTTAATGGATTGTGTAAAAGTCTCAACTTTTGATCGGTGATTCTTAATGTTGCATTCATTCTTAGTTGATTTTTTCGAAAGATGTTGCATTTTCTTTGCTAAACTGGTTATAGTTATTTATTTTAATATTACCATATACTTACATATAAGGAAGTGAGTATAATAATCACTTTAAACCCCTGCTGAAAGACGCTTTGGGCTAGAGGACATTAAAATTGGTTAACCCTTTGAGGACTGGACTTTTTCTGCTGAAGATATATTTAATTTTTTTTTTTATTTATAATATACGCCCCAATACTAGTTACCAAAAAAAAAATAGGCCCCCAGGTCCTCTCCTTGCCCCTCATTTTTCTTGGCAAACATAGTTGCCTGTGGTCTGAAAGGGAATTTTTCGCCCAAAAAATTTTATCGAAAATTATGATGACTGATATATTTTTTGTTTACTTAAAGTATTTAACAATTCATTTATACAGGATTAACAACAAATTTAAGATATTAAAGATTATACGTGGTGTTCGCCAAAGGAGTCTCGTGATGATGTGAAGCAAAGAAATACGTTACATACAGCGCAAAATACATTTGTGCGGCTATATTTGCCATTGCTGGTACAACGGACGCACCGTTTCCAATTTTCACGCTTTTCCATTTTATGGAAAGATTGTGGCTTACTTAAGGATATACTCCCAGTTCTGGTTGCTTCTGCGAATCTGCGTGATCTTGAACAGAAGTCACTAATCAATTCCTTTGCTAAGGCTGCCCAAAAATCAATCGAAGTCACGTTTGCTGCAAAGCTGTTAGCCAACATGAGCTTGCTATGTATTATGCTGCATGTAGTTTCTTACTGTACATTGAGACACTAAAATGTCTTACAGAGTTTCATGGAAAGATTAACTCATTTCGTCTAATCCTTTAAGATTGAAATTTTAAAATTTTTATCAGATGTAATTCTGAAGTTCTAAAATTTATTCCTTTTACATAGAGGAAACCATATGAAAAAGAACGTTAAACAGCCAAATTTCTTAAAACTACGAACCTTTACTATAATTGCCCGCGCATGGCTATTTAATCGTATTAAATGTTTTGAAAAACATGATATTTTTGCAATAAAAGTCACTGTGCAACACCTATTTATGTGTATTTTTTTTTGTAGCTGCATGCATGAAACTACGTACCTATATGACACCTTTAAAACAAGAAATATCAACATAAAGATGGACTTCTAGACAACTTAAACCGCAAAAAGACAAACCACTAGAATGGCATTAAAATATCACCAGGAATTTGTAACAGCAGTATATATTAGCACTATTGTAAAAAAAACAACAAAGAAAAATACCAAAACGTTAAACGACATTTAAAAGGAGAGTATCGCTGAAACGCTACAAACAGTAAGGAAAGACTGAAACAACCAATAAAAACAACAACTTAACAATGTTAAGAAAAGTAAGTTAAGGAAATTGCTTTAATTTTTTAAACCGAAAGCAAAAAAAAAAACAACTATTAAAGAATTTAGTAAATCGGTAATTGGTTTTTTTTTCTTGTGTGCGAGTATATTTTACGCTAAGCAATTTTCTACTAGAGTTGCCATCTTGAACGGTTTGCAATTAGTATGAATCGTTTATATGTGAAGGTTTTTAGAGAAGTTTTAAATAACTTCGTAAGTGCTGTTAAACCATTAACGCCCACTCTCACAAATGTGAAATGTTGATATTTTTAATCTATAACTAAATTGTTATGTAAGTAAATAAACTGCAGATAACAATTTTATGTTTATTTTTATATAAATGTCTATCCTGCAGCTACAAATCTTAAGTTCAAGCTTTTTTGTAGGGGTCTTAGGTTGTGTTAAGTTTATAAATATTAATTTTAATTACTTCAGAATTTAAAAGCAAATCCTTTAGTCTAATAAGCAGATTTTAGCCATATTTTGTTACAAAAATATTGATTACAGAGTCAAGTTGTATAAAGCCAATAATCCGTTTTGAAAATTTGAAAAAAAAGTACTCAAACACACTTCAAGCTCAATAAAGTTTCCTGAACTAAGAACTATTAGGCTTCTCCCCAAACTTATGCACACATACTGGCAATCCTAAAAACTCTTCTTGTATCGTTTGAAATAGACGATGACAATAGCAACAGAGACCAAATATTAACAGCCATATGACCATTTGAAATGTGAGTTATTTGTGGTCGCCATATTGTCAAATGTCAGTCATTCTTTTTTTTTTGTTCATTTGTACTTTGTTGTAGTTGCATATAATTCCTACTTTTTTTATAGGGTTTTTGCTACTGCATCTACACTAGTGATGTTACGAATACTCGTATTCGACTATTCGACTATTCGCCTGTTTTAAGATATTCGTATTCGTATTCGCCAAATTCAACCGAATATTTTTCGAATAATTTTCCCATACATTTTCCAAAAAAAGTACATAAAATGTAAAAAATATATTAATTTATGGTGGCACGAAATAAGCCCCAATGAAATAAGCCCCAAATCGAAAAATGAAATAAGCCCCAAAAAATTTTCAAATTTTTTGTTTGGGGTTTGTTTCATTTTATTTGGGGCTTATTTCATTTTTTTAAAATTTGGGGCTTATTTCATAAAATTTTTTGGGGCTTATTTCATTTTATTTGGGGCTTATTTCATATCCGTAAAATAGATCTAAAATCCTTGCGCCCTGCCGTACGCCGGTTATGCAGAGAATGCTTGGAACGCGAAGCCGGTGTTCGATATACCATAGAGGGTAAATTCCTTGCGCCCGGCTGTAGGCCGGTTATGCAGAAAATACTTTGAACGCGAAGCCGGTGTTCGATATACCATGGAGGATAAATTCCTTGCGCCCGGCCGTAGGCCGGTTATGCAGAGAATGCTTGGAACGCGAAGCCGGTGTTCGATATACCATAGAGGATAAATTCCTTGCGCCCGGCCGTAGGCCGGTTATGCAGAGAATGCTTGGAACGCGAAGCCTGTGTTCGATATACCATAGAGGATAAATTCCTTGCGCCCGGCCGTAGGCCGGTTATGCAGAAAATATTTTGAACGCGAAGCCGGTGTTCGATATACCATGAAGGATAAATTCATTGCGCCCGGCCGTAGGCCGGTTATGCAGAGAATGCTTGGAACGCGAAGCCGGTGTTCGATATACTATAGAGGATAAATTCCTTGCGCCCGGCCGTAGGCCGGTTATGCAGACAATGCTTGGAACGCGAAGCCGGTGTTCGATATACTATAGAGGATAAATTCCTTGCGCCCGGCCGTAGGCCGGTTATGCAGAAAATACTTTGAACGCGAAGCCTGTGTTCGATATACCATAGAGGATAAATTCCTTGCGCCCGGCCATAGGCCGGTTATGCAGACAATGCTTGGAACGCGAAGCCGGTGTTCGATATACTATAGAGGATAAATTCCTTGCGCCCGGCCGTAGGCCGGTTATGCAGACAATGCTTGGAACGCGAAGCCGGTGTTCGATATACTATAGAGGATAAATTCCTTGCGCCCGGCCGTAGGCCGGTTATGCAGACAATGCTTGGAACGCGAAGCCGGTGTTCGATATACTATAGAGGATAAATTTCTTGCGCCCGGCCGTAGGCCGGTTATGCAGAAAATACTTTGAACGCGAAGCCTGTGTTCGATATACCATAGAGGATAAATTCCTTGCGCCCGGCCGTAGGCCGGTTATGCAGAAAATACTTTGAACGCGAAGCCTGTGTTCGATATACTATAGAGGATAAATTCCTTGCGCCCGGCCGTAGGCCGTTTATGCAAAAAATACTTTGAACGCGAAGCCTGTGTTCGATATACCATAGAGGATAAATTCCTTGCGCCCGGCCGTAGGCCGGTTATGCAGAAAATACTTTGAACGCGAAGCCTGTGTTCGATATACCATAGAGGATAAATTCCTTGCGCCCGGCCATAGGCCGGTTATGCAGAAAATACTTTGACCGCGAAGCCTGTGTTCGATATACTATAGAGGATAAATTCCTTGCGCCCGGCCGTAGGCCGGTTATGCAGAAAATACTTTGAACGCGAAGCCTGTGTTAGATATACTATAGAGGATAAATTCCATGCGCCCGGCCGTAGGCCGGTTATGCAGAAAATACTTTGAACGCGAAGCCTGTGTTCGATATACCATAGAGGATAAATTCCATGCGCCCGGCCGTAGGCCGGTTATGCAGAAAATACTTTGAACGCGAAGCCTGTGTTCGATATACCATAGAGGATAAATTCCTTGCGCCCGGCCGTAGGCCGGTTATGCAGAAAATACTTTGAACGCGAAGCCTGTGTTCGATATACTATAGAGGATAAATTCCTTGCGCCCGGCCGTAGGCCGGTTATGCAGAAAATACTTTGAACGCGAAGCCTGTGTTCGATATACCATAGAGGATAAATTCCTTGCGCCCGGCCATAGGCTGGTTATGCAGAAAATACTTTGAACGCGAAGACTGTGTTCGATATACCATAGAGGATAAATTCCTTGCGCCCTGCCGTAGGCCGTTTATGCAGAAAATACTTTGAACGCGAAGCCTGTGTTCGATATACCATAGAGGATAAATTCCTTGCGCCCGGCCGTAGGCCGGTTATGCACAGAATGCTTGGAACGCGAAGCCGGTGTTCGATATACCATAGAGGATTAATTCCTTTCGCCCGGCCGTAGGCCGGTTATGCAGAGAATGCTTGGAACGCGAAGCCGGTGTTCGATATAATTTAGAGGATAAAATTCTTGCATTTTATGATTTCTTCTTAAGCTTACATCATAAAGTTAACAAATTTGGGGCTTATTTCATTTTTTTTTGGGGTTTATTTCATTTTTTAAAAATTTGGGGCTTATTTCATAAAATTTTTTGGGGCTTATTTCATTTTATTTGGGGCTTATTTCGTAAATTTTGTTTGGGGCTTATTTCATTTTTTTTGGGGTTTATTTCATAAAATTTTTTGGGGCTTATTTCATTTTTCGATTTGGGGCTTATTTTATTGGGGCTTATTTCGTGGTGCCTTAATTTATATTAAAAAAGCCCATTGTATTTCACGCAGAGTAAGAAAAAGGAAATCTGAAAGTATGTAAGTAAAATAATTAAAAAATGTTCTGTAGAGGTTTTCAAATTCGGCATCTTAAAGCAATAATAATGTTAAATCCCTAAATTTTTTTTTCATTTATAGTTACAAACGCAAAGGCAGGGATTTTTTCCAATTAAATTTGAAATATAAACCTCAAAGGAAATATTCGTATTCGTATTCGTATTCGGCGAATACTGTTTTAAATATTCGTATTCGTATTCGTATTCGTATTCGCGAATACTAAAAATTGATATTCGTAACATCACTAATCTACACTATATTTTATTTATGTATGTTTGAATAGAAGTATATTTGGTAGATTGGTTGCATGGTCTTTTGTTCGGTCAATTGAACGTCTGTCTGTGTGTTTGTTTGTTTGGTTAGTCAGTTGTTTAGTTGCCTGAAACATTCGTTAAATGTTGTTTTTTTTTTAATTTTTTCAGCCTTTTTTACTATTTTTTCTCTACTGCCAAAGTGTTGACAATTGTCGTCAATTACGTTGTTATGTCTCGCTATGTTTCATTGCTGACACATTTTATGCATTGTTTCAGATAATGTTGCAAATAGTTTTCAAAGAAATACACAATATTTTATTGTTGCCTGCCATTCTAGTTGTTTTTGAGTGAGTGTCAGTTTGCTGTGCTGCTTTTTAATGGACATTTTGTCACAGACAAATGAGTTTGTTGCTTGAGTTTTATAACAAATGACAATTACTTGGAATGTTTAATTAATGCATAAATGGTGGCAAATGAATCTAAAATAGGTAGTTTTGGGGACAAAGGATAAAAGGCAACTGCAGAAATTTAAAAAAAGTGGTAATATAGACATCACATTTACAGCAGATATATATCTTCTGTTGCGTGTAAATTTATATGTACGTATATGCATACATGCATATAGAAGAGATGAAATTTTTTTTCAATTGGGCACTTTTTAATAATTACTAAGAAAAATTGTAACTGGATTCAAAAAGAAAAGCGATAAAGTCTTCAAAATGGGGTTCTGTCTATCAGGAAAACGATTTTTTGAAAATGCAGTAAATAAACTTATTCTACTTGTGCGCAGTAAAACTGGGAACGTGCTTGTTTATAACGAAAGTTTGATTGCATGAAGAACACACTTTAATGCTCTTGTGATGAGTACGATGATTTTTGTATTTCTTTAATGTATGAGTAATAAAATATGACTATAGCCCGAATAAGACATATGAGCATAATTTAGCAGTACAAATTAAAATGTATTACTTAGTTATAATCTCGTTGGGCAGATCAAGGAGCAGTTGTCCTAATGTCGCAGCAAAAAATCTAGATTTATTACATTAAACTTCAATTCAAATTTTAATATACATACATAAAGCTTAAAGGATAATATCTTGGCTAAAAACCAAGCAAATTAACTATGTAAAAGCATAAAACTATCTTAAAACAAAAGACCTACAATTCTTATGAATTTATAATAATTCACACAAATGTTAATCAGAAACCAAGTAGAGTATATCTTCACGAGTTTTACAAGTTTCTTTTGCTGCCTATTTCAATATGTCTAATAAATATTTTCTTAGTTTTTGTTTCAAAAAAAATTTTTTTTTTTTCAAATGAAAATGCTCTATTTATATCTTACAGTAGGTAGTTAGTCTTAGAAATGTCAATACATCCAGGGGATGACTGGGTGTATTTGAGTCAAACGTGTTCAAAGTATCAATGTATATTAAAATAAATACATAATGGCCAGCCGTTTGGGACTGCACGCACCCTTTATTATATCAACATTCATATCTGCATGTTATCAAAATTAATTGAATTATAATAAAATCAATATTTGACTACAATAAGACGAAACTCCACATTCTCACATTAGCATTCCCTTTATAGGTTTTTTACAATTTATTCAATATTCATTCATTGTAGATTAAAATCTCCAACATAACATAAACCGAAATAAAACAAAAGTATATTTTGCAAAATGGAAATAAAAAAACATTTGCAATGATATCATATTTGTTTATACCTACAGACATAAATTTATAAACCAAAAATTGTAATAAACCATCTGTCTCTCTGGATGACAGCATGAGAACGGATAAACTTTCGGATGATATAAACATATACAAATGCATATATGTATGGTTGTGTGTAAAAGAATATAAAGCAGTAGCAATAATAAAAAAAGTATAATAAAAAGAAAACAAGGGAATTTATAATATTGAATTCCGTATAAAATAAATCAAAAAAAAATGCTCCATTAAAATGTTTGGGTAAAAGTCTGTATGAATACGTATGCCAAAAATTCAGGTAAATTCAAACACACACACACACAAAGGTGTAGTTAGCAGAACGTACCTTAGTGTATGTATATACTCGTACACATACACACATGTTGTAGCATAAATGCAAAAGTAATATGGATGCTTGTTGTTGTTTTTTTTTTTTTAAACCAGTGACAGAAATGATATATGAGCACAGATTAACGTGTTCATACTCCTTCTTCCATACTGTTGTTGTTGTTATATTTTTAATATTTTGCAAAAAGTCATTGTGGCTACTGTCACTAGAAATATACTTTTTTATCTGGAAGGGCCAATATATTGCACGCGTCAGGGGTTTTAGAATAATATAAATATTTGATCTAGAAAGTCGGATCGTCTTGAATATGATGTTCTAGACTAAAGATTTATATTCATGCGCAGAGCCAAAACTGCCTAATAGAATCAAGAAGATTTTCTCTATGAAAAGTTTTTAGGCTAAGGGGAGTACCAGCAGAAAGAAGAGAAGATTTTTCCGAAGTGATTCCTTATTATTTTCATGTGATATATCTTTTTAATTTTATCAAAAAGGAAAATACATAAAATATAAAAGAAAACTTATTATTTTTTTACCCAATTTTCGTTATGTTTGGTACCAAAATACAACCCATAGATAAAAGCTTTTTGATTCTATTAGGGTTTCATCTGAATAGTATAAAAAAGGGATTCCTTATTGATTTCATTAGGTTCCTCTATGTGTAAATCATCTTCTTAAACGGGATGGTAACATTTAGCAAGGTTTAGTAGTGAGGTGGTTAGAGTGCCTATTTACGAAACCGAAGTTCCTTGGTTGGAGTCCCAACAAATGTATGTTTTATAAAAATGTTTTCAATACCGCTCATACAGATAATACAATTTCATATTGTAAATAAGCATTCCGGACGTACCATGACGTTCTGATGACATCAAATTTGTATTTCTAACATCACACAGAGAAAACCGTCCCTAATAAATACCTAATAAAATAGAACAAAATTAATCAGATATCTCTAAGGATTTTTTTTCAAGAAGGAAGCCTTATTATTTTAATAAGGAATACCTTTTGGAAAAAATCAATAAGAATACCAAATATAAACCATAAGTTTCCTTTTTGATTTTTTCAAAAAGGTTTTCCTTATTAAAATAATAAGATTTCCTTCTTGAAACAAATCCGTAGAGATATCTTATTAGTTTTGTTTTATTTTATTAGGTATTTATTAGGCACTGTTTTCTCTGTGTACAAAAGTTATCTTCACTTATCTCCAGAATGTTTTTTTTTTTCTTGGGAAATTGAGTTTAAGGTTTCAACATTACATACAAATACTGGATATACAATAAAATTCTTTTTTAATATTTCAAAAGTAAAAGAGGTAGAGGCCAGGGAATTGTGCAAATCGATAGACCTATTAAATTTACTTCAAAAAACGGTCCTATCAAAGTTTTTTTTTGATTTTGTGTTATACATGAAAATAACTTCTGCACGACGATATAGAAAAATTATATTTTATGTTTGACATACACTCAAATCGATATCCGCATCATTGCTGTTTAGTGCAACAAAATATTATTACGACCAGTTATCCCATCCAATATCACCAATCTTATGAAGACTAATGAAGGAGTATTACATATCTTTCTACGTTGCACAACGGGAAAATAATAAATGCCTCGTTGTTATTGAAGGACTAATGATGTATCACGTCAGATAATGCTCCACTAACCTAGACTTATTTACACAAACGGCGTGTGTGACAATTGTCATTAACTTTGGTAACCCTTCGAAAACCAGGAACGGATTTTAAAAACCTTTTGATAAAGCATATTCTGTCCTTAAGGACATCTTCTAGAACAATGATTTTATTTGATCGGGATATACGCTTAAGATTTGACCTTTTGATAATGCAAAGTTTATGAGTATCTGAAGCATAAATATATGCCATAAAAGATTCTACTAAAATAATTGCATATCTTAAATACAAGTACCAGCAAAATGGATAATATCCCTTAAAGATGATCAACGATGTTGATCGAAATATCGGGAAAATAAAATGTAAGATAAATATAAATAAAAGTTTATTATTTTTTTATCTCATATCATCAGACCTTAAACTGAACAAATAACATAACAATTAGAAAAATTAGTAAACCTTTATGGTTTACAAAAATCAAAAAAAAAATAATTATTGAACATTTCTTGAAGTTAATATTTGTATTTCGCTACAACTGACTTACGAGTGTATTCAATTAACGGCTTCATAATGATGAAAACGTTTTTTTTTTTTTTTTAATAACTTGATGAAACTAATTTATTTTTAAATTTTTATTAAAATAAATTTAAATCGACTGAATATTTAAAATGGATTTCAAATCTATTTTAAGAAAAAGTTTTCTTAAAATTTCGTATTAAAAGCATTTGAAATATATTCCCTTATTTTTATGAAAATTGCCTTTAACATTTTAGTGATATGTAATACTCGTATGTATATATTAGTTTGGGTCATATAAGCTAGTTACTAATGTCAGCGCTTATGGAGGCGTATGATTATTTTGTTGCAGAATAAAAATAGTTAAGGTTGCGTATGAGCGATGTAACATTGCGTATACATACTAGTGACATTACGAATGTTAATTTTTAGTATTTGCAAATACGAAAACGAGTATTTGAAGCAATATTCGCCGAATATGAATACGAATACGAATATTACTTTTAAGGTTTAGAGTCACATAATATTTCAAATTTAATTAGAAAAAATCCCTCCCTTTGCGTCAGTAACAATAAATTGAAAAAAACTGTCACATTACTTTAGGTATATATCATTGACATTTTATATACTTAATATGACGATGTGAAGACCACTACTGAACATTTTTAAATTATTTTACCTACATACATATATACTTTGAAATTTCGTTTTTATTACTCTTTTTACACTTTTAATTAGTAATTCCATGCTGTTTGGGAGAACATATGTCGGTGGAATTTTACATATTAAATTTTAGTTCTTCCATTTCTGAAGTCCAACATTCCTCTACTGAGAATTGATTAATAACTTAACATGAAATGAATTTACATATAAGACTTTAACTTTTAAATGATAGTAAAGAAATATAATTTTCGTTTGTTTTTAAGAAGATTATTATCTTGAGTCAAAAATAAGGGGCTTTCCTTCTTTAAATAAAAAATATATTAAATTAATATATTTTTGTTCATTTTATGGACTTTTTTAAACTTTTTGTATAATATTTTTTTTTGAATGTATATGAAAATTATTCAAGAAATATTCGCTTGAATTTAGTGAATACGAATACGAATATCTTAAAATAGGCGAACAGTCGAATAATCGAATACGAATACGAGTATTCGTTACATCACTAATACATACAAAGTAATTAATGCGACATAAAACGCGTTTAAGATATTAAAAATTTTCTTATATACATATACACCTAAAAAATTTTATATTAAATGAGATAAGTATAAAAATAGTTAATGGTATTAATTATTTAATAATTGTTTATTTTTGTTCTCATTAACTTTTATCCGCCATTGTTTTACCCATTTTTCCAGTTTTGGTATATACTCGTACCCTTATAAATTGCGGGTAACTTAACCTTACTGCCTTAAGGAACTCCGTCTTCAATCAACTGCGTAGGGCTTAAAAAATTGCCTTCTCTAACTAAAAATTTTCGTTTCTTTAAATAGCTTTTTAAGAACCTGACGATGTTTGGGGGTATATTATGCAATAGCTTGTGGATAATATCTTCGTGCCTTACTTTATCAACAGCCTGTGAAAAATCAATGAACTGCGCATAGAAATATATATTTTTTCAAACGTATTTCTAACTACTTTCATGTCTTTCAGTTTGTTTAAGCTGTCTCTGAAAACCGAATTGATGATCTGAAATACATCCATTACTACTCACTACAGGGACCAGCTTGCTCATATAAATAACCTTTGAAATAGTTTTCATATGCATATTAGGCTATAAGACAATAGACCGATGGGATTCAACCTTCATGTGATCATAGCATGCCTCTTGTATCGTAGTGATTAGCGAAACCTTCTATTCTGTTGGTAGTATTCCAGTCGTAGACTACTTTTAAAGGTATTAAGTTGTTTCCAATTATTGTGTTTTTTTTATAATTTTTTTTTTATTATTATTTTCAATTTCTATAGTATTAAATCTCTGGGTCTCGTTGACTGGTGACAGATCAACAATATCAGCAGAAGTATTTGAAGTAAATACATCTTCTAAATGTTTAATAAAAAGAGCACTTTTTCCAGCATTGGTTCTTGCCCAGTCACCATTCGACGATCCTAATGGAGGTTTACAATCTACGATTTGCTTTATTTTCTTTTATTTAGTTTTTTATAGTTTATTAAGTACAGTGTAACTGTTTAAGATATTTATTTCTTATTGATCAGATTATACTAAAAACTAAAACAAATATTTCCCAATTTTACAGAATATTACAGCAGGTATTTTAAGATATTGTAAAAATACAATTTATATATCAATTTAAAGTCTACACTATATTTAATAAAACTATATCTAAAATGAATTTTTAATTGTTTTATGATCCCATGAACATTTCGAAATGTCTTTAGTTTGCCATTTCTGTTTGATAAGATATGTGGTTCCTTGAATTATTTTGATATGATATTTCATATATTTATTTGCAAATATTTATGTGTTTATACCAACTGCGAACATATACATATATGTGGTATAACCCCACAAACATATTGTGTCAATTAAATATATTATATTTTTGTTATGATTTTTTGGCAATACAAGAGTAAATACAAGATTTAAGGTTTTGATGATAATGGCAACACATTAGCTCTGGCCGTGTTATTTGATTTCGATTTGAGAGAAACTTTCAGAGAGTTAAATTTTTTAGAAACATCGATTCCTATGTTACGAAACGCTTAAGAAGCAGATATTCCAATATAAGGTGTATCAGATAAATTATTTATTTAGAAGAAGTTATGGAAAACAACTAATTTAAAAGGGCTCGTTATATATTGGCCGTGATAAAATATTTTCCGCAATAAAAACGGCTTTAGAGATTTGAATCCACATCCAATTTTTCCATTCTTCTTTTGCATGGAGTCATTGAAAGATATATCTCTAGCGCCTAAAATAAAAGGGTGTTACAAGATAGCCTATTAATGCCTATACATAGGTCTCATAAGGCCTTTTGCTATGTTCCAAAATGTCAATAAAATCTCAGAGTTTGAAAATATCGATCAGAAATGTTTTGTAGATACTAAAAGTTTCGAGAAGTGTAAAATTTTTTAAAGTATATTTAAGAGGTTAAGATAAAAATCCTCTTCAAGATAGTAATGAAGAATAACCAGCACATTCAAAACACAGTTAAAAGTTCGGGCAGCAAATAGTCTAAATCGCTAGTTTCTTCTTCAAGATAATTTAAGGATATTTCTAAACAAATAATTTGGTAGGTGTAGTTTAATTGTGTGCAGTTTATTACCAAAATACATACAAGCCATTATACATACATACGTGTATGTATAATATTGGTTTGTGAAAGTATTTGTTATGACTTATATATATTGTATTATATATAATGTATTTATGTATGTATGTGTGTATTTATTTATGTTCAAAAATAAAATTTATGACATTTATCCATTGTCATAAATTGTTGCAATGACATTTTTGCAACAAAAACAACACACAGTAAAACTTTACAATATGACAATAATAACAGCAACAGCTTCAGTTGCACACATACACACAAGTACGAGTACTTTAACAAAATAATAATAATAACTGCAGTTAAAATTTTAACAACCAATTGTATTTTATCGTATCGGGTTAATATTCTTACCAATGGTTTTGTTGGTTTGGCCAACTGTCTGTTTCGTATGTTCAAGTAGTCAAGGCTTGATAGGTTGGCATTTGTAAAGTATGATGAGAAGCCAAATAAAATTTAGAGTACAAAAAAACTCGAGAGAGAGTGAGAGAGAGAATCAGGAGCGGCAAGAACAATATAACATAAATATGTATATCACAAAAAGTCATATCGGTCTGTTGCTTATTTATGTCTCTATACATAAATATTCTATAGAACTTTTGAAACTGTATTGGGTGGTCATTTCATATTTCATGTGTTTTCTATTATATATGTGTCTGTATGTGTATGCTTCTTTGTATGCATGTATCTGTTTGCGATTATATTCATAAATAATTTTAAACAGTATGATTTATGTCTGCAATATATTTTGTTTATTAGTTTGTCAATTAAAATGGTCAAATGGCCAACAATGACCATAATGAGGCTTTATGTTAAGTTAATTAATTTATATGATTTATGAGAAAATATTAATAAGGATTTTGTAACGAAAGTTACAAATGTTTTACGGCAGGAAGGGTAGATGATAGTGATGACAGATGAAGTTATAGATGATAGAAAAATTAATTGATTAAAAATTTATTGAAAAGATAATATATTTTTGTGTGCTTACAACATAGATTCTAGAGCTAGTTTTACATACTTTTAACATAGAAATCTCTGCAATTTTCATAATCTACGTTCCAAGCCTTGAATAACCTTTAAATAAATAATTCTTAAAATAAACTGTTATTAAAGCCGTTTATTTTGAAAGTGGCATAAGTCACATTTTTTTATTGCAATTTTTTTACAAATGAAAAGATACCGTTGCGGCTGATTTAAGTCTTGAACAAATTTTAATATATTCTGAAAAATATTGGTAGTTGAATAATTCAATGAAAATCCTTTTATTACAAGTTTAATTTTATTCGGTTCCTTCAAGAATGGCCCCTATGAAATATTGTTCCAAACTAAAAATTACAAATCGCCCCAAATTTTAGTATTGAAAAAAGAAAACACGAACCTTGGAGCCATTTTGTTTTTAACTTTGTACCATTTTTATTTTCTTAGTTTAGAGACATTTTTCATGGCGTAATTTTTTCCAGTTAAGTTTTTTTTTATGCCAGTAAGGCTCAACAGCGTAGGCCACTTGTATTTTCTTTTTTATCTACATTAGATGTCAGAGTACGTTTTATAGATATTTTTGGCCACCCAGGAAAACAATTTTAAGGCGAATTTGGGGCGGGTACCAATAACCTCTGAAATAAATATGCCTTAAATAAAACACTCAACGATTTGAGTTTGTGGAATAGTTTTTTTCCATTATCTGATTTTTATTAGTGTCATGCCCTTAAAAATTGCGCTGAAAAAACCAATTAATTATTTTTATAGAAAATTTTAAAATTTTTTCAACTTTAATAAAAGTTTGCAGTACATAATTACTTCCAAAAAATTAACTATTTTATTATATGTATGAAAAGTAATATTATCAGGCTCAAGTTCAGTTTTTATTGAATTAATGAAAATTCAAAATAACTAAGAGTTTTTTTGATGGCCAGGGCTGGATCTGCCATGGACGTCTCCACTGCTGAATCGGTAGCCATGCCATTTGGCAGTATTAAAAATCTCATTCTCAACCACTTCAGGCAGAAAGCTGAAGACAGGTGGCGCAGGTTGAGCACGTGCAAGGTGGCTAAGAAAATGTGGCCTTGCTACAACGTTAAGCGCACAACACAACTAACCAACAGGAACCGTAGGGACATCTCGAGGCTCGTCGCAGTATTGACGGGGCACTGGGTTATCGGGAGACACGCTAACAGGATGGGCCTTTCCTACAATGCGTTGTGCCGTAGTTGCCGGGATTAAAGCAAAGAGGAAACAGTCTTCCACTTTCTTTGCGAAAGCCCGGCCTTACACCATTCGAGACTCAAATTTTTAGGCAACAGCATAATAGACGATCTCTTGGAGGTATCAGGGATAGGTCTAGGTGACCTTATTAGATACCTTAATTCGACGGGATGGATCTAGAATCTTACTCCGAATCTGAGGCCTGGATTCGGACCTAAATCAGGTTGACACTGACGAGTGGAGTGGTCTGTCAAAACGGAATCTCATTGATTCTACTTGAATGCTTGCGCGTAGCAGGCAGCCACGTAAACCAACCAAGAGTTTTTTTTATGTGGGAAAATATTATTATGTTTAGCAGAACGTATCAGTACTGATTTCAAGGCCGCTACACCTCTCATCAGCGTTAAATTGTCCATCTTTACAATTTTCGTAAAGTGGATTTTAATTGAGAAGAATATCAACTATTTAACCAGTTTTCAAGAGAAATATAATATGAGAATTAGTTTTTAATTCATTTTTTATTCTACCTTGAAACAGTGCTGGTTAGTACGATATTCCCTCATTACTGTTTGGAAATTACTAATAATCAACCATACTCATAGTCCGTTATCTTCAAAGTATTCTACTTTGTATTTTAACGTTTTTGTTATTTTTACTCTATATTAGGGAAATTCACATATTACTGTGACCCTTGTTATTAGGGTATTTATAGCTCGTGCCCAAGCGGAATTAATATTTTTATATTATTATTATTACGAATAAACGTAATTATTATTTGAACTTATATTGATTTACATATGAAAAGTAATATTATCAGGCTCAAGTTCAGTTTTTATTGATATAATGAAAATTTATAATTACTAAGAGTTTTTTATGTTGGAAAATATTATTATTTATATCCAATCAGTTATTATTATAGTTATTTTATTATATTAAAAAATTTTTAAGGAAAACGCCAACATGTGTTAAGTTTTATTATAACCGGCGGTCTTAACTGCTGTCCCTATTTTTGTGCTACCTCACCACAATATGGTTTAAGGACTTTTGTTTTACTTTAAAATTGAATCTATGCAGCAAAGCAATTTATCAGCATTCAGGTATCACATGCTTCGCTAAAACCTTCTCGAATATACATATAAAACACTTCTTAAAAATATTAAATATTGCAAAAAATATTTAAAAACATACAAATCATCTTTTTGTAAAAAACTCATCATATAAATAATACATACGTGTTGTTTGTATTTATGAAAACGTAAAACACAATATTCATGTTTTGTTTTTTAAATTTTATTATTTTGATGCCACATTTCTTTCCAACGAAAAAAAATATTTTATGCTGACAATAAATGGGGATAAAAAATAACTAATAATTTATGATGCTTATAAATATTTCGCAGTTATTTGTTTACAAGGAAGAAGTAAAAATCGTACAATAAAAAGGACAAAGAAAAATGGCAACAACAACCAACATATGAAAGTGGTTAATAAGAACAATATTCGAAGAAAGTACATGCAAAAAAAAAAAAAAAAAAAAGAAGAATAAATGCCTTCAATAATAATGGTCGTATTCATACTCTTCCTGTGCCCAGTTGGCCATGTTTTTAACATGTCATAAAGGATGGGTACCACTAGGTCGTAGAGGATGATGTAGTAAAAGATATAAATATGTATGGTCAGTTCAAATAACAACTAGACGAAATATGTACATCAAACGTCGAATGAATTGGCTATCTGGGTTACTACCACTACACTAGTAATTTTACTACTTCACACCACATCTTTCTTCGTTGTATTTTTGCGGATAAAGAAAAAGTGTAAAAACGCGTTAACGTGATTTATGCATATACTCGTTCATGAAAGGATATGAATTTTATTACACTTTAACTTGGCTTAACATACATGCCTCCTTATGCAATATTGCCATGAATACTTGAATGTATTTGTATCCACCACACCATGGTAATCATTTACAATAAAAATTTGAAAAATATTTAATGTATTTTTTCAGTGATTTTAATTTAAGTAAATTGTTATAGAACTGAAACTTAAGGAAGTGCTGGAGAAATTTAAATGGAAAAATCCATGTTTGAAACACATTTTCTTCTGTTTGAGGTAATCGGACGACCTTGTCGCAAATGCAGATTAACAAAATTTTGAAAAATCGTAATGCAACTACATATTTAAATGAAATGTCTTTTTCGACACATTTCATGAGAATGTGGCTACTGAACATAAATTATGATGGTGTCCCCGTTTGAAAATATTTTATTTTTTTTAAAATGAGCATTTTATGTAAAGAATAGTTTACCACTTAATGTGATACTATTTAATACGATATTGATATTCTTTCAACCTCATTCTTTTCAATATTTACACGCCATAGTAGATAATAAATCCGCTTTTTATTCAAAATAAAAAAAATTGCCCTGATTATTTTATACCGGGATAATTTTTTAGACACTTTGGTAATGAGGAGTGCACAGATTCTGTTTAAGATTGTCGTGGGTACATGCCTTGCGGCCTACATTTTTCGTAGGCTATTTTATGAATTGCAAGGTTCGACATGATACATCTTCTTCTAATTGGACACAAATTGTCTAGCCCAAAACATCCTTAACTTAAGAAGTCATACAAGACCGAGAAAGAGGCAAATATGAAATCCTTTTTCACCGGACTTTGTAAATAAAGACCATTCCAAAGCTTATCTTATAGTGTCTTATAAGATTTTCAAATAATCAAAATACTACTATAATGGTAGAGTTACTTTAAATAAAAGTAAATATTGGCAAGACCGTCCCATATTTTTGTAATGTAATTGCGATGAGATTAATTTCGAATTAAAAAAATGTATTAAACACGTTATTTGATGAGCGATAGAAACCTTGACTTGAATATTATATTGTTCTTTACAAATTTTGCATACTTCTTTCTATAAGTTGATCATGCAGCATAAGGTGTGATTTCAAAAGTTCACTGAAAATAATATATAAACTAACTATTATGGGATGATTATCAAGGATGTTGGGCATCCCTGAATATTGTGGTGAGACCTTAAGTAAAATCATAATGACTGTTTAGGTTAGGGACAATAGCAGATAACTAGATACATGATCATTTAAATTAAAAGAGCATGATGCTGCAGGAGTCACGCATTGAGGAGTTTTGAAGAATTTTCCAAAGCAGCAGACTGAGTTGTATGGACTTCTGTTGCTTGCCATTGATCATATGGGTTAAGGAACATATGTAGGACTTTTGGAATTCATAATTCTCTTACAGAAATCGCACCTGAAAGCCATCATTACTAAGAACGGCTAAATTTGGCAATAACATCAAATATATGGGGCTAACGTTGTACAATGTCTGCATTATTACATGAAAGTGGCGAAAAATTGTACCTCTGTTTTTCATTGAAATACCAGCAACCCTGTCCATATGAACTAGCGATGACAAATCATAATAGTCAGGATCAGTGAATCAATTAACTATAATTTAGCATTTGATATGCACAACTTTCTCTCTTTTTCGCTTCATCTTAAATACTACTTTTATGTCTCGTAACTTTTTTCCCCTCTATATTCGTCGAAGGTATTAAAAACTGATATAAAGTACTAGTATGCCATAAAAATAAAACCTTTATAAATATGTTAATCCAATCACCTGATAAAAACAGCTGATATCTTTTAAATATATATAAATATATATATATTTCATTAAGCAGCATCATTGAAAATCAACACACTACATCAAGCAATACTTTTACTATAAAGCAAGGAATTAGGCTACGATGCTCTATAGGAAGATAGTAAACGGTAACAAAAACAGTTCATAAAACAATTTATGTACAACAGTAAAAACACCCCACTGTAAATTGGCAAAAAAAAAAAACACCCATTCTCTCTCTAACCAAACATCTAACTTTACCAGCCAGACTAATAATAAAGCAGCTAAAGAAAGAACGAATGAACCAGTAAAGAAGAAACTACATAAAAAGAGCCAAAAACTGATGGTATGATAATTTATTAACCAGTCCAAAATACATACATTAACTCATACTTACTTACCCACACACACATTTACACTCGAACATTAGCTGCTATCAAGATTTATGTGTCTTGTCGGCATATTGTTTGCGTGGCTCTAAATTATCCTTGATATGACTGCCAAATAAGTATGCGTGTGTGTTTGTGAGTGTGTTTTAGCGACTGTGTAAAGTATAAAATACGACATGACTATGGGGAATATTCATGATAAACGCATATCTGATGAGATGAGATCACAAATTACTCTCACTACATCTACACTATACTGAATATATTATTTATATACTTTCATGCATTCTACCATAGACTACTCTTTCCCGTTGCGTACAATTACAGTGACAGACAAAATAACTATAAGTAAGTATACTAGAAGCCATTGCAAAGATGAAGAATGAAATTAAATTAACACTTGGATTTTTTTTTATTTTATCTTTTATCTAAATGACTGTGTAAGACCTAAATAATGAGATTATTTTAAAAACAATCTATAATAATTTTTTACATACAATTTCTTTTCTCTTTTATCCTTAAAATATCGTTTTAGTCTATACCAAAAATACTTACACCTAAGTTTTCATTTAAACATACACATGCTGCTTGCTCAATATTTATACACATATCCGCATATCTGCAAATGTATGTAAAAATGTATGTATGTATGTATGTATTTTTGTATGTATTTATGTGTAGAATAAAATACATTAACGTATGTTATCTGCCGCTGATGTGATTAAATTTTTCATCATCCTTGTTTTAATGGGATTACAATCTGTGTAAGCGCATAAATCAGGATTCAATCATCGTTTTTGTTGAATTCATATGGATGAAAGTATGTAGGTGTGTATATGTGTGTGTCTGTGTTCTGTATAATAAAGTGAGGTTGGTGGGTATTACTAGCGCCCTTTCAGTTTAAGCCATCGTATGTAAAAAGTAGAAAAGTAATGGAGAGGATTTTTTAACATATTCATTACTTACTTAAGTATTCAGTTAAAATTATGTATAATTAATAAGCTGGGTAAATCAAATTGATAACGATTTTGTAGGTTTGATTGTTTTTGTAAAAACTTGTTAAGACTTTATTTCTATTGTCTTCAGTTGCAATTTATATTAGATGTAGACATGTAAATTTAATAAATGTTGCAATTTAAATTAGATTTAGACATATAAATTTAATAAATGTTTAACGTAAGATAAATTGCTGTTCTAAAGGCTGCTTGAAATAAATGAAAACAATATTTTGTTACATGTTTTATTGATCAGTTAAAATCGAAAAGAAAATTTATGAACTACCGAAAATATTAATATATAAAATATGGTAGTTAAAAAAAAACTAAGAAAACCTGATTGATCATAATCAATCATGCCTAAGGTTTTTTACTATTCCTTTATGGCTTCATAAAAAATAACCCCAAAATGAAAAATAGCTCTGATTTAGGTGAGGCTCTTAGTTTATGCATGAGATCTTGGTTAAAATTTACATTAATCTTAAGAGGAATTCACATAGGAAATAGTTATAAAAACAATAAATTCCCTTTGATCATATGATGAGCGTTGGGCCTCAATAAGTTGTAGAACATATTCCTGTCACCCCAGGTTTTACCCTTTCCGGCCACATCTGCATCGATTTGCCTACTCCATGCATGTAGGCTGAGCATTCTCTTCTTGGACTTCCTTGTGGGTTCCAGTCTATGACGATTCTTGTGATGTCGTTTCCCGATCTTCTTAATGTATGGCCAATCCATTGTCATTTATGTTTTTTTTTTATTTCTATGGTCATGATTTGTTGGTTGGTTTATTCCCAAATTATTTTGTTGTGCACCACTCTAGGCCAGAATGTTTGCACTATCCTGTGAAGTGCAGACATACTTAGAATATCCCTCCATAATTAATTTCAATATAATAAAACTTCCATATTATTATTTTTTCTAAGTCAAAAAAGCACTTAAAATTTTAGTAATACAAGTCTTTTTTAAGACTTTAAGAAATGTCCAGAAACATGTTGTCTGTTTGCACTAAAATTTATAATCAAGGATATTATATTCTCAATATCGTATAAAATAATAGTAATGCCTTCTCTGAATAAAGATTTCTGCCTTTCATAAGGGTTTTCTCCGCTGTGTATGACAAAAGTATACTTCGCTAATTAAGAACTAAGTGGAGGCCAAACTAACGGGCGAAAGTATTTTTAACTTATTTTAGCTCATATACCGAAAGCTGTTGGTAATTTAAAAATATTGATATACGTGAATCCCTTTTCTAGAATAAGTCGGTGGGACACTGTGATTTTGTTCTGCGGTGTAATAAATAGTTAAAACCTTTCACTACTGCACTAGAAAAAAGTGTTTGTAAAAAAATTAAGTAAGTTTTTTGTATACTTATATGTTATACTCAAGAGCGCAATATACACTCCGGTTCACTTATTTATTGGCACTAAAAATTCCATATTCAGCAGCCTGCATCTTTTTTAATTTTTAACCGTTTGCAGAATTTTAAAATAGAAATGGAATCTAGACATCTTGAGATATAAAAAAAATAATGACAATAGTGGTTTCTTTACTAAAGAACTTTTCTAAGCAATTTATCAAAAAAAAATCCAAAAATGTTTTTTTTTTTGGTTCACTTGAATAAAGGCACTTTTAGTAATTTTAACGAAAATATTTTTTCTTGTTTTTTTTTTTTAAATAACTTCCATTACGATAAATCAATTTACTCAACTCTCTCATCTTTTTGCCTACAATTCTCCCAAATCTTAAGCTATAAACACGTAGACCACAGCGAGCAGCAGGCAGCAATGTGTCAAAAATAAAACACAAGAGTTTATATGAAGTTGATTATTTTGACGACAGCAAGGCAGGCTTTTGTCTATGCTTATTTTGCTGTTGCTGCCAAATTAGACTAATTTCTATTTTCAAAAGCAGCAATAAGCTGATACAAAGCTACCAATATAATATAAATGTTACGGTAATGAGAGCTTAAAATATTTTATGTTATTTAACCGAAAATAACATAACCAAATTAAAATAAATAATTAAATTGATGTACTTTTATTTTTGTGAAATATTTATGTGGTAGCTCTGAAATATGTAGTAAAACAAATATTCAAAAGTAATATCGAAACATCAACTTCATTTGTCAGCTGTTGTCGTTCTCAAAACTGCATTTGAAGTCAGCTGTTGTGAAGTCTGCTGTGATCTACGTGTTTATAGCTTTAGTATGTATAGATGATGTCTTGTTGTTATTTTTCTCTTTCGACCCAAATGTAGAACACACATTTATGTGTTGTTTTTTTTCTTTTTTATATGCTTAACTTACATGCATGAGTAATACGTGTGCTTGTGCACAATACCTCATTCAATTCTGGTCAAAAATGTCTTTAATTTTGTAGAAGTCATGTAAAAATGGGTTCTATAATAGGTGCATGAAAGGCAGCACAAAAAAAGCAATTGTCTATTTATTATATAGATTAATTTTAAATACAGTTTTCACAAAAATGATTTAAATATAAAATTTGTAGAGAAATTTTTGAAAAACTGAATTCTCTTTATAAAAATTTTACTAACTAAATATATATTTCGTTGGTAGCCAAAAATTATTTGTTGTGTATGTTTGGAAAGTTTTTAAAGACTATTTTTATGCTTTGTAATTCACGAATTTGTTTGTGAGTTTTCGTATAAATGATGAGCTTTAAAATTTTTAAACATAAAGGGTAAAACATCTACTGATGAGTTGGTATGGCTACCAACGAAATATATATTTAGATATTGCTAATCCGCAACAAATAAATAAAATTTAAAAACATAAATTCTTGAGTACATGCTCAAATAAATGTAAAATTTTTATATAACTTTAAGCGATTACCCTAATATATTATAATGGGCTGACACTTATCACTCCCTGACTTTAATTTCCTAAATTTCATTATGCCTTTAAGTGAAATTTCGAATCCATCATTTCACTTACTTCGAAAAACTGCCAAACCACGTGACACTTTTTATTTCATTAAAAACAAGCATTGATTCTTTTAACCCTCTCTCGTTCCAAAACCAAAAGAATAACAATAACAAACAGCCAATGTTATTTTAAGTGTATTAAAATTATAATGACATTAAAGTGGATTTAAATTTCAAATTTGACATGTGGTCAAAAGAAGCCACAGGCTTCCTTATGTCTACAGATTTTGAGGCTAACGTGTTTAATTAATTACTTTCAGCATAAATAAACAAACGGACTTTAATAGACACATATACATATATACATATATACATTCGCAACGCATATATGTATGCATATGTATGTATGTAAGATATTAACTGATTGTCTATAAAGTCCACTCAAATCTTTTAATAAATGACTTCAATATATAATTCCAACAAATATTCATACCAGTCATTCAGTATTCATGTTCATAAGGATCGTAAGGTTTTTTTTGTGTTCAAAAAATGTCTATCAATTTTGCTGACAGTATTTCTATATGTTCTCAAATTACTTAAAAAGTATCCTGTGATATGTTGGTTGCTAACTTAATGACTGCTTGCCTGACTGACTGCCTGTTTGACTGCCTGCTTGACTGCTTAGCTGGTTGGAAGGTTCATTGCCTGCCTGGCTGACTGAATAGTTGCTTGGTTAGCTGTCCTGTGATTAATGTGTTAATTTGACACCTAACAGTAGCCGCTTGTGGCTGAGTATAAACACACTTATACATCCATACATGAAAAACACAGAGAAGAAGGAACAATATAAAAAAAGAGAAAACTTAATAAAAGGACAGGCTGACAATTTTTTGTTGGTTGCCTAATCGCTTGAATACTTGTATGCAAACGGCGTAACATATTCACATGTACGTATATTTTTATATACAGATGCATGTATGTATGTATATGTTTGAGTGGTGTAACCTTAAACATTGTAGATAATTTTAAATCTAATGACAGGCATCATTTTTTTTTTTTTTGTTTTACCTTTCATTGAAATATTGCATTATTTTATGCAGTAGCTTAGTAATTTGTTCCGAAATATAGCATGTGTGAAACAGGCATGCATGTTGTTTCTGACTGTCGATCATCTTGTCGAATGTCCTGTGTTTTGTCATAATTGTATAACTGAGCCAACGCTATACCTTCAGCTCGGCTATAACTGTTGTGTTGTTTCGAAATGTGTAACTTGAAACTTTACAATATATAGACATTAAGTGCACAAGACAAATTACTAAACAGACGATAGTGAGGGATGATAATTAAATATAATCCTACTTAGTTTGGAAAAAAAATTAACACAACTGAAATCAATTAATGTACATACCTACTTGTATTTGATACTTTTTTAAGGTAGCTTAAACTCCTAATTGATAGCATTTTTAACACTTAAGCTACTTAAATTTATATATCCAATAGTTGGAAAATTATTAAATTTTTTTATATTTTGTCCATCAGAGAGTGGCAGTTCATACGCAGTAAAATAAAAGACCAAATATATAATTTAATTACAAAATAACTCCATTTGTAATAGTTGCAGTCACCTTATCTTGACGTTAGGATCTTAGGGACAAAAATTTTACAACTTAAGTAAAATTTTCATAAAATGATTGCTGACTTTATTAGCTTGTGTGTGTGTCTCTCTACACTGATTGTTGTGTGTCTGTGCTGTCAGTTTTTACTGGGATTTTTACTTAAATTTAGTCTTTTTTGGTTACTGGGTTTTAATTGTGGTAAAAGTAACTGATTTTTGCAAATAACTAGCACCTACTTCGTAAAAATTTCGATAGAAAATTAATATGAAAAATTCCCAATAAATATATCCTTCATTTCTTCTACTTTAATTTTAACTAATTACTTTAGTTGCCACATTGGTCTACACATTATAACATAAAAATATTAATATTTTTGAACTTATTATATATATCAAACTTAATAAAATTGAAAATTTTCCGCTTAGTATCCATCTGTAAATATCGAAGGTATAAATATTGAGGAATCAGAAGCTCTCGGCGTTCTTGGCATGAAAATTGAATGCGATGTTCGATAGAATGATCACATTTTTCATGTCTCAAAAGAAGCATTTAAGTGTCCCGGTTTTTTAGGCCGTTGTAAGACATACTTCACTCCATCTGATCTCTTTAATATTTATAACACCTTTATCAGACCAAAAATGGAATACAAGTTCCATCTATGGGCCGATGTTTTAAAGTCTATTTTTAAGTTACTCGAGGGCGAAGAAGATTATAGATGATAGTAGAGTAGCGAACTGTATTCAATCACTAGAGCATGAACGCAATGTAGGGTGTATTTCGTTGTTCTATCATTACTACGCATAGTGTTCTAATGAAATCAGGGAATTTGTTCCCGAAAGCCGCAATTTTTCACAGCACAATTTTCATTAAAAGCACATCCTTTTCTGGTCGATATGCCAGTATGTTAGAGTTCAAATCATATTTCGACAAACACTACTCCCTTTATATATCTTCCCATAACCTAATTCTGGCACAATGTACTGCATATGTAGGTTTCATCCCCTAAGTGCAGGTCCTTATATAAAAAAACACATGCCAAGTGTTCTACGCACTGATCTACGTAACAATTATTTTTAATGGTTTAAAATTTGTTTCTAATAAATCACACAGAAGTAAAATAAACACAATTTTCTTTGCTAGAAGTTGAACATTAGAATACAGTCACTACTTCTGTGCTTATTAGAAACAAACTGTTTTTGTGGTTTACAAAAAAGTCGTTGGGTAATTGCAACACTACTTTCCTACTACTCCTTCTTTTGATGATTTTTCATGAAGTTATGATACAGCGACTTTAAATGTTCTACAATAATAATTGTCATACAATTTTACTAAAGTTCTTTAAACACACAAAAAACCCTAAATTTTAACTTCAAACATCGACAAAGCCGAGATAAGTCCACACGCATAAAACGTTTACACGTTAATTTGATATTTATTAATATTTAATAGTCAAATAGGGTTAAAGTTGTTTGGAAATGAATTTTCAAAGAAAAATTTCAATACAGGTTTTAATTAAAAAAAATTTATATCAATTTTAATTTTCTATGAACGCAACAGATAACATTAATTAAAGTATTTATTAACTTATTGTGTCTTTATAAATCTTGCTAGTTGTTGCAAAAACCTACAAGCAAAATAACCACAGAGTTTTGAGAAGTTTGACGCTAGTCTTGCTAAAAATTTCATAGCCCTATATATGTATGTATGTACATTTGTATGTACATATGTTTACAGAAATAAAATCACACATTTAAATTTGAACCTCCTAATATTTGCATGCACCAACACAGCCCAATTTATGCATATCAAATGTCTGTCAATCTTAAAAATGTTATTCTCTCGTAACATTTAATTGTCATTGAAGAATGTATGAGCCTGAAAAACGCGTTGATAGTTCGTCTTCGTCAAAAAATGAGTTTTTTTCTTCGTTTTATTTCCTTTGTTTTGTATTTCGTATGTTTCTTGTTTCTGTTGCAGATTTTTACTTTGACTGACAGGATTGTAAACTGTTGCTAAATGAAATTGACAGTTTGTTGATGTTCAATACTGATTATATGTATATTTTTTTGGCGTTTCGTTAAACAGTGAATTCATTGTGAAGATGGAAACATGTCTACGTATCAATTTATATAGTGATACATATTTCTTAAAATCCATTGATACACTTTTTTTCGTATGTACTTCTGTATGTCTGATTATTCCAGAGTATTTTAAGATTTTTTTAAGTAAAAAAATCAAGAAAAATAATCGATAATATAAATTTTTTTCCTTCGTCCTCTCACATCGAGGTTTTGCTGTAAATTGTATTTTGGTCATGAAGTAATTTCAAAACATTCATTGCTTTAGTTGTGCAAATACTTACATGAATACTTATATTTACTTTGTGTAAAGGGGTACCCTTCCCTCTTTATACGTTTCGTAAATTTTAAGACGATACGGTTTGGTCTCCTATAAGTAACTTAGAAGCAAATATTCAAACGCCGATTAATTATTTTATATATAGATATCAAGTAAATAATACTGCACAAATGGTTCACTGGATAGAAAAGAATTTATTTTTCCACACTGATCTTTATGAAATATTTTGGGTCCCTACACACTTTAAGATTGCATTGATATGTTCCAAAAAGTTATTCAGAGATACTATAACTAAAACTTTGCTAAATATTGTTCGTGAAAAATTAAGAGCCCCTGCAAATTATTGTAAACTAAATGCAAAACAAAAATTTTTCCCAAATTTTTTTCAAGCAAAATGCACGAAAAATCTATTATTTTAGTAAAAAAAATAAAAATAAAAATTGTTAGTTATACTCTTTTAATTGCCATGTGAAGCTAAGAGTTCTTACGACTTCTAAATTTGTCGTTGTCTAGAAACTGATAAAACCTTTTGAGCGTAATCTGATTTTGAGAATTTTTAAAGATCAAAAAAAAAAAAAAAAAATTGTCACCAAAGTGGTGATAAAAGTGTTTTATTATGAAAGAAATGATGGCACTTTTAGTATCTTTTTTTATGTTTTTTTTATAAATCTGGTATACAGACAGTTTATGTCTTTTACTTACTGGTCCACTCAACAGTAAATTTTTTTTGATTAAAATTTGTTTTACAAACTCGCACTTACACTAATAAAAAATTAACTAAAATTTTACTTAATTTGAGTTCAATTTCGTTGTCGTATGACGCTAATGCAGTTTTTTACAAAAACAGTAAAAATTTTCTTGATGTTAGGAAATACAAATTTCGTCTATAAAGGAAATTTTTACTTAAAACAACTTCAGTGTTTATCCCAAAATTATTCAAAATTTCCTCATGTGCTCCACACATCTGCCATCTTGCATCGGATTTTTTATTTCCTTGGTTTACCTTCTCTTGAATCGCCTATCTGCTACAACGAAGCTTATGATGTCATGTAATTTAATACTCGTATGTATTTGTATTATCTGCAATGTAGGGTAATGAAAACATTTTTATAAAACTTACGTCTTTTGAGACTCGAACCAAGGATCTTCAGTTTAGTAGATAGACACCCCAACTACCTCACTAATTCACCTTGCTACCTCTTACTAGCCAATACACATAAGTACTAAATTCGAAATTTTTGCATTAACAAAAATAATTTTTTTAAATTAGTAAAATAATTTAATAAATCATTTTCCTTAAATTTTGGAAAAATTTCCAAAATGTTAAAACAAAATATGATAATAAATTTAAGACAGCCGTTTTCCGTTCTTAAGTATTCAAATTTTTATGAACTATTCACGAGTTAGTTATTTCCTAAATCATTTTTTAATAAATAATTTCATTTGTATGATAAAATCAAGGCAAATTTATAACTGGTAGACTCAGCTCAGTTCGCTTTGAAAAACCTCCAGATACTTTGTAAAAAAAATATACTGAAAAATGTGGGCACCAGGAAATAAGCCCCAATGAAATAAGCCCCAAATCGAAAAATGAAATAAGCCCCAAAAAATTTTATGAAATAAGCCCCAAATTTTTCAAAAATTAAATAAGCCCCAAAAAAATGAAATAAAGCCCAAACAAAAAATTTTAAAATTTATTTAATTTTTCGATTTGGGGCTTATTTCATTGGGGCTTATTTCGTGCCGCCAAAAATGTGTCAACAAAACATTCGACAAAGTAACTGGCGCACTAATAAAAAGGGCGAATCTAGGCGAAATTAATCACCTGGGCTATTGAGACTACCTGTTCTGAATTTGCCTTGTATAAAATGTATTTACATTTAGTAAAAACCTTCTAACTTTTTAAAAATAGAAACTCAAATAAAATAAAAATTTTTTTTAAGAAGTTTTTTTTGAAGTGACATTTTGAACATTTGATTTTGAACACAATGTTTGCGGTACGTTGCAATTTCTCGTTGCGGGAGAGAAAAATAAACTTAATACATCGGAAGACGGCGACGGCAATACTTGTCATTATTTGTTTACATTTTTATTAATTTATTTGTGCATACTTCAAAATCGTATGAAAAACCGCACCGCAATAAATTATCATTAAATTGTGTTCAGACTCAATATTGTGAACATCGCCAATTATTCAACAGCTATGGCAACATCAGAAAGAGAAAGATTGTCAAAAATTGACAGAATAAGAAAGTCCGTAATGAAAATAAAATAGATTTTAATTTTATGCTGTTCTACACTGCGGTTTTTGACTTCAAAATCGTATAAAAAACCGCACCGCAATAAATTATTGATACATTGTGTTCAGACTCCTAAGAAAATTTTATTTGATTAAAAAAAATTCTACATATTAATTAACTTATAATTAAATACAAATGTATATGTAGTATGTATATAACCATTTCAAGGAATTTTTTTTTTTTCAAAATTTAGTAATGTCCTTTTTGTGAGTGCAAATAAAAAGAATAAAATAATTTTGCTTCACCAGGAGTTGAACTTTTGAACATCGAAATGATAAGTAGTTTTTGTATCTATTGTAAAGTAATTGAAACGGTATGTTGTTAATGGCTGCAATGTATGTTGTTGGGTAAATACAACTCTTTCCAAGTTCTTACTGAGTACTCTCCTTACCAAGCTATTTCTACAAATAAACATTTCTTGTTTTTCAATTTAACAAATAAATATTTACAATATCGCTTTGCCATAGACACATTTTCTTTGTTAATTTCTACTGAATTACGCTACTGTTTATTTGACCATTTAGTAAACAATCACAAAGCAAAGAGAGAAAAAATGCCCTTTTTCCGCTGAATACTTTTTACAATTTACAAATGTTAACTACCAATCAGGCATGTGGCGATAAACGTGTCAAACTAAACGCAACAGTGACTTTAGAAAATTATATGTATGTGGCGCAACTTTTTCCACAGAATCGAATATGAAAACTCTTATGAGTCTGTTAAAGAATATTCAGGCCTAAACAAACTACAATTATTTATTCATTTATGCATTTTGAAAAGATTCAAAACAAAAAAAATTGTGACTTTGAAAGGGTGAAAATAACCAAAGCCAATGGCGACATCATCACAAACAACAACAACACGGTACAAATGAATTATAAGCAAACATTATTCGTTGAAGACACACACAGACAGTACAGTAGTTGTAGTAACTACAAATATATAAAAGAAGATTTGTCTCAGCTGCATTTAACGATAGTATTTAAATAATTGTTTGTACTTTTTTCTCCGTGTTTAGTGCTTTTATTTGTTATGCAGTATTTGTCGTTGGCAAATAATTCGTGTGTGGCATGATCACAGATTGTCATCGTCATCATCATCAGCAGCTCCATTATTTGTATGTTATTATTGTTGTTGTTTTTTTTTGGTATTACCATTACCTTACAGTTACGCTTAGGGAATTAAACTAAAGACGAGACTGATTTACTATGCATGCACAAATACAATCTGTCATGCATTCATGTGCATATTAATAATGCCAAATATTCTCGTTTATGTTTTTTTCAATATTTTTTTTATGCATTTTTTTACACATTTGAATAGCTAACGTTGTTTTTTGTAAAGCATATTAACAAACAAGTTTTTAGCTAAAATGTCACAACTTTAATGTTCAGTTTGTCCAATATTTATTGTTTGGTCAAATATTTGCATACGGCTGTCACTAAGTTGCCACTTGTTTTCTTTAAAAAGACTTGGTCAAGTCAAACTGGATAAACATAAGCAAACGTATTATAAACAGACAGCACAAAACAGAAAAAAATCCATAACACATACTCATCACTCATGTTATGGCAAACTGTCATTTCGATGTTAAAACATCAATATGTCAGTCAATCATTTCAGGGTGGTAACAGAGACGTTTTAACATTATTCAACTGATATGTGAAAGAAGTTTATCAGAAAATTAGTTTACATTTTAAAGGCCGTGCCGCACTATCCTACACAATCGTACGATTCATTCACATGAAAATCTTGCAGAAATCTGACCGACTTTAAAAAATCATTTCAAAATGGTGTTGTAGGTGCCACACTATCATACAAATCTGATGCCAAAACATCTGGTTGACAATAAATACTCCTCTGATCACATGAAAACTATCATTTTATGAAAATTTTCATAAAATTTTACAAATCGCACGACTTGCCAAAAAATCTGCCACACAGTTGCATTTTTAGTCCACACTACCATACATTTTTAGCACACATGTCATACTTTGCAAATCGCGCGACTGTGTAGGATAGTGCGGCACGGCCTTAAAGGGAAATATTCTAGTACCTCCTGTATGTACCGAAGTTTTCTGATGGATACAGAAATATAGACGGCTGGATATACAATTACAAAATTAGTAAGCGGATCTTAAGCTTTTTTTAGCCTTACGATAGGCAAAATTATTGGATTATCAATTAAAGAAATATAATTAGAAATCTGATCGTTAAAATACGAGAGATATAGAGTAACCTTCAATGCTATTGTTTTGGAGCAATTAATCTGTAAATCAGCAGCTGATCGCGTCAATACTTCACGATCGATTGAAAGCTGTGGTGCTATTTTTTGTCCTTGTACAATCGTTTGAAAATAAATTAAAAGCAGCAGAAAGCAATCTCTATAGTAAATGAATTACGTAGCACTCATATGTCCCAAAAGCCTTTCAGCACAGAGAAAAAGTGCCAAATAAGTAGCTAATAAAATAGAAGAAAATTAATAAGATATCTCTACGGATTTTTTTCAAGACGAAGCCTTTATTTTAACCTTCGCTTTCATGAAGAATTTTTTTACGTCAACACATAGTATCTACCCTGGTAGATATAAAAATATTTCCTTAATTTTGTATGGGGAAAAATACAAAAAAATGTCAAACAAGGCAAAAATAAATATAGTGAAAGTGTAGTAGTGAAAGCAATTAGGTCCTTAAAAAAATACAGGGCGAAATGTAACGATGAACAATTTTTTCACTTTACTCCCATTGCTCCAAGGGCTACTAACTTGGAAAATAACTATCGTCGGCACTTAAAAAAAAAACAAGCGGTATATGCCCGAAGAATTCAAAGCTTCAAAGAAGTGAATTTGGATTTAGTCCGAATGCAACGATGTGCTCCTACATCCCAGCAAAGGGAAGAGCTGTAGTGCTGCTATAGTCCATACATCGAGATTCAGCTGTGTCCAATATAAAACAAAAGCCAGAAATGATTTCGTTTTATAATAAAACCAAGGACGGTGTGGACGCATTGGATAAAATGGTGTCCCAATATACCACAAAAAGGGCAACGATTCGTTGGCCTCTAGCGATGTTTTAAAACATGTTGGATAACTCGGCCCTGGCAGCATATATAATATACATCACCAACAGCCCACATAGTGCGGTAAAGAAATCTCGACGTAGATAACACAAGGGAACAAGGGTTCTGTTGATTAAGAACTGAATATTGTTTTTAAAGTTATTTGGGACGCTGAATCCAAATCTGCACTTGGTTTTTCTCTATCAGCTCGACTTTTCGAGATATACCGTTATGTCGAAAATTGAGGCACTTCCGCTACACATATTGGAATAACTTGAAAACGGTTCACCGTATTAAGTTAAAAAAAAAAATTCGAAATTCCCCAACAATATTATCTTTAAGCCGTGCTTACAATGTTTTTAAATTTTCTCAGTAGTTTCAGAGATATCGTTGAAGTTTTGGAAAAAAAATAGCAATTTTAAAAAAAAAAAAAAATTTTGTTCTTTAAAAATTCATAAAAAAATAAAAATGAGACAAAAATCACAGTTTTGGTCTAAAAACATTTAGTTAAATATATTTCGAATGAAATGATCTTTATTTCATTGAAATCGGTGCACAACTTTTGATTTTGTTCAGGATTTACTGATTTACCATAAAAATGAAATAATCGTTTTTTATTACTTAATTTTTTTAATTCTTAGAATCATAAAAAACCAATGAACGTTTTTTCCTTCACTTCAAAATCAGGTAACTTCACTTAATTGAGAATAAAAGCGAAACACGTTCATCGAATTTTATGGTCTATGTCTCATTTTGTTCATAGGTTATTTAACTAAATGTTTTTAGACCAAAACTGTGATTTTTGTCTCATTTTTATTTTTTATGAATTTTTAAAGAACAAAATTTTTTTTTTTTTTAAAAATTGCTATTTTTTTTCCAAAACTTCAACGATATCTCTGAAACTACTGGGAAAATTTAAAAACATTGTAAGCACGGCTTAAAGATAATATTGTTAGGGAATTTCGAATTTATTTTTTAACTTAATACGGTGAACCGTTTTCAAGTTATTCCAATATGTGTAGCGGAAGTGCCTCAATTTTGGACATAACGGTATATCTCAAAAAGTCGAGCTGATAGAGAAAAATGGAGATTAGATTTGAAATCACCGACCTCAAATTAGTAAAAATTTGCTATCATTTTCAAATCAACACAAAAAAAGTTCAATTTTGTTCCCTTGTGTAATTTATGCAGAGGTTGGGTGAAGAGCTTTGTGTTTCGCAAATTAGGATCCGAGCCCAAAGACCAATGGTAGTCAATAATGTATTTTAGATATATTTTTGAATCTTTTTGAGTGGAAAAATATTTATTTGTTTTTATTATTACAAGCGAGTCAGTCTCTGTACCGAACTACGAAGATGAAGAGTTTGACGCTGATGATGTCCCGGAACGAGATGCAAGTGGGCGCATCAAACAAAAAGGTGGGTGCTACATGTGCTACCGATGTTGTAAAAGGAAGAGAGCTACACGGCAAGCATGTGTCAAATGCAAGAAGCCCGTATGCACAGAACATAGCTTCGCCCAGACAAAGTGTGAAGATTGTCATATGGGCCCATCTTCTCACAATTTGAGTAAATAAATATTACATACATACATATACACTTTTTGGAATAATTTTTAATTTCGGCACTTTCAGATTTGATGAAAACTCGCCCAGTTATATGCAAACGAAAGTCGCTTTCTCTACCCGGGTAGGGATTATGAAAGCGACGGTTAATAAGGAAAACCTTTCTGAAAAAATCAAGAAGGAAACTTATGGTGTTTATTATGCCATCTTATTGATTTTTTCAAAAACGTTTCTTCTTTATTTTATTAGGTCATCTTATTGATTTTTTCAAAAAGGTTTTCCTTATTAAAATAATAAGACTTCCTTCTTTTGTTCTATTTTATTAGGTATTTATTGGGAACTGTTTTCTCTGTGTGATGTTAGGAAATACAAATTTGATATCACCAGAACGTCATGGTACGTCCGGAATGCTTATTTACAACATGTATTTGTATTTTTTGGATGGAGGGGTGATGAAAACATTTTATAAAATTTACGTCAGTTGGCACTCGAACCAAGGAGCTTTGGTTTCGTAACCACCTCACTACTACACCTTGCTACATGTTAGCAGCCTTTTAAGAAGATGATTTACACATCATACATGAACTTAATGAAATCAATAAAGAATACGTTTATGAAAAAATCAATAAGATGGCCTAATGAAATCAATAAGAAATCCCTTTTTTATACAATTCATTTGAAAGCCTAATTGAGTAAAAAAAAAAACGAAATTGGGTAAAAAAATTGTGTATAACAAGTGTTTTTCTTGATTTTATGTATATTCTTTCTTGATAAAATTAAAAAGATTTACCACATAAAAATAATATGGAATCTCTTTGGAAAAATCTTCGGTTCATTGTGCGGGGATACCCCTTAGCCTAAAAACGTTTCATAGAGAAAATCTTCTTGATTCTATTAGGCAGTTTTAAGTCTGTGAGATTCATTAAAACAGTTATTATTCTTGTTTTTATTGCCAGTCCGTTATTTTCTAACATAATTCAAGAATTTAATAATATTTCAAGATGGAAACAGATTAAAGCTGATGAACAAAATTTTTAGAAAATTTGATCAAATGAATTCCTAAGTGAACTAAGAAAAATAATTTTTTGTCGGTCGAATGCGAAGCCAAATGGAAAACCGAATTCAACCGACTGTACATCGGCCCTGCAGTGTATTATTAGTTAGTATCATGGCAAATATAATAAAGTTAAAATGGAAAAAAGTGTATTTAGGAGGTCGCCGAAAAAATAAAAGAGAATTTTGGAACCGAGTAATTTTAAACAATTTCCAATTATCTTCAAATTCAACTCTTAAAATCACTCAAATGAATCGTTAATAAAAAAAGTTTAACTCAATTGTTTGAAAGTTTATATTACACGTAATAAAGGCAAGAAATTATTTTTATTTTCTTATTTTATTATATTTAAGCATAAAAATAAATTCTTTTTAATTACATAAATAAAATATTAAAAACAAATTTTAAGTATGTGTCTTAAGTCTTTTGTTTAATAATGATCTGTGATCATATTTTTAAATATTTCTTATATTTTAAGCTTAATTTCGCCTAAAGATCTATTTAATTTTTATTTTCAGATGTTTTCGTTTGCTGTTTAAAATATCTTTAGCAATAACAACGTGTCACAGACATAGACAGGTAAGAAGTATTTTAAGCTCATGTATCTAACGTTACGAAGAGATCGTGGCTGTAACATGAAATCTACACCGGGTACAATCGATTTTTTCCAGTAGTCAAAAGTCGCAAATCAAACTTTGTTTTTAAATATTTCCTGAATATAACAAAAAAATTTACCGATAAATTTCCTCTTATTGTATACGCCTATGCACAAATTTGGCCCTTGTTTTTTCTTCTCGCTTATTATTATAAAAATCAATGTGGCATTGTTTTCTTTAACTCTTAATTCATTTGATTTCATTTTTCAATTCTATGGAAACTCACACAAAATTAACATAATTTTACGTGATTTCTTTGTATTACAAGTAATTTAATAACTAATAATATTTTTACGAGTCGCTCGCTATGTTGAACGTTTACAAATATTTGATGTCGCTTGATATACTACATATTTTATGCAGTTTTAGTTGAATTCAATTTATCATAAATGCAAAGTTGCATTTACAGACTGGCGCCTTCTTCTTTTTTTCTTTGTTTTAAAGTTATTTTTTCGTTGTACACGTTTATGTCTTCTGAATTTGGTGTGGTGGGTCTCTTTTAACTTAAAATTCATAGCAGCTATCTTCAATGCAAATATGTGTACCTAAGCTACGAGTGGATTGTTAAGTTTATGCTCGAAAGGATTTAGCTGCACTCGTATAGTGATTAAATGTAACAAAACTTTTGTCAAAAAAGGTATTCCAGAAAAAAAATTTTATTAAAAAACGAATAAATTTTGGTGGCCATTCCAGAAACTTACCAAAAGTTTTAATTTCAAAGAAAATTAATTAATTAATTCATTAATTTCAAAGAGAATTACTTTTCGAAGCGAAATTCACGTGTTGTTTTTTCTAGAGTTTGAAATCGTTTTGAATTTTGAAAATTTGTATTAATTAAAACTTTCTCTTTTAAAAGGTGTTGTCATTGGAGGAGATCAATTTTACAAAATAAAACTCACAGGAATAGTTTGTAGATGCAAACTGAAGTTTTTCAAAATTTTTATTTTAGTAAAATGTAGAAAATTTTTCGTAGGATACATACAGCCTACAGACTTCAAGCTTTTTATTTTTAAAACTCAGATTGAAGCGACTATATTCCCATTTCTGAACAGTAACTGGCAGTCCCACAATGTCGAACGAATTGTAAAACTTACAGCAACAAATAAAAAAAAATTATTTAACCTTAATAATACCGACATAAAATATTCCAAATTCTATAATATGTTTCTCTTAGACACAAATGTGTACATTAAAAAAACCTTTAAGTTATTAAAAACAAATAAATTAAGAGACAAATTTCTATAAAAATATTATTAAGATTAAAAAGTTCCTACATCATGTTCATTACAAATATTATTATTAAATTTTGGGCAGCAATGTTTACATATAAGAGTTTATTTTTTTGGATCATACATTGGCATTTTTTGCTTTTATTTGTTGCGGAGGTTTCTATGGTGAAATCTTCGTCCTGCAAGAGAGAATCTCTGCCATCACTAAGGTGACAAAACGGCTTATCAGACGACATCTAAATATTTACCGAAAGCAAAGTAGCCATCGCTGATATAAATGGTGAAAACACAACATCGATTATGGAGACCAAATGGGATAGAGGGACATTCAAGAGTAACACTAGTTTGGCTACCGTGGCAGTCAGAGTACACTGGCAACGATGTTGATAACGAAATTGCCAAAAGAAGCGCATCATTGAGTAACTCGATAATATTTCAGTTAGAAGGCATTCCTCTAGCCCACTGCAAGGGACTAATCCAGTGGGAGACATACCAGCATAGCAGCACACGAGATCCGCTCAGCCTACCACTCGACTATTAGCAGCAGTGCTAAAAGGAAACTGATGTATGGGGACACATCCCAAAAAGAATGGGTCTAAGTTAAAACGACTACTGTAGAAGTTGCAACAATGATGAAAAGGAAAAAACCGTTATTTATCTTCTATTTCAATATCCGGCTAAATAGTAAAAGAACTACTACTCTGGGCTCCAGCATTCTGTCAGACCTAGACATTCTGGCAAATATAAGGCCAATCAATCTATCATCCATCCTGATACGATCTGGATGGTTTAAGTTGGCAGCAGGTAACCTACAGGATATTGATTAACTAATTCACTATGCCTTATCTGCTATAATGTATCACAGAGACTGAATTAACGGATCCAGCTGCGTCACTTCTTGTAACGGCCCTTGAATCCTAACCTAACCTTGTAGAATTAATTATAATTAGTGAAGCTTCTTCATGAAGAACTTCCTGCATCCACTAAACTAAATTACGTTAAAATTTATTTTATGAACTTTCGATTATTTGTGTCCCACAGACACATGTTGGTAAGATTGTGGTTAAAAATATCAATATAATTTCGTTAAACAAATTATTTCTCATACAATGATTTCTCTCTCCTAAACTGTGAAATAGTTTTATACAATGCAATTAAATGTGATTAAAATCAATTTGTTTTTTTTTTTTTTAATAAAACTGAAATTGAATTGTAGTTTTTTTAATTTACATATCTTTAATTTATTTTACTTTGGGTTTTTATTTGTTTTTATTAAACCGTTTCATTTTCGAATTTATGCCATTGTGTTATTCGTTCTCATAAAATTGTCATTAATATTATTTTAAAATACAAAAGTTGTCAATCGGTTTTGGAAAATTTTATTCGTTTGCTTTATGCCTTTTTCTTTCTTTTTTTGTGTTGTGTTTGTTGAATACTAAATAAAATTTTTTTTTTTTTTTAAAAAATCATAAATTTTATTAACCCTTTTTATTTTGGTTTCAAGTTAAGTAGAAACAATTGTCGCATAATTTTTATGGGTTTGTCAGTTTATTTGTAGTTGAAAGATGTCCGTTACTCTATCTGATATTTTTCGGTATATAAGAGTTCATAGAAATGTTTGTAGCGTTATTATAATAAATATATAAAAGTATGCTGTCTTATTAGATTTCATTTGCAAAGACATTAGGCAGTTGCTCATAACAGTAGTGATAAAATAATGGATTATTATTTTTGCCTATAAAATAGAAAATATTTGATGGAGAGATGTGAGTTAAAGGGGTCTCAGCGATGTGGTGCAGCCACAATCTGCTCTTATCAATAAAAATTGTTAACAGAGTATTTAGAAATTAAACAGCAATTTAAAATCATCTTAAACTATCTGAAAAATAATAAATAAATAAATAATAAACGACTATAAACCTGTAATAAATTTTCACGAATAAGTGTATTTTTTGCTTAGCTCATTATAAAATAGTCTATGACCAATTACTTTTAGTTTCAAAATGCCTTGAATTTTCCTTATGAGATTTCTTTGTATGTGTGAAAGCCCCCCCATTAATTTGTTTGCTGTCAGTCAGTATTCACTTTATTATGCATTTGATGTTTGCAAAGCGACACATTTATTTAGATTTTCATTGATGATAATGGTTGAAATAAATCGATTCAATTGAATTTTAAACATTACAAACGTTTTGAATATTAATTTTATGTTTGTCTACATTGTCGATCAATTTGATAAAGTTGGTGACATTTCGAGGGTCTTTTATTTAAATGACAATTATAAACTTGTAAATTTTATAAAATTATTTTCCAATGTTTATTAGGAGAGCATTTGCTTTTATGTAATTGGGTAACAAAACTGTTAGTTTTCAATCTACAAAATTAAGACAAAAAATTAAATTCGTTTAAGAAATTATTTTTTTTTTAATTTATTATCAGAGTAGTTCATATACATACATACATATATACATTTTTTTATAACCTATATTTTATATAGGAAACATGTTTTATAATCGTATCATTCAATAGCAATAGTTTGATTAATAGATTACACCAAGCGATCTTGCGAAAATTAAAAAATCGCCAATAATAAAACGAACTTCTATCGCAACTACAAAATCAGATACAAATTCTATAAAACATTCGCGTTAAAAATCGAGAATATTAGAAGAATTTAAACAAGAAAACACTTTTGACTGCATGGTTTAAATTGAGTAATTTAGAGATCTATGAACAAGCACACACAACTGTAAATTTTATTCAATGGTTTTAGCCACAAAACTAATCGTACAATATACTTTGATACAACATCCTTATTTTTTTTAACTTCTCTAGTCTGCAACAATAATGTCCCTTAAGTAAATCTAAGTCAAATATATTATTTTAATTAAAAGTACTATTTTCCTGTTTGTTGTTCAAATTAGATTTTTCTAGTGTTTCCAATCCATTCAAACGAGAAAACTGTATAGTAAAATCTTTCAAGCGACTAAGAAGATTCAATTAATGATAGAGGATTGTTAACTCGTTGATTGCAGCTACCGTTACCGTGGATGGCAGTGATAAGCTCTACGGCAGTCATGCGCAAAATTCAAAATTCTTTGCACAAAAGTGCAAAATGAACTCACACGCATTTTGCACACATATTCTTATGCTCTTTCATTCAGTCGTCGATCATCTAGCGACGAGTATACATGAGGCGGATGCTTACACATTTTTATTCATTTCTTATATATTTGTTGTTGTTTTGTCTTCACGTTTTTTCAAAGCACTTTGTCCAGCAAAAATTTACAGGTTTAATGCAATGGTGCAAGTTGGTAAATATATATCATACTTGTGAATGCTTTTGGCAATATACAATGTCTTATACTATAAAATATTTACAAACAAGAGTGAATATATTTAAAAAAGGCATTTTCTTAACTTTCATTCATTCACAGCACTATAAAAGGCATTCCTAGATTTCTTTTATATCAATACACTGAAATAATATTTCTTTAAGTCGATTTAACATACCTATTATTACTTAAATAATTCATTTATTTTCATGCATTTTTTTAAATAGACAATTAAATTTTTTGTGAAAGTTTTAAATAATTTCCTAAGGAAAATAACGCTTAATATTATTTGCTGGGTGAATTCGCATACTCACTAATACTAATTAAACAGCAATACAACCTCATTTTGAATTTTGCGCATTAATGCTCTAAGCGGTAACAACTCTGATTCATCAACAATTAGTCTCGAAATATTATGATGTCAGTTTAACCCTCCGTACAGTCTAATTTTTCTCTGACTCTTCAATTATTACGAGCTTCTAAGACTCTCCTTTCTAATGGAAATAAAAATTTATTTAAAAAAAAATTAAATTTAAGAAAACAAACTTAAACCTGACTAATTAAAAATTTCTTTTAGTTCGACTAAAAATTCATAACTTAATTGCTAAAATTAAAATCTAAATCTTTGCAGTTTGGATTAATTCTACATACATAAGTACTTCGTTTTTTTATAACACAGTGTACCCTTGACAATTCTCCAACTTTATGAGAAATAACATTATTGAATAATCTTACTAGTGCATTTAATGATTAATAACAAAAGATAAGAAAATTGTTTGCCAATCGGTGAATGGATGCTTAAAGGTTTCACCAGACGCAATTGTTATTTTAAAAACATGAGGTCGGTCGTATGAGAATTTAAGGATTTACAAGCAACCTTTTTTATTTATCACAACACAAAACAACACAACAAAAAAAAAAAAAAAACAATTTGTTTGTTTTCATCAAATTACAAATTGCGTGCGATAACAATCAAAATTATTTTCATACGTTACAAAATTATTATGTTGAAATCCCTTTGTTAGAAAAATGATGACAAGGTGTGTCTGAAATTTCTAAAATTGTTCAAAAGTTATCTGAGTTTATCGAATCAGTGTGTTTTGTGGCTCACCGAATGTTTTGTAAAAAAAAAATATATTTTAAGGTTTCTATGTTCAAAAGTTGTTTAATAATATTCAGATATCATTAAACATACACACAAATCTGTAACCTAATGCAAAATTAAAGTATGAAAACTTTAATTTGCCATAGAGTTTGCTAATTTTATTTTACAAAAGATTAAACAACTCAAACATTTTTCTATTCAATATAAAATGTTCGGTGTCCTTCCTATTCGGTTTCGTGTTCGATCTGCAAAACTAACCAAACAGCGGTTTCATTTGCTCTCAGAATAAGTACATTCGGCAGGACACCATCAGTCTTTGTATGTGCAAATGAAATCCGTCCATAAAATTGCATTTTGATACTTAGCAACCAAAAACCAGAAGAAGATAAGTAGACAGGCAGAAGGATAATTGTTGTTGTTAGATTTGATGAAATGAAAAACTCTGGCAGACAACGGTTGTTAAATACAATAAAGTTGTTACAATATTCCTTTAATCCTAGTAGTTAAAGTACTTGTTATTTTATTTACACACATTTTGTTGTCATAGTGATACAATAGTATTTCTTCTCACTGCCTCTTAGATGGGCAACCTTTATATTTGTGTGGTATTAGCGTTTCTAAAGTCTGCAAATCATTATATCTATATGTACACATTTCTACCCGCATATCATTGTTACTGGGAATAATATGGGAGTATAAGTTTTGTTAAAATTGCCTGTTTTATTTTATTCCGGTTCGTCGTAATATGTCTGCTTGTTAGCCGGTGAACAAAACAAGTCCGCAAACAGTCAGTCGCTTGTTTAGTTTATTGTGTAATATTTTGTCAGTTGTTTTAGGATTTACTTATTTTTCTCTTTGTTTTTTGGGCCATAATACCACAAAACTAACAACAATTGCTATTGATGTTGTTCGCTTGTGTTGCCAGGAAAATCAAATATTCAATTACAATTCTATAAAAAGATTTGACTAAATACATTCATGCAATTCGATTTCATACAATTGTTAAATATCTGTTGCAAATTCTATTTGAGACATACAATACCCAATGTTACTGTGAAGTTTGTTGACAGGCTTAATCATCCCTCGTCAGTCATAACTGTCAGCATCTTTATGTTGTATATATTTTTGTTTTTTTTTTTTTTTTTGTTTTTGAACAAAAGATTATACAGTTTACTTAAAGAATTTTTAACGAGTTTTATGTTTGTTTTGTAAAGAGTTATTAAGATTTGTTACTGCTGAATATTGCAGCCTGTGATAATAAGGACACCCTGCTAAGTTTTTAGAGTTTCAGTAAATATATAAAGTCGGAAAAGAAAGAATGTGTCTTCTATACTCTAGAAATCCCTGATAATATATCATAGATCGGTGGGCTAATACTTTAAAAGCGCTTAAGTCTTTTTCAAAATTACTTAAATGTTCAAGGACATTATCTCGTTTGTAATCTGGATAAAATGTCCATGAATATTATTTCCTTGGGCTCTAGGCAATGCCGCCGAAACATCATATATTAAATATTTTTTGGCTTTCACTGTAATTTGCAGAAGTGCAGTCGATTTATGTTTTATTTAAAATATAGTTCAGACATTTGCTTCACACAGAAAATCAAACAAAACTATTTATGTATATACACACACACATACATACGAAATTCTTTTCAGCTAGGATTTTAATTTAGAAAATTGTTTCTATTTTATCTTTTTTTTTAATTATACCCTGTAAGGTGAGAAAGTAGCAATGCCTTCTGGTTACCTATTGTTATATTAATATTAAAGAAACATTTGCTTTGCAAAGATTTTGAAAATTCCTTGTAAGATAAAATTTACACAAAAAGTCGACAGGCAAAAAAATGAATTGCAAAGAAAAACCACAATGTTCAGTTTACTGAAAGGAAGAAACAAAAATCTTAGGATTTATTTAAACTCATACAGAAAATAAAGGCATAGGATTTTAAACAAATCTCATCAAATCTTTTAAGGATAAAACTAAAACAGAATATATATTAACCCTTCAGTTACTAAAGCAAATCTATTTATTTAGTAATATTTTTTACGACAACTGCTTATTAGTAAAAATTTTGGTTAATTCTAATGATAAGCAATTGTTAAAAAAATTTTCAAATTAGAATATTTCATTGCCAAAATACGAGAAAAAAAATTTTTAATATAAAATTTAGCAAACTAATTTTACATAACTTTAATTCAAAATGTTTTAACAATTAATTTTTGAATTTTTAGTCCAATTGAATGTAAAACACCAATTCCAAAGAAACTTCAATTATTCAGGTTAAAGTTCTTTTTAATAAAATTATTATTTTATTATAAAGAAAGAACAAGAAGCTCATAAAAAATTGTTGTAATTTCTTTTATTAAATTAAATAATTCCCTTAAAATGTTTATAAATTGAACACGACAGAATAATATTGAAAAGTCAAGAGTCCCGACTGGTGGTTTACGTTAATTCCCAATTGTGTAACTAATTGTATAAATCAAATAATATTTTCTACAATAAATAAAATGTAACATAAAGTACCGACATATGTCTCATAGACACCTTTAGATCGAAAGCAGCATTTAGTTCATGGCATGCAGCAAGTGCTTCAGGAAGAAGCTTCACCAAATGTTACTAAATGTCCAACAGCTAATTGGAAAATAAGTTATATGCGTGATTCTATAAAACAAAACGTTTATATAGACAATACTGTCAAAAATATTATATTTATGTTTGTAAAGAACATGGTATTAAAACTTTTGTATGTAAACAATGTTTTTAATAAAAAAAATTTCTTTAAATTTACTTGTTTTTATTTAATTAATCCTTATTTATTCAAATTTTTACAAATGTGTCTTGGTGAAATATGCAATATATTATGATGGTAGGATTATAATTAAGCGAAAAAATATCAACAGAATGGGCCCGGCCTACAATGTGAAAGATTTTGGATGAAATTAATATTGAAATTACTATTTAAATGCCGTCAAATGAAATCAAAGGATGTGCGCTAGAGAAGACAACACTGAAGTGGTTGGTAATTATTTCTTGCACAATCTTGCAAATCTTCTATTAGGCCATAAATTAGTATACTTGGGACCAAGAAGCCGTAGAAGTATTGGAAAGGAGTCACTTATTCTTTTGAAGTTTCCAATATCAGTCCTGAGAATATTTGATTCTGCGAAAATCAAGGTTTAGGTATGAACACAATCCTTTTCTCTTAGGAGTGTGAGTACAAAGCTTCGAAAACAAATTTATAGTATTACAGTAAAGCTATATATGTAAGTTATAATGTGTCTACCAACGCCAATCTCTTGACTGCAATCTTTTGAGTTTATTCCGAGCTAAAACTAAAATTTTACGGATCACATAATGTAAGATCCCAGCAAAAACTACTGCTTCGGCCGAAGCAGGTTTGTAAGGGAGAGATGCTTGTTGTTGTTGTGCTTACTGCTCCGAAAAGCTCTTCGAACATGCATTTTTGTTCGCGATGTCCCACTTTGGAGCTCTTGTTTTTTACATAAAAGAGCGCTTTTTTCTAAACATCCGAAACGGGCTAAAATCATGTTTAAATTATCTGAAGTATGCCTTCGTTTTACTGCGTCCTCTACTAACATACATAATTCATCTGTAAGGCTAAAACACAAGTTTAAATAAATAAATAAGAAAGAGAGAGAGAGAGAGAGATAGAGAGGCGGAGAGCATCTAAATAAAATTTTTTCTTCCATTCGGTGTTTACTTTATTATTCGTGTCAACTAAATGTAAATTCCCGACCAACTTCAACGTGCTTAAAAATAAGTTGAGCGATCTCTCTGCCTTTTTTTTGTGCAGCCTCGGAAGCGCTTCAAAACTGCGCATCTCGAAAGCGTGAAATTTTGTTACTGCTTCCAGAAACATAATAATATTTTGCTGCGATCCCACAATTTTAGGATAATAATTCAGAAGACATACATACTTAGCAATCGCTTATAAAACTCAGTGCTTTTTATTAAAACTTTATAAAATCACTTGTCCTTCTTGTGGAAACATTACGTAAGTATTGAGCTATACGAAACTATTGAATGAAACAGAGTTTTGTTGGAAATATACTTGAAATGTTAAACACTTTCATTATCCAACATTTATATTTTCATAGTAGGCTCTGCAAATTGTTTTATTTCCATGACATTTTATTTTATTTTTCTAACCATAATCTCTCCAAACTTTTTTATAAATAGTTGAACTTTTAATTTACTGTCAAATAAAATTGTTTTATTAGAAAATCAATGTGTATTATTTAACTAGGATTTTCATCAAGTATCAGATTATGTCCTTGCAGTGATTAAAAGTCGAACAGTTTAATTATCAGTTTTGTTTTTTGCGTTGATTCTATACAACGTTTATACTCAAATTATTCGTCTAAAGCAGTGCGTCATATAAACGAAACTATAAATTTTTTTCTATTGAGTGTGGTGTTGGCTAAAGTGGTTATCGCGTTGACTACTAAGCAAACAATGACTTGGGGCCATGACAATGACAGGGTTCAAAGCCTGGCCAGAGCAAGGCAATCAACATCATCGCCCTCTTTCGTAGGTTAGCAGAAACATCGGCGAAGTAAAACAATTAATAAAATGCCTGCTAATACTCGTACAGCTTAACAAAATTAATGCGTCTACGTAACACCGGAGGCGTCGCAAAACTGCTATAAAAATTAACATAGCGCGCAAAGCAGAGTTCTAAAAATGTTAAGCCTTCTAAATTTTCAACATCTATCTTCTCTACCCTATCCCTCTCCCGGAGTACCGGCTCAGTGCACTGCATACGTAGGACTCATCCCCTGAGTGCTGGTCCTAATTAAAAAAAAAAAGTTATCTATAATCATAAGTCGGTATTGTTAGGGTTACAAAAAAAACAGAATTTAAAAAAAATTTTGAAAAATGTCAAAATGTACATACATACATATGTAAAACAAGCCATTTGTTGTCTAAAATATTATGCTGATCCTGACCAAAAATATGGCATTGGAGAGGACGGGCTTATGATTTATTGTAGTCGGTGGAGTTTCTAAAGAGTTTTTTTTTTTGCCACCAACATATGAGTTTAATATATACCTACTCATGCGCACGTATGTAAGCATTATACAAACAAAAAATGGATATTTAGAATGAAAAAATCACTAGCAATAGGAAATAATGGTAATGTCAAGACACTCTTGTGATATGTATTTCCACACAAATAACAATTTTAAATAACACTATTTTTATCACTCAAGTCTAACAATATATTTTGCAATAACAAAAAATTTTTCCAAGGACTGTTAGGTTGCAAATGATTGCAGTTAAGGTCCTTAAAACTTACAATATAGAGTAAAATAATACAAAATTGATTTTAATGATTAACAATGTGGATAAAATGGAACAAAGACATCAGAATGTACATCTTAGACACCTTTTAATGTATAAAATAGGTAAATCTGTGAGAAATTTATTAGCAGAGAGATGAAAAGTCAGCAGAGAACAGTGATTGCTGATCGTTTAAGGTTTTCAAATTTTCTTGCCTTTATGATTCAAGTCGATAACAAAATAATTTTTATCAGATATAAACTACTCGTATCTTAACATATCGAGTGAAACAAATTGAACATTATATTGAAAATATAAATAATATTAAAATTTTAATATATAAGAGCTGATAAAAGTTGAAAACTATTTACCGAGCCACTGCCGTTGTTATACAAAGTCTACCTACACAAATTTGACTCTGAAATTAGTTGTCTGATTTTCAACAGAACTTAAAAAAAAATATATCTACACAGCGTCTATACAAGTATTCATACTTGAGTTCAATCAAAATCATAATCCTGATTGATATCTGACATATAAAAAACAAAAATATGCATGCATTCGATATATAATTAAAACAGAAAAGAAAAAATGTTTATTCTATAAAAACGGAAACTATCATGAAAATGTTTTGATAAAAACTCGAATGAACCGCTGTCAAAAAAAGGAGGGATATATAAATCTAGAAAAAACACAACAAAAATATCAATAATCCTAAAACAACATTAAGGAAATTCAGCAAAATATAAGTTAACGAAACAAGATGCATTTAGCACTTATGTATACGCATCTATAGGAATATGTAAATTCCTGAAACAATTACTATGAAAAGGCTAAAACATAAATATTTGCTTTCATTTTAAAACAGGATTATTATCAAAACTCTTAATCATAATTGCCATTTTATATTTTTTATCCCTTAAAACTGAAACCAAATATGATTGCTTTTATTTATTTAGTAACAATTCAGAGTGGTAACAATTGATGTCACTGTATAATAGAGAAAGGAGGGCTCAGACATTGTATGTGGCTGCTTGAAACAAACAAGCTGCCGGTGTTACTGCTGGCTCTAAATCAAAACAGGATTATGAATTTGAACAAAACGTCATCCTAATCAACAATGTGACAAGAAAAGTACTTTACTTAAAAAATAATATTTATGTATGTATGTGAATACCTTTTTCACATGATGCACAGTGGCACCAAAATAAATAAAAAATATATGAAATGTCATTAGAAAATTATTTCTTTTATAAGTCTGAAATAGTATTAGTGAGAAATGCACTTCTAACATCTTCCGGAAACTAGAAAAATGTATAAGAGAAATATGTCCGTATATTTTGAGAATGACAGGCGATAATTCGTGTATCAGTCCATATTCATAACTATAATCCAAGTTTAATTACAACCTAAAAATCATGCCTATTAATTGCTGGGTTCCAATTAATATTATTAATTTTAACAATTAATTTATAAATTTTTTAGTCGAACTAATTTGCGGTTGCCATAATGCAAACAATTGGTTTGAGTAGAAAATTTTTAAAAAACCAGTCTGTTTTTAAGTGATTCCCATACAAAATTTCTAATCAAGTTATTTGTCTTTATTGTGAAAACAGCCCCTACAAAACGTTTAATCGAATAAATTGAATTATCAATTTTTAAAATAAGTTTTAGCATAATTTGAAATAAAGGCTCACTTCCAAAACGTTCGTATACAAAGTGTGTATACAGTATTGCTACTGTATTTAAATCACATACATATATGCATATATGCAAAGTTCCGAAACAGTGCAACAACTATGTATAAAACCGATGCCTTGTTTGCTTTCTTACTGCGTTAAAAATACTTGGCGGCGGCGTTTTGAAATGGCATACATTGTATAATTATTGTACTGCGGCATTATGAAATGTGATGCTTTGTTCAAACACAAAGCAATTGACGTTTTGGAAGTCAGCCTAAATAATATTATTTTTAAAAAACAAAAAACACTAAAAATAGCTCAAAGCTTCAAAACCTTTGATATGTGTTGCTAAAAACTTTCATATGAGTCAGAAGAACTAAATAATGATGCAGGCTATTTAAGTCCTTTGTTGCAGCTGTTTAGATTGGCACTGCGGTCTAAGAATTAACCAACTCAGATGATAAGAATGTGGTTAGTCTTGAAACTTCTTGATGTCAATTTAACTTTCGGTGTAGTCTATTTTTTTTTGTCTATTAAATTAATTAAAAATTAAATTAAAATCGAGACAGGGCGTATCATGCAACATCATAAATTTATCAAATGGGCATTAGTCCAGCATTGTATTAATTGTTGTTGGACTGTTTAAGGGATGAAGTCATAGCACTGATCACTAAAAACTCTTCCGGCAGCGACTGATACAATTTCCACCTAATGTGCACAACAGCGCCATCCTTCGTCGGCTATCAAAATTGTCGGGGAAGTAAACTAATTAATAAAATAACTGCTCATGCAGCTTAAGAAATTAATTGCTTAACAAATTAAAAGCGTGTAGTATTACATAACTGCTTTAACCCTCCGATGTTCATATGGGTCTGGCCAGACCAAATCGAGTTTTAAATGCATTCAGTTTTTTTTCCTTAAATTTCTGAGCAGCCCCCGTCCATGACTTCCTCAAATATATTGTGCGAAATACAGTGAACAAGTAAAAGTGAAATTTGTAGTAAATTTATGGTGAAAAAACTAATTTCAAACTACTTTCGTTAATCAAGCACATATGGGTCTGAGCAGACCGCCAAAAAAAGTCATGTAATTTGTATGACCGTTATAAGAAAACAATAAATTTTTACAATGGCAGCTGGACAGATCATATATTTTAGTTGATGCATATAATTCAGAGTGAACACGTGTTTTTATTATTTATATAAAATGGAGCAAAAAGGCATCGATGAAGGTGATATGATGACGCTTTTGCTTCGTAAATTAAATGCAAGATGTGTTAGTTCTGAAGAACGGGAGCAACTTTAAACACAAATTGAGCAAATTATGGGGCAGGAGCTCGATCCATTCGGGACAAGTGATGACTTAGGAGATGATGACTATCTTCCAGAAAATGATGAAAATGTTGATGAAGCATCCGACATTGAAGAGCAAATTGTACTAGAGGTCGTTGATGATAGCCATGATGATGTTGAGGATTTGTATACAGAAGCCGTGGCCGCCGTTGCAGTTCAAGATCCAACCACAAGAACATCCAGCTTTCAGGATCATATGTATCGTTCAAAAGACGCAAAAATATGGAATTCAAATCCACCTCCATCTGGGAGGCCTCGCTCTCATAATGTACCAACTTTTACCCGTAAAGGCCCACTTCAAGGTACATCACCGAATCATGGAGCTATCTTCAATTCGATATTATCCCCCGAAATTGTTAGTAGTATTGTGCGGGAATCCAATAAAAAAGCCCTTGAAGCTTTTAGTCTATGGAACGAAAAGAATCCTAATAACAAACAGCGAGCTTCGATAATAACAAACGAGAATGAAATGTATGCTTTTTTTGGGATGCCTCTATTTGCTGGGGGGTTACTCTGTATTGCGATGCGTTAGCAAATTCTCAGCCAGCAAAAGAATTGTGGGCGAGCTATAAAGCCACCATGTCATTAAAGCGATTCAAGCACTTGACTACTTTCATCCATACATACTAATTTATACTTAATTGTTTCATTATTTTTACAGCCACGAACATATGCTCAAGTAGGCTCCACACGTTCATCATGCTATCTTTGCGCTTCTTCTTCGAAAAAACGACGTAAAAACTCGATATAACTGCAGCAGATGTAATCGACAGATATGTCTCAACGAACATTCTATGCAATTACATAATTGCAAACCCCATTGCCATTTGTAATGTACATATGTATATATTATAAATCAATTAAATTAATAAATAAAATTATTTCTAAACATTATATCTAATATTATTATTATGGGTCTGGGCAGACCCTTATGCTGCACTTAGGGTATCATATGGCACCAAACATCGGAGGGTTAAAAATTTACAAAACGCATTGTAGCAGAGTTTGTGAAGAATAAATCCTTCTTCAACATGTTCACCATCAAACCTCAAAATCTCGAAATTATTTGCGAATAATAGAGCAGATTGTATGGAGAATTTGAATGCTTTAAAATAATTATATTATACCCAGTGAATATCAATAGTACTTTAAAATGTTTTTGGTTTGATTCAAAAATCGTCTCCATTTTTTTTTTTCCTTAAAAGGTAAATCTGGTTCGATACGTGACGTTTCGAACTTGAAATATTTTCGTAACAATTTAACTGAATAATGATTAGTAATTTTGTAACAAATTTATTCTTAATAGTAAAAAAGAGATATTATAATCATAAATTAATTAATGTATTGAGCGAATATGCAGTGCGAGCTTACTAATGTTTGATCATCATCGCATGAACATGAGTGCAGTTCTGAGATAGCAGAAATTTGTTTAACTTCCTTTCATTTATTAAATTCTTGAAGGGCAAACCCTTAGTTAGAATTTATTTTTAACAAGTAAATTTGATACTTACGGTTGACGTACGTGACCATCTTTGAATAGACAAAAACTATTTAAATGTTGTTTTTTAATTTGGATTAAATATTTCTCTTCGAACTCTTCTTTATATTAAAGACCTTGTAAAAGTTATTTTGTTAAATAATTTTTACTATATATCATCCCTTTTAAAGAAGATGATATTAAAGAAAAAATGCAATAGAACATATCAGAAATAAAAATTTGGGTTTGGGCACATTTGTAGTCTGCTGGTTCGAAATAATTTATGGGTAAATTTATAAAATTAGTAAATTAGTAATTAGTATTGCAATTTTTTTGATCACGATGGACCCCTTGACCGAAATGCCCATATACAAAAACCGAAATAAACCTTAGTGCATAACGAAATATATATATGAATCTGAATAGCCTTAACGAACTTTATAGTATTTTTACTATATATTTTTGGATTTACTGTTTCACTGTGCTCTACCATTTTAGTGGAATATTGAATTAATCTTTTTTTTTCCTTTTTTGTAATTTAAAAATGTTTTGTGGTGCGTTAAATACTTAAAACGACATTGTCACCTTTTGTGTCATACACACGATATTTTTTTTTTCTATTTGTAGACATTTATTTATGTTGTCTCTTTGCAAATCTTTTTTTCTTTTAATTTAAAATTTCTAAACAAATTGTTGTCAGTTTGACAAAAAAATAAACCCTAAATGTTTTATTTGTCTTTTCTTTGAAAGATTAGTATATGCGATAATGTTTGTGTGTATCTGCCTTTATTCTGTAGTTGTAACAAGAAAAAAAATCAGTCAGGCGCATTAAGTTGATCCTGCTTATTTAACATTAGTTTATGCTTTAATGGATTTTGAAAATTGTCAGCATTATATTAACAGAATGTTGAGTATTTTTTTTTTTTTTTTTTTTTTTTTTGAAGAGGCATCTACTTTAGACTACAAGTCATATACAATAAATTCTTTTTCAATTGTTAAATCTGTTGGGTTGTTAACTTAAATGCCAGGCTAAAGCAGAATGATGTTTATCACTGTGTAGTTGGTTTGAGAACGAAAAAGAAGACTTGAAAATGTAAAGAAAATTAAAAAGGTTTGTTTTTAATCAGACCCGTTTTTTTGTATTAGTGACAATGATTTTGGTTGGGTAAAATACAATCTGAAAAGATGATATTTGTGCATTAAGATTATGTCACAATCTATTGAAGATGATGTAAAGCTTGTTTCTAAAGAACTTAAGGCAAACGTAGCTTAAGGGAAAATTACTTTTTAGTAAAAGTGAAAGTGTTATGTGCCGGAAGGTTTGTATCACATTTTGTTTTCTTTTTATACTTCTTGTCTTATAATTTTAAGTTCTCATCCAGCTAAAAAAAAACCCCGATATATGGTATAATGATTACATACTGTTGTTTTAAACTGTATTTAAATTTCAGTTAAATTTACCTAAACCAGTGTTGTCAACAGATAAATGTAGCAAACCTTACATTACTATTTAAAAAAATTTTTGGGCAAGCTATGAACTTTTTGTATAAAACCATCGCCATAAAATTAAAAATAAATTTTGCTAATTATAAAATAAAACTCTAGAAAAAAAACTTGAATAATAAATAAATAGTTATAAATATTTCAACATATCAATTAATTGAATTTAATATTTTTCCGTAAAGAAATTAAATAAAAAAAAAAAAACAAACAAAATGCGTGTGTAGTTTAATAAAAAGCTAAATTATAGACAAAATATGGAAAAGAATTTGTTTGAGCTTTTTTCTGCCGCAAAGTTTTTAATTCTATATAAAAGTTTTCAGTAGTTCATTTAGTAGCGGCCAACTATAAAAGAATATTAATATATGTATGTATGGTACACTGAATATTCGAATATTCTAAAAATGTTGTTGTTATAAAATTAGTATTTTGTAAATATGTATGTATGTTGATAAAATGTAGTTGTAATTTAAAATTGTTCTTTATCGTTTTAAATTTTATGGTCAATGAATGAATAGTTGGTTCGTGGTTCCTCTGCAGTTTATTTTTGCTGCTTGTTTGTTTCATACTGACTATACAGACGTTAATGTGTCTCCATAATTATATGTGTGAAATGAAACATCAAAGAGCAGGCATTTGTTAACGCCCCATTATTGTTATGGCTGACAACATTTTTAACACCTTGCATTGTTTAAATGCTACTTTCTGAATACACGACAAACCAACGACTTTGACTCAGACATTCATTTATTCATTCATACACTTTTGTTCGTTTTATTTCTTATATATATTTTTTGTTGTTTATATTTCTCCTAATTATTATCGCCATCATCGTCATCATGCATTACGCTACGTTTCAAAATAAGTACTTTTGTAGCTGGCAGCAACAAATTGTGCCAAGTCAGACAGTGGCTATTTCTTGTTTGTTGTCTGCCATATAATTATTGTCATTAGAATTTAGCTGGCAAATTAATTTTACCACTTAAATAACACAAGGAATCAATTGAAATTTTGTCGACACACATGGTGTTAAATAATTTGTAATTTTACTGCTGCTGCTTAAATATTTAGAGGAAGTATACAATAATTGTTGGTTATAGTGTGTATAAATTTAAAAAAAAAAAACCTTAATACCATGTTATCAATTGATTATAGCCTTGTTTGTTGCATATTAAACAAACAACTAATTTTGTTTGTTGGTAACAGCTGAAATTCAAATTAGGGAAGTCAAATTGATTTAAGTTTAACAGTTTTCTTTTTTATAAACTGAAGTATACTAACCTAAAGCAGATGCAGTTTATAAATTTCTGAATGGAAAATGCATACTAACAAAAAAAAGTTATCGGATTCAAAGTGATCGTATATTCCTAAGGAATAAAAAAATTTCAATGTTGTAGTAAACAAAAAAGAAACATTATTTTTTGTTTGTTTGTTTTTATCGGTGCTCGGCAATGTCAGGGAATTTAACTAAGTCCACGTTTATAATATACGATTTTTGCCGCAACAATTCAATATTGGATTTTATTCTTTAAAATTGCATTTTCGATTACAATTTGCGATTTTTATACATTTGTTTCTATATTATTTTATTTTGTAGGACCGATATCCATGGGATGACTCCTACTTATGCCGTGCATTGACCAGAACTTAAGGATTAGGTAGAAAAGATAAATTTTGAATATGAAGAAGGCTTAATTCTAGTACAGCTCTGCTATTGGACGTTTTGTTAAATTTTATAGCAGTGTTGCAGAGCCTCTGATGTAGAGTTAATTATTTTAACTCTGTGAGCAAGTTATTTATTGCTTGTTTTACGGCGGCAATGGTTCTGTTAGGTTAGGTTAGGTTAGCAGGCTGCTGGTAAAGGTAAGATTAGATACCAGCTCACTTGAGTCCTGATGTGGTCCCATTGTGCTACCTGGTATGAAGGAGAGTGATAGAGGAAAGGAGATTAGAAGAGTCGGAAGAAGAGTAGATGAGGGAAGGCCATAGAGGAACAAGAGAATAGTAGAAACAGGTGGGAAAAAACTGAAGCAAGGGGTTGTCTTGCAGAACGGCCAGGATGTCGAGCCCGCTATTGGGCGAACCATCCACTGCTCCTGATGAAGGAGATAAGACAACCGAGTTCCGTATTTGAGAGCTCGGAGAGGGTACTGAAGGATCTGCTGCCTAGAAAGCGGAGGCGCGGTGATCCTCCATAGCTGGGCAGAGGCATAGAAGGTGGTACTGTTAAATCAGTATCAATCGCCTTCGGAGCAGTTTTTAGTGATCAGTGTTATACCTTCAATACTTAAACAGTCCCACAACAATTAATACAATGCCACAATAACGTACATTAGAGAAATTAATGATGTTGATTGATGTGCTCTGACGAGGATTTGAACCCAGGTCCTAAGTATTAGTTTGCTAAGTACTCAAGCCACTAACTACTTCAGTCAACTCTATCCCTACCCTCATAAAACGTCAGTTCAACCCTTCAATCAGTCTACTTTTTCTTTGTATATCCAATTATTACGAGCTTTTACATTTTCGTTCCAATACAAATAGTATTTTAATTAATAAAAATTAAAATTTAAAGAAAACGAACTTTAATCTGACATATTAAAATTTCTTTGATTAATCACTCAGTTCGAGTAAAATTTCATAAATTTTATAAAATCTTAATTTAACTGGAAACATATTTATATCTTCACCTTAAATCTAAAGTCACAAAAGTTAGTGACTGTGACCTGTTATATATTGTTAGTTAGGTACTATGTTTCCCCATGACGGACAAATAGCACTTCAATGAAAGATTTTGTGGCTTGGAGAATAATGAAACTTAATTTAAATCGATTATAAGTTAGACTTTCTATAAGAAAACCCAACGCAAATACCAAAGAACAGCTAATAAATCTAGAGACACAGTTTTGCTTTTTAAAAGAAAAATATTTCAATATAAAAATAGTTTTGACATTTCGTGTAACCCAGCTATGAAAATATTTTTTACAATTACAAGAAAATATTTACTAAAAACTAGTTCAGTGTTTATCTAAAAATTAGTAAAAATTTCTAGGCTTGGAATTTTTCCTTGCCCTGTGGTTGCTGAACTTGCTAAGCACTTTTTATTTCGATGTTTTACCTTCTTCTGAACCAACCATCTGGAGAAATGCAGCTTTTGATGTTATCAGAGTACTGCAACGCTTAGGCATGCTTGTTTACAACAGGCATACTGTGAGTAAAACTTAAATTCAATTTGGTTTCGAACCGTGATACTTCTATTTTTAAATAGGCACTCTAACCGTCACACTACTAAACCCTGCCACATCTCACCATACAATTCACATAAGACCTACACTTTCGTTATTTCTTACATGAACAAACTTGATTTTTTGATACTAGTAAATATTATTAAATTGAAGGAAACATTTTCCGTTTTTAAGTATGCAAAGCTTAATGAATTATTCAGAAGCAAAACATATGCTAAATCATTTTTCAAATCTAAAAATGAAATTTCTTTCGTAAAAAAAATTAATACATTCCAAAGATGCGCTCTCAAATTAAATAAAAATTTCCTTCGAACTTAAATTTTTTACATGTATTTTGGATCATTTCCAACGATATAAAATATTTGGATTTTGAAAATTTTAAATTATTAAATAAAATTCTCTACATTTGAATAAAATTTTCATTGAATTAAAACTATTTTTTAAAGAAATCTTTTACTTAAATTTATTACATGTCAATTTTTTATTAAGATATTGGATCATTTTTGTCTTAACTATGGAATTATATTATAAGGACTAAATTAAACCAGACTCAAATAATTTTAACTTTACAGGAGAAGGTAAAAACATAATAGCAACTGTAACGATCTCAACACAGCAATGATTCTAGTGGTCAGCCAACATATTGGCCAACAGATCGACAATGTTATCAACTTTGGAATTGTGAAAGGTGTGCCCAGCGAAATGTTTGAATTTTAATCATCTTTGGACTTATCTTCAGACCACTCACCTACAATTTTCAAAATTTACTCGCACAACAGAAAATATCTGAGTGCTCATTGCTCGGAAAAAATACCGCTGAGTACACCTTCTGACATAGACGATTCACTCAGGTTGTTTGAAGCGCATGTTAAACAAGCTGCTTTAAATGCTACTTCAAATAAAATAAACCAACCAGTGAGATTTAACAATATATTTTCTGTTGATATAGAAAGGCTATTCACTGAAAAACAGAGAGCTCGACGAGAATGGCAACGCTACAGATCGCCCCAGCTAAAATTAAGGCTTAAGGAGCTTACCAAACAGCTTAGGAAAGTTTTGCAAACTCAAAAAACAGCTTCCGTTCAAAAATTCCTTCAAGAGCGAGATGCAACACCACAAACAAAGTATTTACCCTGAACTTTTCTGCTGATATTCCTGAACTGCCACCAGTAGTCTCTTTGCCAGAAATACCACTGAGATTTAACAATGTGGAGATTGAAAAGGCTATTACTAGTCTTAACACCAGAAAAGCCCTAAAATAAGCAAAAAATGCTTCAAGAATTGCCTTACACTGCAAAAAGAATAAAACTATTCATTTTTAATAGTATTCTACGCCTAGAACACTATCCTAAAGAATGGAAGGTTTCGCAAATTACTTTGATACCAAAGCCCGGCAAGGATCATACAAAGTTTGAATCCTATCGGGCTATTAGTTTACTGTCTAACATTTCAAAGCTATTTGAAAAGCTGTATATAAGCAAGCTGATGCATATAGTGACTAGTAATGGATGTATTCCAGATCATCAATTCGGTTTCCGCAGACAACATAGCACAATTGAACTCACAGACTTGTGAATGTTGTTAGAGACACTTTTCCAAAAAAAGCAATAACATTCATAAACCAACATTTGCTGATGATACAGCTTTTCTAAGCGTCCATGAAAATCCAGTAGAAGCCCCCCGCAATTTACAAGGGTATATATCCAACTTGAAAATATGGCTAAAACAATAGAGTATTAAAGTTAACGAGCAGAAATATGTACACGTCACATTTACGTTGCGCAGGGAAACATGCCCGCCTATACAAATCAACACCAGGACTATACCGCAACACACTGTAGTCAAATATCTAGGCGTTCATCTTAATCGTACTTTAACATGGAAATCGCACATAGACGCAAAGTTGACACAAATAAAATTAAAAGCAGCCCAAATAAATTGACTTATTTGAAGAAATTCTATACTAAGTCTTGACTGTAAACTTTTATTATACAACGCGACAGAATAAAATTCTACGTACAATAACAGCAGCCCCCTGGTATATCCGAAACCAGCGAATTCACAAGGACCTTGATGTTCCGTTGGTGAAGACAGTTTTTTTTTTTTTTTTTGATAATTTTATTATTTATTGAATCTTTAATTATTTATTGAATTATCAATAAGTTTTTCAAATCTTAAATCTAAAAAATATTAAATATAAGTTTAGCCAATGCTAAACAAAATTTTTAATTTCAAGGGTTAAGACAGTATTTTCAAAACACGCTAAAAATTATATAAAAAAACTTGAGTTGCACCCAAATGTACTTGCACGCAAAATTCTTCATTATAGAGGCCACTCCCGGCTGAAAAGAAGGGATACTCTTTTTCTCATCCATACACGAGAGATTTACAACTACAAAAATTAACCGTGAAACAAAAAAATTTTGTTAAGCATTGGCTAAACATATGTACAAATATTGAACTTTATTTTTATTTTTTAGATTTAAGATTTGAACAACTTATTTGAACTGTGCGTCATCTACTAACATACATAATTCATCTGTAGGCACACAAGTATACACAAGTTTAAAGGCCTCATTAGTCTTGACTTTTACTTTCTGTTCTGTTCTGTGCCGTTCCGTTGTTGAATTTAAAACGGCGCTTCGTCTTAATTATCAGGTTGAATAATTTTAAAGAAAATAAGTTAAAAACGTTATTAAATTAAAAAAAACTCTACTCACTATAAATTTTTCATGAATATAATTTTTTTATATAAAAAATCATTTTGTTTTTATTGTGCTTTAAGTCGATGGCAGCGGTTATAATAAAAATTTATCAGCGTTACGCGGCAGTTGTGGACCGATCGGCTTGGTGCACTGAAACAAGCAGCTGTCTCTTGCTGTCACTTAGAACTGTAAGTAAAATTCAGTTTTCAACAGAATGATCCGTAACAGAACAGAATAACTAATTGAAAAAACATGTTTTGTATACACAAAAAATGAACAGCTGATTCGGAACAGAACAGAAAGTCAAGACTAATTCTACCTTAAATCAATAAGAGAGTGTGAAAGAGAGAGAGAGGCAGAGACCATCTAAATGAAATTTTATCTTCCATTCGCTGTTTACTCTATTATTCGTGTCAATTAAATGTAAATAGCCAACCAACTTCAACGTGCTTAAAAATAAGTTGAGCGACCTCTCTACCTTATTTTTTTCAGCCAAGGAAGCGCTTCAAAACTGTGCATTTCGAAAGCATGAAATTTTGTTACTGCTTCCAGAAACATAATAATTTTTTGTTGGGTATTGGTGTGAAGTATTGTGTTGACCAGAGAGATGTTAACTTTATATATGTTTGACCAACCAAAGCATGTATGTGGTCGTTCGAAGTCAAATTGCTATTAAAAATTATACCAAGACTGCTGCTCTGACAATTTCGATTTTTTCACCATTTAAGACAATATTTTCGGATGGATTTAAGGTTTTTTTCATACAACTATGCACTTAGACTTACGTAGATTTAAACAGAGTCCATTTGCACTAGCCCAAAGGTAGATTTTATTTAACTCTTCGTTTAGAGACGTTATGCCTGAAGATATATTACGGACTGTGCAACCTAATGTAAGTTGCACATCGTCTGCATAAAGATTGATCTTGCATTTGGAGAGTTGTTTTGGCAAGTCATTTGCATATATCGAAAATAGCAGTGGTCCTAAAATATAACCTTGCGGAACCCCCTAAAAAGTGGTAAGCTATCTGAAAAAAAAGCAATGATTCTACAATTGCTTGTGATATCGTTATTTTTTACGCTATTGCAATAAATTTTTGTGACAAGGTGTATTTGAGTCGATTGTATTCGATTCACTCAATTTCGTAAAAAATACAAGATAGGGCTTTAGTCCATCGATATAAAAGACGTCGACTCTAATGACCTCTAAAGAGTAGAAAGCTGTGATATTATCAAACTACCTCAGTGGAACCGAAAGTCATGATCTTGTTAAAAAAATAACTAAAATACTTATAATACAATAAAAAAGAAATTTTTGGAAATGAAGACCTGACAAGTTTCTGTCTACTTATCACCTATTAAAGAGATTAAAAAATAACACAAACATATGATGTACTTTATATTGCTTGTTTTGAAACGACATGTAATATACTAACATGTATATTTAAAACAGAAGAACTTCTTAGAAAATCTAGACAAAAATTAATTACATATAAATATCACCAAATAAATGCAGCTACTACTGCTTAAGCCACAACCAAAGAAACAACTTCTTCGTATCATCTATTAAATGTGATATATTTCGATAATAATAATGTGTGGCGCATGCGACCCATCACCCTCAACTACGCATTCTTAGCACACGTACCTTAAATTCTTTTTAACTAATACTGTTCGTCTTCAAAATTTTACGTGCCATAACATTTTATTCATAATTTAGTTTAATTTATTTCAATAATTCTCTTGTTCAAATAATATCTAATAATATTAGAAATTGTTTACACGTTTTCTATTAATTTAAAATTTTTTCGTTTTTAATTAACACTAAAATCCAAACATGAACATAATTTCCCTGAAACTATTAGTTAGTTGTAAGTGTACGTTTGTTTGTGTGATGGTTTCTTTGTAATTTGTATGGCGTAAAAATATGGTTGTTTTTTTTTTTTTCTTCTAATCATAAATATTTATTTTATTATTTTCTACTAATAACATGTTACTCTCTATCGCAGACAGAATAACTAAACAATTTTGATTTAAGGTGTTTTTTCTTTGTTTATTGTACAACAATATTTTTTAATAAATTTCTTTGAATTACGTTTTTGGCATTTATGAGTTTTTGAAAATTGTAATTTTAACCCAGTTTTAGTTAACTTTATTACAGTTACAGTAATTTTATATTATAGGTATTTCCTGAATAGTAAAAACTATTTATGTTATTGAATATGATATTTATATATGTAAAAATGAATCTGTGTTTGTATTTTTGACTATCTTTATATGCGTATGTTCTTTATGGGAAGCCAAACAGTAGACCGATGCTCTAGAAATTTAGGAAACATGTTACTGACGACCGCGAAATTTAATAAACATGATGTTTTATATTATTGCAGGGGGTGGAGGCAAAAAATTATTATTAATATTCACTTATCTGCTCAACTAAAGCATTAATATCTTTGAATTGGCTGCGTATTAATCCAAGTTACAAAAATAAAAACTTGTTTCGGGAAAAAGGGGTGGCGGGGGTGAGGGGGCGGGTTACGTCATTACAAAGAAATTATTAATATTCATATTTATGCGCAGCAAAAACACAGAATGTCTTGTCACTCCAGGAACAAAATGCAACTTACAGCAAACTCTAGGGGCGCAAGGGGGAACAGGTACCCCCATATAAAATAAATATTAATATTCACTTATCTGCTCAACTTAAGAGGTGAATGTCTCGAAATTTGTTTTGGGTTAGTAAAGTATGTTTTTTTTAGAGTGTCACAACTTTGAATTGGCACCACTGCTTTAATTGAGCACCCATTTAACAGCTGATAGTGGCTTTTTGTTTCGTTTGCTTTGAAATTTCATTATGAATCGACTTACACCAGAGCAACGTGTGCAAAATTTTTGAAATTTTTAATCGAAATAATTGTTGTGTTTGTTAAACTACATAATCGATATTGATTTTAAATTTCCTTAAAAATTTTATTTTCCGATGAAGCCCATTTCTGGTTAAATGGGTACCTAAATAAGCAGAATTGTAACATTTTGAGTGAGGAGAACCCACAAGCTTTTGTCGAAACACCATCACATCTACAGAAAATTACTGTTTGGTGCACTTTATGGGCTAGTGGAGTCATTGGCCCATATGTCTTCAAAAACGATGATGGTCAGAATGTTACTGTCAATGGTGAACGGTATGGGAACATGATTCGAAATTTTTTTGTCCCTCAATTACGTGGCATTAATCTTGCTGATATGTGGTTCCAACAGGACGGCTACAATTAATTTACTCAAAAAAACTTTTGATGAAAAAATAATTTCAAGTAATGACCCAATTATTTGGCCACCAACATTGTGTGATTTTAACCCATTTAGATTATTTTCTTTGGGGTTATGTTAAGTCACTTGACTAGGTCGATAAACCACAAACAATTGAACACCTGGAAATGAACATTCGAAGAGTTATCTCGGCGAAATATGGCTGCAAATGCTGCGAAAAGTTGTTGAAAATTTGTGTTCCAGATTGCGCCTCTTATTGCGGCGGCCACATGACAGAAATCATATTTAAACATTAATTTCACAAAATTTTCTTTCCAATAAAGCCCTTTTCATTGATATTAAAAATATATTTCCTTTTTTATTATGATTTAAACTTGTGTCACTCTATAAAAAAACACACTTTATAAGAACAGCATAAATCTAACGCTAAAATCTTGAAGTTATTGGTCTTGAGAAAAATTTGAAGCGTTGTGAGGGTATGAACTTTAACGTCATAGAAAGAAATATAAGAGTGATCATTGCATAACTGGACCGACTTTGATAATTTGATAATGAAAAGATTTGCTGTTATCTACGAGTATTTTTTTATTCTGTTTTATTTTATGAGAATATGGCTAGCGAACGAAGCACACGAGGTGTATCTAGGATATATATAGAAAAATGTGTCATATAGTTTGCAATTTTTACAATATTCACTTATGGTATATATTCTCAGAAAATGAAAAGTAGCTTCAGATAAAATATAAAAATAGCCTACTATAAACTAAAAGAAATGAGAATGTTTGGCATTGTCATAGCGACGTTACTAAAAATAATGATCTGTAACAATTTTGTGCTAATAACTTCGAAAATTTTTAATACCGATCATTTCAGGTTATTTACATAATTATGAGAATAATTTAAACAATTTTTTTAATTGCAACTATTAATTGCATGAAGATATGAGAACATGAGAATTTTTACTAGCCAAGCGTTCACTTTACATAAATTTTTTGATATAAGGCAGGCTCCTCAGTTTGACTGTAAGTTAAATACAGGCTTTATAATCTCACAGGATGGCTTCTACTTATGCCATGTATTGTGCCAGAACTAGTGAGAAAGGTTTTGCTGAGATCTAAATTCTAAATTCCATTCAAAATCTATCTCTGTTATTGTAACGAACAAATGCTTAATCTTTTAATATGAATTCAGAGTAGGTCTCTCGTAAAAACTCGTAGAATTGTGGTGGGTACAACAACATGTATGTTGTTGTCATACAAAACTGCTACTTTATTATAAAGAATTACTTGGAATTTACGACACGAGATAGTAACGAGTGATTATGTGTAAATAAAAAAGTGTTACTACCAAATTATCTTGAAAACAAAATTTATTGACTTCACCTACAAACATACGAGTACATACGCACATTCATACTTAACTATTTTTATTTATTTTAATTGTGATGATTTAAAATTATGATTATCTAAAATTGTTATGACTACGTTTCATAGAAAAGTCATAAAAATTGTTTCTTGTTTTTATAATAAATATTTTCCCTTTTTTATATTAAATTAGTAAGATTTTATCACTTTAAGCGTGCTTACACAATAAAAACTCATAAAAATTATGATTTTTATTTTTTGTGGAAATTGCTTGAATTTTTTTTTTTTTGTGTGTGATTTTGTTACGTGCTTAAACATTGGCTTTGAAAGTCTAGTGGTGTACGTGTAGCGCCAGATTTCCTTTAGCAAGATGAAAATTAGAAATGTTTTTATAATGCTTTTGCTGCTTTGCATGTTAGGTATGCTTAGCTTAAGTTAATTAATATTTATTTTTAGTTTTTAAAATAGACATGCAAAGTTGTCCTCTATACAAATTAATTAGGCTATTAAAAATTAGCAATTATTTAGTTGCAAGTGAGGTGCATTTAATACTTAGTTGCAGCAGTGAAATGAAAGTATTTGGAAGTTTTTATAAAACTTATAAAAACAATTTATATATTCTATCTTCTGCTAAATTTTGTTATGTCTTGAGTATCCGTTTTAGCATTTTAGATATGCCACTAGTTCTTACTAACCATAACAATGTCTGCATGTTTCATATCAGACAGACACAGACACATTATTGATCACACTTTTTTATTTATTAATTTTTCTTTAACATTTATTAAAACTCATTAGCAAGAGTTCTTTCGTAAAATAATCCAAAAATATTCACTTGTTGTAGCTTGACGTTGTAAGTACTTACACTAAACTGTTTAATATTCATGAGATAAAAACCAAAATAACCAAAAGAATAAAAATAAACAAATTATGATTATTTTCATTCCTTAATCAACGGTCTTTACAAGCATTACCAATAACACCAAGTGCATAATAATTAATTTTTCTAAAAAAAAGCAAAAATTGTACATATTTTTTTCTGAAGAGACTTGAAAACATTCATGGAAATCCTTACAAAAATATATGAATTACAATGAACGAATGGGCGCCACTGGTAGTAATTGTTGTACTCAACAAATTAAACCATTATAAATGTTAACAATCAACACATTTTATTAAACGTTAAAGGGTCTTTTAATTATAACGTAACATCCAATAGACATAATATTCAGCTACACAGACAAAATAAATAAATATAATTTTAATAAAAAAAATTTGTTAAATATTTTCATAATTATGTCGCATAATTAATAAATTTTATTTGAAATTAATTATCTACTTTGCAGCACAGTGAAGAGAAATGAATTCAAAATTAACCATAATATATAAAATTGCTAGATGAGCCGGCAAACGTTGTTTTGTCATACAAAATATTTCTATAATTTTGTTCTGTTTGAAATACGAACGACGACGATTCTCCTGCATGAGGCGGATATAGCGCCATCTGTTATTCAACAACAAAAATAATTATGAGGCGGACATAGTGTCATTTGTCATTCAACAACAAAATAATTATGAGGCGGTCATAGCGCCATCTGTTGTGATAATAGTTTAGTAAGTACAAAAATTGCCCCCTCCCTAAAATAAAATATACTTTAGGACCTATTATCATACCTACCAAATACGCATAAAAAATTTCATTAAAATCGGTCGAGCCGTTTCGGAGGAGTTCGATAACAAACATCGTCATATGAGAATTTTATATATTAGATGTATCTCAGAGCTCCTGTGAATTTCGTTCCATTTGGTCCCATATATCATTTTTGTTTGAACTTAATTTTAGCTACATTGAAGATAAAAATGCACAGCAAGTGAACACAAATGTCTAATATTAACTGACCTACCTCACCCGTAAATTTTGTTTTGTTCGGTAAAGGAGTGTAAATACTTCCCATGTATCCTGTTTTCCCAAAAATAATTTATTGCATTTACGGCTAAAATACGTTAAATACCCTCAAATATTTCTAAAACTCACTGAAATTTATTAACTATTTCTAAAATAAAATTATCCAGCTCTCCTGTAAATTCTGTTCTATTTGATGCAAGGAAATTACTACCTTTTGCCTACATTAAGAATAAGCATGCACAGAAATTTAGTAAATGTAACCAAGATTAACCGCAATAGATCTCCTGAAAATTCTATGGTATTCGGTAGAAGGCTAGGACTACCTGCTTAATCTGCTTTTTCTTATAAACCTAATTTTGTCTACAATAAGGATAAGAAGGCACACAAAATTAGTAAATATAACCAAAACCAAAAGTAATAACTCTCCTGAAAATTTTGTTCTATTCGGTGAAAGGATATGACTACCTGCCAAACAAGCTTTATCGTGAATACTTAATTTTGACTGCATTAAGGATTCAACTTCAAAGAATATTAGTAAATGTAGCCAAAATTAACTGCAATAGCTCTCGTGAAAATCTTGTTCTATTCGGTGCAAGGATATGACTACCTCCCATACATTATTTTTATAAAAAACTATACTGTACATGCATTAACGATTAAAATACGCTGACATATTTTTAAAAAGTATGCTTTTAAGTGCTGCTGTTAATTTTGTTTCGTTCCGTTAAAGGCTACGAGTGCATCCCATATATCCTTCTTTTCAAAAAGTAAATTATTCCTAGATTTACGTTTAGAATGTGCTAAAAATTTATAAATAGTTTTTATATTATACATTTTTGTGCTGCTGAAAATGTTGTTAAAATCAATGCAAGCATATGACTACCTCCCATATACCTACATATATAGTTAAAAAGCTGAATTTTACATAAATTTGAAATTAAAATGCTCTTAAAGTTTACAAAACTTATAACATTATGGACTTTAGCGTTCTTGTAAATTTCATCCCAATCGGTGCAAGGACATGACTGCCTCCCATATATCCTTTTTCTCAAAAACAAAATCTTACTTACGATAACCAACAGAATGCACTAGAATATCTAAAAAACTTCGCCCTAGTATTTTTTGCTTTCGGTGCAAGAATGTGACTATGTATCCTTTTTCTGAAAACCCAAATTTTGACTTAAATTTACGTTTATAATGCCTCAAAAATATGCAAAATTATTTCTTTTGTGCATATTTCAGCACTAATGTGAATTTTGTTGCATTTGAATACAGGCAACAAATACCTGCCATATCCCATATCCTTTTTGTCAAAACTAAAAAATGACCACCATTTAAAAAAAAAATTCAAATTATGGAGCTCGCCGCTCCTGCAAATTTTGTTGCTTTCGTGACAAGGATATGCCTATCTCTCATATATCCTTCCACTCAGAGGCTTAATTTTGCCTTTATTTATTAGGAATGCAAAAGCATTGGTTAAAGTTGAATTATAATTTTAAGGTAAATATCATAACTGACAAACATCACTTATAGAAATATTGTTAATGCTTGGCTAGAAAATGTTAACCCTCAATACAGAAATGTACAAATAAATCAATTTGCTTCACCCTTGTCTCTCTTCATCAACGACACTTTACACTTTAATCTAATAATCACATAATTGGCCATCTCAAACTAAGTAGGAAAGAAAGATAAACTCAATGACAAACACGGCCTGTCATCACAAAATGTTTTATGGTATTTTAGTTATTGTTAAGAGATAAACATATATGGTGTGTGTGTGTATGTGACTCATCATCAGCTCATGACAGTTGTTATTCAATTGTCATTTATTTATATTTTTTTGTTTCATTATTTATTATTTGTTTTCTTTTTTTTTTCAACTAAAAACAAACCCTAACCAAATAAGGGCTGCTTGCTATATTATTTATTTTAAAGATTTAAGTCCTCATTTTTGTTTATTTGAAATATTGTGTTGTTCTAACGATAAGCGAGAAAATAAATTTCAATTGTTATTTCTTCATTTCGTTAGTTTTGCTTCTTTTAAATTAAATTTTGGGTTTATTTCCGTTTTGATTGCATTGTTGAAGAAAAAAGGATAATAAGGATTTTTCTAGACAAAACTTTTAAGTGTTTTCTTTTTTATTTTTATTTCTTTGGATGAGTTTTTTGTTAGGAATAATTTTAATTTTTTTTGTCTGTCTCTTGTTATTTTAAAGTGCTAAAGATAAACAAGTTTTATTCTAAACAGACTAGTTTGCAACGTGTGGTTGGAAATAGTAAAATAATAATAAGATTTTTAAAAACTAATCAGTGGGAAAATACGCACAATATCTCACATGTTATTCATTAAAGATTTTTTTTTTAAATTACGTATTTCTTTTCAACTGTTTAATGCTAAAAATTTATTCCTCAGTTAACTTTTCTACACTTTCTGTTATAGATTAAAAAACAAATGTTACTCAATTTCTTTTTAATCATTTAAATTACTTAAATATCCATAAAAAAGAGGTTAATAAAATCTACAAAAACGGATTAGTTAAATGTCTTGTGTATTTGAAAAATTAACATTGTATCAGGGTATTTAAGACACCAAAGTATATAAATAAAACTAGAGGACTTAAAGAATTTAATAAAATTAATGAACAAAAATAAACTAAATAAATAAAATCTATTTAAATATTCCCAACACATGATACGTATACGTACGTGTATTAAAGGCAGTCAATCATTTAAGTAATCCGCATTAAAAACGCTTTTTATGTTAACAAACAAACAAACAAAAAAAAAAAAAAAACTCTTAGAAAAGAGAAAATAATATAAAACCCATTGAAAACTTAAATACATTTTTCTGGTTGACTATAGCGCAGGATTAAAAGTAATTAGTGAATTTGAACATGGAAACCATATAGATGATGTGATAATGCCAGAAAACAACGAACAACAGCTAAAGAAATATTTATATGTGTGTAGACTTTTGCAATTCCACAACACAAATCTCACGTAATAAAATGTTCGTTGTTGGGTGAAAGTGTGGTTGAGAAAATAGTTGGAGCAAAAGGAAATACAATACAACAAAAAAGGAAAACAACGGCAACGACTCAACAACAACTAAAACATTAAAGAATTAAAAAGGCATTACAAACGCAATTAACGCAAGACAATTAACTAGTAAAAAAAAAAAAAAACAATGAAATAGGTAGATATTCTTAAGCGAAAAGAAATTGCAAATCTGTACCATTAATGTGCAAGACTAATTTTGATGTTCGTTATACCCATATCCTTGAACCGATTTTAACAAAACTTATACCAAAAATAAAAATAAATGAGAAATTATTATTGTTAGGCTGAAGTTAAGTTTTATTGAATTAATGAAAATTAAAATTACAATGAGTTTTTTTATTTTTGAAAAACATTAGCATGTGCAATCAGATTAGCAGAACGTTGAATATTAGTAGTAAGCAATCAGACATGGGGAATTTCTTACTAACCAAAATTGTTTCAATATGTAAATATATAATAAAAATTATATAAATTAATTCTCGTATTCTATTTCTTTTGAAAACTTGGTCAAATAGTTGATATTCTTCCCAATTAGTATCCACTTCACGAAAATTGTAAAGATGGACAAATGAACGCTGATGAGAGGTGTAGCGGCCTTGAAATCGGTATACAGATACGTTCTGCTAATCTTATTGCACATGCTAATGTTTTTCAAAAATAAAAAAACTCATAGTAATTTGAATTTTCATTAATTCAATAAAACTGAACTTAATAATTTCTCATTTATATATTACTAGCTTTTTCCCACGGCTTCGCTCGCCTTGAAGCCATACCATAGTAAATTGGATTGGATATTGACGTGACTGTCGGTAATACAATGCGACGGTATTACAGCACTCAGGGTTGGAGCTTCATTGCATTGAGTTATTTTACACTGGATTAATTATGCTGGCATAACATGCAGCGTTGTCAACTTTGAAATTTCAAAAGGCACCAAAATGTAGAAAAAAACGCGCCATTTAACAAAAAACGCACCAAGTTCAGATTGTTTTCTTATTGAAAATTTTTATTGAATTAATTTTGCGTCTTTACAACATTTAACTTTAGTCCAAAATTCTAATGTTGATATAATATTGTGCCAATGCATGAATTGAATCATTCTCCACCCTTTTTCAATAACTAGATAACATTTCGACATCGGATTCAAATTATACTGCTAATGGCATGATATGATATTTGCAATGGGATAAAACATTTTGTACAATGCTGGTTGTTGATTTCGGTTGTAGCTAAATGGGCTTACAGCCACAATGTGTTTCCATGTTCCAGCATGCCGAACAAGGTTGGATATTTAAGCGTGATATCACATTTGCAATAAAAACATCTTGCTTTTGTGTTATTATTTGGTCAAGGCCGAATCCATTGCTTAAACTCACATCCTTTTGTATTTCGCTTACGATCTCCTTTTTTAGACTCCATTCTTGACGCTAACTTTAAATATTTCTTTTAGTAAATATAAATTTTATTAATTTTAGTGTTACAACCCTTTATATAAACTTTTACGCATTTTATAAAAAACGAACAATGATCGCAAGTCTCAAGAATATTTTGTTTTTGCTAAGCTCTTTAACAGACTTGACAACAACTTTGACGACAAAGAACAATTATGTACTCTGAAAATCTAAAAGGGACAACAATTTTCTTGTAATGAATTGTTACAAATTATCTATAACAACAAGACGGATTAACGGTTTTTGTAAATGTGTTTTGGTACCTCTTAAAAATCATTAATGGTTGCTCTTATTATAGTCTGTAAAATTGAATGTAAAAATTGTACACAAATTGAATGAAATGGTATTGAAGCAGTTGTATTTTTTGTACAAAATTCTTTTTTCTCATACTGAAAAAAAAATTGTGTTATGATTTGGAGCCATCCAAAATTAAAAAAACGCACCAAAATTAAAGAAAAAGCGCACCACGCACCAACTCAGATATTTTTCGCACAAAACATTTAGAAAAGCACCAAAAAAGGTGCGAAACGCACCAAGTTGACAATGCTGATAACATGACAGTTTTTATGCCAGAGGGGTGAAGAGAGCGGTTTCTCGTTGGCACAATTTTTCAACCAGCCTCAAACCCGCATTAATGATGAAACAGAACTGGGGCTTGACGTTTTTCTTCATACAATTTGGCATATAAAAGACGCGGCTGAAAGCAGTCGTGAGATAGAATCTATTTTATTTTGCCAGCGACTTTGCTTATGCTCTCACTCTCAGAGTAAAATTCTCTCAACAATGCTACCACACTTTTATTATATTTCATACAATTTGTAAACAAAACCAAAGAAAAATAAGAACAAAAGAAAATCAAAAAAAACATTTGAAAGAGCAATATAATTATAATTTTCTAAATTTGTAAATAATATGAGTAATATTGTCGAAAAATTGATTGCAGAAGTGCGTAAACATGATTTCATATATAATTTGCAGTAATCAATGTACAAAAACAAGACTTGTGGATAAAAATTGGAAATGTGAATGAAGTTGAAGACGACGCTTCAATTCTGGGCATTTTTTCTCTGAGAGTCGTTTTTGCTTCAAGTTGCGGACGTGTTCTGTTTCATCATTTACGAATACACAGGTTCTGTGTTTTCTTTTTTACAGACTGTATTTAGTCGTTGGTTAGCTATCGTCGAGTGAACATGAATTTCAAAGAAGAAGGGGTTGGTCGCGCCAACAAACTTTATGCATTTATTTTTTAATAAAACAGTATGAAACATTCTCAATTCATTTTTAATTTTTTGTATAGGTATTTTATATATTTTATTTTATTTATAAGCAGAAAATATTTTTTGTAAATAAGGCGGTTTATATTTATTAATTGTTAATTGATTAAATTTCTCAATAAATCTTTTAAAAAACATAAAATTTTTTAACGATTAATTTTAAAAATTCTCACAATTTAATGAAAAAAACTACAAAAGTTCTAAGAGAATCAATAAGTTACATACACAATTAAATTAAAAACTTTGATAAATGTTGGCTAAAGTTTTTTTATTAGTAGGTATAGAAGTTGTGAAGCCATTTAAAAATTTTTTTTATTGATGTTTAAAATTTTCCCCCATTGCAAAAATATTCAGTAAATTCGCTTCTTATTCTTGAAATTCCTTCTAAAATAATTGTCAATTCATCATCACTTATTATTCTCGCAATATTACTGCCAACTATGTTCCGTAATGTGCACAACGAAAGACAAACTTCAAATGAATAAAAAAAACACTAACAAACACTAACAAACACAAAGCTGAGTACACGTATACATTATATGCGAGATGAATTAGTCTAGTGTAATTTGGAAAGAACAAAAATTGTTCGGCTTAAAAATTGTTCTAGTGTAAATATGCTTATTGAAAAACAATTTTTTTTATCTTTCGTAAGAAATAAAATTTTTTTTAATAAAAAGTATCCTATCCAAGCAAGTTGCCGAATCCTGCATGAGGTTAAACTTAGCAATCAAATTAGAGTCGGTATTGGCGTACGACAAGGCTGCGTCTTGTCGCCACTACTCTTCAACATTGTTCTTGACAACATTATGACTAAGGCAATGCATGGGAGCAGAGGTATAAGTTGGGGTCTCCATGGAAATTTGTGTGATCTGGATTACGCAGACGATATTTGTATAATGACACATAGTTTTGATGATATGTCGGCTAAACTGCAACAACTAATGGTTATTACTGAAGAAGCTGGTCTGAAGATAAATATCGGAAAAACTAAAACTTTGCGTGTTAATGAATCAAGGCAGGATAAATTCCATATAAACAACCACGAGCTGGAAGACGTTCACTCGTTTTGCTACTTGGGCAGTATTTTAACAAAAACTGGTGGTTCTTCAGAGGATATAAAAAACCGAGTAGTTAAAGCCAGACAAACCTTTGGTAGATTAAAATCCATTTAGAGCTCGCAAACGTTATCCCGGCGAGTGAAACTTAAAATCTTTGAATCAAATGTGAAATCAATTCTACTCTACGGCTGCGAAACATGGAACGCAGCACCACGAGACATCCAAAAGCTGCAAGTGTTTATCAACCAATGCCTCCGCAGAATAATGCGTATCTTTTGGCCTAATATAATAAACAACAATATATTATGGACCGAAACCAATCAAATACCAATCGCAACAGATATGAAAAACGAAAGTGGAACTGGATCGGTCACATCCTACGAAGACCCCCAAATGACATCACCAGAAACGCCATAGACTGGAATCCATAGGGTAACCGTAGAACAGGTCGACCTGCGCACACATAGAGACGACAAATCGACATCGAAGCTGCTGCTATAGATAAAAGTTGGGGGGAAATAAAATTCCTTGCCCAAGATAGATCACGCTGGAACGTATTTGTTAAGGCCCTATGCTCCTTATAGGATCGACGGGAACATATATATGTATATATATATATATATATATATATATATATATATCCTATGTTACTTCTAATAGCTCCAACAATATGTGTACAAAGTTTCATGATGATCGGTTTAGTAGTTTTTGCGTGAAAGCGCTACAAACAAACTTACATTCACATCTTTATAATATTAAGTATATGATTACAGTTCAAATAATTACATTTATTCGTAATAATAATACAACAAAATAAAAATATTTATTCACAGACGTGAACAAAATATTAGGGGTTCAGTATTTTTTAAGCTTTAAGCGTTCAAAGTAGCAACTAACACATACACTCTTACTACTCAATCATGTATATTAAAAAGCTTTAACTTTAGCTTTTTAATATACATGATTGAGTTAAATCTCAAAAAAAATTATTTACTTTCAGAATACGGTCGCTAGTGCCGGCCGTTAATTTCTGTAATTTTCTTATTTAACCAAACATAAGTTTTTCATAACAACTTTAAGTTGTCCAGCTAAATAGATAATTAACTATTCAATTGTTACGACAAAAGTTTGCACGCAGGCTACAAATACGTGCATATCCTTGGAGAACATACAAAATATTGTTGTATGTTAACCTATATATATAATAATATGTTTCTAAACTCTATTATCATAATCAGAACATTAATGAAGTAAAAATGCTACACGGTGATAACGATCTTTATTTCTCTCAAAGGCAGCGCAGTTTGAAATTCTTAACCAAGTCATGATAGCAAAAAAATATATGTAAGAACATGTGGCAACGATATCACATATGCTATTACGTTATTTTTCCTCCGCCTATTGAGAAGATTGTCATAAATGATGGGAGTTAGTGTTGCCTGAAGTGTTTAGTGCGTTGAATGCTAAGCAAACTGCGACTCAGGTGAAGGCAAGTCAATCAACATCATACATATCTATAATTTAGATTAGTGCTGCATTGTATTAATTACACTATACAACAATTTCAAACTTTTTCCAAAACTAAGGAGTTTCGATAATTGATTCTAGTAGAGAAGACAAAAAAAAGAAAGATCACATCGGAATTTCATATTAGAGGTGGTTAAAGTTTCCCAGCTCTGGCCTGTTTCCATACATCTGTAGTGTATGTTCAGCAACTTTGTAGAAATTCTATGCCAAATATTAAGATATTAACCCTCTATCCCCCCCCCACACAACGGCAATTTTTTGGCTTTATTCTAAGAAATCGTAAAACACACCTCGAAAAAGGGCAGTTGCGAAGATAAAATGTTCTACAAAAATGTTGACCATAAAATTTTACTATATATGTATGTCAAAAGGAACCAAAACCCAGCACATAGCAAATATCACAAAAAAATGTTCCGGCAGCTAATATACACCACAGTGCTCTCCTTCACACATTCCCTGTCCGATGAACCACATATGGCTCAGAAAACGTACATTCAGATCGCACGGCTACGTTCATGAGTCACATGTGGCTCAGGAGATCAATACAACTTTGAAGGGGAATAATTTAAAGAAAAGTGTTTAGACTACGCTGGTTTTTCTACGGGCGTGCTGGGACAATCCTATAGTAAAAATACAACGGGACGAACGAAACTATTTTTATTTTTATTGCCGAAATTACAGATTTTTTAATATTATTTTTTAACATGGCGCTTTTTAAAACAAGGCAAACAAGGCAAGTCAGCACCATCCTTTCGCAGGCTTTCGTAACACCCGCAGCATCGTTTTCGCCCAATTTTGCCGTCAGCTTTCCGTGGAATTTTAGGCAAAAAGTGTTGGTTAGGGACTGAACCTTTGGCCATAGCAGTATTTGAACCAGTAGCTCTTGAGGAGGCCGAGGAAATGTCCAGAACTCTTTTATAATATCTTGTTGCGTCTCTAAAACGGGTTTTCTTGATTTCATATTACCCATTTCCACTTTTTATATCACTAGTATTGTGTGTTGGGGATATTCAATTGACCATAACAGTACAATTTTTAACAAAACACCAATTTGACGTGCGGGGCAGTTTTGCTTTTTTGTTTGGGGCCGGGAATGCGTTAAACGGTCAGCAGAATCGTCGGCAAAGTAAAACAATTATTAAAATACCTACTCATACGGCTTATGAAAGTTAAAACTTGCACTTGATACCAGAGACGCTGAATCACTGCTCTAAAGTAAAAAAACGCGCCATAGCAGAGCTGTAAAAGAATTAAGCCTTCTACATTCTTACCATTTTCTACTTCACCATACTACTTTTCACTTATTATATATTTTTTTCTAAATTTTTAGTTTTCAGCAGATATGATATACATATTATTTTTATTTTTTCTATTTCAACCAATTTAATTCAATTATCATAAATTTAAAATCGCTTAAGCAAAATTTATGGCAATTTTTGCGCAAAACATAAAAAAATAACAACAATAAAAAAATTGCCATCTATTAAAAATTATCATTGTCTTTCTCAAATAATGATTTATAACATCCTTTCTATGTTTGAAATATTATTTGAATGTTACTGTTGACTTCCCAAAGACACATCTGCCTTGGCTCTGTCAGTATCAAAAGACAGTTTGCCAGCCTTTGTTATTCTGTGCTCACAAAACGTATGTTTAGTGTTTCTATTTTTTTTTCAGCCTTTTTCAGAATTATTTTATATTGTATTTTCAACAATAAATAACATATGAACACAATAATAAAAATGCTGAAACCATTTAGAAAAAAAATTTGATACACAAACAAAGAATACAAACGAGAGTGAATACTTTATGGTCAATTGAACAAAATGAATTGTAATAAATTAAAAATTCGTTTAACTCTGCATGCTGCATCATAGAGCAGAGCGACAGAGTATTATGCCTACATCCACTGTCTAACCAACAGCATCAACACCAACATATTCATTTTTATTTTATTCTGCAATATAAAATAAGTAGAGTTTATAGAAATTATTTTGTATGTGAACTTGTATACAAAAATGTTGGTGTAGTTTGTGCCGTAAAAAATTGATTTTCAGCGCCAACACAATAAAATTATTGCAACAAAATTCAAATAGACAAAAAAATGGAAAGTATAATTCTTTTTCTGGTGCAACGCCTACATGTGAGAATGTGACTGGCATGTGCTCAATACGACACAATCACAATTTCTAAATAAAATACTGAAACGCACTGTTATTGCAGCAGATCGTTTTGTGGTCGTTCAATTGGGCGAAATATAATACAGAAAGAGCACAATTGCATTGTTAACATTATAAATTTACCATAACAAGATTCAATGACGGGCATGACTAACAAAAACACAGAGAAACATATTGTGGCATTTTGGGGACAGACATTGTATGCAAATACAAAAAGATTAGTAAAATCTAATAACAATAATAAACAATAGCTTTCTCAATAGTGATCATAAAATTTAGTTTTATTTGCATCATAATATGCCATACAATATGAGGCTAAATTAATAGCGTTGATTGGATATTTATACAGAATTTTATACTTTGAAATAAATTCTGTAATTTTGTAAATGTAAATTTGGAAAACGTACTATTATCTAGCAGTTGATTATTATCAGCAATATTCTAAACTGAGACTGACTTTTCAGAAATTTTTATTCTTACTGAATATAAGTTTACGTACTTAAACTTACAGAAATTATCTTAAGTCAGTTTGTAAAAATTTAATTAAACAAGTAAAAGTGATATCTTACATACCATTTACCAAGCTACAGTGAAACCTCAATCTAACTTAGAAATTGAAAAGGATCGCAAAATACTTGTTATATATATAATTTCATTTAGTGTAACAATTAAATCTGGTTGTATATAAATATGAAGAAAACAAAACAAAATTGTTATTGCATAGATTTTTTTTATCTTAATTATGTTTTACTGGAAATTTATTTTTGTGACTTCAATAACGTAACTTTACCCACTTTCTTAATATATAATTTGCTTTTTTTTTTTTTTTTTTTATTAGGACTAGCACTCAGGGGATTGTGCTGGAACTCAGTGAGAGGGATAGGAAAGAGAATATAGATGTTGATTGACTTGCTCTGGCCAGGGTTTGAACCCAGGCGCCAAGTCATTTTCTGCTTAGTAGTCAACGCGCTAACCACTTCAGCCAACACCACCCTTTATTCTGCTTTATTCTGAGTGCATTGTATAGATTCTTTTGAATGAATTTTTCGCTTTTAAGCTAAAGTGTATATGTATAGTGTATGAAAAAGTTTGCTATAACTCGGTTTTTTCAAGAGGCTCAGGAAACAAGCAGGTTTGTCGTTAAAGTTCGTTATATAAATAAAAGTTCGATTAATTGAAGTTTCACTGTATATTTTTATGATACTTTTATTTATATTATAGAGACGGGTAAAATAATTGAATATCCAATTTTCGGAGTCCGGCATTTAAAGTTAAAATGATTACGCTTTGTCATCAGCTGTGTTCTCAGAAAACCCTAAGTTTGATACCCATATCATGAAGAAGCATAAAAAATTATGATTTATAAAATTTCTGTGATGGGTGTTTGACGTGGTAGACGAAAAAATTAGCTTTAATAATCTTTAATAATGCAATTATAATATTTGATTTTTTTTCTTCTCATTTTTCATTTTATATTCAAAACTAAATTTTCCATTTTCCATCCCTGAACAAACGAAAAAAAAATATACAATTATAGGCAACACATTTACAAGCCTCAGTGCTGTCTGATCCCGATGATTCAAGATTCAGTGCCGGGGCACCGTCATATATTAATAAATTTATTTTCATAATGCTTATCTAAATTATTAAAATAGGCAAGACCAATTTTTGTGATGAACTTTATGGCCACATTATTTTTCCGACTTTGACAAAACGTATTCCATATTAAAAATCTAAGCGCACGGCAGTAGGCCAGGCCAAGTTCGGGCCACACAGTGTGTATATTTACACGAAACCATTCCCGCTCATAACTTTGCTGCTCTTGATCATAATATAATGAAACTTGAAGCATATCATTTGAAAGTTGTACCGTAAAAGCTTCTCGAGATATTAATGTGTGAAAAGTCCATATTTTAGTACATATGCACTCACTGACTCATCAATAGTATTGGGAACTTCCAGTACAGATAAAGAGCTGTAAGTTGGTATACAGATTGGTCTTGGTAAAAAATTAACCAGAAAAATTCTGAAAACGGGCACTTTCCACCCGGGGGACTAGGGTTCCCCTTCTTTGTATGGGGCACTTCCAGTATAGCTAGAAAACTGACATTTGGTACACAGGCAGGTAGTGATGAGAAATTAACAAAAAATATTTTCAAACGGGCACTTTTCATCTGGGGGGACTAGGATCTCCCTTCTTTATATATACATATAAATATTTATACAAAAACAACTTAGAAAAAAGAAGTGAGATCCGCACAAAAACATAAATGTGAAAATAAGGCCAAGTTCCTTACCAACAAATTTCGGCTGTAAAAAGTACTTAGATCAAAATAAGGACCAAGTTCTTGATAGGTACAATTCCATCTCATTTCTAAACAACCTGTAAGCTTACCAAAATTTTTCCAAGAATTATTTCTCATATTGGAATGGCAAAAACATATTGCCAAGCTTACAGGTTGCTTAGAAGCTTTACAAGTCAATATTGGACGTGCTATTCGTGACATACGACTTGATTTAGTAGAAATAGTGAGTTCATCGAATAAGTTCTAGCAGAAGAAGTCATGGAGGCCATTTGAATGACGTTTTATTTAGAACTTAATTGTATCGATTTTACTTCACATTAAATAAAAAACTTTTGAATTTCCTTAACTATACGTGTGTTTTTTTTAAGAAACCATATCACTCTTATTGGAAAACCTTATATAATCAAATATCGGTACAGATATTTTATGTTTGATTATCAGTACAAATCATCTAAAGCAAAATTTTTACATATCAGCCCAACATCTAAGTCTCCAACTCCTCTAGTGGCACAGATGGACAGACTGACAGACGAACGCAGATCATTGAACTTTCATGTATTTAGGGATCCAGAATATACATATGTTTAATGGGTCCCATTTTTGTACAGGATTCTGTAGGTTCTAAAGGCTTAAATGATTCAACAAATAATAACAATATAATGCTTAGATATACAAAAATACTCAACTATAATAATTGTAAACTTTCATTTGTAAGCATGCATTAAATTTTAGCGATCGCTTGTTCCAAGGAAACAATTTTATAGTGAAAAAGTTCTTTCGTAAAAAAATACCAAGAAATTAACGAAAAACATCGCTTATTAGCGCATTTATTTTTTAAGCACTTCCCTGTTAATCATAATAATAAATTTAAATATTAAATACGTGCCCAACATAAATGATTAATATTTCGGCGCCAACTAAACACAAATCATTTATTTAACTTAAAATAACGTTTTACGACTTCCGTCCCACTCTAAAAAAAATCGGAAAAAAAATTTAACAAAAGTTAAGCCCATAACTACAAAACACACAAAAAAGCGTAGAAATTCAAAAAAAAAAAAAACACAATCCAACTGACAGTCTGACATTTTGTTGATGTTAATTTCTCACCTTTGTTGATGTTAATTTTTCTCCAGACATAAAAGTTATAATTATATTTAACTTATTTTTTTTTTGTTGCTTTTTCATTTTCAATAGGCGTTTGAAGAAATAAAAAAAAAAAGATATTAATTTTGTGCGGTGGAAGTTATTCAAAAAAAAACGAAATTTTATCTAAAAATGAAATTAAAGATGAGTTTTTGTTTTCGCTTTTCGCTGGTCGTTCTCCTTCTAATCCAAACAAGATCATCAATAGAAATAATTGCTGCATCTTTATACAAATTCATTTAGAAGCAAGCAGATAGACACCACAGTTTTGGAGAGTGTTTGTATGATGTGTGTGTGTGTGTGTGAATATGAAACCCTTAGATTTTCAAATCATTGATTAGGATAAATGATGATTGAACAAAGAACAGCAGAAGGAGGAACTACTGTAATTTAATATTAATTATTTTGAAATTTTCTCATTCATCATAAAAAAGGCGCCTTCTTCTTTGAATACAAGTTATTGTAGTTTTGTTTTTATTGTTATAGCTTTTTTTCTTTATTTTCTCGTCCAATTATTAGCGTAAAAAGATCAAACACAATCCTTATCATAACGAAGTAATTTGTTCATGCATTTCATATCACTTGTGAGTGTGTGTACGATCAAGACACATCCATCAATCAAGTATCCAGACGAATAAAAGAAGTTGAGGGAAAACATTTTAATTGTTTAACACAAAGTGTTTATAACATCGACAATAGCTACCTGCCGTATCATGATTCAATTCATATTATTATAACAATCTTAAATTAATATCTTAAACATGAACCAATTGATCGTTTATACATACATACACCAGGATAATTATAGTTTTCAATAGTGCAACAAAAAACTAACGGTAATTCGTGCAAAATTTGTTTGAAGTAAAATAATCTACATCAAGAAGAATATAAGAGGAAATGAAAGTTTAGTGAATTCTTCAGCAAAAATGATCATATGAGAGTATAATTTTCTCAAGCCGTTTTTTCAAGCGCGATAAAGCTTCAAAAAATCATATTTGTAAAATGCTTACTTATTACTTTTTTGTGGTCTCAAGGTGTTTTTTTTTTAATAAATAATAAAACTAAACTATAAAAAAGAATTCATGAAAAATGGCACCAAAAAAAAAAAAATAAAAATGAGCAACATGATTTTGTATTGAAAACAACACGATCTTCGGTGATATTTTCCTTAAATTTTGGGCTCATCTTTATATCATTAATTTTGCTTAAATTTTTAATTTTAAGGTTTGGGACCATATTATGTTTTCCATAAAACCCAAATTGGCCCGAAAAACACTTAAAATGGATAATTGTTCTAAAAAAGGTTTCTTTGTTGAAGGTTTCGAAAATTATAATGGGACTTAGTTTCAGCGAAGGCTGGTTATGTTTGAACCTTTGCTAAGCAATGCTTTTTTTGGAATTAATCACAAGTTTTAAGACAATTTACTTCATTACCAAAAATCATGATCGTAGGCAGGCTTAAGGATTTCTTCCACTTTGTCTATAAGGCATAGCGACACTTTTTTAAAACAAAATAACTATAAATGAAAAGTGGTCCGAAAGTAAGACAACTAAGCTCCGAAAGAGATAAAACGGTCCAACAAATGATTGTTGTCCCTTTGACTGTATACATTTTTGGGCTATTTTTCATTTCTCAGTTTAGTGGGCATTTTTCTTCTTTAAATACAACAGGAAAATTTTTTTGGCCATTTTTAATATTTTGAGTAGGTACATTTTTCTTTTAAGGCTTGAGGGATTTTTTCCAGTTTGGGGCCTGTTTGCATGGAGCCTAAATCCAAATTAGCAATAAAACAAAAGTTTTAACACAAATTTATGAAAACCTGAAACAACGAACAACAACATAAATTTCCCATCAGATTCAAAATTTGATGCATTGTGTTCCACTAGTATGACTTCTGCATGATCAATTGATTTAGTTTGGTATACTTTTGTATAATTATAAATCCAAAAATTTAACTTAACTTTTAATAAATTGAATAGTAAGAGAATATAACAGAGCAGAAAAGAAATAGGGACGACTTGTATAACTTTTGTATTTACTAAAGTCGGTTAGCTAATTCAGAACAAATGTGTAGATCTTTTGAATAAAAAATTTCTTAGAATTTAAATTAAATTTTCCTTGCTTAAAACTCTAGCAGTCTTAGAAAAATTCACCCTTTATAAATATATATTCTCACCTCCATGACCACCCATATAAAATTATTATTTTTGTACAGCTTTAATTACATTTCAATAGAATCTGCTTTTTTTTTTGTTTTGTTTTATCTTTTCACTTAAAACGATCTTATCATCAATTCTTTTATTCATGTTTTGCTAATTTCAGGTATGATGGTATGTGTTTGTGTGTGGGTTTTTATAAACCATAATTATGTTTTGTTTCGATTTGATTTGATTTCATGTTAACGTTTCATAATCACAGCTCTCAAGTTTTTATCTATAATTTTGTTGAGTTTAATATTCACATTTAATTTCATGTTTTGTTTTCCTCGTCGGTTAGAAGAGTTAACGCCTTTTTCATTTATATGTTAATGATACAAGCTTTTAATAGTCGTAAACGATAAAAGCTTTGGTTAGAGAGCAGTAAGCAGTAAGCAGCAAGCCGCATTAAATATTTTATCGTTATTTTAGTACATGTGTTTGATTTTATCAATGGCTACAAAGAGTTTTTCGAAATAAACTACCGTTATCTTATGAAAATGTGTTTTCTTTCGAAATGATTTTAGTTTTACGAAACTTAATGATTTGGTTAGATTGTTTGGAAATGAATATTTCGTTTAAACGTTGCCTCATTTCGATAAGATGCGATTAAAAAGATAAAATTAGTTAAAGAAACGATTACGTGGAATTTGGCATTTAATTTATTGTTAATAGTTGTAGCTTTTTCATTTTTGATAGCAGCTCTGTGAACACCATGAGGATGGATACATATTTTTCTTATAATATTTTTCAACTCATCATTAAAATGTTAAACACTGTTTAAATGGGATTTTTACACTTTCTTTTAGATTTTTTGTTTTATTATAGAATAATAAAGTATGTTCAAATTAACTAATGCCACGCACTTGTAGCGACAGCGACAGCGAAGCGAATTAAAAACGACATCGCATTAATATCGAATGGCATTTGTGTATTCCCAATTGTTAGCACCGGCAATCAGGGGATGTGACAGAGCTAGGCAGGAAAGGGATTGAGATTGAGACGTTAGATGGTGAAATTCAGAAGAAGGCTTAATTCTTTTAAAATTTTGTTATTCCCCGTTTTTTAGTTGCAGCACCTGTGGTATTAAGTCGACACATTACATTTCTTACTCTGTTTTAGCAGTCATGTTTTATAAATTGTTTTACTTCGCCGATTCGCTGCAAGGCGACGAATCACTGATTACTGGAACATGTGAAACCAATACATATGTACGTACTAAATGTGGAAGTGCCACTTCCTTGATATTTTTCAAGTTCTTTCGATGCCTCTTTTTTTAAACTGATATAACGTCCATCCTTACTTCTCAGATATCTTCTGATGCTTCATATTTTTCTAAAGTAGTTATGCCTGAATGTTGATTTTCCAAATGTGCATCATATTGATCTGATGACTCGTAGCTCTCGCTATAAAAGCTCGAGAATGGTTACTTTTCAGACGCCTTTTACGTTTCTTGGCTGCCTTATTTATTTTTCCAGGTAGTCATTCTAGAATGTTGATTTTCCTAAAGTGTTCCATGTTAATGTTTTAGTGTTGTCTCTGTAGCTCCCGATGATGCATCAATTATAGAATTGTTACTTCGTCAACTTCTCTCCCTTTGGTCTGATGTCTCATTTGCACTTTCATATTTTTAGTTCTCGATCAGCTAGTAAAGATTTTAAACACATCGACCAGCCGGTATCAGTTTTGAAACCTTCCTTAACCGGACACTCAACGTCGCGGAAATTTAGTCCACTTTTTAGAGGTGTCCGCTTATAACAGGCGTATAAATCCTTTTATTTTAACTTTGAATATACAGAAAGAAGTTGGCCGATTAGGGAAATGTTTCCGGTTTTAATACTAATCTAAAAATTACAATTTTCTCTTTGTGGGAGGTGAGAAGCCCTCTTATGTTATTCTGACTATCTTTTTTTTTTAAATAATGCGCAAATCCAACGGTGTAACTCCTACAAAATTTCCAGTCACTTAACTCAATACTTTTTAACAAATATCAAAATAAACATGTGGGAAGTGCTACCTACCAACACCTCATTTTTTAATCCTTAATAGTTTTCTTAAACACCAGTATAAGAAGTGAGATTTCAAGTTTAATTGGGATCTTCATAATTCGAATTAATAAAATATTTTTGTCGGTGTCGTTCTGAAAATTATAAAAAATAGAAGACTACAATACAAAACTATTTTGAATTTTTTTTTGTTATTAATAAATTAATTCGATTTTCTGAATAGACAATAATATTTTCTATAAGAACAATTAAAGTTCAGTTTATGACGACTCTAAGAGAAAAGTCTGAGTCATATCTTATTTGTATTCTATGACATAACAACTCTTATTTAACCTCCAACAATGCAAAGAACTAACCCTTATTTTAATTAGAATTTGAGGAATCCTTTAAATTAAAATCCTTTCCATAAATAACATCCTATTGATATTTAAACAATCCGCAGTTTATTAAAACGTCATTTATAACAGATATCTAATGCAAGTATTATCCTGTGAATGTTTAATTTTCAGATGGCGTTAAAATTACGTATGACTTTATTAAAGTTGTTTCAAGTAAAAAAAAAAATAAATTAATGAATAGAAAAATCCATTCTGTTTTATGGGTGATATTACTTGAAACTAAATAGAGTTTGATGGTTGCATACACAATTTTATGTTATAAATTAATTTACACTTGATTAACATTTCTTTATTTTTTATTTTTTTTCTTTTCGTTTCTTCTTTTTAATTGACACCCTGTGGTTAACTGACACTCTCTGCACATAAACTATTAAGAAACCCTAAAAGAAAGAAAAACCAAAAAAAAAAATCCTTCAATAATAAAATAATTTAGAACAACTGCACTTAGGTCAAATTTATACCCTCTTAATTTAAAAAAAGGTAACATGATAAAGAAATTTAACACTTATAACACATAAAAAAAAGAAAAAGGTTTTTTCCAAGTCGATTATTTATAGATTAAACTTGAAAATCGAGTCTTTTGTCATTCAACCTTTTTTAACAATAACAGGATGTCGATAATTTAAACAAAGACATTTTTTGTAAACTATTGTTTCCTTTCTAAATGATTTTAATTTATGTAAAATATATCAAAAGATTGATAAAAGAAAACATTAAATGTGCCTTGAAAAATAATGGAATATAATTTATGTTCCAAATGTAAGTTGACAATTAGGCGTTAATGTAATCTAAAGGTTTTATATAATAAGCCAGTGAAAATACCTAATTCATGGTTAACTAATTTCAAATGTCGAATAAACTATAATGTAGAAAGTTTGTCCTTAAAACTAATTGGTTATGTTACGATTTTATTTCTAAAGATTTTCTTCGCTATAAAGATAAGCAAATAAATTACAATACTTTAAGAATGTGAAAAAAAATGTAGTTCTACAGGATTATGAACGGACTGCAGGAAGAAGTAAAATTCTTTTGGGAGAGGATGTTAGGAAGTTGACTCAAAGCCTGAAATAGAGTAGGCTATGAAATCATGAGGTTATCGAACAAATTTTGAATCAAATCAATAGCCTAGTTAGCATTGGCAGTTTGTTAGACGATTGTGTTCCTCCTAAAATAATCTTCTGATGATTATCTGACGAGTAACAATAACAAAAACACGATCTTATTTTTATATTCGAATGTTTAATGTACAGTTCTTGAAATGGACGATGACAAAAAATAAATTATGTACGGACAGGTCGTCATATACCGTCAACACTCTTTTAAGTCATTGGGACAGCCCGGTAGCTCCCACAGTAAAGTTAATGGTATATTATTTTTTTCCGCTATAAATGTACCAAATAGATTTTGGTCTATGTGCCATAGAAAACTATTTAATATAGTTTTAAGTATATATAATATAATACTTATAATATACTCTCAACACACATACCAAACGATTCTCTCTACGATTATTATATGCAACTTTTCGATTCGTTTAAGAAGAAGCTCACAAAAAATCATCTACTTACGTTGCTTACGTTGACAATTTAAAACAAATTCCAAGTAGACTATTCCACGATTAAAAATTCTAGCTAAGAGATAACAATTATTTAGAATCCTGAAAGTCATATATACGAGGTCTGTTAAAAAATTAAGCTGATTTTATTTTTTTTTCCCCAAAAAAAAAATCATGTATTCAGTCAATTTTATTTTTGTGCCAGCAGTTTTCCTATCTTCGAAACAGTTCTGGTATCGACCATGTGTTATGTTCTTGAGCTTTCTTCGCGATTCGGTTCGTATCACCTCAATCATCGCAAAATACCGTCTTTTCAGGAATCTTTTAGTCTTGGGAACAGAAAAAAGTCGCAGGGAGCTAAATCTTGCAAGAATGGTGGCTGAGGTAAACACATGGTGTTTTTTGTCCAAAAATTTACGAACATACGACTGTATTTTTCTTTGGAAAAAATCAGCATTTTTAAAACGAACTTCGCTTTATGCCTAACATTTCCAAACAAAATTCTATGTCATGAGCTAATTAATATGCCGACATCAGCAGGAACTTGTCTTATAGTAATTCGATGATTCTTTGTAACAATTTTTTTTACTTTCTTAATATTTTTATCTGTTGTTGAAGTACAGGGGCTTCAAGTACGAAGCTATAAACACATTCGCCATAGCAGACTACACGAACACAAGACTACAAATGCTGCTAGCTACCGTTGCAGCCTTTTAGCCAGCTACTTAATTATTTTGGAAAGGACAGATACACAGTAAACAGCTGATCCTGAATTGTTGTTACGATTCATTTATGTATATTACAGGGACATATTTAGCTCCTTTTACTTTTTTACAGTTCGCTGGGGCGAATTGAATACGCCGAATTGAATTCGCCACTCACATCACTTTGTATGGATTCGCTTTGACATAAACCGAAAAAATTCATCTCATGGGTTTCTTTTGGCTCCGGAGTTACGGGGTACAAAACTTTTTTTTATTGGCCATAACTCCTAGATTATGAAACGGATATAAGCGATGTGGATATCAATCTAAACTTCTCCAAAATACCTTTATGCTGGTATACAAATTTTTTAAAACAATTTACCCATTGCGAGTGAAATTCCATTTTAAAATTTTTTTATCTGACTTTTCACTTTTACAGAGAACTTACCATGCATGCTTTATTTGGTGTATACTTGAAAGATGTCATCGATGAAATACGTAAGTTATGCTTCTTTAATGATGATTTTAAGAATTAAATGATTTATTTAGAGCATTTTGAAATGATACCTATGTCGTTTATATTCGTTCTATATTGTAGGACTTATGATCAATAATATATTAAAGTTTTGAAACCCGTAACTGCAGAATCAAGAGAGAGCACGAAAAAATTCACAAACATTTTTAGGTAAAAAAGGGCTATTACCCTGTGAGTTTTTTATCTCATTATTCACAAACGAATGATAAAATTAAAGTATACAATAAAAACGGGTTTCCAATGCAAAATTCATACATTAAGGCCACAATAACTTTAATAATTGTTTATGAATAAGAGGGTTAATCTTTAACAATGTTGGTATTTCTGACTCAAGTCAATATTCTATATAAAAGTAAAGCTAATAATAATTCTTGATGCATAAATATTATAACATTTAAATTTTGTAATTTTCTTGTTTATTTTAAAATAAAAAATATTTTTCGACACGTCTGTATCAACTTAAATAATAAATCCCTAATGAAATGAACTTGCGTAACTTGTAATGTGTTAAATTGAAGTCATATTTGACTCTAGTTAATTTAGTTAATAATTTTATTTGATTTTTGATATATAATTTAACAATTTGCGTGGATCTTAGATTAGATGATTGATTTTATCATATATTTTCTTTGGGTATCTAGATATATATTTTTTTAATATTCTCTTGATGTCCTTATAAATTTCCTTAGAATAAATAGTGTTCATTCATGAATCACTAACCGCTGATAACTTTAGGCAGGTATAAACTAGATTTAATTCGTCCACAATCAAAACGAGTATGAGTGCTATTTTCGGCTGTACCGAATCTTCATACACCCTTCACCTATTTTTTTATAAATATTATGGGGAAATGTTTGGCTCGGACAATAACTACCATTTTGCTATTAAACATTTTTCTCCACATTTCCTTTCATATTCCAAACAAAATTTTTCATATTCAATTCCTGGCCTCTTCATTCCCTGATCTAAAATGGTGTTTGAACGAAAAAGAAAAGAATATTATTAAAGCTGAAGATGCTGATATCAATTGTCTTATGACAAATATTTTTACATTAGTTCAAAACCAGTCTTCAACTTCTTTGTGGTTGTGGAATACCGACAGATAGACAGGCGGACAGACGAGAAGGGGGACAGGCGGACCACAGTGGGTTCGATTTCCCCAAAATGGAGATTAATTCAACGAAGGGTCTAATTGATTAGGTAGTATTTTTTTTGGATTAGTTATACATAAGTTATAAAAAAAAAAACAAAAATATTGTATACTTTTGAAGAAAACTTTTTTTATTTATTTAAATTAACTAATATTATATTAAAGAATTTGCATTAATATTTCTCAAATCAAGCAACTGGAGAGCCTTACGACATCCGATTTTGATGAAATTTGCTATGAGTGTTGTACCTTACACCACCAAATGAAAATGACAATTTTGGAACTTTAACCCATTTTGACCCACACTTGTCTAGTCATTAAATCATTTTGTTGATGTTATTCTTGGTTTTTATACTGTTTTCCTATATTATTCGAGAAATGAAAATTATATTTGTAGCCTTTTATCGAAAAAGTAGCAAAAATATATACATTTTATTTTGTAAAGTGTTTCTAACCTGCTTTTTTAGAATATATGTCCAAACTCTTCAGATTCCCATCCATCGACACCGTCAGCCTCATCATCGTCATCTGTATAATAAGCGATTTCTGTTTCTGTCGGCAAAATTGACGGCGAAATTAATAGCTCCACTGCTGATTTTGGGAGGTGTTTTATTTTATTTTTATTTAACTTGATTTTTCCAGAAATAATTGGATCTGAGGTTAATAGAAACCTATTTAGTATATCCCGATTCGATTCCTCCCGGCTACATTTACGCGAAAAGTTTTCTCTGTAGTTTTTAAAATCCTTATTTCGAGCTTCTTGTGCTTCTTCTGACAGTTGGCCAATCGGTAATAAAGCGTGCGAAATGATTTCTGGACCATGTATTAAAAACTTATGCAGAGTAGGAGGCATGTTAAACCACGGATATTTCTCTACAAAAAGTCGAGCTGTATTATATGAAAATTGCCTGAATTTTTCAACATCGATTTCATGACCAGAAGATACAACAATTAAAATTGTGTGCATCTTTTCAATTAGTTCAAAATCCATTTTCGTTATATCTGCTGATATACTAGCGTTTTCAAAAAATCTTCTAGCCGTGTTGCCATCATTCGAATTGCCGAAGCCGGGTTTTGGTTGGTCTATAATAAGACCAGTTTTATTTCTAAATTCTGTTTGAATTCGTCTCTTGTTTTCAGCAACTATTGTTTTATCGGAATCAGTTCTAGCTTGCCATTTTTTTATTGGTAATTTATACGACACGTGTAAAAGACATTCATAAAAACGAATCCAACCATGTAATATAGATAGACCAAAATCCAACGTATCTGTTTTTACCTCCTTGGCGATCATTTTTTCCACATTATTAAAATCTTTACTGGATGACCCACATAAATAACACCTCTGGGTTGATTTTGTGTCTGTGAGTGCATTGCAAACTTTTCCATCTACCATTACTAACATAAGCTTATGAGCTACGCTTACAGATCTGTCTTCTGTGAATACTAGAGAATTTTCAAGCTCATTTATCTCTTCATCCACCCTTTTTTTTTCTTGTGTGGAGACACTCAAACATTCTTTAACAAATTCAATTTTTAATGGCCTACAAAATCTTGTTGATGATGGGCGAGGATTTTGCCAGATAACTTTTTTTTGACACACCATTCTAAGTGGAACAATGCACGTTATGAAAACCGCTGCGTCACTTGCACCATGACCATAGAAAGCTTGTTTGTATGAGCTGTGTCCGGAGCTTCCATCAAATCCCCACTTTGTGTATAAGATAATTTTTGACAATTCGTAATCACATAAGGTGGCAATAACATCTTTTTGCAGTAAAACTAAACGCTCAACAGTGTGATTAAGAAGAGCTTGCAGACTTATTTGAGCTGTTGTTTCGGTTACTCGTATTGCGTCTTCCATTGGGTAACAATCTTTTTTCGCTTGTTGGACGATTGTGTAAGAAGGAAACTTCTCCGGAGCAGCTTTTCTAATCACATTATACTGGCTACGAGTAAGCTTTGCTTCTGCCAGCACTATAAGCGCAGATTCTGCACTTAGTTGTTTTGCACGTTCTTGTGATGTCAAACTTGCCTTATATTTTGCCGCTCTAGATGGGGAAGAAGTAATATCTTTCAATATTTTTGATGCTTCTATATGGCCAGAAGCTCGTAAACTCATTTGAGTGGCATAGCTTAACACAGACAGCGATGACTTATCTCTTAAATCCTTGCATTTCTTTGTTTTTGTTTTTGATGAACATTCATCAAACTCCATTTATTTGCGGCCTCTTTTATTTGTGTGCACTACAAATGAGATGGAAGAATCTAACCAGTTTTTATTATCTCTACAAAAACGGCCATCATGTCTATTTGATTTAGACCATCGACTCTTAAAATCAAAAACGAAACTATTAAATTTAGTTTGAAAATCTTTCATATCAACAGGGTTTGTACGTTTTATTATTTCTTCTTTCAAAATATTAAATTTTTCTTTAAATAGCAAAGAGTCTGCATTCCGAAAAATATCGTAAAGACTCTGACGAGAGAAAAATACTGTTTTGGAGCTTGTTCCTAAAAAGTTTAGACAGTAGCATATTATAAATCAGAAGCTTAAAGTATTTGTTTGTACCAATTACCCAATAACAAACTTTACAGCACTTTCAGTACATTTGACGTTTTTACAAACACAAAAATAACGAATAACTAGTAACCAGGCTTGCCATTTTTACACCTGGGTGCTAGATCTAGCACAATCTAGCAACCAACATTTTTAAAATTTGCTATTTTTTTGTTTAGCTCTTTTTAAAATTTTTTTTTATTGTTTCTAAATTTAATAATTTTATTTTTTGCGTATTTAGTAATTTTACTAGTTTTTTTTCTGCAGGGCCTTTAATTAATTTTTAAGAGCTGTTTAGCAACTTTTTTTAAATGCCCTAGCACTATTTCATATTAATCTTATGGCAATACTGCTACCAACAAACAAAAAAATTGTAGTATAACAATAACAACAATAACAATCATAACAACGAAAACGAGAACAAAACAAATTAAAGACAACAAGAACCGCTTTTTTATGAGTGGCTATTTTTTTAATTTATTAAATATATTTAATTGGCGCAATAACGCGCAACATTTTATTTATAAATATGAAAGCTTACATACTACAGTTTAATACACAATATACACTTTTACCCAATTTTACCCTATTCCCATTTAAAACTCCACATATATTTTAAAAATAGCCCAAATTTAAGCATATTTAAAAAAAAAATTAAAAATATTTCTACATATTTTTTGTTAAATTTTTTTGTTTTTATTTACGTTAAAATACCTGACGTTGAAGATTCCATAATAAAAGTATCACTTTTGACTGTTAAAAATTAAAATATTTAGCTTTAAAGTATGACAAATTTCAATTTTCACAACTATTAGAAAAAAACTTAAAAATTTCTTAACTTTAAGGCTACGTAGCAAGAAAAGTAAAAAACATATGACATTGAAATTTTCGGTAGTGATGTAGAATTTAGTACTCTTTAATCGAGTAATAAGTATTTTTTAAAAAACTTCATTTTCGTTTTTCAATTAATATCCATTTTTTGCGATTTCACCCCTCTGTGCGGACATGGCTCATTCAACTTCCCTGTGTATAAGGATCGTTAATTAATACATACTTATGGGTCACATATGAATATTGTGGCAATTACATACAGAAGGACAAACCTATAAATACAATTTCCTTATTTTGGTGAAGTGTAAAAAAAAAATATTACAAAATAACACACAACCATACGTTGTAGGGTACATAAATTTTCAAACAGTTTGTATTTGTTTGTTTTCAATCGATTTAATACATTTTGTATTTTAATCCTTTGTCACTGAATTTTTTTGTTTTGCCTTTTATATTTATTACTTTCATGCAATTGTTTATGTTGGTCGGTTGCTCTGTTCGTGATTTTGATGATCAGACTGATTACAAATGTACTAAAAGTTTATTTTTTACATTTGTTCCTTTTGTTTGTTTTTATAGTAAATAAAATTACTGAACAATAATACATTTTTCATGGAATTCCTTGAGGTAATATTAAGAGTTTTTTTTTCTTTTCTTATATTATATTTTTGAATCACATTTGTTCGTATGATTCTTAACTTGTTTTGTACGTGCTTGTGGTTTAAAAATCTTACAATGTGTGTACTGCATCTTTATAATATCTACATTTTTTTGTTGTTTTTTTTCTTTTTTGTAGAATTTAATCGAAATAGTTACAATTTAAAATTTTTTCTGTTTATTATTCATTCTTTTTAGTTTTAAAATGTTTTATGTTAAATGTGTGTGTGTTTTTTTTTCTATTATTTTCTTTGAATTCATTTCAAGCATGTCAAGTAATTTGTATGCTCTCTTGACCAACATATTATTTTAATTCCTTATTTTTAATGTCTTGTCGTTATTAGAATTGTCACATGTATCAGAGAGATGTTTTGTTTTTTTTTTTTCCTAAATTTCTTTGAATTTTGTTTGTGTTGTGTGTTTTTCTGTAGTTTAGTTTAGTTTATTTTTGAAATTTATAACATCCGGTAGTTAAGAGGAAACATGCTGAATTTATCGTTTTCAATCTTTTAAATGGCTATAAATCTTATATGATTATTAAACTCTTTAACAAATGTAGATTTACATATTTTAGATATATTTGTAAAAGTTTTGAGTGTAAAAGTTTTGAGTGTAAAAGTTGAGTTTTACACTTCTAGATTCTTGGATTCTTGTGTAATTCTTGTTTCAAGTCTTTTATAGTTTTCTTCATTATTTCAAAGAAATAAATATGATTTACTGATTTTACACGAATCCTAAAATGTACATCCCACAATTGCACAATGGGTTAAGCGTTGGGTAAAGCGCTAAATAATTCGTAGGGTTATGTAAGATCGTATGACGTGGGGTTTTCAATTATTTTTCAATGATTTAAAACACAGCCAACACCATCCTCGTTGGAATAACAAATTTATTATTAATTGTTTTACTTCGTCGACGATTCTGATAACCGACAAAGGACTCATTTGCAATCATTTGTTTTCCTCTTGCGACTTTTTCCCAAATATTAGCGATAGATTCGCATTGTGTGAATACATACAAATGGAATAATTTTTGACAGCGTTAGCTTTAGCTGTCATAAAGCGTTATCACTTCTCTCTCTCACACCTTTCCCATATTTCTTTCTGGCTGCATCAAAGAAAAAATACAATTTATCCGATGCTAAGAGTATTTTTATATTTTCTACAAGAACTTCATTTCTATAAGCATTTCTACCATTTATATCCTATTTTTCAAGATAGTGTTTGAAATAAATATTGTTTTTATTAATTTCTTTAACCTTCAGAGCAGCTCTTAAAAATCTTTAGTTATGATTTCCTTACATAATATTTATTAATTTGTTAATATTTTTACAAGAAACAGAAAAAATAAATACACAACTATTTAAATCCATTAAAATGCAATCTTTAAATTTACGATTACTTCTTGTTCACAAATCTGTTTCGAAATACATTCTAGTTCTTAAAAATAATATAGAAAAAACTATAGCATGACTTCATACAAAGATTCATAAATGTTGTTCATGCTTTTCTACAAATGCAATCTTGCATCTCATAAATTTATTTCTTATTTATTTACATTCCCTGAAAAACTAAGCATTTTGGCGTATATCACCGTATTTTTATATATCTGTATTTCTGTAGGTATGTTGTTGTTGCTGTCACTGTATAGTCTTAAGATCTGTAACAAATCGCAGTGTCTCCTTAATGTTACAGAACATTGAAAATTATGACAATTTAGTGATACAATGAAATTATTTTTGGTCTCATGTAAAACTGTTGTCACACAACATAATTTTTGTAAATTTTCGTTTTATTTAAAGCGTGAAAATGATTTGTTTTGTGTTCATATTTTTAAACAGTTTTTCTTAAGTAAGTGTAAAATATTTATGTTCCCATTAAGTTTTGTTTGTTAAGCATCATATATTATATGAAAATATTTGACAGATTTAATTCTTGTGTTTTGTAGTTGAGAAATATTGAATAGACAGCTGTGATTTTTTTCCACAAATTAATTAAATCCTTTGGGATGTCTACAATCAAAGAAAAAAGTCAAAGAAAAAATTTAATGAAATCAGAAATTTTTTTCAACGCTCTTGTCACTTTTACAGAAACTGTGTAAAATTTTCCTTAATGTTGGGATATATAATATTCTACTTTCACAGGGAATTTTTTAAAATTTTAAGAACATATTTACCAAAAACTAATTTAGTGTTTCTACAAATAATGAGTGAAAATATCATTATGGGGAGCCATCATCGGTGGCTAGGAACAATGTTTACAACACAAAGTGTTGTAGTAGTTCATTTCCATGCGTTGTGGCTGTTGATCTTGCTAATCACTTGTAATATCGTGTTCTCCCTTCTTTTGAAGTGTTCATGTGTGCATCGAAGCTTTAGATGCCATCAGAGCTATGGAACGTCTGGCGATGTGTTTTTTTTTTACAGAATGTCTAGAATTAAGGCTGTTGAAAACCTTTTAAGAAAACTTAAAGTCTATCGGGACTCGAACCAAGGTACTTCGGTTTAGTAGATAGGCACACTTACCGTTACACTACTATACCAGCCAGTGCTAATAAGCATTAATTTCGTTAAAGGGCATCCGTTGGCAGCACACCTCACTATTTCACTTCTCACAAAGAATCATGTTGCGAGTACGAGTGTTCAAACTGAGTGTTTGGAATGAGCTTTTGCGTTTGCAATCATTGCTTGTTGTTGAACAAAAACGTTTGCATCTGAAAAACTATGAGAACATGATTGAATAAGGTCGAAAATTTGATACTATTTGCAGATCTCTAATATTTGTCTAGTTCAAAATATTATAAAAGTGTCAAGAAATTTATTTTTTTTTGTTATACCTGAATAAAATTTTTGTTTTTAATAAGAAGTGTGAATTTTAGCTGTCGTTGAAACAAATATTAGTAATTTTTAAAGAAAAACAACGTCTTTTACTATTCGCTTTCTATGAAAACTAATCCATCTAAACAAACACTATAAGCTCTTTGAGAAAATAAAGATAACCAAGTTAATTTCTTGCAAAATATACAAAATTAAATTAAAGTCACGCTAAGACTTTAACATCATTATTTATATGAAGATTAAAAAGCAATAAATTATTAATTCAATACAACAAGAAAGAAAATTCGTTAAAGAAATGATATCAAAACACTTAAACCCAAAAGGTATGAAATACACAGAGAAGAACTTTGATCAACACTATTAATAATTTCTACATCAACAAATTTTGTGAAATAATAAATATAGAAAAAAAGACATACATACATACAAACATACATGCATACAGATAGGAAGTATGTACAGATATAAATCACTTAAGTGCCTTGTGAGTTACATATACACCAAACAGAACAAAGTATTTCAAATAACTACGAGGGTTGTATGAAAATATAACATCCACACTAATTACATTTTATTTAAGTTTCATAATAGTACTGAAATTATTGTTGATTTGTTGTTACGTAATTTAAAAAAAGTACGTTCATTAATTTTTAATATAAAATTTCATCTGCTGAAGTGGAACAGCATCGATTTTGAGCTTTAGAATCGTGTTTTTTTTTCTAATTTTATATTACAATATTATTTAAAATACATAACTTAAAAATGCCAATATAAATATAAATACAAGTCCTAAGCAACACTCCATCCTAGAGTCATCCTCGTATACAAGTCTGTGTATATAATTTATTATAAGGTAAATACCAAAATCATATAAATGTGTTAAGGAGCAATAACTCTCACCTACATTTATCTCAAAGAAGAAAAACAGAAATGAAATAATATAATAATATATCAACAACAATAATTTTAAGTTGAACAAATTTTATTGTTGTAACAAACAACCAAATGAAACCTTAACTAACGACCAATATCCTTAATACACAACACACTAAGACAAACACTTACACATGTATACTTAGACTTTAACTTATTGTAAGCAAAAGGAAAAAAATGCAGACAAAAAAAACCCAACAACAACAACAAAAAACTTCTTATAATAAATAATCCTGCTTAGTTTAAGTGTATAATCTATGACCGACAAAGACGTGTCAAATGTTAAGACATTACAAACCACTATAGAGAAATGAAATCGAAATAAACAACGGTCTGGCTAAGACTCCTCGATATATACACACACACACACATATACAATATATTAGGATGAAGGATATTGTAGGATAAAAAATATAGTAAGAACAACAACAAACTACATAGAAATAAAAACATATTACTCTTCTATTGCCCTTCCCTGATGAAAAAGGATGGTTGATCCCAGTAGTTAAGAAAGGACTAAATGTTAAAAATGTATTTTGCAGAATATACGAAAAAAAAACTGAAAACAACATAAATCAAATTGAAAACTGCCCAAACATAATATATATATTTGGAAATTGCACACACATACATACATACATACGTACGGAGCTGTATAAACAAATACGAATAATATATCTATCAATATCTTGTATTGATTTTTGTTTGACTTTATTGTTTTTCTCTTATTTAGTAGAAATATCAGGCACGCTACACCATGCATACTTCTAGCTGTACGAGTATACGATGGTAATTAATTAAAGTCTATATTATTTCTTCTACTTGCTCAGTTCCAAACTATTGCTTTACTTAATTGTGATTATATCAAAATTTTTCCATCGATTTTCATGGTATGTGGCTTCTGTTGTTCACAGGACAACTATTCTTAGGAACAATCTACAAAATGGTTGAATTTTTACCGTTTATGTTTCATGAACTTTTAGAAAAATACAATTTTTAGCCTTTCGTAATAAAGAATTTTTTCGATCCTTTTTTTTTTTTTTTTGAATAATTTTACTTTACTTAAATATATTAAAGATAGATTGATACTTCTGTGTCATTTTCAGAATTTTATATATATTAAAATTACTATGACCTACATTACTATCACCTACTGGGTTCTACATGACCACTTTTTATTGAAGCGCACATCATATGTGCTCCAAGGATAATACCAAATTTATGATTCTCACAACCTTTGTACAAATACTTAATCTATGTTTGTGAATAACAGACCAAAATATAAAATTCATATTTTTACAAGCTGAAAGGTAAACGATATGTACCGAAATTAATCTTTATTTTAATGCCCTCACTTTAACATAACGAAAAATATCATTTATGCCATGAAGCTGTTGTTGACTGAAGTCCAAGCTAAATGATGGCTGATTTCCAGGGTTCGATTCTAGTTTCTCAGGCGATATGCCTGAATCATAAATTTTCATTATTGAGGTTTTGGTTAATTATCGTTGTACTGTGTACGAGGGCATTCTTTATTACTTGATAAACTATTTAATATCACAATGCTGTCCTTCGTCGGTATTGTACCAGAAACATTGGTAAATTAAAAAAAATACACGAAACAATTACTACACAATACATCTTAAGAAACAGTCTGCAATACAGCTTGTGAAAATCTAATGGATCGATAATAGATAGCAACTAAACCTCAGTTGCATTGCCAGTTGCTGAAAATTGTATTACGGATGGCAACAAGGAAACTGTCCGTTTCAGTTTCTATTTGGTGCTTTTCTGGCAAATACAAATTTTCAGCTAACGCCTTGCAACGCAATTCAAGTTAGATTATCATGTACAAACGAGCCATTAATCGCCCATTCGAAGTGTTCAACAAAAGTTAAACAAAAATTATTTAAACTTCATTTTTTTCAAACATCATCTATCTATTTTCCATCTCTATAACATCCATTTCCCAAAGAAGACATTCCGTACTTGTTCACATTTTTGTCCATCCATAACATCTCTTAAAAAAGTGATACATTTAATTTAAGTGATAAATTTATATATATATATTACGTGCTGTATTGCTTTTTTGATTCGAAAAATTATAATTTTAGAATTATCTAAGAGTTCAAGAGTTATCCCGAGTTCAAATCCAGACATCGGAAATTAATATTTTTTTTTTTAATCGAAAGCTAAAAAATTTTGTCATATGCTGCTTGATATGTTTAATTAATTGCAATTAACAGCTTTTGCATTGATTGGCCCGTCTAAAATTATGAAATAAGACTGGGATGCCATTTTCATATTAAATTATATTTAATTTGACTAAATATAAAAAAAAACTCCGGTGGCCCACAGCCATTTTCTATTGCTTTTTCTATATAATTTACGTTTGTATAATATGGTGCCTTATAAATGGTTTTAATGTTATTTATAACACACCAAAATAAATTTAGTAGTGAATAATTCTCGTATTTAAATTTCATGAAATGTTGGTGCACATAAGAATTGTAAACAAATTTAACGAAGTTACACCAGGTAACTGTTTATAAACATTAATACTCTTGACGGGTTTTTTGTGACGTTCTTCTGTTTTGCCGCGTATGCTAAAAGTCGTAGATTTTGTGTGTGTTTCTTGATATTTAAATAATTCGTACATCTTTCTGAATATAAAATTTAAAAGTTTATCATATAGAAATCACAATAGATTTTAAAATTAGAAATTAATTTGAATTAAATACATCCAAATATCTGTTTCTTTCCTTTAACATATAATGAGAATATTTTCCACCAAATTTGCTTTAAAATCTTTTGAAGAAAACATTAGTGTTCCACAATTTTGGCCTAAGTAGTAGCTTCTTACCAACAAAAATATGTAGGACATTTTCATAAAGTTTATTTAATATATTTGTATATTAAGGTTATTTAAGTTCGATATTAGCTCCTTTACAAAATATTGCTGCTTTCTGGCATAACTGTTTTTGTTCATGGCTACAAGAATGCCTGGTCCACTATTTGTTAAACGATTAAGTGCATGACCACTGCCACATATAATGCTCATGTTTTTCTTTTAAAAACAGTCTATTTACGATTTAACAGTATAGTGCCAAAATATAAAACGAGGGTAGCTCAAAACAGTATCAAGTTTTCATTGGTTACTTGAACACATTTTGTAAAAACTTTTAAGGTTTAGCCGTTCACACCAATTAGACTGGCCTTGCTTTCCTTGCGATGATAATCTAAAATCGTGCATAGAATATTTTCAAAAAAGAAAAGGTACCTTTCGAGCAACGAGCAAAAACTTTTAAAATTATTAAACAAACAAATGAAACGTAATTCTTTCACCATTTACAAGGTAGTGTTCGCAAATACCGACTATTACCTACCATTTTTGCAAGACACAAATTTCCAGCTTGAGTGTTTTTTTTTTTGTTTGCTCCTAATGATATTGTTTTGTAATTCTTCTTTAGCACATTTAACACCACAAGTATCAAAGTATAGTTTTCTTATAATATTTATTTTTTGCGCAATTTGAAAAGGGTCCTTTTTTGATGTTGCTACAAATCTGTATGGTATAATATTGTACGTTTGTGCTGTAACATGACAGCATAGCATAGTCCAAGTTTTTTGTTAGATGACTAGGGATGACATTAACTCGACAGGATAACAAATCTGTTAAAATGTGACAAACGATTTTGTAACTTGCCATGAGTTGACAGCATTCGTTATAACAAACATAAAGAAAATGGTAAAAATATATGTAGAGAAAAATTTGTACGATTGCTATAGACCTCAGATGGTGTATAAAATGGTGACACGCACACAGGCTCGTGTTAATAGGGCAGGGAAATTTTTTTAAAACCGTTTATAGGCAAATGCTTATACTAGAGTCAAGGTAAGTGTACTTAGCAGGAATTGAAGAACGGAAAAATGCATATAAATATTCTGGACTTTAAAGAATAGAATAATTAAGATTTTTCTAGTTGTGTAGGATTAGACGAATATAAAAATTTCAAATGGCATTTAAAATCCCCTTAGGATTCATAAGTTTATCTATTTTAATTTTTTGTTTAAAATCAATTTACGTTTAAAATAGTTGCCCTAATCTGTTGGCTAAGAAAATACTACCGCATAACTAATTTAAATCATTATGTAAAATATCCCTATACCATATAACATATACTACATATATTAAAACATATACGTTATCATCCCATGTATAAAAGTATTTAATAAAATTTCTAAATAAAGCAAATACTTTACGATTTAACCTTCACTCCCCAAGCAATATTTAATTTCTCACTTAAAATGTCAACTTATCTCTCTACCGGCACTAATAAAATGTCCTAGACCTTTTTAAGTTGCAACAAAAGGAAACAAATAAAAACGAACTAACAAAAAAAATTAAGTTAAGATGTTAATAAAATTGTCACGAAATGTTAGTTAAACAACAGGGAGTCCTAGGTGAATTATTTAGTTAATAAACTTCTGCACACAAAGGAACACACTCTCACACACAGTATCCTAAGACCCTCTTACACGCACAACACAGTGGACGCACAAGTTAAAGAAAAGAGAAAAGCAAAATGTTGTTAATAAAAAAACAATAAATAAACTATAGTTGAGGGAAAATGTGACATTAAAATAACATAAATTTTACTAAATAACAATTACAATAAATGGTTTTTAACACAAAATAGGGATAATTGTAAAAGGAACAAAATGTTAAAATATGAAACAATAGTGTTGACTTGACCACCATGAAATTGTAATATTTGCAGAGTGATAAAATGAAACTAATAATTGTATGAGAATAAATAAAGAAATTGTGAAACAAAATTAACAACCAAATTGTTTGTGCAGCAGCAGTATACATAAGTCACAAATTGTATTGTTTTTTTAGCGAATTTTCATAAGGAAATTAGTTACATATACTTGTATAAAAATATGAAAAAGTTTAAAATTATTTTTGTATCCAATTTAGTTCGTTCACAAGAATATTCAATTAACATAATTAATTGGCTTACTACCAAACACGAATAATAATTACAAATATATTTTTGTTTTTTCTTTAAAAAAAAAAATTTATATTTGTTAAAATTTAGAAAAGAGTTTTTAAAAAAATTATCATACTATTATACAGAAGTCTCAGTTAAATATATTCTTTGTACGTATGACAAATTTTCAAAGGGTCTGCCAAGATGTTTTTTTTTTTTTTGTTATTTACATATTTAGCATGAATGCTATTATTATTAAAGGGGGAAGAAATATCAACCATAAAAGTAGCACGAATGGGTATTATAGGTTAGCAATGAAGATTTCGAAAAGATGTATTTATACAACATCAAGTCTGGTGTACGATTGCCGGAAACAGTTTTGTGGACTAAGTGGCCAAACCCGAAATTTTAATAAAAACTCTAGACACGGATCAAAGGTTTGCTTCCCTTTGATATAATGTCCGTCTACGTTTGAGCAGAAGCTGTTAGGAACTGAAAATTCTAGATATTGTAGCGAAGTTACCTGCACGATTTTGATGCGGTAAGAGTTCAATATGATTCCATATTCTTAAGGCGACATTAAATAAATTGAAATATACTGAAAGAAAATTGAAGAATTGAAGCAGAAGTTGTTCTAATGACAATCAAGTAAAGAGCGTAGAACAATTCCTTCCTCATTGGCCTGCTTTTTCTCCGTTCGTGAAGCTGGTTTAGAACCACACCGAATGGAAATGTGCAGTTTAGGTTTTCAAATCTTATCATATTCCTGTACCCATGTTCTGTAACTTTAGTGAGAAGTTCTAGTGGCGAAAATATGTGAAACAAATTATTCCATCGTTTCTCGAAAAGTGAGAAAAAAAATGAATCTGTAACTCATGTCGAAAACTTCCAAAAATGCTTACGTCATTACGTTAGAAATGTCAGAAAATGTAGCTCAATGTCGATATGTAATTAAAGGCGATAAGAATGCTAGCCAAAACAATCTTCTACGGCGACCAAAATACACTAAAGTAGAAAAAAATAAATGGCGTCGTCAAATATACTACCGACGGCTATACAAAATAATGTGTAGTGCGGCTTCAATGATTGTTATTTGCAAAATAGTTTTGGAAGCACTTTCTATTAAAAACATTTTTATCATTTTTCTAATATTATAAAAATAAAATAGTAATTAAACAATTAGTTAACCTTGAAATACCAAGTTTTTCATTAATTTTTTTCGAATAATATTGTTAAGATGTTAACTCACCGCGTTTTTTGTTTTGAGTATATTTGACAGTTCAAAGTGAGAACTTTTTCCGCAAAAGTACAGACACAGTATTTGTGTAAATTTGTGAGTAATTTTCTTACGTGACAGTTGTTACTCACAAAAAAACTTACAGGTTTAGTTTAGAGAGAAAATCAACTATTTGTTTCAATTTATGACATTTTTGTTTCATTTTGCACGTTTCAATCGAAAAGTTTCTCGTAGCGGGAGTTACAGAACATGGGTACTGGAAACGCAAAAGGGCTATTTAGCACTCAATAATGTTAGTTTTCGACCACTCTCGGAAACTGGCGACCTGTGCAACCTAACCTAACGTAAGCTCAAGCTAGTTAGCAAAGAAAATTTTGCTTCCTCGAACTAAACTCTGTTGCTAAATAACTTTAGCCATTGCCAAAGATGTTTCACAACTTTGAAGAATAAATGTCACATTCAAACTTCTAAACTTTTACATTTCCAATACGCCAAATGAAAAATGTAATAAATTAACACAAAAATAACAATATATGAAGAAAGAAAAACGGAAAAGTCCTAAATGGTAAAAGAATGGGTATAAGCGCCCCAAAGACAAATACGCTATTGATGGCAATAAATTAACATCTTTCGTAAATCTTTTACATGATTAAATGAAAACATTTTAACTTAATCCCAGGAAATTTATCTTCCACATTGTAATTGATATAACTTGTGATCAATTTATTGCCGCATAAGTTCTATGTTTTTCATTTTGTTAATTTTTTTTTTTTTGCTTTTATTCTTTGTTTACTCGAATTTCTTGTTAAAGCAATTTGTAAAATTTATGGACCATTTAGATAGCAAACATTTACAAAATGGACATTTGACTTTGTACACTTTAGGTGTGTGTGTGTGCGTCTGTCTGTCTTTCTATCTTTCCATATCCGTGGGAGATGAAAAGGATGTCTCTATACTCTTACATATGTATGCATGTATGTATATAAATAACATACCATAAAACATCTTGCATTAAAAATATATTTATTACATTTGGTTTTTGTTGTGTGCTATTTTTTCTTTAGTATTTTACTTTCACAGAAGTTTTAATGAATGACTAAGAGTATTTTGGAAGGTATTTTGCACCCTCTTTATTGTAAATGCTGCTTAAACTAAAATGTGGTCATTAATTCTTTTTCTTCTTCTCATTTCGTTTGTCGGTTCGTTTAGTTACTCTCTAATCGTTAACTAGAAACTACAACACATTGTTTTTGAAAATCACTAAACACAATCAAGTGATAAATGATGTAAAATATTTTGCAACATTTTTCATACGTGTTTTGAAAGAGACAGGCTACATGCTAGACGTGCAGCAGCGAAGTTAAAGGAGGGAGTGAATGACTGCATGAATAAATAAATAAATGAATGTGAGTGAAAGAACTTATAATAAAAGAAAAGTCATGTTTTATTCTATTACATTTGTATATGTGTGTATATGTGAGAATGTTTTTGTATACACACACGTATGCATGTATGTATGAATGTATTCACGTCTATTGGTTGAGTTAAACCGGATATAGCGCAAATAACACTTAACAAGAAAAAAACTTTCCGACTAATGATAGTCAGAAACAAAAAGAACTCAAAAGCAACAACTTGCCAAAAGAAAAACATTGCGAAAATAAATGAAGATAAAGTCAAAATAGCCTTATGGAAAAAAATTAGAGGAATATTCTATAAAAACTGACTTATTAAGATTTCTAAAAGACGGGCCAAATTTTTAAAGTTGAATTCAAAAGTCAGGGTTTTTTGGTCTCAGTATATGTGGCTGGTCTCTGTTTTGCTTTTTGAAATTAATACATAATACGTATATTTAAGGAATACGTAATATTTAAAAATTATTATTTTTATATTATTATGAAAAAACGTAATTATTATTTGAACTTATATTAATGTACATAATGAAAAATAAAGTTAATATTATCAGGCTCAAGTTCAATTTTATTGAATTAATTAAATTGTCATATGTACATTTAAAAACCACGATTACTTATACTTTAAAGAAAATTTATTTAAAAGAACAATTTTGTCCAATACTATTTGCAGGTGCCTTAAAACGTTATAAGTTAAAAAGTAATCGAATAGATTTCCTATTGATCTCTTCTTGATCTTTACTTAATTTATTTATTCCAATTTCTTAAAAATTTTTGGCACTACTTCTATTTTCTTTAGAATTAAGAAACGAACAAACAAGAACTGCTAGCTACATTTTGTGTAGACAATTTCTATTGTCAAGTCATTAATCTTATTTCATTTTGGCTTAGTTTTGTTTTTTTTTTTTTCCTTGCTCTCAAGCAGTAACAATCAGTTTAAGCAGTCCTCATTTCGTTTTTGTTGTTGCGACAAAACTCTCTTACCACTTTAATGCTAAACTTGACTGCGTGATATCCTTTCAAGCGAAAACACATGCGATTACTTGTGTATTTCCTGTTCCTGAACACAGTTTTTATTTCTTTTCAATTCTATTTAATTTTTTTCTTTTCTTATACATTGAAAGCCTTATGTTGATATTCAAACAAACATACATGAAAGAATGTAGTCATTGAGAGTTTTTCTGCAATGGTGACTCTTTTCTTTTACCAGGACACTGCCATGATTAAGTGTCATTTTGAAAAGTACTAAAATCCGGTCATGGCAGAATGGTGTTGGTATATTTTTGTCTATACATGTGTAATTTTTTATATACATATATACATTCGTAAGAAAGATATCCTTACCTACCTAGTGTGTCAAAATGTCAATGATACACATATGTATGTATCCATGTTTGTTTGATCTTATGTTGCAATAAGTTTTTGCTCACATACATATTTTGCTGCTTCAAGGAGCAAAGACAATAACAGCAATGACATTAATAAATACCATTTGATGCTTTTTATATAATAACGGCAAAACAATCAAAGTGAGTCTCAAATAAATTCGAGTATACGAGTATACGAGTATACTTATTTTTAAATTATTTAATAATAAATTTGATGGTTTCTTTGATAGTCATCATATTATAAAATTTTTATTTTGAAAAAAAAAATTTATTGTTTGGCCAACATTTTTCTTCTAGTTAAGTGATATTATCTAATTTCTACGCACCTTTTTACCAAAAATAATACAAAGACATACATTAAAGATAATTTGTTCTTTATTGACAGCAGGAAATTTTTCTGTTTGATTAGACATGCAGCTTCCGTTTAATTGGATTCAAAGTTAATCTCTGCAGAACAAGGAGAGAACAAAAGAATACAACCATCCCGAAAAAGTCACTGTTTAGTGCAGATTTTGTGCTATCAGCGTCATCGGTCCATATTTCTTTGAGAACGACGTTCTCCATGCATGTCATCACTGTCAACTATTACCAATTCCTTTTGGTCCGAATTTGAAGATCTGTCCACTAATAAATGTGGTATCAAGAGGACAGCTCTACGTGCCACACAAATCATATCGCATTGAATATTCTGCACGAGCGATTTGCGGGAATGGTCATGTTATGTGGAAATTATGTAAACTGGCCATCGAGATCATTTGATTTGACTCAGTTATACTTTTTCTTATTGGTTTTCTTATGTCGCAGGTGTATGAGAATAGGCCACAAGCCACAGCGGTCCTCTAAGCCAACATAAGCCAAGCCATCAGTTAAATTCATCCTGATTTATGTGCCAGAGTCATGGAAAATTTTACATTTCGGATGCGATATACTTAGAAAACCCGTGCGGACATTTGAACGATGTTATACTCCACACATAATGGCATCATTAGATATTCCAAGCGAATAAAAAATTTCGATGATGTCTCACACATACTTTATTTTATGTAAATTTAAAGGAAGGCATCGATTAATAAAATACCCTTTATAGTTATAATTTTTATTAATAATAAACATCTAATGTCTTAGAAAATAGTTAATAATTTTACTTTTCAAGAAATTTTTATTTGATTTGAGTGCTTTTTTTACTAAAAGTAAGAATGTTTTTTTATTAAGAAAATTACTTACTTTTGAGTGGTTCAAAAAATTTGAAATTTTTTAATATTGGACATTTTTTATAAATTTAAAGAATATCAACAGAATTCGAGTTCCGGTGCTCTGATGAAATTAAAAGCTTCGTTAGGTATAATTAAATTTTTAATATATTGACTTTTTTCCGCCCACCTTACGACTTTTATAAAACTACAGCAAAGGCTAATTAGATCTCTTCCTCTCGCTATCTCTCTCACTCACTCTTTGACTTGTGTTGTATATTCCATATATAAAATTATCATATCTTAGCCACGATTATCTACTAATCACACATACATACATACATACTTATACTGATAATTTACAATATTCCGTAAAGTTTTCAACTTATTGATTTTAATCATAACATCCATGAAAATATAAATTTTACTCATCTGATATCGTTTATTTCACTCAGCAACTGGACATAACCAGAGTAAAAACTATTTTATCTGTAAGACAGGCGCCATAATAAAATACAAACAATTATAGAGTGATAAATGATAAAAGGGGAGTAGAAAGTTTACAACTTCCAGATGAAATAAGAGAAAACATCGTTACAGCATGCATACGTCTATATGTATAAAAAAAAGGATAATAAGACTGGGTGTTACAAATGCGTAAAACTACAATTAGCTAGATTTATGATTATCTTCGTTAAGCGCATACACATAATTTTTTTTTTTTTTTGGCATTTTAATGTCAATGTCAAAATTTACCCTTAAAACAATTCCGTTTTGACACCAATACAAACATCAAACGTTGCTGGTACTAAAACATATCAAATTTATATGTGTTTTTCACAAAAATAAAAATCGGGGTTGAAATCTACAAACGTATTAATGTCATAAGGGGTATGTTTGTATTGTGAAGACAAAAGGCAGTAATCATAATTTATGAGTAAAAAGCCCAGAAAAAGACTCTGGCATTAAATTGAAATCTGGTTGAAATATGATACAAAATTGTATTGAAAATATATTAAATTAGTAAAGTGGGCTGGTTAAATTATTTCCAACAAAATGATTTGTAATACTAGTATAGAAAATACAAAAAAAAAAACACACACACAAAACAAAAGCAACCCCATTAATACGGGGTGCTGATAGTTGACGCTGTCTTTACAAACCACATTGACAATAAAAACCTTACAAGCCACAAGAATTCATATGAATGTGTGTATGTACAAACTTACATACAGACATAATTATGCCCGCAAGTAATATTAATATATATTTTTTATAAATCAACTCTTCTCACATGCCCATTCTGTCAATTAAAAAACAAAGTACTGACATTTTTCCAAATGACAGCTAGTCTGTCATTAATGTTTTGTATAACAACTGAATTGTCGCCTGCGTTTCTTATTGTCAAGAGTTAAAGTGCGAAAAATAATGGCTTTACAAACAATAAAATAAATATCATACATCCGTACATATCGGTACGTTATTATATAAAGGTCCTAACTCATTATTTTTTCAAACCACATGTTTATCATATTTCAATAGTTAACCGTCTAAGATAACGAAAAAAAACCACTATTTAAAAAAAATTAGTTAGGGCCTTTTTATATTATTTGTATGTATGCAATTTTATTCTTAGTTACACGGAAAAAAATTAATGTAAAAAATGTACAAAAACAAATGTACTTATTATGAAATATTTCAAAATTTCTCATTAAGACAGTATTTTGGACTTTTTCGAGGTCTGTTAAAAAATAATGTAGATTTTGAAATTGCGGGGCCACGTACATTCATTCGATTCGCGATTTTTTTTTTTATGTTGGTACACTCGTCTCGAACATATGTATGTGCATACATATGTTTAGAGTTTCAGGTGCTTATCATGTTTAGTTTTTTGGTGAGAGGCATGAATTTCAGAAGTGTTTTGATCATTGAATTAGCATTAAATTCTGTGTAAAAATGGAATTAAGCGGAAGATCGGGAAGATGTCAATGACATTGCCAGTCTAGATGCCGCAGCACATTTACAACTAATAAATAGTGTTGTGAAACTGAAGCAAATTTTTATGGTGAATCGACGAATTACCATCAGAAAAGCTGTTGAAGAATTCGACATATTGTTTGGCTCATATCATGCAATTTTGTCCTAGCGTATTCGCTGCAAAATTTCTGATTAAAAAAAAATAAATAACCATCGGATATGCGTGGCTCAGGAATTAGTAAATGGCGATTCAGATTTGCTTAAAAACTTCATAACAGGATGAGATTCGTAAATACATACATAAAAGAAAATCGATCAAATGTTCAGTTTTTATTTGTTAATTTCCTTGGTCTAGTGCTTTGGGAGTTGTTTCTAAATGGTCGTACTATCAATACAATAATATTCATTATCTGGGAGTTATGCGCCGCTTGTGAAAAGGAATATGATAGCTCGTCCTTGCTGGTTTGTATTTGTTTGGGTTAACAACAATTAAATTACACTCAGCCACCATATTTAGCTACCTTTTCATGTTCCCAGAATTAAAGAGACTCATGAAAGGGCGACGTATTGCGGCGAATGAGAACATAAAAAACTTAGACTCAAGGACATACCGAAAAGTGCTTATCAGATCTTTAGTAAATTTCTATAATTTAAGTTTACCTATCCAAGAAAACTAAAGAAGTGTAAACGTTTAATTGACAATGTCACTAAGAAGTCACCAAACTATTCGACAAAAGTAGTGACTTAGCATTAAGAAGTCACTTAACTAGTCAGCATAAGTGGTGACTTGGGGACACTTGGACCCAGGCTTTCAACAGAATATGCACATACATAAGTACGTACTCGTATGTATGTACATATGTATGTATGTATGTATATGCATCTGTATGTATGTCTGTAAAATAAATTTGCCACAAAACTAAAACTCATACACATGATTTTGATTCTTTCAAAACTTTATTCAATTTGAATTTTTTATTTAAAGTCATACAAATTAACATGATATTTTCTTTCTACGAAAACCCAACTACACCAAAACATGAGTATGACATGCAAAATATAATAAAAACCCTTGTCAAACATAACAAAATTCTTGACATAAAGCAAGAAGAGCAAAAAAAAAAGAACATTAATATAAAAATAACAAAACAACAAAAATGTTGTTTTCATTGGCATAAATGTCAAAATCATGCTCGTACATGTGAAACAACAAAGTGAAAATAAGAAATAAGTGAAAATTTTAATAATAATATTTTGCATGTAACCATGTGATTACAAAGCAAAAGAAAATGACAAATGACAACTTCAATTAGTAACAAAAATACTGGCAGAAAAAAAAAAACGGAATGCATTTTTAATACAATTTATAATAAAATTTATGAAAAAATACTAAATATGACAGTGAAAATAACAACAACTACAAAAGTCAGAAAATGTAAAAGAGTTAGTACAATATTGTAGTAAATAAAACGAAATGACACAGCAACAACAAGTAAATGCACGCACACAGTCGAGTATGGGAAACACAAAGTTAATATTGTTGGTCTCATGTAGCAAGGCCCTACCTGACATAATTCCAATTTTACAGGAAAAGTTAAAAATATAATAGAAACTGTAATTAACCAAACGTAACCAGCTGTTATAAAATTGCTTGTAAAGCGTACTTTTTCATTAAATTTTGTAACGAGGTGTAGTTGGTAAAATGTAATGGAATCATTAAAAAAAACTAATGTGCGGTTTATAAAGGGTGTTTTTTTATAAAGTGACACAAGTTTAAATCATAATAAAACAAGGAAATATATTTTCATATAAATGAAATTATTATATTATCAATGAATTTTTATAAATTATTGAAAAGAAAACTTTATGAAATTAATATTTAAATATCATTTCTGGTATTTAGGATGGCGCGTAGAAAGCGCAATCTTGAACACCAATTTTCAACAAGTTTTCGCAGCATTTGCGCCTGTATTTCGCCAATAACCCCTCGAATGTTAATTTCCAGGTGTTCAATTGTTTGTGGTTTATCGACGTAGACAAGTGACATAACCCCAAAGAAAATAATCTGATGGGGTTAAATCACACGATCTTGGTGGCCAATTATTTGAGACATTACGTGAATTTATTTTTTTATCAAAATTTTCTTTGAGTAAATCCATTGTAGCGCCCGATGCACGATGAGTTTGACAATTAGAACAATTACAGAACAGCCTCCCTAATCCGAACAGATATAGTTTCTGCTATTGGTGGATCGTCCGGACTACAGTTAAAATAAATTTTTAAAGTCATATTTGTTTTTATTACCGAACACAAATATAATTATGTACACATAAGAATTCATTTGCATTTAATTAATTTACAGAAATAATAAAGAAAAATACTAAAAGTGACCAAAAATATTAAGTTTGCAAAATAAGAATTTATTTGTTTCCAAAAATTTGTCTGTGAATTTCAAAATTACTCAATTGTTTTTTTGATTAATTAATAAATTTTATATGTGTATTTTTTAAATACCTTCAAAATCATAATTTAAGACAATTTTATAGATTCCATAAACTGTTCAAAAAATTTAAATGTCCGGATTGCGAATTAGCGAGTGTCCAGATTAGGGAGGTTGTACTGTATTTTGATTAAAAATTTCAACAATTTGCACGCGTTGCTCTGGTGTAAGTGGATTTATAATGATTTTTCAAAGCTAACTAAACAAAAAGCAACTATCAGCTGTTAAATGGGTGCTTAAATAAAGCAGTAATGCCAACTCAAAGTTGTGACAGCCTAAAAACACCCTATGAGTAGAAATTTTGCATGAAAACCACTCGATTTTTTGAAAGGTTCTCATAGAAAATTTCTGCACAAGTCATTTTTCTGTGTTGTGGAAAGAGCACCTAAATCTCGAAAAAATGCCATGATACCAACAACATGTAGGATTTAAATGATCAACATTGGGTTTGTTGTAGGATATATTCTTGTAAGATACCTAGTTGGTCCTTTATTATTTATCAATCCACAAAGAAAACTTTGTATTTTAATTTTTTTTCGCTCAACATTTGTAGATGTCTGAGAACAATTTCTTAAAATCTAGAAAGTATAAAAAGATTTTCGAACATATCCTGCCTTAAAACTTTTTTAAAGATTTATTATAAGTGTAACTACTTTTAAATCTTAAAAATTCATAATTTTGACTTTATATTAATATTCCACAAAAGGTTCGAAACTAAAAAAAATAAGTTCCTTTAAGTACAAATAAAAAAAGGTGTTGCGAAAAACAGCGTTTCAGGTGATGTTACCTCTTGCCAATGAGTAGGAATCAATCATGTCCTGTGTGGTTGGCCTTCATTATAAACTAATGAATCATTTCATAAAATTTTGTTAAATCTTGCATATTATTTAAAGATTGTGGAGATTATGAGCAAGTTTTGAATATCAATTGAGGTGGAATTAACTGATTAAACGAATTTTCATTTAGAATTAAGGCACATATCAATTTGATTGGTTGCAATAGTACATATCCTTCCTTTAATAATTCATTTTATTTTTCAAATAGGGTCTTTATCACATTGTAATAGTTAACTCTCTAAGCTATGTAAATAAGCTTAAAACCACGATGTGAAAAACTTTAGTTAGGGCTTTTCTATGTTGAGGGAACGATATGAACCAACCGTTACCTCAAGTAAAGAGAATTTCTTTGCAAAATAATTTAAAAATCAAAGAAAAATGTTAACATTAACAATGAATAAAATTCTTGCTATTAATCGAAGAATTAATCATATGATTTCCTAAATGAGAAAACTATCAAACCTATTCATTCACTTCGATAGCAAGCGAAGATCGAGCATGGAATGCAACTCATAATACAGGTCTTTATTTTAATGCAAGAGTTTTCAGTGAAAGCTTTTGCAAGTGTTTAAGCTCCAATGCAAAGTTTAAACAAGGCCCTCACAGTGTAGGCCTTAGCATTATATACCATTCGCATTACAAACACAAATATGAACATGAGTACGTACATGTTCGTTCACTTATTCGCTTGCAAAACAAATTCTACTCATTTTACGATAACATGTGATGACAGTGATGATGGGTTTGCAAAAGAACTGTCATTTCTCATGTCATGCATTTATGAAAAATTATGGGCTTATGTCAATAAAAACGACAATGATTGATTTGACACCAGGCCAAAAGCATTAAAATGGGAAAATTATTATTTGTGTAAACAACACACAAAGTAAAGGAAAGTAAAGGAGAGAAAATAATAAAACATTGTAACATTTAACTACGACGATGGCGAAAAGAGAGTAAAGAATTTTTTCTTATTTATTTAACAAAAAGCACTTTCAAATAGAGGCGCTACAAGGGTGTTTATGTTTTGGGTAGTAGACACATATGCTAACATACATGTGTAGATGTTTATGACGTTTGTGTTAGGTTGAACACATATATACGTTTGTATAATAATACTTATGTATGTATGTATATACTCGTGTGTGTTTTACATATAAAACTTTTGCAACACAAAATAATAAAAACAAAAAATGGAAAAAGGGGTGGTCGAAGTGTAAAATGAAAAGTAAATATTTTTTCTCCATTAGGCGTTTGTCAATGTTACGCACTAATGAAGACAAATATTTTTGTATAAGTTTTTTTTTGCGGCGGCACAAATATTATATTTATTCAAGTTTTTCTTTTGCCTTTTTATTTTGCCAAGGGCTATATTAGGAACACTCTGCTCTTCAATTGTACACATTTGTCAACATTTGTCAGTTATGTCAAATTTTTGACAGTTTTTTCTATTTAGGTATTTATCACAAACAAAACATACAAAGGCTTATACACATATACAAACATATAAGTACATACTTAGACATACATATATGTATGTATGTATGAATGTTTGTCTATGCATTAACTTATTTATGAAATATAATGAGAAGTTCAAGAAATAACTTTATCAGGTGGTGGGGCATGTTTACTTCAATCTGCCCTCGAGAAGTTTGCTTAATAAGTACGGAAATAATTTTTTTTTTTAAAGGAAGGGCATGATGATTTATGTCACAGATGCCTTATTTGAACAACAGTGACCATACGTAAAAGGGTTAAAATTACATACATATTTTAATAACAAAGTGATTTCGGAACGCGCCTGACAGAAGCTAATGCGGTAGTTTACAGTCAAGGTTGAACTTACGTTTCAAAATCCGTCCATAAATGCTGCAAGTCTCCTTCATATACATATAAAAATAATAGAAGGATGTATTGTCATTTAAACCCTTTGGATTTGCAAAGTTTGCAAATATTTAAAGAAATTTTGAAATTCGGTCCGTAAATAGAGTCTTTATTTCCTGGAGACTACTTGCGCCACTATTTAAAAAACAAATTAAGTGGACAAATTATACCGATTTTAAGTGCAAAAAAAAAGCACGAAGTTCGAATATCATACGTGAAGGAGTTATGCGATATTTCGTGATTTGCTTCGAAGGGGATCAAAGTTGTCAGGTGTGTAATTTTCGCAAATCCTATTAACGCAGAATTAATACGAAGTATCAAAATTTATTACATCAGTTGATGAATATTTTACGGAAATGAAAGTTATCATGTTAGGAAAGGTTTCACCTATTATCAAGAATACCGTTTTAGAGATGACAAGAATGAACAATTTAGATTTATTTCTATTTCATACACCGACGAACGACGAACAAAAAACAAATTTACACAATTTTTTTGATTATTATGACAGCAGTTTTTTTTTTGTTCGGCCCAGTTGTGCGCCATACGACGAATTTACGCAACGAAGTTTTACCAACGAATTCTTCGTGCTAGACGAAATTCGTGGTTCGTCCCAATTGTGTTCCCAGCATTAATTGTCTTATTATCTAAAAATTCGCATATAGTAAAAATTTACATCACCAAAATAATGTGACATTTGTGTATCAATACGTATGATTAATCTTTTTCCATTTGTACACCATGCGACCAGTTACACAATGGAGTGAATCGTACTAATATTTTAAATGTGAAAGTTTATTGGAATGGATATAAATGAATTTTGCTAGACGGATTGCATATGACACATATTAGAATATAGAGTACTTCTTAAGGTGTAAAAATACAACAAATTGTTACTATTGATACATTTTGTTTTTATTTATTTTTTTTAAGTCTTTATACATTAACTTACATTGTACTTTCTGAAAGCTTCGGTACTTTTTTTTTTTTTTTTTTTTTTTTTAAAAAGCCTACTAATATTAAAACGTGAAAGTTTCTATGTTCAAATATTTAGATGTTTGAATCTTTGTTCCACTATAACTCGAAACACGCTATTGTGATTCCGATGTAAATTGGTAGACGTAAAGCATATGTCTCGAATTAAAATATGGGTTTCATTTGAAGGAGTAAAAACATGTAGTGTACTTGTTAGCGGTTCGAATAAGGTTCTTCTGATTTTTTGGTCTTTTATGTTTTTTTTTTATCAATTTGGTATACGGAATGTTTATGCCTTAATTGTGGCTTGAAAAAAGCACGTGTAAATGCCAGTCAATTAGACCAAATACATACATACATATATGCAAACTTGGCCCAATGTGTAGTAATAAATTTTTATATATCAGTTAAGTATATTGTACTAAGGCCCCATACTAGTCACATGTGCAAAATGTAAAGGGTTTGCTATTATTTAGATAGCAAATCTACGAACTGCAAAATGTTTTCCTTTCCCTAAATAGTAAATTTTGAGAATTTGTATTTTATAAAGTATTGTAATAGGACACCCATCTTATGAAAGCTTCTTCATTTTTTTTCTACATAATATCCTACGACCTGCACTCCAATATATTCAAGAGATATTCAGTATGACCGTTTTGAAGATATCCAGATCACGTTTAGTATTTTTCAATCATGGATATATTAGAATTAGAAGTACCCTTTAATATATCCCGGATCTGTGCAAAAGAGGCATACAAAACTTGAGTTATCGAATAAGTTCATTGATAAAACACATCTTCTTGTATGATAATTCAAAAGCGATATAAAAACCTTTGTAGAATTTTGACCCACAGCAATTCTTATTTCATACGCATCTTCAAATAGAAAAACCTTTTTTTGTAGTTATAACACTAAAAAAGACATGTACTAAATTTTAGTAAACAATTGCCTTCAAATTAGTTGAAAAAAATATTTATATGTATATTGAATTATAATTTTAATAATATGAATCTATGTATGTATGTACATATGTATGCAGAACGAAAAAATGTACATATGTACATACATATGTACATATATAAAATTGTTTTTTTTTTTAATATAAATTTTTTTTTAATAATAAAAAATAGAAAATGTTCACAATGTCACTGCAAAAAAAAATACTTTCGGGAACTTTTTTAATATATTCTACGCCGCTACAAATTTTTAATGAACTTGTTGCTGTGCTACATACAATTTGACATTTGTAAAACAACAATTTTCTTCTATAGCAGGCAGGACGATTTTACCTGATTTTATTATACTATGCTCCTGAATAGTTCATAAAAATTTTAATACTTAAAAACTGAAAACGGCTATCCTCAATTTAAGTCCACTTTTTTTTCATATTGGGAATTTTTTCAAAATTTAACCTTTAAAGAGATAAAAATTTATACACACGTCAACAGATATGCTATCTTCATACATTTTATATGAAATTTCTTTTGTTGCTATGTTTATTTCTGTGTTGATTTGGTTTTACTTATCTTTTACAATGAAAGGACAAATTTATACTGGATTGGCGGCATCCGTCGAACGGGAAAAGAAACGTAGGCGAGAGAGTAGTGAAGGACTTGTGCGTCAATCTTTTTCGTGGAAGTGGACGGAATATTGCTTGTGACACTTTCTTCACCACATATAATTTAGCGAAAAGTTTAATGATGTTAGGTACAGTAAACAGTAGAACAGCTTTTGTACCACAATATTTAGCTTTACCGAAAGGACGGGAAGCAGAGTCAACTACATTTGGTTTCAACAACAATATTACCTTATGCTCTCACATCAAACAAAAAAAAAATCGGTTATACTTCTTTCCACAATGCGTTATACATGCGAAAAGAAAAAGCCACACATGATTTTAGATTTAAACATATGTATTTAAAGGTGGCGTCGATAATATGGACAAGATTTTAGCAGAATATGCAACAAAGCTACGAGCAAATAGACGAACAGGACTTTGGCTTATTTCTATTATATACTAGACGTTGCTGCCCTTGTAGCATATATAATTTACGTTGCGAATAAGCCACAGTAATCTTCCACAAGCCGCCGTAGGATGTTCTACCACATCCTCTGCGAACAACTGGCAAAGCCGAAAACAGAAAACAGACCCAAAAATAAACACGTTACAAAAATATTTTCCACACGCCATGCTATTGAAGCCATATATGCAGAATCATTGAGCATAAGAGGTGCTGCATATGAAAGCATGGTAGAACGTGACAGCACTGGTAGAATAAAAGCAAAAGGTAATTGCTACATATGTACAAAACATTCACCAACCAGAAAATCCTACACGTTATGCAAAATGCCTGTGTGTGCCGCATATTCAAGTAATATGCCGCAATGTAACAAATACGTTTAAGAAAAATTAGTAATTAATATTTTTATTATTTTTTCCTATATTTGATTTAATTTGAATTTTATTTTTTTATTAAAAACTTTTAAATTTTATTCATTAAACATGCAATATCATCATATTTTCATGTATTTTATTATACATACCCAGGTATGCAACTGTTGACGTAAGGGATAGGAATGAAAAAATGTGCACATCCTCGCCCCCCATCCACCAATTTTACTCAAATCTATGAATATGGTAGAAAACACCATTAGTGAGGATATCATGAAAATTCAGATTAATGCAGTAATTATTTTCTGAGATGCAGCGATTTAAAAACACAAAACATACTCGGGAATGTATCTGTTGACATAAAGGTTAAAGAAAATAATTTATGTACCTATGTATGTATGAAAATTTATATTATTTAGGCTAATGTTCACTTTACGAAAAATTGTGAAGATACACAATTGAACGCTGATGAGAGGTGTTGCGGCCTTGAAATCGGTACTGATACGTTCTGCTAAAAAACTAATTGGATGTAATAATATTTTCAACATAAAAAAACTCTTAGTAATTTTTAATTTTAATTAATTCAATAAAAACTGAACTTGAGCCTAAATAATATTACTTTTCATAGGTACATCAATATAAATAAGTTCGAATAATAATTACGTTTATTCGTAATAATATAAATAAAATATAGAAAATAATTTATTAAATTATTTTTGATTCATGACTTACTACTTCCAAAAAATTATTTTAGAATTTATGTTGGAAATGTATTAGATGTACCTGTACTGTACTTTGCAGTATTGAAGTGGCTAGAGTTCATTTCTACTACAACGAAGTTCCTTGGTTCGAGTCCCACTTAAGTTTTATAAAAATGTTTTTATCCTCCTCATTCAAGATAAACAACTAACTACATAGACGTTCCAGCGCTCTGATGACATCAAAAGCTTCTTCGTAGCAATTGGGACGGTTCAGAAGAAGTTAAACATTGAAATGGAAAATGCGCAGCAATTAAGTTGTTTTTAGTGAATATTTTTCTATTTTGTAGTAAATATTTCCTGTTAAAGACGAAATTTGTATTTCCTAACAACAAGGAAATTTTTACTGAGTTTCTGTAAAAATGGTGTTGATGCTATACGACAAACAATTTAAACTCAAATTCAGTAAAATTTCCATAATTTTAGTTTAAATTTTCTTATAGTGAATTTATTAAAAATATAAATTGAAATTGATGTGTTGTTTTAGCTTCTTTGACAGCTAATTTCTGCTAAAATATTTTACAAAAATCAAAACTAAAACAAAATCTGTAAATATGTTTTTGAAAACCGTAAAAAAAACTATATCTCTCTATCTCTCTTAACATCTTTTATGCATCTTCCGGTTAAATAAATCTCAAACAGACATAAAATTTTAACCAACACTCCAACTACTGGTATTTTATATGTTAGAATTTATCAAAAGAAGCTGATACACACCACGATTAAAATCTTATTTAACCTGAAATGAAAAAAAAAATGAAAAAATTTGTTGTAATTTAAATCATCTCTAAGGTTTCCTAATATATTTTTAAAACTACAGTCATATAAAGAGAATAATTATTCTATTCATTTGATTTGATTACAATTTCACAACCCAAGCTGTCAAATAAAACATAAATCAAAGTTTTATATTAAAGACGGGGAGGCTTTTTTAAATAAAACATTAAGTGAGTGTTATGCATACTCTTTCTTTGCTTACGTTCGGTAAACCATTTTCCAAACAACTAACGGCCTATTTCACGATGTCGAAAGAATTTTTCCATATATTTTCATTCGCATAATTACATTTGAAGCAAAAACAAATTCTAAAATTTTGTTTTTGTATCAAATGTATTTGTACGAAACAAAAAAAAAAAAAAATTCAAAATTCTAAAAAAAAAAAAAAAAATTTAAACAGAAAATAAGATTTATATCTCTTGACCTCAAGCATCGTCTGTGGAGAAATTTAATTTATTATTTTCAATGATTGTGTTTAACAAACGCTATCATTATTGGTCGTGTTTAATTTCGATTTTATCTCTTTAATAGATTTAAGAAGATGGAATTTTAGAATGTATAAATTGTTTAATTCATTTATTCTCAGTTAAAATATTTTAGCGAATTACATTGCCAGTCTAATTGACATTATTCACATTTACAATAAAAGAATAAAACATAATCATGAAAGTTATATAAATCATAAATGTATAGTACAAATGCAGCTCTGAATTACATTCATTGTGGCTCTAATCATTAGAGTCTAATGCAAGCAGCAAAGGATTTAACCAAATTGTTTAATCCCGGTTTTTTTTTCGAAATTGTTGGTTTGCAAGAGAAGTTTTTGGCATCAGCCCATAAAATTGCGTTTGTCGCAATACCTGACCAACTCCTTTATCGGAAATAAAAGGCGGACATTTTGTTCACATGAAATATTTTCCATAAACCAAAAAATTTTTTTAAACAAAATTAGAAAATAGTACACTGTTACTACCGCAACGTAAAAGTGGTCAATCACAATTTTAGGAAAACATTTCACGTTAATTTTTATTCACGACTAGATTGTACCCGTGACTTTGTTCACGCTAAATGTTAATGAAAAAATAAAAAGTACTAGAAGCAAAATTAACGAAAAGTACCTGCTTTGCCATATATTACACCCTAGAAAGTATACTATATTAATCTACGTTATTGTAAAAACAATTTTACTTTTTTTTTAATAAAAAGTTATAATAGTACCAAAAGTGACAGATTTTCATTATTTTGCCCCATTTAAAGTACGCTGTAAGTCAATGTAAAAACCTAATAAAACAAAACTTACCAAAAGTACAAATTTTAACACTTAAAAAGTATCCTATCAAATTTAATCAAAATCCATTTAAAAAAAATAGCAGAAAATAAAAAAGTACCAAAAGTACTCTTAAAGTTTCTATAGAGTTCCACAAATAATTCAAGACCAAAATTAGCCAAATCGGTCTAGCTGTTTTCGAGTTTTAGCGAGACTAACGAACAAGAATTCATTTTTATATATATAGAAGATAAGGGTGGTTTTAGTGACAGTCGCGAGGAAGAAAAAGTTTCACAAAGATTTGAAGCATCTTTGTGTCCCTGTATCTAGTGTTTAACTATTCGTAGCATTTCAGATAGTTGATTTAATAAAAGAATTGAAGATATGTTTATATTGTGTTCTCTTGAGAAGTGAGTGTATCTCTACTTAAAGTTTAAGATACCGAAGGGTAGTCACATACAGAAGTTTTGAACCACAGTCGATGCCTCTCTTATACCGTTCTTCAAATAGGTGACCTATACTCGTCCAGGCAAGCAGTATGTAGTGAATTTGGTTATTGCATTTTTAAGATTATTCCGCTCAAGATCGTTCGTTATAGCCACGTTTCATATTGACAGACTACTAAACTTCCAAGTAAGGTTGTCGTTTATGTAGGCTTCGCACCACTCTACTGTGCAAAATATTTTATATATATAACAAAATCTTTTTTAATATGCTATCATATTCTCTTCGTTTTAAATATTTTTTTTTGTTAATATTAATACCGGCTTAAGTTCGTAAATGTTAATAATCAGAGAAATATTAAATAGACTTTGTTAACATATTTCGCGCAACAAAGTTAAAATTTAATATCTAAACATTCCTTTAGATTTCAACTACACGCCTGAATAGAACAAACGTTGTTTTCGGTAGAAGCCACAAAACCTCGTCAGTATTCATGTGCAAATGGTTTCACTACTTGTTAGGTAGCTCTGTTGAACGTGATTACATATTTCATTTATACACCATTACATATAAATAGAATACGCGACTTCTTACTAATAATGAATGCTAGCAGGGAATTTTTTTTTACATTCATATATATATTTTTTTTACCATATATTAAGCATTAAGCATTAAACACATTCGCCACAGCAGACTACCGACTACCACCTCTTAAAATTAGAATACATGTGTGCATATGAGAATGATTATATTGAAGACAGCAAGGCAACACGGCAACAGGTTTTTGTCCATGCTAGTTTTGTCGTGCAGTCGAATTAAATTAATTTCTATTTCTGATGGCCACAAAACCAAAACAATGTTGACAATATAAACAAATTTGTAAAGCAAATTAGTGATTAGAAATTTTTTTTATTGTAAAATAAAAAAGAAAATTACAAAATTTAAATGTTATAATATATATTCATCAAGAATTTTTATTAGCTTTATTGATATATAGAATATTGACTTGAGTCAAAAATACCACCATTGTTAAAGATTAAAAAAAACTCACAGGGTAATAGCCCTTTTTTACCTAATAATATATGTGTAATTTTTTCGGCGCTCTCTCTTGATTCCGCAGTTACGGGTTTCAAAACTTTAATATATTATTGATCATAAGTCCTACAATATGGAACGAATATAAACGACATAGTTATCATTTCAAAGTGCTCTAAATAACTCATTTAATTCTTAAAATCATCATAAAGAAGCATAACTTACGTATTTCATCGGTGACATCTTTCAAGTATACACCAAATAAAAGCATGGTAAGTTCTCTGTAAAAGTGTAAAGTCAGATAAAAAAATTTTAAAATTGAATTTCACTCGCAATGGGTAAATTGTTTTAAAAAATGTGTATATCAGTATAAAGGTATTTTGGAGAAGTTTAGATTGATATCCACATCGCTTATATCCGTTCCATAATCTAGGAGTTATGTCTAATAAAAAATAACTTTTGAGCCCGTAACTCCGGAGCCAAAAGAGATCCATGAGATGAATTTTTTCTGTTTATGTCAAAGCGAATCCATACAAAGTGATGTGAGTGGCGAATTCAATTCGCCGTATTCACTTCGCACCAGCGAACTTTAAAAAAGTAAAAGCGCTAAATATGCACCACTGTAATATACATAAATGAATCGTTGCAACAATTCAGGATCAACTGTTTACTATGTATCTGTCGTTTCCAAAATAATTAAGTAGCTGGCTAAATGGGTACAACGGTAGCTAGCAGCATTTGTGTTCTTGTGTTCGTGTAGTCTGCTGTGGCGAATGTGTTTGTACCTTTACTGTGCTGCCAGCGAATTATATCCTAAAAGCAAAATCTCCTGATTTTTGTTTATCTACAAATAAAGCATTTGGTAGTAACTTAAAAATTACAATTATTATATATTTTTTGAAGTTAAAACTTCTTTTAGCTGATACTAAATCTCTGAACTCGCGACACCGACACGGAGAAGCTGTTTTGTGTAGGCTATGTATGATGATTATACAGCGTTGCCGCTCTGGAAATATTTTAAATTTTCAGCGTTGCCACTTTTCCCGGGAAATTTTCCAGGTTTTCTGGGATTTTGAGGGGATTTTGTCCAAGTTTTTGTGAATTCCCGAAGGTTGTTTGTGTCTTGGCTAAGGTTTGTGCCATTGTTATGAATTTGTGTCTCGACTAAACACAAGTGTGTGGCTAAGTGTTTCCAGACTAGCAAGTCTCGTCGAATATTCAGATATATGTCGTGTCGTGTTAGTTACACTGTTTGTAACTCAAAAACGGCGTAACTGATTTAGGGCACTTCTTCTTCTTTGTATGGGACACTTCCTGTATAGCTAAAAAGCTGAAATTTGGTACAAAGATAGGTCCCGATGAGCAATTAACGAAAATGATTTTCAAACGGGCACTTTTCATCTAGGGGGACTAGAAAGCCCCTTCTTTATACATGGCAATTCCAGTATAGCTCGGAAGCTTCACATTAAATAACCTTACCGTTAACTGTTAAAAAACCAATATTATATATACATATAAATATTTATATAAAAACTACTAGTTAGAAAAACGAAGTGATATCCGCACAAAAACATAAATGTAAAAATAAGTCCAAGTACCTTTCAAAAAATTTCGGCGGTAAAAAGTACTGAGATCAAAATAAGGACCAAGTTCTTCATAGGTACAATACCATCTCATTTCTAGGCAACCAGTAAGCTTGCCAATATTTTTCCAAGAATTCTTTCCCATATTAGAAAGGCAAAAAAATATTGCCAAGCTTACAGGTTGCCTTAATATAATTAATTAAAAACAAATATGCATACCGCGCTAAAAGAAGTTTACACTTAAGTTTCTGTCGGCACTCTCGGAGTGCTACCCGTATTTTTTTTTCTTTTTTTTTATTTAAGCGCTTCCTATCTTTAAATTTAAATAAATCTAAGTATATGTGAGATAACATTGAAATTTTCTATTCGCTTGAAAGACTTCTTGATGCCATTATGTGTGTAATATAACATCATTTCAATATCCGCCACGGCTTCTCTGGGTGAATCGCATATGAAATGCCAATTCTCCTTGACTCCGGCTCATTAATCAGATTTAATTTGACCGATGGCTTGTTGTGTTTGGGGACCGCTATGGTTCGCGACTTATTCGCATACACCTGTAACCCTACAATAAAAAGTCGATCGGGGTCAAATCGTATGATCTAGCTGGTCAGCTCCACGTGAGATGACCGTTCCCTCAAATCGCTCGTGCAGAATATCCAATGTGGCACGTGCTATGTTGCACGTAGCGCCGTCCAAGTTGTTGGTGTTCAGATCATCCAATTCAGAACAAAAGAATTTGGTAATTATTGACCGTTGACAGCGATGGCCTGGCCAAAGTCGTTCTCAAAGATATGTGGAACCGATAACATCGCCCTTCCAAAAACCACACCAAACAGTGATTATATTCTTTTGGACTCTGTTAGATGTTATTCGATAATTCGTTGACAATATCATCAAGATGTCAGCACTACACAAGCCCAATAAGAAGTCACCAAACAAATCGACATAAGAGGTGACTTGCAGACAATTGGAGCCCCTAGTTTACTACAGTATATCTACTGTACATTCATAAGTATTTATGTATATACATACATACATATCGTACTTGATCAACAAGAGGGTATTAAGCTAATAATACTATTAACTCTAAATTTTAAAATTTTCGGTAAAGGCAAAAACCTTTTTTTTTAATACTACTCTTCTATCACAAAGAGAGATACAACTGTTTTTTTTTTTTTTTTTAAAGAGTGGAGAGAATGGTGTAAAATTTTTACAGTGGGTAGATATGACCACTGTACATCAATTTCTTGCAAAAAATTAAAAGTTAAAAATTTTGAGTTAATACTCTCTTGTTGATCAAGTGTGATATGTACTTATGTACATTAGTGTGTACCAAAAAAAAATTTTTCTTGTTCCCCCACCTTTTTTTCAAAGCTTATAGGGTAAAGTATTTTTATTACATATACAAAAATCTATTAAAAAATAATAAATACTTATTTTGTGAAATTAAAAATAATGTAATGTGTTTGCCAGATATGTATCGGATTTGTGTACATGTGTAAATGAGTACAAAACTTAAAAAGGGTATAACTTTGGAACGGTAAGAGCAAATTCAATATTTATTTTTTTAAATGACTCAGAATTTATCCACATTTTAAACTGAATCATTAGTTTTTTTAACTTCAATAGAAATTTTAAAAGTTACAAAATTATTTTTAAAATTTATGCTAAATTTACAAAAAAATGTCATAAAGGGTACCCAAATGAGCAAAAATATTACCAAAACTTATAATATCTGCACAGAGAAGTAAAGTTTGAACAGTTTTCTTTAAAAAAATTGACTTAGTTAGAAAGAAAATCGTGCTAATGGGCCGAGTAATGCGCAAAATTCAAAATAAGTCGAGAAAACCCGATTTTTTGGTTAAATTCGATTTTAGCGACCTCTAAACCTCTTCCGAAAAATCTGAAAAAAATCACAAAAATACTTAACCCTATAAGCTTTCAAAGGTGGGGGACCTATAAAAATCGAAAAAAAATTTTTTTTGGGACACACTAATGTACATATGTATGTGTTTTTATTGAGAGTGATGTGTGAACTTATAATTACAAACACGTACACATGTATCAAGTAAGAAAATTATAGCACAGTTTATTATTTGCAATCACTCATTAACAGCAAACAAAAAAAAAACTGCATGAACAGCAACGCTGAAAATAAAACAGCAATAAATACACAACACAAAAATACAATTGACAGACATTTGTCTGACATAAAATGAAAAGTCAAGTCATTCAATTTGACAGTCATGTTGTTTATGCGTTGTGTATAAATTTCTGTTTTATTTTTGTAGAAGTACATGCACATGTATCCATATGTACATACATACATATATTTTTATGTTTTCGTATTTTTTCGTTGTGTCTTACAAATATCTTGCAAAATTGTAATAAATATTTTATTTTGGACGAGTATGATGTCAGTGCAGCTGAAAGTTAAACAGAAATTAAATAATATTATAAAAATTAAAATGGGTGCACGTAACAGTTTTTGACATGATTGACAGTTCATAAAAGAGTTGCCAAGTTTGTTTATATTCGAATTAAAGTTATAATAGAAACATAACGGAGAATATTAAAATATCTTTTTATCAGCCTAGTCAGCCAGTCACAATGCCTTTCCAACAATATATTTTAGATTTACTTTTGCTCCTGTAAATTTTGCGCATATAACAAGGTTTGAGACTGTCACAGTCACAGTACCAAATCAGGCGTAGTACATCTTGACAGCTTAAACAGCTTCCTTTCCAACATTTATTTTTTACAATAATGGTCCAGTAAAAGGCACGAATCGAAAAGAAACGTACAAATAAAGAATTAACAATATAAACAAACCGCCAGATCTCTAAAATGACACACTTAACAGACATAGAGTGGTCACATAAAAAAAAGTTGTAAATACACTCGTCTATTTATTTATCTTATGCCTTGGCGGTACGTACGTACGTTTATTTTTTTTTTCGCATGAGAATGTGTGTTGCAAAGTCTTTTTTTTAAATGTGTAGCAACTTGACATTTTGTGTGTTCGCGGCATGAGATCAAAGTAAAATTGCTTAACTTTATGCTGCCATCATTTGGCACATAAAATCACATCGTTGCAATTGTTTTGCCGTTTTTCAAACTGTTTTCATTTGGTGGTTTAAATAAGACAAACATTAAATAAAAAGTTGCCGGCTGTCAAGATTTGCAAACGATGCAATCGTTCTTTTAGTCGTGTTGTGTTCCATTTTATTTTTTATTGCCTGGATGTGTAGTTTATTCGTATAAAGCAGTTGGCATTTTGAAGGGTTTTAGGAAATAAATATGTACGCTTGTACGTACGTACAATTAAAGAACTTTGAGAGATATGTACGTTTATCTTTCTTAAAATATAATTATTAGGTATTCGCATATATTTTCAATTATGAATAAAATTTTGTTTCTCATTTTTTTAATAGAAAATATTTTTTTTTTTAAATTGCAAAATAATAAAACATATAACAAGGGAGCTATTGTTTCCGTTTTTCCTTGATGTTAGGTAATACAGATTTCGTCATTCACAGGAATATTTTCTTAATTATAAAAAATTTGTTTACTGAAAACTAGTGCAGACGTTATTCAAAAATGAGTAAAAATTTCGTCATTAAGCGTCATTTGTCTCGACTAGGAACAAAGTTTTCACGTAATTATATTGTGGTTGATTTCCTTGCTATGTGGATCTTGATGTTGCTAAGCGATTCTCATTTCCGTGTTTTCCCCGGAAATTGCGCTTCCTAATCTTTCCATGTGGTAAAACAAGGGATCTGATATCAGGAGAGCACTGGAACGTCCGGGAATGCTTCTTCACAGGCACACGCAAAGAAAATACATGATTGCAAAATGTTCATGTCAACTAAATAATTATTCATTGAAGCAAATATGGTTTCATTAAACATTCTTCTATTATTAAAATATTTGATGCAACAATAAAATAATCGTTCTGGGTTTCGTCCAATAAATACTGAATGTATCAAAAAAAGTATTTTCGCTGCTAAAATATCATCTTTTGCAAATGAAGTTTATTGTGATCATACATTGTTTGTGTTCTGAAAAGAAACAAAATAGCTGTCAAGCGTATGTAACTTCAGTCGTTCATAGAATTTAATAAGACGATGAGATGTGAAGTGAAAAAAATTAATGTTAAAATTATAATTATATGATGAAAGTTATTTAATTTTACAACAAAATAAAAGTGGACTTGAAATCTTCAACATCAGTGGTTTAAAGAACATAAACGAGTACATACTGATATATGGAGTAAATAAAATATACGAATGTATGTTTCTTTGCAGCATATGACGAAAAAAATATTGGATTTTACATAAATATGCGGATGAATAAGTTAATTATTTTGAATTTTATTAAATTTAATTTGTCCAGAAAAGTTTTTTCGATAAATATTTTCAAATAAAAATATTTATCAAAAATATAATTTGATTTAATTTAATAAGTATTTTGTGCATTATAGTTACTATAATGCGCTCAAATTTCTCAGCATTTGCAGAGCATACTATGTTCATACAATGGTATTGTCAGAGGGAGATTTATGAAGAATATATTATGTTCCTTAGATGACAAATGCAATATAAAGTAGCTGCAATCATTAATCTGAACATGAAATGATAGTTTGCGATTATGATTCCATTAACAATGTTTTTTCTTTGCGTGTATGATGTGCTGGCTAGAAAAATGAGGAAGAATGAGGGAGAGGGTAGATGGTTGTTGAAACCACTTTATAAAACTCGGAGTCTTGTAATTTCCTAAATAATTTTTTAAAGCTAAAATAATTTCATTCATATGACAAGATGTTCTTAAAACACTGTCGAGTTAGTTCCTCCACAACATATGCGCATCGATTCAAAAAAACGGAGAAATAAACCCAGATTCGTAGATTAACTCCAGAAATAGTATTTGAAGTCAATAGTAAAACTATATTTATGTCAAACAAAATTATAAAAAATTAATAAAACATTCTGTATAGAAAATCTGATTTAATTTAACGTAGGATATCGAGAAATTTCTTGTAATATGTCTTCTACATAAGTGTGCTACTAGAGATAAGTTGCTATTAAAATTAATAGAAATATTTATAAGTCAATATTATCGTCCATGGACTTAGCCATGATCGTGTGCTGGACAAAAATTTAACCGATTGGGAAAATCTATTCTTGATCAAGTTTCCTTAAACTTCCCACCACACTTGGAAAAAAAAACTTACGACATTCTTTGTACACAATTAAAACAGAAACAAGTCGGAAGTAATAAATTTAACAAAATCCTAAAAACAAAAAAAAAAAACCAGACGGGGGAGAAACAATATTAAATAAAATAAAATCTCACTAATTATTATGATTATTTTAATTTGAAAACTTATTTAATGGTTTTCGAATTTGCCTCCATGTTGTGTTGATTAAACGCTAAATTTCATTTATCTCAGCATGTCGGCTGGAATGTATGCATTATTTCTTTCAAATTTGTTAATTAATTTGAAAAGATTTCGTTTTATTTTTTTTTTTTTTGTTCTAGTTTTGTTAATATTTTTCTTGTGTTTTTATTTCATGAATGAACAAATTTATAATCTCGTTCAACAAAATGTTTCATGGATGGGGCGGCTTTTTGATCTCTTACTTGTTTATATACAATTTGATTGCTTGTGCTGATGGATCGCACAATGCCTTTGATCATTTGATTATTGCTTGCTGCCTGGCTCGCCGTAAAAGGCAAGTGGGAACATATGTTCCCTACTCAAATGACTACAAGTCTATTAAGTCAATAGGAAGAAACATCGACAGTAAAATAAAAAATCTTACATTTGAAATCATTTAGTCATTTTGCCAAACAAGAAAATTTATTAGAATTATAATTTGGGTATTACAATTTTTTGGATTATCTGGGTCGGTAGGTTTAAGCAGATTAATATTTTTACCTATTTAGAACTAATAATGGTCTAAACTTCCTTTAGAGCTATGACTGATTGACTGGCTGGCAAGAATCATGTGTTATCCTTTTCTTAATATTATTTTGAATTTTTTTACCCAAGTCGGGCTTAATAGTTGATAATTAAAACTTAAAGCCTTATATATATCCTTAGAGGGTGGTGTTGGCTGAAGTGGTTAGCGCGTTGACTACTAAGCAAACAATGACGTGGGGCCTGGGTCAAGTCAACAAGTTTAACAAGTCAATCAACATCATTAATTTCTCTAATGTACATTAGTGAGACATTGTATTAATTGTTGTCGTACTATTTAAGTGATGAAGGCATAGCACTTGTCACTAAAAAACTGTTCCGACGGCGATTGATGATGTTCCAAGCTAATGTACACAACATCGCCCTCCTTCGTCGGTTAGCAGAAACATCGGCGAAGTAAAACAATTAATAAAATGCCTGCCAATGCAGCTTAACAAAGTAAATGCGTCTACCTAACACCGGAGGCGCCTCTATCCCTCTCTCTGAGTTCCGGCACAATGCACTGCATACGTAGGGGTCATCCCCTGAGTGCTGGTCCTAAGTAAAAAAAAAAAAAAAAAAAAAAAAAAAAAATATCCTTAGAGGTCAAAATATGGCTCTAGTCAGAAGTTAAAATATTTCGTCATAAGTCTTCAGAAGACTTTTTCATATTTTTCGTGGGTACACCTTTTAAAAATTAAATTCATATAGAAGTGCGATCAATATTCGACTATATCGATCAACTTGACTCTTGTTTGTTTAACTTTCTATGTTCCATTCCTTTAGTTCGGAAGCAACCAAGTGATGAGATGACTTTTTATATCTTTTTCTTTTTTTTATTGTTAAATATCTATAAATGTTCTAAATGAATTTTACCAAAGTGCGATAATGTGTGTGTGAAATAAATTATGAAAGATCACAGACTGATGGGCTTACAAAGGCAATACAATACAACAACAAGAAGAGCAACTTCAATACATATTCAAATATATATGTTTTTTTTTAAACAAGCAATCGTCATAATTTGTTAGTGATTGATGAATGATCATGCTGATTGAAGAAAACACCGCGAGATCTACGTGAAGTGGGTGATCTTGTCGAGAGAGAAAAAAACCCCTATCAAGCAGGTTGTTTAGATCTCTTTTTTTTATCGATTCCGTTTATTTTTATAACATTAAACAAAGAAATACATAAAAGCAGGATGATTTGAACATTATCGATGAAATTATAAACAGCGGGGTATAAGCACTAGACATTTTGACTACGTAATGAGATTATTTTTTAGTTTTATTGGTTTTATTGTAGTGAAACTTCTGTATTTAGAAACGAAATAAAGATTTTCATTCTGGTGTGACTATCAATAAACACAGTTGTTGATTTAGAGTATAGTTACGGAAAATGAAAAGATCAAAGTTGATTCAATTCAGTTTAATTTTTGTTATAATTTTACTACAAATTTTCTAAGAATCAGTTGGAAATTTCTTTTTAAATATTTCCGCCAAATAATTTTTAGATTTTCGTGTAATTGTAGGTATCATATACATAAGTTGGAATGTTACATACATATGTATTAGAGTTGTCAACCGATTAAGAATAATTCGATTAATCGATCAAACAGAACGAAACTCTTGTTTGAATAATTTTAAAATAGCGATTTTCGAATAACGAATAAATCGAATAATTAATGTCAATTAATCGAACAAATTTTTTTCAGTTTCAAATGCATAGATACGTAAAAAATTTTTAAATTTGTTATTTTGGATGTTTGTAGTTGTTGTCGAACTGCGCATACCTAGTAGTCGTGCTATGTTTTGAATGAAACGTTAAAAAAATTTCAAGAATGGGGTTTTTTCATTTTCAGGTGAATAAGTTCGAAATTCACTAAAGCCAAAAAATTGAGCTCGGCTTGGAAGTATTTTTCCAAGAACAAAAATGAAAAAAAAAAAAAACAAAGTCACATATAACAAGTGTCCTAAAGTATACAAAATTGTTGGATTATCAACAAAAAAAATTAATAATTCTTTTGCAACAGATTTACTAAAACGTATTAAAATAAGAATAAATGAGACCGTATAAAATTTTTAAATACGTTAATATTTTTTAAATTCTGGAAATTTTTCGAGCAATTAAAGGTTTTTCAAAATATTGTTCAAAAAGTGAAACTAAAGATTATCCAAATGAATTATACTCCAGAGTATTTTATGTTGAAAGTAACCACAATAATTCAGATGAAAGTAATAATATAGCAGATGTTACTAGTAACGAATAAAACACAATCTTTTAGGCGAATTAAATAATTATATTAAAATATTAAAAATTCAAAATTAAAAATTAAAAAAATATAAAAAAGACTTCAGCGTTATTTTATACAATATGTTATATTTGGAAAAATCTAAATGAAAAACAGAAAAATTAGATAAACTATTTTATGCTCTTCTCACAATCACCTAATTCGACAATTAACGAAAGAGTTTTTTCAAAATTTAATTTAATAAAAACCAAAACCAAAAATCGTTTGAAAGCTAAAAAAATGAGTCAACTTTAATTTGTAAAAGATTTTTTCTTAAGAACTACCCAAATTGTCTGATTTAACAAAAAAAAAAATCATTTGAAATTTTTTGACTGAATGAAGCATGTTTATTTGAATTAATAGTTTTATGTATTTTTTTTGTTAATAAAAATATTACATATTTTATTTTTAAGTTTTTTGTATGAAATGTTTATTTTTTGTCAATAAATTTTTTAAATTATTTTCAGCTTTAATCGTTTGATCGAACGAGCAAAAACAATTATTTGAAATATTCGAACAAAGTTGAAAGGCGAATAATTGACAACTCTAATATGTATACATACATATATTTATAAAAAGATTTCTGTTATTACGAATGGGATTAACATCAATTTAATTTAACTTCTTACATTGTTATTTGATCCTTTACTTTTTGTTTATGTGTTAGGAGTTTTCAATAATTTTTTTTCTGATTTTTAATACGAATTATCTTGTAACGAGTGCATACAAATCAGTTCAAGAACAAAGTCCATAACTCTTCTAGCTGCTTTGGAAAACCGATTTCACGTACATGCTGATGGACAGACGGACAGACAAACTGACATAATGACTAACCTCATTCAACTTCCTTATTTATAAGTATCAAGAATATAAATTTTTAATAGGAATAAATTCATTGATTCAACGAATTATTCCTTCTTTTTCACCCAAGGTTTTGGTTGAGTGTAGTCAAAATTCTATAAGCTTTTCAGTTTTCAAATATAAAGATGCATGAAACTTAAGAAAAATAATACCTATTTGAAAAAAAAGACACACAAAATCACCTAAAAACACGCTGAAAACACAAACATACAATAATACATACATATGTTCATATATACATTCTTAAATTAGTACATACCTTGATGATTTATATATTTTAGGAATGTACATATGTACATACATATCGCACTTGATCAACAAGAGGTTATTAACTCAAAACTTTTAAAATTTCGTTTTTTGCAAGAAATCGATGAACAGTGGTCATATATATCCACTGTAAAAATTTTACACCATTTTCTCCACTCTTTCACCCACAAAAATACAGTTGTATCTCTCTTTGTGATAGAAGAATAGTATAAAAAAAAAGTTTTTTGCCTCTACTGAAAATTTTAAAATTTTGAGTTAATACCCTCTTGTTGATCAAGTGCGATATGTATGTATATATTTTTCTTTTTAATAAGTTTTTGTTAAAACACAATAATGTCAAATCATATGGTAAGACAATAAAAAAAGCTGACAAGAAAGTGACAATTACTGACAATCTGACAGTGACAGTAGCCGTGCGTATACCGACTGAAATGCTACACCTACTTATACTCAGTAACAATTCCATAGAAAAGTAGAAGCAACTTTAACAATAATAAACCACCATCCATTTATGGAGAAAACACACGTCTATAAATGAATACACAAGTCAGGAAAAATAAAAAGAAGCAAACCAACACACATACACTAAAATATATAAGGACATCATGTGGAGTATAAATGTCAGATTGAATTTTTTCTAATGTCTACATGTTAAGAACGATTCAATAACAGCTACGAAAACTGGACAGACATAAAGAGTATCACATAGTGAAGTATGTAACATTTAGATACTGTGTTCATGAAATCTGAAAGAAAACTTACTAGACATGATTTCATATTCTTTTTATCATTAAAAACGAAAAAAATCACTAATAAAGAAACCTTTTCATAACATCAAAATCACGCATCACATTGTATTTATTTTGAATTCTGTTTAATAAAAAGTGAAAAGGCAAAATTAACTAAATAAAAATTACAAGAGCTCTGTTTGAAATTGACAGCTACTGACAGTAAAAGAGAATGCAGTTAAGTTGTACTGTCAATAAACTTTCAGATTATGACATTATTTATATGTCAGTTATCGCACACAAACACAATGGCTATAACACAGCAACAATATAAAGAAAAACTGTAGAGCAAAGCTATTAAACATGTCAGTTTATGAGCGGGCTTTTAATTTTCAACAATAAAATGACTTAATGAGACACTCGCAGACGCAGTACAAACAAGAAGGAAAAATAACAACTTCTCAGCCGCTTTAACGGCTGTAAGTGGGCGTCTTCCATCGTCATTGTCATTACAAAATACTCGTATCATAAGCAGCAGGCAAATACTTGTAGTGGCCTGCGTCGCATTTAAAGTAAAATACTAAAAAGTAGTTTTATGTGAACAAGTATGTATGTATGTGTGTAAGTAAGTAAGTAAGGTACATATTTAGCAAATGCGAAACACTGAGAGAAAATTATTTTTATTATCGGTTTTACTGACCTTTCCAGTGTTGCCAGTTAAATATGACCTGAATTTAAAACTACAAATAATTATTTATATCCCTGCAAATCGTAAAACTCTTCAATGGTCTTACATGACGTTACCTTAATATATGAAGACCCTAACTGATTATATATTTAAATAGCATATTTAGTATATCTCGATAAATAACAATCTAATTTTCCTTATTTTTGTTTCGTTTTTTTTAATTAGGATCAGCACTCAGGGGATGACCCCTGCGTATGCAGTGTGTGCCGGAACTCAGCTAGAGGGATAGGGTAGAGAAGATAGATGTTGAAAATTTAGAAGACTTAACTCTTTCACAACTCTGCTTTGCACGATATATTAATTTTTAAGGCAGTGTTGAGGCGCCTCCGGTGTTAAGTAGACACATTAACTTTGTTAAGCTGTTTTAGCAGCCATTTCATTAATGGTTTTACTTCGCCGACGGTTCTGCTAACCGACGAAGGAGGGCGATGTTGTGTAAATAAGCTTCGATAGCATCAATCGCTGTCGGAACAGTTTTGTAGTGATCAGTGCTATGCCTTCATCACTTAAATAGTCCGACAACAATTAATACAATGTCTCACTAATGTACAATAGAGAAATTAATGATGTTGATTGACTTACTCTGGCCAGAGGTTGAACCCAGGCCCCAAGTCATTGTTTGCTTAGTAGTCAACGCGCTATCCACTTCAGCCAACACCACTCGAACACAATGTAGATTTAAAAAAATTTCAGTTAGTGCCTTTCTATATTAACGTAACGATAAGCAAATAATGAACAATAACTTTTAGCTAATAAAGTTTAAGCTTTTAAATGTTATCATAAAATTATTTGATACTTAAATCTTATGAATTAATACAAACACGTTCACATCTTTAAGATATTCGATTACGTGGACACTGTTTGTTTCTCTTCATTTGCTGCTTGTTTATGTCAGATTAACTTGGACCGGAATATACAAAAAAAAAAAGAACGACAAAAAAATATTTTTTGTTTTATATTAACATTTATGGTTTGACATTAAGTGTCAATGAAATCAATTTTCAACTCGTTAATCTGCTAAATTATGATCAATCGTAAAATCAAGAATGACTCTGAATGATTGTGATGGGGAATTACTGATGGTGGCACCGTCATTTAAAATCTCATCAGTAGGAGGTGGACTTTGTGTTTTCTTTTTTCTATCATATTTTGTGGTTTTAAAAGTTGTTCGTTGTTGAGAAATCAACATTAAACATACATACATACATATTTTCTAATGGTTTTATAATTTTTTAGTAGTCGTCATCATGATAATCCTCTATTAAAATCAAGAGCTTTGTATACAACGTTTTTTTTTTTTCTTGTAGTCGTAACAAAATAAAGACTTTTGATAATGTGTTTCAACTTAATCTACTTAAATGTCATTAAAATATTTACGTCTGAGTTCTTTAAACTTTTTATTAATTTTTTTTTTTTTAGATAAAAAACAGCATTTTTTACTTTTTTGTTTTGAAGTGCCACATGCACGGCTTTTTATTATCATTTGATTTTACGTTTTCCATACATACGGCTGGAGTTTTCACAAGCACTTTTCGCGTTATGCATGTACATATGCATGTATGTGTATATGTACATACATATGTATGTATGTATGTTGTACGTGCGCCTTGAAATTTAATTTTATTTGTAAAAAAACTGAAAATATTATTCATACAAATAAAAGTTTAGAAATCTGTTTGATATCAGTTGATTGACAGTTTGCAAATTGATTTTCATGCAAATGTCAAAAATTTTGACAATTTAATTCATGAAAAAATTTACGAGTTTATAATGCGAATGAAGTCTTTCCATACACATGTATGTATGAATGTATGTATGTATAAATGTATGTATGTATGATTATTTACATATGTACATACATATATACAAAATTGTTGTTTTACATTTTTTTCCAAATAAGATTAATATTTCCAAGTTTTGACAAAACATATACAAAAATAAAGTGCTAAATAAAGTTATAATCAATCACACATTATTTTTTTATGAAAAAATACTATGAGACGAATACACGATGACTTTAAAGCTTGACTTGTTTAAAGTTTGGGATCCGAAAGCGTAGTAGCAAATTTAAAAGAAAATTCCAAAATAGGTGAAGTAAAATATATATCGTTTGAGTCATGCCAAAGAGTCAAAAAAAAAAAACAAAATCTACAAAATTAAAATTGGATTTTATATTATTATCGATTAATTTGTTTTTGGTAAATAAAAAAATATTTAATTATGCTGCCAAAAACATTTGTGCTTTCACAGAATTAAAAGGAATCCTCCCGGAAATTATAGCAAATAATATATTAAAAAAAATTAATCAAAATGTACAGGGACATAAAAAAAGCATCACAATCTATTAAACTCTAAATGGTGGCAACATTAAGATAATTTAAGTTATCACTGTTTATTTGCAAAAATTTAATGTTTTTTTTCGCAATCAAATTTTATTGCTTAATTCTGTTTACAATTTTATATTTTATAATTTTTTTTTTTTGTATGAGACAAGAAACCAAACAATTTCATAAAGAAAGTTGTGTTCATGAATAATTTCAGTCCTTAACGGTCTATCTACCCTGATAATGGTCTTACCAAATTGGGAAGTCGAGTGTCCATCACCAGCCCCGAATTCGCCCAAAAGTAAACCAATGTAAGTTGGAAGGAACACAGCAAGTGGCAAATTTCGGGACCTCTAACCATGCAGAAACTCTTTGTGGAGAGGGTATGCATGTCGCTTCACATCGTAGGAATATATGAGCAGCAGTTCTGCAATCATCGAGACACATTCATCTGATGGGCCTTCCGGTTCTCTTGGCATCAGTGTTTAGAAGTCAAGTCCCGAAAGATTAAGTTTCTACTGAGTTTGGTTTTGTGGAGTACCAAAGCAACATATATTTTCTTACTCTCTTTTTCTATTCTTGTTAAAGAAATACACACTAGCTGTGCGCTAAATCTTAATTCCAATGTATTGTTTTTTATGATAAATTAAACTTAATAGTGGAGTATATTATTGTTTTAAATCATGGTGCATTTAAAATCATTTAAAATCTTTTATAAATAAATAAATCAATTTAACACAATGCCTTGCACCATGTTTTACATATGATCAATATTTAATAAAAAGAAACCGAAATACTTATTAACGATCGCTAAACATCAAAGGCATTTCTATGATCAAAGCTGTCATTACATATCACCCGTTCAGTCTTTGATCTTACGAATGGCAAAGCTACGTAAATTACAAAAAAAAAAAAAAAATTTCGGCCCACAAATTTTCATAAATTAGTTATTTGTTATGTTTGTTAAACGAGTAATTGAATTTCCCCTCGTTTATTTATCAATCAACAGCTTTTGTTGAAACTTAAAAAAATATATTAGAAGAAAAAAGAACGGATTTATGTTTGTAAAGCAATTGTTCGAACTCTTCCGATATTACACAACATTAGCTGAAATATACAATAAATTTTGAAATTTCAGTAAATTCATCTGCATTATTCGTTTGTTTGTATATTTTCACTTATGGAAAAACAGCAAATTAGAACGAACACAGCAACAAAATCGAGGAGAAGAAAGTGCTAAATGCCATAAAATATAGCAAATTCTGTTGCTTTTTATATTAAAAACTTTTCCACCTTAATAAATTTTTATTGATAAAATTGTTTGATGGATCGATGGACATGCTGGTGTATGATAAACAGACATGTTTATTTCATTGTAGAAACATTAATGTGTTTGATCATTTAGTAGATTAAAGAATTTTTACACTTTTAATTCCAAGAATTTTGTATTCGGTTTTTTTTTTGTTTTCTTCGTTTGTTGTTTGTGAATTTAATGTTTGGCTGTTGTCGAACGAATATACAAAATTATTGATTTGTGGTTATTTATTGCATGAAATGCTAAAAAATAAATTATATTCGTTGATGATTGATGATTGATGGATTGATATTTGTTTGATGTAAAATTCAGTAGCATGTCAGATATTATTTATTTTGCCAGTGTGCTAATTTTTTTACTTTCAGGGTTTTTTGTTTGGCGAAATAGAAAATATATGACCCTGAAGTCGGCTTATACTAGTAGTCGGCATGTTTTCAATTAAAATGTAGTTCTAAATAAAATTTTGATTAAATTAAAAATATACTTTATTCTGTATTTAGAAAAAGTAATGGGTCGTTTATGGATGGCAACCGAACCTCGTTTGGATTGAAGGCATGGCAACTGTTAACTAAGATATATAGTCTTGCAACCACGATTTTCAGCTAACAGATGCCAACGCAACTAAAGTTCGGTTGCTATCCAGCATAGAACCATAAATTTCAGAAGGTCACTTAAATATATCCTTCACCAAAAATTCTTGGTGTATTTATACGTTTTTCTTTTCGTGTGTACATTTCACAGTGTTTATATGAGACACATTAAATATTTATATTCTGGATCCTTATACATATATATATTCAAATTAAATAAGCCATATCAGTCTGTCAATTTCTCCGTCTGCTCTTGAAGAATTGGAGACTGGAGACTTTGGTCTTGGACTAATGTGTAGCTTTAAGAAGATTCTAATTCAAAATCAGCAAAAATTAAAAAAGTATAAAATACATATGTACATAAATGAATAATTATAAAAGATGATGGATATACACAATTTTCATATCGTTACCTAAACGTAAATCAGCCTAATGAAATAATCGGAAATTGATTTTTTAATGAATTCCGATTCATTTCATCACTATACATCACTAAAAAATATAAAACAGGCTTCACATATCAAATAAACTAAGGCAAATTCACTTAAAGCTGATATAATATTATTAACGTACATATTTACAAATATTATACGTCTCATTTATTCTTATTTTAATACGTTTTAGTAAATCTGTTGCAAAAGAATTATTATAATATAATATGTTGTTGATTTAACAATTTTTTATACTTTAGGATACTTGTTACATGTGACTTTTTTTTTATTTTTGTTCTTGGTAAAATACTTCCAAACAGAGCTAATTCTGAAAGATAATTATTTAATTTTTAAAAATATAATAAAATAACATTTTCTACTAAAACGATAATATTTATATAAAGTAATTGTTTCTTTTTTGGCTTTTAGTGTAGTTCTACTTATTCACCTGAGAGTGAAAAACCCCCATTATTGAAAATTTTTCAACGTTTCATTTAAAAAATAGCACAACTGCTAGGTATGCGCAGTTCGACAACAACTACAAACATCCAAAATAACATATATTTCGTTGGTATAAAGTACTCGCTTTATTTTATATCATACAAACAAATTTAAACATTTTTGACGTATGCATTTTAAACTGAAAAAAGTTGTTCGGTTAATTGACATTAATTAATCGATTTATTCGTTATTCGAAATTCTGCATTTTAAAATTATTCGAACAAGAGTTTGTTTCTCTTTAGCCGATTAATCGAATGTTTCTTAACCGGTTGACAACTCTAATACATATTATATCAACCCAATAGCATTTTCGCATTCATTAGGAAACTAGATCGAAAATAAGGAAACAATTTGTCTGCCGACTAGTGGTACAAGCGTGCATTTGTGACTTTAAATTTTCTTTTCGGTTTGGAACAAAAAAAAAATAAAAAATAATCGGCTTTTGAGTATTGAGAACCCAAACCACTCGAATAGATACTAGTGATCGGTTTTTTTTACAGCGAATTCATTTAATTCAATATCTAGTCTTTTACTCAACGCTTCATTAAAAAAAATTTTTGAAATAAAATTGATAAAAAAATTTCTATGTATTAAAAAATCGATATTTATTTATATTTTTATGCTCACTAATTCTCTGTTACTATGTTACCTTTTAATTAAATAAACTTAGAAGAGGTATCTAATTTTTTAGTTACAAAAGCTCCACGCATACATATGTATGCATTTCAGTGAATTTACAGCGTCTAGCATTTTGTTTGTGTAAGGCTCTACAAAAATACTATATTCAGTTTATGCAACATCAAATATTTTGTTTCTACCAACTTTGATAAATTCTTTTATGGCTAAATATGTATATCGAAAATATGTTTGTATATATGTTTGTAGGTAACAAATATCCTATATGATACTTGAATTTTTCAAAATCGTCCATGTAGACATTCAGCAAAACACTAGTCATGGTACGAGTATAAAATGGATTACTTGTCAAAAATGTCATAAAAAAAAATTGTTTTGCTTAAAGAGAATTTAATACACACAATGGACTTTATAGTTTCAACATAACACAGTGGTTTCAATATATATTTTAATGTACTGTTTTTAATTTTTCACCAAACTTTAAAAAAGTGTTTTTCTGCAAAGTGAACAAATAATTCTCTCTTTCAATATAATATTTTTAATAAATTTATTTCTGTTTGTACATAGCAAAAGAGATTTATATTAAATTGAAGGTCTTTAAGCTACTGTGCAACTGTACATATATTTACATTCTACATACATATGTACATACTTGTTCCCGTGTTTGGTTTTTTTTGTATGTTAGTTTGTTGCTGCTAGAAATTGCACTCATGTGTGAAAAATGTTATTAGAGTTGCTGTCAGTTTTCAATATAATAAAAATAAATTTTCTTTAATATATGTATGAATGTAGTCTTTCATATATCTGTATAAAAACACACACATACATATATAGCAGAGCTATGAAATGATGCCATCATTTTAAGTTGAAGAATGTGATTAATGGGCTGCAAAGTTTTTTTTTTTTATAGCGAACAGATTGTATACGTTTCCTTAAACGCCCACTACCAAACAATAGTTTGCAAAGAATTATTAAAAAATTTTGCCGGTAATCAATCCTAATTCTTGCAAAACATAAATTCCTCATATTCAAAACGTAAAAAATAATGCAGGAAGACTAAAGACGGCCTTATCGATTATGTTACACCGTATTTAAATGAATGTACATACGAATTTCGAATGAGTATTCAAGAATTTATGTTTTCAAAAAATAATTTGTTTGTTATCGGTTAGCTAATCTTTATGCTGCATTTCGTCGGTAACTAAATACCAACTCATCGGTAGATCATTGCCACTGTACTTTATTTTATTTTTTTATATGTCTGCTGTTTTTTTACAAACAAATTTTACTTTCCCATAATATAGTACGGATTATATAAATCATGGTTGAGGAAACTAGACTTTGGTTGCGGAAAAACAATCGACTGTATCTTAGATGTAAATAAATTATATTTATAGTTAATTTATTTACTGAGATCTTATCTCTTTTGTTCTTTTAACATTCCAAACATCAAAAAACATTTTTTATTGTTGTCACAGGATTAATACGTCTGCATGGTATAGTAGCAACATTAAAAGTTTGTTGCTTTCAAAATACTGAACCTATATATTAATTCACAACATCTCGTTCAGTTCTATGAATATATACATATATTTAATTTAGTAAAAAGTTGCCCAAAATCGGTTAAATAACATGCCATAAAGATCATCACAAAAAATTATCTTACCTAAGAATTGTATATACTTCATCTATTTTCACTAGATTTGATTTTAATAAAAGCATGATGCAAAATAATTATACATCTTCTATGGACCCTCTTTAATTAATAAATTTAAAAACTTTAGAACAATTCCTAACCAAAAAGAAGTAAAACACGTTTTCAATTTTGCACTGCAAATTAAATTAATTTTTATAATTAAATTCAATCCTGCAACGAATTCTACAAATTTGCAAAAAAAATTTCAAAATAATTTTATTTTTGACAACAATCAATTAGAAAATCAATGGAAAGCTTTAAATTTTGATAAATTATATACATATGTACTATGTATGTATATTATTAGAAATTTTTTTTAGAACAATTTCTTCTAGACATGTTTCAGCCAACAAATTAAATACAATAATATATCTGCAAATTGCAAATTTAAACCTAGGATTAAGAAATAATGTCTATAAAACTTTGATAACTACAAGGACTCTCTCTCTCTCTCTCTCATCTTGAGAAAAAAATTTCTCAAACTTGTCAAAAAACCCATACACTGTTTTAAAGAGATGAGCATAAAAAATTTCATAAACTGTCATTTAATGTTAAGCGATGGGCTGGCTGGCTTATAGTAGGGTACATGCAAAATACCCAGCCATAACGTCAGTATATCAACGCACAAATCTAACACACAACATGAAGTTGTTTGTACGTAAAATGCAAAAGATCAAAAGGAACAAGAAAATTAATTTAGCAAGCTTTCAATTATATGCCACAAACATAAACCCCAAATAGCAAAAATGTAAAATGAATTGTATAACATGACAGCTCAACTCTTAGTTTGTGTGTGTTCAAAATCATCTACAGAGAGACATAGATGTCTTAGAGAATGCTGAAAACATTTTCTATTGTAAAAGTTACGGAATCAGTGAGAATCAGTTTCTTATGGAAGTAACAACTAGGCACCTTTAAATAGTTATTAAAATTAGTAATGTGCCATAATAACTAGAATCTGCTACAGAGTCCCAGAATTAAAAGTATTTGTAATACAGATAACAGAGGACCAATTATTTTATAAACGTATTTATTTTTTAGTATTCAAATACAAGAGCTGTTCTCAGCTCGAAATTTTATACCAGCTTTTTTTATCTAGCTTTTCTTAGGACTAATGATATTAGCAGTTGCACAACATATTCCAAAGTCGTGGTAGGAAACACAAGCAAAAAAAAAATTGTAAAAAAATCACCATTAAGACATATTCCAAATCAAAATCACCACAGGACTAGTATCCTTTATGTAGATAGAGAATATATAGATAACTATTTATGGAAACTCATTGCTTTCAATGTAAACCCCATTTAAATGTTGAATGTAAGTTTCTGACCTCCAACTGTTCGTTCTTGCGAAGAAATCATGTTACTTGTTTTGTAACAGGTCTCAAAAGCTTTATCTGAGGGATTATTATATTTTTAAATAGAAACTTTCATTAACCGCTTCCTATCTTTAAATTTAAATAAAATAAAGTGTGTGTAAGATATCACCGAAACTTTTTAATCCTTTAAAGGAATTTTTTTTTTTTTTTAATTACGACCAGCACTCAGGGGATGGCCCCTACGTATGCAGTGCATTGTGCCGGAACTCAGAGAGAGGGATAGGGTAGAGAAGATAGATGTTGAAAATGTAGAAGGCTTAACTCTTTTACAACTCTGCTTTGCGCGTTATGTTATTTTTTATAGCAGTGTTGAGGCGTCTCCGGTGTTAGGTAGACGCATTAACTTTGTTAAGATGTATTGGCAGACATTTTATTAATTGTTTTACTTCGCCGATGTTTCTGCTAACCGACGAAGGAGGGCGATGTTGTGCATATTAGCTTAGAACATCATCAATCGCTGTCGGAACAGTTTTTAGTGACCAGTGCTATGCCTTCATCACTTAAATAGTCCGACAACAATTAATACAATGTCTCACTAATGTACATTACATAAATTAATGATGTTGATTGACTTGCTCTGGCCAGGGTTTGAACCCAGGCTCCACGTCATTGTTTGCTTAGTAGTCAACGCGCTAACCACTTCAGCCAACACCACCCTCAATGCTTTAATGTGTGTAATACAAAATCTCTCAAGTATAACCCTTGAGTTCTCTGGATAAATAGCATCCTAAATGTCCAATTTTTTATGAATCTGGCGCACAAATCAGAATGAATTATATTGACTTTAAGGGCCGCAGTAGTTGCGGCTTATTCGCATACAGCTATGTCTGAAGAAAACCACACAATGAAAAGTTAAAGGAGTAAAATCGTAAGATATCGGTGACTATTTTATAACATTTCCACGTGAGATAATCATGCCCTCAAATTGCTTGTGCAGAATGTGTTGAATGAGGCATGAGATGTGTACCGCGTAGAGGCGTCCTGTTGGAATCACATCTCGGTGGTGTCCAGATCATGCAGTTCAGGCCTTAAGAAATTGGAAATCATCGACATATAGTGCTCGTCGTTGACACGAATGGGATGACAGGCGGAAAAATTTGGACCAATGACGCCGCAAGTTCAAATTCCACATCAAAAAGTGACTTTGTCGGAATACATTGGATATTCTTGGATCTCTTGTGGAGATCGTTCCTACTTTGACAGATTTTTTTGGTTTACGAATCCATTTATATAGAAATGGGTCTAATCTCTAAAGATGATTTTTCGATGAAAATTAGTGTATGTTGTCAACTGCTTCTGACACCATTCAGCAATATTTTCTATGTTCGTCTAACCTCAGTTCCTGTTGATTTGGAAAAAAACAGGTCGAATAAATTACAACTTATTTGACAGACGTATCTTCAAGTAGATGTCCGCCTTCAACTTTCGAAAATGTTAAGTCCCTGTTAGATGACCTCTTATTAATTCATATATCCTTTTTGAAACTTTTTTCCGATTTCCAAGTTCAGAGAGATTGCTTGTTTTAAATATTAGTATGTATGTATTTATATTCATACGCAAAAAAATATTGTAAAATAAATTAAACTAATCGTGTTTTCTTTTCTACAAAAAAATGGTACATCTCCAAGCAGAAAATGTACTTTGGTGTTCGTTTCTTAAAAAGGTTTTGCTCTCTAAGAGGGCAGTGTGTTTGATTCTAAAAGAATCGCCCTCACTAATGGTGGAAGGCAATGCACTTTATGCCCCGTAAAAATCGACAGTGTTGTTAGTGCCCTGTAAAACATAGCTGTCAGCTGTTATAAGCAGTGCGTTCCACTTTTACATAAGTTGTGTTTTGTTTTAGTGAAATAACAAGCTGTATTATTACAGGGTTGGCCACACATTTTATAAATGTACCTTTCAACAAGGTGCCATTTAGTGTGTACAAAAGAACTCAATATAAATTTTGAAACTGTACATCACACACATTTACAAATACATTTATACATACATACTCGTATATACCTGCATACACATATCCTTATGTACAAATATTCAATTTAAGTATGCCAGTTCATCAGTATACGAGATAGAGAGTATGTCTTCGTTGTGATGTTTACTTGTAGAGATTTGATAGAATTGGCAACTAAATAGAAATTACTTAATTTTCAGGTGAAATATTTATTTGAAAAGATGCACTTGCATTTACTTACTCTGCATCATTTTAAATATTTTAATTAAAATCATGTAAGATATTTTGAATTAAGATTAAACATAATATTTATTTATATCTACAAAGAAAGAAAATAAACTTTGATTTAAATCTATTTAAAGATGAAAATAAAGATATTTTTATAATGTGTGATATTTTACAAGTTTGCATTTAGAATGTTATTGTTAATTAAATTGGATAGATAAACTAAGTTTAAAAAAATTTTTTAAATTTACATAAAATTTCTTAAACACAATAACTGGCATATTTTCTGAAATCTATTTTAATTTCTACTGTTAAATCGTGTGGAATTGTTTAGCTTGAATTCGACATACAACATACATATATTATGAATTTTCTACTTTTCATTTAGATAACCATGTTGTCACAAATATTGATTTATAGCAACAATGTTATGAAAATTCCAAACGATTCAATTTCACATGGAATACAGAACACTCCTCTATGATTCAATAAAAAATAATGTTTTATTAGTATTTAAAAAGCAATTGTCAATACGATATTCGCTATTTTATATGCGCTATCTTAGACAACAACCAATTTGTAATAAACTAAAACGAACAAACAATAATACTGGGGGAAAACCAAAGGTGCGTTGAGGATTAATGCAATACCACATAAAATATGCTTTTCTAGCTATCCTATATCCAATTTGGAAATATAAGAACAAGGAAAGGATATTAAAAAACCTAGTTAAAGTATTATGTACTTTGTCATAATTGGCTGCTAGCTTCTTTTCTAAGTGGGCGCTATATTTTCATCTTCAAAATACTATTTAACTTTCGCTAGTTTTTTTTTTTCAATACTTCCTCTTATTCAATATGAAGGAAAGTATTTATACCAAATAGATATTCCTAATAAAAAACATATTTTTATTAGATATTAATATTAATATGTATTAACAAATATTTAGATCAATAATTTTAAAAATTTTAATAAATTTATCAATTTTATTTAGACTCCTTAAATGAAAACCATTCAACATGTATAAGAATTTACATAAAAAAGTATAAAATGTCATTAAAGTCATTATTAGACCATGAAAATCTAATAGAAAAATATACACCTTCTTTGCATCTTAATACCACATTATATGTTCTCAATCAGCTTAAAGTGAAAGGCTACGACTATATTAATACTTTAAAATAGCGATAATTTAATGCATGTATGTATGTATGTATGTATATTTGAGTGGATGTATTTTCTTTCGTTATAAATAGAAAAAGTAAATGCATAAAGATACAATTAAGTTTTAAACTTTACGACACAGTGTTATAATAAAATTCAAAGCTGTATATCAACACTTTAATGTTTTTTAAGAGTGTAAAATAAAATACATTTCTTATGTAGATACGAGGGGTACCTAACATGTTTTTTGGGGCATTTAATACACAAGTTGTAGTTACTCTGTCTGGTTCATTGCAAGGAAAACGAAGTCTGAATGATTTTTCTAAACTTTTAAAATAATTTTATTTTTTATAGCTGATCTTTTTTCTTCATACAGATAGATCTCTTGTGAGAGAAAGCACTATAATTAACTTATTTTATTTAATACAAAATGTACATGAAAGTAAGTCAGATAACTAACTTTACAGTATGAAATGACACAATTTTTCGGACAAAAAGGCCAGTGTATTAACCCTAGAGCGTCCTTTACAAAAGCCCTTTCAACTGAAAGTTCTTAAGAAGATAAAAATTCATTTAAAATAGGGTGTTTTTTATAGAGATATATAAATTTAAGTTTGCAACACTTTTTTAACTGACAAACATCAAGGCGAATTAATTCGCTTGGCAAACATTTTGTCAGATATCAAGTGATTTATGTTTATTTTGGTTTGGCATTTCAACATGAATTGATTAACGCCTGAATAACGTTTCTATATTGTGAAAAATTTATTTTGAAAATCATGGTTTTGTTAAAAATAAATTTCGCGCACAGCGTCCATTTTACGGTCTATCAGAGCAATTAATTCGATTAACTATGAAACAATACTGCCGTTTTTGGAGTGATGATAGTCATCAAGTGTTTGATGAGACACCGTTACATCCATATAAACTGACTGTGTCACAATTGATATATCGACGGAAATTTTTGATAACCACATAGTGTCACCTTACAGACTCGTGAATTGGCCTCCAAGATCGTGTGATTTAACGCCGCTAGACAGTTTTCTATTAATATAAGCAGCACCTTGCCTACGCCCCAAGCGATTGACTATTTGGAGGACAACATTCGCCGCCTTATTGCCGATATACGGCCACAAATGTTCGAAAAAGTCAATGAAAATTAGACAACCAGATTAGACTACGTCCAAGCTAGCCATGGCGGGCATATCGAGGCTTTCCTGCAATAGAGTCATAACTCAAAAAAATTATTTCTGCAGAAAACGAGTTGAAAGTTGAGCATTCGCTAACAACTTAATGGCATGCAAGATATTTGAATGAAATTTTTACACATTCTGAAGCACGATATAAGAAATTATGCTGTATTAATAACTCAAAAATCACAGTTTTTAATTTATGGCTCTATTGCAGCAAAGGCTCGCTATGATAGAAGTCATATATAAATTATAATACCAGAAAACTATTTTTCTAATAAAGTAAATATCTCGTCAAGTTAAAAAAATAATAATATTTGGTTTATTCCATTTCAAAGTCCTTTACCACTATAAAAAAACTTTGCAAAACCTTGAATGAGTAAGAAGTATATTTAAATCATTGTTTAATAACTAAAATTGCGGAAAGAGTTTTTCGTATATATCAAAAGAACCCCTTTTCAAGTAAAATTGTCACCATATGGTGTCAATTTTGGCTTGAGTATTGGTCTCTAATGGTTAAAGAGTTGATGTCTTATCGGCATAAGCCAATGACTTAACATATCGCCTATAAAAAGCCATCCAGATGGGTTAGAAGGTCAACATCTGGAATAAAAGTATTTATTTAAATTGGAAAGCGCACTGTATGGTAAGCTACGCCATCATTTTGAAACCAAATATGGTTGATGTGTAGCTAATAAATTGTTGGAAACATAAATTTAATCAGCTTGGCTCGATGTTGCAAGTCATTCACAGTAACGGCAGTTACCAAGCAAATTATTATTGAGTAGAAAAATTCCATACTTTTATATGGGCATTTTTTAAGTGCTTCCAAGAGTACACAAAAAGCAGGGATACACACTAGGGCGGGTCGAATTTTTTGACAAAAAATCGTAGGTGGGGAAATTATTCTACGAAGAATTCTGAGCAACTTCACCAAAGAAACCATGGGTCTAAAATGGATTTCGAGCGTCCGAAATTTCAGAAATATGTTGCTAGTATTACTTTAAAAATTTCGGTATCTTTTTATATGAATGAGGATAACAAACACGTCTGTCTCTTAAGTCTATTGATTTGTTTGCATATGTTTCTTTCAGCAACAGATATGTACAATGTACAATGTATTTTTGAATTTTCGGAGGCTCGAAATCCATTTTAGACCCATGGTTTCTTTGGTGAAGTTGCTCAGAATTCTTCGTAGAATAATTAACCCCCCCTAAGATTTTTAATTTTTTTCGATCCGCCCTAATACACATATGTCTCAACTTAATTTAAACTACGTGGCCCGACTTATAAATCGGTCTCAGAGACCTTAAGCGTGAGTTCAAGAAGGTGCGAGATCTACTGGGGGTTATTCTGGATTGCGATGCGATAGCAAATGCGAAAGCAATATTATTTACATTGTTTTCGCATCGCATTTGCTTTCGCATCGCAATACAGAATAACCCCCCTGATGAGTTGACATCAGCAATCAACGAAATGCTGTATATAGATGAACTAAACTATAACAAATATATAAAACTTTTGTTAGTATTTATCGCTATCGAAAGTTTTAAACAAAATAGTTCTCCAATCAATCTAAGCAATTTATAATAATTTACACAATGTTTGCTTTAAAATTAGGAAGCTCTTATCCTGGTCTTCAATATCAACTGTTAGTTATAATTTCACTAAATAATATATACACTATCCCGCGTGCATTTTATGCATAAAACCGAATTTGAGTTTCGAGTTTTGCTAAATTTTCAACCACCACTGTAATGTGTTAAATTCAATGATAATTGTGTTAAAATATTTATAGTTTTTGTTGTGATTACATGTTATTTAGATTTTGTTGTTGTTCGGCTTTAAGCCAATACATACAATCGCTAATTGATTTGCATTCAAAGTGTTATTTATCACAATTGTTGGTTACCCGTACGTATGCATGTATTTACGTACGTACCTACACCAGACCAGAGAGTTTAAAATATTTAAGCCTGTTATTATAACAAACTACAGATTGTATTTTGTTAGACATTTAGCGTTGGTTTTATTCTACATATTTTTTTGTTGGTCTGTGTTGTTGTGATTTAAAAATTTTAAAATTTTATGGCATTCGTATAATTATTATATTTTTGTTGCTTTTGTTGTATCGTTTGATCGGTGTTTAGTTCATTTGAATCGAATAGAGTTAAAGCGTTAATTTATGCTAATTGTTTTGGTAGCTTAGTTTTTCTATTGACGCTTGTGTATTTTATGAGTGAGCGTATATTTTCATTTGCTTGTTAAGTCTAAGTGCCCGGTGGGCAGTGTTTTGTTATTTACTTTGTTTTTCTACTCTTAATTTAATTATCGTAGAGGTGGTCCAGAAGTTTCTCTTTTCTTGTCTTTTCCGTTTCATTATTAACTACCGAACGGTTGGTTTAGTGTTTAACTGTCTGCTTGATTATTTCTTTAAATACATTTTGCTTTTAATGTAATTTGATAGACGTCTGCTTACGGAATATGGTTGCTAATGAGTATTAGTTAAACACAAAATATCGCTGATCAAATAAATAAAGGCGATAGGAATGGTGTTGAAACAATTTGGTATTCAAATAGAAATCTACTAGGTGGTCTTTTTTCCCAACTAACTGAAGTTTTTTCAAGAACTAATGTCTTCGTGGCTTATTAAGTTTAAAGTACATGTAAATATGTATATAACTGATAAATGTGTTTGTAGAATCTTCTATTTTGTATATACACAAATATTTTAAATCACAAAGACACCCAGCAAAAATATATTTAACAAAATTATGCAGTCAAATAAAGTCACAGAAAAACGAACTCCTTACAACCTCTTGGCTTTGTTAGAATGTAATTACGTGAGCGGATGAAGAAATTGATTGCACTGGCTATGAAAACCGTGAGAGAGTTTCTTTTTTTATTGTGCCAAATATACATACATATGTAGATCTGTATGTATTTTTTCAGCCGCATGAGAACTATGGATATCGATAGATATGATTTGAATGCTGAAAATGTCACACTGTATTGATATTACTTTTCAGTGAAGTTTGCAAAATCATCATGAATTATTTAGCGTCAGAACAACGCTTCCAAATTGTAGAAATTTACTTTGAAAAGAATAAATCAGTTCGAGAAGCTTATAGAGCACTTAGTACATTTGCCTTCGTTTTACTGTTTTTTTTTTTTCTATAATTAATCTGTGAGAAATTAAAAAAAGGTAAAGAAATAAGAGAAAGATTGACAGAGATCTTCTAAATGATTGATTTCAAAAGTGGGAAACTTTTCTACTGATTCCAAAAACATAATGTTTTAGCTAGGAAGCTGACGTTGCGCCGTAACATCAACGAAATTGCGCTCCAAAAAGAAGGCGCAACTTGCCATACAGCGAATAGTTGTAAGGTAAATTTGGCATTAGATGTGTTCCTATTAGGAATGCCAATCGGGACTGGATTTGTGAATCTCGGGATTCGGGATTTCAAAAATTCCAATCTCGGGATTCCGGGATTTTTTCGGGATCCCGGAATAAAATGCATATAGATTAGTTAACCCACAACATATATATAAAAATTCTCAAAACATAATTTCTTGAGTAATTAATCGAATAAAATATTGTATATATTTTATAATTCATTTTATATTTCATTGCTAAATATACATATGTAATTACATATCATGATACAATGAATATAAGGCATATATGCATATATGTATGTGTGTATGTATTCAAAAACACACAAAATTTCATACTTAAGTAAATATTTAATCAAAATTCATATTGTTCTGGAGATTTGTTTTAAATTCTAACGGCAAAATAGAAAAAGCAAAACAAATAAATCTCCAGAACAATATGAATTTTGATTAAATATTTACTAAAGTATGAAATTTTGTGTGTTTTTGAATACATACACACATACATACATACATGCGTTGAAATTTTCGTTAACATGCTTGAAAATAAAATTTTTATATACAAAATGTAATTTTTTTGTGGTGCTGCAATGGAAAAAAATCGTAAAAAAATAGAATCCATTCGAACTCCACACTGAAATTTTGAGGGAATGTTAAGAATATATCAACCTTTAAGAAAAATTTTTTTCAGATTTTTCGACTTGTTCGAAGATTGTGGAAAACAGAAATTAAGTAAAAAAACCAAATTTTAATAATAAAAAAAAATTAATTTATAGAAAATAATATTTTTTTTTAAAAGAAGGTTCAAATACCTTTAAAATCAGGTATTGAACTTCAAAATCCATTCACTAGTTTTATAAAAACATTAGTTTAAATGTTGTCATGTCGGAAGATTTTTCACGATTTTGACGATTTTCAAATGCAAATAACTTTTTAAAAAAAAATTTTTAATTTTTTTGCCGAAACACGTGTAAAATATTTTTTAATGAAGACTTCGTTCTCAAATTTTGAAAGACATCGGAGACATCAAAGTCAATTTTTAGCAAAAATCGTACGGTTTGACATGGAATGACACATATGCAGAAATACAAAAACAACCAACTCTATGTATTTTGTTGGTAGAAAAATTGATTTCGGAAGTCATTATTATAAAAATGTATGTTTGTATGTTTCAAACTGTGACAAAAATATAAACACAAATTATTTATTCAAATAAGAAAAATATTAAAAAAAAAACATTTGCTATGAAATTTTTTCTGAAGACTTCTTTTCATGATTTTAGTTTGATTTCATCTTAGGGAACTTTAAAAAAGCTTCATTGAAATAGCTCTAATCTGTTTTACATATCATACCTATTTTGCACAAATGCAAACTCATATTTAGTTCGTATTCATTTTCAAAAATTTTACAATTTTCTTGATTTCATTGTATCATGATTAAAAAAAGTTTTTTTTTTTTATTTTTATTTATTATACTAGCGACTAGTTAGAAAATATGATCCGTTTCCATTTTTGATAGAGAGAAACAAAAAATATTTACCTGATAACAAAAATAAATTTCCAGTTTTCTAAAAAAAATTGTACTTGACAACTAATAAAAATTTTTACTATCACACAAAATGAAAACTAATTCTCTGTAATATATTGTTCAGCAACAATTTCTTGTTAAGTAAAACTAGCCATCCACACAAATATGCAAAAACACATAGATATACAAAATAAATTTTTCATACAATATCAAAAATACCAAACACTAAAATATATGCCAATCCAACCAAACACAACTTCGACTAGTTGACAAACATGCCGATTTTACAATGAATAATATTTAAAAATTTTTCTCCTTGAATCAACAAATAGCAACCCAAAAAATTTTTCAAAATATGCGTTGAAAATTGCAGCTTCAAAGAATTTTCAACATCTGTACATTGTACATACTATGTACGGTGATATAAACAAGTTGGTGCACAAACCTACATACACACATACATAAATACATACATACATTCATACAAGCATTCATGCACACATCCATACTCACATGAAATCTGGTACACGATTTTCATTATACACACCAAAATGAGACTCACAGCAAGTAAACATTTATAAAGCAAATGTTGATTGTTAAAAATTTTTGAAATCTGCTATCAGGTAAATATTTTTCTAGTTTTATATTAAAGATACTATTATTAGAAAAAGAAGTTGGACTGATCATGTATTTCGTGGCCATGGCGGTAAATGCCGCAATTTTTCAATAACTAAAACCGAATTGTGTGATAGTAGAGAGATCTGACAAAATTCGATTGGCTGCAAATTCGATTGTCACAATGAATCTGTTTTCTCTGTGCAATAAAAGTTGCACCGAGGCCATAAAATCAAAAATCTTTACATCCCTGAGGAAAGCCAATTGACTTTATTAATAAAATAAAAATTTCCATCATCAGCTTATAGGTCTGAAAAATTTTGGAAAATTAAAATCTTTTGCACAAAAAATTTTCATTGACTTTGATGTGCGGCATTTTATCAAAGATTTCAATGTTATGAATGAACACATTATTAATGTGCAGCCTCATCAAAAACATCATCAATCATAAAAGGGAAAAAAAAAGTATTTTAACTAAAAACAACAATCATACAACAATTTTTTATTGAAATAAAACCAAGTTTTAAACACCATATGACAGAGATGACAAAGCAAAATATAATGAAAGAAAAGAAAAATATTTAACAAAAAAAAAAATTAAAGAAAAAAAAAACAAATACTCCTAATTTAACAAACTACTTGTTCCAGACACAAAAATTAAAAATAAATAACAAACAATAACTACTCATTCATCCCAGTCATTCAGTCAAGCAGTCATGCATTTGTTCATTTCTTGTGATATTCATTTATTCAGATGTGCTGCCACTAAACAGTAGCTGTCACAGATATTTGTATTTCATTTGATGACAATTCATTGTTGATTTATTTTTTTTTTTTTTTTTTACCAAATACTTTTGTACTTACACTCTGCTGCTCACGTTAGCTTTAGTGTTTGATAGCAGCTCCTTACAATGACTGAGAGCAGGAAAGAAAGAAGAAAAATAACCAAAACCCATTTAATAAGTGAACAGTAGCTCAGCGAGAATAAAAAATAAGAAAGAAAACAATCCTAAATAAATTTTAAGAAGACAGCTGAAGCAAAAACAATATACATATGTCCATATTTATAAAGGAATTAACGTAGCAAAATTGATGACTTTCTGAAAACTTTTTTGTTAGTTCTTTATTTTTTTATCTCGGCGATAATTTTATAAAATGTCAGTTATCAGGACAGATATTAAATATTGTTAACTGTCAATTTTATGATCACAAGAAGTATCTACTTGTGTATTCACAATTCCTTTTTGACACGATAAAAAATTCGAGTAAAATAGTGAAAGCAAATAAAAAAAGAAATTCTATCAGACATGATTGTTATCAAAAAGGATTAATGACTTGTGGATTACTCAGACAATTAATAAAATAAAAGTATTTGTATCTTCATTAACAGGGAAACCGGATATATGACATAAACATATTTATAACATACATTAAATTAAATCTAAAGCAGAAATTTTTATTATACCTTTCACTAAATTCTGTATTTTAACTAGAATGAATATTTTAATGTGAATGGAGGATTTATCATAAATTCAATTATAGAAGTATACTTAAGAATCTTACCTACAAGTGATATGATATTTAAATATTCTCGTACATGACTTAAGAATTCAAAGATTGAAGCACTCCTGATATTTTTGAAGTTCACTTACAATTTAGTAGCACTCATAATAAAATTTGTTAAGCCCCACTCCTACTAAAACAAACTTTAAAAGGAGTTTTTTTTTAATTTACTTTCATCTGATAATTGTGGATTATAGTGCTATAGCGAAAACAATCAATAATTTAGAACATTGATGACGATCAGCCCATACTACATTTGTGGAAACTCAAAGCACACGTAATCAAGCCTCGAATATACATGCATATACATTTTTTGTGTGTTTTATGTCAACAGTACGTGCCAGCAAACAAACTAGTTTCAAATCAGATATACAGGAAAAAACGAATTACCCAGCAAAAATTACTGCTTCGCCTTAAGCACGGTTGTAAGGGAATATCAGGTAATATTAGCTTACAAACCTGCTTACGTATGGCATGTTATTTGTTCGCTATGTCCCACTTTGGAGCATTTCGTTTTAAGTGCTTATTTCAGAGCAGTGAGTATGAAGTAAATTCATGGAACGAAAACATTATCATCATCCAAACATTCGTACTGTCATCTTATTATGTTCCTTACACTTCGTAAAATTTAAAATTTTAATCATTGCCTTACAATAGTACTTTCTAGTATGCACGAGTGTAAGGAGTGTAGAGATTATTTGCTTTAGTGTTTTTTGTTTTTGTTTCTACATTGATTAAATAAAGTTATCAAAAAATTTTACATTTTCTGCCATACATTTCTGCATTTGTTAAGATAATACATATGTGCTTAATACGAAGCACGCTCTTAAGGCAGAAAAAGTATGTACTGCTTCCAAAAACTTGATTATTTTTTGCTGGGTACGTAGTCTGAAAAATATTTTATGCCTGCAAATGCTTTTTGGCAATACGCAAGGCCTCTTAATTAGAAATCATTACACAAAACAATAGAGAAATGGTTTTAAAAATGGGATAAAATTTATCCTAAAGAATAATAATCTTGCACCATATATCAAACGTTTGACTTTTTTGTTGTGTCGGTAATTCTGTCTTTTATTCTGAATTATAACTTACTAATATTACTGCGTCACAATACATTCACAATTGAACATCACTGATTTAAAACTTTTGCTAATGAGAGAGTGTGAGAGACATCAGCAAATTTTCCCAGCAGCGAACTTTGCATATCACATCACATATATTCAATGAAGTTTGTCACACTTTGTATTCAATGAATTCTAGCTTACAATGTGTGTGAATTAGTGTGTAATGCGATTTCTACTTTCCCAGGAAGTTATCAAGATTGTGTTTAGACTGTCTACTGCCTACTTACATAGTATGTGAAACAGTAATAAGTTTTTAGATTTATTGAATGAACACTTCACTCTCCTGCTTACCTTGTGTGCAAATGGTATGCTTTCACTCCAGGAAAGCGGCAATTCATTCGAAAAAGTATACTAGGTTGTAATTGAAATGCGTTACTGTATTACACGTGTGCATCACATCATTGCTTCTCTAATCGAAAAATTTGCCCCTGTGTTAGTGATGGATCTCATAGACGGAAGAACAGAAGCAGTTGTTCTCAGACTGTGTGCCTCTGTAAATTTAGAAAAACTAATGTTAAGGGAAACATCAGTATGACAGGAAACCAATCATAAGATAAAATCGGATCATTACTAAAATTATGCATACCAGGGGGTAGATTCTGTTTCTGCGATAACGTGAAATGTAAACATTTTTCTCGTTTACATTTTGTTTTTGATTCCCGTTCTGTGAGGAAATTAAAACAAATTAAAATCTTTTCACAATCAGAGAAACAAATGGAATGAAACAATTTTTTTCTCAGTTTCACAGCAAAACTGATTCTCGTTTTATGTAACTGCGAAAACAACTGTCAAAACATTTTCATATGACGCGTTTTTTTTCACTTAAAATTTTTCAGCGAAAATGGAAAAAGCAGTAAAACCCATGCGCACAAGCATAAATCAAAAAGAATTTTTATTAATTTTTAGAACATAAATGTCGATATTGCAAACGATAAGTATGTACATATGTATGTAAGTATGTAGATACATACATATGTATAGAGTTCAAAAATAAAAAAAATCATTTGAATAATTGATTTATGTATACATGCGTATGTACATACATACATACATACATATGTAAATGTATTTACAGATTTGTTACCACATTTAAAAAAAATAATGCATACATTTTCAACTTTTATACATTTATCCCAATGTACAACGTAATTTATTTTTGTTGTTTGACAATTGTAGAGACCTAAGCAGAGAGAAAGTTGGTGTCGGCTTAAAAAAAAATAAACTAAGAGGCGGCTTAAACTTATTTTGGAGCCGGCTGCTTAAAATATACATAAGGCGATAGAAAATCGAAAAGTAAGAAAAACTTATTATGCAGTAAAAGTCTCGGAAGCGCATAAAATTGAATATCTAACACATTTGAATAAACTCGGGCCAAAACTAGAAAGCAATTAGCATATGTTATGGAAAATGTATCAATAAATAGAAATAAATAAAAAAAAAATTATATTCGACTTAGTGCTATTTTTTCCGCTATTTATATTTCCGATTTTACTATCGATTGAATGTTTGTACTTATGTAAGAAAATTTTACCTAATTATAACTATTCAGGCAATTTGTTGTTATTACTTTATTTAAATTACTACCTGCAACCGCGGCGTCGCCCGCTCGGCACTAAGTTTTGATTTACTACTTATAAAGTGCCCTGAGTACGATCAAAGAAACTCGTCAATCAGTGCAAATGTGTGAGTATCGTGTTTTTGTCGTTTAAAGTAGAGGTGTGTAGCTCCTGAACGAACTAGTTCAACTGAACGATTCACACAAGTGAGCTAAATGAGCCGCTCACCTTACTGAGCGTTTTTAGCTCAGTAAGTGAGCGCTCTTTACAATCAATCAATTCAATTTCATGTATTATGACAATTGGATTTTACGTACCCTAAAGAGCTTTTATTTCGTATGGAATATGACATTTGGCACAATACAATACTTTTGCGATAGTATCTACAGTATTGTATTAAATAAGGGTTGATTTTGATAGCCAGCGTTGCCAAATAAGCTAATTTATCTTTAGTTTATAGTTTTTCTAAGCATTGATCAATTTTGAAATAATTTATTTAAAACATTAAATATATAAATACAGCAGACTGCAGGATTTATATTTCACCGTATTGGTCTGAATTTTGTTATATTAATTCCAATTTCTGAACCTATTATTCCTGCCCCATTTTCCTTATATCACAGTGCTAAGGTTTAAACTTACTTCTTTATACCTGCTAATATTGGGAAGAATAACATCCAAAGTATTTTTGAATTAAACCATTTAACGCCAAACGTAAATCATGAAACAGATGATGATGACTGATACTCATTAGGTTTAACGAATTATTAAAAAAAAATTTATTGATAAGTTTTGGGAACAGAATTATTGGAATACCAATTATACTAACAACTTTAAATTTAGTATCATTATTCTCAAATAATAGAAACTTAAAAATATGTTTGGGGCAAAGGAAAATATTTAAGCAATTTTCCGAAAAATCATTTTTAAAACTTTTTGATGCATGAATATTTTTTCACAATTTTTTTACATAAATTAATTATTTTAAATTTTTCTTATATATGTTTTTTTACATGGGTGTCACTCGATTAAGATTTGTTTCAATTTACTAAACAGTCACACATTTAAAAATTGACTATCTATTTGATATAAATTTTGCTTTCAAGTTTTGTTTCAATTTTTCATTCAAGTAACACTGCAGTTAGACGTTCAAGTTTTTATTAAATTCTCTTTCAAGAAATTTACACAAACTGCTAGTCAAAATTCACAAAAATTGAAGGCTGTGACGTAGGCTGCACGCAATTTGCTTTCAAGAACTCAAAAATTATGGCGGCAGAATATATGTACTTATGTATGTATATGAAAACTAACGAGAGTTTATAATCAAAATGGCAATCAGCTGCTTTCTTGAAAGCAATTTGAAACACTCAATTGAACGAAAATTTGAAAGCATATTCTCAGCAAATTTTAAAAGTGAGAGTGTATTGGTAAAAAAATGAGAGAGGATTGAATCTTGAAACAAAAATTAAATTAAAACTTGATCGTGTGACACCTATGTTAGGCTATGTCTTAATAAAAAATATATAAAATTAGCTGTATATTGTAGCTTATTTTTATATAATTAAAATTAAGTTGTTTTCCAAATTAGTTGTTTAAAAATAAAAACGTTATGGTAACGCTGATATAGCAGAAACATTTTTTGTTTTCGCTTTGTTTACTTTCGTAACAAAGATAGACTGAACTAAAGTGAGCTATTGAACTAAACTGAGCTATTGAACTAAAGTGAGCTGTTGAACTAAACTGAGCTACTGAACTAAAGTGAGCTATTGAACTAAAAGAGCGAACTAGTTCAGTTAACTGAGCTGAGCGGAAAAGAGCGCTCACTCAACTGAGCTGAAAAACCCAACTCTAGTTTAAAGGGAGACGTACAAATAAAATCATCAATCATAATTTTTGTTGTGACTTCGCGGCGTTTTGTGCAATTTTGTCAAAAAACAAAAAATTGACACTGTTTATACACAAAAATACTAGAGGATAAAATTAACAAGTATGCGTGTGCTGCCATCTTTTTACTCATTACACTTCGATACAAAACAACTGACATTTTCTTTGTCAATCACAATTGGAGACTATCAAAATAATATATCACAAGATTATGGTTTTCATCAATCAGAGCCGACAACGTATACGTGTACCTGAAAAAGCACGACTGCACGCACACACTTGGAACATTGATGTATTTTTTATCGTCTCCAGAGGGCACAAGAGAAAGGTTAAATAAATCATTTTTAAAACATCTAGAATTAATCCCATTTAAAAATTTGTTGCTCTTTGCAACATGCATACATACGAGTGTGTAATTTGAAAACATATCATTTTATTAAAAAAAAATAAAAAGTACATAAATAGAATTAAACTAAAGGAACGGTTCAAAACTGTATTTTATATATTATCGATACCGATATTTATACCTATCTTTATTTTCGATATTTTTAAACTATCGACTTTTATTTTCAGAGTTTTTACCATCTGAAATTATAGTATAGAAGTGTGATTATACACTATTTTTCGATTATATTTTTTTGTCGATAAGACATAAAATAATATCTCCGATTATATATACAAATATATATATATATATATATATATATATAAATATATATATATATATATATATATTTATTCCTTATTCAACTTGTAGGATTAACTCAGTATCTGTAATGATAGACTATTAATAAAATTGCCTACTTATGTAATTCATACAATTTCTTAGTCACCGCTAATTTGTTTATTTAATATTTTCTAATTTTTATTCAATTTTCTATAACATAAGCTATGTTATGTACATTATGTAATATATGTTGAAAAATCAACTTCAAAATTTCAATGAAGAATATATGCATTTTGTAAAAGCCGCAAAAGCAAATATATATTTGCATGCGGCCTTGCACCGCATCGAAGTAGTTCAACTTCGTTCTCTGTGTATAACATTTCACGTTGAATAACATGGATATAAAGTTACACTGCAACAGATGGAATGAAACACTTTTTCATATTATAAACGGGAATCGCATTTTGTGCAACTGCGAAAAGATATTACGTAAAGTTGTAATGAAAACGAAAATGAATCATTTTTTTACATTTCACGTTATCGCAGAACCAGAATCTACCCCCAGGACCAACGATTCAACTGCGAGTATAGTACGATTAGACCTAATACAATGAGAGCTAAGATTATTCCGTGATTAAACCAGTCCTTACTCGCGCACTTGTTTTTAAGTCGTTACTCACGGGATGCTTTTTACACCCCAAGATAAAATGTTTATTTTTTCACAACCGTAAACAAATAATATATCATGAAATCAAAATAAAAACTTTTGTGGAAAAAAAAGCTTAAATTCTACACATAAAAGCATTTTATAAGTTATACATAACATTTTTATTGAAAAATTTGTGGAGAAAAAAAAAAAATCTTATAAAATAAGCATATAACACGTGTATTTTAGAATCCTTTTATATAACATAAGAAATTCTTTTATTTTTATTGGTAAAAATATTGTTTAATTTCAACAAACATAAAAAAATTTCTAAACAAAAGAAAATATAAAGGTTTATTGCAAAGAATAGCAATCGGGGCATATATTACACATGTGACTTTTGCACATGAATTTTTGGCAAAAAGCACATTGACTCTTAACTTTGAAGTCTCTTAAACGGGGACAAATGCACCATTTACTCTTTTTTGGGTTAATTTTGATACTTATGCTGGGTGCGTTTAACGACCTTTTTGGATAAAGATGAAATTTGTGACCTTACCACTTGATGATCATGAATTAGAGACAATCCAATATCCTGTAAAAACTCGAAACGCCATATAGTTTTGTTGGGCAAGTTACTTGCAAAAACCAATAATGTATTAATACTAGTGTGTTGATAATATAGTAAATTACTTTCAAAGGCCATCGAAAACTAATTCTGGATACATCGTAAGAACCTCACATCTTATCTACAACTTGAACGCTTCCTTTTATCATGTTGTAGTACAAAATAGTGTTTGGTTGTTTATGTCCTGATAATTCAACTTTAGCTAGATTATAAAACAAAGTAAAAAACCCGAATAGCTGTTCAATTTAACAAACTATGTGTAACTGTACAAAATTTGTACTGAAGATAATTGAAAAGTGATTATTTCTTGTAATGCGGATTATCGCGGGGTGCTAAAAGCATCCCAGCAAAATTTAAAGGTGCTCCCTCTTTTCCAAAACACGGTAAAAAAGGACCTGGCATCTATCATATGATGAGATAGTTCATAATATTCAGCTATTAGAAAAACTGCAAGATATAGCAAAAATAATAAGTCGTGGGGTGTAATTTACACCCCGCGCTAGTAACGGCGGGTTAATCCCAGATATGTGAAAGTATGGAGACAAGAGAAAAAAACGCAGTACTATATTGATTTCTTAGCTATAAGCGGAAAGCCTTATCCTGGTTAAGTGGATTAAATACAGGACATGAAAACTTCAGGTACCATCAAGTTAACTAGTTTGAATGATAATTGTAGAATATGCAAGGAAGAAGCTGAGTCTGCAGCTCCAGCTGTAGCCAACTCATTTTAAGGACTCTATGATGAGAATGAGTGTTCAAAATTACCAGAAAAGCTAGTATCTTAGTAGTTTGTAGGTCTATCTGCCACCTGCTGAGACATGGATCGAAAAGTCGGATGTCAGCTAAGATATTTCCCCCAAATACTCAGTATTGTTGCTAATGATGAACTAAAATAGTAAAAGTATTTTATTTGTTTGCATTTAAACAGGCTAAAGTTCGTAAATTTATTAATCAGAGAAATAGTAGAATTTCTATTTTATTTCTTTCGGTTGAAAAATTCACTAAAAGAATTAAAATCTTGGCAATCTTCAGAATTATATTGTTCAATTTTACAAACACATACTTAATTTTGTTTTATGGTAACAAATTTAATATGCAAACGTTAACAACAAATGAAACACATTTGTTTTAAGTTCCACCCCCACCACCATTATTTATACACATATCATATCCGGCCTGCTAACCTTCAACCACATACATTTATATTTTTTCTTAAAATGGTTATAAAATACATACATGTGTTTGTTATTTAAAGGACATTTATATTACAATTCAAAAAGTCATAAAAAGAATCTGTGTATGTTGGCAATAATAATTGCGAAACACAAAGAAACATATACAAACGTTACATACTCTATCATAGACATTTATGAGTACGTGTATGTGAACGACAATAAACTATGAATGAAAATAGTTAAAGAAAAGATTTTATTAAAACCATAAACTTACACTAAATACACACTAAGATGACATAAATGTGGCCAACATAAGGCATTTTATGAGCTAAAGGAAAACAATACAACAAAAAAAAAATACTTTGGTGTCATAAAGAAAATTCTAGAAGAAATGAAAAGAAAAAAAATAATTTTAGCAACAAGGACATTCAGTACGTCATACATACTCATATACGTGAAATAAAATTGTAGTATTTTGTTAAACATTTGATATCCTTATGTTTTTACTAAATTCTCTTGTTTTGTTTTTATATTATGTTTTATTTATGCAAGCGAAGTTCACTTATATGTGCTTATGGAAAAAAGTATTTAGAAGTGACATTTGTTTCGTAAATGGATGGCGGGGTTGTATTTAGTATATTTAATAAATAAGTTAAAGTTGAGATTTATTAATGGACAATAAAATTGTGTACAATATAATAAAATTTTAGTTAAAAAAGTCATATTTAGGGATTTAATTAAGCGTAATATAGTCGACAATTTACTAAAACTATAATTTGAGTGGTATAGAATTTAATTTTAAATTTTTTTAGAGCGCCCAGTAATTTTTTCCCTCTTCTTTTTTTTGGCATCAGTAACAGTAACTTGTGTGTGCCGATATTGAGCATTCTAATGTCTTCTACTCTGATCCTGCTAGAAGTGTATTGGTATTGCCGTTATGCAGATGAATGAAACCAGATGGTTTAATGAGTCAGGCTGCTCTAAGCCGATATCTCTTTAGTAAAGCTAACCAACTACTAAATACCATCAAGTTGAACTTGCACAATATCCTGCCCACAGTCATGGGTCATTGCACGTTTGGTACTGACGCCAGGCGCATGGGTCCCTCCTATAACAACTGCTGATTTAGTGTATCAGCGAGGTAGAAAAGGAAAATATCGCCTTCGTCCCGCTTAGGGGACGACCATCTTCACTTTATAGGTGGAGGATCCTCCAGAAGCCTCTGCGAGCTTTCACCACCGGAGGTTAGGAACTTAAGTTCTTTTATAATGACCAGAGGTAGGTTTTATCGCCGACTACCATCTACATCTATTAAACGATATCTCTCACAGGTTCTCTACGCCTATATCTCTCATTTTTATATTGTTCTTCTACATTATATCTGAATTTTAAGTCTTAAGTTGACCGTTGAACTATCTTCTTCCATACTACACTGTTATCTTTCTCTGCTCTCTACTGGCATCATAAAGGAACCATATCTGGAGCGAAGAGTAGTAGAATTTTCTTTATTTATATTAGCAACCTGCCGAACCTAACCTACCCTAATCTGTTTTGAATTAAAGAAGTTATTTAATTAGAGACCTAAAAACAAAAGCTTTTCTTATGCTTTATGGACTTCAAAGAAAATATATTTCACAGTATTATTGAAGCAAAAAGATCTACTGACACTACGATAAAGGGCAATAATAAAGGAAATCCTATTCTGCAGATAACAAATAAGTCATATAAATTGAAAAAGGTTGAAAATGAACAGAATATTACAACCAAAAGAGCAATTAAAACTTTTCAATGCCACTTATAATATATTTATAAATGTTTGTTTTAACACATAAAACATGCTTTCTCCACTTAATATAACTTTAACAGTTGACCATTATTCATATAGTGGGCGTAAGTGTCATAAAGCTTTATACAACATAATAATAAACAACAGACACAAAATATAACAGCAAAATTTATAAACAATAAAATCTACTCATTCTCCCTGTTAGAAATAAATATTTTCCTTTCATTTTTTTGTTTGTGGTGACCACAAAAACAAAAACTCTCTCATACAAAAAGGAAAAGAAAATAATTTACACTTTTATCGCATTTATCACATATTATGCCTGTTAAGTAGCCATGAAGTATTTAGGAAAATAAATGATGTTAAACGTACGAGTCTGTTTTGTCGTTTATAGTATGAGTTTATTGGGTCAGTTTAATACATAGAATCACGTACGGTAGTTTTAAAATAAATTCGGCATGGGATGTATTTAATATTAACACACATCCTTATGAACATCCGACCATATTAAAACACAGGCCTATTTATTGCGGCTATATTACTGCTGTATGTCGTATTGTAATAATATCCTATTAAAAAGGTTCACTCGTACAATCACTTACAAACATAAATACATAAATATGTATGAGCGTACATTTTGTTGGCCTTTTTTTTTTGTATATCTCAAAGTACAATGAAACAAAACGTTGACAACAGTCAAAAAATGTATGTCATTAAATATTTTTGGACATAAGCATCCAGCAGAAAAATATATAGAATTGCAATAGGAAAAAAAAGCGTGTCAGACATTAATTTCTACTTATTCAAAGTTAATATTGTTGGCTGCTTATATTAATGTTATGGTATTGTCCATGTTGCAGGATATCACATACACATGTATTGTATTTACAAGTTTATATGTATGTATGTACTGTCGCTTTCATAAAAGGAAACAGCCAAGAAATGGTAACTCGCTTTCCTGCAGTCAGCATGCTAGAAATTTTCAGGAAACAAACGTATGTTACGTTAATAGTTTTTTTTTTATATAGTTTTGTTTTCCTAAAGATTTGTTAAACTAAATAATTTTCCTTTATGAAGGGGAAAATTTCTTTCTTTAACGTTTTACAATATTTTCAATATATCGCACCCTAAATACAAAAGGGTCACAACACAAAATTTCCCAAAACTGACTTTTTTCCATAAATTAATTCAGAGTACACATCTCTAACTACTGCAAAAATTTCTTTCACATCACTATCTTCTTTAACTGGAAAAATACAGTTTTGTCTATTTTTATGTTAAGTATTTTGCTTCTGCACGAAAACAGTTTTTTGTCTCTCCTGAAAATTTTAGTATTTTGAGTTGTGACCCTTTTGTATTTAGGGTGCGATATGTTTTTTGGCCAAAATTTTATTCGCTGTCCATTTCATGCACTCCGTTATTATGGGGTATCCTCAGTTAAAATTTTATCAATAATTAAAATTTCGTGGATTAATTAATCAATATATATTGAAGTCGTTGGCTACTCTGTTGTTATATTGAAAAAAACTCCATATGGGTTAGTAGAAGTTTAGAGGAACTTAGAAACATTAGGAGCTGCAAAAATTTTAATATTTCGGTTTAACTTAGATTAGTCTCAATGGTATAGAATTGTTAATTTTACTTTAGTTTTTATATAAGTTTAAATGAAATTTCGTTTAAATTATATAAAGAAACGTTTTTTCTATTATTAATATGGGGAAAATTATCATTTTAGTTCCACGGAAAACGCAAAAATTGATGTGAACCACAATCAAGGTTTGCTCACTTGATTATAATTACACTGTGATAGTTTTTGACCCGAAAAAAAAAAATGACCATGATAAATGGATATATACCGATTTCTCAAAAACTGGAGCCAATCTGACACCAAATGTAATTTCGCACTCACGGGACTCCCCCCTAATAGTTCGAAAGGGATTCATCGAAGGTCATTTTTTCGACTATCACAGTGTTATTATATCCACGATATTTAGAAAAAGTAAACAATTTTAAGTCGTCACAATAGCAAAGTTTGATTCATACAATTTATACAATTGTGATTGTAGTCCTCTATCTGAATTGTTGTTTTAGAGAAGGTTTAAAAGGTAAATAAATATGAAAGTTTTTAACTGTCTATCAGATTACTTTTATTTTGATCTTTTGTGATAGCGACACTTTACTGCTAAGTGCGCGAGAACTTTTCTCACTTTGATTAATTACAATTTACGATGCCGTTCTCGCATTTTAGTGAGAGTACGAACAGCAATTCATTTTTATATATGGGCAAATTCCAGAAACAGCCTACCAACCAAAATTTTTTTAAATTTATCCAACTTATTTTTTATGTTTTTTTTATGGGATATTAGACTAGATACATAATTTTATAAATAAAAAAAAATTTAATTCGATATTTGAAAGAGAAGGAGGTAGCTCAAACAAAAAATACGGCTGACGAAGATGTAAAAATGATTTATTTATATACTACTGGAAAAAATGTAGCGTGCTAAACGTAGCGTGCGTAACGTTGTTTTCACGGCCATTGATAAAAAGCTACAACATTTTTTGGCTGTATATAAGTTATTTTAGAATTCTCTTATATTCATCTTTCTTTTAGGTATTTAATTTTTCTGATTATTTATGCAAAATTTGCTAAAAATTACGAAAATATACATCAACCTTCAAAACTACTTCAATTTCTTGTAGCGTGCGTAACAATACTTTGAGATCAAATTTTTCGCAACTTATACCTGTTAAAAAAATTTTTTTGATGACAATTGAAAGTATACTCAAATCCCACTAAACACTGTGTATAAATAACTTGAAGGCATGTCTTTTGAAAGACCAACAAATTGTTGTATTTCAATCCGAAAACGCATACGAATGTAGCGTTCCTAACGCAGGATTTAATGGTTCCCCCGGGCGAAGCCGGGACAATCATCTAGTATTTAACAAAAAATGTGTCTTAGTACAAAGATTCAATACAAGTTTTTCTTAAATCAGATTTCAAAGTCATTGCAATGTATTATGAATAAGGGGGTAAGATTTAAGTTGTTATTGTTTAGCCTTATATTACTATTATTTAAACAAATTCTTGTTCGCGAGATAAATATTTACATATATCATGCTTCCCCCTCTATCATTATGGATGGTATGAGAAAATATTGGGTAATCAGAAGCTCCTAATGATCTTGGCATGGAAATTCATTGAGATGTTCGATGGAATGATCATATTTTTCATGTATCAAGAGAAGCATTTCATCACTCCATCTGATCTGCTTAATATTTACACCACATTTATCCTACAGAAAATAGAACACAATTCTCATGTATGGGGTGGAGTTTCAAAGTCTATTTTAAAGTTACTCGATCGCGTACAGGAGAGGAAGAAGAAGCTTTTCGGTGACAGTAGAGTAGCCAACTCTATTGACTCACTGGAGCATCCACTCAATATTAGTTGTATTTCCCTGTTCTATCGTTACAACAACGGAATGTTTTCTAAGCAAATCCGGGAACTTCTTCCCAAACGTCGTTTGTCACGAAAAATTTTATTTTCATTAAGAGCACATGATCCATATGCCAGTGACCCGCGCCAGGTGCTGGTCAATGTAGGGTTCCAATCGAATGTGCAGAAACACTACTCCCAGTTGCTTCCCTACTATAACCAATGTTCGTAATTGCTTCACAATGCATACGTAGTGGTCATCCCCTGAGTGCTGATCCTAATAAATAAAAATATCAGAAATTAAAAAACTTACTTACTATAATATAATTAAAAAAGACTTTTCACAATTTCCTTCGAAACTCATCAATATAAAATATAATTTGATCAATGTTATGATTAGTTCAAATTTGACCGAGCGCTTAAATAATTAGTTGAGTAGAGCTCTATGCAGCTGGTTCTCGGGTGTGTTCCCTCACTCATTCTAGCCTTCGAACTTCAAATACTTTATTCTAAAGTTTAGAAAATTGTGGAAAAGTAAATAGTTTTTTTTATAAAGATTTTTGATGTTTTAAAATTTATAAAAGTCTCGATTTTTACTTCTAAAGATAAATATATGACAGTAATGCGCCAGCAAAATTCTTTACTTAAATCAAACGAAATCAATTAGACAACTCACTTCGAATTATAGAAATTAGAAATTCCAAAAAATTATTTAAAAGTTGCCTACACTGATCATAAAAATTAGCGAAATTAAAATTTTAAACAAAAGATTTCAACTTCAGCCTCTTGAAGAAATTCATTTATTTAGTGTTATTATTCTCCTGTAAAATTTAAAAAAAAAGTTTAGTTACGTGATTTTGCATTTTAGTTAACGATAGACACCTACATACATTCTTTTCAAATTAAATATTTAACAACATAACAATTAGTGACTATGTAAAACACTATAAGCTACCTCAAGGTAGTCTTTAATATATACATTAATTTTATCACATTTTCACGTTGACTCATGTCATTTAGTGGCATCATAACTGTCAACATACTGTGATCATACACACATCTACATACTAAATGCATAATAGTGGTATTTCAACAATATAAAATAATTTTAACTTTGTTTTACAAGCCAATATGGATACATGTATGTAAAATATTCCAAAAAATCAAAGAAAAAAAATATAACACAATTATGAATAAACTTACAAATCCTTGATGCATATCTGTATGTAAATGGATGACAGGTTGTACAACAGATATGAATGCTACCAGGAGTACAACTGTCCAGTGTACAGTTTTATTTTAAGAGGTAGTAAAGAAAAGTGTATCCCTATAAACTTGTTTCTTAATGAACTGGTGATATTTCAATATGTAAAATGTTTTTTTCTCTTATTTTGCACCTGTCCGCAGTGCGACTAACATGTGTACACACATTCGTAAATTTATCATTTAAATCTTTCAAATAAGATGTGCTACATAATACTATACATCACAGCATAGATAACAAGTTGATGCTGGAAGGTTAATAACAAATTGATAATACTAATATTTAGTAAATGACAGTGGGACCAAAAAGTACATACATACGTAGAACACATTTCTCTAAAAAAGCCCTTATATCCATGTGTTAAATTTCGGTACCATATTCCATAAACAATATTGGAATACTAAAGCTAAATTTATTTTGTATTGCTTTGTAATAGCAACTATTTGAACAAAAATTTCTCCTCACAAGGCTTAGTATCACAGTTTTAAATAAACTCGTCATTTGAAAAATTAAATTATCATCGACCATCAGCCCCAAGAAAATTATAGCCAATATTTGAATTATATGCGGTCGCTGGCATCATCTGTTACAGTCCCAAGATCGTATTGGCTAACGTTTAATTGTTTTTGCCTTAAATCAATCTTGAGCTACAGGAGAAGCGGTAGTAGTTAATGGTATAGAAATGCTATTGAGTGTTGACGTGAATGCTACTTTATAAAAAAACTAGTAGCAAATATGTTTTAATTCGAATGCTGATATCAAATCATATAGCAGTGCTTCCGCAATATATCTGCTTAGAGGATGTATCTTTTCATTAAAAAAAGAGCTCGCTATCTTAGAAGTTGAAAAAAACAGCGATTATATCAGCTGAAAACTATTAATTTAAAATGCTACTCAAAGGTAACTTATGTTCATCTTTTATGGAACCAATTGAATATATATTTTCGATATATCAACTTCTATCATATTATGTATCACTCATTTTGATAAGGATTTGTTGCTGCTAAATATTTTATTTACATATTTCTCTACACCCCTGTGGACTTGTTCCTTTATCATCAACTGCTAACAAACCATTCAAGTGTTCATTTGTTAGAGGGGTTTAGTACTCGTATAGAAGCATTTGTCGTACTTCCTATTTGGTTCGTTGTTTGAATTCACATTCTGTTATATGTATTGAAAGTAGATGTGTATGATAGCATTCAGGATGCCTTATCCTTCATGGTTTTAATTTATTTACTCATACCGTGTTTTTGGTTATTTTAAAATTTACAAAGGACATGCAAATTGTTGAAATACAAATTAACAAGTACATACTTTCATATGTATGTTTCGAATACAATATTCAAAGCATTTTGCAGCAGCAACAGAAGCGATGGATACAAGCTTGTCCGTCTGTTTCTCTCTTTGTCTTTTAAATTATTATTTGCCTTATATTAGTAAGCACCACCAACAATCTCTGGTGGTAAGCAAATGCTACTTGTTAATATGAAACAAAAGTATTTTCAAATGCAAATATTTATATGAATTGCTACACATGAGTGGTATTGTGTTACCCCAAAAACTTATGATGTTTATCTAAATATGTTGTATGTTGTGAAGCATGTACATATGTTGATAAAGTTAAATAAATGCAACATCATTTGTAGTTCTCAAACTATTATAAAACAACTACAAACTACAAAGTACTGCAGTTTGTATTCAAACTAACTAACAAGGGCCTATATGGGTAAATACTGCGTATTAGTGAAATCCAAATGTGTGTGTACTCCTTACTGGTTTCATTTCAACAAGCATCAGTCACTCATGCATCTTATCTAACCAACGAATCCATCTATATGTCCATCCATCTTTGTAACCAGTTCATACTGCAGTTTGGATTTTTTTTTTCTTAATTTTACTTTGCTTCTGGAGTCAATCATTTTGTCAGAAACATGTATAGACTAGTGATGTTACGAATATCAATTTTTAGTATTCGCGAATACGAATACGAATACGAATATTTAAAACAGTATTCGCCGAATACGAATACGAATATTTCTTTTGAGGTTTATATTTCAAATTTAATTGGAAAAAATCCCTGCCTTTGCGTTAGTTACTATAAATGAAAAAAAAAAAATTTAGTGATTTAACATTATTATTGCATTAAGATGCCGAATTTGAAAACCTCTACAGAACATTTTTTAATTATTTTACTTACATACTTTCAGATTTCGTTTTTCTTACTCTGTTTGGGTTTTTAATTAATAATTCAGTGCTGTTTAGCGAACATATTTTTGCATCCACCTGTGTCAGTGGAATTTCATATATAAAAAGTTTTAGTTTGATTCCTGTAGCTTCCCACTCTTATACATTTACATATAAACAGAATCAAAACATCTCACCGAGTTTCTTTAAATATCATGCATTTAAGTTATACGAGTATATTCCAATTTATTGCCGATAGATGATGTACTTTGTTCAATTCACTGCTGCGAAAGCATTTTTAATTTTATTAATACATTTGAGACAACTTAAATTATAATTATTTAAAACCTTCTTTAATATGTAATCAAAACAAATAAAAGCAACTGCGCTGTCAATTTTACCTATTATGCGTTAGTTACTATAAATGAAAAAAAAAATTTTGTGATTTAACATTATTATTGCATTAAGATGCCGAATTTGAAAACCTCTACAGAACATTTTTTAATTATTTTACTTACATACTTTTAGATTTCTTTTTTCTTACTCTGTTTGGGTTTTTAATTAATAATTCAGTGCTGCTTAGCGAACACCACTGATATGGTGGAAAGTAAATAAGGAAAAATACGAGCTTCTTTTACCTATAGTCAGGCAATATTTAGTGACACCACCAACGAGTGTTCCAAGCGAGCAAATGTTTAGTGGTGCGGGGCTTATTTATACACCGCATCGTAATAGGCTTGATGGAGAAAAGGCTTCAAAACTTCTATTTTTGAAATTCAACATTCCTCTACTGAGGTTTGATTACTAATTTAACATGATATAAAACTTTAATTTTTGAATACTAGTTGCAAAATACATATATATTTTTGTTTGTTTTTTAGGAAGGTTATTACTTTGCGTGAAATACAATGGGTTTTTTTTAATAAAAATTAATATATTTTTTTACATTTTATGTACTTTTTTTAAACTTTTGTATGATTTTTTTTTTGGAAAATGTATGGGAAAATTATTCGAAAAATATTCGCTTGAATTTGGCGAATACGAATACGAATACGAATATCTTAAAACAAGCGAATAGTCGAATAGTCGTATACGAATACGAGTATTCGTAACATCACTAGTATAGACATAAATTGTTGATGCTCCTGACAGTCTGCAGAAAATTAAAATAAATTTCGATTTCTCTACATTCATGTATGTATGCGTGTGTATTTGCAATGCAGAATATCATACTTTAATATCTTTGCTTTCATTTAGAAAACCTTGTGGGGCTTGTATACACATACATACCTATTCACAGTCATCAATATATTCCCAAATATTTTACTATTGATATACATATGTACATACATACACACATAAATATGATAAGAACATATGTATATACACAGAGAAAATACATTAGTTGTAGCAACCGAATTTTTTGCCAACCGGATTATGGCGGTTCCACCAACTATTACAGAATTCGGTTGCTACAACTACAAATGTCGTATAGTACTACTGAATTTTTAGCTATGGCCAATAAGCTAATAGTTGCTAAAAGCGATAAAATTGGTTAATACCTCATGGAATCTTAAATGTAGCTAATAGGGATTATTTACGCTCATTTTTATCCTGGAACACAATTGAATTAATATTTTCAATACTAAACTAAATTATGTATGTACATAAAGTGTTTTACTTGTTCATTTGAATTTAAAATTAATTTTTCCATTATTGGTTTTGAACATATACGCAAAGAAAAAACATGGTTGATGGAATCACAATCGCAAACTATCATTTCATGGTCACATTAATGATTGCAGCTACTATATATAGCATTTATCATCTAAGGAACATAATATGATCTTCATAAATCTCTCTCTGACAATACCATTGTATGAATATAGTATGCTCTAGTGATGTTACGAATACTCGTATTCGTATTCGACTATTCGACTATTCGCCTGTTTTAATATATTCGTATTCGTATTCGTATTCGCCAAATTCAAGCGAATATTTTTCGAATAATTTTCCCATACATTTTCCAAAAAAAAATCATACAAAAGTTTAAAAAAAGTACATAAAATGTAAAAAAATATATTAATTTTTATTAAAAAAACCCATTGTATTTCACGCAAAGTAATAACCTTCCTAAAAAACAAACAAAAATATATATGTATTTTGCAACTAGTATTCAAAAATTAAAGTTTTATATCATGTTAAATTAGTAATCAAACCTCAGTAGAGGAATGTTGAATTTCAAAAATAGAAGTTTTGAAGCCTTTTCTCCATCAAGCCTATTACGATGCGGTGTATAAATAAGCCCCGCACCACTAAACATTTGCTCGCTTGGAACACTCGTTGGTGGTGTCACTAAATATTGCCTGACTATAGGTAAAAGAAGCTCGTATTTTTCCTTATTTACTTTCCACCATATCAGTGGTGTTCGCTAAGCAGCACTGAATTATTAATTAAAAACCCAAACAGAGTAAGAAAAAATAAATCTAAAAGTATGTAAGTAAAATAATTAAAAAATGTTCTGTAGAGGTTTTCAAATTCGGCATCTTAATGCAATAATAATGTTAAATCACAAAATTTTTTTTTTCATTTATAGTAACTAACGCATAATAGGTAAAATTGACAGCGCAGTTGCTTTTATTTGTTTTGATTACATATTAAAGAAGGTTTTAAATAATTATAATTTAAGTTGTCTCAAATGTATTAATAAAATTAAAAATGCTTTCGCAGCAGTGAATTGAACAAAGTACATCATCTATCGGCAATAAATTGGAATATACTCGTATAACTTAAATGCATGATATTTAAAGAAACTCGGTGAGATGTTTTGATTCTGTTTATATGTAAATGTATAAGAGTGGGAAGCTACAGGAATCAAACTAAAACTTTTTATATATGAAATTCCACTGACACAGGTGGATGCAAAAATATGTTCGCTAAACAGCACTGAATTATTAATTAAAAACCCAAACAGAGTAAGAAAAACGAAATCTGAAAGTATGTAAGTAAAATAATTAAAAAATGTTCTGTAGAGGTTTTCAAATTCGGCATCTTAATGCAATAATAATGTTAAATCACTAAATTTTTTTTTTTTCATTTATAGTAACTAACGCAAAGGCAGGGATTTTTTCCAATTAAATTTGAAATATAAACCTCAAAAGAAATATTCGTATTCGTATTCGGCGAATACTGTTTTAAATATTCGTATTCGTATTCGTATTCGCGAATACTAAAAATTGATATTCGTAACATCATTAGTATGCTCTGCAAATGCTGAGAAATTTGATCGCATTATAGTAACTATGAATATGTTATTTTCCTGGTTTATGTAAACAATTTGCTTAGATAAAAGAAAAATGCACACACAAATACCTATTAAATTAAATTAAATCAAATTATATATTTGATAAATATTTTTATTTGAAAATATTTATCGAAGAAACTTTTCTGGACAAATTAAATTTAATAAAATTCAAAATAATTAACTTATTCATCGTAATATGTGTGTAAAATCCAATTTCCATCTTTTGCAGTTCCGTAGTATTTTTTTCTTCATGCTGCAAAGAAGCATACATTCGAATTTTTAATTCACTCCATATATTAGAATGTACTCGTTTATGTTCTTTAAACCACTGATGTTGAAGATTTCAAGTCCACTTTTATTTTGTTGTAAAATTAAATAACTTTCATCATATAATTATAATTTTAACATTAATTTTTTCACTTCACACCTCCTCGTCTTATTAAATTCTTTGAACGACTGAAGTTACATACGATTGACAGCTATTTTGTTTCGTTTCAGAACACAAACAATATATGATCACAATTAACTTTAATTTTTTTTTATTATTCTCATTTTCAAAAGATACTCTTGTAGCAGCGCAAATACTTTTTTTTTGATGCATCAAATATTTTAATAATTGAAGAATTTTTAATGCAACCATATTTGCTTCAATGAATACTTGTTTGGGTGTGGCAGATATACGTAGTTGACATGAAAATTTTGCAATCATGTCTTTTCTCTGCGTGTAGAATTCACATGTTTTAAAATCGACAAATACTGAGAAGAACTTATTTTAATATAATTGGTTATGCCAACCGAATAATCTATTAGGAGTATTAAACAAACCATATTCATTACTAATTATTCAGTTGTGCTCACCCCATTTTGTAGTAAAGAAAGAATTCATTCGGTTGACCCAACCAATTTAAGAATTATCACAACCGTATTTTGGCTACAATTATGGTAGTATGGTTATGATCATGGAATGTTGGTTGGATCCATAGAATATTGGTAACGCTAACCGATATATAGTCTATATACACTTGGGCTCAAGTATGGACCGTTTTTAATACATGTATCAATCCTACAGAGATGAAATAATAAAAAAGATGAAGAAATAAGTATAAAAAATAGTTCTACATATATTGAGAAACAAGAGAGAGAAAGGGCGAGAAAAAGATTCATTTAGGAAGTGTCGTTCAAAACATTTGATCTCCATTTAGGAAGTTTAGCGAGAAAACCACCCAATCCATTCGGGGCCGATACATAAGCACAGAAGGTGCGTAATATTTTGTTTTGTCATTGCGGCCGAAGCGGTACTCATTGTAGGGGTTATAAAAGTGCTGTGCAACCTTACAGTGGCCATGAGATTTTGCAAATTGTACTAGCTAATGTTCATACAAACATACTAATGTACATATGCACACACTTAATTTTTTTTTCATCTAAGCTCACCCTTTTTTTTAATTTATTCTTCCTATATACCAAAGAGAGTTCCCCTTTTAAAATCAAACAATTCTAGTTCATTAAACATGCAAACTTAAGTGTCAAGTTTATTTTACAGTTAACAACTCAATCTTTACACATTCAATGTATGTAAGCATGTTACAACAAAGTCATATATTTCTTTTAATCCTTAAATAGCTGAGTCCTGTGGGGATGGCTCATGCTAAATTTCTTCTATAGTGTGTAATATTTCCTGTTTACTTTTGAAATTATAAACATTTTAGATTTTTAACAACATTTAGCAATTGTAGAAAATTTGTGATGTGCAAATGTGTAATGATTGACGTGACATTAAATGACAACTTGACATAGAATGCAATATGACACACAGGTAATAGAATCAGTTTAATTACATCAGAATGGTACATGAAAAATTACCTCAAATTGAAAATTGAAAAAAATGTCGTATTTCCAAGGAATTTTTATTTAATTTAGACCACATTTTATAAATTTAAAATTATTTTTTAACAAATTTCCCAAATTTTAGTGAATGTTGTTTTTTTGAGTGTAGAAGACAAAGGGACCATGCTCCAACGCAAAAAAAGTAATAGATTTTATAAGATCACAAGATCCTCTATGCTCCAACTTAGAACAAATGAAAATAAATTATGAAATATATGTATTTATGTATGTATGTATGCATACATGTATGTATGTATGTATGCATGCATGTATGTATAAGAGCAGTCAAATCATTTTCAAATTCAATATAGATGGCATCCTATAGGTGTTGTTGCGTCAAGAGCATTTTCCGCGCTCGCTATAAATCAAACAAAATAACAGGTCTTTTGTACTCTTATCGAGATTTTTCTGTAACGTCTTTTGACAGTAGTTCTGATAACATATTTTTATAACTGCATGACCTCCTCAACGTTTCATGGATTTTCTTTGCCAATGAAATGCTAAGAAATGTTCTAATTTTCAGTGTAATTAAAATTTCTCGTTTAGAGGACCACCTGAAAATTGCCAAATATTTGTTTAGTTGCTTGGCAGGATATGACACATTTTGTTCTCATAATCCAAATTGCGGTTCTTGCCGTTTGATCTGTAAAGTAGTCCCGTAGGCTTAAGGAAACGAACAAATGACTATACAATTTCCCAGAGAAATGCAGACACAAAAAGAAATCATCTTTATTTTAAACAAAACAAAAAACCTAACAGCAATTCCTTGAAATCTCTCAATAAAAATTTTTAGGAAAATATTGAAAATTTTATAGGAGTTCTGTTTTCGTTTTAACATGTCATTAATATGAAAGCAGTTATTAGACAAGGGATCACTTTGGCAATTGTTAAACAAATACATACAATATTTGACACATGGTTTAGCCATGATCCTGATACGGCATTTTATGTAAACAACCAACAAAGAAACAAACAGCCAAACAAAGGGTCTTAAAGTGACTAATCATGACTTAAAAATTAAGCTACCGAAAATAAGTATTTAGAAGAAATGTATAAAACAATAGAGTAACTGACATTGGGTTTGTTTCATGGTAATGTCTGCATGAAATCATACAATAAAACACTGATTATTTTACTTTGTTACTTTTTGTTTTGCTTTCTTTGCCTTGATCTTTTTGCATTTAAAAGGATACCGACATTTTTATTAAGAATTTTGTGCAAGAAAAAAAAGAAAACAAGAAAACCAAGTTTGAAAAAGTAATATTTTGCTTAGTTTGCAAAAAATATTGAATGAAACAGAAAAAAAATTTCGTTTATTCGTTATTAGTTCTCTGTTTGTTTTATTGTCACAAAAAAGTCACATAACAGTTAAAATGAAAAGTCGGTAGCAACTTCAAAAGATATTAAAAATACAATGTAGGATTTATGGCCTTATCCTGTTGCTACGGAAGAATATTTTCAAAATAGGTTGTTGTTAAAAGTATTTTTCTTGCAAATTTCAATACCATGTTTTGCTTTTGGTCACAGTTGAGACTTTCTTTATTAAATTTAGTAGAAAATTGTAAATATCTTAAAATTGCTTGCACGTTACATATGAATGTATTTATTCTTGCTTAGTCAGGTACTATCGAAGCAAACCACCATTGTTTGAGGGTACTTTTGGACGGTTCGCACGTGAGGAAACGACATGCCACCCAGTCACTTGTAACTTGCATTATCGGCTTCTTTTATGATTTCTGACAGACGACTGATATTTATTGCCTGTATTTCGCATTTTTGAGTGCGTAGTGGTTCGCATACAATTGTTGACGTTTAAGAGTCACAATTAATATAAAACGTGTTGTATTTATCAGTCTGCTAATGAGCCAAGGCTGATTAATCCAACGTGCGCTGCCCTTTCATCTCTTTTTGTAGACATAGTATATAAATATTTTCATCGATTCTTATCAATTAAATTTATGTATATTATTAGGTGTAAGTTTTTTCGTGTAGTAGGTACCTAAGTTTAGTTTCGTTTCTTCAAGAAACATTTAGTTGTATCAACAGAGATTAAAGTTAAGGATTAAATAAAATAAATCTCCAAGTCCAGATGTTATCTATCCGTGCCTTCTACAAAAGGGTGTTCACAAAGTATTAAAATTTGCAGATCTTGCCTTTAACCAGTTATTCATGCCGTTATTAAAGTATTTTTATTTCGAAGGATGTTCGGAAGTCTCAGCATCTATTTACCTCATTCAAATTAATCAATCAATTTTAGTTTCCTTTTTGTAAAACCGATGAAGGCTTTTGAAATAGTTACATACACAAGAACAACTACTTAATCTCGTAAGCATCAATTTAAATTTATATAAACAATATTACAAAAAACGCTGCAGGATCTGACAAAAAAGCACTATCCGATTTCGTAGACTTTCAAGACAACCTTCACAAAATACGATCAGTATCAAGGCGGATTAAACCAGGTGATAGCGGGAGAAAACGAGAACTGGGCAGCACGAGAAAAAGTAATGCCAGAACAACTAAAGCTTTCAAAAATATAACCAGAAAACAGCTCTTTGACATTTTCAAAAAAAAAAATAAGTAGGGAAAAAAATAGTCAGCTGTTGTAACGCTGCCACCTCGTTTAATTCGCCTTGATCAGTATTGCTCTGGATAGAAAAACGATGTTAAAATTGTACGAAAATTGGACTATAGATTCACACATAATTAGTGATTGGAACGTGTATGGTACACCGAGGATCGTTTATTAATGGCTATAAGGAGTCTTCTTATCGCCCTTGATTTAGGCCCTTGTCATCGATGGTGTACTAAAACAAGCCAAGAAAAATAACTAGTTTTCGAATGTAAGAATAACACGATTTCCTTATCCATTTCAATTATCAGGTTTTCAAGCGAAATTAAGTAGCATGGCACATTCTTGAAAAATTACTATCTTAGAATATTGACGCTCAATATATCCCTTGGCATCCAGAGTGCACTTCGGCACCTGTATATTTCCACAGTAAAAGAAGAGGATCTGCTAGTGCTCAGGCAAATACTAGGACAGTTTTTAATTTACATACACATTAGGCTGGTGAATCAACTACAAGCAGGTGCAGTTGTGCTAGATAATGTTAAAGGATGTATTGTAAGTTATTCGAGCCTATTTTATGTCAGAAAATCGAGCAACACTCAACTCCTTAATATATTTTGAGAAAAGGCATTAAGTCATATACTGTAAGTAAAACTAAGCCATATAAAATGGCATAATGCCAAGAACGCGATGACGATCGAGGAAACGGAGGATCGTTTCGTTAGTCTTTAAGACAATAACCTTTTTCGGTATGTCACATGTATACTCGTATGACAAGGACATGAATGCTTTTTGCTCCTGGTTTTTACATTGAGTTTCCTCGAGTTTAACATCCAACTCTCTGTTCCAGGTTATTGCAAAATAAAATAATATTATGGTTTCCCTTTCGACTCTTTTACATGTCCACCATTGGTAAACCTATTAATCTTCGAAGATGAGGATATCCGGTGTTATCTAAGAGTCTTATCAGTCCACTTTAAAATTTTCGCGAATACAATGCGATCGTGACTACATGTTTTCATTCATTGATGTAATAGAACGAGATTTTTTTTTTCTTTTTTTTAATTAGGACCAGAACTACGTATGCAGTGCACTGTGCCGAAACTAAGGGAGAGGGATATGGTAGAGAAGATATATGTTGAAAATTTAGAAGACTTAACTCTTTCACAACTCTGCTTTGCGCGTTATGCTAACTTTTAAGGCAATGTTTTGGCGCCTCCGGTGTTAAGTAGACGCATTAACTTTGTTAAGCTGTATTACCAGGCATTTTATTAATTGTTTTACTTCGCCGATGTGTCTGCTAACCGACGAAGGAGAGCGATGTTGTGTACATTAGCTTCGATAGCATCAATCGCTGTCGGAACAGTTTTTTAGTGACCAGTGCTTTGCCTTCATCACTTAAATAGTCCGACAACAATTAAGACAATGTCTCACTAATGTACATTAGAGAAATTAATGATGTTGATTGACTTGCTCTTGCTAGGGTTTGAGCCCAGGCCCCAAGTCATTTTTTGCTTAGTAGTCAGCGCGCTAACCACTTCAGCCAACACCACCCTATTGCGGTGCAATCCTATGATCTTATGGTTCATTCTCGTTATACCGATGGTTCCTTTAATCTACATCAGTGACCTCTCATTAGCAGATACCCTATTGCGTTGTGAAACCCATTTTAGCAACAGTTTGAAGTACGCATTCGCTTGTTACATCCATCCATTCACCGATTGATTATCTAGTGCGATGAAAATTTTGACTTTCAGGTGATCGGATGTATGTATCACACCAAGCATTTCTGCCTGACAAAAATTAATACAGAAAGAATAAAATGTTTTTATTAATCTACAAAAATTGCCTGAGACTGACAACGAGGTGATTTACCTTTTACCATAGTGACAGATGATACCACTTTATTGTTGGTAACTCGTAGACCAAGGCAAGAATATATTCCGAAACACATTACCGGCGCTTGTGTGTCACTGAATGAAATTTTATGTTTCGGCAATAAATTATATTAATTATTTATTCTATAACTTACATTAATCAAGATTACTAACTTTATATTTTGAGATTACTAACTTTTTATTATGTGTTAGTTTTATTTGTGTATATGGATGTACATATTTGTATATGTATTGAAATATTTGCTAATTAACATGTTTTATTCACATTAATGTGTGCTACAATAAAAACTTATTAAAAACAATTTAAACAAAACACATTATATTTAACGCTTATGTAAATATGTTATGTAGTCCTCGTGCAAACATACATACATCCATACATATAAACCTATAATGTAATAAAAACCCAATAACATGATACAAGTTTTTTGTTGGTTAGTCACTTGTGCAATGTGAATATAATTTTATCGTTGATATGCGAAGTTAAACGTAACAGGAGTTCTTTAAATTATGAATAATATTACTACAAGTATTTCTTTGACGAAAGTCCGTAAAATTAACCCGGGAAGTATTCAATGTTGATATTATTTTAAGGACTTTTTAAGGATCATTTTAATATATTTGCAAAAGGTATTAAAAACACCTGCAAGAGAAATCTATGTTTGATATTGAAAGTATTGCAATTCTATTTTCAACATCATCTGATAATATGGTGCACAAAATATCTCTAAGAAGTATATTTATAGATGCCATATTATTAAGTTCATATGAAATATACATTTCCCGTTTACGAAAGTCATTTTTGAACTGGCAAGTTTGTAACAACCCCTCCTCACTCACATTCACACAATTATAAAATCGTATAATTTTAATTTGTTGTCTCAAAAGTTTTATAAGTCTCGGCAACATTGTATGAATTGTGTTGGGTTTTTGTGAAAATTTTTACATTTTCATGCATACACAAGGACTTACTAACACTTAAACAAACAAATAAAATCAACTACAAAACAAACTTTAGCCCGGAAAGCATGCAAAACATAACAGAACAAAAAGTATTCAACAACAGCCAACAATACACCGGGAAAGCTGTAAAAAAAGAGAAGAAGTAACAGCAATATTATATAATGTGCGAATGAGTAAGTATCAAAGTTAAACAAGTGGAAAACATTTTTGTTTTTCCATAATAATTTTGTTTTACGTTTTCATTTTTATTATCAATGTACGTACGTACGTACAGTGTGAATTGTTGGTAGGTAGTATGTGATGGTATGATTGTATGTGCAAATTGTTTTAAGCTGAAAAGCACATCTGTAGGAATACCAAATTAACCATAATGAAAACAATGTTTTTATAGAGTGGCGAAAAGTCTCTTAAAACTTGCATAATTTTATAGAAGCAGTAAGAAAAATAGCACAAACAGGGTGCTGCAGCCTTAGATTTTTTTACGAAGTGATGCACTTTTAATTAGTCCAACAAATTCTAAGTCACAACCTCTACACTGTTCGCATAAATGTTTTAACATGTCCCACTTACACGTTAAATTTTAAATTAATTTCGATAAATTTCAACTCGGAATTTTATATTCTTATTGACTATATTTTTAATCGTGTTTTTGTCTCCGAGAATCCCACAACAATAAAGTTAAGTCAAATTATAAAAGATAATTCTTGTAAAATTACTATTATTATTGTTGTTGTAGTCGCGACTAAAGCAGTACATACCGGAAATAGTTCCTTCTCCTGGCAGGCATTGCAATACCCTCGTTGATGGCATGATTCCATGACCATTTATTGGTGAGGTATCCTTCGGTAGTCCACGTGGTGGCTGTGGTGGCTACCAAATGCTGGGAGAGGTTTTGGTTTAAAGACTGACGCCCGATCAGTGCTGGCTGGACTTTGAACTCCTCGTGCGATTTGCTCCGGAAGTGTTCAGATTTAAGATGTTCTATATTTTTTTTTTTTTTTTTTTTTTTTTTTTTTTTTTGATTAAAGATTCGATCAAGAAGTTTCGGATTTGATACCATAAAAAACATACTCTCTAAGATCGCCATCATAATTTTTTTCTAATTGAAAACCCCTATTTTCTTTGTTACAGTGCCTGTGCTGCTATTAAGCTTATCTTTTCTTTAAACAAAAAAAAAGTTATTACTAAAATGTACTTATTAAAAGAAGTGTTTTGTTGTTGTATAAACAAACAAACAAATGACAAGAAGTTACTACTTTGTGACTACTTGTGATACGAGACAAGCAAATAGCAACCACAAATACATAATATTAAAAAAAGTGGAACTTAAAATACTGCCACTTCTATCGCAAGTGCTTTTTCCAGAATAATATTGTATGTTTAAATTAATCCCTTAATCACATTTGTGACATTTAATTTGGTGTGATGTTTTGTAAGCGAATTTCTATTTTGTTTCGTATTATTGCTGTAGTAGTGCAGCAACAAACGATACCACACGAACATGATGTCAACAGTGCTCATGATGGTGATGTGAAAGATAATGATGATGATGATGGTGGGGTGGGCAAATGCTGTAGGCATTATACTCATCGGTGTTCATGTTGCCGCTCTTGTAAAGAGATTTTCACAAAAAGCTTAAAGGTTTAAACGAAAACAAAAACACAAACATACATACACTCGTACATAAAAATGCATCCACCCGGTGGCGAATGTCATGATGATTCATCGTGAAAAGTACTGACAATGTTAAATCATCAATGACAGACGCTGAATTTTCTTTGGCGTCATACATGAATTTTTTAAGCAATTGTCCAAAATATCATAGATGATCCAAATTGATTTTGTTTAGTAGGCGTCCGCGTATTAGTGAGTCCTAACAGACACTATCAACGTTATTCATATATGAATTTTTATGTAATTCGTCACCATCAATGCGTTGACAAACAAATACATATAATATTCCGTTATTGTTTTTTTTTTCCTTCAACCATTAACGAATACTTGTAGCAGACAAATTCCAGCAGATTTCAGCTTAGTATCGACAATGTTGATTACTTTCAACTTTCTTTTATAAGGTGAATCTACTATAAAAATGTCTACAAAACTGTCTGTAGCTGTGTCGTTGTCACGTACATTCATCGACATTTCGATATTTTCATACAAATTTGGCCTTGAGACCTAGTTTGTAAGGAGGAATCACAGATGAAAATATCAATATGACAAAGTCGCTCAAAAAACGCAACCGGGCAGGCGTACACTTACACACATACACGCATACATATACATACAAATGTGTACTTACATAAAGATTCAACTGTATATCTAAGATGAGTTTTTGCAACATGCTGTTTTATATATAATTTTATATACTGTGCAGTTTTCATTTAGTCAGTCTATATAAAAATGAATAAAATTGCAAAAAAAAACTGTGGAAATGAACAAGAAGAAGAAGAAGAAAAACAATGTTAAAAACGTGCACAAAGTCACATCACTTAAGCAATACAAGTATAGCGTGTACTAGCAAAAATATAAATGTTTGTGTAAGAGTTTGTGTCTCTGTGTTTTTTGCTAGACTGCCTGCCATTTTATAAATTTGTTTTGTGGTTGTGTTGATTTCCGCTTTATACACTTGCAATCTTTGTTTGTGTATACTTATTTTTTTTTTGCATTCATTTAGTTCTCTATTACAAAAATTATATTATATGGAATTTTCTGTACAAATTTGTATTTCTCACCACAACAGAATGTTACAAATGTAAGAAATCGTTTTAGAAGGGAAGGTAAATCTTTTTTCTGACATTAGGGCCTGACATAGTGAAAAAGGGCATGATGTTGATCACAGCGAATTAATAAAAGGTTTTCCAATATGTATGATATGATTTTGAAGTGAAGTTTCAGACATTTGTAATATGTCATTATCTGAGATTTGTTTTTCATCGTATTCAGTAGTGTTTACAATTTCATCATGGAAGATTTACGCAAGAACAACGTACACAAATCATTCAGTTTTATTATCAAAATAATCGTTCTCCAATTGCAACTTTTCGTGCGCTTTTGCCATTTTATTGTCGTAATAATCGTCCAAGTGTGCTCGCTGTTCGTCGAATTGTTGAAAATTGTGAGCTTACATTATCTTAACATAATGTTCAAGTGCCAATAAGATAAAGAACAACTCGAAGTAATGGAAATATTGCTGCCGTTCAGGCAAATGTTGCTGAAGACCGAAATTTGTCGATTCCAAGACGTTCTCAACAATTGGGACTGTCTCAAAGCACAAACTGGCAGATTTTGAGAAAGGATTTGGGTCTGAATCCATATAAAATTGTTCCCAGTCAAGAACTGAAGCCATTGTACCACCGTAAACATCGTGAATTTTCTGATTTTGCCACAAGCAAATGCAACAATTGAATCATTGCGAGAAAAGTTTGGAGATTCGATTATTTCAAGAAGTTGTGATATTGAATTGCCTCCAAGAAGTTGTGATTTAACACTAGTAGACTATTTCTTGTGCGGTTATTTGAAGTCATTGGTCTTTCGAAATAAACCAGACTCTCTTCAAGCTTTACAAGTCAATATTGAACGTGCCATTCATGACTTACAACTTGATTTAGTGGAAAAAGAGCCCGAAAATTGGGTTCATCGAATTCGTTCCTGCAGAAGAAGTCGTGGAGGCCATTTGAATGACGTTTTATTTAGAACTTAATTTTATCGATTGTACTTCACATAAAATAAAAAACTTTTGAATTTCCTTAACAATAAGTATGCTTTTTTTAAGAAATCATATCACTCTTATTGGAAAACCTTTTAAATTCGAAATTTCTAAGATTAACAAAAATATTTTATTTATTTGTTGCGGGTTAGCAATATCTAGATATATATTTCGTTGGTAGCTATACCAATTCATCAGTAGATGTTTTACCCTTTATGTTTAAAAAAATATAAAACATGAATACTTGAGTGCATGCTCAAGTGAATGTAAAAATTTTGTAACGGGGAGATTTGCTTTTCATTTTTGCCTTATAAAATACTTTTAATGGCAACCAGCGGTTGTCTAATTGTATAGGTGTAGAAAAGTAAACACATTCATAATGGAAAATTATTGTTGTGTGTGTTTGAGAAATTTTTTGAAGGCTATTTTTATGCTTGGTAATTCACAAAAATATATTTGTGAGTTTTTGTATAAATAGATGAGCTTTGAAATTTTTTTAAACATAAAGGGTAAAACATCTACTGATGAATTGGTATAGCTACCAACGAAATATATATCTAGATATTGCTAACCCGCAACAAATAAATAAAATATAAAACATAAATACTTGAGTACATGCTCAAATAAATGTAAAAATTTTATTAACAAAAATATTTTTTTTAAATTAGTGAATCATGAGCTGAAAATAGTTTAATTTTGAAAAAATTTCCAATATGACAAAAAAAAAATATGAAAAAATATGGGAGAGCCGTTTTCCGTTTTTAAGAATTCAAATTTTTTTGATCTATTCATTTTTTTGTAGCTAAAATAAAATAATTTCGTATGACAAAATATTTTTAAGTTTAGAAATTCTTACTTTTAGAAAATGTGCATTTAAATAAATTAAAAAAATTTCCTTGAAGAAAAATTTTTTTGAAGTGTCGTTATAAACATTTTATATGTTTTTATTAAAGAAAATTTTATTTGATTTAAAAAAATCTATGTACATATTAATTAAATATAGAAACATTTTAAACTGTTTTGAGGAAATTTTTTTTACTATAATTTAGTACATGTCTTTTTTTTTCTTGAGTGTGGAATGTCAAAAACATTTTCAGAAAAATGTCTTTCGACATGTAACAGGGAGAACAAAAATAAAAGCTGCGAATAGATGTGCATATAATCAAATGTGGTCCCGAGAGCAATTTATTAAAATTCGCCTTGAGTATTAGTATTCAGAATTTTAAGGTTAAAAATAATGTTATATTTTAGTTAGCAATTTTGAAAATTAATTCATATATTTTGTATGGACAAATTTTTTATATTTTTTCGAAGGCATTATTTCAGAAAAATCTCTTAAAGAAATCAATTTAAAAATTACATAAAATTTTTAAACCGACTTTCATGATTACTTTTTTTTAGGAATTTCCGTACAGTTTGATCCCTTAAAATTATAGTGAACTCTCGGTAATATTAACTTATAAAAACAAAGGTTGTTCACTTTATTGAATTTGTTCACATTTTCGATTTTAATAAATTTTATCACTTTACATATATCTTTATTATAATAGAAAAGCCCTCATAATTTAGAGAGTTCCTATTAAAAAATTATTGTTCACATTAGTGGATAGTTCACTATTGTGGAAGTTTACATTAACACGAGTTCACTATATTCAAATCCACTAATTTGTTTTTTTTTATTGGAATTAATGGGCTTGCTTGCTTGGTCCCATGAAAATTATGAAAAGTTCATTATTTTATAACTTCTGAATTTATTGGCCGATTTTGAGAATTAATTTTATTGTTTTAATCAATTTTCTTGCAGTTGGGTCTTATAATATAATTGTCGCTTAAGCTATTTTGGCGGTTATGACTCGATATATTTTATTATCGGAGAGGTAAGTTGTCCGACCGAAATGTCATATGAAAATTTAATTGTGTTTCTTAAATATTGAGAAAGTACATTTATTTTTAATTATAACAGAGCTGAAGTTTTAGTATAGTTGTGTCGATTTTGAAATCTGTTCGACTTGCTTTTGACACGGTTTATTTAAACTTTTTTAAGAATATTGTCCAGACCTGTTAAAAGGGAATTCTTCTATTCTATTTAAAAACAAGCTTTACGTGCTTCACTTTAAATATAACAAAAGCAATGGAAAACTAGTAACTATTTGTATTTAGTTTTAATACTTAAAATTTTAATTTCTAATACTCACACCTTTGGATTTTTTTTTTTTTTTTTTGTTCAATGTATTTTTATGTAGTTGACATTCTTAAGCTTTTTCCCTGTCGTAGTGTGTATTAAATGGTATTTGCCTGTACAGGCAGTCAGACAGAAAGACAATGAAATAGACATTTGGACAGACAGAAGGTGCATATATTTATATTCATGTGTATACTATGGTTGAAACTTTTATGTCATGACACTATATTTAGGTCTTGTTCACAAGTTGTTATACGAAACTATTTCATCGACATATATTTTTATGCAATTTTTTTGCTTTTATTTGATTGTTTTTCTAGTTAAGGGTTTTGTTTGTGGTACTACTTACACTTAGAGAAATTTTGTAGGTAATTTTTATAAATATTTATCTCAAGGAATAGAATTTGAAATTGATCTTATAATATTATTAATAATTTGAAATAAGAGGCGAATATTTTGTTTACATAAAATATTTTCCATGAACAAAAAATGGTGAACAAAATTACTAAATACTACACTGACACAACAACACCACAGAAATTGGCGATTACAATTTATTCCCAGTTTAAAGATATATGTAATAAAAAAATTATTTGTACATCACTTTTTATAAGTTTCCTATTTTTTGTAAAAAAAATTAATGATTTCAAAACTTTACGAAGCCGGCAAGAGAATTATATTTTGTTCTTTTGGGTCAATCAAATTATTGTGAAATTGCAAAGCAATTTAAAATGATGAGTTTTAAAAAAGGAGGCTTTACTTTCAGTGTACAGTGTTCGGCCATTTGTTGTTTTCTACCTTTTTGCAAACATTGCAGTTAGTTGTTGATGTCATATGATTACCCCTAAAGATACTTAATGCTGCTTGTTGTTATTTTTGTTGCTGTTTCGACATGCTGCTACCAACTAATGCTCGCTTTAACGTATTTCTTGTATATGTCCTACGTTGCTCCACCAACAATTTTCCATTTTATGCATTTGTGGAATTTTTATTGTAATGTTTTAAATATTTGTGTTATTAAGTCTATATTAATGTTTATTTCAATGTGCAGTTTAATCATACATACAATCACACATATTTAAGTGTAAAATTGTGTAGTTTAGCTTTTTCTGAAAAACTTTTTGCTACTAGAAAAGATGTTTTCAGTTTTTGCTACTATGCGGTGGAGTATTTGTGGAGGAAAAGAAATTTATCCATGCATACGTATGTATGTATGAATCTATGTGTGTGTATATTAATATATAATTTTGTGGAATGTTATTGGGTTTTGCAATTTGTGGCTTCCACACAACTATTGTACCATTACTACAAATTGTAATTTGAAATTGGAATTTTCCTAATCGTAATTGACACTTAACATTGTTGGTTTTTCCTTTAGTTAGCCTTTGTCACTGCTCGTTTATGTGTTTTCATGTTTGTACATATTTTAAATGTAAGTATACGGATATTGCTGATGAAACATAAAAGGTAAATTTATTTTTTTAGAACATAAATGGAATTAAAGGTTAATTATTGAAGGAGTAAATAAAATGTTGAATAGTTGTATTACATCGAAGCAAAGACATGAAATAATACGCTTTAGAAATTAAATTATTCATTCAGAATTATTACACAAAATAATCTATCCAACAGAAGAGTGGAAGGCTTCGCTGGTTACTATGATACCAAAGCCCGGCAATGATCATATACTATCGATCGTTGAATCCTGTCGGCCTATTAGTTTATTGCCCAATATTTCTAAACTATTTGAAAAGCTGTATATGAGCAAGCTGATGCCTATAGTGACTAGTAATGGATGCATTCCAGACCATCAATTCGGTTTTCGCAGACAGCATAACACTATTGAAAAAACTCACAGACTTGTGAATGTTGTTAAAAAAAACTTTTGAAAAAAAGATATATTGCTCTGTGCTCTTTATTGATGTCTCACAAGCTTTCGATAAAGTATGGCACGAAGGTCTTATTCACAAACTATCACAAAATCTACCAGCAAACATCGTCAGGCTTCGAAAAGGCAATTTTTTAAGCCCTCCGCAGTCGATTGAAACCGGTGGCCCACAAGGCAGCATCTTTGGTCCCTTAATGTTCCTAATATATTCCTCTGAGATACCATTAAGCAATAACAATCACACATCATGAAAATTAAGTAGAAGCTTCCCAAAAGTTACAAAGATATATATCCAAAATGGAAAAATGCCTAAAATAATGGCGGAAAAAAGTTAACGAGCATAAATGTGTACACGTTACTTTAACGTTGCGCAGGGAAACATGCACGCCTATATAAATCAATACCAAGACTATACCGCAACACACAGAAGCTGATCCAAAACAAATTAGAAGCAGTCCAAATGAATTTGTTTATTGGAAGAAATTCTATAATAAGCCTAGACTGAAAACTTATATTACACAATGCGATCCTGAAACCATTATGGTCCTACGGAATTCAGTTATGGGGAACTTCCTCAGAATCGGATGTAGAAAAAATTCGAAGGCGACAAAGCAAAACTCTACGCGCAATCCCAGCAGCCGCCTGGTATGTCAGGAATTATCGAATTAATAAATATCTAGATAGCCCGTTGGAGAAGACAGTATTCTCGAAAAACGCTATATATCTAAAAAATATATATAAAAAAGTACTTGCACGCAATATTCTACATTATAGAGGCTACACCTGGCTGAAAAGGAAAGATACTCTTTTTCTCAGACATTTACGAGAGATGTAAAACAACAAATATCAACCGTTGAAAATAAAAATTTTGTTTATATTTAAGATTTGAAAAACTTATTGATGTTTCAATCTATAATTGAAGATTCAAGAAGTAATAAAATTTAAAAAAAAAAACAAATAATAAAAAAAAGGATTATCACATAAAATAAACTGCGTTGACTAGAAACTTATCCTTTTTTTATCCTTTCAATCTGATGTCTTTAGATATAGACAAAGACATATTTCTAGAATACTTTTGTTCAGTAGAAAAATGTTGCTTCATCATTTTGGGTATTTAAAGTAAAAATTGCAGCTTTGGTGAACAATAGCGTGTGACGGATGACACTGAGCAGATCTGCAAACACTAATAACGGTCTAGCGATCAATGTCCAGCTACGTGCCATCACAAACAGAAGACACACAAAAATTGCAGTGATCGATAATTATTAAGACTTTTTCAAAAGGCTAATAGCAACCATCAATAAATTTATTGCCCTTATATGTGTCTTAAATAGACTGCCTTCTTTAAATTATTAAATATTACTCGGCCATTAGACTATCAAAATACAACTCTGAAATTATTGAGTAACTACTTTTTAGTACTGACTACCCCAAAAAAATTAGCACGTACTCAATACTTTGCCAACTCTTGTCTAGACGGTCCTAAATATGTCATTTTATCACGAAAAACGCAAATACGCAATTGGACATTTTTCCTGTACGATAACTACAGACCCATATTAAATATTTATAAATTTTCGAAGTTTTAAAGAATTTTTGCATAGATTTTTGTAGTGCATACTCTTGCATAATGTTCAATCCGGACCAGATCTGACCTGATTTACATAAAAACAGACAAAAATTCACTTTTATAAAAATAACTTTTATTCACGACCCCTATCAGGGTAACGTGTCAGAAAAAGGGTACGCCAATACAAAGAATTATAAATCCTGATTGAAATAACAATAACATGTCAGCAACAAATCATCTTTTGAAACCAAACAAATTATTTAAAAACCTCCTTTGTTATGAAATCTGAAACCTTTTAAGGTTGGTAACATTATATCAAATATGAATTATTCTATTCATACATTTGATATTGTTTTTTTTTTTCTTTCTTTCTTTCTTTCTGTCTTTTTGTTGTTGTCATTTATTATAAAATGTAAAATAGAAAAAAATATATAAAGTACTTGATGTGGAAGTGTTACCATTCCACCCCGTTTTTAGTGCACATAATATCCTTATTTCTATTTGGCAACAAAAGTTTTATTTGAAAATCACACGGAAAAAAAGTCCTTGTTAAGAAGAAAGAAAAAAAAAAAAAAAGAATTTACAATTTGACATGCTTGTTTTTGTTTGAAATAAAAAATTAAAAGTGGTAAAGGTAGTGAAAAGAATTTTATATAAATCAACAACATTTCACATTAACCGTCTTGCCACAAGTACCACTTGAAATAATGACGCATTTAATTTTTTTTCCTTATTTCGTACATCATGTACCCTACATATGGTATAAGTCAATGGCGAATAAATATATTTACAAATATAATTTAGAATAAGACAATAATTTGGCGCTCATGAAAATATTAGAAATAAAAGGATCAAAACAATTTGTAATAAAAGGATCAAGTCAATTTATCAGCCTGGTGACTTTACTATGAGAGCAGACAATTTTTTTTTTTGATTCCTATAATGTATTTCTTTTTTATATTATAAAACGAATTTTATGCTAAAACCTTATCATTCAAGTAAGTACATCCAAAAGATCAGACAAATCGACCTAAACTTATCATCACAAAAATCATTACACTTATTCAACATATTTGAATTATTTTTGTATGTGTTTTTGTAACTGTATCTGTGAGTCAGAGTACTTATGACTGTATACTAATCATAATTGAAAAGAAAAGTTTCAGGCAATATTCTTTTCATTTCCTCAAGTTGTTGGTTTATTTGCCATCATCGTCATTTATGCCATCAACGACAACATCATTTTCACCCCTTCTTATCATTATCATAAGTGGCAAAAAGTATAAAAAAAGTATAAAAAAAAGTATAAGGTATGATTACATCGAAAGGGAAATTAAAAACAAAAAATATTGCCAACAACAAATAATAATTTTCAGATTGTTGTTATTGTTATATTGTATACTTCTATATATATATACTTATACTTTAAAAACAGTTGACAGACCAACTGTAAAAACAATTAAACTGCCATGTTGTTAGTTTGTGGCTGTTGCTAATACAAATGCAAATACTTTATGCTTTTATAATCTTACCATTCATACCATATTCCCTGCTTCTTTACAATATTGTACTTCAATTCAATTATGTTTCGCTTACTTTTGTATTGAATAAGTGTTTTGGTATTGTAAGCAAAAGTCTTTACAAAAGATTGTAAACTTATAGATGAGAAAAATTAATTTAGTTTGTTTCTTATTATGTGATTTTCATTATGATTCATAATTATTTTTATTAATGCTGGAGAGTTTGGTCTTTGAATCATTTCATTATGACAAATTTTTGTTGCTTTCATAGGATAATTTCATGTAACTTTAACACAAATGAATCTGGTTACAGTACACTTAAGCAGAGATTTTGAAAAATTTTATATTATTGTTGTGTTGGGTACGTAAAAAGGAGTTATTTAAAAATTTATAAAATTTAAAGTATTCGGAAAACTACTGCGTTTCAGTACAAAGGTTCCTTTGAGAAGCATCCAAAACAGCATTCACTCAAGTTTTATATATGTATTCCAATAAATTCCTCTCAAGTTGTCTCCATTCTGGATTTATATAGTTTTGTGTAACGTGAATTCTCTATATTCCACTTAGGACTTTCATTGATTCTACTATTTACTAAATTTAAGAAAAAAATTAAAATTGAAACATTTATAAATTGGTTTTAGTTCAAGCCATGTTTACTAGTTGTAAGAAATTAATTTTATTGGCTGGTGAGAAATGGAAAGGTGTACCAGTGTGCTGGTTAGAGTACCCGTTCAGACTTACAATATTTATTGCCGAAATTCTTTAGTTTATTGTTGACAGAGATGAGAAGATTGATGAAGGGAACATAGATTAATGTACTCGGCAATTCTCTTTTGCATTGAAATTCGCCCTTATATCTATCTGTATTTGGGTTTTATTGCATTTTTTTCAATTGTTTGAAAAGCAAAATGAAACGATAATTACATTAATTTAAGGTGCATTGGAATTTTTAACTCAAATAATATTCAATTGAAGTTTTCTATGGTGTAGATCCAAAAATTGCAAATCCAAAATTTGATAATGTGACAATAATGCAATTTTGCAAAATAGTTTAAAGAAAATGCAGCACTCAAAAGTGCAAGTCTGGGCGGAAACTAAGTGGAAAACACGGCAATGATAAGTGTTTAGCTACGCCACAAACCATATTCCAAATAAATGCACTACTACACAGAATTATGAAGAAGATTCACCCAATTCACACCATGATTTTTTCCATGATTCTTAAATCACGATTTTTTGCGTATGTTGGCGAACGGTGTAGAGAAGCAAAAGGGGTAAAGAAAAAATCCCATTTACAGTTCTCTGTGATTTTTTCTTATATTTTTCTTTACACATATTCGTTTTTTGTTATTTTGCTTTATTTCATTTTTTATTTTCATGTTGCAATACACATATTCGTTTGCACGAAGTTTGCACGTAAATAACAAATTGATGATACACACGTCAGATTGTTTTTATACAAATAATAAAGTAAAGAACTGTTATTCTTCAAAAAAAGAAAAAAATCAACATTTAAAACATGGGAAAAAATCATCGTATGAATTTGTAAAGTTTTTGGAAGCAACTTTTGAAGAGAATTAAAAAAATCGTGATTTTTAACCCTCGTCAAGCGGTATAAATTAACAACGCTAAATGGCGGAATAGGTACAATTGTATCTTCATACACTTAATTTGCAGGTATAAGTTTTTGCAATAAATTACTAGTAATTTTTTACGCTAAGGGTTGTTACTACAATGTAGCAGTTTCAATAGAACTTATTTTTCATCTATTAAATTAAATTTCATTATTTTTTTGATATAACCGTTGAATGGAATTTGTTAATTTGAACTACCAGAAGTTGTAAATCGATAGCATTTCAAAAATTCAATAAACACAGCACTAATGTTTAGATTGTATAATATGTAGAGGATATGTAGAATATTTTTGCACTTCCTTCGTTTAGAGGCCTTACAAGATTTACGAGGTTACTAAGCTCCTGGAATATGACACTAGTTGGTTCAGACAGAAAAAATAAAAAGTTTTTTCCAAGCCTACAGGAACGTACCAGAAATAAACTTGTTTTGAGAAAATATTTTCGTCGAAGTTCTGTAGAAATGGTCTGGAAACGACGTGGCATTACAGCACCAGTAAATGAAGCTGGAACAAAAGCGCCTTATGGAAGCCGTGGAGCTTCACCAATAATTGGAAAGTGTTATGTCTGCCCAAAATTTCACACAGAAAAAAGCAAGAAAGACATGTTTGATATTTATGAACCGTGTGTGCGTTGAACACTCCTTAAAGGAAAGAGACTGAATGAAAATGTTTTCAATAAACATATCTTATTTACATATTTAGCCCAATTACGAATAAAAATTCCGGGGGAATTTTTTCAATTTTACCATTCCTCCTATTATGAGTATAAATTCCGCATGAGATTTTTCACTTTTCCCTTTTATTTACATATAAAAATTTATAATTGGAGAAATTTTTTCTCGAGAAAAATATTTTCCGTATGAATTGGGTGATTGTTTCTAACTACGGGTAGGTGGTGCCCCAGGATGAAGTTTTTACTAACTTTTGCAATTATGAAAAATTTCCTGGGACAATATTTTTAACAAAAACGCTAGTCCAATGATTTTTGCTTGAAAACTAAATTCCAAAAAGATTGAACAAATTTGTGTGTAAACTGACAAGATATAAAAATTATCTAAATTTAACTCTGGTCGATTTCGCACTGCTGTAAATTCAATCCGCACAAAAACACAAATGTAAAAATAAGGCCAAATTCCTATCCAAAATATTTCGGCCATAAAAAGTACTAAAATCAAAATAAGGACCAAGTTCTTGATATGTACAATTCCATCTCATTTCTAGGCAACCTATAAGCTTGGCAATATTTTTCCAAGAATTCTTTCCCATATTAGATATAATAAGATATTATTTAAATTTTAATATGAGATCAACACCAAAAAAGGCAAAGCACTTTGATAACAAATAAAATCAATTTATAAAGAATTTCACAGCAAAAGTAAAATGATGAGAGACATAAGCGGTCTAAAAAATTAGAATTAATATAAAAGGTTTTCCAATAAGAGTGATATGATTTCTTAAAAAAACTCACTTGTTTTTAAGGAAATTCAAAAGTTTTTTATTTAATGTGAAATACAATCGATACAATTAAGTTCTAAATAAAACGTCATTCAAATGTCCTCCACGACCTCTTTTGCAGTAACGAATTCGATGAATCCAATTTTCGAGCTCTTTTCCCACTAAATCAAGTCGTATGTCATGAATGGCACGTTCAATATTGACTTGTAAAGCTTGAAGAGAGTCTGGTTTATTTCGAAAGACCAATAACTTCAAATAAACCCACAAGAAATAGTCTAATAGTGTTAAATTGGACAACTTATTGGAGGTCATTCAATATCACAACTTCTTGCAATTATCGAATCTCCAAACTTTTCTGGCAATATTTCAATTGTTGCATTTGCTGTGTGGCACGTAGCCCCGCTTTGTTGGAACCAAATGTTGTCAAGATCAACTTCTTTCAATTTCGGTCATAAAAAGTTTGTTATCATCAATCAATACCGCTCGCCATTGACAGTAACGGTGTTGCCAGCTTCATTCCGAAAGAATTACGGACCGATGATTCCACCAGACCAAACTATCAATGAAAAATCATTACATTCACCTAGTAGTGGTTTTTTATGAATAATTTGTGGACTTTCTTCGTACCAGAATCGACAGTTTTGTTTATTTACCGCACCACTCAGAAGATGATCGTTTTCAAGTTGTTCCAAGGCAAAATCAGCAACGTTGTTCTTGCGTATATCTCTTCATCATGAAATTGTAAACACTACTGAATACAATGAAAAACAAATGACAGATCATGACAAATTACAAATGGCCGAAACGTTACTTCAAAATAATACCATCCCTTTTGGAAAATCTTATACAAATTATGTTAATACTTTATTTTATATTATTTTATTTTATTTTATTTTATTTTATTTTATTTTATTTTATTTTACGTTAAAACTAATTTATGTGTTTATTATGTCAGTGATTTAATTTATTACGAATTGAAAATGAAAAATTTCAATCCTAACACCTTATCCCCGAGTAGTATTCATTAAAAAAATACTAAATGAAAAATACGTACATATATTTCTTAATTTTTCGATAAACTCAGCATTTTAAATCACTGCACCGACTTGAAATTTACACATAAATTCATTTTGATACCTAATTAAAAATGCATTTGCATACATGCAGTCGATGAACACACACAAACACACAGTTAATACCGAAAAAATTAACATTAAGTAAATTCGAAAATGAAAAATAACAAAAGGTGGGGAAAAAATGCTAAATCAAAAGACAGTTGCCGACACGGCTGCCGCCACTGTCACTTTATAAACAAACAAACATAAGAGTATGTATACATCCATTTAACATAATAATACGCGCACACACACACATACGCATATAATATAAAACGTTTAAGAAACGTTAACTTCAAAGCATTTACCGCCATGTAAAACAAATCTTAAGCCCAATTTAATCTCTACACGTTATGTTTTAAATGACCTGCAAAATATCGTAAATTTCTCTCTAAAACAACAACAACAAAAATATGATTAAAATACAAAATAAATAAAGTGAAACCACTATATACGAAGACGTTGATTGTGTATTTAATATGGCACCCATGTTTATTTAACTAAAACAAAGAAAATTAAATAAGAATTTAAAAAAATATTTAAACAAAATCGTATAAATCCGAAATTTGAAATAAACGAGCATTATATATTATTGTTTTGTCAATGAATTTATGAAATGTGTGTTTTATACGATTTATACTGCAGTTTGTAGCTGCTTTAAGAGAACAACAATGGCAGGGAATTATGGTGCGGCTTAAAGGGCTTTTGATGTACATGCATTCACACATCTGCATCTCAAAAGAAGAAACATTATTAATTGTGTGTTAAATTGTTATGAACATATTTTAATTTATATGTTACGATGCGTTTCAATGCGTTTTGAAGCCTTCCAACTAACAAAATTTGTCATTAACAAAATTAATGCGATTTGGCTAAGAATAAATGATAACTTTGTTTATTAATAGATTTAATTTTTTATGCAAATATGTTTATGTTAAAAACGTTTATTCTTTATTATGTGATTGTGTGTGTGAATGGGATTCATATTGCTGGTCAAAAAACAGAATAGATTCATATCGAATACAATTTGTTTGTTGTGAATTTTGAATATCTAGTCATCTTTATATAAACCCAGCGGAAAATATTGTACCAATTGACTCAAAAGTACTTGTCCGATGACTGGGGATCAATATGTCCTCCAGTTGTTAGCGATGAATAGAGAACACATAACTTGCAATATCATTGTTTGTATTGTTTTAATTTTTATAATTTGATATTCATATTCTTCTAATGTAATTCTCAAACGGTTTTTAAAAGCTTACAATTTTTGTACCATTAAATCCAATGAAATGGATAAAGACTTTTTTTTCAGAAGTTCCTGCTTTCGAGATTCTAGGTGATGCTGCATTACTTTGGTTCTCACAATTCCATTGGTTTGCGCACGCCGAGACGATGTTTTATGCAATGGCTAATGAAACTCCATAAATTTCTACAATATAAGCCAAGACCACAAACTAACCCAGCAACAAATAATCAAGTTTTTGGAAGCAGTACATACTTTTTCTGCCTTAAGAACGTGCTTCATATTAAGCACATATGTATTATCTTAACAAATGCAGAAATGTATGGCAGAAAATTTAAAATTTTTTGATAACTTTATTTAATCAATGTAGAAACAAAAACAAAAAACACACTAGCCTTACACTAGTGCATACTAGAAAGCACTATTGTAAGGCAATGATTAAAATTTTAAATTTTACGAAGTGTAACGAACATAATAAGACGACAGTACGAATGTTTGGATGATGATAATGTTTTCGTTCCATGAATTTACTTCATACTCACTGCTCTGAAATAAGCACTTAAAACGAAATGCTCCAAAGTGGGACATCGCGAACAAATATCATGCCATACGTAAGCAGGTTTGTAAGCTAATATTACCTGATATTCCCTTACAACCGTGCTTACGGCGAAGCAGTAATTTTTGCTGGGAACAAAAAGAACCATATGTATTATGAAACGTAAGTTCCTGTTTCATGTTGGGTTTCAAAGTAGAAAGATATGACTGTTCTTATGGCGGCTCCGATCAGTCTATCAATACCAAATCTTTTTCAAACCGCAGCAATGTTTTCTCCTCTAGAATTAGACCCAAGAGACCTTAAGTTTCAACAAAATATATTCTGGATTCAGAAGCGGAAGTCATCTTCGAGGGTAATGTTTTCCTAGGATACTAAAACGTAGAGCCAGCAAGTTTCTCTTGCTTTACTCGTTCCGCCATTTAAGTTTTCCATATTTAACCTATACAGTATCTAAAATATCTGCCGAACACTGCGTGGCGGTGCAATTCATCGTACGCGATCACAGCAGGGCAATTGGTGATGGATAAAGTGGTTAGTGCGTTGACTAAAAAGTAAACTATTACTTCAGATGGGAGTTTGATCCCTGATCAGTTGAAGTAAATCCACATCATAAATGTCTTAAATATATATTAGTGCAGCATTCACTGTTGATTGTTGTTGGTGTGTTTAAACGATGAAGTTATGGCACTGATAACTAAAATCTGTTTCGGCAATGATTTTTGCGGTTCCCAGCTAATTTACATCACACAGAATCACCGGCACAAAGTAACACAATTAATAAAATGACTGCTTACACAACTTAAGATGATGTATTCAACTTATTACCAGAAGCAATGTAACAGTACTCTAAAAATAACAAAACTTGAAATTGCAGAGGTGTAAAAGAATTAAATCTTCTTCTAAATTTTCGTCATCTATTTTTGTTCTTTACCTTATCATTTTCCCTAATTTCTAGAACTATGTTTTACAGTAGAGGTGGTCATTACATAAGTGATGATCCCAAAAAAAGGCACTCACAAAAAAAAATTTTAAATCGGAAACAAAAAAATCGTTGAAAATTTTTATTTGCCAAAACTTTCCTAATATGGCACTACACACCTCTGTCCCTCTCTTTTGAGTCCGTGTGAAAGTTTAAAATTTTCAGATTATCCGCTTATAAATCGTATATTTATTTCCAATATATTTTTATTCTCTCCCATTGTGCATTAGTGAGAGAATCATATGTGCCATAAGCATTTATCCATTATTTAGGCTGACTTCCAAAACGTCAATTGCTCTGTGTTTGAACAAAGCATTTGATAACGCCGCAGTACAATAATTATACAATGTATAGCATTTCAAAACGTCGCCGCCAAGTATTTTTAACGCAGTAAGAAAGCAAACAAGGCATCGGTTTTATAGTTGTTGCATTGTTTCGGAACTTTTGCATATGTATGTGATTTAAATACAGTAGCAATACTGCATACAAACTTTGTATACGAACGTTTTGAAAGTCAGCCTTATTTTTAATGTTCCATGGAACTTTTTAAAAATTTTAATAAAACTTCTGCGAAGTAAAACAATTAATAAAATGCCTGCCAATACAGCTTAACAAAGTTAATGCGTCTACCTAACACCGAAAGCGCCTCAACACTGCTATAAAAATTAACATAACGCGCAAAGCAGAGTTGTAAAAGAGTTAAGCCTTCTACATTTTCAACATCTATCTTCTTTACTCTATCCCTCTCTCTGCGTTCCGGCACAATGCACTGCATACGTAGGGTCATCCCCTACTAAAAAAAAAAAAAAAAAAAAAAAAAAAAAAAATGCATCTGTTTAGGTAGACATGCTTAATATTCTAGATTATTGGTGATACTAATGTGAAATTCGATCAATCTTTATAGAGTATTGATCATGACTTAGAACATTTTTACACCATTACGTAATACAGTACAACCTCCCTAATCTGGACAGATATAGTTTCAGCTATTGTCCGAACTACAGTTAAAATAAACTTTTAAAAGCATACATACATATAATTTGTTGTTATTGCCGAACAGAAATATAACTACATTCTTATCTGTTTATACATATATAATTAATTTACAAAGAAATATACTAAAAGTGACCCAAAAATATTCATTTTGATATATAAGAATTTATACGTTTCCAAAAATTTGTCTGTTAATTTCAAAATTGTTCAATAGTTGCTTTGATTAATTGATAAATATTATTGGTATCTTTTGAAATACTTTAAAAAATTTAATTTAAGACAATTTTATAGATTCCATAAACTATCCAAAAAATTTAATTGTGCGGATTATTGGATAGTCCGAATTAGCGAGTGTCAGGGTTAGGGAGGTTGTACTGTATCAAGAAAAACGAGGGTAACGTATATTTTGTGTTTAATAGGGCGTTTTTAAAGTTGTGCAAGAACACAACATTTAAATTAAAACTTTTATAAAACAATGAACTTAATACGTTTAATGACAAAGGTAACCGGAGGAACTCAAAAATTTTCAAAATGCCTTTTATTTCATTAATCTGTTCACATATTAAAGCTCTAACCACATTGGAAGCTTAGTTTCCATTCTCACCTTCCTTCACTGGAAAAATATCTTTGCTTCTACTTTAGTTTTGCTTGCATTACTTGAACAGCATAAAGGCTATTTTGTCTCAACTAATCTTCCCTGATTTTCGAGTTGTGTCTCTTTATGATTTAGTTTGTGATATGTTTATATATATGTTTGTATGTATACACTGAATCTTCGATATAACAAGCTTGAAAATAACGAAAACCCTTAATTTAACGAATTTTTTAAGAGTCACCTCAACAAACCAGGTTATTCAATAAATTCTGACTTATGAAAACCTCTAGTGTTCATTTAAAAGCCTCTATACATCGAAGGCAGAATAAAGCTAAATACTTTTTAAGTTTAATTGCAAGTAAAATAAAAGTATGATGAAAAAACTTTAGCTACATATTAGGATTTTTTTTTTATTTTTATATTATTATTATTACGAATAAACGTAATAATTATTTGAACTTATATTGATTTACATATGAAAAGTAATATTATCAGGCTCAAGTTCAGTTTTATTGAATTAATGAAAATTCAAAATTACTAAGAGTTTTTTTGTGTTGGAAAATATTATTATTTATATCCAATCAGTTTTTAGCAGAACGTATCAGTACTGATTTCAAGGCCGCTACACCTCTCATCAGCGTTCAATTGTCCATCTTTACAATTTTCGTAAAGTGGATACTAATTGCGAAGAATATCAACTATTTAACCAGTGTTCAACAGAAATAGAATACGAGAATTAATTTTTAATTAATTTTTTATTCTACATTGAAACAGTGCTGGTTAGTACGAAATTCCCTCATCACTGTTTGGAAAGTACTAATAATCAACACAAACTCATAGTCCGTTATCATCAAAGTATTCTACTTTGTATTTTAACGTTTTTGTTGTTTTTACTCTATATTAGGGAAATTCACATATTACTGTGACCCCTGTTATTAGGGTATTTATAGCTCGTGTCCAAGCGGAATTAATATTTTTACATTATTATTATTACGAATAAGCGATTTAATTTTTTTTTTTCATATTTCTTTACAACAATCCTTGACTCTATAACGAAGTATATTGCGATCCTTTCCTTCTACCTCATTTTCTTCTCATCTGTCCTATAGATTTGTTAGTAGATATTTGTTTGTGAAAATATTATTTTTAATCATAAAAGCAAATTCATAAAAAGTTAATATGAATAATTAACGGATGACAACCTGAAATAATCAATTTTTGTTTTTAAATTGTTGACAGTGACTGATATGAGTTGTTATGGGATTTTACATTAAATCTGATATTAGGGAACTAAAAAGATATTATATATGTACGTAAAAGAGATCAAAATTCATATGTACTTATCTATATATATAAAAGAGGATGAGTGTATGTATGTAAGAAATGGACTCGAAAACGGCTGGGCCGATTTTGATGAAATTTTCAGAGAATCTTCAGAATATTCAGGCGGGTGACATAGGCTATATGAAATTTTGATTGGATAAAGAGGCGTGGCACCGCCCATATAACCCAAAAATTTAAATCGCCATATTTTGGGCATTTTTTGACCTACGTCGATGATATTTGGTACATATGGCATTGGCATAATTTGGGATACGTACCAGGAGAAAAGTGGGTGGAACCACGCCCCTTTTAGGGAAAACCAAACCCTTGGTCCGATCTTCCTGAAATTTTCACAGCATGTTACTGTGACTCTGGAAGGAATAATAGGCTATATGAAATTTTGATTGGACCAAGAGGCGTGGCACCGCCCATATAACCCAAAAATTTAAATCGGCATATTTTAGGCATTTTTTTACCTACGTCGATGATATTTGGTACATATGGTATTGGCATAATTTGGAATACGTACCAGGGTAAAAGTAGGTGGGATCACGCCCCTTTTTAGGAAAATAAAAATCGTAATATAGTCTTAACTACTGGACCGATCTTCATTAAATTTTCACAATAGGAATTTCATTTATAATGAGGGTGTAGCGAAGCGCACCGGGTATATCTAGTATGCATATATAAAAACAAAGTACAACTAGGATTTTAAGAACCATACCAATTTTACACACAAATATGAAATAAGTTTTTGTCATAAAATATTAAGACATACATACATATGTATATACAAATTAACGCATACCAGATTTATTTTACTAATAAAATGACTTCAGTGCAATTTATTTTGGATTACTCAACCATGTAGAAGATTCTTTGAAACTATGTCTTCGGATCATTTAGGTATCTTTTTTGCAAACCTCAAATTTGTAACTAAAATGAAGAAAAAAATGTAGGTTATCTTTAATAGATCTTGCAATCGAAGTCGCAAATTCTCCATTTCAAAGACAACATGAACGAATTGCTAAGTAACCAACTAAACTTAACATCAGTTTACAGTGACCTCTGGCCCTTCTCACAGAAATTAATTTCAATTAAAAAAAAAACAAGGCTGCAAACAAACACATCCAAACTCAACCATCAATACCAACTGTTGACGACATCATTTATCATCAACCTGTCTGTCATTGCTTTCTAAATAACAGAAAAAAATAATTACATAGAATATTTTTTCTTGTCTATGACACCACATGATTCTGTAAGATATCAATAAATATATATAAAACTGACTGACATTACTCAGGCATTCAATCACGCTGACTTATAAATAAAAAACACATTCGCAGAGTTCATACATCTACAGACAAACACTCAATCATTTATTTTCTGTTAAACATTTTTTTCTGTTACCGTAATGAAGGGCTGTAGCTGACACACCCAAATGCCTTAAGTATCACTGGGCTGTCAAAAAGTTATTATGCCTATTAATTTAGCAAGGACTGACATATGCAGAGATATAGAATCATAGAGGGGAGAATAAAACAACAAGGTTCTAAATTACTCACACTAACACCAAACAACAGGATAACAAATGGCTGTTGGAAATTATACATTAGAAGAATGAACAAAACAAAACAAAACAAAAATCATAAAAACAAAAACATTTTGGAAATGAAATTTTGAAAAATGTAATTTATAGTTTGCGTTAAAGTAATTGATAGTGGCTGTGATAGTAGTTGTAGGTGGCGGTAGTGGTGTGAGTCAGCATGAGTGATATGAAGATTATTTTTTTGTGATGGAAAGGTCCTTGTAAGAGTCAGCCTTATTTTTCTACTTCTTGTAGATTTATTTTCTTATTCATTTGGCAGTAATTTATCCTGTCATGCTGTCATATTGTTTTTAGAAAAAAAAAATTGATATGAGTTGGAAAGAAAGGAAAACATTAATATTATTCTCTATGGGAAAATTCAATGCCAATAACAAATTGTCTGATATAGTTAAATTTTAAATAAGCGTGGTAACTTAGTTAGTTTTTAACACATTGAGACAGAATTATGATATCATGAAATTTAATTAGCCGTTGCTAAATGAAGAATGTGATTTTACACGAAGTTAGCTGAGGACTACTATTCCTGTCCACGAACGATACTGTCAAGTCTCAAAGTAGGAAACGTTGGACATTAAATATTTTTAATATACATTTTTCTATTCTTATGTTCAACAGTTGAACTAAACAGGATAAACATCAGTGGTGGAAGAAATTACTTAAAGATGGTCGCAGAACAGGACAGGAGGAAACAATTTAAATTTTTTTGAAGGTTAAAAAAAATCACGTTGGTTAAAAAAAATTTTATGTTATTTTTTTTTTAATCGTAGCACAGTATTTGCAGAATGAAGAAGGTTAAAAAAAATAATGTTGGTTAAAAAAAATTTTATGTTATTTTTTTTTTTAATCGTAGCACAGTATTTGCAGAATATCTAAGTCAAAAAGAAAATTAGAGATTTCCCGGCATATATTTTATCTATTCTTTTCAGTAAGCGAATCGAACACATTTGTTTCATTATTGAAATGATTGATTTTTGGTATATGAGTTTAGTTTTGGGTTTTAGTGTCTTCTGACACATAAAGTAACATTTAATTGCCAACATTTTTGTAGAACATTTTATCCCCGCTTCACCCTTTTTCGGGGTGGTTTTTACGATTGGTTAGAATAAAGCCACAATATGCTGTTATGTGGGGGATTTAGAGGGTTAATTTGTTCAACAAAAATATTTGGCTAAACATTTTCTATAAATTTGCTGAACATACCCTACACCTCAGATATCAAGAAAACATAGTTTTATGTTTAAACCGATATGCTGCAAGAAAAGGACAGAGCTGGAAAACTTTTAACGCTTCTAAAATGAAGTTCCGATGTGATCTTTCAAAACGCCGACACACGTATATTCTGTTTTTGGTCTCCTCGACCATAAACAATCAATTGTCGGAATCCCGTAATTTTTTTTTTTCTGTTGAACTGTTTAATTATTATAATTAATAGAAATTAGAGACACTTAAGTGTATTTAAAAACAGTATATTTAAAAAGATCCTTCATTTATTTACTCCCATTCTAAACTTTAAAATTTAAATAAATTATATTTTACTGTCAATTACATTCTTGAAAAATCTGCTCGTGTAAATTTTATTGTAAAATATCTACTTCCATTAACTTGTTCACATCCAATAAACCTGACAAGTAAAATGTCATGAGTCATGACACTCGCAATTATAATAAAGACGGTTGTTTTGTGTATAAAACTTAGTAAAACATGATGCTTCTTTGGCTTGTTGAACACTTAACTTAATTTTTATTAAGGTTTTTGTATTTTTTTTTTTTTGCTTCTGCTTCCACTGCTTTGGAGCTGTTGAAAAGTGAATGTTCTTCAACCACAACTTTGTAGAACAATCAAATTTGCCAAAAGCAAGCAATCAATATTATAAAAATGAACTCAACCACACAGCGTGAAAATAAAGAGAAAACGGTATGAAAAGTTTAAGTTAACTGTTCAACAAAGCAAAATGAAATGGAATGATATTTTTGCATATGGTAGTTTCCATATGGCGAAGTTTCTGGAAATTCATAAGACAATAAAATATATAAGAAATTGAATATTATAAAAGAAGCTTTCTTATCCCATAGAGGAGATTGATGTGAGACATTTTGAGTGGGTTTTAATTTAACAGAAATATTTTTCAGAAATGTTTAAATGTATGAGTCATCAGCTATTTAAATTTAAATGTGTTAAGTACATCCCCGCGAAAAATTTATTTTTTTAAAGGTTATCAAAACATTTCGAAAGTCGTATCAATTTTTTTGGTTAAAAAGTCGTCGTTATACAACGTACTTTCTTACAGTACCCGTATATAAGCCCACAAGTTTTTTGTAGCAAACTTTTATTATTAATTTCTTATAGAATGCCCTCTTGTCATGGCAATAAAGTTCACAATTTAAGTGATGTAAGAAAAACTACGAACATTTCTTGTGAAACCATATAAAACAAAATGAATGTTTTATTTAACTTTCCTGGTAACTCTGATTTGTAATTATTAACAAAGAAGTGAGCGTAGCAACACTATGTAAAAGAAAACAACAAAAAATTTACGTTGTCGTAGCTGTCAATTGCACACATACATTTATAAATAGTGCTCCGAGAAATATGTATGTATATTGAGATTTGGTCTTTCTATTCCTGCAAATAAATCTTGACAGCTTTTTAAAACCGAAACCACCCTCGCTATAAAATATTAAATAAAACTAAAGTCATCAACCACCATTATTTGACATTTAATTGAAAAATATTCACACTCATCTTTATATACTTATGTATGTACATACATATGAATATGTACGTACTCGTACTTACAAAAATCCTTCGATTATACCCACATCAACAATTTTTCTTTATTATATTGAGAGAATAATAAGTCTTGGAGAGCTATTGCTGGCAGTAAATCACAAAATACAGCTAAAGTTAGTGATTTCTTGGTTATTTTTCTATGCCTGTCAAGTTTTTATGCAAATACAAAATTTTAGGGTGACCTTGTGGCTTCAAAATTTTGACAGACTTCTCAAGTCTATAAGAAAAACTTTGAAATACTTAAAGGCGTGGTAAACTTATTTTAATATAAGTTTTATATAAAGTTTTATATAACTGTGTAAATTTTTCGGTAATAGAAAAAGTAATTTCTTTGCTTTTGCAAAATAATGATAAGTAGACAATTTCTAAAACATATACCTGAAGTCTTGGTTCAGCAACGTGCTAAAATCTCAATTCATGCCATTAATACGCCCGGTCAGTATGGATTTTTAATTAATAGGAATAATTATCTTAAAGGAGCCAGAATTGATTTAAAAAAATCACGCGGGAGTGAATATTTGCCTGTGCCGAATCTTATTTGACTGTGCCGAATCGCCATGCTCATAATAATTATACCAAAATTGTAACAAACATACTTTTGTCGCAATTAATAAATGGGGTGGTTTAACCGAATGCATGCTTTGCTGCTGCTAAATGGCAAAATGGCGAGCACAACGGAAGGAAATGATTATGGATTTGTTGATACTCCTAACTGATTATTCGGTTCGCATAACCAATTATATTAAAATTAGTACTTATTCAATATTTGTAGATTTTAAAATACTCAAGTGGCTGAATTGTCTAAGGCGATGTGTTTCAAACATATAAGTTCTATATTCAATACTAATAATTGACAAAAATAAAATTTAAGTTCAAATCAGTAGGTAAAACAATTTAGTTTAGTTCAGTATTAGTGTTCCGCGATAAAAATGAGCGTAAATAATACCGACTAGCTTCCATTTAAAATTAAATGGAGGTAACCAATTTTATCGGTTGTTTCAACCGAAAATTCAGTGGTACTACAAGAAAATTGTTGTTGTAGCAACCGAAATCTATGATAGTTGGTGCAACCGCCGCAATTCGGTTGATAACAAATTCGTTTGCTACAACTTATTTGTTTTCTCTCTGTACATCATGAGTTTCATATGAACATTGTGGAATATAACTTCCCTTAACATTTCTGATGATGGTCAAAAAAATAATCGGGATAGCCATGGAGAGGGAGCGTAATGGACGAATACAATTAAATATATGACGGACTTCGTCTTATTTACCATATGAGAGTCGCATTTGTTGAAAATTACTGGTGAGGTCTCCTTGCAGAGTCAACGTCGTGGCTGCAGTTCAATTTTAGACTTTTGTTAATGCTAAAATGTCAGAATATACGAGTATATCAGTTGCGGACTGTTGTCGGAATTTGGAGATGTCGTCCGGCCTTAAGCTAGACTTCTAGATGGCTGTTAATGTTGGTTGAATTGATTTTGCACTGCGTTAACTGGTGTTGTATCATTAGGTTGAAGAGATTCTTTGGGTTGGGCAGCTATTTTCGATTTGACACAATGCAAGGTCAAACCGTATTTTAACTCCTAAATACAGTGGATAGCTTGCTATAAGCGATGTATGTGCGTCCATTCATCCCATCTTTTTGATTCAGTTTCAACAATAATATTTCTAGGTAAGAAACATTGTCTTGCGAGCTCATACGATCTTTACCGATTCCCAGCTGATTAAGTCCTCCCAAATCTTGTAATTATGTATCCATTAGTATTCTAATTTAAAAAAATTTTCATGGTGATAAAGATATAATTTAAAGTCATATGATGTAAATATTGTTATCTAAACTAATTATGTAAATATTATTGCTGCAAATAAATTGAAATTGAAAGTGCTGTATGTAAATTTAAATAGAGCCACGTAGACCCAGCTACTCGAGTACTAACTTTATTGTTTAATACGTATTTATTAGACAACTTGTAATGAGGTGAAAAATTCATTAAAATCTAACTTGATTGAGTTGTTTTTGTGTAGCTTACAAAATATTCAATTTGATTAAAGAAAACTGTTTTTATGCAACCCACTATTTACTATTAAGTTTTATTCTATCTTTCAGTTAGAAAAGTGCTTTTGTTTGTGTCTATGAAAGTGCAGTTGTATAAAGTTGTCGGTGTGTATGTGCCTGTGTGTCTGTAATTGTTGCTGCCAACTAACAAGTAAATCGAGTGTCGATTAAGGTGGCATAACCGCAAGTATTTCCTTCCGTTTGAATACGTCTGCATAGTAAACGAGAATGTTGACAAGTTTAAACGATTGACAGGTTTTCACTTTATACACACTATTACATACAAATAGTTATGGGTCTTTACAATGAATAAATGTATTTACATCTTTATATTATAAATAAATAAATTTTGTGGAAAGTCTTTGTTCATAAATAAATGTAAACGCAGTATGGGTGTGCAGTGTAGTTTTCTAATGGTAAATTGTTGATGGCTATAAAATTGATTCTTTAGTTAAATAACTTTATGCAAAAACATGTTATTGAATTTGTCGATGCATGTAGGAGAAAACTTTATAAAATGATGTAAGATTTGTGTAAATAGTTTGTTAAATTAAAATAAGTTTTTGTGTAATAACGATAATATTTATTGAATAGAAATATCGATTCAAGTGCGTGGAATAATAGTAGATTTTCTTTTTATAAAAAATTAATATCTCCTTTGTTGCTTTACACCAAAAAAAGTAAAAAAATGGTATCAATAACCAAAACTGTTGAAACAATTAAAAAATTACTCAATTTTGCACCTATCACCGAAATAATGAGAACAATTATCGGTATTATAAATAATGCAAAAACGTTATTTGTTTTCCAATTAATGATAATTTTATTTGTGATTAAGGAAATAATTAAAAAAAATATTTAAAATCAAACAATTAATTGATTATATAAATCACAACATTAATTGTATGAATATTAACACATTAATTGATTGGATAATCGTATATAATTAAATATGAAATGAAAATTATTTATTCCAATAATTAAATTGAACAATTCAATAATTTAATTTTTAATCAGAATCAATTACAATTTTTATTGAATAAATTAACCAGGATAATTGATAATTAAAATAGAAATAAATTTTGTAAATAAAACAATAATTATTATTATATTAAAGGCTCTAATTGTGTAAATTACTTCAGCAAGTGCCTATAATATAGAGTGCAAATACAAAATTTCAAATATTTTTTTTTTCATAAATTTGTGAAATATACAGCAACGCTTGACTTTTTTTTTTGCGTTTGTTCAGTAATTTCCACAATCAAGGCCAAAATATTTTACCCCGACTTATGTGTGTATTTGTCTATTTACATATGTACATTAGGGATATAACTTTTTAACAATTTTTTATAGATAGAGCAATAGAGCATAAAAAACTGTATGGGAACGTATATTTATTTTTTCGCTAAGGTCAAAAAAGTTCACACTCCAACCGCGATGAAGTTTTGACAATTTTTAATTTTCTTTTTGGTTAAGAAAAATTAATAATATATTTATTTAAAACAAAAAATAGCTCAAGTATGAAATTTCATTAATATTTAGAGATGGTAAGAGATTTTCCGCAAACCAAAACGTATCTTTAACCTTTTTTTAACGAAAAAAGAAATTAAAAATTAATAAAAAAACACCGTATAAAATTATAAATGCATTTAGTTTAGAATAACCAATTGGTGCGTGTACCTTTTTTGATAAAAACTACAAAAGATTATGATTTTCGTGGTTACTAGAACATGGTTGACCTCATAGTACTATGCCAAAATTTTGGTCATACCCCTAATGTACATACACATTTTACACTACTAGTATTGTTTTTTTTTTTTTTTTTAATTTAATTTATTTCCCAACTTGTGCTTTCGCTTCAGTGGTCAAAACTTATATATATCCTTAACACAAAAGCTTTGTACCTTAAGACATTTGATAGATACATACAAGTAAATTTATTTGCTGTCCTCTGCCATTATTTCTATTAAAATCTATTCAATTTCTTTTCTTATCATGCTTTAGACGAAAAGATTTACGCAATTCTGGATTAGTTTAGTCCCATAGTGCAGAAAACAAAACAAAATTTTTATTAATTATGTTTCGTATTTTTGGCACATTTACATCAAAAAAATCAATTTTTTCTTTCTATTATAACTTTTTCCTTACAATTTTCCTAAATGAAAATTTATTATATGATATCAATATTAAAAGTGTGTGTGCATGTCTACAAGCGCTTTGTCTTTCAGTAAATATAAAAGTCATAATGGGTAATAAATTTTCTAGCAAACAACATATTGCTAAAATGTTGATAAATATTTTTTTATTTTTTTGCCAAGAAAACATTTTTTTACACCATTTACCCAGATCACATTATTCTTGTTCCCATCCACAATTTCTCACACCTATTTTTAGAGTTATTTTTTCTTCACATTTGTATTTACTTTTTTAATAAAAAGCAATAACAGCTTTACTCTATTTAAACTACATTTACAAATAAATTGTAAAGGATACAAACACTCATACATACATAAGACGGATAGAAAATAATACGAGCTTACGAGTGTTTGGTTATTTTTCACTGTTGTAGAACTCCCAATTGCAATGCATTTGACAAATGATCAAGTGTTCTCAACCAGAGCAAAAGAAAAATTTATTGTATAAAAGTCGTTTGTATGGATAAACCGAAGACGTACAACAACAGGGTCTGAACAAAAAACCTTCTCAGAATACTCACATACATACATACACACATAGTTGTAGAAGCTGCATATAACACGGGCATTGATATCAAAAGCAGCATGCCCAACAAATGTCTAAGTATTTGTGTATGGCACAAGAAAACCGACTGGATAAATGAATAAATGAATGAATGAATATTTATCTGAGTGTTTGTATGTACATATGTATTTTTGTGCATTTCTGTATCTCTATGAAAAACTGAAAATAATAAATGAAATCTGAACTAACAACACTAAAAAGAAGTGGTGCTGGGCTAAGGACGTAACAAACGAAGGAACCAACACAAGTTAAGCTTGTTTGTCTGTATATTTATTTGTTTTTCTCCATAGTATTTGCTGTTAAATGCATGTATGTGTAAGATACCATATCGCTATAGTGCCTTATATATTCATATTATCTAGCTTGTGTTAGTGTGCACCAGACAAGAGAAGCCATCAAAATAACAAATAACATCGTCTCACAAAATTGATTGCATGTCATTAATTTTCATTTCAAATTACACTACCACTACGTCTTCCGGCATGCCAAGTTTAACGCGAGCGCTTATTCTCCATGTTCACAGCATCTTTAAAATCGACATTGAAACATGCCACCAAAGCCATATCAGGCTAACACAACAATAATAGCAATAGAAAAATACTAGCAGCCGCAGCAGCAGCAGCAACAACATGTCATAGAGAAAATTGAATGCACAATAAGAGAACTCTATCTATCAAAAGAAAACTGTGGAAAATTTGCTGTTGCATAGTGGTAACTATAGATCAAATGGAATGGTTTGGTAGTTTTCTATGAAATTAATAACTAGACTTTGATAAGAGAAAATAGAAAATAGGAAATACATAGATATTAACACAGTGGTCGATAGGGAAGATAAAAAAATATTTTAAACAACACTAATTTGAGAAACAACTTTTGAGTGTGGTGTTGGCTGCAGTAGTTAGCGCGTTGAATACAAACCCAGGTATGACTTAGTACCTGGGTTCAAACGCTGATCAGACCAGGTCAATCAAGATCATAAATTTCCCGTATTTGCTTTAGTGTGGCATTTTATTAATTGTTTTTAGACTGTTTGAGTGATGAAGGCATAGTACGGCTCATTAAAAACTGTTCCAGCACCAATTGATAAAATTCCAAGCTAATGTACGTCACGACGTCCTCCTTCGTCGGTTAGTAGAATCGTCGACGAAGTGAAAGAATTAATAAAATGACTTCTTACACAGCTTTAGCACTTTCACACGTCTACTTAACGCCAGAGGCGCTAAAACACTACTCTAAAATATTAATAAAAACTTGCAATAGCAAAGTTGTAAAAGAGTGAAGAAATCTTCTACAGTTCACCATCTAACCTCTCTACCATATAACTTTCTGCCAACTTCTGGGACAATGCATGGCATATAAAGAGGTCATCCCCTGACTGGTAGTCCTAAAAAAAACATGTAACAGGTTGACTGACATGTGGACAGTTGAAGAAAAAAATTTCAGATAGAAATGGACCAATTCGATAGTACGCACATCCTCCTCGGTCGTCACCACACTTCCAGTGTCACTTCGTTTAATTATATATATATTTTTTTTATCAGGTTTAGTAACTTTTCCAAATTTGGTTGAAGTCTACTGATGATTTGGCATAAGTGAAATCGAAATCTATTACAAACAACGAATGTATAACTTTTTTTATCATCAATCAATTTTTGCTAATTTGTAAAAAATAGTTTGACCTAATGAGTATGCAGAAGAAGTTCTTAAATTTGTTATGATAGATTTGCATCAAAATTTATTTCAATACACAGTAAAATCGAAAAATGTAAACGCTCCCGTAAAAGCATATAATGTAGTAGTGTATGTGTGCATATCGCGGATGTAAAAGTATGTGGTTAATTCCTAATTGTCTGTTACGCTAATACAAAATCTAAATTAAAATTTAATATCAATAAGTTTTTCATAAAAATCATATTTTCCTTTTAAATTTAAGCTTGAATTGTGTATCAATCCACTGTCTTCTTGCTTGCTCATGGCTTTCAAAACAAGCTCTAAGCTTTTTTCTATTCGTTTTGAGTTTTCATTTTTTTTTTTTTTCGAAAGATTTATGTTGTGTTGCTGCTATTGCTGAATCGTCTGTTTCTGTTTCTTCTTTATAACTACAATAGTTTTTCATTTTCTATTTATTTATTATTGTTGGTGTTGTTGCCAACATTGTTACCAGAGAAGAAAATCTATGGTATTTAGTTGCTCCAATCTTTAACAACCACATTTACGTCACTTGTTTTTGGCATGCTTGCATTTTCATTGCTTTACTTTTTCTTTCATCTTCATCTCAGTCTGTCTTTGTATTTAGCATGTGGCTCCTGCTTTCCATTTTTTGTTTTCTACCATTTACTGATGCTTGGCTATATATATTATGTCCACAGTATGGAATGAGTAAAATGTAATAACATGACATGGTTAATGGCTGACAGTGCTCTTCTGTTTTGTTGCTCCTAGATAAAGGAGTAGGTACTACAGATGATAGTCATGGTGGTGGTGGTGCTTCTTTTCTTTGATTTTTTTTTTTCAATTTGAATTAATTTATTTCTATTCTTACGAATTTTATTTTCGTTTTTCTTCGCTTTAGGTGCAAGTAACTAACGAATTTTATCGAGTTTATTTCAATTTAAATTCTGAAAGGGTTAACAGTTGATTCTAGATTGAGGCAAACTGGTAATTCCTAAAATATATATGAAAGTTTTAATAATGATAGTACTTCTTATACATATATATGAACTAGCTAAGACCCGGTTTGCTTTGCTATACCATAATTTTTTTGTAATGGAAAGAAGAATAGAACTTTGATTGTTTTATTTCTATATCTACACCTACAAAGTATCTTTTCGCTATGCTGGGCTGGCTTCCGGCTGATCTGTTGGCTAGGAAGTTAGCACTACGCACTGCGGTTCGAATTAGTACAATTGACGCATGGAAACATCGACCATGCGGTCATGCTAGCTTTGTAGAGACCATTGGAATTATCCCTGATCTCATTGACTATTGCATTCCAAAACCTTCCTTTAATATAGTATATAACTACTCTGTATCGGAGGACCTCCTCCCTACACCGCATGGGGCCCAACGAGTGTTCACGGATGGCTCTAAACGGTGCTCCAGGGTTGGCGGGGGTGTCTACATTGAACAATTCGGAATGTAGGAAATCACTTAATACAGTGGCTAATCATTCTAGTGTTACCCTTATATGGATACGGAGACACGGGGAAAACACAGGCAATATCATCGCTGATAATCTGGCCAGGAGAGAGAGGTACAGAGCTAGAGGCTGTTAAAATTGACAACTTCTGTGGTCTTCCGCTCTTGGCCTGCTGGAAGCGAATTGAGGAAGCTCTTATGCAGTTGGCACAATCCAGATGGTTTAATGAGCCAACCTGCACCACAGCGAGGACACTATGGCCTTGCCTAGACGTCAACAGAACCAAAAATCTGCTGAATTTTCCCAAAATGCAATTGCGCAATCCAATAGTGGGCTTGACATCCTGCCCGTTTCATTGAAACGGCCTACTCTTGCCTCTTCTTCTTCTGACTCCTCTAATCATCCATTTCTCTATTACTCTCCTTCATTACAGGCAGGACCACATCAGGACCCAAGTGAGCTGGAATCTAATCTTCCCCCTACCAGCAACCTGCTAACCTTACCTTTATGTTTTATTTCAATCTCATTAGTTTAAATTATTTTAAAAGTATTTTCAAAAAGAATGAACAATATCCCTACAAAAGTATAAGTTTCTCCCTAAAATAGTTTGCAAACTAAATATTTCCTCTATGTCACATATGTCCAATCTTTACACTCTTTTTGGAAAAAAAACGTTACAAAAAATTTTAATTTCTTTTATTAGTTTTAAAAATATTCAATTATTATATATCGTGAGACATATGTATCTGAAAGGTGCCACGCCCAGTTATATATCTATCTTTGTTTTTTAGACAACTGTACTAAATTTTAGGTCTTTTAATTCTTTAGCTTCCAAGAAATACACCCACTTGACCACTGCTTTAAAACCACTATAAAAAAGAGCATTGTGGACAAAATTTTAATTTTTTGGCTACATTATTTTCATAAATATCATAAATACAAAGTTCATTTTTATGGAAATTGTCATGCCCACATGTTTATTTCCGCCTATTTTTTATATAAACGGATTGACTTCTAGAAATTATCAGGCAATTTTTTTTATGTGGTCAAAATTATTATATGGGTTGTGCCATACCCACTGGTCCAATAATTCATACATTTTCTTTGAAAGCAAAATACTATGGGCCAAAGAGCACAATTTATCCATATTGGATGTACAAGTGTATATATGTATGTATGTATGTACATATACATTCATACAATTCATAGGTAAAACAATTTTATAATATTTCAATTTGTTTGCTCCTTTGTATGCAAACTTATCAAAAATATTTTCCTCACAAATTGGAATACAATTTTTCTGGGAATAAAAAACAAGAGCATTATTGTCATTTTCATACTTTCCAGCAACAGAATAACAACTGTTTTGCTGGTCACTGCAAAGACAGTTATAAAAACGACAATAGACTTAAAAGAAAAACGGAGAAAAGAAATTAATGTTTTCTTTTTGTTAAATGTGAACATAAATAAAAATAAATGAAAAGACAAATAAACGATTTAAAATCACAATTTATAAAATGTGACAGAACAAACAACAGCAGTTGACAACTGTCAGTGTCGGTGTCAGACTGTCAAAAATGTTGGTGTCATTTGCAAAAGAGTAGTGGCAGTAGAAAAAACAAAAAAGGAAACAAAATAAATGAAATATATTTCCTTTTTTCTCACTCTATTTCAGTGCACGTTTTTCTGGCGAATAAAACTCGCTTAAGAATAAATAAAAATGTATTGTGTTGACTTCTTATTTTCCTTTTTTCTTTGGCTTCAAAAACGTTTTATACAATATTTATTTTTAAGTTTTTCTCCTCCTTACAAGGATAAAAGCATCAAATCTGTGCACAATTATTTGTGCTGCATTTTGTGTGTGTGTGTTTTTAATTTTAGAATAACACGAGAATCTCATGAATTGTACAATTTTAATGGATTTTATTATGTTTTAAGAATATTTATGTATGTACTCGTATTTATGTATGTATGTACATACATATGTATGTATAAGTACGATTTCTTGCTCTTGAAGAATGTACACACATACTCATACATGGGACTGCGAATGTAACAGTTTAAAAAATTTATTTATTTAAATTTTGGAAATTTTTTCAGTATAAAAAATAAATGCAGGCAACTGCTTCGCGTTTTTAAGTATTCAACTTTTTATGGAGTATTCAGAAATAAGTAATTTTCTTATTTAAGGCTTAAATAAAATAATTTATGGTCCTTAAACTTTTGGAAAAACAAACTTTGTTTTAGAAAAATACGATTTCAAATTAAGAAATTCAAATTTTTGAGTAAAATTATGGACATGAACAATCACCCCTATCGTGAATAACAAGTGGAATTTTTTTCTGGTGAAATTTGTATTCCCCCGAAGTGAAAAATGCTATCATGAATCTTACGTGAAAAATTATTCGCTCTATCTCTGTTATCAGTGAATGTAAGAAAAGAAATAAGATTAAAAAAAACAAAATATCAAAGAAATTTTTGTTCAAAAATATACAAGGGCATATATATTTTAAACAAAACTTAAAAAACCAAAGTGATCTATTCAGTGTTGAATCGATAGTTTATTTGCAGCGTTTGTTTATTGCATTCAAACTTTTATGTGGTAAAATAATTCGGCTACATTTTGGAAAGTTACAAAATGAAAGAATTACAGCAAATTAAAGCTTCACAAATCCGCAAGGGATCGACTTGTTGTTTTGGATTTTGTTGGCCCATACACCAGTTTTTGCCTTATTATCAGATCTCTTTAAACTTTTTAAGCTTTAATATTCGAAATATAAGAAAGACTACACACAATATCTGTTGTATTCCCCATCAAAAATAAAGTGAATAAATTAAAGGGAAAAGTGAAAAAACTCGTGGAAAAAAATTATTCACGATAAGGGGAATTTTTTGAAGTGAACATTTTTTCACGTTATTATTCTTGACTAAATAAAATTTTTTCATGCGAGTTGTTCACGATTACAAATACGTTAAAATTGAAAAATCTTCATGTTGAAAATTATTCATGATAGGGTGAATTTAATATTTTCTTATATTTAGAAAATTTTATTTAATCTAAAAATGTTTTCTTAAATTTCATTTGAATTTAGACATTTTTCTTTAAACTATTCTGAGAGATATTTTTCATTAAAATGAGTACACATTTTTTTTAATATACATACACCGTCATTTAGCGTTTTTATATTTTTCATTCGTTGACGGTTAACAAACTTTGATATTGCTAAATAATATTACGGGACAATAAGTACAATCCTGTTCGAAGGATCATAAGCCATCTTTAATTAGAGTTAAATTTATTCGCTTGCTAAAAATGTCCATATAACTTTTTTTGAAGCTAGTTTATCAACGCGTGATCCCTTGTTTCTTTACACTTGGTTTTATTATCAACATACAATTAGGTTTTACAATGATACCATATTTTAGCAGTAACGATCTTTTTTCCTTGCTTTTGTTTGTTTTTTATCGCTTATTGTTATCTAACATCTACATATTATAGTTTATCAAGGATATGCGATCAAAAGTGATTAATGTCCTTTTTATCAGCACTTAAAATATAAAACATTCATCCTTTTATGGTAGCAATGCTTGTCATAGATAATGCTTAATTATAATTTATTGCGTAAGTATGGTAGTGCTCGTATAAGAGTGCACCTTTTTATTTTCAGTTTATTCGTTTTTTTTTTTTTTTCAAATATAATAAAATGTTAAATTATATACAAATTTATATTATTTAACCCTGCTACCGTGGTAGCACTGTTGTCGCTACGTTTCAGTTTCAGTTTCAATATATAAATTTTTTTTTGGGGTTGCAAAATAAACTGAGCCATTATTTTGCATTTACGTTCTCTGTTCGCTGGTACTCTATTTCTTTATTTTTTTCCCATTTGAATTTGTAGAGCATACTACATACCCGTACATTAAAATTAATTGTTATTTTAATATTTATGACATCATATAAATTTTCTTTTATTGCACTTTAAATGCTACATATTTATGGCAGTAAGAACCCTCCTGAAGGACTTCTTTAGAAAATTTCGTTTGCTATTTAGCAGGGTGTATGTGTATTGTTTTTTTTTATTTTATTTTAAGTAGAAGTAGGAAAAGTAGCGTCTTAAATTTTTTGATTACGCATACTTCAGTTTCTTTGCCATTAAGAAAAAAAATAATCTCAAGACTTTGTGTTTTCTATCCTTGTTAGGTGACAATATAAGTAGCAGTGCTGCGTAATCAAATTTTTTGCAGTAGTTTGAAATGTTTCTTTTAATATTTGAAAAACGAATATTATTTAGGCTTAAGTTCAGATTTTATAGCATTAATAATGAAAATACAAATTACTAAGATTTTTTAAGGAACATTAGCAGAACCAATTAGAACAGCAGAACGTATAAGTATACATATGAAGTTGAATACTTTTTGGAAAAGAATATCAAGCATTAAATAGTTATTCTAATTTTTCAACTTTTTTATATAATCAAGCCTTTTTAAACATTTTTTTCACTAGAAATACATTCAAGAATTTTTTAAATTTCTTTTTATTCGAATCTAACTATCATATTAAAACAGTTTTTGGTTATCCTGAAAAATCCCACTCCTGATTGGTCATTTGAAATATCAAAACAAAGACTTGCAGCCTGCCCCACGATCTCAATCGATAAGTTTCGCTGGATTTCTAGACGTAAAAACATCAAATTTCGCTTCACTAATAACCGATTTTATTTAAATTATTATTTGTTTAATGGGACAAAAGGAAAGTTAATAGTATAAAAAATGTATGGTTAGAAAGCCGCAAGTCTCTCGCAAATCTATTACAATTTACAATTGCATACGATCAGTCGACATCGTGAGACAGGCCTTTAAAATCAGTTATTTTCAAAGTATTCTACTTTGAAATTTAAAATATTGTTGTTTCACTCTTTCGTCCTCGTCCAGACTTGCAATTCTTGGTTTTTTAGGTGAGAGAGGTAAGAAACTTGGGGAGGAGAACAGAGTTTCATGTGCTCCGCAATTCTCTTTTGCCTTGCAATTCGCACTGGTTTCTATGTGTATTAGACGTTTTATTGTATTTCTTCAATTATATGAAAAACAAAATAAAACGAAAATATAATTAATATGTGATGCATTACAATTTTTTAAGTTAAAAATATTGAAAATAAATTTTTCCGTGGTGGTGTAAACACAAAAATTGCAAAATTAGATTTTTATAATGTGGAAACTAATGCAATTTCAAGACAGAATTTTGAAGAGTTGCAGACAATAAAATTGCAAGTGTGGACGGGGACTTAGTAGTGTGGTTCATATCAATTTTTTTTACGTGTGACCCTGTTACAAAGCAATACGTGGTACCGAAACTGAATTGTTTCGATTCTAGCAAACAAAAATAATTTTACTAGAATATTAAACATTATAAGTCACCTCTTGTCCTACACAACGGGGCAGATTCAAAAAATTTGGGAAACATTAGTATAAACAGTTTTAAAAGCTCCATGAAAAATAGCCACAATAAAAAATGGCCCCAAGCAAATAATAATAAATGGATCCAAACTTTTGTATTGAAAACAAAACAAACTTTGGGGCCATTTAATTTTTTTTTTTTTTGACAATTTCTTGTATTACATTTTGTGGCCATTTTTCATTGGGACCATTTTTCATGGTGCCATTTGAAAACTTTAAAAAATTTATCTAGGAAGCCTCAAAAATTAAATATTTTGAAAAAAAAAGAGATTTTAGTTGTACATCATGTTGAGTTATTCGAGTAAATTTTAATATTGAAAATTACTAAGTAATTCTTAAAAGTTTGAAATTTCTTAGATTTTTATTAAATATTTGTGCTTAAAACTATCACGAGATTATCAAAAATTTATTGATGTGTTGTTCAGGCTTATCACAAGACTTCGTTTATTTTTCTTAAATATTAGAATAAAATAAAAAAATGGGGAGATTAGTGATTGATTAAAGCATACTGCAGTTTTAAATAAGTTGCATAATAATGTTGGACATGGACTTATGCATCCAATATATTTGAGTGTCGGTATTTAAAACGTTCAAATTATATGATTGAAGTATATTTTCCTAATTTTTTTTATATATTTAATAAAGCCCTTTCAAACACCAACGATCTTTTTGTTTTAGGTAAGTTTTAAACATGAGCTAATCAATACTCTATCGTTCTTGCTGCAAGCCATGACAGCTTGCTACAACTACTCAAACAAGTTAAGCATCAGGTAAATAAAATAACATTTTACATGATGACACCTATGATTTCATAACATGAGCTTTTGTAATGAATTCCGAATCTCTTTATTTCATTATACATACTACATTCTGAATGACATTTCAAATTGTAAAGTCATAAATTAACGTACCGTAACAAATTACAACAACTTAAACAATAACAAAACAAAGAAAAAACGTTAACATAAAATAACGATAATGACGACGAACAAGCAAGCAACAGAACTCAGACAAATATTAATGGCTTAAGCAAAATTAACATATCAATTGAAAAACCAAAAAGAAATGTGTACAAAATTAAATTCACGTAACAAAAATTCAAAGAAACGCAACTATAAATTTTATGTAAATAATATGAAAAACAATGAACATTCATTATTAACACGGGTTGCTTTATAAAATATAGCAAAAGCTGTAAAAAATAACTTTTAATAATAAATCATAAATTGCCAACGGACATGCAAAAGTTAAAAGAAATAAATTTATGGCAGCTTACAAACGAAACTGGGAAACTGGTATCAAAGTGTACAAGAAAAATGTATGAATAAAAGTTATGGGTGAAATGGCATTAGATTAAGGAATTATTTATAACAATATTCATAGAGTATAATTTATGTTTGTTATATAAAATCTAAACAGAGTGAAATGCAAAAGAGTATACAAAATAAGCTAAGTGATTGTATGTAAAGTTTATCAACAACAATTTTATCGAAATAAGTTAAATGGGATATTTTTTTACCTACAACTAAAAATTATCATTCTATCGGTCAATTTAATTAAGCCTGAACATCTATTGAATTTATATGTTCATCACCGCTCGCGAGTCTCCCCAAAGGCACAAAACTGTGACCACAAGGATCACATCAGATGGCAACCTATTATACATGCAACTTATATACGGAGGTATAGAATTTTGAAATGGAATAAAACAAAGATGCTTTTTTTAAATTGACATGAAATTTGCTTTATTAGAAATATAATCTTCCGGCATTATAATTTGTACACGACTTCTGGCATATGACCGCCACGCCTGGCTCGGACGTATTATAATCTAAAGTTCGAATTTTCGATGAATTCACATATCCCCACAGAAGTAGTATAACAGTGTCAAATCGCTGGATCTTGGAGACCAACTCACGCGTCCGGAACGTGAAACTATGCGGTAACTAAACGTTTCCTTCAATAAATCAATTGTGGCACGACCTCTGGGACATGATGTGCCGTCTTGTTAAAATTACCGTTCCTGCAGATCATGGTTCTTTAATTTATGAACGAAAAAGTCAGTAATACTGGCTCTAAAGCGGTCACCCTTGACTGTAAAGTTCTGACGAGCATCGTTTTTAAAGAAGTACGGACCAATGATTCCACCTGCCCACAAAGCACACCAAACATGATGTGACAGTGTCTCAACATACACTTGAAGATTATCTTTCATAGAACTTTTTTCTTTCGCTCGTGTTATATTTAGAGTCTCTTGATATTAAGTTTAAGCATTCTCGATCTTTGGGGGTAGTAACTCTGTTCGTTAAAACTTGTTCTTTGTGATTGAATTTAGTAATAATTAATTCTTTGTAAAGCAGAATATAGTTTGAGAAAGTCATTATTTACTCTATAACTTTATTAAATTGACGAGGTGAGTAAAAAGAAATTTCACTGGCGATCGCATTAAAGGCTGTAGTTCACAATCCTACACAATCTTGCGATCTGCCAATACGACATGTGTGCTGAAACAGTATGGTAGTGTGGACTAAACATGTGACTGTGTCACCAATTTTTTTGGAAAAGTTGTGCGATTCGTACAAATTTATGAAAGTGTTCATAAAATTATAGTTTTCATGCGATCAGAGTAGTATTTGTTTATCAGCCAGCTAAGAATCTTAACTTTATTCGTAACATATTATTATTTTTGCTTTATACAGCGAAAGTTATGTATTATTTTTTTTTTATGATAGTGTAGCACCTGCAACACGATTTTGAAACAATTTTTTAAAATCGGTCCGATTTTTGTAAGATATTCCTGAGAATGAATCGTACGATTGTTTAGGATAGTGAAGCTCGGCCTTTAGAGCTGTGGCAGCTAGGTAACCAAGAGTACAAAGAATACAAGAAATAATTGTTTCGGACATTAAAAGAAACAATTGCAGTCCTTAGTTTGCCTTGAAATAGTTTTGAAATTAATGAATATAAAAATTGTACGCCACTTAAGCACCTTTTTAAGCAAAAATTCATTTGTCTGACTTAATTTTTAACACTCTGTACTTAAATGAATGATTAAATGATTGCCATATAACAAGACCAAAAGGTGATGAATAACTTGTTTTAATAAAACCTCAATTATCATACTTTATATCGAAAGTGCAGAAAAAACTAAAAAAAGAAGTTAACAATACTAAAAATGGGGGAAAGTTATAAAATAACAGAAAGAAACTCAGAAGTAATAAATTTATATTTTTTACTAATATAACAGCGTACATACTTACATTAAAATACGTATAATAAAAATTCATGGTAGCATGTATTGACAAAAAATAATAAAATAATCATGCTTAAAATACAATCTACCAACATTTGTTGTTGCTGTTGTTTCATTTTTTGTTTATTACAAGTATAATTTACATCCAGTTCACAGGAACTTTAAACAAAATAAATTTGCTAAATGCATGTTAACCAGCAGTTAAATCAAATAAATACGGCTACAAACAAACCAAACAAAAAGAATTGTTCATAATGTAAAATGCTAATGTTTGACTGTATATGTGTGTGGTAAATATATATTATTTTTTTATTGTAATTTTTCTAATTCTATTAAAATTTATTTAATGCGACACGACATTACAATTGAGTTAAAGTGACAAACAACAAAAGCTTATGAACTCTTATAATGCACGTGTTTTTTAGCCTGTGTTTTTATATCAGAAATCGCCAACCTCAAGATTTTAGGTGGCCAAGTTTTATAAGGGAACCGAAAAAATAAATTCAGAAAAAAAGCCCGCACAATACTAAGCACTTGTTGAATGGAGCTGCTGGTAATAAAACGTAATCGTTGGGCGCATTCCGCAGAAAAACCTGCTAGTAAACATTTTAGATGTAGCAGCTTTTGATTTGATTAATTTTTTTAACCGAATTACTAACTTTTTTGTCAAAAATATCAAAAAATTTGATTTTTCAATTAAAATTATTGAATTTCATTCTGTAAAAAGATTTCATAATATTTATTTTTGAATTTAAATGAATTAAAATTTAAAAATATATTATGAAATTTGATTCAAAAGTCAAACTGAACTGAAATAAATAAATAATTTGATGGAATGTATCGTACTTTTTCTTTGCTACCAAAAACAGTGAGCGCTCACTCAACATGTTCGCTCATCGCTCAGTAATCACAGCCTTCAGCAGATTGTTGAGTAACAGTTGTGTAGCAAACTGTGTCTGCTGAATGAACCCATTATAAATACAAAAATGCGGTTCTATTTTAAGAATTTAAAAATTGTAACACTTTCTCAAAGGTTGGACAATTGCTTTTAATAGATACGTAGGTAAGGTCTCACAAAATAAAAAAAAAAACTGAATAATAATAATGATAACTTTGCTTTTGTTATTATTTGTTAGACCGGTAGTTTTATTTTAAAAAAGTTTGTCATAATTCTATACTTACTTCAACTACGTACTGTCGCTAAATATACATTTTACTACCATTATTGTGATTAAAATGAAAAAAAAAAAACGCCTATTCATATAAATTGTGGTTATAATCGTGCTTTGTAGTTAAAAATGTTCTTTCTTTCCTTCTTATCATCTATTTAACTCTTGTACACAGGGTTATAATTTTTGATCCCTTTTTTCACAACTTCTATAGAAAAAAACCAACCAACCATGCATTTTATAAGGTTGGTTGGTTGACTGGCTGGCTGGATAGATTGTGTCTGTTATTAAAAAGCCAAATACTTTAACTGTTATTATAATAATAACTTATTTGCTTTTAACTTCCGAAAAAATATATTAATTATTTACTTTTTTCTGCTTCTTTAGTTTTCTTAACTCCAAAGTTTTTGTTAACAGTTTACAAAGAAGTCTTTTGTTAGTATTAATTTTTGTAATATGTGTATGTATGTACCAGCACACAGTTACATATGTAAGTTGTACTTCTAATTTAAATTATGCTTAAGATCTAACTATAAACACTGGCACTGGCACAATAATTACACGCAAAGAAATTTATGTTTAGAGAAATTTTGTTAATCAGGAAAACAAATAAACACAAGAATCAATTTAGAAAAATTAATATTCAATAAAATAAAAAACAATTAATCGATTGTAAAATTAACTAAATTAAGTGAATTAAGTAAAAGTATTTTGGATTTTTTCAATTCGAAAATATCGTAAATAATTCTTGCAAAAAAAAAAGAAAACGACTTCAATATAAAAAAGGATAAAGATATCGGCCTAAGTACTCGTATACTTGTATATAGATGATTGATTTATTAAACAATATTTCAGGAGGCAGCTTTGGTTTCTATGTACACACTATTTCACGGGGACAACAAATTATGGGACCCAACTGCAAGAAAACCACTCCAACAAAAAATGATTTTTAAAATTGATCAATAAGTCGAGGACCTATACGATAATTTGAAGTAAGTTTTTTTTTTCGGAGGGAACAGTTTGCCCTGATATAAAATATATCACGCACATTAGTTCTAAAGAATTATTAATTTTGAAAATTGTTTGATAATCAAACGGGAACATCTTTTCCCGATTTTTAAAACATTTTTCTGTGACTAAGCGGTCGAAACTACTATAAATATATTACGATATATAATGATCGGTTTTAAGTTGAAGTGGAACTAGATTGTGTATCTCCAGAATATCGCTACGGTGTATTCTAAAATAAAATATTTATAACAAAAGAAAGTCACAATAATTAGAAATCAGTCAGTGGAATTAGATTTTTCGGTTCTTTAGCCACCAAAAATATGTACATATAAATTAGAAATCAATCACGCAAACATAGGCCGACTTCCTAAAAGCATGTTTCAAAGCATAATTTGAAAAACTACGTGTGCAATGCAAAAAATATTTTAGCAGCAACCCTACATTGCAGAGAAAAGTTTTGCACAAAATCGGTGTTAAGGAACGTGAATGTAGACTCACACATCCATACATTCAAAATAAAATTGATGCATGATTATGACAGTTTCTATTCATTCATAAAACTGAGTTGCAATGCAATAGGGAATATTACGTATGGCCAAATATTTCAAGTATGATTTTACGAACTCTATACATTCTTGGTATTCAGTGTGTGAAGCGAATTGCAAAAGATCAAAAGCAAAATATTGTAGCTTTTTTATGAAATCTAATGGCAACTCTGTGTATTTTACAAAAGAGCTACGATAATTTGCACTTGCTCTTCCGAAAATCTATTTGCACCCCACACTCAATCGGCATTGTAAATATGATTTGTAACTTGCATTTACGAAGCTTTAAATCCAGTAAACACAAACGCCTTAAAAAGCTGTCCGGTTGTTTGTCTGATATTATGTCTGAAGAATTTTTATATATTTTTTTAAATTTTTTTCCTTTAATTCTTTTTAATAGTTTATATGATTAAAACCAATTTGTAGAGCAACTTTTATGCCAGTACACACCCATGTCTTGGTTAAACACAATTCCCTTATTTTCGTTAACAGAAAACAAGATATTTTTTTAAGATTTATTTTTATTTTAAACTCATTTTTTAAATGGAATCTCTATGTAACTTCTGAAATTTTATTAACATGCTTCTTTCCCCCCTTTTTCTCTCCCCTACCGTATTATTTTATAATTAATCGTTTTATTATTCTTAACAAACATATTATTATTGCATTAAGTTGCTTGCTATTGTTGGTAGTTGTCATTTCGTAGCTGTTGCTGTCATAATTTTATTTTTGGCTTTCTATTTTGTTACGTTTATAATAAATAATTTAGGTGGCCAGTTGTTTATTACAGCCAGTCGTTATAATATCTCCACGCTTGTCACATTTTTGTCGGCAACTCTTAATTATGTATAATTTTATTTAAATGTGACAGTTCTTGGTTTACCGATTTTGTTCCCGATTATTCATGCATATTTTATTAGTGGTTGTAGACGTTAAAAATAAGTAGATTAAATGAATGTTAAAGTGTGGGACATAATGCTAGAATTTAATGTATAGTGAAAGTCATAATAATTTTAATAATAATTTTTATCATGATAATTTTAATTTTTTTAACGTTTGAAATAAAGGTAAAATAAGCAAAACAGTAGTAAATTATTAATTTACAATATATCACTGTAGTGAATATTTGAAACAATGCGAATACGAATATTTGAAACAATATTCGCCGAATACGAATACGAATATTGCTTTTAAGAAAGAAATTTTTAATAGCGAGCAAACTTGGACGATTATGACGACCATAAAATGGCAAAAGCGCACAAAAAGTTGCAATTGGAGAACAATTTTTTTGATAATAAAACTGAATAATTATTAAATGTGTTTCTTGCGTACATCTCTCCATGATGAAATTGTAAACACTACTGAATACAATGAAAAACAAATGACAGATCATGACATATTACCAATGGCCGAAACGTCACTTCAAAATCATATCATCCCTATTGGAAAACCTTTTATTATATAGCATATTCCATTAATATAAAATTTGGATGAAAATCTATAGTTACAACGAATTTTTCTCATTTATCTTAATTATTCGTTATAACAATGTTCGATTGTTACGTACGTACAACGCAACAATAGCTACAACGAAGTATGTTGTGATCCCCTTCAATTTCGTTATATCAAAGTTTCACAGTATTTCTTGTATAAGATTCATCAGATTCCTTTATTCTAATAAAAATGTAAATTCTACCAAATTGATGTGTTTATTATTACAGCACAGTAAGGCAAACACATGAACAGAATGGACACATATAAAAATAAATGAATTATGGTTGTAAAAGTGATTCCAAGAATATTGTCTATGTGAGTGAGAGTGGTGGTATTAATAAATTTGTTTGTAGATACTGCTGCTCCTCTTGTTTGCCATACGTCGTAGTACATGATATTTAGTTTTTTTTTCGGAGTGACACTCGAAAACAATTTGTTGCCGAGTAATTTAAAAGTCAGTTCTGTATGTTTCTTCTAAATGACCCTTGACAGGCTGTGTTAAGAGTGTCATATCCGTATCTTAGCGTATGTTATTTGTACACTTTTTTATAATTTCTTTCCTTATATTGTTGTTTTTAGAAAACCAAAATATTTATTATATTCATTTTGAAGTATGTATTTATGTATGTCTGTCTCTCATACAATTTGGTTAAAACTAAAAAAACAAAAACAATAATTAGTTTTCCGGAAATGATATACTTTATTTAAGTGTTTTAAATTATATACCTAGTGAATGTTTATATTGGGTATAAGATAAACAAGAAGATTTTTTTTAACCTAAAGTGAAATGAAATTTGTATTATATTATCTATTTGCTACTGTTGGTGTAGAAAAAAATATATATATAAGGTTTTCCAATAAGAGTGATATGATTTCTTTAAAAAAAACACACTTATTATAAGGGAAATTCACTTTTTTTTATTTAATATGAAGTACAATCTATACAATTAAGTTCTAAATAAAACGTCATTCAATTGGCCCCCACGACTTCTATTGCAGGAACGAATTCGATGAACCCAACTTTCGAGCACTTTTTCCACTAAATCAAGTCGTATGTCATAAATGGCACGTTCAATATTGACTTGTAAAGCTTGAAGAGAGTCTGGTTTATTTCGAAAGACCAACGACGTCAAAAAACCCCACAAGAAAAAGTCTAATGGTGTTAAATCACATCTTCTTGGAGGCAATTCAATATCACAACTTCTTGAAATAATCGAATCTCCAAACTTTTCTCGTAATAATTCAATTGTTGCATTGGTGCATGCGGTGTGGCAAAATCAGCAAGTTCAAGACGTTTACGGTGGTCCAATGGCTTTAGTTCTTGAGTGAGAACAATTTTATACTGATGCAGCATTATGTAAAGAAAATGTAAGTTCAAAATTTTCAACAATTCGACGAATAGCGAGCACACTTGGACGATTATTATGAAATTAAAATGGCAAAAACGGACGAAAACTTGCAATTGTAGAATGATTATAAAACTGAATAATTTGTATACGTTGTTTTTGCGTATATCTTCCATGATGAAATTGTAAACACTACAGAATACAATGAAAAACTAATGACAGATCATGAAATATTGCAGATGGCCGAAACGTCACTTCAAAATTATACGAGGGCGGTTCGGAAACTTCTTAGCCTATCAATGAAAGAGAATAGTTAGTTTTTCAAAAATATTTTTATTTTTCAATATAATCTCTTGAAACTTCAATACACTTAGTCCAACGCTTTTCTAGCAATTCTATCCCTTGATTAAAATAGTTTTCCTCAAGGTCTTCAAAATAGTGGTTTGAAACTGTAGTTGCATCTTCATTTGAGGTAAAACGCTTGCCAGCAAGGAATTTTTTTTTAGATTTGGGAACAGGTAAAAGTCACTGGGACTTTTTTTATCGAATTTGTACATTTAATTGATCCAAAAGGTTGCAATAGTACTCTGAATTTATTGTTTTACCCTTTTGCAGATAGTCAATCAATAAAATACCTTTGAAGTCCCAAAAAACCGTTGCCATAACCTTACCAGCCGATTGAATTGTTTTTGCCTTTTTTGGGGCACTTCCTCTAGCTTCAGTCCATTGTTTGGATTGTTCTTTTGTCTCTGGAGTATAGTAATGGATCCATGTCTCATCAACAGTTATGAAACGACGCTTAAAATCCATTTTATTTCGCTTAAAACGATCCAAACAAGCTTGAGAAATGTTCATTCTTATGTTATGAGTCATTTTCCCCTAACAAACAGAAGTATCAGCGACAGCAGAACATACGCTGCACACACATACTGACGTTGAGTTATTTTCCCTCAACCAACAAAAAATACCTACAGCAGCAAAACATACGCTGCATACATACACAGACATATGCTGACGTTGCAATAACGCTGCATACAATACTGACGTTATTACCAGTAATTTTCCTACAGATATATGCTGACATTGCATTATCGTGAGAACCGCAATCGGCTGGAAGTCCCACGGGTATGGATATGCTGAAGTTGCAATAATCGCACACTCAGCAGTATCACGGGGACATCCACGCCAGCGGCAGCGAACGACAGCAGCACCGTTCATCGAGCAGCACTAAAGTGGGTATAAAAGCGGAGGGTGATTTGGTATTCACCCGCATTCAGTTTATTCAGCCCATTCAGTCCACTACTATTATTGAGTCTATCAAGTCAGATCTAGTCGAGTCAGTTCGTAACACATAACACACATAACAACAACCTGATCAAACACCAGCCTTAAAAAGCGGGTCCCTGTGAAGGCTTAACATATTTCCCAAACAAAAACCTGATCAAACACCAGCCTTAAAAAGCGGGTCCCTGTGAAGGCTTAATATATTTAAATTAGACTAAGGAATAAAAATAAAAAGTAAATAAAAGTAATAACTAAAATCCTAATAGTCTCTTGTGTTTTTAATTCTAAAAAATAAGTTACCAAATAAATTGTAACATTTTGGCATTTTGGCGTGGTTAATAAAATTAAATAATAATAAATAATAAAAATAAATGTTTTAATTTAAACATAACATTTTGGCGCAGCCGGTAGCCGCGTAAATAATAACATCAAGGAAATATAATTATCCTTGCGTTGATCTTGCTCAAGAAAAAACTGTCAGGTGTGGCAAAACCAACAATACATAAAAGTCTAAATCCTAGCTACCTTGTATTGTTGCATCCTACACACGACGGTGTAGAACTGCACAGACAAATTGAATAAAGTCTAAATCCTAGCTACCCTCATATTGTCATTGCAGGACTAATCGCTAAAGCAGATCAAGGCAAAAAGGAGAATTACCTTGATTGTAAAAATTCTGCGCGGTTGCGAACAAACTTATATAATAAAATAATAATAATAATATAAAGTGAAAATAAGCCTAAGCCACAGACCACTATGAGGATAATAAACAGCGGAATATGGGTAAGTAGAATACAGCTTTAATGGACAATCCACAGACACAGACAGACGACTTAATAAAACGGATAGATAAGTATAATTATTCAGTGGACAGTCTACAAGTTCTTGCGTGGACAGAACTTAAGGGTTTAGAAGCAGACAAAACATTCCTGGACAACCATAGGGAAACAATAAGAATACAAAGACTGACAAAATTAGAAGAAGTTAGTTATGTGTTACAATTAATAAGTGAATTAAGTAGGGATAGATCATTGGAGTTTGTGAAAAGAATCGAAGAACTCGAAGAGACAAAAACATTCCTTAAGGGACATTGCGAAAAGCTAAGAGGACAAATAGAGTACACAGATACTTTGTTGGAGGACGTAGAAAAGGAAAATTCAGAATTAGTAGAACAGTTGAAAGGAAAAGGACTGAGTGAAGAGAATTTTAGGAAACAGTTAAAACAGAAACAGTTAATAGAGACACAAGACGACACTATCCAAAGACTACAAACAGCATTGGAAAACGCAAGAAGAGAGTTGGATACAATTCACAGAGCTAGTTCACCAAATCCTTCACTGCACGAAGAACTAAACCAAGTAGGACTACCAACAATAGTCATATCGCATGAGAAAGAAACACCTGCCCTGACGCTGTTGGAAAAAGTAAAAACCCTAATTAACAACGCAAGGAAAGCAGGTAGCAGAGGATACTCCGCTGAGACAATAGCAAGGAAAATAAACGAGTTAGGCGAATATAAGGCGAAATTCAGCGAATTGGAAGAAAAAGAAGACATTGACAGCATAGTAGCGGAAGAATTTAATAGACTGATCCCAGTGGCCCAAGAAATTTTGGAAAGACGATCACCATCACCCCGGCAAAACCATACTATTGAGAGAGTAGAAATCGAAACAATCAGAATGACGTCGCTATCCGAGATTATTAAAATAGTTAACAACACAGTCCCATCATTCTTCGGGACCGATGGACCTGACTTACCATCAGAAGTATGCAGGTACATACAAGGATGCAAGATGGTAGAAAGAGAAGTACTCACAGGTGCAAATAACGTCCTAACACAAGATGTGATACAGTGCCTGAAATTGCGACTGCTGGGGGGTGCATACTCAAAAATATCCCAGATGACTTTTGGTTCAGTGGACGCATACTGTAACACCATCAAGAAGTTATACTTAAAAAATAAAAGCCTGGACAAGATAAGGGAGCTGATCTTGGGGTGCAAACAGAGCATCAGAGAGTCAGCATGTAAATTTGGAGAACGCCTGGATAGCCTATTGAATGAGGCAAGGACAACAATAGAGAACGAATGGCCGGTGGGACCTGGCCGGGAAACCATGCTGAAGGACTTCAAGAGGATAGCAGTGAGAAGTTTCATCAAGGGTCTGAAGGACCATGCTCTTAAAGCTCGATTTGTGGGGCAGGAGGAGGAAGAGCTCACTAAGTTGATAGACATAGTGGAAAATGCAGAAGAATTGTTTGGAGAACCAGCGCACAGTATCAACGTAATTGATTCAGACGTCCCTTGTAGTTTTTGTAACAAGATGGGACATGAATGGAATAGCTGCAAAAAGCAGCTAAACACACCATACTGTATAAGCTGTGGAAAATACGGTCATGAAATGGGGCCACTGTGCAGGAATGTCGTGAGCTGTACGTTCTGTGGAAACAGCGGGCACGATGTGGAAAACTGCAGGAAGAGATTAGGCTCCTTATACTGCCGATTGTGTAGAATAAATGGCCACAAGGAAACCCCTTTCTGTGAGCCAAGAAGAAACCTACCCAACCAAAATCAATTGGATAGAAGGACGACGGAAACAAATAAGAGGATAACAAACACAGAATTCCGTGGAGGCCCACAAATAACGACGGGACAAAACATGAACAGAGGGGCAAACAGAAACAATGGTATACGCCCAACCTGTTTTAAATGTCAGCAACAAGGACATTTTGCATGGGACTGCAGCAGTAATATTAGACAGACTGAAGCAATGGGTGCAGGGATCTACCAACAGGCACGAAATAGTAACAACGGCAGGGACCTAGCTAACTATGCCGTAGAGGCCCATAGCAACACAATTTGGACAAATGCTCAGGGAAACGAAATTCGGCCCAGTTATCGCCAATAACTGGGGTCCGGCAAATTAACAGAAAATTAGATTGGCATAAAAAAGAGAACAAATACAAGTATAATAAAGAAACAGAAACACAGAATCGGGTAAATAAAGATGATACGGAGACTGACTCAGAAACAGAGCAGCCAACCAGGATAGTAACCGAGGCAGTTGTACACTCGGTAAATAAGGAGAACGGGCACACTATAGAAGAAAATACTGCGAAAGATAATAAATTAAACAAAAAAAAGGAGGAAAAAAGTGAAGAGATGGTACGAAATATAGAAGATAGTACTGAATCACCGGGCAATGTGGACACAGTTTTTATGACGCTACCCTGCCAAGGAGCTAGGGAGCGAAAATTGGTCTTACTTGTAGATACGGGAGCAGTTACTAAAGTGCCGGTTAATATCATATCAAGAGATAAAACCGTGGTTGTGCATAAACAGGCAAATCAAGAGAACGGGAAAACTTTGGAAGTGAAAGCAGAAAAAGACAAAGTAGTAAAACATAAATATGAAGAGAAACAAAGTGAAGAGATAATGCCAAATATAAATAATAGTACTGAATCACCGAGCAATGTGGACACAGTTTTTATGACGCTACTCTGCCAAGGAGCTAGGGAGCGAAAATTGGTCTTACTTGTAGATACGGGAGCAGTTACTAAAGTGCCGGTTAATATCATTTCGAGGGATAAAACTGTGGTTTTACAAAAACAGGAGATTTCCCCTGGAGTTTATGTTGGAAATACTGTGGTCAACATTAAAAATGGAGGCACAGCAGTACCCATACTGAACGCAACCGAGAAAGATATCCCATGGAGGAAGGAGATCCAGTCGAGATTTTCAAAATCCAACCACTACACGCAGTATGGAGGAACACAACAACACACATTTTCATTGGCAAAACAGGAGGAAAGAATAAGACGTCTAAAAACCAACATTATGACGGAAATGAATTGGAAAAAGAGAAGAAGGAAAAACTCACCGCAATATCGACGGTATTGATGATGAATATTTAGGGTCTTCAATGGCTGAAATATAAAAGAAATACATATTTATACAGGACTATAATAAGAAACAATGGAACATACCTTAAAGGGACAATGAAAAATTTTTGTCACGATGGTTCCAACTTGAGGAACCGGGGACCCAGGTTGACGTCAAGGATCTGAAAGAAGCAAAATAATTAGTAAAAGGAAAAGGTTAAAAAAGGATGGAACGCTACTGACCCGGTATCGCCTTCTAATCGACCAACGAATACTGCTCTAGAAATAAAAATTAAGAATAATTTGATTAATCAATCAATCAGAGCAAAATATATAAAAAAAAAAAGAGAAAACAAGCTCACATGTAAGTAAGTAAGTGTCCTAAAGTATATAAAATTGTTGGATAAACAACAGAAAGAAAAAATAAAATTAATAATTCTTTTGCAACAGATTTACGAAAACGTATTAAAATAAGAATAAATAAGAGACGTATAAATTTTTTTTTAATAATATTTAAATTCTAGAAATTTTGCGAGCAATGAAAGTTTTTAAAAAATATTCTTCAAAAATGAAACTAAAGAATATCCAAATTAATTTCACTCCAGATTATTTTGTGTTGAAAGCACGAATTACACTCACAGTCTTGCGGGACATGAAGAAAAATTGGAAACCGATAATCACGAAATCACGCCCGATTACTTATTTAATTATTGCAAAACACGTCCGATCACTTATTTATTTTTATTTTTGTTTTCTTCTCCCCAAATAAATTAAAAGTATAAATCAAAACAAAATAACATTATTTTGTTGGACAATAACATTGAAAATTTTTATAGGAAAAAGCAGTAAATGAATTCAAGAAAAACTTTAACAAAGAACAATATGTTGAAATTAAAATATTTAAAAGTATAAATCAAAACAAAATAACAATATTTTGTTGGACAATAACATTGAAAGTTTTTAAATTGAAGAGAAACTATAAAATGGAAAAGGAACAATATTTTGAAATTAAACTATTGGCAGGTATGAATCAAAGCGAAAAAATATGACAGCAACAAACTTAAAGGAAACCAAGAGAAAGTAAAATGAAAGATTTGGGCAGACACCCAACTTACCTGTGTCCATCGCAGGGTTAGAGATGGCGGTGTTGTTGTGAATGTTTTTTATTATTCCATGAATATAAACGGGACCATTACCTCTAATCAAATTGAATGTAGCTGAGGTTACATAGAATTCAATGTCGGGATTAACGGCGCGTGTTTCACCGGCTTCAAAACGGCAATAGGGATCTTCAAGTTGTCTTTAACAGAGTGCACCTCTACAACATTGAATTCATCCTCCTTTGCTTCTGCACCCAAAAGAATTTGTCTGATGATTAATTTTTGGCCGCGGGGATAATCCTCATCATTGGATAATACTCCCCATTCAACCGAGTCGTTTTCGCCTTTCAAAGTAACACCATAGAATGATTCGTCAGACATTGTGATTTTAGGGATTCTTTGGGATTGGATTTGTATAATGATTTATTCACGTAACTCGTGTTATTTGCACACAAAATGATATTTTCCACACACACATTCAAAATTATTTTTTTTCACTTTGGCTTGTGGTTTGTCACTGGCAGTATTAATGTTACAATTTATTTTAATAGCAATTGTGCTAGAATATATATTTAATGAAATTGTTATTAAATCTCCACATATGAACTGTTTTCTAAAAATTTGGTTTTTTAATCACCAAAGTTGCATTAAAATTTTTAAAAAAAAAAAAATAGGAATTTAAAAACGGCAACCGCACCGTTTCATGCCGTTTTTAAGACTGCACGATGAAATTTAATTTTTAAATTTGTGCATTAGTGCAGTTTTAATGTTCTACAAAATTATTGTATGAAATACACTAGAACTGCAATACATGAACAAAAGCGACCCAATTGGCATAGACATCCAATTGAGTAAAAAAAAATTAAAAAGATATAACATATGTATAGTAAAAATATACATACACATTTATAGCGATAATCGCTAAATTATTGAACCAAATAGTTCTTACTAAGTTATGGTTGAGTCATGGCGCAATAAATACAAAATTGTTATACGTATTGCATAAAACTTGAAATGCAAAACTGTTCACAATTATGTTCAGTGACAAAAATTGTCGGCCATTTATGCATCAACAATGACAACGGTTAACGACATCAATTAAGTTTAGGTTTAATTTATAAATTTGAAACAAAGAATTGAACTCAAATTAAATTCCAAAAATTTCCAACTGGGTTATATACGTTTTTTTTTGGCATGAGTACTTGGTTATGAAACATGATTCCACGGCAAAATTTTGCCAGACAATTTCACGGCCAATGACAACTAAATCAAACTGCATAGTTTAATGTACGTATGTGCATATGTATATGTACGTATATGTGTGCATATGGATATGCAAACAGTAACAAAAAAAAAAAAACTTTTTTATTTTTTTTTTTTTTTTTTTTTCTGTTCGTTGTTGATTTGAAAATAATTATACGCATATGTATAATTTTTCTTTCAGATCAACGGAAACAACAAAAGTGTTAAATTTCTTTGACTAACAAAATACTACCAAATACAACTGAACTCACTTTTTAATAAAAAAGTGCTTTAATCAGTTGAAATTTTGTAAAAATTTTTCCTACTCATTTTTGCAACGTTTTAAAATGTTTTTAAAAAGTTTTCAATTCCATGTAAACGTAATTTTTAATGTTTGCACATGTTTACAACTACAGGGTAAAAAATGAATGCAACATATCCAAACTGAAACAATTTTTTTTTTCTCTTAATTTTTTTTTGCATGACTTTAGTTAAGTACTTGACTGTGAAATATGATTACACAGCAAAATTCTGCCAGACTATTTCACAGCCGGGTACAACTGAATAAACAGATATACACATGCATGTATGTGTGTAAGAATACAAATAAGTTTGGCATTGACATTGAAACAAAAATAAAAACCAAACATACATACATGCATGGTATTTCAGTAATACATACTAACAATAATAATAAAAAGCACGAATTAATGAAATAATTTCAACAAATTTCCTATTAATATTTATTTTTGTCTTTTATCTAAATAACAAACTATTTGCAATTTTAAACTTTCCTAATTTTCTGCCATTTTTGCTGTTGATTTAAAAAAAACTATAAGCAAGTGAATAATTTTTCTTTTAAATCATTAAAACAGCAAAGGTGTTAAATTTCTTAACAAAGACAAGGATAAATGCAAGCTAAACTAAACTCATTTCTTATATACATATAAAAAAAAGAAAAGGAGAAGAAAAAATGTTTAAATAAGTTGAAATTTGGTATATGTAGTACTAAATGTAATAAAGTTTTGTTTTTTCTTACTCATTTTTTTTTGCAACGTTTTCAAATAATTTAAAAATTTTCAATTTCTTGTATAAGTTTATTTCAAGGTTAATATATGAGTACATATATATAAATATCAATACACATACACAATAATTATACAACTAACTTGTTAACAAATTAACAATACACATATACATATATATATATATACACATATAACTAATAGTTAAAGAAAAATATACATATTTAAAATAAAAGCAATAAGAAATTTTAACTAACAGAAAATCTAGTTAAAATATTAAAATTTTATAAATAACCTACAAAACATGTCTAATTAATAATAAGTGAAAAATATATAAAAAAAAGAGAGAAATACATATATGTATATAAGACATATAAGTACAAATAAGAGAAGAAATTTTATATAATTCTACGTAAGAAAAAATTGTTAGTTATAAGATTAAAAATATTAACCAGCGTTTTAAAAAACAACCAACAATCATCACCCCGTTAACATGAAGAATCCAACAATCAGCAACAGCAGCCTATACCTATCAACCTCACGCAACCGCAAAACCTACATACGATACTACAACGCATACATGGACGAAAAACCCAGTTCCGATAACAATAAAGAATCCAATCCAAATATCAACAGACAGACAGCCATAAACTTCAACCTCACACGACCATAATCAACAGTTAAAGCTATATGCGATAGCACAGCACATACATGGACGGAAAACGCAGCTCCGTTAGAAAATGGGAAATCACCCCAACGTCAGTAACAACCTCAACATTTTCACCAACAATATCATATTTTTTCCTTGGTGACGCAGCAAGCGTACCAAGTCGACAGACACTTAGCAGTCACCAACTAATGGTAAACTGCGAACCTTCAGGCAATCAAGGCTCGGGAGATAATTACATATTACTCCGAGAGCTGCCAAAGCTGTATCGCCAAGGTAGTCGGATGCATACACACATCTATTTTGACTTGATTCCAGAAGGATAGCTACGAAACATCCTAAGACAGGATGTTTCTTGTCCGTAAGGGGGGAGGGATGTTATGAGTCATTTTCCCCTAACAAACAGAAGTATCAGCGACAGCAGAACATACGCTGCACACACATACTGACGTTGAGTTATTTTCCCTCAACCAACAAAAAATACCTACAGCAGCAAAACATACGCTGCATACATACACAGACATATGCTGACGTTGCAATAACGCTGCATACAATACTGACGTTATTACCAGTAATTTTCCTACAGATATATGCTGACATTGCATTATCGTGAGAACCGCAATCGGCTGGAAGTCCCACGGGTATGGATATGCTGAAGTTGCAATAATCGCACACTCAGCAGTATCACGGGGACATCCACGCCAGCGGCAGCGAACGACAGCAGCACCGTTCATCGAGCAGCACTAAAGTGGGTATAAAAGCGGAGGGTGATTTGGTATTCACCCGCATTCAGTTTATTCAGCCCATTCAGTCCACTACTATTATTGAGTCTATCAAGTCAGATCTAGTCGAGTCAGTTCGTAACACATAACACACATAACAACAACCTGATCAAACACCAGCCTTAAAAAGCGGGTCCCTGTGAAGGCTTAACATATTTCCCAAACAAAAACCTGATCAAACACCAGCCTTAAAAAGCGGGTCCCTGTGAAGGCTTAATATATTTAAATTAGACTAAGGAATAAAAATAAAAAGTAAATAAAAGTAATAACTAAAATCCTAATAGTCTCTTGTGTTTTTAATTCTAAAAAATAAGTTACCAAATAAATTGTAACATTTTGGCATTTTGGCGTGGTTAATAAAATTAAATAATAATAAATAATAAAAATAAATGTTTTAATTTAAACATAACACTTATGCGTTTTTGGTCGACTGTTAACAAATGCGGCACCCATCTTGCAGAAAGCTTTTTCATCTGTAGTTCTTCATGCAAAATTAAATGGACTCGATCATTTGAGATGCCCATGATATTAGCTATTTCACGCACTTTTATTCGTCGATCATTTAATACCATATCATGCACTTTGGCTACAATTTCTGTTATTGTTGCTGTTTTTGGACGTCCACTACGTGGTTCATCTTCAATGCTTGTACGACCACGTTTAAATTCCGCAACCCAATTTTTTTACTGTTGCATATGAAGGAGCACTTTCACCTAACACATTCACCATATCGTTATGAATTTCTTGTCCCGATAAACTTTTTTATGTAAATATTTAATTACACCACGCATTTCTAATTTTTCTATTGTAAACAAATCGCGGATGCATCTTTTGTGAACACCTGTTTCTATATGAAGGAGTTGCCAGATCGAAACAAAAGTTAATATGTGTTCATAGCAGAGATGGAAGTTTCCAAAACATTTAACTTTTTTCTGTTTATACCGCGCTTTTTGTGCTAGGTTAAGAAGTTTCCGAACCGCCCTCGTATCATCCTAATTGGATAAGGTTTTATTATTAAATCTAAGAACTTTTTGTAAAAATTACCTAAGTCGATTTAAGACGACTGTACAAAAACAAATTTATATACAATTTCGTATGTTGAGTATCAGACACATTCAGGGCTGGGCAGTATTTGAAATACATGTATTTGAAATACGTATTTAAAATACAAATACGTATTTTGTATATGTATTTTAAATACATAACCTGAAAGTATTTTGTATTTTGTATTTTAAATACATCATCAGCAAGTATTTTGTATTTTAAATAAATAAACCATGTATTTTGACCAACTCTGGACACATTCAAACGATGCCTGTGTGAAATCATCGTTAGACTTGCAAAACTTGTTCAATTATTGTTACAAATTCTCCTAGTTTTTGCAAGAACTTGCAAAAATTATTTGAAAATTACAGATAAAAATACACACCAAAAAAGTTTTATTCAATAGGAAAAATAAAATAAAGGTTTGCCAGAATAAAAAAATCACATAAGATTGATATCAAATAAAATGTGTTTATTGTGTATTTTGATCAGTTTCAAAGCCTATTATGCTTTTTCTTGATTTCGGATATACCAGGGGGCTGCTGTAACTGTAAGTAGAATTTTGTTTTGTCGCCTTTGAATTTTTTCTACATTCGATGCTGATGCCCTGCCCCATAACTGGATTCCATAGGACCATATTGGTTTCAGGATAGCGTTGTATAATAGAAGTTTACAGTCTTGGCTTAGTATAGAATTTCTTCCATTTTGGCTGCTTTTAATTTCATTTGGATAAACTTTGCGTCTATGTGTGATTTCCAGGTTAAACGACGATCAAGATGAACGCTTAGATATTTGCTGCGGTACAGTCTCGGTGTTTATTTGCATAGGCGGGCATGTTTCCCTGCGCAACGTAAAAGTGACGTGTACACATTTCTGCTCATTAACTTTTATCGGCCATTGTTTTAACCATGTTTCCAGTTTTGATATGTACCCTTGTAAATTTTTTAATGGGACAATATTGCAGATAATAAATAGTAAATTAAAATTATGTTTTTTTTTGTGAAATTCCAATTACAGATTTTCCACCGGAACCAATTGCGTACCGAATATTTATACTTGAGAAATCCCTCCTTATACTAAGACTCTGATAAAGTGTTTATAAAATTTATTTGTAAAACTTCATTCAATATTTGAAAGCAATAAAAACAAAATCCTGTTGATAAAAGTATGCTCAGCATTTTGATGAGTAAATGCTAACATAAAACATACAAGTTGAAAGCAATGAAAATAACAATAATGCATGTAATAAAAACTAAATTATATCCTTGAAGGGTATAAAGAATTTTTGCCGCTACACGTTGTATTTATGTAGCAAATGCAGACACATACAAACAGTTCTTTATAAACAAGGCAGTGAAAAGCAACGCCTATTCTTATTTATTTATTTTTTTTAATTTCAGTTTTTATGCAGGCAGTCAGTCAGGTTTCAAAGCCAACGATTATGATGCATTTACTTAAACATTTTATGTATGACAAGCACACACATCCATACTTAATTTTATATCACATTTTTAACAGGAACATGAGCAAAACTAACACACAAAAAAAATTAAAAACAACTCACTAAAGGCTATTCAAAGGAACGGCTGCAATGTTGCTGTTGAAGATACTTAAAGAAAAACCAAAAAAAAAAAGATACAACAAAAAACCCACGCATTATTTAATTTAGTCTGCACAAACATATAATCAGTGAAAATATAAAAAAAGAACAAACAATTTAATTCAGCATAACATTAGCACATCAAATTATCGTCATCATGCTGCGTGCTGGAATCGTATGAATGTGGATATGGCCTTCTCCCCGCATGTCAAGCTTTGTTTATGTCATTTTATTTTTTATGCTCATATGATAAGCAGGGAAACCAGAAGTATGATAAGAAATAAACATAAATCTCTTCACGAGTGCTTAATACCAAAGTATTGTAAAATATGCTGTAAAATCTGGAATATGAACTAAAAAAATTCTCAATATTTGAATATTTAAGTTGCACATTAAAAAATTTTAAATTGCTTGCTTGTGGTTTCCCTGATGATGAGCATTGATTAAAACCACTTACTCAAGTCAGGCGCGTACAGGGGGGATGACTGTTAAGGATCGCTAAAAAGATATTTAACTAAGAATTACTTGTTTAAAGGTCCTGAATTTTATTTTAATCTTATATGGGAAAGGCCTGAGTGCTTATTAAGTGCACTATATAAGTTTTCTTTTCAACACGTTGTATGGCAATGACATCTACAGGACCCAGGACCATATGAGAGGTGATTTTTACGACATCTGTAGGAATTTTTTATGTATATATTTCTTAAGTTTTCCGTTAGCATCACTGAGCTTAAGCTTGAAAATACTGCTCGAGATCATGACAATTATTTACTCATTTAGTCTGTACTATAATGATGTTAAAGCAGCCTCGGGTAGATTTGGAATAATAGTGTGAAGCACACTTTCTTTACTCCAAGTGGATATAATGTAGTGTCCTTCGAAGAATTTTACATGAACAACACCCTTACTGGCAGGCTATCATCGCTACTAATTAGCAATAGCGGTACCTTACAGCATGACAGATCGCTGTTTAAAAACCAAATGATAAAATATAATGGTATGACGCCAATAAAGACGCGATCAAGGATTTTTTTCCTCCGGTACAGAAATTAATAAAACGCAGTTAGGACACAAGGATTTTCTTATCTGGGAAGGTTTTAAGCGAATCAGTGTTTTTCGCTGGATCACATTTATATACTGGGCTGAAAATACCTAAAGAAACACGTCAATAAACATTTTACACACAATTTCTATAATTTGAATTTTTTTTTTTTTAAATTAAAATGATCCCTTTCATATCAAATATATTGGCAAAAAATTTACACTTAATTCATTATGAACTTTTTGATTCTTTTTCATCTCATTTTAAGAAATTAAGATTTATTAAAACATTTTTAGGGTGTTCTCTCCGGGGAGTTATACACATGTAATCGCCCATCCCTGCCAGTACAGTGTTGTACATTAAAATAAAGGAAATTAAGTGTGAATGTCTGTCTGACAGGAGGTCGTATATTTTCCTCATGATAATAGTCTGTTCATTTTAAACTGTTGTAGGACTTAAGTTTGGGCTTTGTTTTCTTCTTTAAGTTTTGTTTTACGAATAATTGCAAACAGTCAGAAGCTTGAAAAAAAATATGTAAACTAAGGAACAGCCAACCGTCGAACAAACCGACCAGTTTTAAATGATGGCGGCTTATTTGTTTTTATGTTATTGTTTTTTTTTTTTTTTTGTTTGTTTGTAAGGATTTTTATTTATTGCCGCATAAATTTTGTATTAAATCATTAGGATTTACTTTAGCGTTTAGTGGTTGCTTTAATTTATTTGCCTGTGTCGTCCGTCTTCCTTTTTTCTTCATTCTCCTCCGACTGTCTTTCGCATAAACCAGCCAAGTGCATTCAAGCATTGTAGTATTTTTATATATATTTTTGTAATTTTCCTTTTCTTAACTTTTTATTTGTCTTCAAAGCCTTCAGGTTGAGTACATTTAGTTTCTTTCTTTCGTCTTAAGATTTATTTACAGAACGTGAGTGATAATTAATGAGCGTTTAATGTTTAAAAAGAATTTGAACAAAAAAAAAAAAAAAACAAACAGAACTCTTTCGACTCGTCTGTGATTCTTACGTGTGCATGTATTTATAAGGATATGTTAATTTGACGCAATATTCCACATTACCTGAAAGATTGTTACAACTTTATTTTCATTTGAACGATGATGTGAAAAGGAATTAATGTTAACAACTATTGGGGTTTTTTAACTTTTTATGGTAGACTGTTTTATTTTGTTACATTGAAAGAAAAACCTTAAGTTTTATTTGGAAAAACGTATACTTTTACAGCCTTAAATGTAGTGAAATGAATGCAAGTCGATATTCGAAATACTTGGGAAAATTAAAACTTTTTGAAAGTAGTTCAAATTCCATTACATTTTGAAGATCCAGGAGAGCCATTCCAATATCTTAAAAGTAAATTACTATCTTTTTGCTGAGTGTAAATACTGGGGCAGCCGATCGTGATTGTAATTTCTTGTACATGGGCTGTCACACCATATGTAAAAAAAAAATTAGCAAGGCAGCCAATCCAATGCAATTACAAAGGAGTAAATGACTAACTAGAATTCTATAATAAACGCTCAGAACTTATATACTGACTGGCTAGTAGTTAGGTATCAAGATGTAAAACTGTGCCCTACGGCAACAAATTACTGGCAATCTATTTATATGGATCTGAGCTATGAGATAACTCAACCTCAATCAATCCCTTTAATCTTTTTAGGTTTTTTAGCAGCTGAAATCTCCAGAGCTTCAAGAGAAAAATGTGTGGCTTAAAAGGTTCTATCGGTATACTAATGGTCATTAACAAGTCCATTGGTACTTCATTACATGCACATAATTAGTACACTATCGTATGAAACCCAATTTATTTTCTCTTAAGATTTCAATTAACTAATAAATTTTGTAAAAGCCACACAAAAATCTAATAAACAATCATCAAAGAAAAACACTTTTAACCAAAATTATTTCTTTTTCAAAATTGCAACAGATCTCGAACACACAAAACATCATGCCACACATGCTAGTCATCCTGTTCTGTCACACTATACGTCCGTCTGTCTGCCCCTGTTAGAATGTGTAGATATCTGACAATCTGACTAATTTCTTGCTTAAACAAAGTGAAAAAATATTGACGTTTTCATTGTATTTCTCTGTATGTGTCGTGTGTGTATGTATGTGTTTAAATAATGCACCCCATAATAATAAAATGAAGATAATTCAGGAAAATACTTTGCAACAACTAAAAATGTCATCATGGTAATATTTTGAGACCAAAACCATAAAAATTACTAAATGGCAATACGATGTGAAAATTTATGGAGCAATTTTGTACAAAATAAATGGCATGGTTTGCCTTTGTTGCTTTTCACAATTTCGTTTTTTGGCGAGACACACAAAAGTTAAATAAAATATTTGCTGTTGGTGTGTACTATGACTTTCAAAAGAGTCATACTGTTTGTCTATAACTACAAAAAAAAAAAAAAAAAAAAAACTGTAGAAGTAATTTCACAATTTCATAGCTCACAGTTCATTTCAATATAGAAAAGAAAAAAATTCCCTCACCCAAAAAAATTTAAAAAAATGAAAGAGGAGAGGAAGAAAAACAAAGTAGTTTTGCCCACAAGGCAAAAAGCAAAATAATGCTAAATTATAAAGGCTTCTAATACACTTGGTTTGTCGAGTAAAATTGAGTTTGAGAAGGTTACATAAATTTTCTTATTTTAGTGAAAACCTACAGACCAAAGGTTGCAAAAGAGGCCTATCAAGAAAAGCGCGGATGAAACCCGGTGTATTGGAAGTATCTGTATCGAAAGTCATTTTATTTGCAAGTATGGAGTATTGAGGATCACATACAACACATCCATTTTTAGCTAGCTAATTCTTTCAGAAAATTCTCTAAGCCACAGTTTAATCAATTCCTGAGCTCTGTGATTTGGTAATGGTGAAGGCTTGTAATGGTGTGGGATATGGGTAGTGATAAGAACCTAACCTTACTCAACGTTAGGAAGAGCGCCTGGTTAAGACATATGACCAGTTACTGATATTAATCTTGAACACATCTTTATGTGAAATAAATTTCATAAGTTCCATTTTATCAGCATTTTATCTTGTAACTTTGCAATAAAAAGTTTTGCTGGGCAGTCCTACACTATGGACACTTAACTATTTATTTTTTTAGGCATTTCATGCTATTCCTGTACAGCAATAATGAGGCAAACTTTTTTATACTGCATATTCATACATACACACATACATACTATATATTTTTTGGGCAGATTATCAACCATACCAAAACTATAACATAAATCTAATTTTATTCAGACAGCCCCCAGTATCTTTGTGTTAGTGCATCTATGTTGGCAAATAATTTCATTTAGTGGCATTTAGTAAAGCCTTCTAAGTAGAATGTAAGCACCATTTGCTGAAATCAACAGTATTTTATATAACAAAAACAAAAAAGATATAGAAATAAAAATATTTTCTATCATAATGTCATAATTTATATAGTTTTATATGAACTTTTTGGCCAAGAGTTTAAGGGTAGCTAAAGAACAATTCTATCTGTTTGAATTTTATGAAAAATGTTTTTGAAAAAAAGGGTTTACAAGACAATTTATGTGTGTGGTAAATATATGAGTTTATAAATTAGATATGTTGAGTTTAGTTAAGTTATGCTCTTTGTTATGTAGTGAATGGATTTTTGAGGTCCTTTCATCATTTGTAATTTTATATGAGGTAGTTTTGTTAAGAAAAAAACAAAAAACACACTTTATTAGCAATTTTGTTTTGCATAAGTTGGTTTAGAACTTGGTAAAAAAATTTCTTATCATGCCTGCAGTTAAAGAATGCTGCCCCTTAGAATTCAGAATAATGGCAAACATAAGCTCTGAAATGACTAGTTTGGGGGTATGATGATCTGATTGTGTTTTAGATGAAAACTGATTTAGTCAAGGTATATTAGTTCTTATGAAATTGTTAACACTCATGTCAGAATAGTGTTGATTGAGTTCCGTATTACCATATAATCTTGATTTGACTCTAGACCCCAGATCTACAACAGTTGGAGATCTGCTATTATAAAAAAAGTAAAGTACAAGTATACCTTTGGCAGAGATGATGAATTTTAAATATATATTTGTTAAGGGGAGGCATAAAATATACAGAATTAACAATTAATCCATTTTACTCTTCTTGGAAAACCCTTTCGTCCAATACTGAAATCAAAGTGCGGTTGAAAACAATGCGATTGCAAATACTCTTCTATAATTACGTTGGGCTAGGTTAGGTTTCGTCACAGCTTGGGTCCGTTAGTTCAGTCCCTTTGTGATACGCAATAGCAGACAACGTATAGTCAATTGGTTGTTTAATTTCTCGTATGTACCCTGCCGCCATGTCAAACCATCCTGAAAGGATCACTGTCTCATCGAAGGCTAAATAAAAAAAAAGAGTAAGAATACGTGTAGGAGGTTCTCGGCACATTTATGCTATAAAATGGTGAGCTATGATTTAAACCATCCTACTTTTACAAAATCATTATTATTAATAAATAATAAAAGTAGTAATTATTATTTTTATGCCAACCAAATCTATACAAAACATTATTGAACTCTGGTAATTATCGAAAAGAACTCAAACACAGTGAAATGAATGAATAGAAAAAAGGAACTCAATTTTTCCACTAATTAAACATTCAATTTATTATTGAATTATTGTTGTAAACATTGTTAAATTATAAATGTACTTTTTCAATAGACCTTAACATAACACTCACACTTCAAATGCTAATAACTTACCACCACAATCTTGTGGCTCATGTAGTAATCAACAAAAAAAAACATTTACAAAATTGGGAAAGATTCAGGAAAGAAAATATTTCCCCAAACACAATAGAAAAAAAAATCTTGACAAATTCAATGAGTTTTATTTAACAAAATTCTAATGCAACCACTTCACTGTATAAGTACACACACACAAATCCATATATATATATATTGTGTATTTTTATAAAGATCCTCCTTACCAATTAAATTCACATCCATTAACATAAACCACTTCGACAATATAATGAATATATTAAACCTGTCGTCGACATCAAGTGTTTATAGTTGACGTTATGTTTTCCTGTGATTTTAGTATTAATGTTTTTAGTGTATGTGTGTGTGTATGTGTATGTTGTGCTGAGTTCTTCTTTTAATAATGATGGCGGTATTTGACTCGCTTCGTCGGGTTCTCTTAACAACTTTATTTTTCTTCGTAGTTTTCTTTTCGCTTTCTCGTCTATTTTTAATAGTTTTTTATTATTTTGAAATGTATGGGGGACACTTTAGCTGACATATCAAGCCTATTGTAAATGCTGCATTGTCTACAAGTATACGCCTATAATATGAACAAATAGTATAATGTGCGAGGTATATGAGTCATTCCATGTCAAACCGTACGATTTTTGCTAAACATTGACTTTGATGTCTCCGATGTCTTTCAAAATTTGAGAACGAAGTCTTCATTAAAAAATATTTTACACTTATTTCGGGAAAAAAATTAAAAATTTTTTTTAAAAAGTTATTTGCATTTGAAAATCGTCAAAATCGTGAAAAATCTTCCGACATGACAACATTTAAACTAATGTTTTTATAAAACTAGTGAATGGATTTTGAAGTTCAATACCTTATTTTAAAGGTATTTGAACCTTCTTTTAAAAAAAAATTATATTTTTTATAAATTAATTTTTTTTTATTATTAAAATTTGGTTTTTTTACTTAATTTCTGTTTTCCACAATCTTCGAACAAGTCGAAAAATCTGAAAAAAATATTTTCTCAAAGGTTAATATATTCTTAACATTCCCTCAAAATATCAGAGTGGAGGTCGAATGGATTCTATTTTTTTACGATTTTTTTCCATTGCAGCACCACAAAAAAATTACATTTTGTATATAAAAATTTTATTTTCAAGCATGTTAACGAAAATGTCAACGCATGTATGTATGTGTGTATGTATTCAAAAACACACAAAATTTCATACTTGAGGCTGGTGTTGGCTGAAGTGGTTAGCGCGTTGACTACTAAGCAAACAATGACGTGGGGCCTGGGTTCAAACCCAGGCCAGAGCAAGTCAATCAACATCATTAATTTATGTAATGTACATTAGTGAGACATTGTATTAATTGTTGTCGGACTATTTAAGTGATGAAGGCATAGCACTGGTCACTAAAAACTGTTCCGACAGCGATTGATGATGTTCTAAGCTAATATACACAACATCGCCCTCCTTCGTCGGTTAGCAGAAACATCGGCGAAGCAAAACAATTAATAAAATGTCTGCCAATACAGCTTAACAAAGTTAATGCGTCTACCTAACACCGGAGACGCCTCAACACTGCTATAAAAAATAACATAACGCGCAAAGCAGAGTTGTAAAAGAGTTAAGCCTTCTACATTTTCAACATCTATCTTCTCTACTCTATCCCTCTCTCTGAGTTCCGGCACAATGCACTGCATACGTAGGGGTCATCCCCTGAGTGCTGGTCCTAATTAAAAAAAAAAAAAAAAAAAAAAAAAAATTTATTTAAAAAAAAAGGTATTGAACTTCAAAATCCATTCACTAGTTTTATAAAAACATTAGTTTAAATGTTGTCATGTCGGAAGATTTTTCACGATTTTAACGATTTTCAAATGCAAATAACTTTTTAAAAAAAAATTTTTAATTTTTTTCCCGAAACACGTGTAAAATATTTTTTTATGTTTAATACGTCTGCCAAATTTAAAGAAAATCGGAAGAGGTGGAGTAAAAAAGGTGTTCGGTCTGACATGGAATGACTCATATGTAAGATTAGTTTTACTAGCGGTAGGTTTAATTTTTAGACATTTTGCAGTCACTGATGTAAAGTACTTTTTAGAATTTAGGATTAAGATCTTTTTTTAAGGATTAAGATCCTTAAACGTCCTGCAAGAAATATCTTCATATAAATTTTTTTTACAATAATCGTTTTGTAATTGATGTTCAAGCAACGCAAGTTTTTATTTCTGGTATAAAAAATTGTATCATAAATTACAAATTTAAATAATTCAAGTTCAACATATGTTATTTTTTCATCACTTACAACGTGTTATAATTGTAATGGTTACTTGTGAAGGTAATAGCATAATAACATAGCAATAGACAAGATTTGCGGTATTCTATATTCCTTATTCAAATTCCTTAAATCAAATACTGCGTGACTTTGAAATTGGTTCATAATTCAATTGGAATATTAAAACGTACTTTCAAAGAATTGTTTATTTAATTTGCGACCACATTTTTAAAAGTAAGAATTTTTTTTTTATTTCAAGGACATTTTGCCATACGAAGGATTTTATTTCAATTATAACTTTAAAACTTTTTAGTTCATGGCTTACTAACTTTATTTATATATAATTTTTAATGTGAGAAATTGCAAAATTAGTACTTTATGAAGTGGCAAGTAAATCTACATTTTAAGTAGGAGCCCTTGGACGTTCCACAGCTCTTCTGAGATGCGAAATTCCAACGTCAATCATATCGACGTTCAGGAAGTGTTATTTTAAGAAAAGCATGGCAATGAGAAGCTGTTAAGCTTACAGTACACGGCATGTCAAAAGACACATTCGCATGTGGCTCTGACGTAATTTTGACGTCACCATGAAGCTAAATTGGCAACATGTCGTGTACTTCCACTTTTTGTGACACTCACATGCAGCACACATTGATATATGAGCCACATGTTACTTTTTAGAGATATGCAAACATGCGTATTTTAGACATGTCGTGTACTAGCTTGGTACATTTGAATTTTGACATTTGTAATATTTTTACATGCGCATGTAGCAGTCCCAAACATGTGGCAGCAAACATTTTTGACACAACATTTTTCAATAGTATGTAGCCAATGGCACTCTTGCCAATGTTGATTTTCTCCAACAAAATTTGGTAGGAATTTAATGACGAAAAAGTTTTTTTATTATTATTAATCACACGATGACTGAGATTCATGATAATTTTTTTGGTTTACGAGCGGGGTAGAGATAAAAGAAGGGTAGAAAAATTATCATATTTTCTCTTTTCCATGCATTTATTTGTATTTCTCTTTACTTTGGGGTTTTTGTTTTATTAATTAATATCTTAATTAACAGCTTAATTAGTTTGGGTTTTTGTTATTATTTCTCGGTCTTGTTCTAAACCATGCAAAAGATACTTTCAAAGCAAAGATGAAAAAATTCATGTATAAATAGTAAATTTATTCAATAATTAATAAAACAACTGTGATCGCCAATTGTTGCGTTGTTTTTGTGTCAGTGCAGTATTATTTAATTTTTTTCACCATTTTATTGTTCATGGGAATTATTTTACGATAAAAGTGAATTTATTTTACTTTTTATCAGATGTTGTTTTTTTATTCTTTCTCTTCGAAATTTTATAAATTTGACTTCACACAAAATTTTAAAAATTAAACAAGCGCCATAAACATATGACTGTTGTACATGTTAATATGAAAAATGTGTACATATGTTACATGCGGTGTACTGACAATACATATGTAGCCAATCAAAAGTTCACACATATGCTGCCATTGCAAATGTGTACGCTTCGTACATTTGTCACATAAAAATTTTGGGACAAAACAACATTTAATGTACTACCAAAATTTTGAAGCATGTAGACACTTCTGCATGTTTAGTAAATGTAAACGAAATGCTGCAAATTCTCGTGACGTCGGAGCCACATGCGAATGTGGCTTTTGACATGCCGTGTACTGTAGGCTTTAGCAATGTCACAAACACCACATTGCAAGAAACCTTATAGTGAAGAAAATTTTTTCTAGATAGCACCCCAAGACATAATTTTAACTAATTATTAGAGAAAATACCGAACTAGTTTTTTTAATATTGTTTTTATAATTACACAGTGCAGCACTAAAATAGTGAACCAATTGGGACCCCCAAAATCTGAAAGCTTATGATGGTAGAAATAAAAACCTAGCTGAATTTGGAATTATTAGCTAAGGTTTTTTTAATTCATTTTTGAAGTTTCCGCGCGGGGTGGGGGGTGAGTTTAGTACAATTTTCAAAAAACATGTACTGATTCTTAAGTCTATATCTCGTGAACTATTCGTAGTATTGCGTTTCTCTCTTCAGCAAATTTTTTCCTCTTAATTAGATCTAACAATTTTTTTGTACCCAAACGTTATTATTCTGACCAATTCAGCTTCCAACAATTTTTTTTTCCGCAATGCATGCCCTAATATGTAAATTCCCCAAATCTATTTAATTCGAACGTGAAATCAAAACAATGCAAAATGCAATGTTATTGAAGCAGTGATGATGCTACTCGAAGTTTGTAGCGAAATATTGGTATGAGTGAATAAAAAAGATTATCACTACACTTGACCTCGAGCTTGAAACAAAATTTTGTCGTTTTAATTAACAAAAGTAAATAAAAGAAAAATGTGTCAGTATAGTATAATGAGAGTTCACCAAAATTCTAGGTCTCCCAAGTCATGTCATAACAGTGCACACGTTATCTACAACAATTTTTCAGCTGCCTGCTGCACTAAGAGTGAAGAGAAGTTCATCGAGCACAACTGGTCGATAAAAGTGAATATAAATTACTAACTTTTAGACACCCTTTAACTGCATTTATGCTTAGAGATAACAGATTAGTTGTGGCAACCGAATTTATTGCATAACTAATACGTTTAAAACACATCGCCTTAGATAACTAAGCTACATGAATATTTTACAATCGAAAAATATTGAGTAAGTACTTATTTTTATTTGTAATTGGTTACGCCAACAGAATATTCAGTTAGGAGCATCAACTAAACCATATTAATTAACAATTAACAAAGAATGAACTCGTTTGACCCAACTTATTTAAGAATTGTGACAACCGTATTTTGATTACAATATTGGTATTATGATTATGATCATGGAATGTTGGTTGGATACATAGAATATTGGTTGCGGTAACTGATATCCGCACAAAAACATATATGTGAAAATAAGGCCAAGTTTCTATCCAAAAAATAAGGACCAAGTTCTAGATAGGTACAATACCATCTCATTTCTAGGCAACCTGTAAGCTTGGCAATATTTTTTTTGCCTTTCTGATATGAGAAAGAATTCTTGGAAAAATATTGGCAAGCTTACAGCTTGCCTAGAAATGAGATGGTATTGTACCGAGGCCACCTCTGTAGGGAGACCTTATGTTTTAATTTTCATTGTATTATGATCAAGAGGAGCAAAGTTATGAGGGGAGTAAAAACAGCTCGAATGGTTTCGTGTAAATATACGCACTGTGTGGCCGGAACTTGGCCTACTGATATTCTATTGACACAAACGATTTCCAAACAATCTTTTTTTTTAAGTACTAAAAGTATGTTTTAATTCATCAAAACTTTTATCCTACATACAAGAAGAACTATTGGTGAACTATTGGACATATTGTAGGGGAGAAAGACAAAGTCTTTAATCTTTTCCGAAATTGAAATTTTTTATAAATAATTTTCTTAAAGATTTATATAAATATTATTTATATCGATGCTCATTTGATTTTAGCGTGACTGCTTTTGAGTTTGCTATTAAAATGTTCTTTATTTGATCTTAACTAAAAAATCTTTAGATTTTGCGCAAGGAAATGTATATGTTTTTGAATTCCATTCTAAGACCTCGCCAGTGTTGAGTCCATGTACTTGTATTTTCTACAAACACAAACTCAATACAAGTTGATAACAAATTTAAGTAAACAAATATTTAATATTTATTTTATCAATAAAATACAAAAATACTTGAAGGTCATTTCAAATTGAGTGCATACATTAAAACAACCTAAATGACCGCACTATGGCAGAAAAGTGCCTGCTTCAAAAATGATGGGTTTTCAAAAATAAATGTTTACGTTTAAAATCTTTATAAGCAAATAAATAACAGGATTATGAATAATATTCACTTTACAGATTCAATCTCATATAAATTTTCTTGTTATTGTTTTTTTTTTTTTTTTTTTGTTTGTTATATATCAATATTCTTTCGAAACAGGAAAAGGTACTAAAACAGGACCTTATTAACATATTTTATTTTGCCTGAACACAAATGCAAATAAACAAGAGCAGTTTATGGGTAAATTTTCATCTTTATTATTTTATTTTTTTTGGGTTTTTCGTTGAAAATCTGTGAAATTTGTAACCCAAAACCAGCTCATTATGTAAAAATTATGAACCAGAATGTCCTTTTTTCTTCTTAATGCTCATGCTGTTCTTTTATTTTCTAAGTTGTTTGCCTAAACAAATATTCACACACACATAAAATGTTAATTAATGGTCAGTAAATTTAGCAACAATGGTGGTGAGTTTTTGGTTTGGTTTTATACGAGTATGTCTTTTTTTAAAAAAATAAAGAAAACATTATTAATGTGTCCTTTAACGAAAACATATGTGAGAGTTTTTATCAGCTTAATATACTCATTCTATTTGGGTACTTTTTTCTTTCCTCCAATTTAATTTTTAAGATATTTTCTTTATAATATGATTATTTGTTGCTCTGCTACGCTTGTTAATTAATTTACTGTGAAATATTTAGGCGATAAATTTGGGAATTTGTTTTTTCTTGTGTTCTTTAGAATTTTTTATGCTCAATGCCTTTTAATGGTTTGAATTATAATTAATTGTTAGCAAGCGTGTTAAATGGGTAAAAAAGTGCTTCTATTTTGCTTTGATATTTCTAATTTATGAGATCATAATTTAGAATTATGAAAATGTTATGTTTCCGGTTTGTAGGAATATTTAAATTTTTGTGTGAGTTCGTTCGTTCTCCCTCATTTTCCTTTATTGTTAAAGGTTTTTGTTAGCAGCACTAAATAAAGCAAGAAATGTTGAATAGTTTAGGGAATGAATTTTTAATAATTTATTTCTTAATAGTAAGTGACCCATAAGGAAACATATTAAATTATTTGTTTAAAACTTTTTAAAATTTTAAAGATTTTTGATTACAATTTTTGTTTTTAGTTTCTTTTAAAATAAATTTGATTAACTGGCTGAAACACTGCACCAATAAATTAAATATTATAGAATACGCTTACTGTCAAATTATATATTTAAGATCCATTGCTTAGTTTTTTCTATAGTATAGAATAGGAGAAAGATCTGATCTAAGGACCTAAGCTGTCAAAGATCTGTATATTAAATATATGTCTGTATATCTCTCCTTAGGAAAGGCAGTAAATAGGTTAGACAAGCCATCAAAGTATCGTTTAAACACAGACAGTAAATAAAAAAGACGACTGAACAAGACGACTTACAGAGAATGCGTGTCGATGGCATAAACAGCACAAGGTGAACAAACTTGGTTCTTTTTCCACAGAGAAAATTTTACTACACAAAAAAAAATTATTGTTAAATTGTTATCCATTAAATGATTGCATATTGATTGATTAATATATTTCAATTAATATTTTAATAGATTTCAGAAGTATACATATACTAAATAATATTTTTTTATATAGAATAATTAATTTTTTAATTAAATACTAAATAAATTTTTAATTGATTTTTTAAATGAATTGTAAAAAATGTTTACGTAATATTTTAATTAAATATTAAGGAAATTTTCAATTAATTTTTTAATTGATTCCTAAATAAATTTTCAATTAATTTTTTAATTGAATATTTTCTAAGGGCTCAACAAAATAGAGTCGTGCATCAGAGTGTTATTTTGTGTTACGTCAGATGCAACACCAAGCAATCGCAAGGAGGGTGGGAAACACATTCTTCTTTATATTGTTTAAGATAATTTCGTCGAAGGTCTCTAAGGAAAGGCCTATCCTTCTAGTATGTTTGGCAATCACACAGTGTTCTGCAAGGGCACATCTCCTTATATACTTTTTGCAAGCACATCTAGACACAAATATATTGAAGTACACCGGTGCAACTTGTCTATAGAAGAGGCATCACTGCCCATCCCATTTGGCTGTTTTTGACAGGGAAGTTTCTTTAAGTGGAAACATATGAAATTACCGTCATCCTGATCACTGTACCTTGAAGGGTTTTGACAATGCTACACAGAGGAGTAACAATATATCTATACTATCTACATATATCTATACTTCTATACTAATATTTTAAAGAGGAAATATTTGATTTTTTGTTTGTTTGTTTGAAATGAATAGGCTCCAAAACGGCTGGGCCGATTTTGATGAAATTTTCAGGGAATCTTCAGAATATTCAGGCGGGTGACATAGGTTATATGGACAAAGAGGCGTGGCACCGCCCATACAACCCAAACATTTAAATCGACATATTTTGGGAATTTTTTGACCTACGTCGATGATATTTGGTACATATGGTGTTGGCATAATTTGGAATACGTACCAGGAAAAAAGTGGGACGCTCTTTTTAGAAAAATTAAAAATCGTAATATAGTCTTAACTACTGGACCGATCGTCATTAAATTTTCACAATAGAAATTTTATTTTATAACGAGGGGTAGCGAAGCGCACCGGGTATATCTAGTAGAAAATAAATATATGTACAATGATTTTTTTTTTCATTAATTTTTATATAAAACAAGCGACCATCGTGCTTAATAATTAATTATTAAAAAATATGTATATATAATTATTAAACATCTTTTTAATACAAAGTTGAATCATGTCTCCTTAAATTAAAATAGTTTAAAAAGAATAAAATCTCCTTGAACGAGTAATATGCTCTCCTTAAAATAGAACTTAAGAAATATTTTCTTATTGCTTAAAATCAACAATGATCAAAGGTCAACTAAAATATTGAGAAAAAACTTAGCATATTCATATGATAGATATCTAAACAATAACATAATTTCCAAACCATTTTCAACAATTTTATATGACACTTAATGAAGTGGAAGCGAAAGGGATAAATAAAAAATAGAAAAAGGATTTAATTTAACAAAAGGGTTTTTCGGTATGTATTTTAATGTGTTGGCCTCTATAAAAAGTGTGTGAATATCTTTTATTATAATTTTCAACACAATATCCTTGACATAAATGTATACAATAAATAGTATAGGCATTCATAAATATGTCTGCACTTATGGGTATGAGTTTGTAGTGGATAATTATATTATATTTGCCCTTTTATTAATTTCAATAGATTTTTTTTTGGGTTTTTATTTTCTTTTCTTTTGTAAATAATTCATGCATAAAACCTGACGACTCCTAGTCATAAATACTTAAAAATATTGGTATAAAAAATAAAGGGAAAACTAACAGGAAATATATGTTTTATATGTACATTACATATGTATACATATCGTTACCTTAATATAGAAAGGCCGTTACTCAATTTTTAATGCGCGTTTTTGCCAATATCGATATATTAGTGGGTTGCCTATTAGATATATGAGAAATATGCCATTTAAAAAAATTGAGTTAGGGACTTTAAATATTAAGGTAACTATATATACATATATGTATATAGAGTAAACTTTGTAACAAAACATTTCGTTTGGTTTTGTTTCTTTTTTGTGGAAAAATGACAATAAAATGAGGGTATAAATAAAAGTTACAAAAATTTATATAAATATCAGTTTAACCCTTTCAGAATTTGCTAAAAATATAAAAGCCTTTCTATTATACGTTTGATATTTTTTTGGTAATTATACATGTGTGTATGTATGTGTATGTCCTTTTATAATGAAATTGAGTGATTGCCACAAAATTGTCAATTTATTATAAGCAATTTGATACAACTTATATTTTCATTTAAAATATTAAATAAAAAAGAAAATAATGAACAGTGGAGCTGAGCAAAGAAAGTAATAAAATTAAAAAGATATGCTGCTTTTTTACATAAATCTGAGAAAGGTATATATATATATATATAAAAAGAAACCTGTAATTTTATGGCTTATTTTCTTGTCTAAACCCATGTTAATAGATAAGATAAAACTAGTCCTACAACAATTACAACGTCACAGCAAGCATTTTGTTAGTATAAAATGTGTCCTGTATATCAAAAACAGCGAAATAACAGCGAAATGAGGCGAAAGATTCGATGCGGGATTCGCCGCAAGTTTTCTGCTTTCGAACAGCTTCCAAACACATCCGTTTGTTACTACTTCTAAAGGTAATTCCGCCTTGTAAAAATTAATATATTATTTAATGTTTTTACTCTGAAAAAAAATTGTTTTTTGCAGCGGATATTTACTTAATTTTAATAAAACTTTCGACTAAAAGATGAATTACTCAAAATCGGATTGTAATAATTTTTTTCGCTAGACGCCGCCACAAATTTTTTATCTGTGCGTTGCTTTGGTTTGACATTTTTAAAACATAAATTCACAACTAAAGCGGTGCTGACAGTTTCACCTTATTTATTTCACCATTCCACAGTCTTGTAGTGCAGGGGTTGGCAAGTATTTCCTATAAACGGCGAATTTTATTGTGAAAAATATTTGTTATTTCTATTTAACAACTCAATGACTTTTCTGTTCTTTAAAATTTAAGTATAAACACATTTAAATTGATAATTTTTCTTATCAAAAATAATGTTATACGAGTATACTAAAATAAATTTCGCTACTGCTTTGCATACATCGTTCATAACACTGTACAACAGTTTCAAACTTTTTCATAATTACGGTGTTACGAAGATTGATTCTTGTAGAGAAGACCAAAAAAAAAAACTTGTGACGGCGTTTTGAAAGATCACATTTTTAATTTAGGGGCGGTTAAAATTTCCCAGCACTGTCGTCTTCTTGCATCATAACGGTAGATTAAACCGTGTTTTTTTTTAAATCTGTTTGTAGTGTAAGCAACTTAGTAGAAAATGTTATGTAACACATTTTTGTACACCATTCGGGGGGTTTTTTATGATTTGTTTGAATAAAGATACAAAATGCCGTTATGCGGGGTAGTTAGAGGGTTAATTTGTTCTATAAAAATAAATGCAACAAGATATGCTACAAAGTAGCTGATCATATCCTACATCTCAGATGTTAAGAAAACATAGTTTTACATACCGAAGAACAAGTAAGAGCTGGGAAACTTTAGCACGCTCTAAAATAAAATTCTGATGTCATCTTTCAAAACGGCGACACACATATATGTAGGTTTTTTTTTGTCTCCTCTACCAGAATCAATCGTCGAAACCACGTGATTTTTTTCTTGTTGAACTGTGTAATTATATAAATAGTAACAAACAAAATATTGTATATGTAACAGCAGCTGATCTACGTGGATCAGGTGGATGATTGAAAGCATTGATGTAAATATCGTTGGATGTTAGATGATGTTTGTAGACTCATACTGGAGGCAAAGTCTCCAAGGTGATTTAGATTATATGACTGCGTCAAGGGAAGGCATGTAATAAGGAGTGACGTAAGAAGAGGACATAAAAATGACACGGAATTTTTAGATGTCTGTTATAAGTATAATTACTGATGTTTCCAGAGTGTATCTAATCACCACATTGACAACAGTGTACTGTATGTCTGGATGTATAATTTTCGCCGGCACTAATTTGAGAATCACAGCCCAAAAAGTATATATATATATATAAGGTTTCAACAAACTAACTCCACCGCATGTCATATTGCTTGAGTGGTCGGTCAGCCCAATGGTTGACTGCGCCTATAATCACTTTTGGTGACATAAAGGCGAAGGAAAAGGTATAGGACTGGCCTATGGCAAAACATAGTGATAGGAAAGTTCTTTAGCGAAATCATAAAAATACATTAATTTTATAAGGGAAAAAAATATATGTTTTACATTTGAAGTAATAAAGCGTCAATTTAAGCACAAATAAAGTATTGTTACTTCTACAATCTAAATACATATAAAGTTAAAACAATCAGTTTAGTTTTTTTTAAATAACATATATTTATAAAAACCCCATATTGATATTTTGAGAAGAGCTATTCTGAACTTTAGTTGAGACTTGATCTAAAAACTATAAAACTCTTTTTGAAAGAATTTTCTAGAATTGCATAACATTAAAGTAATAAAGGAATTTTGCTAATTCAAATTCGCGTCAAGATTTTATGTTGTCGAAAATACAACAAAAAATTTTTGCGAAGATCTCTCCTGGGAAAATTAAGCTCGCAGCCGGCGAATAGGTACGAGTAAAGATTTTTTTTTTTTTTTTTGCCAACGAAAAAGCAAAAATATTTTTGACACCAACTCAATCGATTGAAATAACATTTATAGCAAACGAAGACGTTATTTGTAGAAAAATTATCAGTATGTATATAAACTGCGATCACATCAGAGCACGCCATCTAACATTGAAGGAAAAAGTATGGTGACTTTCGAAAACAGCGTTGATCTCTTGGGATGTACTCCTAAATCGTTGATATATGCGAAAATTTAAATGAAAACTAAATAGATCCAATGTGACAGCTGCATTGATATCACCGCCCTCTTCCTATTATAGAAATAACATTTTTTTAAATTTATTTACAAACATACATATGAAATGAAATCAATAACTTTAAATTTTTTTGATAGCAAAAACCTCAAAGCTGCGGTTTCCAAGAAGTTATGTGCTCTTACATTTATATATATTTTCTCTCATTTTGCCCCACTGTGCTGTAAAACTATCACAACCTTTTAATTGAAAAGAGAAAAATGATTGTGTGTGTTTTGTACAAATTGGAAAAAAGCAAATGTATGAAAACTTATCGTTAGTGGAGGGTACTTAAAATTCAACCCCACCAAATAGATCATTTGAAACTCTGACGTCGCTTTTTTGTGACAAGACAACGACATTGTTACCTCAAATTAATGCCGCTTAAACCTTTTTTTCTTATTTATATTCTGATTGCGTGTTTCTTTTTGAGGTTATTCTCATTGCTAACTATTCATACGGCTGCCAAGGGTTTCATATTAATCTTTGTCTGTATGAAATTTTTTAAATGTTTACAAATGTGAAAATTTGTAATATAAAAATCACTGTCAATGGAAATGTTAAAGTTTATATTATATTGCCGCATAAAATTTTTTTGCAAGTCTGATAATATGTTTAGAAATATGAATATAGAGCTACAAAAATTATTTTGGTAAAATATTTCAAGCTAAAGAAGGGAATACTGCATTTTCATAGAAAATATTTAACTTGAAAAAAAAAGTATTTATATTCAAGTTCGGCCACGCAGTGTGTATATTTACACGAAACCATTCGAGCTGTTTTTACCCCCTCATAACTTTGCTCCCTCTGATCATAATATAATTAAACTTGAAACATAAGGTCTCCCCACAGAGGTGACCTCACAGGTTAAATTTTTAGAGGTTGCCTAGAAATGAGATGGAATTGTACCTATCAAGAACTTGGTCCTTATTTTGATCTCAGTACTTTTTACGGCCGAAACTTTTCGGATACGAACTTGGCCTTATTTTCACATTTTTTTTTTGTGTGGATTTTTAGTTTAGACAATTTCATAAAAGAAACAATATCACAATAGATATTGAAAAACGTTTATTTGCTTGGATTGGTTTTTATTAGACCCAAGATTACAGGATGAGTGAAAACTGTTAAAAATTAAGAATTTAATTTACTTTCCAACATTCCTTGCCTTCTCTTTGAAGATAGTTTTGGAACAGCTTTTTAGTTTGTTAATGGTTAAGGCATTTTTCACATAATATAATTCAAAAATATATGTATGTATTTATGCATGTTTGTAGGTATGTGTATAAGGTATCAAATAAAAATTTTATTACAAGTTCATACAGTGCTTCAACTTTATTTTAATACTGATGAAGTTTATGATTGAAATAATTATTAAGATAAAAACGTTTTTATAATAAGGGGCATAACATACATATATACATACATCTACAAATACATAAATACATACACACACACAAATGTTTGTTAAGTCCATAATTAATTGTTTCTAAAATAAACTTCAATTCGTTACTGTCAAAGTTATGCCATTCTCGCCAAAATTCTAAGTTATGGCAAAAATAGAAACTAAGATTCAAATAAATGGCGCGTGACTAGACAAATACTGATGATGCGGATGTTTGTAGCTTCAAAAGGAATAGAGATCATAAAGTAAATTGACATTAACAGTCGATTTTCATGGAGTCATAAAATTTGATTTTTTTCAACATAAACGAAGCATCTGTTGTTAGCGGCACACATTTTTCGTGGAGATAGAAAAACGTCAAAGGCAAAATAATGAATGGACAATTACACAGTCATACATAAAACACACACAGGCACAAAAACAAAAAAAAAAAAAACACAAATACAAAGGATATGGCTGACTGAGGAGCTCAACGATTAGATGATGACGATGATGATGACAATGACTATGAGTGACAACACATATAAAATTCACCGCATTACAAAGTGCTTCACACATAATTAAAAACCAAATACAAAAACAAAATAAAAAAGAAGGACATTCAATTTTGACAATAAAAATATATTTGTCAATATGTCAGATAATAAGGAGAATATACAAGAACAATGGCGGCACAAACAAACAAGCAATAAAGGTTATTGCAGGAAGGCACGGAAGGGGACATGTAATAAAACTGAAACACACTAAAATGCAAAAGAAACATTAAACTGCAATATTCCGCTAACGAATAACGATGAGAGCCTCATAAATCAAGAAATAAATAACATCTTAGAAGCGTCATAAATTACAATCCAGCAAAAGTTTTTAACGTTTGAATGCTGGCAATAAATTTAATTTAGAAACAATGGAGAAAAATGTAAAAACAGTAAAACTAAAAGGATCAACCTTGATTGACCACATTTTATATTGATGCCTCCTAGCACGTACTATTGTTAAGGATATTAAGGATATCAAAGCTACCAAAGCAGGGGGTTGAATTGTACAATACAAAATTCAAACAGATATCCTTGAAGCAGTTGTTTAACAACAAGCTGTTTTTCCAGATTATAAATAAGAAATTGTAACGCATTTTCATGCATCATAATTTTGCATTTAATACCTGACAGTTTAATAAAAAAAAAAAAACAAAAAGCAAAAAACATAAAAAATAAAACATAAAAAACCATACCCTGCTTGAAAATCATAAAAATTTAAGAATTTTTTTTTATTAACCATAAAAATGGATGTTGATGTTGAAAACGAATGGAATTTCATTATTTCAAATTAGCCTGCATAAAGAACACATACACACTCACACACAGTAGGATAAACAACAAACTACTTACTATTGGCGTAAACACTTTTTAAGTAGTAAATTTGCTTTTATATTTCTGGAGTTTTTTTTAGTCGGTACGGTTTAAGAAACTACTTGAGTACCAAGTAGCAAGTAGCAGTAGTAGTATAAAAGTTACTGTACGGCAAAAAAGGACATGTCTTTATATTGTGATACAGGGCGGCCACAATTTAACCGAATGATTTTAACAAATTTTTCCATATTTTTTATGGCAAATATACGCCATTGATGTCTTGATATTTTTAACACAGTTGCGGAAAACTAGTGTTTTGTTCGAAATCTTCTAGTAATTTTTAATATCTACTACATTTTCAGAATTTATCTTCTCTACCCAAACCTTTTCTGAGTGCAGGTCCTAAAAGAACTCATCATCCACCCAATTGAAAGCCACACATTTATTTTACCTTTAAGTAATCCCGCCCCATATTTGGATCAATCCTTAAGCAATTTTGCTTTAAAAAAAAAAAAAAGCGCATGACCGATTATGCTCCTCCATCTGTAATTACTCATGGTATAAATATCGAGGAGTCAGAAGCAATGAGCAAAAATGTTGTACTCCAAACCGGGAACTCGCCATACAAAAATCAGCAGCGATATCAGCAGGTTTATCAGCGCTTCTGTTATTCTGTAATAGTAGACACCTGCTTTATTTGAAGCAATTTTTTTACTGGGTTTCTTTCATAATCTTTCATATTTATTCGAAGAAATTTTTACTATAATTTGGGCATTTTTGTTTGTCCTGTAGCGAATAAGTCATAAAATTTTGGATTTTATATTGCAAATTGGAACAAATTAATTTCCTTATCTTACAACGTTGATACTTAACAAACGCATATTTTGTACAATATTTTAGCTCAGGAGTTTACCAGTACTTTTATACGAATAATATATTTTTGGAAGCTCTGGCTTTATTTTAGCAGTATCCTGGCACTCACTCCTATTGCAATTATCGTAAAAATGTTCATAAAAATTTCGTTATATCAGGTCTACACTTAATAACATTTTATGTTAATATTTTTGTAACAGACGTTTATGGTATAAAGATTTTATGTACATACACATACTACTAGAACTTACACTGATTACATGAGAGGATACACACAGATGTATACAAACTTAAAATTGCAAGCAATAATTTTCTTAATATATTAGCTTATTCTTATCAAAAAGGATGTAATTTTTATGTTTCAGTGCTTAAAGAACACACGAGTACATATATATTTGCAAGTATTTTGTATAGGAATAAACATGTAACAAAAAAAAAAAAAAACATGTCCTCAAGGAAGCGGAAATAAGTGATGTTTGCTATTTGTTCATGTCTTTTATGTTGATACGCTCTTTATTTTACATGAAAAAAATAGAGATAACAAGAGAACAAAATTTTTTAATATTCAAACTTCTATTTTTTTTTTTTTTGAAAAAAGTGAAGAAACGATGACCAAATAACGCCTCTTTTCAACAATTTTCAATGTGATTATCATTTTATATTGTTTCCTTTTTATTTATATATATATACTAGTGATGTTACGAATACTCGTATTCGTATTCGACTATTCGACTATTCGCCTGTTTTAAGATATTCGTATTCGCCAAATTCAAGCGAATATTTTTCGAATAATTTTCCCATACATTTTCCAAAAAAAAATCATACAAAAGTTTGAAAAAAGTAAATAAAATGTAAAAAAATATATTAATTTTTATTAAAAAAAACCCATTGTATTTCACGCAGAGTAAGAAAAACGAAATCTGAAAGTATGTAAGTAAAATAATTAAAAAATTTTCTGTAGAGGTTTTCAAATTCGGCATATTAATGTAATAATAATGTTAAATCACAAAATTTTTTTTTTTCATTTATAGTTACTAACGCAAAGGCAGGGATTTTTTCCAATTAAATTTGAAATATAAACCTCAAAAGAAATATTCGTATTCGTATTCGGCGAATACTGTTTTAAATATTCGTATTCGTATTCGCGAATACTAAAAATTGATATTCGTAACATCACTAATACATACATATGTATATAGTTTTTCGTGTGTGTCATACAAGTAAAATAACAACATATAATTTTATGACCATTTTCAGATTTATATCGTTTTCTTTGTTTTTGTTCATGATGGAAGTATTTTTTTTTTTTTTGTTTAAAAGAGAAAATTTTATGGCCACTCACAAATGATCTTTATTGATTCTATTGTTTAAAATTAATTTTATATACTTGTTAGAAATATTTGTTAGTATTGTTTTTGTTTACATCTTATATAGTAATAAATTTGATGATTATGAAAAATATCACGAATTTCTGGGAAATCTTAACATTTTTTTTGTGCGCTCTTAAACAATTATTAGTTATTATATTATAAAAACATATCAATTACATGAAATTTCTTAATAATATTTTAAACCTGAATGGAAATTTTAATACATTGAGTATTCTTGGTGTTGAAGAAACGTGTATCCTATTAAAATTTCCAATATTTCATAGGAATTAGTTTTTTCTATTATCGATTCCTTTTACAGATAAAACATTTGTTGTATCAAATTTTTACGACGGGTTTGTTTATGGCTTTACAGCAAATAAATTAAATTATATCGTATCAAATGTTAAGATATTTACTACAGAGTTTAAAGACAACCAAAAGATTTGATGATAGATCGATTGTTGATCAGAATATAACTTGAGTATTATGAATATTTCGGTTGCGCATTAATGCGGGGATGTGTTAATTGTTGTGGTAACAGCTTTGTTGTTGTCAGAACTTATTTTCTATCATTCGATGCAGATTAATTATACACATATATTATTACAAGTGTCACTGGCTAAGAGTGATAGTGTCATTTGCAGAAACGTTGTCACCTCAGTTAGCCAAAGATAGTTAGAACTGAAGTTTTTAGACCTACATAACATACATATATTCAGTGTTGTGCGGAATTTGGACACAATTTGATTATCGATTTAAGGTGCTGAGGTTTAAACCTTAGTAGCAGTTAAATACTGCTCCATTTGACTCTTCGTTGTGCTAAGGCGAGACTGTCTAGGCAGTTGTCTAGAGACACTGTCCGAAACCAAGTGTGAGTGGGTAAAGACATTTAGAGCCATTAGTTGTCTTGGTAATCATTTGTAGATGTATTTCATTTAGAGAGTTCGCGCTGGAAATTCTGTTAACGTCGGGAGCAGTGGTGTTTCTAATGTCCTCGCGATAGTGCCTAAAATCCTTTTGGATGTGCCTTAGGGAGGGGGTTCTGCATCACAATATAATTACAATGGTGGGGTTAGAAGTTACATGTTATCAAGAACTGTCTTGTGAACACAAATTTAAGGCATCTAACCGTTACCATTTATGTCTCATCTTGCTGGTCCATAAGAGATTCGGAGTTCAATGTTTAGGTTTGTTTGCAACATTCGTCAAAGATGTACATTGCGGTGGGCAGTAATTTCTTTAATAGCGCCCCAGCAGTTGTCAGAAAGAACCTTCAGGACCTTCTTCCGGGATCTAACGTTAGGGTGGCGTAATTTAAGAGCCAGCAATCTTTTGAAAAATGCCCCAGAAGGTACCAAAAAGATCCTCAGGACCTTCTTTCAAGATCTCACGATATTTTCGATATATTTGGTGTTCGACGCTATTAAAAGGAAGGTGACGAATTCTATACCTTGAATTAGCACAGTAGTTACATTATTGCTTTCGACAGAGAAAGCTAATTGCAAACTTACTTCTCAGTCCAAGAAATGAAAAAGGGTACACGACAATTATAAAATTGATAGTTTAAAGTAACTTTCTTTAAAATACTGTTTAATGGTGGCCAAAAAGTTGATTATTTTGCCAATTATCTGAGGAATAATCACACCAGATGACCAAAGTGGTACTGTCATTTGCTTATGATACACAAACTCGGACCGGTGAAATAGCCTCCAAGAACGTGCGATTTAACGCCACCAGACTATTTTCTGTGGGAATATGTTCAGCGGCTACTCTACGCCGATAATCCCGAAACGATTGAACACTAGAAAGACAACAATCGCCGCATTATTGTCGATTCACGGCCAAAAATGTTGGAAAAAGTCATCGAAATTGGACCGCCAGACTAGACTACGTTCGAGCCAGCCGTGGCGGTCATATACCAAAAGACACATTTAAATTATAATGCCATGTAAATTTCATGTTAAATTAAAAAATTCACCTTTGTTTTATTCCATTTTAAAGTTCTATATCTCTATAAGAAAACATCCTTTACATTGAAGAGTAATGGCGCCATTATTCTTTCTTGCGGCTGGTCTCTTTTAGCTAGTGGTTGGCTCGTCGTTGGAAAAACTAAAGTTCTAAATAATCAAAATAGTCAAATGCCTTGGACATTTCCAGTGCAGTCAGAACTATGTCTTGGCAAGGCTTATGCTAATTAAGGTGGTGCTTCCTGTCACATAATGATTTAATGACTTAAGTGTAAGATCACACAGTTTTTTGAGTAGTTTCCATACAAATTTTATATACAAATCATGCGTCCTTCATGTGGAAACAGTACGTAAATGGCTCGGTAATCTGACCATCTATCAAATTTAACGTTGTCGGGGTGATGTGGGGTTTTCCCTAACCTTGTAAGTATACAAAGAAAACAGATTAGTTGTGGCAACCGAATATGTTGCCAACCGGATAGTGGCGGTTGCACCAACTATTATAGAATTCGGTTGCTACAACTATAAACGTCGTGTAGTAACACTGCATTTTTAGTTGCGGCCTAATAGTTGCGACAACCGATAAAATTAATTAACACCATTTGTAATCTTAATTGGTAGCTAATATGGATTATTTATGCTCATTTTTATCCTGAAACACAATTGAATTATTATTTTTAATACTTAACTAAATTAAATTGTTTTACAAACTCATTTGAATTTAAAATTTATTTTTCTAAATTATTGGTATTGAACATAGAACACATCGCCTTAGACAACTCAGCCACAAGATTATTGTAAAATCGACAAATATTGAGTAAGAACTTAATTTAATATAACTGGTTATGCCAACCGAATAATTAACAGTATCAACCAACCATATTCTTTGCCATTATTCACCTGTGCTTACTTTTTTGGGATTTTGTAGCATCAAAAGAATACATTCGGTTGGCATAATAAACTTAAAAATTTTTACAACCATATGTTGATTAAAAAATTTGGTATTATAGTTATGATCATCGAATGATAGTTGGATCTGTAGATTATTGGTAGCGGTAACCGATATTTAGTCTATGCAACAGAAATTCTTTCGACTCAGCCAATTTCCAACTAATATTTTTTCTGGATTTCAGTTACGAACGGGCTATGTTCTTTGAGTGGTGGCAGAAGTGCTGAAGATAAGACGACAGGAATCTAAGTGACTTTTTCGAAAATTATATGAGAACGAATATATGATTTAAATACATATGTATGTACATATAAACATTCATGTAATAAAAATATTGCTTCTATATAATTTGCAATTAAATTTTTATTACACACAGAATCTAGAAAACACACCCCAACGAATTATTTTACATAAACTCACTAAAAATGTCATAAAAATATTATATGCTATAAATTCGGCATTATCTTGGTTTTTTGTAATATTTGTTTATTCCATAATCAGCCATAACAAATTTATATTTTTGTAAATGTATGCATATTCTTGATAATAAGAAAAATGGTAACCAGGTTTTATTGAGCCAAAAAAAAAATATAAATATTTCAAGTAACAGAACAGCGGCTAAATAATCCTGGAGACAGTAATAAAATTTATTTAAAGAAAGTAAAATGCTAAATGATTGAGTTTGAATTGTATGTCGAATAAAGAAATTTTTTGGAATCACAATTTTCATTAACAATTGCTTGCAAACATTCTAGGAAATTTAACAAGAAATTATTAGAACTGGTAGGAGGGAGAAGATACAATTTTAAAAATTCTAGTACTTAAATAAATCATTAGAGTAAAAAAAGACCTTTCTAACGAACTATTTGTAATGATACATATACTTATATTTGCTTTGGCTAAAATAAAGGAATACATTTTGTTGGTTGGTCTGTTTGCTTAAAATAAATTGGTCCCTATTTATTTTAGACAGCATCGGAAAACACAAACGGTAAAACAAATAAATACAAATCGACCTCACAGAGGACCATACGATTATTAGAAAATAATAATATGAAAAGAAAAACTGTCCGCATTTAAAGAATAGATAAATGTTTACACATAAAATATTTTGCTCTAACAAAAATACAGAAAAAATAAATAAAAAAAGGTATAAAAATAATATTTATGTATCCTTCCACAAGCGTTAGCAGCTGTGATATTTTTTACTTAAAACATTTTGTCGTACTGAAATCCCCGCAATAAAATTTGGCAGCTATTGTGAGCAAATGTCAATTGATTTATTTTTTCTTTGTTTTTGTCATTTCAAATGCATTTTTCATTTTCTTCTTATTTTGATTGTCTGTAGATTTTAACAAATTGTTACCATTGACAGTTTTTAGGTTTGTGTAAATCTTTCGATTTTTCAAAAACTCTTAATTAATTATGTGTGATTTATGGCATAAGCGTGCTAATTAATTTTATTTTATTTTGTACACATAACGAATGATTTTTAAAGAAAAATAATTGATATTCATGAAGAAATTATTGTGATACGATGAGAAATAAGAGCTGGCATTAAAGAAATACCAAATGTTTCTTATCTCATGATTTATTTAAATTGTTCACTGACGACGTCAATCAAGAATTTACGTTTTATTAAAGATGTCCAGAATTATTCAATCTAAAACTGCATGAGAAAAACCAACTGGTTGCGATATTATGTAACAACATGATAAAATACAGTCCAATGTTTAATATAATACAATTATAATATGACTGAAGCCAATCATATTATAATTCTTCACAAAAATAACCTGGCTTCCAGCAGTAATATATACGAGTATGTGGTTTTGTCAACCAAACGAGTATTTTAAATGAAAACATATTACAGCAGGTAAGAAAATGTATACAGGGTGTCCCATCAATCGACGTCAAGCCGGAAACTGGTGATAGGTCCAGTAGTGACTGTCCTCAGAAAAATTATAAAAAAAATTCTACTTAGCGGATTTTGGAAAATATTGGCATATTTAAAAACTCGCGAAGTAGATTTTTTTTCTAATTTTTTCACATCTAAGTTTTTCACATAGAAACCTCCGTCAGTATTCTCGTCTCTTTTGGAGCCACCAGCGAATGCTCTGACATATCATTCCGAGCCGAGGGATAAAGTGTGGTGTTCCCTATTGGCTACAGGAGATTGGTGTGCAATAGTCGATGAATTTATGGAGCTGAGGCGCATAATTTTGCTTAAGAATCCTAGAATTACCAAGTTTGGACCTCGTCCATGGGTATGTTTCGTTCATTCTGAAAATCAAATATAGCTGCCTGACGAAAACATCCACCAGAAAGTTCCTTGCAAAATTGCAGAATTTAAGAAAATACCGTATTTATTTTGCCTAAAATAACACTCAGCCACCGTAATCCCTGCACCTCGTCATGATACCAAGATTGAAGAGACTCTGGAAAATACGACGTTTTACAACAATGAAAGCGGTAAAATCTGAATCGCCTAGAGACCTCAAGGACATACCAAGAAGTTCTTATCAGAACTGGTGCGAGGATTAGAAAAAACGCTGAGTAGCAACAACTTTGAAGGGGACAAAATTTAAATTAATAAAGAAATATGTAAATATATTTTGATAAAAACGAAAATTCACCTTATATTTTTAGCAAACCTCGTATGTATAATATTTCTCTGCCGTAAAGAAATTGTCAAAATTCAGCGCAATTGAATAAATTTTTGCATGAACATTTTTTGCACTTAATAATATATTAAAATGTATTTGCTAGTTTTTCCAATGTTTAATGTTAAGTCCCCTTGAAATATTCTAAAATCAATAATATCTATGTACATCTAAATTATGAATGAAAATCATAGAATTGTAATTATATACAACGTCTAATATTATTATTTCCCTTAATACACTCATAAATCTACAATTTATTAATGCCTTTTAATTCTATTGTTACATGTCAGAATTATTAATTGGTCGTTATTACTTTACAAAAACTGCAAAAATAAAAAAAACCAAAATCAAGCAAATGGAAAATCCTCTTTTTTCTATTACCCTCACGTTTTAACAACACCCTTCTTTTGCTTTTTTTTTTCTCGTACATACAACAACTTCTGTCGAAAAACACAGCATGATTCTAGAAAAAACACTACATGATCGTTTTTGATATGGTCACATTTTCACAAAATTTAGAAAAATGAGTACAAAAAAAAAAAATAAATGCACACACATAGTGTATTTTAATGTCCTGCAGTTTGTAAATTGCAATAAATACACTTTTGGAACATTTGAACAAAAACCAACATTAATTTTTCTTAATTTAACTGTAAAATTTTTAAAGTCACATTATTTATTTGGGTACCAGGATAAATTTAATATAAAAAAATCTCTATTGTTGTATTTACTTAACATTTACTTTAAATTTCTTTTTTTTTTTTTTGTAAATTGGATTTATTTATGTTGTTTTGTTTTTGTTTTTTTTACAATCTTTCCATTCTATTAGATAAATTGTTGTCAATAAATTATAGGACATTTTTTTAGAAACAGCAGTGGCAGCATTACTAATAACAGCAGGCAACGTACACACAGTCACACAGCAGGATGTAATTTGATGTAGTGATTTAATATTTTATTATTTTAAGAAAATACTTTTAGAAGAATCAGCACTCCACGCGGTGTTTGGAAATCTCTGTGTTTGTTAAATGTATTAATATTGATATTACCAAAAAAAAAAAAAATACGGGTTACAAGAGAAACTACTTACTTTGTGAAAAAGCTGTTGCAAAATCTGTAATTTGTTTCGAATAATGGCTGTTATATTTTTCATATCGTTTTCCATTCAACTTCATATCCATTTTTCACTCGATAAAATAAGAGTTTCATATATAAAAAAATTTCATCTGTGTAATAATAATCCGCACAAAAACATTAATGTGAAAATAAGGCCAAGTTCCTATCCAAAAATTTCGGCCGTAAAAATTACTGAGATAAAAATAAGGACCAAGTTCTTGATAGGTACAATTCCATCCCATTTCTAGGCAACCTGCAAGCTTGGCAAAATTTTTCCAAGAATTCTTTCCCATATAAGAAAGGCAAAAAAATTTTGCCAAGGTTACAGGTTGCCTAGAAATGGGATGGAATTGTACCTATCAAGAACTTGGTCCTTATTTTTATCTCAGTACTTTTTATGACCGAAATTTTTTGGATAGGAACTTGGCCCTATTTTCACATTTATTTATATGTATTGCTTATCGTGGCCTACCTGTGTAGAAAATTTCAGCTTTCTAGCTATACTGGAAGTGCCCTATATAAAGAAGGGGCACCATAGTCGCACCAGATGAAAAGTGCCGGTTTAAAAATCATTTTCGTTAATTTCTTATCAGGACCTACCTGTGTACAAAATTTCAGCTTTCTAGCTATACTAGAAAGGCCCCATACAAATAGGGGAACCCTAGTCCCCCAGGTGAAAAGTGCCCGTTTAAAAATTATTTTTGTTAATTTCTCATCAGGACCTACCTGTGTACGAAATTTAAGCTTTCTATCTCAACTAGAAGTGTCGCATACAAAGAAGGGGCATGATTGTCCCCCCAGATGAAAAGTGCCCGTTAAAAATCATTTTCGGTAATTTCTCATCACTACCTACATGTGTAAGAAATTTCAGATTTCTAGCTATACTAGAAGTGCCCCATAAAAAGAAGGGGCATGATTGTCCCCCCAGATGAAAAGTGCCCGTTAAAAAATCATTTTCGGTAATTTCTCATCACTACCTGCCTGTGTACCAAATTTCCGCTTCCTAGCTATACTGGAAGTGCCCCATACATAGAAGGGGAACCCTAGTCCCCCCGGGTGGAAAGTGCCCGTTTTCAGATTTTTCTGGTTATTTTTTCACCAAGACCTACTTGTGTACCAAGTTTCAGCTCTCTACCTTTACTGGAAGTGCCCAATAATATTGATGAGTCAGTGAGTCAGTGAATATGTACTAAAATATGGACTTTTGACCCCTTAATATCTCGTGCGCCTAGATTTTGTTTGCAAAGATTTCCGTGGATCTAAAATTATAACCTTCCATCATAGAACGGAATATCAGCATAAATATAATACGTAGCCACACATACAATTGGATAATTAATTTTTCTATCGGATCTTTAGAATTTAAAATTTTCAATATCGGACAAACTGTTCTCAAGATATGACGAACTATTGTAGCATAATCACATATTTTACAGAATCATATTAGACATAATCATTAAAAAAATATCTGTAAATAATACACAAAAAATGAATATGAATTGAAATTTAGCGCATTAAAAGTCTCATACACATATTCCAGTTCATTATATTATTTAAAAGACATAAAAAATGGTTTTGTAGAACAGTGTAGCTATTAAAATGTAATTTGTTTGGCTGCATTAACTATCATTTTATTTCATATAAGCTTTTCTTTACAAAAATGTTCAATATGAATTATTACATTCGTGACTTCATACACGCTACATGATAATGAAGGCATAAGCAGTTTATCAAAGAGTACCAAAAGTACTTAAATTATAAGCTTTTGCTTTTTTTTAGTCCCCAGAAAGAAAAATTAAAAGTACCAATTCCTTTAATATGTGTAAAATTCTATTCAACATCCCAATTAATTTAAAAAAAAAATTTCACATGAGAAAAAGTAAAACCAAATAATTTTATTTTTCTTATTTCAGGTGCCAATAAAAGTTCAGTTCATAAAAAGTAATAAATTAATAGTACAAAAATTAAAAGTATCATAATTATCAATTCGTTCCTGTTTTATCCACCTTAAAAAGTACTTTTTCTAAAATGCTATTAGTCATCCAAATCAATTAAGAGAATTTCTCATGAAACAAAAGTACCAAAACACAAGTACCAAAATTAAAAGAACACAAAAAAAAAAACTAAAAAATATTCTAACCATTAGTAGTAGTTTATTCCTACTTCAGCCTCCAGAAAGGATTTAATATACAAGGATATTTATAAAATATTAAAAGAGAAACTACAAGTACCAATTTGTGCTTTTTTATCCCTTAAAACGTACCCAAAAAATTTAAATCTATGTCAAATGGTATCCGACATTCAAATTCATTAAGAGAAAAAAATTCTCTAGAAAAAAATTACCAAAAGTAAAAAAAGTATTATAACTAAAAAAGCCCAAAAACTTTTTTCTTAATTCAGCCCCCAGAGAAGATTGAATTAAAAAAAAAAAAAATTATGTAAAAACGTACCAAATTTTCTGGTTTTTTCTCATTTCAATGCCCATAAATAATTTAATTTATAAAAAATTTATAATATATTAAAGCTAATATAAAAAGTACCAAAACTAGCAATTTATACTTTTTTTTAAGCTTTAAAAAGTACCTTATATAAGGTTTCCCAATGAGAGTGATATGATTTCTTTAAAAAACACACACTTATTGTTAAAGAAATTCAAAAGTTTTTTATTTAATGTGAAGTACAATCGATACAATTAAGTTCTAAATAAAACGACAAAGTCGTGGACTCCGACTTCTTCTGCAGGAAGGAATTCGATGAACCTAATTTTCGAGCACTTTTTCCATTAAATCAAGTAGTAAGTCATGGATGGCGCGTTCAATATTGACTTGTAAAGCTTGAAGAGAGTCTGGTTTATTTCGAAAAAACAATGACTTCAAATAACCCGACAAGAAATAGTCTAATGGTGTTAAAACGATATCACAGTTTCTTGAAATAATCGAATCTCCAAACATTTCTCGCAATAATTCAATTGTTGTTCAAGTTTTTCCAAGGCAAATTCAGCAAATTCACGACGTTTTCGGTGGTCCAATGGCTTCAGTTCTTGATTGAGAACAATTTCATACGGATGCAAACTCAAATCCCAAAATCCGCTAGGTTGTGGTTTAAGACAGTCCCAATTGCTGAGAACGTCTTGGAATCGACAAATTGTGGTCTTCAGCAACACTTGCCTGAACGACAGCAATAAAGAAAATATAAGATCACAATTTTTAACAATTCGACGAATAGCAAGCACACTTGGACGAATATTACGACCACAAAATGGCAAAAGCGCACGAAAAGTTGAAATTGGAGAACGATTATTTTGATAATAAAACTGAATAAATTGTAAACGTTGTTCTAGCGTATATCTCTATGTGATGAAATTGTAAACACTACTGAATAAAATGAAAAACAAATGACAGACCATGACATATTACAAATGGCCGAAACGTCACATCAAAATCATGTCATCTCTATTGGAAAACCTTTTACTTTAATCTGGTTACATTTTATCCATGGATTCATTTAAATGCATTCGGCGGATTTCTCGTTTTAGTAAATCAACCATGCAAACTTTTAAATTTATAGTATTAGTATGATTTTTTTCTGTTTTAGGACCAGCTCTCTGGGGATGACCCCTACTTATGCTACTTATTCTACTTAAGCAATGCTTTGTTCTTGAACTTTGTGAAAGGCAGACGATAGAGAAGATAGATGTTGAAAATGTATAAGACTTGATGCTTTCATGTACTTATATTTACATATATCTTCATGTCAAATGCAAAGGGGCCAGTCCTCATTTAAAAATTTTTTTTTTTTAGGATAGTTAGAAACCTTAATGTAAATCAAACTATTGTGATTAATTACCACTTTTCTTCGTTGTTGTACTGTCATTGACAAATTCTGAGTTATTGCTTTTATCCTAAAAATTTAAATTTTTAATTCACAAAACGAGTACCTACTACGACACTTTTCATTAAAATTTAATCTGTCCTAAATATTTCTTAAGAATGAGATGATAGGACTTCTTGCATTTTATATGACGAAGTACATATATTTTTTCTACAACATGATTAATATTAACAATTTCTTCGTGTGTTTTTGCAAAAACTATTTTCTGCCGGTATAAACAATTTTCTATTTTCTTTGGTTACTTAATCCTGAACGATTATTGTACGGATTATTCAATTTTCTAAGAATGTAATTTTCTTTTAAAATCTTAATTATTATCTTATGTTTTTGTTTTTAATCTGCTGTCGTTTGCGATTACTATGGCTTAAAGTAATTTCTGTGGAAATATTTACGTAATCTGTGTGTGGTATATGTGTGGTATGAAAGTAAATAGTATTGTTGTTTTAAAAATTATATAATCTCTTAGTTACGAAGGATGTTTCAATAGAATCTGCCTAAGTGTTTAAAATATTCCGCTAATAAATAATGTATGAGGTGAAAAATCGAAGCAACTTAAATTTATTTAGAAAAGGATCTAAGGTTACGGTCACATTTGGCAAATATTTGCCCAACAAAGTATTATTACTAAATACAAATGAAAAATACACGTATTTATTAAGTTTGCAATCACCTTGGATTCTCTGGCGAGTTCTATAAGTTAAGATTGAAACTGTTTAAACTAATAAACACACGTCTGAATCAAAATATTATTCTATTTTTTAGGCAAATGTGGCCTGGCCGTACCTTAAATCACTTATTAGATCTATAACTAACTATATTAAAAACTAATTTAAATTAATGTGAAAATATAAAATATATCTGCATATATGAACTTAATATAAACACTTATATGAATACTTTTAAAAAGAAATTCTCTTCAAAATTTTTAGTTTTTATAATTCAATTATAAACGGTTTATCTTGTTGTGGTATGTAATATTGTAATAACAATTAAAACTTCTTTGATGAACAAAAATAAAAAAAAACAGCCGTCGGCTAAAACAAAAATTCATGCAACTTTTTTAAGCAAATTAATGAGAAAAAAAAATACCACAAACTATTAAAACTACAAACAAAACAAAGCCACATATCGCGACGGTTAAAACGTTATAAACAATTTTTATTGTTGTCTGTGGTTTAAGAAAATTAAAATAAATTCAATTTAAAAAGTTTGACGTTCCAACAGCATTTTTCACTTAAAATCCCCAACAAACACTAGACAAACAAAACATTTTACAAACCAAAAGCATATAAATGCAACGTAAATGAGGTAAAACTAATTGTTAAAAATTAAGTTGAAGTAGAAGAAATATGTGGAAAAATTAAAGAAGCTGAAATATATAATTTTCACGAATATCATTAACATGACATAAAAAATAAAATTGTTTTTCTTCAAAAAAAAAAAAAAAAAAAAAAAAAAAAAGCGAACGAAATAAAAAAATGCAGCAACATAAACAGGAAGAATCAGCCATTAAAATGCCCATATAACTAATGATTATAACGATTTTCAAAACTATTTTATTTTTAAAAGGCGTGATAAACGTGACAGTTTTATTACACTCAACAACATTTCGTGGCATATGTTTGAAAACTAACATTAATTTTACACATTAATTCAGTCAACAGTGAAATAAAAATTATATACAACACAACACTACGATATAATGAAGTAACTCAGCACAAAAAATTATAAAGAGGACAAAGAGTATTTTACTCATTTGTATTTGAAATGCTACCAGTTGCTCTTTGAACAAATATTAGTATTAAGGTCACCCTAATTTCAAGTGTTGCCATTATTAAATTAATTCAATACTTAAATTTGATTGGTGTTTTGAAGCAAGAGTAAAGATTTTAGCTTATTTCTCTGACAAGAGCATGTCACTTTAGCTTTCTTATATACAATGAGAAATGTACTCTTTGTTGGGTTTTTAGCTGGCTCTTTTCAGGTAAAAACCTGTTTGCTTTTCTTGCAAGTGTTGACAGACAAGATGTGCCTTTTCCTTAAGACGGTAAAATATCAAAGATTTTCCTGATGGCGCATGCTTAATGATTGGTTAATAAAGACGCCATATTTGAAAATTGCTCCACTAATGTATATGTCAGCCATTATTTTGTATCTCTGTCTTTCGCTAAACACACAAATGAATACTGAACATGTTGTGAATGAAACATTCAAATTGAATTGAGCGTGCATAATAAATTCAAGAAAGAGTATCTGAGAATTACTAACACATCAGATGTAGAGAGTAAATTGAGTAAATTAAAAAGTACACACCACTTTTTTGTAGTTCAAAAGGAAATGAAATTTTTAAATCTCGTTGAGGTAAAGTATACTAACGTAGGCCAACAAACAATTCAGTTCGAGTTTAGCTGTCGCGGCGTTAAGTCTTATACGGAAAACAAAGAAAATATAGAAAAATATTTCATGAATGTTTTAAAAAAGATAGCAACAGAAAACAAACAATAATATTGAAATTATAAAAATATATTTCTCAAGAATAAAAATATAATGTGAATTAACTTAAACAATTGAAAAAAAAAATAAAAATAGTTAATCAAGAAAAACCAACTATTTCTCAGTGTTGAATTACAATAAAAAAAAAAGTATAGTAAAATATTTTATGACAAATAAAAATTATTAAAGTGAATATTAACTAAAGAAAGCATTTGATCTGCATCAATAAACAATAAAATTTTGTGTTACAACCAGAAAATAAAAAAAAGAATTATTTTTTTTATCGCTTTGCCTTTTGTGGATTACTTCTCATCAGTTGGCCGTTACAATACATTGTGGATTAGCTGAAGTGTTTTTACAAAATTTGATTAATTTTTTGTAAAATAAATAAACTACATACATACATATTAAAAAAGCCTTGTCAACATGGTTGTTTTAGAAGGTGGCGGTGGTGTTGTTACCATCGGTAATAACCAATACTTACAACCAGATTACTTGGCTCCCTTGCCAGCTGCGGTTAGTATTTATTTTTTTCTTTTTTATAATATTTAACAAAAGAGATATAAATGTTTGTGAGTAGCTCAGAACAAATTAAGAATTACAAAATGGGGTTTAAAAAAATTTATCATACAATAAATTGTGCTTTTTTAGCGGCATGCATAACTTATGAGTCCATATAACTTTTTCCCCCAAATATATATTATTAAAAATAGTAAAATACCTACTGTTCAATACTTTTTATTAAATTTTTATTGTATATTTCGTAGATGGGTAGTTTTTTAATCACAATGAAAACTTTCACAAATAAAACAGTAGATTTGATATTAGCCGGCACTTTGTGGAATTTTTAAATTTCTGATGCACCTGTACAGAGGAAACATTTTTAAAAGTTTTCTATACACACAAAGATATTTTTTTTAAATTTAAAGCATCAAAAATGACAACCAAAGAAAAATTGTCTTAAATTTCGGAATTTTTACGAATTTTCCGAGCAATGTCAAAAAATTTATAGTTCCATTAGTGAAGAAATGAAAGTCGCTGGTCCAGTGTTTTTTAGTTTTTTTTTTTTTTTTTTGAACAATGTGGAACCAAACACTTTAATTAACTTTTCATTATCCTGCTTGACTGACTAAAATATTTACAAAAAACTTGGAAGAGTTTTATTAATCATTTTACGGTAAAACATATATTTTTAAAATTGTACTTGTGCTTTATTCCAAACATTGTATATAAATCTTAAAAATATAAATCAATATCAGCCCGAGTTTCAACTAAGTGAGCTGAGAACAATGAAAAGTCTTTCTTTTAAACTTTTGCAGTATTAAAGTTTTACTTCAACTTCCTTTTGTGTTTTTAAATTTTACCTTAACAGCTTTGAATCGTAAAAGGTTTTGCACAAGATATGAAGAATAAATTGTATGTCCTTGGTAATAATAATTATCAAGACACTTTAAAATTCAATTTGAAAAGAGCAAGCTTTCTTCCGCTCTTATGTAGTGTAGTAACGCTATTATACTTTAGATTAAAAAGTTTTAATTTCTTGTCTGCATGTTTGCATTTTATTGGTACTTATAATGAATCATCAGTAGACTTGAACTAAATTTTTAAAATTTGTACAATTTCTTGGCTTGTCCACCTTCAGTTTAAAATTAAAAAAAAATCCATTATTTTCTATATAAAACTGGGAGCTTATCTCAAATAAAAAGGTGATTATGTATTATTTCTGTATATAGAGTTTGAACAACGTAGTCCTTTATATTCAATAAAGGAGGTTACACAAGTTAAGTAGAGTTTGAAAAAATTTACTTTATAGTTACAAATGTTCATTTCCTTGATAAGAAAAAATCCCCGTCGGCAAAATAAAAAAGATTGACTTACTCTTGCGCAACTCTAGTAAAACATTTTTAGCATAAAAACGGCATTTTTTTAACAAAACTTATTACTTTAATTACTTAAGGATTATTTTATTTCAATATACCTGCGCTTTTAAACAGGATATTTTTTAATATAAGAAAAAAATGTTTCTTTCTTCTCATCAAAAAGTTCTATTTTGTTCTGGGCTACAAATAAATTTTGTACAGACGTACTTTTTTGTTGATTACAAATTAAATAAAACATCAACATCAAACCTTTAACGATCGATCATAATAAAGAAAACTGTCTCATTATTTTAGATGGACGCAAAAAAATCACCTCTAGCCTTGTTGGCTCAAACATGTTCACAAATCGGAGCTGATTCGTCGGCAGTCAAACCGATACTCTCCATTGATAAATCTAAAAAGTCCGGCTCAACCTCATCGGCTTCGTCATCATCTTCGAGTGTAACATCGGAAACGGGTTCGGCAAAATCTCCTACACAAGCAAAATCACCCAAATCGACTACACCCACAAATACCGAAATTAAATTGGCCTTTAAACCCTACGAAACGAATGTATTGAGTCAGCAAAATGTCAATTCATTCAAATCAACAGCCAGTTCAGAGGACATACAACAGCAGCGCCCGAGTTCTAAGTCATCGTCTCATAATGGTGATGCTACCAGAGTGCCATCGCGCAACAAATCCAATTCGACTCCAGATAATGGACTAAATAAAACACAAGACTTAACAATTGGTTCGGCAACACCACACGATAGTCGCAAAACAGTATCACCATCGGGATCTCATTCATCACAAAGAGGCGCTAGCCCAATAGTTAGATCAGGTATGGAGGTTTTAAATAATGCTAATGGTTCAGCCCAACATCCCAAAGAAATGAGTAGCATGGCTCAAGCTGCTGCCGCTGCAGCTGCTGCTTATAAGGCTGCTGGTGGACCATATGGCTTTAATCCGTTGTCGGCTTTATGCTGTCCACCTGGCATGGAACAACATGCAAATCCTGCCTTCCGTCCTACCTTTGCTTCAAATGGTTTTACCCATCATCATGCCGCTATGCTCGCTGCTGCGGCCGCTAATGGCAGTTATCCTGGTAATCCCAATGGTGGTGCTCAACCTAATCCATACATCAGTTATCAACGTATCAAGACACCTTCCGGTGGTGAAGCCATAGTTCCTGTTTGTAAAGATCCCTATTGTCCCGGCTGCCCATACTCGGCACATACGCAGCAAATGCTTATGGGTGCTCCCTGTCCCGCCGGCTGTACACAATGTGAACATCAAAAATATGGCATGGCTGCTATGATGGGCGGTGCTGGTTTACCACCCGGACATCCCTATTCACAAGCTGCAGCCGCTGCTGCTGCCAGTGCGGCAGCTGCTCGTTCAGCTCCTTATGTGTGCAGTTGGGTAGTAGGTGATGCCTACTGTGGCAAACGTTTCCAAACTTCAGATGAGCTCTTTTCACACCTTAGAACACACACAGGAAATCTCTCAGATCCCGCAGCTGCTGCCGCAGCTTTAGCCCAATCGCAGGCTCAATCACTTTTGGGATCTCTATTCCCACAGTCCGCCTTACGAGCTGGTTATCCTACACCACCATTAAGCCCAATGTCGGCAGCTGCTGCCGCTGCCCGTTATCATCCATATGCTAAGCCTCCTAGTGCTCTGGCCGCTGGTGGTCCCTCGCCATTTGGTGGGCCTGGTGGTTTCAACCCGGCTGCTGCCGCTGCAGCTGCGGCTTTAGGTCCTTATTACTCACCCTATGCCATGTATGGTCAACGTATTGGCTCTGCCGCTGTACATCAATAAGACGTATAATTAGTACGGTGTGAAATTGTGATGATGTTTCAGAAGAGAAACACACAAATACAACCATCTCATGAAGAAAATACCAAAAAAGAAAAAAAAACGGAAAACACCCGAGAGGCCGAGTTACTGAGAGATAAATGAACTTTAATAGAAACCAAGTTTTTTAACTCATTCTTAACTATCCGAGAATGAGGAAATGAGTCAAATCGGTTAAGGGGGAAAAATCACCATCACTCCCATAACCGGTCTGTTATTCTGTGATACTAAAGTGTAGTTGAGCGCTAGTTTGATAGTTTTAAACAATAATTTTAATTAAAACAAAAAAATAATCTTAACAAACTGATTAACACAAGAAATATCCATTAAAAATAAATTTTAAATACTTTTAAACAAACTTTGATTTTGTTAATTTAAAGCAGCCAAAGCTTTCAAATAATTTCTTTAATTTAGAAATCTTAAACGAAAAAAAATTCCAACTTGAAAAAAAAATCCTGATACTTCCACAATTTTGTTGCTTAAAAATAAAATAAATAAAAATTTTGAATGATTTTCTTTTTCTTAATAAGTTTTAACTTTTTTAATTGAATTGTTTTTTTTTTTAATTTTTTTTTATATATAAAAACTAATAAAATAAATCCTTTAGTTATTTAGTTCATAAGCTAAATGTGTAATTATTGTAGATTTTAATTAGATTTGCTACTTTTAAAACAAACTGAACATTTGTGTAAAAACCAACTTATAAATTATATTTGAAAATATATTAAAAAACAACAACAAAAATAATTTTTCGAAAAATTAATTCATTCAACCTTTGTTATTTCAATGTTTCGCACTGTGGGGGCTTAGTAATCAAGCTATTTTTGTTATTTGGCGATATAGTTTTTAACGTCCAAAAAAAAAAAAATACATGTGTTAGATTTGATAACAGTCTGTTTATGATGGCCCCCACTCAAGCTAAAGTGTTTTTATGACACACGATAATCAATCAAGTAATTTTTTGATAAGACCAAATGATTTTATTAAATATTTATTAAAACCTTTGAAATGTTTGTGTACCTGAAAACAATTAAGTGATTGAAAACATATCAATCTGAAGGATTTCGGTTGAACAAACAAAATCTAGTCATGGATCTGTTTTTTTAAGACAGTAATGACAGGGAATATGTAAAAACATAAAAAAAACTTTACTTTAATCAGTCATGTGTTAAAAATCTGCGTTTACATTTGTACACATGCATATGCAGATTTCGTTGATGTTAGTCACAAACATACATATGTATATACGAGTACACATGGCTTTTTCGACGTTGGCATATTCCTGGTCTAGGAGCACGCAAAGTGCGAGAGAAAATATACATATCACTTCTGAAGTTAAATTTTATTGCTACAATATTGTTTTCATTGGAATCAAAAAATTTTGAAAAAAAATTATCAATTTTTGATCTATTTTTTTTTTTTTTTGCAATATGAACTTTTGTTGTCTGGTTACTAAGTGTTTATTTAGATTTTCTATTTTGAGCAATTTTTAGGTATACAAGAATTTATGAACTAAATACTAATGAAGCAAATAAAAATAAGATTTGCTCTTGAGAATTTTCGAATTCCTCAGAAAGTTTAAAGAAAAACAAAAAAATTTATTTTAATATTTTTTTAAATAAACTTCATTTATTTTATATGACGCTAATATGCTTTGACATAAAAATCATGTATTGTGAACAAACGTATTTGTTTTTTAATACAAATTTAAGAATTCTTAAACATATGGGCTAATTTACAAATTTTGCTGCAAAATAGTTTGAATTCCGAAGGTTTTCAAATAAATCTAGTCGTTCGGAAAAAATTGAGGTAGGCGGCTGTTTTTTTTTATAACGTTGTCAAAAAACATTGGTTTCTCAATTTTTTGCGAAAAAATTTAAAAGCAAAATGTCCTTGCTTAATTTTTGTGTGCAAAAACTCTAAGTTTTTGCAATGTATTGGCACATTTAGGCACGCTTCATTACAACTTCTCGTAATTTTTCCAAAAATTTTGTAAATATGCTGATAATTTTAAAAACTTTTATGAAAATTAAAAAAAAAATCATATGGAATTTAAAGATAAATTAGTTCTAACCAATTAAGAAATATTAAGTTTTAAATTTGTTTTAACCCTTCCTAAATTCATTATGTTTTTAATTTGCTCTTATTCTTCATGAGTTATATCCGTTTTTAGCGTTGTAGCCAGTTTATGATTTTATTATTAGAAGACTATAAAGATTTGATTCATCTAAGTCAACAGTTAAATCTTCTTGAGCTATTAAACGGGCAATCGCTGGATGATAAAAATTATATAGTCTTCAAAAATATGCATTTTTCGTAACCGAAACATCCGATTTTCAATGAGAAATGTACTTGTGTGACTTTTAAACCACTCCTTCTTCTGCAGAAAGTCCGACCCTATTAGCTTTGAAAATACGCTTGATCTTCAAATATATATTTTCTTTACGGATACCCTGATGGACATGGAAGCCATAATATCAAGCCTGAATAATGTTAAAAGTTCTCCAGTACACCAGTATAATTATTTATTTCTGTGATAAATTCGAATCACTCTCCAAACTACTGATGCAATAAAATTTTTACTTTACAAAACCATTATAGGCTGTGCACATACTACGAAACGCTGTTTTCAGAGATTTAATACCCCCCTTCGTAACGCTTTTTACTAATTTTTCAGTGCAAAATTTCCAATGCGTAACAAATCTTTAACCCCCCTCCCCACTGAAGCGTTACGTAATAGGTGCACAGCCCCTTAGACCAAAAAATAAATAAACAACACAAACGTCAATTTGATTTCGAAAATTCGAACATCAAATTAGTTCAACATAATAATGGAAACACTTCGACATGATTTCCTTAAATCAACATAATTTGCTCATAATGTAAACGTACTATAAATGGTTTTGATACCATGCATTATTTCGTTGTAAAGGACTTGTTTTGGTCCTGAACTCACATAGTTCAAGACTTACAAATGTCATTGAATTTTTAAAATAAGAATGCAAGGATTGATTTTACGAGTAAATGTATTCATTCAGTGTTTAATGTTTAGTTAATTGGGATTCGTTTTTAAATTTAGATAATTATAACATAACTAAGTCCTAAATAGAATGTTAAGTACATACGAATAATACAAAAAGGATATTGGACAATATGATATGTGCAAACATAGAAGTCAATATAATATACAGTTGAATATATAAAATAAGCAGATCAATTGCTAAGTAAGTAAGTAAGTCCATGCTTGCGTTATATGCAAACTGTCATAGAGAGCATTACTAAAGGTACGGTCACATCTGTCAAACATTTGCCCAAAAAAGCGTAACCACTAAATACTAATGACAAAACTTTTGATTTAGATACCTGTTTATTACTTTAAACAGTTTCCTATATAATTTATAGAAAATGTGATAGAATCTTATCTTATTAGATGCTGATTAACTTAATAAATAATTGCATAAATCAAAAAGTTTTTCATTGGTATTTAGTGGTTACGCTTTTTTGGGCAAATGTTTGACAGATGTGACCGTACCTTAATAAATGCAATCAATAAAACTGTTTAAAGGAAATTTTTATTTATCGTTTATTTTTTTCTCAAACAAAACTTATTTGCTTAGTTAAACTTTATGATGCAGTTAGCCGTAAAGAATAAAATTTTTACAGTTTAAAAAGTCTTACACTCGGGCTCGTCCGGGATTTGAACCCGGGACCTCCCGCACCCTAAGCGGAAATCATACCCCTAGACCAACGAGCCAGTTGTTGAATGCACTGCTAATTCTATTCAAAACAAATAACTACTACATATTTTTATGCAACTCTCTAAAAAAAAACATGTTTAGCTACCCACACAGCAACATACATATATACATATAAACATTGAAATCGTTTACTATGGGTGTAGGAAAAAAAGCATTTTAAAATCATATTCATTCGAAAGCTTTTAAATACACTAATTGCATATAAATTATGTTATTATTTTTTATTCGATTCCAATTTTTTGAATTTTAAATATGAGATTAACTTTTATAAGATGATACGAAAAGTTTTTTTTTTGTATATTTATATATCTTTTATATTATTTAAAATGTTATGTTAAAATTGAAACTATGTATAAAATTTTATGCAAATCGCATCATTAAGATCCATATGCTTTTTAAAAGTTTATAAAATGGTTTGCGCGTTGGCTGTTAAGCTAACTATTACTTAGGAGTTGGGTTTGATCCCTAGTCAGGACAATTCAATCAACATTATAACTTGCTGTGATGTGGTTTTATTGTGGCATTGTTTTAGTTGTTGTTAGACTGTTTAAGTGATGAAGGCATAGCACTGGTCACTAAAACCTGTTCCGACTGCGACTGATACTGATACTGTTTCAAACTAATGTACAAAACAGATCCCTCCTCATTTAACTGTTAGCATAACCTTCGGCGAAGTTAACCTTATAAAAGCTAATATAGATGTATTAACTTAACAGAAGAGGTGATGCAACAAGAATAAAGTCTTAAAAATCTATCATCTCTTTCCTATCTAGCAATTTTTCTTAAATCTGATACAATGCAATGTAGAAGTAGTAGTCATCTTCGGAGAGCTGGTAATGCACAAAATTATAATAAGTGTATAAAAAATGTAATAATTCAATAATATCATTCAAAATTGAATTTCATTCATATTCATCATATACCTTGTCGGATGTGGAGATAAAATAAGTCAAAACACGTTTGGCCATTGTGGCTCAACAAGTTCATTTTGCTGAAGAATATTAATGTCTTATAGGGAAAAGGAATCTTTCTTCAAAGAGTTCTTTATTATGTTTGAATCCATTTTTAGATAAAGAAGGTGTTATGCGTCTTAATGGTAGACTAGCCAAATCGGCTTCATTGACCTATACAGAACGGCATCCTATTTTGTTGCCTTATTCTTGTCGTTTCACTGTACTAGTGACTGAGTTTATACACAAGATTTCCATTCACGGTGGAAATCAATTAATGCTTAGAATTTTAAGAATTGAATATTGGGTTCCTAGTCTGAAAACATTAGTTCGAATGGTGATTAATCGTTGCAACAGTTGCCTACTTAATCGCAAGCGGTTGTGTAGCCAAATAATGGGAGCTTTGCCTCCAGAAAGGACTACGCTCAATCGACCGTTTACCACTACTGGAGTTGAATTTGCTGGTCCCTTTGACATGAAAAGTTCGGCTGCTAGATCAAGTCAAGTTTTAAAAGCTTATGTTTGTATTTGTGTGTGCTTTTCTACGAAAGCAATTCATTTGGAGGTAGCTTCTGATTTATCATCAGATAGGTTTTTGGCTGCTTTTAATAGGTTCATTTCAGGACGTGGTTGCCCTAATATCTTATTCTCAGACAATGGTACTAATTTTGTTGGAGCTTCTAGAGAGTTGGAAAGGGATTTTAAAACGTTTTTAGCAGAGAGTCGTGCTCGAGTGTGCTCAACCAGCTGGCGCTCCCCATATGGGAGGTTTGTGGGAAGATGGGGTCCGAAGTTCTAAACTACATTTTCGCAAAGAGATTCAATCAGTTAAATGCACTTTTGAAGAACTCTCGACCGTTCTAGCACGAATTGAAGCTTGTCTTAATTCGCGACCACGCTGTTCCATGAGTGATAATCCTAATGAGCCGGTGGCTCTTACCCCTTTTTTCTGATACGGTTTCCAATTTTAGCTGCTCCAGAACCATCCATACTTGAATCTCCTATAAGTTTGGTAAATAGATATAGGAAAATTAAAGCTTTTGCTCAACATTTTTGTCTACGATGGAAAGAAGAGCATTTGTTAAATTTACATAAACGATACAAATGGAAATATCCTGAACGTGATATTGCAGTGAACGATTTAGTGGTAATTAAAAATGAACAACTTTTGCCAACTTCTTGGAAATTAGGTCGGATCATTAGGACATATCCCCGAAGTGACAATCACGTACGTGTCGCGGACATTCGCACGGAGAATGGAATTGTGAAGTGTCCGATTGCAAAACTGGTCATTCTGACTAATTAAACATTTATTAAATAATTTATTAACCTTCATTGTTTCCTAATGGACGATCTAAATAATTTGTTTGAAGACGCCTTACTCGAGGAATATGATGAAGTAATGGAGGTCGTGGACAATAGAGACGAGTCTAAATATTTGCCTTACACTGATGTCACTCTGGCTGTCAGCACAACAAAATCCACCATGGCAACGTTCTCTGAGGTTCCGGTCCCCGCAAATCCTGTTGATTTGACTACCACTGTGACTACAGTGGTTGTGGCTCCTATCGTTTCAAATCCTTCGATTTCAAATCCCCTTACATCGGGTGCCACTCTAACTTCGGGTTCGAAGAAAAACACCGACATTGTTTGTCGTTTGTGTAGCCATCACCATAAGCTATCGGTATGTCGGAAATTCCTCTAACTAAATTTCGAAAAGAGGATTCGTATGGTGCTTCTGCACAGCTATTGCTTGCGGTGTTTGTCTCATGACCATGTTGCCCGTGCGTGCAAAAGTCAGGGACATTGTAAAAAATGTAAAGGACAACATCATTCCTTATTGCATTCTAGCAACAACAAAAACCAAAGTCAGGTTCGTATGCCTATTGCTCCACGTCCTTCTGAGCAATCAACGCTACTCAGGTTGCCGATTCATCACATAGTTACATTTTCCCTACATTTTCCCCGACGGTGAAAATATCTTTAAAAACTGCAACCAAGTCTATACCAGTTCGTGCGGTTATAGACCTTTGCTGCAGTATGAGCTATGAGTGTGAAGAGTTGGTTCACATACTGCATTTGCCTGTGTCCACTATGGGTCAGAATAAAATATCATGTTTATATATCGGGACTATATATAACTTATCGCAGCGTGTTGGGCTCACGGTAAAACTACGGAAGATGAAAGGCATTGTTACTCCGGTTGCGTCCGTCCAAGACTATAAAGGAACAATTTGCGGGTATGCAGTTGGCAGATCCGAAATTTAATGTGTCTGGATGGGTCGCATTGGTGATAGGCCCTGAAGTCGCGCCGCTTGTATTGAAAGGCAGAATTTATTCGAACCCGGGGTTTCCGTTGCCGCAATATACAATTTTTGGTTGGATCATTTCTGGCCAATTTCCTTTTTAAGGAGTTCACCCGCATGGGTGCAGTATGTGGTCTGTATAAAACCACGTCCCATAGGCTTTGTTCTATAGGAATTTTTACCAGCTGGTCTGGTGCGGTCGCATGACTGCTATTGTTTTTGAAAAAATGAAAAAAAAAAAATATTGAATTGAAATATAATATATTCATATGTAATTATGAATTTAAGTTTATTCTTATTACCTTTTGTTTAAGATTAAATTGCAACTATATGATGTTGCAAGGTGGCCGGCAATGTTTAAGTTAGATTTCATACATATAATGTTTGTTTATAATAATTGTCAATTCGTTAGGATTTTCTTCACCCTTGTATGGGAGTTTTTACACAAATTCTAACGAGTAAATACCTAACGGTCTTTAGCATTGCACTCGCTACTTTGCTTCGTCCAATTTTACTTATTACTTATTTACTTATTTTTATTACTTCTTGTAATTTGATCGCTGGTTGGTTACGCACAAAATTCTATTTAAAATCTTCCGAATAAATCAACGAGTTTCACTCAACATTATATAAAAATTATCTACAATTTATTGACTTCTACTTAAAAAAACCAATGGTTTTATTTCTTCTTGTTTTTTCTTCTTGTTTTCGCGCAAACATTTTGAAAATGGAAATGAATTTAATTTTTCAAATAAAGTTCATTCTGATTTCGATTGTAAATATTATTATTGATTGTGAATAAAAAATTCATTAAAAACTTCCGTTGATTTGCGTACCGATTGGCAACCGAAGTCTCACTTGATATTTATTGAATTTCTAGCAACCACATATTTCCAGTTTCCCGCTTCCAACCAACTCAACTGAAGTTCGGTTGCTTTACATAAACGACTAATTAATGGATTCAGGAAATTTATATTAATTCAAAATAATAATGGGGTACCCATATATTCAAGGTGTTCTTTGTTGGGGTTAACAAACTTTATTTTTGACATTAATGAGATATCAGAATCCAGTCTTTAATTAAGCGTACACACTTCAATGGGAGTTATTTGTCCCAATTAATTAATGAAAGGATCATGCCTTTATATATATAGAAATCGGAATATAAAAATTGCAATTAAAGGGCAAAAATAATGCTTATTATTAATATTTGGCTTAAGTCGTAAATTTAAAAATAAGAGACAATGAGCTTTAAAATTTTTTAAACATAAAGGGTAAATCATCTACTGATGAGTTGGTATGGCTACCAACGAAATATATATTTAGATATTGCTAACCCGCAACAAATAAATAAAATTCTATTTTCAAGTTAATACAAAAATTAACTATTAAATTTTAATATTTATACATCCCTTTTGAATAGAACAAACGTTGTTTTTGGTACAAGCCACTAATTTAAAAAAAATTCAATTAATATACATATACAAAAAAGCAAGGGCCTGTGCTTATTATATGTTCAAAAACGAACATTAATCAAAAATATACTTAAGTTTAAAATCAAACCAAAAAATTTTGTCTTAAGTAAAACAAAAAATCAGGAGATTGGGCATTGTAGGATATAATTCGCTGACAGCATTGTAATGTTTAATATATAATAACAAATTAAAAACAAAAAATAAAAACAAAAAAATTCCCCAGCTGGCATTCATTAGTAGAAATAAGTCGCGTATTCTATTTGTATTTGTAAATATGTATAAATAGAATGTGTAATGATGTTCAACGAAGCTTCCTAACAAGTAGTTAAAGCATTTGCACATGAATACTGACGAGATTTAGTGGCTACTACCGAAAACAACGTTTGTTCTACTCATTCAGTGCTGTTGAAAAATCTACAAAAGGGATGTATATAAGTTCATATATTAAAATTTTCCTCTGTTGCTCGAAATATGTTAACAATGGGCGCGTTCAGCAGAAAAACCTGCTACTAAACAGTTTAGATGTAGCAGCTTTTGATTTGATTAATTTTTCTGAACGGTCTGCTCACTTTTTTGTCAAAAATATCAAAAAATTTGACTTTTAAATAAAAATTATTGAATTTTATTTTGTAAAAATATTTCATAATATTGTTTTGTGAATTTAAATTAATTAAAATTTAAAAATATTTTATGAAATTTGATTCAAAAGCCAAACTGAACTGAAATTTCGTAATTTGATGAAATGTATCGTACTTTTTCTTTGCTACCAAAACCAGTGAGCGCTCACTCAACATGTTCGCTCATCGCTCAGTAATCAAAGCGTTCAGCAGATTGTTGAGCAACAGTTGTGTATCAAACTGTGTCTGCTGAACGCACCCAATGTCTACCTAACATTTCTCTGATGATAAACATTTACGACTTTTAGCCTGTATAAATATTAATAATAAACATTTCGTACTAATTTAAAAAAAATACATTTAATATACATGTACTTATTTTTAGTTAGAGTTTTTAAATGCATTTTTAGAAACTTTGCTTTATGAAACAGTACATTATAAATTAATTCAAAAATTTATTTCATTATGTAAATTGAATTGAACTCTAAAGAAAACAATTTAAGATTGTCAGATATTAATGTGCGAACGAATATTATGTTTTTGGCCCACCCTTATGAACATTCATTTATTTATATATATATATATATATATATATATTTATTTATATATGAATATTATTTCACAACACTTGTTTAATATGACAAAATACTCTGTCGTTTAAACAAATCAACTTATTGCCTTAAAGTTTATGGCACAAACTCAGCCAGCTGCCTTTGAACTTATTTTCTGAAACTATGCTATATGGAAAACTATAAAAAAACTTTTATAACAATAGAATTAATAGTAATAAAATTAAAACAAAATAAATATTTATCAGCTATTTGACGGCATTAAAAACAAAACAAATTGGTCAACAATAAAATGCCACAATGGTATTATTTGTGTTTTTCAAAAATTAAATCAGACATTCAGAACATGTGAAAACAATTTAAAAATATTATTAACTCAAATCATAAAGCTTTTCAACAATAACATCAATGAAAAAGAAACAAAAAAAAAAAGAGACTATAAAATCTGGCTAATAATCATAAAAAAAAATATATATATAAATATTTATTAATATAAAAAAATACATGTATTCATAAACAATTAATAGTCAACTTGAAGTAGAAATTAATTTAACAACGGGTATAAAGAAATAAAGTATTAATTAAAAAATGAATTATAAAATTTGTTTTTGATTTAAAATATGTATAAAAATATTTTAATATGAAAAAACCAATTTTATAGTGCTGTGAAAATTTTTGATTGTTATGAAAGCGAATATAATTCTTATTTTTACTTTCTGTTATCAAAAATGGGAATTTACTGCATTCTCGACGATTTTTGAAAATCAAGTTTTTTTAGAGCTTGACGTTTCAGGTCAAGGAAATCTAGTCTGAATATATTTTTACGATGTATGTATGAAAGTTTGTTTGTGTGTAGGTATATATCATCGGAATTACGACTTAGCGGCGTACTTTTATAAGGCCTTCTGTAAGACCTTCCAAAACATATTTTTAGATCCAGTACTCATGTTCGCTGGCATTCTCAGGAAAAAAAATCCGTTTCGAGATAATCGCAGTTGAAGTTTTTGACACGTTCTCACCTTCTACCATAATTTTTGACGTATTCTCTTAAAACGTGAACAGTACAAAAGACATAAAGATGAAACGTATACACAATATAAAGCAGGAAATGTCAAAAAATTCTGAAATTTGGAGCTATGACGGTGTAAAGGGTGTTTTTTATAGAGTGTCAGAGCTTTAAGTTGGCATGACTGCATTATTTGAGCACCCATTTAACAGCTGATATTTGCTTTTTCCTTAGTTTGCTTTGAAATTTCATTATGAATCGACTTACAACAGAGCAGCACGTACAAATTGTTGAAATTTTTAATCAAAATAATTGTTCTATTCGTCAAACTCGTCGTGCAACGGGCGCAAAAATTGATTTACTCAAAGAAACTTTTGATGAAAAAATAATTATACGTAATGGCCCAATTAATTGTCCACCAAGATCGTGTGATTAAACCCTATTAGATTTTTTTCTTTCGGGTTATGTTAAGTCACTTGTTTACATCGATACACCACAAACAATTGAACACCTGGAAATCAATATTCGAAGAGTAATCGGCGAAACACGGCTGCAAATGTTGCGAAAAGTTGTTGAAAATTTGTGTTCCAGATTGCGCCTCCTACGCGCCAGCCATGGCAGCCACCTGGCAGAATTCATATTTTAACATTAATTTCATAAAAGTTTTTTTCCAATAAAGCCCGTTTCATTGATATTAAAAATATATTTCCTTTTTTATTATGATTTAAACTTGTGTCACTCTATAAAAAAACACCCTTTATTAGTAAATTAGCAATCTGTCGTTTCTTACGATGTTTACACGTTCATACATACCTACAAACACTACAACAAACACTAATCCAAAAATCTTAAATAAAAAAAAAAGTGAAAAGAAAAAAGGAGGAAACGTTTTGCTTAAATTCTTTGACAAATCGGTTGTGTGTTGTCTGAACTATTTAAAAAGTCTGAAATAAAGTGATATATGTTCTTCATTTAAAATTATATATATTTTCAATAAAGTACTTTAAAAAATATATAATTATATAAAAAAAAAAAAACTATGACAGGCATTCAATTAATTTATCAAAAAAAAACTTTGGCCTTCTTGTCTTTAGTAAAACCTACTGAAGAAGGACCAGTACCAGGCCTGCAAATGAAGGGAGCTCAGTTATTTTGTATAAACAATGTATGAGTATTAAGGGGGTTAAGACTAGTATCTGCTAAATAAGGGGCACCAGAGGCCCTGTATATTGTTTATTTCTGCTGCTGGGGTATTCTAAAGTTTAAAATTTAAGGGCAATGGTCTAGGTATGTATATGCCGTGACCGCTTTTTTATAGATTTTTAAAATTTTTGGAAAATAAATACTTTGGAAAAAGCGTTGTCTCAAAAAAATTATAAACTACTGCACCGATCAAATAAAGAAGGAATCAACGAACGCCTAATTAAAAGATAACTCAACGATATCGTTACGCGATATATGCTCGAAAAAAAAGTTTTATATTATTATTTCCAAAATAGTCAAATCGATTACTGAGCAAATATGAACGTAGGAGTTTTAGTGATTTAAGAAATATCGGTGTCGAAATACTTTGAAAATCAATTGTTTTTTGCTCTGTTAGTTATTAAAAAACATCTTGTGAAATTGAAATTTAAGGGCAGCTGGGAGAAGATACATGTAAAGCTTACAAGGGTAACCGTATCCAAAACTTTGTATAAGCAAATTTGATCATAACTTTAAGGTCACACTAGACTGCTGTTACAGAATTGTCTCTTCTAATAGCTTAGAAAAAGTTATTTCACGTACAGACAGATTTACATACCGACAGGCGGAAATGGCTCATTCTACATTCTTATTTATAGGGATCCAAAAATGTTAATATTGTGGAAAATCTTTAAATCAAGTCCTGACAATAATGTCACTTCAGTGTGCAACGTGTTTCTGTTCTGTTTTGTATAATTAATATTAAATTTATGTTAGTTTTTTCCTTTGTTCCTCAAATAAGAAAGGTTATAGGTAAATGTTTATCACCCCGTTAAAGATATTATGCAAAAGATCTAATTGAAATAAATAAATTACAAATTATATATATATTTTCAAAAAATAACTTAAAACACAAGTTTTTCCAACACCCCTTTAAGAATATCAAAATGTAACGAATCAATATTCCACTTATAATCAATGTAAATGTTTGATTAAATTAACAATTCATTAGCAGTCACTCTAGAAATTCAAAACATTTCATGAAGCCACTTGAGTCAATCAACAGCAAAAATAAGTGTAAACAGAAATTAGCAATCATCGTCTCAGAAATGAAAAAAAGAGAAAACTTTAAAATACACAAAAGCTTAAGATGTGTTCGTTATGAAATTATTTAAGTGATTGTTGTGTTAATTTTGACAATTTTTTTCTATCTATTTATTTAAAATCACAACATGTTGGTGGCTTTTTCAAGTACAATTCAGCGAAGTTTGTATTGGTGTTGGTGTTGATGGTAGCATTTCTGATAATTTTATACAATAATCAAATCAATTGTACAATGTCACTATTAATTTATGTGTAAGCTTGCTTGAATCATAAGATAAAATAAATGCTTGATTGCTTGTGATTTGTTCCAATTTATTCTGTCACTCATTCAGCGTAAAAGTGCGAGTATGAGTACAAAAAATTTAGTAATTATTAAAACAGATCGTTTTGTTGTGATTTCTTTTTTATTGCTGTTCAACGCTAATTTAACAAGAATAACAATACATGTGTGTGTGTGCATAAGCGTACGTACGAGATAGATATATTAAAAACAATTTTAAAAAAATTATAATAATAACGACTTAGTGGCTGCTGAAAATACATAATTTTTTTTTTTACAATACGGGTTCAATTGAATACTTTATTACTTTTTTTATATACAAATGACAGATCTGAGGGTACAAGAAAAAATTCCCACCACATATTATTACAAAAAAAAATCATGTTTACATACATTTTTTTATTATGACATTGTGTGACATAGAAATATATTGTTAGTTCTAATTGAAAAATATGATAATTGTTTAAGTGTATAAGTATTAGAAAATCTACATATATAATCAATTCGTAGGACCAGTTTTTGTGATGGACTTGATGGCCTTATATTTCAACTGATTTAAACAAAAAAATAGGTTAGGTTAGCTTAAGCAGGCTGCTACTGCACATTGTGTCCTTTTTTTTGATACCTTTAGGTGAAATGAAAATGCAATATAAGAATAAAAGAGAAAAAATATACGAAGTGTGTAAAATAAAATGATTAATCATGAAGGAATTAATTTTGTTGAATCTGACCTCCGCCTTTTAACATAAGCTGACGCAGGCCCCTAAATGGTATTTGTTGTTCTTCTAGATAAGAACAGAAACATTGAAGGTGGGAGATGGATTCCCCTTTCTTTATATTTTGGCATCTTTACAGATTTCATGGGACGTAGATCCAATTAAGGCTGACTTCCAAAACGTCAATTGCTTTGTGTTTGAACAAAGCATCAGATTTCATAATGCCGCAGTACAATATTTATACAATGTATATCATTTCAAAATGGCGCCGCCAAGTATTTTAAACGCAGTAAGAAAGCAAACAAGGAATCGGTTTTATAGTTGATTCATTGTTTCGGAACTTTGCATATGTATGTGATTTACATGCAGTTGCAATACTGTATACAAACTTTGTATACGAACGTTTTGGAAGTCAGCCTAATTTTGCCCAATTTTCAGTAACACTTGAGCTCTGAAAAAATCTCTTTTATGATTGTCTTGGATAATCTTAAGAGGCAGGAAATTATAGACCAGATAAGTCCGGAAGGGCTTCAAGTAGTCTCTCCAAACCATCTGTCCTGAGCAAGATCTCTGAAAATTTTGCCAATTTGATTATTGCATGCGAGAAGTCAGATCCCACAGAAGGTGTCGAATTGGGGTAGCTTCTCTCGCCAACGACTCAGCGATGTTGTTGCCTATCTTGAAATTATGACCCTGTACCCAAAAATAGGGGTGTCACAATGTCTCGCCATTCTATTTAGTTTTTCTAAATAGTTTTTAAGTTTATTAAATACCTGTTAGAGACCTAATTGTGGCGAACAAGGTGAATATTCTGATATTCCTATCAAATATCCTGCGATACCGGAGACAGTTAGCGCCGCCATATGTGTGTCTGATATTCCCGTTTGAAAAACACTACAACTACGCATTAATTTTCTTAAGCTGTGTGAGTAGGCATTTTATTATTTTTTTTACTTAGCCGGCGATTCTGCCAACCAACGAAGGAGGACGCCGGGATGTACGGTAGCTTGAAGCAGTATCAGTCTCTGCCGGAAGAGTTTTTAGTGACCAGAACTATGCCTTCATCACTTAAACAGACGAACAACAATTAATACAATGCAACACTAATGAACATGGGAGAAAAATTTATGATGTTGATTAAATTGTTCTGACCAGCGTTTTAACCCAGCCTAAGTCTTCGTCCACATTGTAGGAATGTTTAAGAAACAAAAGAGAAGAGAGAAAAGTTCTGAACAATAAAAAGCTGTGGACTAAATTTGGAAAGTGCCCGTATAGTACATACGTACGTATTTTAAATATTTTTGCCAGATACAGTCAATACAACTCTGTTATTTTGATAAATTGTAATATTTTTTTTGTTCTAAGCGTAAATTTTCTTAAGTTAGAATAATTTAACAAGCTGACCTTGAAAACCAACATATTAACATCTATAAAAAGCTTAAAAATTTCTTATCACATAACTTTGTCTCATATCTCGTCGTTGCTGTGGCGTAATCAGTTCTATGAAAAATGGTTTAGTAAAGATATTTTAATTTTATTTTCTGAAATAGAAGTATGTCTATGTGTGTGTTCAGAAATATTTTAAAGTATAAAATAACTTGGCTAGAAATGTTCCATGTAGACAATAAGGGGATTCCTTTCAACAAAATTAATAATTTTTTTTTTTTTTGCTGAAAACTGGAAAATTGGAAACATTTAATATATTTTTATACAACAAAAAATTTATTTATACAATACAAAAATTACATATTTCCACTCTTTTATTTTACCAATCAATTGTGCATGAACGGCCTTACTAAAAGACAGAGCTTGCCGTGTCCTAAAAAATTCTACTAAAACCCAGCGGGAAAACTGGTAATTGATTACATATGTAATGGAAGATATAATGTATTATTTTCCAAGGAAAAATAATGTAATCCTTTGGAAACAAAAAGGTAATTAGATCACGTTTATTACCACTTCTTACGATGAAGGAATTTATTGTTTTTGCTTGTGCAAAGGTGTTCGCATTTTCCTTTAAAAATAAATGAATTATAGGATTTATTCGCCGTACACATTAAACGAATTCATTACTTTCCTAGGACATGTTCTGTGTGAACAATAATGAATTCTGGAATGAAAAATTATACATGCTGTACATTACTCTCTTGTTTACTATTCATTACCTTTTTCCGCTGGGAAACATGTGTCTGATTTTATTAGAGAGCAACAAAGATTTGACTCCTAAAAAAAGAATTTTATCAAATCTGTTCTTTATCAGTAATGCGTAATTTAAATTGCGCTGTTGAATAATTTATTTACTAAAAAGGTACTATTTGCTAATATTTTTTTTTATTATTATTATTATGATTATAAATAAAAGATAAACCAGAAACATTTTAACAAAATATTTAGCTCTTGATTCATATTTAAAATGATATCATATTCATGTACAGCAGCTGTATTTGCTATATAAATATGAAAATAAACTTTATTTGCCTGTCAGAATAACATTTACACAAGTAAAATGAAATTTTATAGTGTTTTTTATAAAAAAAGAAGAAAGTTTAAATCGTCAACACTTCACCTAAGTTATAAATTGTAAAATTCTTGTCATATTTAATTATTAATCTTATTCTTATAAAACAATATAACGCGCTTTCTGAAATAATTTAATATATTGTCGTAAATACTCTGCATAGTTACAGCAAGAGAAAATATATTTTTTAAAAGGGAAATTTTTATACAATTCCATTCTTTTTAACTCAGTAGAAATAAAGTGTATATAATAGATTTCTTATAATTCGACGGTTAGGAGGAAGCATCATATTTTTCACTGTCCTTTATCGGCACCTACATGTATCACTCACTATTGTTAGTTTGTACATTGGTAGAATTGACTTTTTATAAGTGTTCTTCTAAATATCTGTACCTTTGTCTATTACTATATTACATACAGCTATTTTTTTATTGTGATTAATTCATAATAAAACATGCCACATGTCATATTAAAATATCAACACCTTTATTTCGTTTCGCGACTCTGATTAAGTTGTCTTGTAAAAAAAAGCTAATAATTTATGCAAGTAAAATAATAAGAAATAAAAAACCAATATGTTAATGCTACAGTGGTGGTACTAGAATAAGTACTCTTGATGAAAGAATTAATGCAGGAATGATTTTTAGATTGAGGTTCCATCTCTGGAACAGCTGACTTATTCAGATTATTACTACTGCATACTTAGAATCATTTGTTTTAAACCAAATAAATGGATACGAGTACCTTCGATATTTGTCTCATATTCCAAACATATGTCATCTAAAAAATCTCATTGGAAAGGTCACATGGTAGCGACTTTGCTTCATTCCACGTTAAATTCCGCTAGCCGAAAGCATGTCAAACGTGTTCCGCCTGGTAATGGACAATCTTGGGTTTTCAATCCATAGCAGCTCTTGAAATTTGAACCACAAGATCAACGTAAAAATTATCATATCTGGAAAGATTTTTGTTCCGGAATGGATAAGTTAGAAATGACGCATCTGATAAAGTTGTTCATTTGTTAACCACAGCAACCAATATGTAATTAGTGTTTGTCTGAGGTATCAGTTGAAAAGTAGCTTTAACTTACCTTGAGCATCAGAGTTGGTACTGCACGAAGTGCAGCTATACCGCAGAGGAGATTTTACATTGAAATTGAGTATTTGTGTACGTTTTGTTACGTTGTTTGAGCGCCATACTTTCTGAAGGCAATTATAAGCAACCCTGGCTTTGGTCATACAAATTATGATACATTCTTGTGAGCCTCCACCTTTCGAAATGCAGGTGCCTAGATAAGAGAAAAAAGTCCATTTCTTCGATCATAGACCCAATGATTAAAATTAATCTTACGTTGTTTCATCCAATTCTCATTAGTTTTGTTTTGCTAACATTTATTTTAAGGTCTACTGTCCTGACGTTGCTGTTAAGGAAGTTGAGGTAATGTTAATCTAGACTTCGTTCGCGCTACATGTTAATGAAACTATAAACTGTCAGTATATCAAATTAAAAAAAAAAAAAACCATAAGGTGCCAAAAGCAAATAGTACCAGTTTTCCTCAGTTTTAACCGTCAGAAAGTACAACGTATGGCAATTAAACAAAATTATTAAAAAAAGAACAGAAATTGTCAAAGGTACCAATTGGTCCCGTTTTTACAACTTAAAAAGTTTCCTTTATTTTAATCTGGATCGTATTCTATTTGTCTAACAAATTGTATTCATTGAGTGGGTTTCGAGTTATGATGGAAGTAACATAGAAACTTCCATATTTATAGAATTATTAGGGTGTCTTCAAAACATCATATATCATCAACACAGCATATATCTTTTAGGTATTTATGCCTAAGCCCTGTTCGGTGCTTTCGTGTTGGGCTATCTCATGACTCCATCAAAGAGTACTGAGAACAAAAACGATGATAAAATGCTCATTTGATGGACACGTGTATTATTCAGAAATAGCAGACTTTGGTAAACGTCAAACTTCACTCTACATTCAGTATGAGAGAAAGTATGGTCGCTGTGATTCCTCTACTATGTTACGCGTTACTTAGATTTTTAAAGACACATGTGTATGTCCCAAATGCTTCTTTGTCAAAATCCCTATAAAAATTGTAGGTAAGGTATATGAACGGTAGTGAAGTCCCAGCTAGCTATATGGCATTTGGTTGTGAAGTTCTAACCCAATTTTAACGCGCACACATATAAATATACTTCATATACATATCAATACAATCATAAGTATATAAAAGAATAATAAAGCATAATGTTAGCCTCGTAAGTGGGAGCAGCTCATACAGCTGATCTGTTTACGGTGTCAAAAGCTCTCTCAAACGCAAAGCGCTCTATCTAGCAATTTAATTATATTAAAAAAGAAACGAAAAGAAACAGGAAGTGTAGTATAACGGCCACTCCAACAAAATAAAAGAATAATAAAAATTAGGTGATTTTTCGTTAGTTACTGTATTTTGCATTTTAGTTCTTCGATAATAATACGAAGGGAGATAATTTGAGCTTTCTCGCCTGAAATCCGATTATAATCTGCATAGAATTGTTGCTACTACTGGAGTAATTTGGCTAAAAAGCAGATGAGTGAAAACTTTGTTGTTGATGGTGCAAAGGGGCTGTGCACATATTACGTAACGCTGTTTTCATAGATTTTCTACCCGCCTCTTCGTAACGCTTTTTACTAATTTTTCAGTACAAAATTTCCAATCCGTAACAAATCTTTAACCCCCCCTTCCCCCTGGAGCGTTACGTAATATGTGCACAGCCCCAAAGCAATATTATTCCCCAACTGTTTTCGCAATGGCTAAGATCACCTCTTTATTTTGGATTTATGACAATCATACCTGCCTGCAAATTATAAAATAGGGGGATATTCACATATTAAGTTCAAAGTAGACTTTAAGTTATTACTTTTCAAAATGTTGGAAATTTTATATAAAAGTTTTCTAAACATATTGTAAAGCAATTGTTTTAATTTATTCGTGTTGAAGTAAAGAGTTTATGTTTGGCTCGCCTGAAATAAGTACTAAATAACTCATAATCTCCAATACGCAACTATTTCTTTCGGAGTGCGTTTAACCAGAATTGTTCGTTACAATCCTCTTAGTTACTTTTTTTACAGTGTATTCTTAGCAATAAAGTGTTTTAAATGAATTTATTATAGGGTGATCCATTTCGAGGTTCCCTACTTTTTTAAAGAAAAAAACACAGAAAATTAAAAATTAATGGATAATGTTTATTATCATTTGAAAGAACATTCTTTGGCATTTATTTTTTGAAGATTATGTCTATCAAATGTTGGCCGTTGCTACATCGCAGATGGTCCATCCGTTGAGTCCAATTTTCGATGACTCGTTCGAGCATTTCGACTGGTAACTGTCGAATGACACGCGTGATGTTTTCCTCCAAGGCCTGAATCGAAGCGGGTTTGTCCGCATAAACTTTAGACTTTACATATGCCCACAGGCAAAAGTCTAACAGTGTGATATCACACGATCTTGGTGGCCAATCGACCGGCCCAAAACGTGAAATTATGTGCTCACCGAAATCACGAGCTTCAATTTCAGGTATCAAATAGTCGGTTATCATGGCACGATAACGGTCGCAATTGACGGTTACGTTCGCACCAGCATCATTTTTAAAGAAATATGGACCGATGATTCCACCGGCCCACAAAACACACCAAACTGTTGTTTTTTCTGGATGAAGTGGCAGTTCTTGAATCTCTTCAGGTTGCTGTTCGTCCCAAATGCGGCAATTTTGTTTGTTTACATACCCATTGAGCCAGAAATGGGCCTCGGCGCTAAACAAAATTTGCCTCGAAACACATTCCTCACAGAACGTGAATTTTCGTAATAAAGTTGAACGATTGTAAACGTTGTTCAGGTGTAAGTCTTTTCATTATGAAATGCCAAACAATACTAAACAAAAATAACATTGAAAAAAGTATCTCTACTTGGATAACCCTTTATATAAATAAATTGTACTGTATATGCATTTCGTTTCAGTTTATTTTCTCTAATTAATTATTAATTTTTTTTCATTTTCTTACTGGTGTTATTATTGCTATAATTTCTTTATAAGTTACTCAACATAACCTAACTGTTGCTTAGTTATGTTAATATTATGCGAATTAATTTGTCTGCACGTTCCTGAACATATATATACACACACCTACACTTACATATACATACACACCTGCTATACATATATATTTATTTGTGGTTTAATCGCATCATAAATAATCTGCTGAATAAATGGCTTATTATCGCCGATTTTTTCATATTTATTTATAAAATGAGCGGCATTTATTTTATTGAAGTTATATATATTTTTTTATTCTATAATTTGTTTGCTTGTAAAAAATAAGATACAGAAATAATAAATTGTTAGATTATAAAAAAATTAATATAAAAAGAAAAATGATTTAGTGAATTATTTCAAATTTATATTTAAGTTGCAAATCAATGCTATCAAGTGTATAAATAAAATATTTTTTATCATTCTCTATGAAAATGCTTTATGATTGTGAGTTCAATTTAAGTGGATAAATAGGAAGACCCAATCGAATAGATTAAAAAAAATGTACGCCTCTATAATATTGAAAAAAAAACAAATTTTTCCAAATTTAAAAAAAAAATTAAATTAAAAGCTTATTGACTTAATTAAATAATAATTTAAGTACTTTAATTGAAATTATTTTCTCAAGTGGAATGCATTTATTTCTATACATATAGTCATTTATTGCATCTTAAATTAAAATATGAATAAGTACAGTGAAACTTTGATATAACGATGTAGAATTTTATTTCGTAGTCTTTGAATTTTGTGCGTCTAAGTGCGATTTCCATGTTAAACGGCGATTAAGATGGACACCGAGATATTTTACTTCATTGTGTTGCGTTTTGATTTGAATAGTCGGTCAAATATCCACGCGCAATGTACAAGTGATATGTACACATTTTGCTCGTTAACTTTCAAACGCCATTGTTTTGACCATTTTTCCAATGCATTGTGGAGAAGTATATTTGAGCAATAAATATAATATACCATGACAAAACTTACTGCATTTTCCACGAAGTCGAAAAATTGCTTTCTTTCCTACAGTTAAATCTAACATTAAAATAAATACTGAAATTTTGTTTTATATATAATAAAAATATACTTAAGAGCATCACACTCCTTTTTAATACTTGATTCACGAATTTTATAAATAAGATATAATAAAAAAAAATCATTAAAATAATAAAGTAAAAAAAAATTCTTGACTTGGGCTCGTCCGGGATTTGAACCCGGGACCTCCCGCACCCTAAGCGGAAATCATACCCCTAGACCAACGAGCCAGTTATAAACAGTTTAGAAAATTAAGCTCTACAAGTGTGTGACAAGCAAACAAACAAACAAAATAGTCAATAAATAAGAAACTATCAAAACAGGTAAAAAAGTAAGGTGAAAGTTAATGCATAAAAACAAAAAAAAAAAAAAAAAAAAGCGAGAGCGTGCTGCTGCCAGAAACTGATAAGATATTTTTAAAATATGAATATTATTAAATGGTTATTTAACAAAGCATTCTCTATTAAATTTAAATTCAAACAAATAAATAAATAAACCATGTGTTTATTTTGTTTGTCTGTATGTTTAAAATATTTTTCATGTACTCAAAGTAAATAATTAAAGTTTTTGATTGATGTGATTTATGACTTGTTTGATGGTACGACCACATATTTAAAATCAAAAAACATATCAATCTTAGTCACAGCTTTTTGCTTTGCTTGGTTTTGTATTGTTTTTTCTTAATGAATATGAAAACAAAAATTTTGCTTAGTAATTTGAGTATTTAAGCATGAGTTCATATCATAAATATGTCAGAAAACAATCAATCATAGTGTTTTGGAAAAGTATTTGGGAAATATTTATATCAGAGTTTGAACTTTTTTAAGTTTCTGTGATAAAAAAATAACTTATCAATTTCATAGTACATATTTTATTTGTAATATTGTTAAAATTTATTCATTAACCTTAAATTTTATATTAGTTTATTAAAAACGTATGCAAAGTTACGAAATATGTTATTAAAAAAGACTTCTATGACTTTTTAAAACCATGTATAACATATTGGTCGCATTTTTTTATTAATGGCCCGTAAGGGTTGCGTATACATACGTTACAAAACAATGTGGAAAATTCTACGTAACGCACTATAATTATTATAATATTTTTTTTCGGATAAACAGTGCTTTAATTTTTAGGTGACAATCTGATTTGTTTGATTCATCTTTTTGTAACATTTTCATTGTATATTAAACCTTCAATTGAAAATTGAATAAATAATAAGTTTTCAAATCTTATATTATATACATTTCAAATAAGTGCAGTCAGTGCGAGTCAATATACTTCTTTCAATTGTTGTTTCTTTCGTGGACTTACGTATTTTGTGATCGGCAGATATTAAAAGTATTTCTTCTTTTTTAGCCGAATATGTCCTCTACAGGGACTTGGGTGCATCTCAATTTTTTTGGATATTTGTTGTCACATGTTTTGAAAACACATTTTTTTATAGATTCACAGTTTTTTTAACATTCAAATTGAATTTTTTTGGAACATAATAAAATTATTGATTATTTTAGAATTTTAATGGTAAAATTTGGCATTATATGTGTTAAAAATGGCAAAAATTGCATCAATAATCAATCTCTTTTAGAGTGTAATATTTTTTTTTTGAAAACAACATCGAATTTTTGGCTCACTTGAATAGGTTCAACTCCAATAATTAAAAAATCAACGAGAAAAATGTTATTATTTTTTAATATTTGTTAATATTTGTACAGGCTAAAGTTCGTAAATGTTTAAAATCAGAGAAATATTCAGCCTGATTACGGGTGGCGTATTTCGACTACGCCAAGTACTAGATTAAAGAAAAATCTTGAACTTTTCTTTAATCTAGTACTTGGCGTAGTCGAAAGACGCCACCCGTAATCAGGATGATTAGGTAGACATTGTTAATTTATTTCGAGCAACAAAGTAAAAATTTAATATTTATACAACCCTTTTGTAGATTTTTCAACAGCACTAGCTGAATAGACACTAAGGTTGTTTTTCGGTAAAAGCCACTAAACCTCGTCAGTATTCATGTGCAAATACCCTTCTTCATTACTTGCTAGGTAGCTTCGTTGAACGTCATTACATACTCTATATATACAAATTACATTATTATTACAAATTATTATTTTTTATTTTTTTAATTTAAAATTATTTTTATAATGTTTTAATAAAAATTTAATAATGAGTATTTCCTCCTTTATTTGATGTTACTTAAAAAATACGATTTGGAGGAGTTGTAGAGATTCTCAGTTATTGATAATGATAATATTCAAGTTAGGAGAATACGGTGCCCACTCCAAAATATGGACATTCTGTCCACGAATCCATTCTTTTACAACCCTTGCAGGTGGATCGGGTCATTATCATGTCGGATCTTCCATGGAACAGGTCCGAAGAGAGTTGTAAAATGTGGAAACGCCGTTATTTGCATTCGTTTTGGAAGAAAGAAAATATAAATATAAATATATTTTGCAAGTTAGTAACGAAGAGATCACTTTTTGCATCATCAATTCTTGCCCATTCATCATTCGAACATCGTAATATGAGGATTACTTATCAACGGTCTTTAAAGTCTTTTGGCTGTTCGCCATAGCGAATAATCTGATTGTGGTGGTGCGTCGAGTTCTTTAGAAATTATTGTAGATCTAATAAATAAAAATTGTGAAAAATTTCTTATCTGGTGTTTTGAAATGACGAACAAGTGATTTGAGTGTATAATTTGTATTATAGGCACTATGGTTTTTGATTTTACACTCAAATAATTTGTTCGTCATGTAAAAACTGAACATTAGTCTCAATTAAAAATGTATAAAATAAAAACAGAGGAAACAACAGATAATTACAAAATAATTTTTTCCATAATTAATAATCTCCTTTAAGTGGTGTGTTAGGTCGCAAAATGCCAAAAAAAAATTTGGTAAAATAACTTTTCAAATCTAACAGACGGTATTTTCTTTTCATAAATTTGTTAAATACTTATCTTTAAGTGGGGCTTGTCGAAAAGCAAGATAAAAATTTGAACTAAATGACGGCTATCTGTTTCATAGAAATCACGTATTTTTTGGGTCTACAATAAAATAATCATTAATATTGCTAATACTTGTGTGCAGACAAATTTATGACCATCATTAATCATATTCCCAAAAAATAAAATATAAAAAAAAATACTCGAAAGAAAATTTATTCATAAATTTATTGTATAATTTATTTCATTTGAAATGAGTGTTATTAATTTTATTTTCTTAATATTTTAATAAAACAAAATGGCACATAATAGAAACCTAAATAATATTTTAGCAATGAAATGTGACTACGAATGTCAACAACACGTTTATGATTAATAGTTTAAAGTAGGCGTTTTATTATTAAATGAATAAAAAAAATCGATATGTACACAAAGTTTTAGTATTTTAAAAGCGAAGCTTGGTGACAAGCACTCTGAAAGCTTTATTTGAAGTTTACATTTTGTAATAGCAGCGATAAGTCAGCTAAATTTTAACATCTAGTTTTCGTTAACTGGTGAATTTTTGAAGGACTAGTTTTTGTTTTATTATTATACACTTTAGCTTATAAGTCAACAAAATATTTTTGCCACTTCATCTTACATCACAGTTTATCATGTTAAATTACCTAAAGTTATTTTTAAGATCTGGCGTCTTAGATCTTTAAGAATAATCGTTTCTGTGTTACTCTCCTTATGGAAGTTCCTACAGAGGTTGCAGAAGCCCTTCTAGTGTCACACAGAAAGTTGAATGAAAAAGATGCCGAACACTATTAACAAAAGACAAGAGGGTGGTGTTAGCTGAAGTGATTAGCGCGTTGACTACTAAGCAAATAATGACTTGTGGGGCCTGGGTTCAAACCCTGTCCAGAGTAAGTCAATCAACATCATTAATTTCTCTAATGTACATTAGTGAGACATTGTCTTAATTGTTGTCGGACTATTTAAGTGATGAAGGCATAGCACTGGTCACTAAAAAACTGTTCCGACAGCGATTGATGCTATCGAAGCTAATGTACACAACATCGCCCTCCTTCGTCGGTTAGCAGAAACATCGGCGAAGTAAAACAATTAATAAAATGACTGCTAATACAGCTTAACAAAGTTAATGTGTCTACTTAACAGCGGAGGCGCCTCAACACTGCCGTAAAAATTAACATAACGCGCAAAGCAGAGTTGTGAAAGAGTTAATTCTTCTAAATTTTTAACATCTATCTTCTCTACCCAATCTCTCTCCCTGAGTTCCGGCACAGTGCACTGCATACGTAGGGGTCGTCCCCTGAGTACTGGTCCGAGTTAAAAAAAAAAAAATACACTCACAGAGAAGGTGTTTAGCTGACTCATCCATTTCCAGACATAAACTTACCATGATTGGTCGTACTTGGTTGCATATCCACAGAGGATAGTTAAGTACAATGTGATCTGATGGCTCCCAACTATAACTTCAGCTATCGAATATGTATAATAAAAGCTTCGATAAAGGCCGAGCAAAGTTGCAATGTGTACCAAAAGTACCAGCTTTTCCTTATTGAACTCCCCAGAATGTATACTGCATGTTAATGTATGAAATAATTTTTGAAGACTCTAAGAAGTACCAAAAGGTACAAGTTGTCCCGTATTTATCCCTTAAATAATACCATATATATTATTCTAGGCCACATGTCTGAGTTTTTCAAGTTACAGTAGAGCAAACGTACCAACTTTCACTTTTATAATACATATTAGTAAAATTGCTAAACTGAAGACTTTGTAAAGAATTTTATAATCAAAACATCCGAATCAGCCATTTCTAGTTCAACACATTTTCAAACATTTCAAAATTGTTGTGCAGTGTAATTTTTAATATAACAATATGTGCTTCTAAACAAATTTATAAAAAAACAAAAAAAAAAAAAAAAAAAATTGCCATTAGTCATATCTGTATGATTGCCTCTCTCTACTTCTTTCCATATTTATAAAATAAAAAATTTATTTGTGTATTATTTAGAAGAAATTTTTTATACACCCATAAATGCATAAATAAATATACTGAAAATATTAAGCCAATAAATAATAAATTATGTTTATTAAAGGCTTTAACAGCTTTGTTATTCTCTTTTTTTAGTGTGTACTTTAAATATTAAACTCACATTCTCGTAATCAATATTGCTTTTAACAACCAATTGATAACCGCAAAATTAATCACTAATATAAAAAGTATTGTATTATAACTTTCCAAATGAAAAATGATTTAACGATTTATTAAAGAAAATAAAAGGTAACTAGAGTACTTTCATTCTGTTGGTTGCTAAATACGTGTTATTTCGATATTTTAATTCCAAAGTACATAATATAAAATGCTATTTTGGTATTTTGCCACCTTATTGCCATACAGTATTTGTTAAATAGTTTCAAATTTTAATTTTGATATTAAGGCAAATGGTATTAAGGGACAAACCCAAATAGTTGTTAACAAATAATAAAAATTTGAATAGAAAATTTCATTGAGTCAGAAGGCTATCAATAAAAACTAAATTTCCTTTGAAAAAAACCCAACTCTAAAATATTAATAAGTTCTAAAGAATAATATAAAACAAGTAACAAAAAAATATGGCAAAATTTCCCTATATGCAACCCTTAAAAAATGGCTTCTTGTAAATAAGTTTCACCAAAGGCTTTACAGTCATACAAATAAATATTTCGTTAATGCTTTTTTATCAAATCATCAGTAGACTTCAACCATACTTTTGAAGAGCTTTAAAACATCTTATCTGTTTACATAGTTTTGCACAGTTGAAGTATACTGACAATTTGCTAAATAACCAATGAAATAAGGATGGGCAATGTATTTTTATTTTGTACTACAAAACTCAGGAGATACAATGAATTGTGCCAGAACGTAAAGACTATAGATGTTGGAGATATAGAAGGCTTAATTTTTTAACAACATTTGCTATTGTGCGTTCTGTTAATTTATTAGAACAGTGTTGTAGCGCCTATATATAATTTAATAATTTAAATTTGTTATAAATAAAATCTTGGATATATATTAAATAATAAATTTAATAAATATTGGACTTGATCAAATTTACAGCATTTGTCGCAACTTTTTAAAGCCAAGAAAAAAAGTACATGGAAGCGCTGTTATGAAATTTCGACTTTAATTATTAAAATTTCTTCTCGAATAAACAGAATCGATCCTGACGTCATCTGACTGAGGATAATTTCTATAGAATGTCGAAAATTTAACTGTAATCGGTTAAGCTATATCTGTTTATGTATTATATATATAATATATTTTATTAGGACCAGCAGTCAGGGAATGACCCCTACGTATGCAATGCATTGCTCCGGAACTCAAGGAGAGGCACATCTACCTCCTAATATTATATATATGTATGTTTAGATGTATGAATAGTTGTTTCATTATAATGCGAAAACCGATAAATGGATTTGGATGAAATTTTGGTAAACGCATATCATATGACCCAGATTAAATATAAGGTACTTTTTAGGCGTACCAATATTATTTTATAAATTAACATACTTTCGGGGGATGAAATTTAAATTAACTGGTTCTCTTGGTGCTTTTTTACCTAGGATTCTTTATTTGTTTTTTGGTGTTTTTTTAGTTGTGGTACTTTTTCTCCTGCAAAATTCTCTTAATGGATTTGAATATAATTTTGTAGACGGATATCATGCGACCTAGATTATATTTATGGATACATTTTTTGGGCTAAAAACGCTACAAATTGGTAGTTTTTGGTACTATTTAGTTTATTTCTAAAATATTATAAATTTTTTATAAATTAATATACTTTCTGAGGTCTGAAATGAGAAACAACTAGTACTTTTTTGCCTATGATACTGTTTAACTTTTGATGCTGTTTTTATTTTTGATACTTTTTCTGGACAGAAATGCTCTTACTCGATTTGCATATAACTTTGTAGAAAACAGTTTAAAATATTGGGTAATTTTTGTTTGAAGGGCTAAAAACAGGGCAACATGGTACTTTTGGCAGTTTTTGATTTATTACTAATTTTTCGGATTTTCTGAAAGGTAAAATAGGGAAAACCTGGTATTTTTTTATTGTTTTACAATTTATTTTTCATATTAACACACGGTGTTCTTTGTTAAGGGATAAAGTAAAGACAACCCACACAAAAACATAAATGTGAAAATAAGGCCAAGTTCGTATCCAAAAAGTTTCGGCCGTAAAAAGTACTGAGATCAAAATAAGGACCAAGTTCTTGATAGGTACAATTCCATCTCATTTCTAGGCAACCTGTAAGCTTGGAAAATTTGTTTGCCTTTCTAATATGGGAAAGAATTCTTGGAAAACTTATAGAAAATTTAACCTGTGAGGTCACCTTTGTGGGGAGACCTTATGTTTCAAGTTTCATTATATTTTGATCAGGGGGAGCAAAGTTATGAGGGGGTAAAACAATTCGAATGGTTTCGTGTAAATATACACACTGTGTGGCCGTGCGCCTAGATTAGTGCTTTTGGTCCCTTATTAACAGATGAACGAAAGCACAGGTAAAAGCTAATACAGAATAAATTTCCATGGTCTTACTACATCAAGGTTAGATTAAAACTCGATTTTCAGACTTCAATATAATGATGAAAAAAATGATAATCCTTTTTGGATCAAAAATTTTTAAAAAAAAATTTCAAAATTTTCAAATAAAAAATTTTATAGTTTCTAACTGCGAGAAAATACGGTCACTGAACTCTTTCGAATTATCATAAAGTTGTGATTTTTAATAATTAGTTATTTTTACTACTAAAATATTTTTACAATAAATATATGTCAAAATCTCAAAATTCAGGTATGTCCATAATAATTTAAATTGTAAACATTTTTATTATCGTACTACTCAACACTTACTATAAATCAACTAATAGCAGCTGGTGTCGCAGCTAATTAACAACTTAACAACAAGAAAAACAAAAACAAAAATATTTAAATTAATGAAACTGAGTGCTGCTCCCCCAAAGTCAAACGAGAAAGAAACATGCTTTACAAATCTTTATAAATTAAAATTATTTTCTGACACTCTTGTAAAACTTCACAAGTGAAATGTCATGTTATTTCCACATTATATGGTGTTTTCATATGAATTATAGTTTTCAAGCTAAATTAAAAGAAAACAAAAATATATATATAAAAAAAAAAATAAACACTGAAAGAATTTTCTTAGCAATTGTCTTACATTAAAATATTGAAGTATTATAACTATAACATCACAAAATTTATAATAGTTTGGGGTCTCTATAAGAAATGAAGTATTTGCATTCCAGTTTAATTTAAGAAACATTCCTTTAATTTTTTAAGTGTATTTAATTTTACAAACATAAATATTTCTTATAAATGTATATTTCTATTTTTATTTTCTCTAAAATTAAAAAAAAACGATTTAGTGTCACCATCAATCACTAACAATATAAAAACTATATAGAAAATTAAATTTTTATATTTATTTCTTTTCCTTGTCACATTTTTTCGTTAATGTAAGATGAAACGCATATTTAAACCCAATCATGTGTTAAGTGACAAGTAAATGACACAACACTACTTAAAATATGTTGTAGGAGACAGCCACCAAAAATGACAGCGATGATGATATCGAGGACGGTGAAGATACATATCTGGCAAACAACACAATACAGCAACACGCAGCAGACAATAGTAATTGAATATCAGCAAAAAATATGTATATAAACTACTTGTTGATATATTTCGTATATTTTTGAATTATTAAAAATTGTGAAGGAAATAATTTATATTTATTATACCCTAATGTGTTAAAATCAAACATTTGATTTTGAAGGAAAGTATGTATAAATAAGTTATAGATTAAGAGAAGCTTTCAGAAGGTCAGGATTGTGCTCAGTACACTATGAATGAGTGTAGGGAGGTATCCTTATATAAATTTTATATTCCAAAAATTAAAGAGATGACTTTCCCAAAGCGTTATAGAATATTTTTTTCTTTCGAAAAACACCGGAAACACTAGAAAACGTCATCGTTTGCTCGTGGACGCGTTACTGAAGGATGTCCCATACACCCGTTGCGGATCCCTTTATAAAAAGAAATACATTGTGGAATAGTTCAAAAATGAAAACGGCAAAATCAGTACTTTTAATCGGTGCACTTTGTAAGTTTTATGTGGATTAAACAACGGAAAGTGTCACAACAAATGGTAAACTTCTGTGTCCGCTCCTATGAAACGTCTTCTCCCATAAAAACCTTTTCAAGCTTCAAGAAATGTCACAAATCAATCAATAAACGCCGGTAACTTATGGAACTCATCAAAGTACTTGGATGGGCCATGGTAAAAGATGTGTTAATATATCCAATAAACACCGAGTTGGAACCCTTTACTAAACGATGTAGAGTTACAGAACTTAGACCATCATGATTGGAAATTCTCTGGAAATTTATTTTAAGGACAGCATTAAGAAGGATTCCTCTGCATTCAAATCCTGAATGTCACTGTCGTGTTCTTTCAGAGATGTTGCATAAAATCACCACCTATACCAGCGACAGATGTGAGGTAACTTTTCTCTACTGGTGTTGTTCCTTTGTCTACGCTGATGTTGGACTGTTAGTCTAACTAATGCTGATGAAGCTGTATTGTACTGGCACCAAAAACTTCTTATGAAACACAATTACCGCCTTCCTGGTAGAACATTTTGGACAATTTTCTTTTTTGAAACAACAGAGCATCGGATGTACATATAACGTATAAAAAGGAAGTAGGTAATATATTTTAGTCTGTTAGAGGTCACCCAAGGTCTCCCGTAAGACCCAAAGCCGATAGAAAGTTAATCGTTATGGGTTCTCTTTCGACGCTTGACCAATAACCTAAGCTGGTACCACGGGAGCCTCACGAAAAGGTGTCTACCGGTGCTATGGAGTATTGATCCTATATTGGACTCACATTGCGATGTGATATTGCGAGATGCATATCTGTTCTCTTGGTGATAGATATAAATAGGCATAATTTTTCTCCTTGAGAATGGATATGCTGGCAGCCATCGCACTACTTGTGGCATATTCCGTGTGCCCTCGGTGTGACTCGGATACGCTTGTGAACACATTCACACGGTGTGGAAAACACTGTGGGCTCAGGCCAAAAGACGGGTTCCCACATTAATCTGTCACAGATCTAAACAACTTTCTGTTGAAGACAGGAATGCCAGAGATTTAAACGAATGTAAATCTACCAGATCATGTGCCTGTGCCATTTAAGTTGTAAGTGATCTCGGGATTTGAGGAATTTCACAAGCTACCGGAGTCTAAATCGAAGAATGCGCTTGGCCACACTTCATCTGGCACTGTACAATTTGACGTATGTCAGAATGATGATGACTCACGTAGGTATCACAGCAGCAGCTTATTCTTCTAAGTATCTGCCATCTAAGGTAGATCCGAAATACAAGGGGAGAAAGTGGGCAAGTAAAATCACTCGTTCGGTAAAGCCCAAATAATATTAATTAATTTTCTTGCTTTTTAATTAACCTAAATATATGAGTAGATATTTTTTTCACTCTGAAAAGATCCATATGTCTGCTTTTCAGTTTAACGCTCTGACATAATATTTTCATCGCAAGTGTTTTGTATTTTCTGTATCCGCCACATTTTATAAAAATAATATTTACAAATTAACATTGCCACTAAAAGTGATGATTAAAATAATTATTATCTTAATGATGCTGTTGACAACGAGAAGGTGTTGATTTAAGTCAGTTCATACCCCCGTATTGTAATAATGTTATACTGTCATGTTGCAGTGCCACCACCTCCTGTATTTTTCTTACAACATTTTATTTTTTGACACCATGATTTGGGGTTTGAGTGAGTGAGTTGTGTTGTGTGGTAAGCAAGAGTTGCTGCTGCGTGTGTGTCAAATATTCTTTATTGTTTCTTTTTGCTGACATTGTTGCTGCTGCTGCTGCCGCTGTTATTGTTTGTCAGTACTACTGTGCTTGTTGAACTAGCAACATACATACATACATTCATACATATTTTGTTTTTTTTTGTTTTTTTTTTTTTTTTTGTAGTTGTTGGTTTAATATTTATGGCTTCCTTCTGTCATTTTTATAATGCTTACTTTGACACTTTCTTTATGTTACATTTACATTTTGACTAAAAACTCTACTTGTATCTCACATACATCTTTCAGTTAGCGACAATCATATATACGAGGTGTGTTTCAGAACTAGATAAAATTGTATGTATGTACTTACAAAATTCGTATAGCATGCGACGACTTTTGATGAAAATTTAAAAACTGTACGTACGAGTTTTAGGTATGCTTTACGTCATGAGTGTCCGTACTTGATTTTTATATCAAGCATTTTGACATTTTGTATTCTGTTCTCCTAGTATAACAACTTTTAATAGAATTAGTTGCGGCCCCTTAACATATAATAAGTAGTTTGGTTTTACTTTAATTATACATTATAGTCGTCAGTTTTGGCATGTCCCTCGTACACTGCTTATGTTGCTGCTCCCGTTGTTGTCATTGCTGTTAACTATAATTTTTTATATTATTTTATAATGACAGCCCAACAAAAATAACACACCAGCCTTGTTTAAGTATATTGTTTGTAATATTTTGTTTTATTTAATATATTATTTTTTTGTGTTTGGGTCGCTCGCTTGTTGGTTTTTGTTCAGTTTCTTAAATGACATTTGTAGGTGACATGCTGTCAGCACTCACATGGGAGACATTTATTTTGTGCAAAGTGATGTAAAAATATGTTAGCAACTCCTTTAAGGTTGACGCCTTATTAGGTCTTATGTTTTTATTCTATATAAATTTTTTTCTTGTTCGATATTTTTTTGCTGTACTCTTGACTTTATTTTGTTTTTTTTTTTCATTTGTTTATTTTCTTACACTCTTGCTGTTAATTCAGTTTTTCATTCTCGTTGTTGATTTAGGTATTTCGTTTTTCATGTTGGGTGTCTTTTGGTATTGTTTGTAATTCAAGGAAATCCGTTTAAGTAGATGTCTAGTTTTTTTAAATGTAAATATTGCAATAATTTAAGTACTTGATCTTAAGCTGTAAATTAAACAACACTTAGTGGAGACATGTGTTCTCATACATATGTACATATATATGCATATATATGCATATCTATGTAATTCGAAGTTTTTTATAGTGCCCACAATATGCAGACAGACAAACATGCATGACAATTGTCAAGTGCTGAGAATTTATAGTAACGACTGATTGAATACAATTGTTGCAAATGTGTCAGGTTAAATGTTGAAGTTGCTAATGTTTTGTTTCCTTTGTCTGTTTGTAAAGGGATCAGATTTCGAGAGCTGTGAATAAAATTATAGAAAATAAGTGAACGGTATGGACATGCTCGTATCTAATGACGATGATATTTGTCTTGGAGTATTTTCAGATCACCTGTGTCCGGTGCGCTTCGCTGCCCAAAATTGTTGTAAAATAAAAGCATCACTTATAATAAGAATAAATAATTGATTATTCTATACTTTTTGTGAAATTTCATTACAACTTAAGAAAATACTCTTAATTTAAAAATATTTTGCAGGAAGTTGTGTTTTGTTTAAATTTTACAGCCAGATTATATAACCGGTTTAGTTTAAATTTATACCAAATTAAAAATATTTATTTACAGAAGTGAACGAGATATTGTGTTTTATTGTCGGTTCAGTATTTTGGGAGCTGTGTTTGAAATGTTTACTAACACATGCCTTTAAGTTCCAAAAAAAAAATAATCAAAAAACATACAAGAGTTTTTCTCGAACTGCCTTTGCAAGAAAACCAACAACAATTAGACATTTTTTAAGGTAGGGTTGTGGTCTTCACACAATGCACCCTGGGGCCGACTGATTTTCTTAATTTTCACATACTCAACACGACTATTAACGAAATGAGGTAAATGAGTGTTAGAAATAATAATTTCATTCAGTTGTTTGACAAGTTTTCAATAATTTCTTTATGAACATTAAAATAATTTATTAACATCGTAAATACGGTCGTTTGTGTCGACCGGTGGTTATTCTAGTAAACTAGTAACAGTAAACAATAATAGACATTGTGACACAAGGGGACATTTTTTGAAAAGTCGGCTTCGCAATATTACTCGAAATATATTTTAATGCCGACTGACTGATTGTTTTCTCTGATCCTGTATAATTTGATTTGATCATATTTTAAATACACAAGGCTAGAGCCACACTTTATCTCAAATTCTCTAAATTTTTAATGATTAGTTATCTATACGAGTATTTGAACAGATTTTCTTACAATCTTCTAAAATGAATACAAAATAGTAATATTTCAATTAGTATTTTCAAAAATAAGAAAAACAAATTGCAAAGTAAATTTAAAAGAAGTGTTTGGTTCTAAGCCAATCTTTATACTCGTATGTAGATCCAGAAGTTATTGTGGACTTATGCTTAAGCTAATTAATTAATTTTTACAGCGATCGGTGATAGTTTGGTTTGACAGGATAGTCACATCTTCTGTTCCTTTGTGATATCCTGGGTCAGATAAGATGCAAATAATATTTCCCTACTGTTGTGATAAGCCACTCTGACTTATATGTAAGAATATGTCTTGAGTAGCACTTCATTTGACAATAAGTCCGGTAGAGTGCTAGAGGATAGTCGTATTGTCCTTGTATTTGCATGGTTATATATTTTGCGCTGGTCCTTGTAATCCAGCGAGTTCTATTGCTAATAGTATTATACGATATTTACCGACTCTCTTAGTCCTACTCTTTGTTGCATTGATTCATATTGAAGCAAAAACTTATAATGGGATGGGGTGGGATTATCAGTGAAGTGGCAGATCCTTGAGTCAATGTCAAAGCTTATCTAATGATAAGTTTAAAAAATTACCACTTATTGTGTTTTATGAATAGATATAAATACTTATAAACGGTGGGCAAATTTGAGGTTAGGAAGTAAATTGGCTGTCAAATGATGAAATGTCAATAATTGAGCTGACATCCTTTGATATTCATTTAGGTGCTGTTTTCACTATACAGACTTGTGTGGAAATTTTGTATGGGAATCACTCAAAAAACTGAGTGGTTTTCATACAAATTTTCTTCTCTAACCAATTGTTTGTAGTTAAGAAACCTCACATTGGTAAAAATTTGGGAAATTTTAACCATGAAACGCCACACTCTTGAACACAGATTTTTAATTGGGAAAATTTACTATCATGAGAAATTTACTAGCATGTGAAATATTCCGGTCGCGTAATTTCTCGATTTGGGGATGTCAATTGGCCGCCTCGTTTTTGGGATTTAACGCCGCTGGATTATTTTCTATGGGACCATTTGAAAGACCGGGCTTACGTGAACAAACCACAAACAACTGACGTTGTGAAAGATGAAATTCGGCGCTGCATCTTTTGTTATTAGCACCAGTACCCAGGAGATTGCCGTGATTTAAGCAATGCATTGTGCCGGCACTCAGGGAGAGGGATAGGGTAGAGAATATAGATGTTGAAATTTTAAAAGGCTTAACTTTTTTACAACTCTGCTTTGCGCGTTATATTAATTTTTATAGCAGATTTGAGCCGCCTCTGGTGTTAAGTAGACGCATTTACTTTTTTAAGCCGTATTAGCAGGCATTTTATTAATTGTTTTACGTCGCCGATATTTCTGCTAACTCACGAAGGAGACCGATGTTGTGTACAATAGCTTGGAACTGCAGTCGGTACGTACAGGTTGTAGTGACAAGCGCCTTCACAAATAAAATAGTCCAAAAATAATTAATACAATGCCACACTAACGTACATTAGAGAAATTAATGATGTTGATTGACTTGTTCTGGCCAGGGTTTGAACCCAGGCCGTAAGTGATTGTTTGCTTAGTAGTCAACGCGCTAACCACTTCATCCAACACCACCCACAATTGACGAGATAAGCGAAGCTTTATGCAAAATTTTTTGAAAAAAGCGGTCGTCTGCCGACTAGCTGTTTGGGGGGCGCTTTGCAGCCCAAAGGTGTTGTAAAATAAAAGCACCACTTATAATAAGTATAAATAATTGATTATTCTATACTTTTGTGAAATTGCATTACAACTTAAGAAAACACACTTAATTTAAAGTAACACATGTCGAATATTAAAAAAAATTCTGTGCATTAGGTGCACAGCTATATTAACATTTTACTTATATGGGGGTGCCCGTTCCCCTCGTTCTGCCGTTCCAAAATATTGCTGGAAGTTTAATTTTGTCATTAAAGTAAACCACGCCGAAATTTAAATTATTCTGTGCTTTAGTTGCGCAGATATATGAATATTAATATTTAGAATTAAAAAAAATATTGCCTATTTTACTTTCCCGGTCATCAAAAATAGGGTTCCGAAATTTTAGGACGACCGGTCTTACCGTTTGGCTTCCTATAAAGTACATAAAAACAAACAAACAAGCAGACAAAGAGACAAACAAACATACAAACAAAATTAATTTTTATATATGTATATCGATGCATATTTTTGCAGCTACAAATATCACTTTTTAATTTATAATTAAGTCTGTGCGTGTGTTTAATTCAGTTTATCCTACGTGTATTCCAAGGACCTGGAAAGTTAAGCAGTAACAATTTTAATTATATTCTTTTATTAAGGGAGGCGTTGGCTAAAGTGGTTAGCGCGTTGACTACTAAGCAAACAATCACTTACGGCCTGGGTTCAAACCCTGGCCAGAACAAGTCAATTAACATCATTAATTTCTCTAATGTACGTTAGTGTGGCATTGTATTAATTATTTTTGGACTATTTTATTTGTGAAGGCGCTTGTCACTACAACCTGTACGTACCGACTGCAGTTCCAAGCTATTGTACACAACATCGGTCTCCTTCGTGAGTTAGCAGAAATATCGGCGACGTAAAACAATTAATAAAATGCCTGCTAATACGGCTTAAAAAAGTAAATGCGTCTACTTAACACCAGAGGCGGCTCAAATCTGCTATAGAAATTAAAATAACGCGCAAAGCAGAGTTGTAAAAAAGTTAAGCCCTGGGTATGATCCCTGGTAAGGGCAAATTATCAGCATCATGAATTAATCGTATGTACATTAGTAATTGTAATAATATTTTTTGTACTGTTTAAGTAAAAGATGAAGGCATATCCACTGGTCACTTATAACTCTTCTGATAGCGATTGATACTTTTCCAAGCTTATATATACAACAGATCAGTTAGTAGAACCGTGTACAACGCATTGCATAAGAAGCGGTTACCCCTTAAGTGCTGGTTCTACAAAAAAACAAAATTTTATATTATTATTACGAATAATCGTAATTCGTAATTAAATGTTTACGTAATTTCATATGTACAAAAAACAAAATTTAAATAAAAAAAAATCCTTCTTTAAGAACATAAATTCAATTGCATTCAAATGTAACTTTTTCTACTGCAGCTGTGAAAGTTTAAGTTTAGAAAATTCTAATTTGATATAACTTTATCAAGAACTTGACGATATACTGCTTCTTAACGATGGATTCAGTGCTAAGCTTTTATTATAACCTCTAATTTTATATTTCACAATTGAATTTTTGTAGTTAGCCTTTTGTGTTTGGTCTTAATTTTATTTTGATTATACTTTAACAAATTTGATATTGAATTGACAGCAAGACACAGTCAAAACTTTTCTCTAAGTTTCTATATGAATAATATAATAATAATATGATTTTATCGCAAAACAATATGTTTTGAATTCAGAAAAGTGGTACTCAAACTCAAGGTGTGTAGCAAACCCATAATGAGTTGACGATATATTACAGTTTTTTTATGATTAGATTAACGTCAATAGCACAGTTTCCTTATTTGTTATTCACAGTAATTAATAACAGTTTTAATTAAGATCTCTTGCAAACTATAATGTTCACAAATTTGTAATTCTCCATTCAATTAATTCCATTTAACAATTCATTTAATGGATGCAAATTTCACGACAAATATGCATAATTACTTTTGCAATCTAAGCAAATTTTTTCTTTTTTTTTTAACAATAATAAACTCATTTTACAACAAACCGTGTTGGCTAACATTTATTAAACCTGTCAGAACACTTAATTAGTTAAGGTAAATAATTTATTGTACTAAATAAACAAGTAGTTTTGCTTATAGATTTTGTTCAAAAATAAAAGTCTGTTTTATAAACAATCAACTTAAATGTTTTACTATCAATTTCAGTTTACTTTTTAAAAACGTTTAACAAAAAAATAAAGAATAAATAAATAAATAAATGAAATATTAAACATACAAGTGTACAGATAGTACACTTTTGCGGACTTACTTGTGTGTTTGCATTAAGAAAATATTTCATCACAGAGATAAGAAATGCTACCGGTTGGTGGTCGTTGGCGCAATACAACTGTTTGCTTTGCAGTATTGTAGTATTTTTTTATTTATTTACAATCTTATGTCAAACTTGATTTAAAACCTATTATATAGTGATACTTCAGTATGACTAATGGCCAGTGATTAACATGGGATAGCATTAAAATATGACTAAAAGAAATTATTTTTATCAAAATTTTTATACGAAAAATGTTTTCATACTACGCTGCTTTACAAGAGAGTAGTGTACATTTTGCGATAAAAGTTTAGCTAAAACAGGAAACTTTTATAAAAACGATTTGTTAAATTTATTTGAAAACTATCAGAAATTAATTAAACAAAAATTAGTGCGAGCTTATATGTAGGCTTAGCCATTCTACATACCACAAAGTATTAATTTAGGCATCTGAAACCATAATCTAAGAGCAATATATGCACTATAGTTGAATTAAATGATTGGTGTCGATTTATATTATCGTTGTAGTATGTAATAATATGATGCCATGCCACATTATGATTAGGGCTGACTTCCAAAACGTTCGTATACAAAGTTTGTATACAGTATTGCTACTGTATTTAAATCACATACATATGCAAAGTTCGGAAACAATGCAACAACTATAAAACCGATGCCTTGTTTGCTCTCTCACTGCATTACAAATACTTTGCGGCGGCGTTTTGAAATGGTATACATTGTATAACTATTGTACTGCGGCGTTATGAAATGTGATGCTTTGTTCAAACACAAAGCAATTGACGTTTTGGAAGTCAGCCTGTTTCTCCATAAATATAGTATGGTTTCATTTTCATTATTTCTACAACTTGTTTTATATGCTTTAAAGTTTTAGCGATTTTGAATCATAATGATTATGATATGTTTAAAATTTTTGCAGTTTTTCACAATGTGAGTAATTTTTGCAAAGCTTTTGGCATTCTTACATCTTTAGGGACTTTTAATTAAACATAAATTAACATTTTAGCAAGTTTTTGCATTTTCATAAATTTTGCGATTTTTTCCGAAAGCGATTAATTTTAGATATTTTTAACTAATGTTTTGCATTGGTTCATATTATGCAGATTTGAAATAAAAATATGGCTTGTATAAAATTTTTCAATTTATAGCGAATTTTCGCGACAATGTGCTTTTTTTTAATTTTTGCCATTTTTGCCATTTTCACATGCTTTGAATGTTTTGTTTATCGATTTTTGATCAAGATTATTGGAATTTTTGCAAATTTTCACTTTAGCGATATAGTTTTTAGTTAAAATTGTTAAAAACACGCCTTGAACATTTTATCGAAAAGGAAAAACAAAAAGGATAGCAATTTTTATGACATTATCATAAACATAGCCTGTATATCGATGGCTTAATATAAAAAGGTTGTATCTCAACTTTTAGCTACTTTACAGGAGGAGGAAAACACTCAATATAATCTTTAGTTAGTTAGTTTGGGCTTTTTTTTAATTACTTTAAATCTGTTATTCGTCAACATAGGAAACTTAATTCTTTAAGGGAGGTGTGTATGAGTTTTATCTACCAGAACATGTAAAAAACCGATTTTGAAAAAATAAAACGATATACGACCTTTTTATATTAAGACATCGATATGTAATTGTGGTTTTATAGTACGACAATACTGAAATTGTGAATAAAAAACAAATGATTTCTGACCTTTAAACAATCCATTTTATTTATTTGTTTATCTTTTCTTCCAGTAAACAATTAATAAGTTAAATAAAATTGGTTATTAGTGGAATGCAAGCTAGATTTTTTACGTCTAAAAATCAAGCGATCGACATCGTTCGATATCGTGGGTTAGGGAGTTATATGAAAAATATTAAAAAAATGTTTTAAACTAGTTTAAATATTTAGGACATTATGACAATATGACTGATATGACTACAGTGTTAACAGCGCAAATGCGTTTTGCAAATGTGTACATTACATTGATGGTTATTAATCCATTCGAATCGATTACTAATACATGGCTTGATAAGTTTTTATTTAATCTTCACATAATTCCTATTTATTTTTTGTACGTAAATACTTTTAATAAATGCATACTGAAATCTGACGCTGACATTAGCAGCAAAAAAAATAAAAAATTTCCCAAAAAATTTAATATTCTTCATGTTTGTTATTCTACGAATGTTTAATAAAAGTCTAATTTAAATAGCCATAAACACGGAATAATTCCAATTAAGAAATTATTTATATAGACGACTATTTATTTATTTCTTAAAAGCAGACATACAAAATTTCATATTTTAATAGTTATTTTTCCCGAGTTTTGTTTCACTCTCTTTGTGATTAAATATTGGTGGATTTTTTCGGCACACTTACTAATTAGCTTTACTATTATAGACATAAATGTTTGGTATGTTTTTTTTTCATTATTATTGCACTCTTTGGTAGATCGTTGCGCTACTACTTGTCTTACCGCCAACTTTGCAACTTGTGCATGAAATCTGAACTTAGCTACCACTAGTAAACATCATCGGCAGCACTAAAAGTCTCATAAATAAACTTGTCTCTATTATATCAGATTAGCAAATGCTATGAATTTATATCATTTATACATACTGGTACATTAGGGAAATAACTTTTTGTATTATTTTTCTAAGTTTTTAAAATTTAATTTAATTTAAAGTACAGTAGACACTCGTAAATTAGAACTACTTTGTTCCCGGTGTAGTTCTAATTTTCGAGATCTTCTAATTTCCAAAGGTTTCTTTTTCAAATAAAAAGCAATACACAAGTGCATCTTCGTTTAGGAAATACACAAAAAAAAACACTTCTGATAGATTTATTAATTGTATATATTTAAAGCGAACACAAAACATACCATTTTATTAAAATTCATCTCAGTTTAATAAATAAATTTATTTTAAAAATACATATGATGATATTATAATAACTGGCGATTTTAATAATGACTTACTATCGCACAACCCTTTGTCTGAACCTATGCGAACGCTTGATCTTTACCCTGTAAATTCGCACATTCCGACCCACTTCCACTCCACCTCTAATAGCTTAATTGATATAATATTTGTGAATCATAAATCTAGAGTGCTCTTCTATGACCAACTCTCCGCATCAGTCTTTTCGAAGCACGATATGCTTTTTATGACGTATGATTTCTCTATGAAAAATGATGACACCTGCTATTCTTACCGTGACATACAGAGCATTGACTATACAATGCTTCATAATTATGCCAATGTTATCTGTTGTAATCATATATAAACTCTTGAGAGTGTCGACGATCAACTCTCCTTTTTTAGTGAAAATGTGATGTACTTGTATGATCTGTGTGTCCCTATAAAAGCTAGATGTATAAGAGCCAGTCAGTTACCGTGGTTTAGTGTTGAGATAAAGTATTTAATAAAAAAGCGAGATGAGGCTTACTACCATTGTAAGAGGTTCAAAACTGATGATCTCAAAGCTATACATAAATCTGCCCGCAGAGAAGTCACAAGACTAATTAAACGCGAAAGGTCCCTGTATTATAGAACATAATTCTTTTCCGCCTTAGACAGCAGATCTAAATGGAATGAAATCCGTAAGATTGGCATTGGGCGCAAAAACATATCTTCCAACAACTATGATATCGATTTTGACACTCTTAATTACAAGTTTGTCAACATTAATATCACAAGCCCATCAAAGAACATATACGACGATCTTTGTTATGTCACGGTAAAAGATCAATTTAGTTTTCGCTGTGTTGATCAAATTGAAGTTTTGAAAAGTTTCTATGAGATGAAATCAAATGCAGTTGGAATGGCATCAATCCTAAATTTTTAAAAGCTTTGATACCTAAACTTTTACCATTCCTCACTCATTTTTTTAATTCCATTTTAACCAAATCAGTGTTTCCTGATGATTGGAAACTCTCAAGAACCATTCCAAGCCCCAAACGAACCAACGAATTCCGACCAATTTCTATTCTTCCCTTTCTGTCTAAAATATTAGAAAATATGATGAGAAAACAAATAAATGAATATCTCGCCCGTAAGAATTTATTATCGGCAAAACAATCTGGTTTCATGAGGAGTAAAAGTTGTTTAACTGCATTGATAGATGTTGCTGAAGATCTTAGATTAAAAATCGACCATAATATGGTAGCTTTCTTGATTCTTCTAAATCACAGTAAAGCGTTTGACACAGTGGATCATAAAATTCTGATCGCTAAGCTTCATAAGCTTTTCAATTTTTCTAGCTCAGCGTGTAACCTTTTTTCGTCGTATCTTACTAATCGATCCCAAGTAGTTCAATAAAAAAAAAGCACCACTAGAGCACTCAATGTTAAAAGAGGAGTTCCCCAAGGTTCAATTCTTGGGCCCCTGCTCTTCTGTATGTATATCAATGATTTGGATGACATTTCAAGGAGTTGTAAAATTCATATGTATGCTGATGATGTACAGCTCTATAACAGTTGCAATATTAATGATGTGACCTCCTGTGTGAGCAAAATCAATGATGACTTGGCCAATATTGAGATATGGGCCAAGTCTAATGGTTTATGTATTAACCCCTCTAAATCAAAATGTATTATTATTACTAAATATGGGAGAAACTTCGATAGCCCTCAGATAAAAATAAATGGCGACAATATACCTTTTGTAACTTCAGCGTCAAATCTGGGAGTGGTTTTCAACAATAGACTTACTTGGTCTGATCATATAAATTCTGTTGTAGGCAGAGTATACGGTATGTTACGTAGCTTGTGGGCAATTAAAGACTCAACACCTCTCAACATACGTATGTTACTAGCTAAAACTTATCTCATACCATCTCTTCTATACGGATGTGAACTTCTTGCAAATTGTGATTGTGAGGACAAAAGGAAACTGAATGTTGCTTACAACAATATAGCTCGATTCATTTTCAAAAAAGGACGTTTCGATCCTATTTCGTCATATGCCTACCAGATTTTTCAAATCGAATTCGAAAATCTCTTAAAATGCAAATGTCTTATGTTTCTGCATAAAATTATTATTTCGAAACAGCCGACTTACATTTATACCAGAATTATGTTCGCTAGATCATGCCGTGGTAGAAATATTTTTCAGCTAAAATACGACAGCCTTATATCGAAGAGACAATTTTTTATCTACACTATCAGTCTTTGGAATTCCTTGCCAAACAATATTCAAAAATTAGGCAACGCCAGCGTCTTTAAAAGGGAGTTATTTAAATTCTTTATGTAATTGCTATTTCTTAATTTATTTCTCACAATTTATGCTTTATATGCATATCTTTTTGTTATTACTGAATTATTTTTAAATTTTGTTTACTTATTACTTGTATTAACATGTTTTATATATTCTATCTTTAATTAAACTACTTACATATACATATTATACATATGATATTATTATACCCAGATGGCTTACCCTTATGTGTAATCACTAGCATTATCACTTATAAGACATATTGTTATGCTAGGTCTAAATACTCGTATTAATAATAAAATAATAATAATAATAATATGTATATGTATGTTTATGTATAACTACTAATTGTTCATCATGTAATCAGTTATGTTTGTTTTTTTTTTTTTATTTATTAAATTTGTAATAACAATATCGTTGCGGAGCGCGAAAAGATACAATTTTTCTAGTGTTAAAAAATAAACAAAAAATATAATCGCTCTGAAATAGAAATTAGAACTGACGGTTCTAATTTCAGTGCATGTAACGTATTAAAAACGTTGGCTCTAATTTTCACACGATTCGAATTTCCACGAGTTCTAATTTACGAGCGTCTACTGTAGTTATTTTTTAGTAGTTAACTTATTTTGTATGCACATCAGCATTCATTTGTGCAGCGGAAGTCGAAAGTTTACAAATTTAGAAAATTAAGTTAATCATTTATTAAACAAAATGGCAAAGTTGACCAATAGTTAGTTGTGGCCCTAATGATAAACTTTTCTTATAAGCTCCGTCGTCGTATTTGTTTAATATGACTATAAAATAAAAATACATAAATTTTCGTTTTATTTCTTTTATATATTTTATTATTATTTCTCCTTTTCATTAGATGCACATACGAGATTGTACTAGTAAATTGGTAGAAATTATAAATGTATTTATGTCTTAAGTGGCAATAAATTATTTTTGTTGCTTTTCTTGTTAACAGAAAAGCATAATAAACTACTATTGTTTTATATGTAAATATGTATGTATGTTTGTTTGTATATCTTTTAATGAGTTTTATTTTTTCTTTTAAATTTTTTTTTCTAAATTGAAAAATAAAATTTATTTATTTTTATGTACATATTCACAAATGTGACTGCCATAATCTTAACTTTTGTAGTTAATAAATTTTTTTTATTGCCCAGAGTATGTAAAACATTTTAAATTGAATGCAAGATTATGTAGTGTTCCTGTCAGGTTATAGCATTCACACCGCTTTAAGCATAAAATTAATAGTTTCCATAATGGAAATTATTCGAGAGATAATTGAGAATTGATTCACTCATTACGCAAACATTTAAAATCTCGAGAATAAAATATTTTGTTTGTTAATAAAAGTTTCAAGTGGGAATAAGAAATCTTTAAAGAATAATCACATATCTTCAGTGAGTATCAAAACAAGCATATGTCTTATATTAAAAAAAAAAAAATATTCAATTTCTCAGACCAAAGTGTTCATACAGCCTTTTGCTACCCCTTTGCAAAATCGTTTGAAAGCACTGCCAAGAAATATACTTGTAAAATTTTAGCTTGTTACCAACTAAAAGAAAGGACAAACAAAACGACTGTATCTAATCTTAAAACATAAAATTTATGTAAATACTAGTACGATATGAAATAAAAAACAATATCGCTCAAAATTAAAAGTCTACACGATCTTAAATCTCGTAAATGTGACAAGCAAATTTATAACTCTATAGTTAAAGTCGTGCAAAGTACTCACAACTGTCTTAATAGCTCAAGTAGCAGGATTAATATTTTTACACATAAAGTGAAGGTTATATAATTTGTATATAAATATTTTTTTTTATTTACCCTTAATAAGTATTTATATTAAACAAATGGGATATGAAGAAAAATAAGATAATTCGAGTATACGACTACATGTTTTGCTAACAAAAAAATAAATACAATGGCCGTTCAGCGCGAATGGTGGATTGCAAAATGGTTTCAAATGCTTCCAAAGTCGCCGAATTGTCGACTTTAACCAATGACTACTTAGCATAAGCCTATAAAAACTAATCCAGACGCATTAAAAATCTCTCGAATGAGCGGATCAATGAACAGGATCACTTGCGGAATAAAAGTTTTCAACAAATTTATTTTGCATAAAATGGTTTGTTACAACGTAAATGATGTTCGTTTGGCTTAATTCTTGCAGGACCTGTGTTTTATAGGCACGCCAACCAAGATCCCTAGATCGTAGTTTAAGGAAAAGAGCTAAAAAGTTGAGTATAATAACGAATCGTCATTTCGCAGTCTTCTTTAATACTTCGCGCTACAGCAGCAATGTTCTCTTCAGTACACACATTTCATTGCCTTGTTGAAGAGTAAATTTAAGGAAAAAATTATCAATAATTGCACGAATTGCACACACCACACTGAACAGAAATGTAAACACAGTGTGATATTCTTAGATGTCAAATCATAGTTATGAATACCGATAGTTCTAATGCAGCTAAAAAACAACCTCTACTTTGTAAGGAGCTGAGGAAGTATTGAAAACAATTAAGAATTTTGTCCTCGAATTAAGAATTTCAGGAGTTTTTAAGCGATATTTATTTTAACCCTTTCCGTTCAGTGTAACATAACATTTTAAAATGCCGTTGTGATTGTGTTCAAAAACTAATCGATATCAAGTTTAAAAACCAAAGACTTTCATTGCGAATTTAAATACAATTAAAGAGATACTATTGTCAAATATACTACGATGAATGTTTCTTCGATCATTATTCCTAAGAAGGTTCAAGAGATCTCGCTATCGTAAGATTAAAAAAAATTAAAAATTTTATACGGCAAAAATCTGTAACGCTAATTTCTATATATTTTTATCTAAGCTACCGTCGAAAAATATCTGTCATCTTTCTTTATTTTTAACAATTCATTAGATATACATACACAATTCGTGTTTCAGTAACTAGCAACCAACATAACCAATTTAGAGTGTTAAGCTAAAAATCTATTGTTTACCGGTAAACGCGACAACTTCATAGAGATAAAATAACTTTATATACATCGTTTTTTGAATGACATGCGATGTACAAGCAAAACAAATAACAAACAAGATGAGAACCCTAATTTAAAATAAATTAGCTGACAGATAATTTTATATAAAAAAAGCAACCTAAGTAGACAAGATCAGTGAAATTAGGCAAACGTTTGGTTTTTTATCCAAAAGATTCACGCGTGTAAGACATGGATTTCTTTTGTTTTGCTTATGAAAACAACCTTTGCATATTAAATTTTTTGCTGCTATATTTCTGAGAATATGAACATTAGGGTAATAACATTTTTGCATTTTTTTCAAATATCAAAATGAACCTACCATAGCCTATATTATTTAAAGAAATATTTATTCAATAATTTGGAACTGCTTAATAAGAATTAGAAAGTGCTAATATTTCAATCAACAAATTTTAATATCCAACATAACTTAGAATATGACATACACGACTGAATAGAACAAACATTGTTTTCGTTAGAAGTTCTTTAACCAAGTCAGTATTCATTTGTATAATGATTTCAATACTTGTTAGGGAGCTTTCTTGAATGTGATTCTACACTCCATTTATATACATTTCGAATGAAATGGACTACGAGAATTTGTAATACAAAATTTATGTTAATCTGTAGCTTTATTCTTCACCAGACGTGACACGTTTTTGGTAATTTAATGTGTTTTTTATTAATTTGAATTCATAAATTAACGTGTTTAGAAAATCTCAAATATAAAGTTTTATGTCGTATTCTAAGAAACGTGGTAATAAATGCAAAGGGGACAATTTTGGCACGATGGCGATTTAACGAGGATCATGAGTTCCGGAGTTTCTAGTCTAAAAGCGTTTTGTAAGACGTTTAAATGTGGACAAAGAATTTGGCAAAAACTTTTCTATACTGATGAAAATCGCAAACGTTTAAATGTGCACAAAGATTTTGGCAAAAACTTTTCTATATTGATGATAATCGCTTACACCCGTGATTTTGTTTACATGTTAATCAAAAAACAAAAATTACTTTAAGCAAACAGCGCCAGTCGTACCAAAAGTCCAAATTTTTCCTTAATTTATCACTCTAGAAAGTTTACTGTAAGTCAATGTGAAAAAGTTTATAAAAACAATGAGTACAAATCATACCAAAAGTACCAGGTTTTCCTTAATTTGACTCCCAGAAATTACACTGCTCTTCAACGTAATAAAAATCCTAAAAACAAAAAAGTAACAATAGTAACAATAGTACCAAAAGTACCAGCTTTTCCCTATTTTTCCTCTAGAAAGTAGAGAGTACGTCAATATAAAAACTAACAAAAAGTACCGAAAGCACCGAAAGTACCAATCTGTTCTTTCGTTGTTGTCTTCTAATAATTACGTTTTACTTTAAACTGAGTCATATCCTATTCGTCTACCAAATTTAATTTAAATCTATTAAGCGCTTTTCGAGTTACTGCGGAAAAAACATATTAACATATAAATTTTCTCATTTATAATATTTATAGAATATATATTATATATAATTTGAATTGAAAGAACTTTTTTTGGGAGATTTAAAAAAAAATTTTGTGAATGCGGCTTTTTTTTTAAATACCCGTAAAAATTTTCTTGTAAATAACACAATATTCTCTATCATGATGCTGCGACCAAAAATTTCGGTTATTGCCCTAATGTACATACTCGTACGTATGTGCAAATTTAAAAGTGTGTTTCATAAAATTATCAAAAATATATATGTTTGTCATCTTACGAGTTGTTTTCAGACTTTTAACAAGATTCTTTGGAAATGTAAATAAACTTTCTTTCTACTAAATGTTTAGTAATTTTTTTTTTATGACAATTGACACTATTTATTTTATATTAGAAAGCTTATAAATATTTGTTTATTTTCTATCGTATATAAGTATTTTTTATCATTTTAATATATTTATTATAGCATTTATATACTTAACGGCACGATGAATTAATGATAGAGTAGAATTTAACAACTTAACTGAAATCAAATTAGTTTTTTTTTTTTTTTTTTGTCTATTCATTAGTTTAATATAAGCTAACGTGCTATTGATATAAAAGCGGGTTCATTTGAAATTTGGATGCATTCTTATTGTATATAATATTAAGGAAGCTTAAAGGGTATTCGATGTTCCGAAACCACTGTATATCTTTAGAGCTGACGTTTTTAATTCTGATTAGTCAATTGAAAGTTAAACCTGAGGATTTTCTTTATGTTGTTGGTTCCGAAATTAACTATTATCCAGTTTTTTTATTTAACCTTCCGTGTAGTCAATAATTTTCTATGTCTGTTAAATTGATACGAGCTTCTAAATAATAAAAAATTTCATTGGATTTATTTTAAATCTTATAATAATTGGCACGCAGAGTTTTTAGGTTTAAAATAAAAATTTTTTGCAACCGTTAATTTAGAATTCGAAGCATTTTTCATTTTAAAAAGTATAAAACTTAAAATATTTTTTTTTTGAAAAGTATACTTCGTTTAATCTTCAATATAAAACTCAGAAAAGTCAAGGATAGTGAAATCAAAGTCCCCTTCCAGACTCCCAATTTTTAGGCATATTTAGTTATACATATCGCTATACACATGGAAACATTTATTCATTTATTACGATTTTATAATTACCTGCAAAAATAGTTTTCAATAAACTTTCTGCCATTATAAATCTATTATTCTTCAAAAGCTGCCGTCCAACTTACACTGTCAATGATTAAATAATTTTTTTGCTCAAAAATATGTAAACAATGGCATTAATAAAATTCCAACTGACAATTGTATTTATAGCGAAAAATATATGTATGTACATAATTGTGTCTACTTGTATAAAAATAAATTAATATAAATTATGATTGCAATTATTTGTGGCGATGGCATCGTTGTTTTGGTTTTTGGTTTTTTAAGGTTATCATGAAATAAATAAATCAGTTAAGTGGAGAACTGACACATCATTTTTATGAGCTGTCACGTTAGACAGATATGAATGGCTTTGTAAGTACATACTAACATGCAGTCAAAGAAAATAAAATAAAAAATAAAACGAAATATAGTATTCAAGTGGCAGTCGGAATAGTCAAGAAAAATAACGAAATTCATAGATTGTATGGCTGTATATTGGCACATACTTACATGTACTTATTTATATATGGACATTTATATGTATGTATGGATTTGTGGTAAATTAGAAAGCTAGAGGAGTACATATTCTACATACACGTATACAATAATGTATTAGAAAACTTGTTCAAAACTTAAACAAAATGTAAAAAATTTTTAGCCGCCAGTTAAGATTTATTTTAATACTAGAACAAGTCTGATAATTTGACACAAAATTTTAAACTCTTGTACCTCTAGTTCCTACGACCCCGATAGTGGTGATTTCTTGCCAACCCATCTTGCCACAAGGCTTATGAGTGACATAATAAAGCAATTATTGGTTACTTAATCCCAAATCTCACAACCGGACAAAATTCATGGCATTCCTCATCTAATTTAAAAGGAATGTAAATTCTCTTTATTAAGTCATATAGAATTATTCCGAAATCAATTGAGAAATCTCGATATTTAACTGTACCATTATTTTATAGCGATAAATCGCCGAAAATCGGTACACTGCACCCATAGTGTGATCTCTCGGCTTTAGAAATGTTTCTACACAATAATTAAAGATATAACTTTATATTATTATTATTATTACGAATAAACGTAATAGATATAACTTTTTGTCAAAATTCTGCATTCTTAACGTCACACAAAGATTAAAATGAAATTAATTTATACAACACTGTAGAATTCAAGAGCCCCTTAGCGTATAAAATATATGTTATGAACTGCAAAAAAAAGGTATATCTGTGTTTCTAAATTAAAGTTCCAGAGAGAAGTATGTGAATCGTTTCAAGATAAGATTTCGAAGGTTGGTTACATATTCTCAGAGATCGTATCACTGTGATCAGCCCGTAACTAGCAACTTAAAAATTATCTGCTCAAAAATATCAATGTTAAAATAATAACAAGTTGATATCAAAAAATTTCAGAAAATAAAAGTAAACAGACAAAAATGAAGCCCAAGTTGTTGATAAGTTATATACCAGCTTAGGGGCTGTGCACATATTACGTAACGCTGTTTTCAGAGATTTTATACCCCCCCCCCCCTCCCCCTTCGTAACGCTTTCTGCTTATTTTTCAGTGCAAAATTTCCAACCCGTAACAAATCTTTAACACCCCCTTCCGCTGGAGCGTTACGTAATATGTGCACAGCCCCTTATTTCTATGTAAACTACACTCAACCAAAAAAGCAATTAAATTCAAGGAAAAAATTCGTTGATTAACGAATTTTTTACCCAAGGAACAGGTTCTTTGCAATTTACGTATGGCAATCATTGGCTTGTTGAATTCAACGTAACAGTACGTTCAAGTTAAGAAACCATACGTTGAAAATGTACGTTGATTTTTAAGAATTTATTCCTTGATCCAACGTATTCATACAACAAAATCAACGATTATTACTTAAAATCAAGAAACAGGTTCTTTGAAACAAAGTATTTGTTCATTATGTTTAAATAAATGAGCGAGTTTCTTAAAATCAACGTATTATACGTTAAATCAAAAAACTAGTTCATTGTTTAATTCAACGAATATAATCAAATAATGGTTTCAACATTGAGTTTATAAATACATAAAATTTTACTTTTAATTTCAAGGAATATTTTACTGACACAACGTATAATACGTTGAATTTCAAAGAATTTGATTTATGAATTTATGTAAAACTGTTTTCTAATATCATTATAATTGATGGTTGTTTGTTTCTATTTCCAAAATATGGGAGAGATATGAGCAGATATTTTGTCGAAAAGCTTTAATGGCAAAACTCTCAAACTTCCTAAATAACGTTACCTGGACGGAGTATTCTTAAACTCCAATCTATATGGTTTTCTGAAATGTTCAATAGTTCTTCATAAAAATATGATATCCACACAAAACGAAGTAGGATTTTTTTATATAAAAATTATGTAAAAAAGTCTATATATGCTAAGAAGCCTTTAAATTAGGCTTGGTAGAGATCAGTTTTCAGATATTCCGTTCTTAGAAATAAAAATAAAACTTTATTGCGCATTTATTTTTACACAATTGCCTTTGCTATCATTTCAAACGGATGTCAAACTAATACTTCCTGTCATTTCTAATTAACTGATCGTTAAACAAAATTAATTCATATCTTTATATATAAGACTATTTTTCACATTTATTTATGTGCTCAGTTGAAATTCGATCACATTTATATTTGTTTTTCCTTTTTATTTTAAATTCTTGTGTATAATAATGCATCTGTGTAAATTATTTGCTTATAATTAATATTAACTGGATTATAAATATTTTTCCATTATACTCTTAACAACTTTATATAAATAATCAGCAACATTTCATCTTACTTTCAAGAGTGGTGTAATAAATAAAATTTCATTAAAACAATTCAAGGAAAGCAAAAAAATATTCTACCGGTCGTGGTTTGTTTCGATGGTTGGCAGCCAGCTTGTTGGTCGTTGGCTGTTATGGTTTCTGGTCTGTTATATTGTCTTTTTGGTGCACAATTCTGTTATTAGTCCGAATATCAGCAGTTGGTTGTAGTGTCTAACCGTTCCTCCGTCTGTCTTAATGTTAGGTCTTGTCTGATTGTCTCAGCTGCGTTAAAGTAAACCAAGGAAGCGAGAAGATAAATATGACATGTTTAACAATTAAAAGCTGAAAATAAACAGAAGTTTGTACCAGTAAAAAAGAATAAATATTATTTATAATTGTAAATATGACATGATATGAAAAAAAATATTCATATTTATTCTTAAATAAAATTTATTGCATTAAAATATTTGTTTTTGCTATTTTAATTTTTGTCAATTTCGATTGCTCTACAGTGAGTCTTAATTATTGTAGGTTATTGTTTGAATTTGTTAAATTAATGACCCTAAATTAACAAAATATATTTGTGGTTTCTGGATTCTTTATAACTTCTGTATTTTAAACGTTATTTTAAATATTTATTTATTTATGAAAATATATCAACAAAATCATATTGGCCGTGTATTTACGTATGCAATAGATATTCTTGTGGATTCCATTCCAGCTTAGGTTCGTAAACAATATTCGCCAGTGACATATCTTCTGGTTCTGGTTAAAAATTTTCGACATGTCTTTTTCACACATTTTGGACGGTTAATAGCACTACGCATTACTAAAACATATCGTACACTTCGCAGAGGTCGTTCCGATTGCCTTCAGTATGATGAAGTTTAAATGGAATTTCCACAAACACAACTCTCGCTATCCTAACATTATTAGATACACTTCTGTACACTTGGGTCCAGGTTAGCTCCCATTGTGTTACCTTTAGGTGAACCAGAGATAGTAAATAAATTAAGAAGGAGTAGGGAAGTGTATATAGAAAACGTAGAAAGTAGTCAAGAAACCATACACAGCTCTTGATGAAAGAGCTAATTTTGGCGATTTTATTCTCCGCCAGCTCAGAAAAGCTGAGGAAGAACGGTTGGCACATAATTTCCATTCGTTGGTCATCCAGAGAAGAACAGAAACAGAAAGAGTGGCAGATTGATTCCTCACACAGAATTAATAGGACATTATTAACTTTGCATGTATGCGAAATTTGCAGTGACACCCGTGATCACTGCTATAATCCCTTTCAAGAGCGTCTTCGGGCAACTTACGATGCTTATGGTACGAATTGAAGCAAGTATAGGCCAGATAAGCCTGAAATTCCATCAAGTTGTCTCCAGAAACCAACTATCCTAGGAAAGATCCATAAAATTGTTTATCAGTTTGCTGCTTGCAGGCGGAAAGTGGAACACTACAGAAGCTGTCGATGTCTGATTTGACCATGTTGTCCCAATGTCCCTGTACCTAACCAAGGGTGGTGTATGAATGTTTCACCATTCCGTACAGGGATTCTCGGAATCCTGGACTAGATGCGATGTTGAATAAATACCAGTTAAAGACCTAATTACGTCTTTACTGTCGGTGAAAAATCTGATATTCCTTTGAAAATCCTCTGATACCGAAGCCAGTTAGCGCCGCCTTATGTATGGCTTTTATTTCGGCTGGAAAAACACTACAATTGCCTGGAATTCTAAAGGAGCTTCTAGACTCTCGATTAAAATACCGCTTCCTACCTTTTGCCACACCCTGGAGTCATCCTTGTACACATCGAAGTATTCCAGCTGACTCCTTTTGGCGAACTCTGATCCCTTTTTAAGGGAAATCTGAAGTATCTAGAGACGAAGTGCTTATGAGTCAAAAATAAAAAAAGTTAAAGAAAACTTGAAATAATTGAAAAAGTTTTTAAAATATCAATATAAAAGTTAAATAATTTTAAAAGAAAAACATTATTGACATACCTTCGATTTATTAAATAATTAATGTGATTACAGTGAAATGAAAGGAGCCATGTATTATAAGATATTCAAATAAAAACAAGAGCCTAGTAGCTAAAGGAGTATTTCGGTTTTTTTTTTTTTTGATAAACGGTATTCAAGATTCTAAATAGCCAAACGGAGCACTCTTATTTGTTAAAATACTACTACGTGCATAATTTAATTTTATTTCGATTGAGATAAAAAAAATCTTGTATTTACTGTGCACGTACATCATCATCTTTTATTGTTCTGTTGAAATTTGTTAAAAATTTATTAAATTTTTTTTTTATTATTTATCATTTAATTGTGGGGTATTAACACTCTACAGCACGACGATGACAACAAAAAAATAACATTTTAATTGTTTTAAAATAAACACATTGTATTTGTGAAATATCAGTATTATCAGGTGTTGGAAAAGCACAAGATGTATAAGTTTTTAAATAGACTAGAAAAGTAATTTTCCATATTAATTATTATATCAAAGATCACTTTTATGATGCATTCATTACGTTTCGTCTCTTAATATCTTTGTTTTTAACACGATGATTTTGGAATTTTGCCTGCAACTGCTAAGTACAAAAATCTACATCTAGTCTCGAAATATTTATACTTTAAAATTAAGAGAAGGAGAAAAAAGCATTGTTGGACTTGAAAGCCAATATCTTAATTATAATAAAAAATCTTAAATCGGCATTTAAATAATGTGTGTTTTTTTTCTACTAAATTAGCAACGCTGTTGATTGCATGCAATAATAATATCTGAACAAAATGTGAATTATGGCGACAATTTGAATAGTGATGAAACGTTGTATTCGTTATCTTTAAATCAAAATTTTGTTGCTGATATTTTAATTACATGTTGTTGAACACAAATTTTTTTAATGTATACAGGATGGTAATGTCAGCGATAATTTAATAAATGTACTTACATGTATGTAAAATAACATTACTGATGTTGTGTTATTGCAGAGATAACATTTGCAATATGGAAAGTTTTATTTTTCGAACTAAAAGCAAGGGAGTTCAATAGAATCTAAAGTTGTTAAATGCCCATACTGCTGCTTTAAGTTATAAATGTCGCAATGTATTGTAACATGAATTATTCGCGTATGGTAAATTTTGATATCAAACGAAGTAAATAAATGATATGAGAAATAGTCTTATAGTTAGAAGAAAGGAATATTAGATTGCCGTCAGAGTAATCATAAATTTATTTAGAACGAAAACACTTTAAATAGAAGAACACACTCTAATAACACCGAACAACAGAGCTTTTTTTTCTTGATTACAACTTGTAGATTCGATATTTCGCATTTATTATTATTATCATGATACGAATTTTTAAATGTACCAAACTATCGCGGTTTTAATTATATATTTTTACACAATTTGTTACAAAATTTATATATCCCTTATCTGCAGAGCTGTAATAGTTTAAGTCCTAAAATTTGGCGTCAAAGAGGCAAGCAAAAAAAATGGCGGGACAGAAGGGCGCATAAAATGCTGTTGTATTTTAATTTGTAAAATTGTATGTATAAATACCATCCTGTACCACAGCAAGGACCCTATGGCCTTGCATTGATATCAACAGAACCAAAAATCTGCTGAACTTTCCAAAACCGCAATTGCGCAATCTTGTGGCCACGGTCACGGGACACTGCACCTTCGGAACCCATGCCAGATGCATGGGTCTACCATACAATGAGTATTGCTCCAGCTGCAATGACGAGGAAGAAGAAGAAAGCATCGCACACCTTCTATGCCTCTGCCCAGCTATGGAGGATCACCGCCTCCGCTTTCTAGGCAGCAGATCCTTCAGTACCCTCTCCGAGCTCTCAAATACGGAACTCGGTTGTATTAGCTCCTTCATCAGGAGCAGTGGATGGTTCGCCCAATAGGGGGCTCGACATCCTGGATGTTCTGCACCACAACTCCTTGCTTTGGTTTTTCCCACCTGTTTCTGCTTTCTACTATTCTCTTGCTCTTCTATGGTTTTCCCTCATCTACTCTTCCTCTGACTCTTCTAATCTCCTTTCCTCCATCACTCGTCTTCACTACAGGTAGCACAATGGGACCATATCAGGACCCAAGTGAGCTGGAATCTAATCTTCCATTTACCAGCAGCCTGCTAACCTAACCTAACCTAACCTATGTATAAATACGCAATACCGCACAAATTGATAAACTCCTTCTTTTTTTAAAAGTCGGTTAAAAAATCATTCAAAACTTGATTTTTTTTTGTACTAATTTCAATAAACAACTACACTGGTGAAGACATCGTTTGTTTCCTTTATTTTTTTCTATTACTGAGTATTTCTGTGGCCTTGACTAATAAAAAAAAATTCTTACATTGACAGCAGTTGTCTGCCATCATATTTGAGTCCCACTTTCCCTGATAACGTTCTTCCATAGTCCGATGATTCTGATGAAATCTTCCACCCTGCTCCTCATTAAAATCTCCTAGATGTTGTGAATTTTTATACTCATATTGCACCCTTGCTCTTGCTAGTTCGATATCATGCACTTAACAAGTTCAACATGGTCCGATCCGATTTTTTTTTTTGACTAGGAATTACTCATAACCAAAACATATGAATTTCAAGCTTTGGAGTCTACTCCTTTCATTAATTTGACAAAATTTGAATCTTTTAGGACTTGCCTTATCTCTCGAAAATACCAGCTTTTACTTTTTCTGTACATAATTCCAGGACTAGTATGAAAGAAAATTTAAACATTATCCACTTTTGATGATACGCGGTTTTCACAAAGTCCGATATAAGTTCTCTAAATTATTTTAAAAATATACTCACCACAAACGTAGCAAAAAAATCTGGATTAAGCATACAACATCTTCTTGAAGAAGCCATATCAGAAACATCAACAAAATATATTTTAATGTCCAATAAAAATCGAAAATATAAGTAAAAATAATAGAAGTGGGAAGTTACCTATAATTGAAAAAAAAACAAAAATTGTTAGGGAAAAACTGTTTACGTATTTAGAAAATACGCCTGAATTTGAGATAGAGAAAAAAAAAATCACAGAAAAGAAGCAATTTTTTGTCTTTTGTTGACTAGTGTTATCGGTCTTGCATGGAGTTTTACTTTGTGCAGAAGATCCATAATTCAGTTTTTTAAAAAATGGAAAGTGTTTTTCATAATAGCACCGTTTACAAAACAATTAAATTAATTCGTCTGTAAGTTTAATTCCTTGACATGTCCATTATTAAAATTAGTGCAAAATACAAATTTTATAATAAATGACCTCTATATTACCCGACTTCAAATAGGATGGATTATCCATCAATTCTCGTGCATTCTTATGTTTGTGCAGGCATAACTCCATCGTTTAATGAATGGATATTTTTAATTGTCTTTATTTTTTAATGGTTTGTTTGCAGTGTGGACTCATCATACAATTTTTGTAAAAAACATTTTTATCCACAAAATATTAATCAACGACAACACCTCACACAAAGGGTCTTTTTTCAACTGGCGACCTGTGCAACAAACCATAACATATCAACACCTTTATATTAGAGCGATTTTCTAAATGGCTTTTTTTTGGTTTCAAAAGTTTTGCTTTCTGTTTTGTCCTTAAAATTTATTTAAAATTCTTACGGGAAAGTTGCTGTCCTCCTTTAAATATTGATTATCGCATAGTTTCTGTAATTTTCAGCGTTAATATTTTTTTGAAAGATTTTGCTTGCAGTTTGGACTGCCAAACTGGCGTCCTGAAGTATTAATCTTAACCTAAATTATATTTTATTTATGAGTTTTTTTTTTATTTAACGTATTTTTAATATACCCATAGTGCTTGGATGTCATAATCTCTTCGATTTTGTGGAAGTTCTTCGTATCGAAGTGTAGGTTTCTTATCCAGAATTATTCTATAAATAAATACATATATGTATGTATAAAAATTTAATTAATGAATAATTTTTATTTGTAATTATCACTAAATCTAAGGATCACGTCCTTTCTCTGTGGCTCGTATATCCTTTGAAATTTATATTTGCAAAACATTATGAATTTTTGAGTCAAATTTTTACCTCGTTATAAGTTTTCACACTAACTCTTTTCATATCCTTGTGTTGTGGTTTTCTTTTGAATTTTAAAGCGCCATGGCCACATATCAAACTGACGCGCCAAACTTCTGCATGTGTTGGTAAAATTTTGATTTGGCGAATATTTAAATGATGGTTCGACCAATATCTTAATCATTTTGATTTTTACAATAAACCATACGTGTGTTTTTTTTTTTCACTACGACTAACTCTGTCAAAAAAGTCCAGTTTGAAGCATCAATTTGATGTGTGGCCATGGCGCTTAAGTTTAATTTTATAAAATTTTGTTCTTTGAGTACGAACACTCGATGCACGCTAATATCTTTAAATCAAGTACTTGAATTGACACTTTCAGAAAGTTCCAGTTGAGTGTCAAGACTAAAAGTAAAAAAGAAAGTAAAAAGTATCTTTAGAAAAAAGAAAAAAAAAATAGTGCAACATATTGCTGAAATGACATCGCAAGAAAAACGTGCGATGAGGAATGATGTTGGTGAAAAAAACAATTATAGTTGCATATGAAACTAAAATTTATATGTATTACACATACATATTTATAAAAGGAATTTCCCAATCCTTTATTTTAATAATTTAAAATTCAAAGTTAATATCCGGTACACATGCACGCAATTGATATGATACAATAATTTTTAAAAAGCACTTTTAATCAACTCGTTTTAGGAATGAAAAATTTACTCTCCCATACATTTATAAATATATACATATTTATATACGTATGTATGTATGTACATATTTATAAATACATTTATCTGTTAATACTTTTCCTGACAGTGCAAACGCTTGAACGCACTCGTATTCTCTCTTTTTTTCCATCACTAACCGTATTGGGTATTTTCTGTTATCACACAGATATCAAAGAAACGTCAAAGCACAACACTTAATAACAGTTTAAGCCTTTGAGTAGCTGTCAATCGTTAAAATATACTGAATGTGTCTGTTTATTGTCATGACATTTAACTTCCATAAATCTTGGCATCAATATATTAAATCGTTGTTTTATTTTTTTTCAAACTCAATGTGAAAAAGTTGATGTGTATAAGCACGTGCACACATACATACATACACTATATATGAGTTTTAACATATATGTACATACACATCGTTATCTTAATTTAAAAAGGTCCTAACTGATTATTTTATTTTTTGGAATTAATTATTTATCATATTTACATATGTTACCTACTAGGGAAACGATATTTTAAAAATATATGAGTTAAGACCTTTCTATATTAATGTTAAGATACTTGTTAAAAAAACGAACAAGAAAAAATAAATTTAGGACAGACATCAAGGGACTGGACGTGCATACATATACAACTTTATGGAAGACTACTAAATTTAGAGCGCATATGAGAGAATTATCAACGTCGAAAACCATTTTAAGCTGTTTTTGCCATCAAACACAAATTGCCGACAACAAAATGCTTTGAAGTTGAAAATATTTTCATTGTACGTATCGGCGGCGGCCTGTTGGTGGTGGTTGCTCGCGCTGTCATTGCTAATAGGTATTTGACGTTTCGGTCATTTTGCCACATTGAATGCGAAAAATACTGAAACTGAAATATAAACGACATGCTCATACAAATGATAAACCCCTTTCTGTTACATGCGTTTAAAAGCTTAAACTTTTGACAGTTTTATAAGCCGGACACAAAAAAATAAATTAAAATTTTAAATTAAATGAAAGAAATATTAAAGAACTTGAGCATAATGATGATATTTACGCTTTCAAAACTTATTATAAACAATATGTCTTGCTTTTTGCATTTATGTATGTATGTACACACACGCATACATACATAATTTTGCCTTTTCTTTCCTTCACATCGAAAATTGTTTATAAATATTGATTGAAAATGACGTTGTGCTTGTCAAAATATGATATATGACCAAAAAAAATAACTTGAAAATAAATTATAATCATAAGTAAAGTAAGTAGACAAAAAAAAAAGAAGAGCATAACTCACAGTGAAATTTTTTTTATAAAAAAATATTACAAAAACAAAAGAAGAAGAAATACAATTTATTAATTTATCATTGCGCTTATTTGGCGCAAATGTTTTCTGACAACAGTCTGGAAGAGACAACACAGTGGGTTCAATCTCTATACAATTTCTATAGTAGAGTCGATTGTAGTTTTATTCAAATTACACAAGAAAAGGAAAAAATCTGCATGAATGCACATATATCTAGTCCGATTTGCAATATAGTGTCTAAAGTTCAAAATGTATTCAGATTATTTTTAGAAACCTATAAGTTGAAATTGGCAACATTGTTTTTATGGCTTTACATTTTTTAGTTATCGATTATGTCTTTGTTAGATTAAATTAGAAATTCATAATTTCTGAAATTAATTGAAAATATTGTAGTATTTTTCCTCATCAGTTTTTGGCTGAAGTGGTTAGCGCGTTGACTGCTAAGAAAAGTAGTTGTTCTTTTCGTGGGTTCAAACCCTGGCCAGAGCAAGTCAACCAATATCATTATCTTCTCTAATGTACATTAGTGAGACATTGTATTAATTGTTGTCGGACTAATTAAGTGATGAAGGCATAGCACTGGTCACTAAAAACTGTTCCGACGGCGATTGATGATGTTCCAAGCTAATGTACACAACATCGCCATCCTTCAATGGTTAGCAGAAACTTCGGCAAAGTAAAATAATTAATAAAATGCCTGCATACAGCTTAATAAAGGTAATACGTATACTTAACACCAGAAACGTGCAAAGCGGAGCTGTAAAAGAGTTAAACCTTCTAACATCTTCGTTCTCTACCCTATCCCTTTCCCTGAGTTCTGGCACAATGCATTTCATAAGTAGGGGTTATCCTCTCAGTGCTGACCCTTATAAAAAAAAAGGAGTTGTGCTCGTAACTTCAATCAAAATTGAGAGTATACTCATCAGATTTTTTGATGATATAAACTGGCATTTAAAGAGGAATTTTACAGGTAGAGCGAAAGAGAGAAAAATACTCATCTCTATTTAAAATTTGTACCCCACTTTTATGGTCGGTAAATCCCACAAGGCTTAAACGATCGTTTAGCTATACTAAGCTGGAATTTAATGTATTTTCTGGAAGCCCGATATAACTAACATAAGAGTTTACTGTCAAAAGAAATGTGAAAAATGTTATATTTAAGATCGGTCTGCTCTTGCATTAGTCTGTGAAATTAAAAAAATTTACAGTAAACTTCTGTCATCAATTTGCGCAAATCTTATAGACGACTTCGTGATTTTTACATCGCACTGTGCATAGATTTTTCAACAGTTAACTTCTCAGTGATGCAATAATTACACCACTTCACAGTGATTTTTATATATGACATTGATCCTGGTTAGATGTGCATTCAACAGGATGACACTACGTAGCATAAGACAAACGCTACCATCGACTGTGTTCGGCATGTTCTCCTTCTTCTATGTCAATGTCCAGGGCTAAATAGCATAAGGACTACTACTCTGGCCTCTAGCACTATGCCAGAGCTAGAATGTCTAGCAAACATAATGCTAATCAGTCTATCCTTCTTCTTGACTCTATCGGGATGGTTTGACTCGGCGATAGGGCAACTACAGGTGCCGACTAACCGACTCATTATGCATTGTCTGCTTTAGGGTACCACAAATGGGCCCAATCAACGGATCCAAGTTAGTCACTACCCTGTGAAAGCCCTCGAAACCTAACCTAACCTAACTTATATCATCATGGGCTCTTCGCCAAAAATGACTGCACTTGCACTTAAAGATATTAATACGTCCACTTAACATCAGAGACGCTGTAACACTGCTCTTAAATGAACAAAACTCGCAATAACACTGTTTGCGAAATAATTAAATATCCCAGTATATTTTTGGTAACTATTTCATTCATTTCTGCCTCTCGCTCCTTTCATCCGCTACGGCAACGTGGGTCTACTAAAAAAATCTTAACTTAACTTAATTAAATTCTTCATTTTTTTGTTCGTCATACAAAAATTTTGTATTTAATTTCAGATAATAGATGGAAAATTTTGTACTGCCAGTGAATAACTTCAAACCACTGTTCTTTGCCACTCACAGCAATGATATATCCAACAGATACTCATCGTAGTCATCAATCACAATTACGAAATAAAAAGCAGCAATAAATTAACGATAAAAGCTCCATTCGTTAAGGGGTCTTCACTTTTTTATTTCCTTTCATTTAGTATTACATTTTTCTTTCAAATTATTTTTCGGGCTATCATCCTCTCTAGCTTTTTTTTCGTACAATTGTCTTTTATTTTTTATTTTTTTCTACAATTTGACTGTTTAAATGGATGGCTTTTGCCAACTAACCGACCAACCCACCAACCGACCGACCGACCAAACATTTATCTATCTTTGATGCAAGTATGTACATACATATGTACTTACTTATGCCATCTAAGCCACCAACCCAAGAGCCAACATTTAACAATTATCTTTGTTAGTGCTGGCTGGCGGTGCCATTTGATTTAAAAGATCCAACCGACAACTAAAAATAAAAAATCATAAAGGCAAAACTAGAAAGTTATAAGCTGCCACCACATTTCATTCCACATATCATAATTCTTGTATTGTGTATACAATATGTCAAAAAAATCTATATGACGGAGTTTCGTTTGTCTATTTTTAAATGTATGTGTATACTCGTGCTTCCATGTATGTATGTAAGTAGTCATATTCATTTGAACTTTTATACTTTACCAGAGCAAATTGTCTAAGTGTATTGTATCAGGTTTTGTTTTTGTTTATTTGTTTAGAAATATAGAAGTCAACTTGAAGCCATGCTGCTGCGTGTGAAATATTTCGTTTTTAGTTCTGCCTTTTATTTCCCTTGCCCTTTATTTACTTATCTTCAAATATTATTAATTCTGGAGCTTTTTGAGTTTTGTTTTGAAGTGAACCGCAGCTCCACGGTTTTCATGATTTTATTTTGAGGGATTAATAGTTGAGGCAGTTGTGACAGATACATGTTGGAATTTGTTTGTTTGGATAATTACAATTTAATGCTTTCTACAATGATGGAGCGCAACATAATTAATGATTGACTGTTTGTATTTTGGGGAGCATGCAAATCGATTTGATTTTATATGGTGAATTAATTTTAAATTAATTTAGAAACGATTGGTAATAATAATTACCCTACATAAAAGTGAATAAAAGAGAAAGTTTACCTGGGAAATAATTTAGTGCAGATTGTACTGCCGATTAAGTAGATCACATTAGCATTTTTGAAAAATTGATATAAAAATCAATCAAGAAATAATTAAAAATATTATTAATAACATTTTTTTATAAAAACTTAAACATATGTATTTAAAAAAATGCAGATTTTAGCTAAAAAGATCTTTATTTTCATTTCACAAAGCAAATAATGTACAATTCCTTTCTAGACGTTTTTTAAAGAAAAAAAATTATTGCTTAACTTTTATTTTGTTTCATTACGCCCTCATTGACAAATCCGTTGTCAATATGTGGAAATATTTTTTGCGTAACCGACTCAGGAATTATTTACAATAAGAAATAATCAAGTGGAACATGTTAGCCAATTTTGTTATCTTGGGAGCATAATTTCCAAAAAATAACGGGTCAAGCGCACATATTGGCAACCGTGTGCAGAAAGCGCGACAGACTTTAGGTTGTTTAAGAACCATTTGGAATTCGTCTTCACTCTCTCAGTGCACAAAGCTAACAACCTTTAACACATCTACGGTTGTGAGACATGTAACGCTGCCCCTCCAGAAATGCAGAAGATCCAGCTGCTTGTAAATCAATGTCTTCGTAGTATATTTCGAACATTCTGGCCTAGATAGGAATCCAACAACAGGATTTCGGAACAAACCAACCACCAAATCATGGCCACAGAATTAAAAAAAAAACATGGCGATTGATTGGCCGCACCTTAAGATGATAAATGAACGACATCACAAGAAATTCCATACATAGACTGAACCCAGCAACGTGGTCGGAGAAGAGGACGCCCAGCACATTCGTGGAGAAGGCAAATCATAGCATTACATAATGGCATCTCAGAGTAAAGATTGTCTGCGTTAATGGCCACCGGCCGGCCTGGCTTAAGAATTGTTTTTTCTTGGTTTTGCTGGAGAAAAATTTTTATAATTCTCCAGTTCCAAAACTTACCTCAGGATCATAATGATTCTGGATCACATAGATCATATGAATTCTCTACGCATAATTATTGAAACAGTCCGTATAATGATGTTCCCCTCTTTAACTATTTTCTGTTGATTTTGAACACGATTTCGATACCATCGCGTAAAGAATTCCCTGAGGCATAAAGTTGTACCAGAGTTTATGCGCGAAATCTAACCAAATTCCGAATTTAAGCATAGAATCAAACATAGAGTTAGTGAAAAATTCTGTATAAAAAGAGGTGAATGAGGAAAGGAAGGAAGGAAGGAAGAACAGGAGTGCGTTTTTTTCTCACTGTTATTCATCAATGTGTCGGATAGAATACTATCTAAATTAAACTACAAAGTATATGACGGCATATAGCGGAGACCTTCCCAAAAAATTCAATGACATGAATTATGCTGATGATCGCGCGCTTGCTTTAAATGGCGCTCCAATGATAAAACAGGACATAGAAGAAATCTGCTATTTGCGTAGACATGATTCCAAAGATAGAGGTGTAAAACAACGACTTATAAACTCAAGTATATCACAAGCTAAGGAAAGTATTTTCAATTCGGATTATATCGCAGCGAATAATATTAAGAATTTTTAATTCTGTTCTTAAAAAGTCTCATACTTTATACTCAGACAACTTCAGTTAAACAAATTAAAAAATAATTTCTAATAAATTCAAACATTGAGTCAATAATTATTGAAATGAAATGTCAAAATTGACTTTGGCTAGGTCATATTTTGGGTACAACCGTCATCGATGTGGCAAAAATTATCTTTGCATGGAATTCTCAAATTTCAAGGCATTTAGGAGGAGCCTTTAAATCTAATTACGCTATCTAAAAAAATATGCCAGCTGATAAAAATTTTATTGCAAAACAGGCCACGATAAACTGTTATTGTGTTTGCACTACCTGACTGGACTGATCAGTTTTCTCCTCCTCAAATTACACTGCTTGTAACAAAATAAAAACCCTATTCAACGAATTCTGCGAATTCCATATTAAAAATATTTAAATTAATTAATTTAAACTATTTTTAAATTTAGCTTAAAGAAGTGTGAATTAGCTTTTACCCACAGAAAATGTGGATTGCTTGAAAAATTTGGAATCTAAAACAAAAATTTCAGTGGCATTTTTAGACCAAGTGATCTTACACTTGCTCTAATAAATTATATGCTTTATTTAATTAACTTGTCAAAAACGATTTTATTTTTTAATGTGTTTTTTTCCCCCGCTATTTTATGATATTATTTTTTCTTTAGGCATTTAATTTGTTAATTTATATGTTTTGTGTTAAACTCAACGACCTTAAGATTAAAAATATTTAAACAAATTAAAAAAAATGTTGTTTTGTTTTCGACAAAACTTTTATTATCTAAATAAAAATCATATACATATTTTAGTTTTTTTTTTTTTATAGACTTTAGGATTATATATGAATTTAAAAATAGCTTAAATAAAAAAATTTTAATTATTTTAAAACTTTTTAATACGAAATAATAAAATTTGTATTAAATTGTTGAATAAAAGTTTTTTATTTCATGGTCTTAAGAAATATTGCAGCCTACGTTAATAAACTGTTTTTTTTTAATAATTTTTTTATTTTAAAATTGGAAACACCGTGATTTATACATTTTCAAAAACTTGTTTGCTTCCTTGCCACAATTATAAACATTGTCAGCGCAATCATTCCATAACCATAGTTATTCTTTACTTATAGAATTTTTAATAAAATTAAATTCATTAGAATAAAGACAACAAATATTTTCACACGTTTAAGAAAATTTCATGAATTGTAAATACATTCTTCAGTAAACCAAGATCAATTGTAAAAAGCTTACCAACATATGCCTTAAGCTAATAAAAGCAATTCTTTAATATTGAATACTGATAGCGATGATGGTGACACTTCACTCCTCGGAAGAAATAGTAAGACAGAATTCTTTAATAAAAATTACGGACTTCTAGCAGCCGTCGGGAAAACTTTCAAATCTATAGCGTGTAGAAGTAATTTTAAGACCAACGTGTTTAACTGATATTTAACTAACATCAATGATTGATAAAATTAAAGTGCAATATAAAACTTGCTTTCTCATACATAATTTGCACTATAAGGCCACAATAATCTTATTAATTGTTTACGAGTAATATGAAACAAGTATTTTTGAAAAAAAGGGTTTTGAATACTTAAATAAGCTGTCAACAAGTATGTTAAAAAAATATGTTGGAAATCCATTATAATAACTTTATTCTACAAGTTCAAATATAATTTTGCTTATGAAATAATTGGTTGGGCTTCCTTTGATATAAGTTTCTTATAAATACAAATTCAAGTGAAAATACCGTCATATCGCTAAATTAATATATGTATGTGTTCCAGAAAAGTTCGTCAACTTTGGCAAAAATTTGGTATGTCTTGCTTATAACTTCAAAGAAGTATTCGTTTTATTGAAATGATACTCCATGAATATTTTATATTTCGAGAGATTAGTTTTCAAATTGTTATCTCCATCATATTTTATACTTTATGTACACACATACATACATACATATGTATGTATATCTGTATGTTTCTACGTTTAATTTCGTAGAATAGTAAAATGTTATTTATTTAAATTTCAAGAATATTTTTCTTTTGAATGAATACAGCACTGTCATAATAAATTCTATTTTATGACTATTTTTTATTATTCATGTTTATTATGGAAAAGATTTAAGAAAAAAGTAACACATTTTATTTATTAACTAATTTAAAGAAAATTAAATAAATTCACAAAGAAGAAAAACAAGATTTTTTATGTATATGTATGTGTGCATACATACATACATACATGTGTAAATTTATATAATTTTTATATTTTGAAATTTATATTTCAGTCATAAAAATGCTATATTTCATAATAAACTGGTATCTTGTATTTATTTTTAGATGTTCGTGCATTTTAAAAACTGAAAAAAAAAATAACAATAAAAATAACACAGATACCAACCTAATTTTAATTATATTTTATGATGTCTAATAAATCTCTTTTAATGTCTTGCTGATTATCATAAAAGTGTGTTGTTTTTTTTTTTTTAACTAAAGACATCCATACGTACATTAGGTACATATGTAAGTACATATTCATGTATACATACAATAATTTAGTTTTACTAACCATAATTTTGAGTAAGTTTAAATAAATATAAAATAGTTGGAGTACCTTTTTCATAGTAAACATTTTTATATATTTGACTTAAAGCTGAAGATCAAAATGTTAATTTTATAGTTTTCAGCTCTTTATGGGTAATTGCTACACAACGCAGCTTAATTAGAGATATGTCTTTTGCTTAATTTAACATAAAAACGTTTATAAATTAGGAGAAAAAAGTTTTAATAACAATAGGTATATTCGATGAAAATTTAAAAGAGTCAAGTGAAAATATCATCGTTGAAAAAAACAATTTGAACCTTGGGCCCGATTTTCCTATTTGTTTTTACCATTTGAAATTTTTCAAAAATTTCAGGTCATTTTTACAAAGCTTTCAAGCCATTTTTTATTGTTAAGTATAAGGACAATTTTCATAACCAGGAAATCTATAGTAAGCAGTGCATTTTTTGGATTTTAAACATATATTTTAAGATGTTTTAATTTTATTACCAAAAATTCTTGAAGTGAAAAATAAGCTCAAATAAAAACGAGAAAAAAAATTAATAATCACTCCAAATTTTATAATAAAAAATGAAAAATGGAGCTTCCAAATTTTGTTGAACTTCAAAATAAAAAATGGTACCAAAATTTTTCTATTGAAAACAACAAAAAATATTTTTGAAATTATTTCCTATTTTGGGGTATATTTTTCATTTATGGTTTGGGTAAATAGTTTAGTCTATGTACAGTTTTCATGGTAACTTAAAATTTATTTTAGAAATACGTTGAAAAATTGACTATCAATCCATATTTTGGATCTGCAATTAATAAAAAAGATATTTCGGAATGAAATTATTTTAAAAATTTTGAAAAAGTAAAATTTAATTATAAAAATATGAAATTTTGTTAGAGCAACTATTCAAGAATGTATATTTTTAAAAAATTTTAAAAATTTTATTTATAATAGGATATCTAATTGCTGTTTGAAAAAAAAAACTTCATTTCCTGTTTTCAATTAATATTGAAACTGCCATCCCTGAACCAAAAGGGAGTTTAACGAAAATAAGAAAATGTTATTATTAAGTTAATATCCGCACAAAAACACAAATGTGAAAATAAGGCCAAGTTCCTATGCAAAATATTTCGGCCGTAAAAAGTACTGAGATGAAAATAAGGACTAAGTTCTTGATAGGTACAATTCCATCTCATTTCTAGGCAACCTATAAGCTTGGCAAAATTTTTCCAAGAATTTTTTCCCATATAAGAAAGGCAAAAAGTTTTTGCCAAGCTTACAGGTTGCCCAGAAATTAGATGGAGTTGTACCTATCAAGAACTTGGTCCTTATTTTGATCTCAGTAATTTTTACGGCCGAAATATTTTGGATAGGAACTTGGCCTTATTTTCACATTTGAGTGTGTGAATAAGCGACCATTTTAATGATCCTAAAAACTCTAAGTAATTTTAAGTTTCATTAATTCATTCAAAACCTAAATTTGGCCCTAAATACTTTTTATTTCTCATATATTTTTCATATTGTGTATTGTTGTAAACGCAACCAGTTAAACTTACATTATGCATTAAATCAATTTCAATTGTCATTATATTTTTGAACTTATCATATAACCTGTCCATCATAATTAACCACAACTGATTAACTTCATTTAAATTTCCTGTATAATGAATGACTAATCACGATTTAAACTCGCAATCAAAAAAAAAAAAAAATTGTTCATGTATGTATGTCTATCTTAAAAGTATGCTGACAAAGTGACAATCTGTTTGCTATCATCCCAAAAAGAAATAATATTAGTGACAAACACAATAAAAAGATGTTGATGATGACAAAGAAGACATGCACAATAGCGATGTAGATGACTATGACATTTACGTCACAGTGACTGCAAAAGTTCAGCATAAATAATGAGAAATGAGAAACTGTTGTAAAGTTGTCAACATCATCGAACAACATCATCCATATTAAGAACTGGAAGAATTCAAAATCAATGTAATTTAACACACACATACAGATGACAGTTTTCATTTTACAAATACACATCCATATATTCGAGGTGTAAATGTAATGCAACAACTATTGCGTTGTATTATACAGAAAAGAAGAAATATATGTACATACTTATGTATGTATGTGTGAAGATATAAAATACGTTCATGTGTATGAGTGTATATCTTAACAGGGAGAAATGTCAAAATGCATTAACATTTAATTGAGGCTAATTTAAGGCAAAATATTTCTTATGGGGTTTTATATTTCGACATTCATTTCATTTTATCAGTGATGCATGAATATTGTTTTTTTTTCTCAGACGTTTTATTCATTTAAAACTCTACATCCATATATTTATTTATCAATTCATATTAACATAAATATACATATACTTACACAAACATACACTAAAAAAGATATTCCAGCTTTATACGTACAAATAAACTCAGAACTACATTGGCAACATTTATTTTGTTATTTTTATGATTTTATTTCTTTTTTTTGGTTTTTATTATATTCATTCATTCATACAATAAATGAAATGTGAGATATGAGCATTTTGTAAAAATGTCACATTAAATTTAATTTATGCGTTGTTGCGTCCTCACTCAATGTGTTGTAGATTTTTCATCTTCATCAGCAGTGACAGCAATAATAACAACAACATTGCCCTGAACAAGACTATCTAGATGTGTAAAATAAAAAAAGAAAACAATACAGCAGTCATATTAAATATACATTCTCAGAATCACAGGCTATAGCCGGTCTTATGCTGTTTTGTTTCTCTTTACCGCCCTAATGTTTTGGTCACTTTATTGTTGATTTTTTTATTTATGTATATATTAATAAAATTTGCACTATGGGGTAAATAAAAAATTATTATTGTTTATGTTTAGCAATAGTATACGATACTTTGCTTATCTAGAATCAAGGAAAATTCGTAGCAGGTACTCTCGACATCATCTTGTTACGCGGCTTGTATATTTGATACAGTTGCTTTGTCATATACTTTGATGACACATTGTGCGGTACATGTTTTGACATGGGATATACATATATATTTTTCCAAGGTAATTGAGGTTAATACACCTTTTTTAAAATTGACTTGCCTGGGATGTGAAAAAATATACTAAAAATTGTTTTAAAAATCTGGGGGTGATAAAAAATATAAGCGGCGAAAGTGAACGTATGTATATAATTAATTGCGCTCTCTTGGTGGCTAGCCTTAAAATTTTTAGAAGAGGTACTCATGATATTTTTCTTTTAACTATTAATTAAATAAAATGCTATTCTAACAGCAGAAGTATAAAATAAAATGTAGACCTTAAAGTTTTGTACAGACTGATACAATATTGTCAGTAAAATGTGTTAATAAATTCTAACAACCGTGTAAACTTTAATTTTTTCTCTGATATCGTTTCCAATGAAAGCATTGTCAATGCATTTTAATACTGCCAGTTGACAAAAAAAAAATGGTCAAATATCTGACAAATCTGTGAACAATATTTGTTGTCATTGTCAGATAATTGCGAGAGACAGTAAGATTTGTGTGAAATTCATTGCCAGTAAATAAACTAATAAAAACTTTTATTCTATTTCTCTTAAAAGAATGCTACACATTGCATAGGTTTTATTCTCTCTGAGAGAATGTGACAATTGTTGCTGTACAACAATCTAAAGCTTTGATCCCACTATCGGTACAATGTACCGATTTTCGTCGGCTCGCTATAATAAAGTTATAAATAATAAGCTAAATTTAACTTATTTGTCAACTAATTTAAATATAAGGACAAAATTTCACCACACTGCATTGGTAATAGCGCCATATAGACTCATTCCAGAATTAATTGAGAAATAAAGCAATTTTGGTTTAGTAATTATGACTTTATTGCAGTGAGCCGACGTAAATCGGTACATTGTGCCGATAGTGGGATCTAAGCTTAACAATCGTTCGAACTGAAAATTTTGACAATCTAAACTGAAATTTTACATTTTAATGACACATTTTCATTGTCAGTACGTTATCAGTTACAAGATCTTAAGATCAATGTAGTTAACGTAGATTAATATAGCAATTAGAAACTTAACATTCCAATGGAAAAGGAATAAAATGCTTATTTTGTCAATCAAAAAGTGATTAGTATGACGTGTATAATAAAGTCTGCGAGAAGTACGAGTATATAGTAAGAAATATAAAAGTGTTTATTTAATTTTAGCGTGAATTTTTATAAAATTCGCCATATTATTCGATTTTTTCGTTTTCTTAACGATTTTTGTCCAATTTCAAAAGCTTTAAAACTTGTTTGCAATATTTCAATTATTTTCCGATCTTTAATCGTTGAAGTGATTTTTTTTTTTATATTCGTAATTTTTGCAAAGTTTTCACTTAAATAGTCCGGCAACAATTAATACAATAAAACACTAATGCACGTTAGAGAAATTAATGATGTTGATTGACTTGCTCTGGTCAGGGTTTGAACACAGGCCGCAAGTCATTGTTTGCTTAGTCGTCAACGCGCTAACCACTTCAGCCAACACCACCCTCATTAGCTGATGGCCTTTCAGTCTAAGAATTAATTGTTGAATGAAATATATTAATAACAATAAAATTATGAATAGTGAGTTTATTTAAAATATGCAACTACAACAGTAAAATATAACAGGAATCATAATATGCTAAGCCAGTTTAACTTACAAACTATGATTACAAAACATTTATGGCTGGCTAACTGCTTTCGAATAAGTCAATGATTTCATTCTGGTATAAAAAATTATATCTTACTTTTTAGATCATATAACTATAAGTGTGTTTTTTATATATTTTAACTATAATTTATTAAAATACAATTGTAATATTAGTATGTACCTACCCCATTGTGCAATAAATTTCATACAATATTTAATGCTGTTGATGCTGCTGTTTTACTCAGTTGTCACTGTTTATAAAGATAAATATCTTGCACATCAGTGCCTTTAATATCAACATCATGTAGCAAGCCATCGCTTTCCTTTAGTATTTTACAATTTTGCCGCACTCAAACACACACACACGTGCACACACTATATTACACTGTGAGACAAATTATAAATTTTCATTTGCGGTTCTGTTCTGTTTACTTTTGGTCAATTGTGTGCTTGTGTATGTGTATTTATATTTGTGTTGGAAACAGGCGTAAAATCTCTTAAAACTAAAATTATTTTCTTTTCTCCAAACGATCCTTTTTTTTGCTTTGTCATATTCGTGATTGTCTTTTAGTTGACATTTGTTGTTTGCTATTAAAATTGTTGATTGTTGATATTTAACGCTTGAAATATGACATACGCAATTTTTAAAATTATTCAGTTGTCATTTGTTATTAATGTCTTTTTGTGTATGCTACTCTGCGCGTGTGTGCTCTTGTGAGTGTGTGTGTATATTTGTATTTATGTTACATGGCGATATGTTAAAAGTGGTCTTCTAAATCTTTGTCTCTTCCTGTTTCCCCTCTTTATATTGTGATCATACAACTCTGTGTAGATTCGTTTCCCTTTTTTATACACACACACATACATACATACATATGAGCATACATGATAACGATGGCGTTGATGATGATTTGCTCAAAAATTCATAATTTTTCATATTGTCCACAATATTATGAATGTCAAAAAATCCAAAATTTTTTCTTTTATTTTTAATATTAATATTTTGTTGTTATTGTTTATCTTTAAATTTATGTGGCTCTTAATGGTGTCTGTATGTGTGTTGAGTTTATCGTCTGTCTTTTTCAATTTAAACTGTCATCACATTTTTTCGTTCATGTATTCCCTGGACCACAGTCAAATTTAAAAACCGCCTGACATATGCATACATATGGACAAACATTCATTTCTATAAGCATATATGTATGTATGTATGTACAATGTACATTGTACATTTTGTCACACACTTGAATGTATGAATATTTTTTACGACACATACATACATACATATATACAAATACGTACATACACATGAAGTGTTATCATTGAACGACGAAAAAAATCCAAATGTGTGTTATTAATGTCTTCGGATTTGCATAGTCCATAGTCATTCTATTGCTCTATACGTTTTATGTTGGCATGTTGAGACCATCAGTTAGCTCAGAATGTCTTAGAAAATACATACATACATACATACATATGTAAGTTAAGAAATCACTTTCGTCTAAATGCATAAACAAATTCAAATAAATTCTTTTGGGATCACATTGCAACACACGCTTAAAACATTCCCACATTTTATGCTGACACTATGTCTGCAACTTTAATAATATTAAAATATTAAAATATAAAAACGTTCCCACATTTATGCTGACAAGATGAAAATAAAAAGTTATTAATGCTTCTGGAAGAATAAGTTAGTCAGTTCTAAGTTAGACCTAAGCTTAACAAGTTGAAAAATAAAAATATATTTTTTTAACTAAAAACCCAACTTGAACTTTAATTGGCGCCCAACGTGGGGCCCCGCAAATTTTACACAATATTCTGAAAAAACCAAGTAAGAAGTGCTATCGCGGGTGTCCTCGAACAAAATTTACAAATAAGTATCCTAAAAATATAGAAAAAAAAAAAACGTGTAAAAAAGTATCCTTTAAATAACAGGAGAAACAAAAGAAGACAGTGAAAAATCGTAAAATATCCTTTAAAGAAAGAAGATAAGTAAAAACGTGGAAAAAATTATAATAAAGGAGAATAGTATTCGTATGAATTGAACATTTGTAAAGTGAATAACTGTTTGCATTAAAAATTGACGAATTCTTCAAGTGCGGTTAAATAAAAACTAAAGGCTTGTGAACAAAAAACTTAAAAAAATTTTTGCAATAAAATTTTTGCTTGGAAAGCATTAATTTGCAGCCAAAAACGATAAAACAAAATTTTTTTCCTTTGAATAAAAATTCCCTACAAACCATTGAATTTTTGTGCGCAAAACTAAAGAATAAAAGAATTTTAAAAAAAAAACTGAATCTTTAACTGCGTGAATTTATACAAAAACTGAAAAAGTGTCCGTTGTGGAAAACCTGAAGCTTTGAAATTCGTTCCCAAAAGGAGGCCAAACCAACCAAAGACAACTGCCAATTTCATAGCGAGGAATTTATTAAGTGACAACAACAGAAAGAAAGCCAAAGAGGGAAAATATCAGCAATCAACAATCAAGAGAAGGAAACAAGCAGCAAAGAATTTTACGTAAGATAGTATTAAGTAAAGCTAATTATTTAAATTTAGTTTTTACCAAATTGTGAAAATAATTATTTGAAATTTGCCCTTAAGAAAAAGTTGATAAAAGCTGATCAAATAGTGAAGCTAATTAAATTTTAATTCTAAGAAAATAAAACTTCCTTTAACGTTTTTTGAACTTTTAATCGTGGATACTAAAATTGATGAGGAAGATTTAGAGCTTCTTCCGGGTGAAGAAAATTTCATTACTTGTTCATTGGAAGACATATTTAAGAAACTCAAAGTTTCTGAAGAAAAAATGGCAACTTCGGAATCCGTGAGTGTAACAAGCTTAATTTTGAGCCATGTTGCTCCTTTAAAGAGAACCATCGATGAACTAACTTTAAGGATACAATCCTTGACAGCCAGTGATTCAGTTAGGGAATATACTACACAAAATATAGACGACAGCATTCGTTGTGACGAGACATTAGATGTCATAAAGTCACTACCGTCATTTGATGGTAACGAATCTTCCTACGTTAGTTGGCGCGAAGCTGCCGTCAACTCTATGCATTTATATAAAAAAGGTAGTCGGCGTTATTACGCAGCTCTTTCTATATTGAGGAATAAAATAACAAATGAAGCGAACGACATGTTAACAAACCATGGTACCGTGCTTAACATGGATGCCATATTAGCTAGGTTGGACTTCGCGTATGCAGATAGGCGCCCTCTCCACCTCATTGAGCAGGAGTTGAGCGTGATGCGTCAGGGAATGCTTAGCATCATAGATTATTACAATGATGTCAACAAAAAATTGACGTCGTTAATAAACAAAACAATTATGACACACGGGTCTAATGAGGCTTTAACAAAAGAATTAAACAATAGAAACCGTCAATATGCACTAAGAGTTTTTATTACCGGTTTAAACGCTCCTCTAGCAGACATATTGTTCTCATTGTCTCCTAGTGATCTTCCAAATGCACTTGCCAAGGCGCAGGAATTAGAATCAAATAATATGAGAGCTAACTTCGCTCGACAATTTAATAAACCAAATTATACGTTTAATACTAACAACCAAAATAATCGTACCAACAATAACTTTCGAAATTACACTAATAATAAATTTCATAATCATTTGAGAGTAGGGAATCTTAACACAAGATCGGCGAATAATAATCATAATTTTCCCAAGCCAGAGCCTATGGACATAGGAAGTTCAGCTAATATAACTCGTGGACGGCAAAATAATTATAATAATTACCGACCGCAGCAACAGAATGGACCTTTTGGTTTTAATAACACCTTGAAGCGAGGAAATAGTGATCGTACTAATTATCAGCCACAGACCAAGGCTCAGCGTATTAATAATATATACGAAACTGCTTTTTTAGAAGAAACCCCGAACTCCCATACATCATTAAACAGGGAGCAACCGGGAGAAGATATAGAATTCTAATCGATAGTGGGGCAACTTGTTGCTACTGTTCCCCAGATACCTTCCAAAATAGGAAACGATTAGCAATAAGAAAAAGAGTAAAAACTGTAAACGGATATACAATGATAGAAAATTACTTCGAAGCTACTTTGTTCGGGTTTAGGCAGATATTTTATGAGATAGGAAATTTAAGCGCAGATATCCTTATAGGATACAATTTTTTAAGGAGAGCTGGAATAATTTTGGATTTTAAGAAGGGTTTAATAGTATGTGGAGCGAAATCGGAAAAGTTTCACAATTTTGAGGATTTGTTCGATCATGGTGATGAGGAAAATGAAAGAATCGAACTTAATAAATGTGTCATGAACGAAATTTCGTCACCTACAGAAGGTGATCAGGATGAAAAAGAAGAGTCAATTATACTCTTAAGAAATGAAATTATTAATGAAATTAGGAAATGTCATTCCAATATTAATATGACACTTCCATTTAGAACGGATGTGAAAGCGGAAATCCGTACAACTGCTGGAACTCCAATTTGGAGTAAGCAGTATCCCTATCCCTTGTCCGCGAATGATTTTGTGAATAAAGAAATTGAAAGAATGTTAGGCGACGGAATAATCCGGCCAAGTAGAAGCGCGTACAACTCACCCATATGGGTCGTACCAAAAAAAGGCTCTAATAGTAATGGCACGCAAAAATTGCGCCTAGTAATTGATTATAAAAAACTTAATGAGAATACAGTCGAGGAAAAGTATCCCATACCCGACTGTAGCGTAATACTTTCCAACTTAGGAAAGGCGAGATATTTCTCTACAATTGATCTCGAATCGGGATTCCATCAAATATCGATAAGGCAAACCGATATAGAAAAAACCGCGTTCTCTGTCAACAATGGGAAATATGAGTTCCTTAGAATGCCATTCGGCTTAAGGAACGCTCCTGGCATTTTTCAGAGGGCCATGGACGATATTCTCAGGGAATACGTCGGAAAATTCTGTCACGTTTATATGGATGACATCATAGTGTTTTCCAACTCAATCAGGGAGCATACAATGCACTTGAGAACAGTTGTGGAGGTATTGAAGGACGCTCATATGAAGATTTCGCTTGAAAAGTCAAAGTTTTATCAACGTGAAGTTGAGTTTCTGGGATATATAGTCAGTAATAACATTATTAAAACTGACCCAAAAAAGTTGGAAACCATACAGGAATACCCCATACCCATTACCTTGAGGCAACTGAGAAGCTTCTTAGGAATGACTGGGTACTACCGCAAATTTATAAAGAATTATGCCCAAATAACCAAACCCCTAACAAACTATCTATCAGGAGAAAATGGTAGAATTTCTCAGAATATGTCAAAAAAAGTAAACATAACACTTAACAAAGAAGCAGTTGATGCATTTCAAAAAGTAAAAGAATTAATGATCGATCAATTAGAACTCGTTCAGCCCAATTATGATAAAAAGTTTATTCTGACGACAGATGCTTCTAGCGTGGCTATTGGCGGAGTATTGAGTCAGGACGGGAGACCGATAACCTTTGTATCGAAAACGCTTAACTCTACAGAAAAAAACTATGCTACCAACGAAAGGGAACTATATGCCATTGTATGGGCCTTAAAAACCCTCCGAAATTACCTGTACGGTGTAAAAAACCTAGAAATACATACTGATCATCAGCCACTGACATTTTCAGTCTCGGTCAGAAATCCGAACGCAAAGATGAAAAGATGGCATGCCCTTATTGAGGAGTTTGCCCCAAAAATTATATACAAACCAGGTACAGCGAATGTGGTTGCCGATGCTCTGTCCAGGCAGATTTTGAACCAGATTTCAGATGATAATAGCATCCACAGCACACAGCATTCAACGGAAAGTAGCGACAATTTTCATATACCTGAAACTAATAAGCCTTTAAACGAATTCAAACAACAAGTTCTCTTAATAAAAAACAGAATCACAATTCATGAGTCTATTATCACTTTCGGCAGAACTCGCCATATAATAGAGTTTGATACAAGAGAAAATCTCTTGACAATTCTCAAGGAATTTCTACAGCCAAATTTAGTGACAGCTATACACTGCACACAGGAAGACTTATATGAGTTTAAAGAAACAGTTAAGGACGTATTTACAAATAAATTCGTTTTCACAAAAATTTTCCCAAACGACATCACTAATTTAGATGACCAACACATTATAGTAGAGCAGACACATACACGTGCTCATAGAAGTTATAAAGAAAACTACAAGCAGGTATTCAAACTATATTATTGGCCAAAAATGATTAATTCATTTAGGGAATATATAAGACATTGCAATATATGCAATAAATCTAAATATGACAGGAAACCAATGAAACTTCCAATTGGTGAGGCACCAATTCCACAAACAGGGGGGGAATTCCTCCACATTGATATATTTTACGCGCAAAATTTAAAGTTTATAACATGCATCGACGCGTACTCAAAGTTTATGGTGATAAAACCTATTGAAAACAAATTGAATCTTGGCGAAAAGGTACTTGATATTTTACAAACATTTCCTGCAGCAAAAAAAATAACATTAGATAACGAACCAGGGTTCACAACTCCACAATTCAAATCCCTAATGCAGAGACTACAAATCCGGTTATATTATTGCGATCCGCGACACAGTTCGACCAATGGCCAGGTTGAAAGATCACATTCTACCATTGTAGAAATCGCACGTTGTATAAAGAATGAATATCACATAATAGATACAATTGAAACATTTTACAGGGCCGTGCAGCAGTACAACCACACGATCCATTCAGTAACAGATAAAAAACCCTTCGAGGTATTTTACAATAAAATAAGTCATGACGACTTACCGGATAGGTTACGCAAAGCCCAAGCAAAAATGCTTGAAAGAAATAAGACAACTCAAGTAAAAACCTACGAACCTAATCAAGAAATTTATGAAAAGCTAATGGGCAAGAGAGATAAGTTAGATTATAGGTATAAGAGACAGAAAGTAAAAGAGGATTTAGGTAATAAAGTCAGAGTATACAGTAGGAATAGGATAATACATAAGGAAAACATTAGGTCCTAATATACTAAAACAAACTATAAAGATATCTAACAAAACTAATATTGAGCACATAATAACTAACGCTAATACATTTTAACAACTAACCAACGCAACTCATACTAATAATATTAATCTTAAACTAATTTTAGCAAAATGCTACTAAATATGATCATGATGATACTTTTCACTCATATGGTAGTCACAGAGATACAAATCCTAGATTACTCAAACGCAAATTTTATTCAAATTCATTTGGGCCTGACGAGGCTGAAAAACGGAAATTTCAAACTGATACATGTTCTTGAAATGAATAAATACGCAGAATTGGTAGACACTCTAAATTCCGAATTAATGAAATTACCAAAAGAAAATACTGCTTTTCCCTTTATATTAGAAGAAATTACACAGCTTAAAAGCCAAATAAAGAGAATGACCCCCAGAAAGAAAAGATCACTCGATATACTGGGAACCGCGTGGAAATGGTTGGCGGGATCACCGGACCATGAAGACCACAGAATCATTGAAGACCATATTAAAGGTCTATTAACCAATAATGAAAGGCAGAGAATTATAAATAAAGAAATTATCGAAAGAATTAACGGAATCACTAAAGTGACTAATAATATAATGAAATTCGTGAGTTCTTCAAAAGAAGTTCAAAAAACATTAGAGGATAATCTCACTAACAAAATACGAATATTAAAAGAAGAAATTACTAACATAGAATATGCCTTACAATGGGCCAAGGTAGGAGTTATAAACTCATTCATTTTGTCAGAAAAAGAAATTGAAGAAGCTAAAATATTTTTAGAGTCAGAATTATTCCCTTACAATAACTTGGAAGAAGCCTTAAGCTTTGCCTCAATAAAAATTGCATCTAATGAAAATGCCATAATATATATAGCAAACTTGCCGTCTATTGACAAGGTTATTTGTGAAAAGTCAATAATTAAGCCAATAAGAAAGAATAATACAATTATAAAAATGAACTATGAAAATATAATACAATGTAAAAATTTTACCTTTGCAATTAAAGATAAATGTATTGAGTTAAATAAATTATGTATTTGCGATAAGAAAAACTTAGTAGATTTAAGTGAAACAAAATGTATCCCAAATCTTTTAACCAGCCAGAAGCATGAGTGTACAATTGTCAATAATCAACATGTTCCGTCTGTCGAAGAATTATACGAAGGTACAATATTACTAAATAATTTTAAAGGATCTGTAAATGTTGAAGGATATGAGACTTACGCTTTATCTGGAACATATCTAATCCAATTTCATAACGAAACTTTAATTATAAAAAATAAAACTTATACTTCAAAAGAGAATGTTTTTGTAAAACCTCTTCCAGCCATTTTTCAGTATTCCTCTGGGAATCAGCCAGGCGAGGAAATATTGTCTTTGGAACTTATCAAGGAACTTAACGTAAATAATATTGAAGAATTAAAATCAATTGATACAAAAAGCAAGATCACAACCTCAATAAACTTTACTCTATCAATTCTAATGGTTGTGATAATATTATGTTGTTGCAAAAGATACAGAAATAGTTCCTCAGTGAATTTACCTTCTAATGTAAATACTACTTCACCAAGGGACAGTGATCCGAAAAACGAATCCTTGGAAATCCCACTTTATTAAGTAATTCAATTGGGGACAATTGATTTAAGGAAGAGGGGAGTTAAGAAATCACTTTCGTCTAAATGCATAAACAAATTCAAATAAATTCTTTTGGGATCACATTGCAACACACGCTTAAAACATTCCCACATTTTATGCTGACACTATGTCTGCAACTTTAATAATATTAAAATATTAAAATATAAAAACGTTCCCACATTTATGCTGACAAGATGAAAATAAAAAGTTATTAATGCTTCTGGAAGAATAAGTTAGTCAGTTCTAAGTTAGACCTAAGCTTAACAAGTTGAAAAATAAAAATATATTTTTTTAACTAAAAACCCAACTTGAACTTTAATTTGTACATATTTAATAAATTCAGTTTCCGTAGTGTACACGAAAAATTGTGTCCATATAAATATGTGATCATAATTTTTATTCTCATCAACGATTTTGCTAACATTTTTCATAACTCTCACTTTTTAATAAAAAAAAAAATAATAAACTAATATCAAATCATATAGGGTGTCACAGCTTCATCGCGTATTCATTACTTTTACGTTATAATTAATAATATATTTGATCTGTCTTTTTAGAAAATAAAATGTTTTTATACGCACGCCGTGTGTTCGTTTGATGTTGTCAGAATAATTATTAACGGTCGATGTAGTAATTATGGTCCGTTGCCAAAAAACACAAATGACGGTCATGGCAGGTTTTTACGAGGATGTGTATGTTAATCAAAGTAATTTTTTTGACAGTTTAATATCCGATTTATAAATTTTTCAAAGTAAAATTCTTTTTTTCAAAACTTTCAGTTTCATATTAATATTGAAAATACTTTAAGTTAAACATATCTATGTACATACATATGTATGTATCGTAAATGAAGTGAAATTTTTGTTCACGTGAAATATTAATTCCATTCGAAAAGAAAAATGGTATGGTGAATCTCCCGCTTTAAGTTCTTAGTGAATGTAAAAAAGGGAAGAAGATTAAAAAAACCATAGAAACTTTTGTTCAAAAATATACACGGACATATATATTTTAAAGAAAAATTCAAAAATCAAAGTTAAATATTCAGTTTAAGAATTTTACTTTGGTTGCTCCGTTTGTTAATTGCATTCTAACTTTTATGTGGTAAAATAATTCGGCTACTTTTTGGAAAGCCAACAAAATGAATCACAAATCTGCAAGCAATCGGCCTGTTTTTTGCATTTTGTTGAGGAATACATCACTTTGTGCCTCATTATCAGATCTTTTCAATAAAATAAACTTTTTAAGTTTTAATATTCAAAATTCAAAAATAAAGTGAAAATATCAATGTGAGAATTGAAAAATTCCGAGCGAAATATATATTCACGATAAGGGGAATTTTTTTCAGTGAACATTTTTCACGCTGTTATTCTGGACTAAATAAAATTTTTTCATGCGAGTTATTCACGATTGCAAATATGTACGTGAAAAGTGAAATAATTTCATATGGAAAATTATTCACGATAGCGGTGATTAGGGGTGATGGTTTAACCTGGCATGTATTTTACATCTGATTTATCAGATATGAAAGACAAACGTAACTTTACGAGTAGGTATGACAAAATTTTTAATTTCACACGGTTTAAATTTCTACTTTCAATTTTAAGATTTGACACAGCGAACAAATGCCGGTTAGTCAAACGATTAACAGCGGCTTTTTGTGATTGAAGGCATAAAAATTATAACACATTTCTTTAAACAAAAAAAATAAAAATAGGTGTATTTTTTAAAGCTAAAATTGTACAATTTAAAAAGAAGCTGGTGTATAAATTTCCATTAAAAAAACAGCAAGGATTCTTCTGTAGCAAAATAAAAAAAAAATAATAAATATTATATAGGGTGTTTTTTAGCTGCATGATAACAATCGATATCGATAACTTTGGTTTGAGAGTTAAGAATGTCAAGCTGTATTGACATGTCTGTTCAGTTGGATTTGGCAAATCATCATGAATAGTTTAACGCCCAAAAAACGCTTCCAAATTGTGGAAATTTACTTTGAAAAATTTATAGAGCACTTAGTCCTTTTTACGGTAAACAAGCAATTCGTGCAGTTATTGATCGTATTCACACTCAAAGTCAAAGAAATGTTCGTACCAAAGAGAATATTGTTGTTGTAGTGCGAAATATTGAAGAAGACGTCGAAATGTCGATTTGTCATCATTCCTCACATTTTGGCCTTTGTGCTTCGACTACGTGAAAAATTGTACGTATATATCTTTGCTTACATGCCCATAAAATAGCGTGCGCTTAGCAATCGACTTATTGCAAAAGCAATTTGATATCAAGTTTATTTCCAGAAGTGGTCATGTTCTCCGTCCTCCTCGTTCGTGGGACTTAATGCGACTGGATTTATTTTTACTAGGCAATTTTAAGTCACTGGAATATGTCGACAAACCAGCAACTCCTGAAGAAATATAATCCAATATTCAAACCATTGATACATATTGATTTCCTAAAAAAAAAAAAAAAACAGTAAAATGTCAAAGTTATTTCTACCCGTCATTATATTGGCTTATCAATTTGTACATGTAAATTTTGTATGAAAATAAACATGTGAAATAAACATGTGAGCACCAAAATATATACAGAGTAGATGACTAAATAATCTGATAATAAAAATATGATAACCACAATGAACGTTTATTAGTAATCAAAAACAATTATTAGGCGAGCTTATTTAGAATACGGAAGAATATTAGAATTGTTGTTGTGCATCGGCATTAAAATTGACGCTCTGACTATGATTACGTATGATAAACTATATGATTTGATAAAACCTAACAAGTAGAACAGAAAAATATTCAAGCATACAAATTCAAATATATACATAAATATACAGATACAGATACACATGAACATATTGCACTACTTTTGATGTGAACTTTCTCGATAATGGATCGGATGAACCACATTTTTCTTTACATAAAAATACTCTGCAGTTATTGTTGTGTAAAATACATAACTAAATTGCTAATATACAAACATTTGCACACCACATGTTATGAAGCAGAGTGGCGCAGTGGAAGCGTGCTGGGCCCATAACCCAGAGGTCCGAGGATCGAAACCTTGCTCTGCTAGTTGATTTTTTTTTTTTATTATATTAAAATATTTTTTTTTTTTTAAATTTACTTTTTAATCATGGCTTATCTAATAAAGTACAACAACAACAACAATGAAACTAAATTGTTGTATAATATTTTATATTAAAATAAACAAATGACGAATAAATTGTATATATTTTGTATTATGTTTTATGACAGATTGATAAAATTCCAATGAGGCATGGCTTAATAAATATTTTAATAATTCTCAATCTTATTCTACTAAGAATATTACCACAAAGCTACAAATATATAAAAAAAATATTCATCATATCAGAAAGAATGTATGGTAGAAATTTGTTACGTGCCAGCTGGCATCACAAGCACTGCGACAAGACGGCGCGGCAGGTAAGAAATTATATATTTATTTATTTAACTTTGACACTCACATTAGCTTCTTCTAGATGTTGTAATAACAAAAATTATATATTTACATAAAACACTAGGAAAGGTAGCAGAAAAAAAATTTACTACCTTAAAGTGTCCAGATAATGTCATCAAAGTTTATTGTATAAATCTGTATAAAACCAAAAAACAATTAGACAAATATTATGTTAAAAGTAAATATCAAAATTTTTTTTGTTTTCAAATTATTTAAATTTATGTTAAAAAAAATAACATACAAAATTTAATTCCCTTATTTTTACATCCCCCCATTAATATAGAAATTTAAAAACGACAGCAAATATACAAGTAACAAATGTCTGACCGCTGTCTAACCCTAATCATGAAGGCTAAACTACAATGCAAAAACAATAAAGTTAAATAAAAATGTTGCAAATTGTTACTTTAATTTAGAAAGGAACTAACTTAGATTTTAAAATATGTGCCGGAAGTACAACAAAAAAAAATCAAGTAAATCTTTTTTTAGGAGTACTGTAATATTTTGAAGATATTGTATGTATTTTAGGATATTCGATTGAAATTTACCAAACACCTAAGGTATGAAAAAAAGTGTAGTTATGTCCTTTTTTAATAAAAGTAACGAAATAAAGCAGTATTTTTTATATAACATTTTATTTTATATAACATTTTATTTACTACCAGTGATTTCTTTTGTGAACTTTAACCTTATTTAATTTTATTTATTTACTTTACAATCTGTTTGTTTGTCATTTCGATGAGATTTATTTCATTACACTGTGCCCCAAAAAAGTAAAAATATTAAAAAAAAGTTTTTAGAACATCATCATATTTTATTTTAAATATAACAAATCTATTAATCAGGATTTTGATGAAAATCGCACATATTCCAAACCCGATAACACAATTCTTACAAGTTTTCCTCAATATTCCAAATCGGTAATTAAAGCTCCATGTAAAATGCAAAACAATGCAAAGTGGCAGCAAAATAGGAAGAAGGGCATCCAAAAATATTTATTTTGTTTTTAATGTAACAATTTTGTGGCCATGTATTTACATGAAAAGGAAAAACAACATTTTATGGTACCTTTTTGCGTATTTCGGACCATTTTTCACATAATTGTTTTTAATTTGTAAGCATTTTTTTTTTCATTTTAAAAATTTTTAGTAAATTTTTTTTTAATTTTTCATTAATATCCCATTATTTCTGCTTACTAAATATTCCCTGCTTGGCAGTTTCTGCATTGCAATAGGTTGGAAGGTCATAATGATCCTAATATGTGGCGGAAAATTTTTAGTAAGCATCACCGTTTCGGCAAATGCCCTGATGGAGAAAATCCTTAAGCCCACCCAAATGCTTGCTATGCATGGAGTCCTTATAAAGTAGTGGCAATCTTTTCATTTTGGATACATTAATATAAACTTTGTGGCCATTTTTATTAAAATTTAAAAAAAATTTCCTCAAAAATATAAGCAAAAATCTTAATTTCAAGGAAAAAGTTTATATAATTTGAGAACTAATTTTTTTTTTTACAAACTTTAAGGACATTTTGTCATACGAATTAAATTTTTTTTTTTTAGAAAATGACTAACTCTTGAATACTTCACACAAATTGGAATACTTAAAAAGAGAGAACATCTGTCCTCAATTTAGAATTTTATTTTTAAGCTATTGCAAAGCTTCTATCGCGGGCTTTAAGGCGACCGAATTAAAAAATTTTGAAACGTTTGTTTCTTAAGGTACGGTCACATCTGTCAAACATTTGCCCAAAAAAGCGTAACCACTAAATACGAATGAAAACACTTTTGATTTAGATACCTGTTTATTACGTTAAACAGTTTCCTACATAATTTATAGAAAATGTAATAGAATCTTATCTTATTAGATGCTGTTTAACTTTATAAATAAATGCATAAATCAAAAAGTTTTTCATTCGTATTTAGTGGTTACGCTTTTTTGGACAAATGTTTGACAGATGTGACCGTACCTTTAGGTCTTTTGTTTTTTGAAACGAAAAAAACCTGACACTAAGTTTGTTTCTTAAGTCTTTTGTTTTTTGATGGAAACTTCTTTTTTGTATAGTCTATGTATGATGACTATACAGTGTTGTCGCATTGGAATTTTTTTTTAAATTTCCAGTTGCCACTTTTCCCGGGAAATTTTCCGGGATTTCTGGGATTTTTATATATGTATATAAAAGAAAGTCGTGTTAGTTACACTATTTATAACTCAAGAACGGCTGATCTGATTTGGCTGAAAATTGGTGGGCAGGCAGCTTAGAACCAGGAGTAGTACATAGGATACTAAGGTAAGTCACTTTTTACCTGGTGGGACTAAGGTGCCCCTTCCTTGTATGGGGCACTTCCAGTTTAGCTAGAAAGCTGAAATTGAATATGAAACCACTGTTCCTAGCCACGGCAAATGGCAGGCGCCTTATGGCAAAATTTTTATTTCTTTTTAAATAAAAAACTAAATTAGATTTTAGCAAATTATTTCTTGTAATTAAAAAAAAATTTCCTGTAAAAGACGAAATTCTTATTTCTTAACATCATGGGATATTTTACAGAGTTTCTGTGAATTAAAGGCATAGGCGTCATAGGACAGCCATTTTAAACTCAAATTAAGTAAAATATCTTAAATCTTAGTTAATTTCTTTGAGTGTAAGTTGAGTTAAAAAAAAAACTGTGTTGAAAATCCTCTAACAGCCATACCTAAACAAGAGCGGAAAGCGGAACGTTTTCTACCGCCTAGCGTTAACGCTGAAATACCATACCTAAACAAGAGCGTCAACACTTTGTCATAAAAACAGGGTTATTACAAAATATATAACAACCCTGATTATAATGGTATACTCATAACCTAATAATACGTGCATCTCTACAACAAACACAACAAAAAAATTCCTCTGAAGTCAAAAGTATAAATACATATAAAAATTATTCATTCAAATACGAAAAAATAAATACAAATCAAAATTTAACACTTGAAATAAAAAACAAGTAATTTACAAGAATTGTCAGTTGGGCTTTTAAGACTACCTTATAGTCATTGTATCATGAGTGAATGTCTTTTGCAGCTAACTTCACTATTAAACGCGCTGTCAAAATCGGATTTTCCAATTGCAAAATTTTGCCGCCGCGTTACCGCCGCGTTATTTCGGGATGTTCCATACAAATTGTATGGGCATGAGAACTTTTGACAGCTAAAAAACGCTTGCCGCTCTTGTTTAGGTATGGCTGGAAGGATTAAAATCTGTTGATGCTATTAGGTGGCAAAAAAGAATACAAAAATCACCTGTACGTAGAGATGAATATAAAATTTGACTTAAAATCTGCGATGGATTTTCCTAATAATTTTTCAGGACGTACCACTTGGTAAGAACTCACTTCAAGTCACTAAAATGTGTATCCCGGCAATTCTGTTCATTTAAAATAACGTAATTTGAAGAATTGCTTCATAGAATTTCTCATACTTACATGCATATGTTTTTCTATATGGGGCATAATGATAAGAAAAAAGATTAATAGATTTTGTTATTAATTGGAAATTGGATTGAATATATAATACCAAAAAGTTCTGATGCATATCACACATTTATCTTCCCAACTCAATTTCTATGGAAAGAAATAATTTCCAACAATATTTTTATGTTGGCAATTATAAATTTTGACACCATGTGCCAGCTTAATGCAGACATTTTAACAAACTGTCAGCTTAAGAATGAAATAAACTCTGCACACAGTCACACCCCATACTCTCGCCAGTACGCACTGAATGAAATACCGCCTTCAAATAAATTCAAAAGACGTCTAATGCATCTAATGTCAATGGGTGGCAATTGAGTATTCAGGGGATAAATTCACGTTGTTGATGCTAACAAATAATGACATGGCAATTTACAGATTTCGCAGAATTCTTTAACAATTTCTTTAAAACAGACACACACACACACACACACACACACACACACACACATGCATACATTTAAAGAAACAACGCAGAAAATGAGTTAAGCCAGCCACCAGCAGAGGAAAATGATCAGAAGAGGAGTAATCATTTCACAGCATACATCCATTGAATGGACGTACGAAAGAAACTCAGCAAAAAAAAAGTTTAAAAGGTTTCCTGTCGTGTCAGCAAAGTTAAACTCTAATTCTCTTGTTGCTGTTATTTGCGGTATTAAGGTTGTTAAATCAGTCGACAGAGTCAAATAAGTAGAAAAAAAAGGGACTAAAAAGTAACAAGGGCAAAACGTATAAAAACAGAGACCTATCATTGTCAAGGTGGTGCCTCCCTGCTGTTGCCCATGTCAGTTAAATCAAACAAAATATATTTGTATGCTTGTATACTTTTTTTTCAAAAATATTCCAAAAGAGTATAAGTATTTTATTTTATGCCAAATAAAGCGGCATGATTGTTTAATTTTTTTATTTTTTTTTTTGAACTCCTGCTGCCATAAGAATAAATCAGATTTTTTTCTACTTTTATTTCAAAGTAAACGTTTAATTTATGTTAAGGGCTTCTCAGTGGTCTCACACATTCGGTTTTCTTCTCACATATTCATACTTGACTTGCCAGATTGCAGAATCATATAATTTATCATATTAATTCATTTTTACTACGTTGTTAATAACAAATTCATTGGTTTCCATGCCGGCTTCAACTGTGACACACAAAAAAATAAGAAGAAATCTCAAATAAATAATATATTACTGCAAAATGGTATTTATCTAGTTTCAAGCTGCGATTTTAACAGCATTGAAAGCAAAAAATAAAGAAATTTCTGGGCAGTTATATAAGTTGAAGATGATTGAAATGAAAACAC